>OX463244.1:70223158-71473158 GCA_949820135.1 Sylvilagus floridanus | reverse complement strand
ATCTTTTTTACAGAAAATACACCTATTACATATTTTTTCTTTCTGTACAATATGCTACTGAGCTATATAAAACTTGTGTAAATTAATTCTGCTCATTTCCTCTTCCACACAATTTCTACTCAAGTTTCTTTTTTCCATGTTGCTTTCCTAGTCCCTATGGGATGTGGAGACAGCATATGCTGATATTACAGTTTCAGACTGTACAATTTGTGCTTCACACATCAAAGAACGGGAACTTCATAAGCTGTGCCTTCCTTCCCTGCTCTTCCACTACAGAAACAATATATTAATTACATCTCTAAATATTATTATAATGATGTCAATGTTAACTTGTAAATTAGAGTCCTTATGAGTTATGGGAGTTGACTTTTTGTGTTTCTCTCCATTGTTTTTGAGCTTTGGAAAAAGAATGGAGAAAAGAAAGACTAGAACGACTGTGTATAACACTTTGGTAGAACAAAAACCTTACACAAAAGCATCTGCGCCCTTTGTTACCTAATTGATTTCTCTCTGTATACTTCTTATTTTCTGATCTCAAATAGGGATAACATCTTTTTCTTTTTCTGTCTTTCCTCTTGAAAGGAAACTTCATTAATAAATTAATCCAATGCTTTTATTTTTAGTTTTTATCACTTTTTGTCACTAAATGAAGAGAATATTTGAATTAGAAAAAACTGCAAACTCTTATATTGAGTACTTAAACACAATCATCATAATTAATTTCAATACAGAGCTTGAGTATTCTACCATTGCTCTGAGCAGTTTTCTTTGGGAGATGCACAGCATCTGATCTGAGTGTGTGTAAGTTTTATTGGTCATTGGTTCTTTATTCTGTACTGCTTTGCTTTCAAGGAAGGCTGCTACTGCTTCTTACGACCTGTACTGCAGACCTTATTTCCTTATAGCTCCTTGTGTATGAGGAGTCTAATAAGTTGTCTCTCAGTAGCAGAATTTGAACCTCATTCAATCCTATTTTTTAATTTTAACAGATTTATTTATTTATTTGAAAGGCAGAGTTTCAGAGAGAAAGAGGGTAGGACAGGTATCTTCTGTCTGCTGATTCACTCCCCAAAAGGCCACAACAGCCAAGGTTGGGCAGACAGAGCCAGAAACTTCTTTCGGTTCTCCCACATGGGTGCAGGGGCCCAAACACTTGGGCCATCTTCCTCCGCTTCCCCAAGCCCCTTAGCAGGGAGCTGCATTGGAATTGGAGCACCTAGGATGTGACCCAGAACCTATATAGGACCTCAGGGTCATTGCAGGCCACAATTTTACCTGCCATGCCACAGGGCTGGCTCTTGTTCCATTGTGCTTATTTCATCTCCTTGATGAAGACATGACCTTCATTTTAATGATGGCATTGACTTTTTTTGTCACACTTACTGCATCATTCTGTATCACTGTCGCTTCCTCTTGGCATGCCAAGGAATTGTCAGTCAATATAAGAAATCTGGAATTGTGACTAGCACCAGGCAGAAGGAGGAAATTTGAGGGAAAGTGGAGGATGGGACACAAGATGGTAGCAGTCCTTCAGGAAGCAGCAGAAGTGAGAGGTCAGGGGTACCATGGGATAAAGTTAATGCCAGTTGCTTTAATCACATTCGGTAATAATACACAGCTCCAGTTTGGAATATAAGAGTAAACTTTTAGCGTCTTGATTTCTATTTATCTCCTCTGTTTTTTTTTTCTTGTCATTTTATTTATATATTTATTTATTTATTTATTTATTAGCAGAGTAGACAGAGACAGAGAGAAAGGTCTTCCTTTGCCGTTGGTTCACACTCCAATGGCCGCCACGGCCGGCACTCTGTGGCTGGCGCACTGCACTGATCCAATGGCAGGAGCCAAGTGCTTCTCCTTGTCTCCCATGGGGTGCAGGGCCCAACCACTTGGGCCATCCTCCACTGCACTCCCTGGCCACAGCAGAGAGCTGGCCTGGAAGAGGGGAAACCGGGACAGAATCCGGAGCCCCAACTGGGACTAGAACCCGGTGTGTTGGTGCCGCAAGGCAGAGGATTAACCTGTTGAGCCACGGCGCCGGCCTTGTCATTTTCTTGTGTGTGTGAGTGTATGCATGTGTATCCATGTGTGCCCACATATCTCCCACCCACAGCTTATTCCATTTTATTATTATTTTTTGCTCTTAGAATTCCTACCCGCAATAATGGCCCAAGTGCTTGGGCCCTGCACCCGAATAGGAGACCAGGAAGAAGCACCTGGCTCCTGGCTTCGGATTGGCGCAGCACCAGCATTAGCAGCCATTTGGGGAGTGAACCAATGGAAGGAAGACCTTTCTCTCCATCTCTTTATGTCTCTGTTTCTGACTGTCTATAACTCTACCTGTCAAATAAGTAAATTAAAAAAAAAAGAAAAAGAATTCCTCCCCCCATACTTTCTATTTAACTCTATACCTGGATTTAAAAAGACTGCCTTCAATTTGTAATTTGCTATGGTTTTTTGAAATTCTTTCTTCATTAACAATTCTTATGGCCTTAATAATATGTTCTAGTGGGGCCCAGTGTTGTGGCTCACTTGGTTAATCCTCCACCTGTGTGCTGGCATCCCATATGGGCACCATGTTCTAGTCCTGGTTGCTCCTCTTCCAGTCCAGCTCTCTGCTGTGGCCCGGGAAAGCAGTGGAGGATGGCTCAGGTCCTTGCGCCCTGCACCCACATGGGAGAACAGGAGGAAGCACCTGGCTCCTGGCTTCAGATCTGCATAGCACTGGCAGTAGCGGCCACTAGGGGGGGTGAACCAACGGAGGGAAGACCTTTCTCTCTCCATCCCTCCCTCCGCCTCCCCCTCCCTCCCTCCTTCTCTCTCTCTCTCTGTCTCTGTCTCTCTCTCTCTCTCTGTGTGTGTCAAATAAATAAATAAATTAACCTTAAAAAAATAAGTTCTAGCAAATCATAGAAAATGACTTGTGTTGTTGTGACTAGCTTATATTTTAGTAATTATATTTTGTTGAAATGTGTTTAAGTATAAATGGCAAACAAGGGAAAAGTACATCAAAACTACCCTTCATATAAAGTAATATTTTTTGCAATAGTTAATATAACATCTGTTAAAATTGTTGACTTGTTTTTCTGACATAGTTTAGTATCTGATAAATTTACCTATTGATCAGCTGATCAGTGATATTCAAATCATTATTTCTGCATTTCTTTTGGCCTTTGGCCAGTGATTATTGCATAATGTTCCCAGAATAGCTGCTTCAACTCTCAGTATGATGTTCATATTAAAGGCAGGAAGGAGAAGGGGAAAGAAATTATGGCACCTATTGGTCCCTTTCATTAAGAAGACCACAAGTCTTCCTATCAGGCCTCAATAAACTTTGGTTTACGTCTTACTGGTTGTATCAGTGGTCAGTTCTATCTCTCATGATCACCCTACCCACAGAGAGTGATAAAAAATAATCATTTCTCTTTCCCAGCATCTACAAAGGAGGTGGCATGAGGAGTATTGTGAGTAGATGCGTGAGTTAACTGAAGAACCACATTTCTTTACTGGAAGATAATTACAAAATAGTTGCACACACACATACACATACACATACAGGCTAGATAGAAGTATAAAACAAGTCATAACTCAAAGGATGAAACTACAGATGGTTCTTGGCAAAATATCGCTATCTTCATGTGTCCTTTCTTTAAACTATGCATTGTGACTCTTCTCAGCAATTGATTTTGTCTGGATATAAATAAGAGCTTAACAATGGAGATTAGCTTAGGGTTTACAAAATGAACTACCATAAATTCTTCTAGAAATCTTGTGTCTTCTTTGATATCCTTGGATAGTCAACAAAGATTTTAAAATGTGCCTGTCTTAGTAGCCTTTCTTCCTCTACCATTCAAAGTCATATTTGGGTTATCTTAGTAGAGAAAGTGAAAATGTGTTGCTCTTCTCATGTCATCTTTTCTACTTTATAGCATAAGTTCAAGAATTTTGGTGAAGCTGGGCCTCCGATGGCTAATTTGATTCATGTGATGCCTTAAATGGGAACAGGAAATTTAAGTAGGCATGAGACAGTTCCATGGGCCTGCACATCTATTTATTATTATTGAGATGGAGAATTAAAGAGGTGAGTGTTTCTCCCTGCAACTGGGAAGCATCTAGGGAGAGTTTTCTGAGTCCTTATGCCCTCACATGCTTTAGTTTGTATCTTTCTGATTCTGTAAGGAGCAAATTGGTGAATTATAGGTCTGTAGTGAAGGGTAATCATTTGTTAGCTTATGTAGGGTGCCTTTCCTTGATTGCAGTGTTCAGCACTGAATATATTCACTGCACCTTAGATCCATTTGTTGAAATGTAAATTATATGAAATGTTTGTGAATTTATAAAAATCAAACGCACTGTTGAAAGTTGTGGGTTGTGAACTAAAGGCAATGGATTTTGCTTTAAGTGAATGCTTTATTAGGCTTGGCAGTAGAAAACTGTGACCATAATGTTTTTGTATACCTACTATGGTACTATTTGGTAATACTGTGGAGCCAAATAATTTGCTTATGCTAACACAAATGGGAATGACAAAGCATTTTATACATTTTCTAATTATTCTTTGATTTGTTCCATATTTTAAATGTATTCTCATTTATTTAGATGTTTCTGGAGTACTCAGTTTTAGAAAAATTATCATGGAACTTTCACATGTCTATAATAGAGGTCTCTAGCTATACAATACATCAGTACTTTATTTTTTCCAGAACCCACTGAGATACTAAGGTTTGTTCTAGAACTATTGTATATCTTATGATACTTCCCCCTTCCCAAACCATCCTTAGCTTATGACACTTAAATGAAAAATTGTACAAGATTCTCCTTGCCTTCCAACCTACAATCTATAAACACACTTAGCCTTCACTGATTATGAATTAACTGATGCTACAGTTTTGCTGTCACAGTTGATGAGAACCTATAATTAGTGCTCCCAGGTGTGTTTTGGGAGACAGAGGACAGGTACATTCTGGGAACTCTTTCATTTCCTGAAGTGTGTTCTTCAGATTACAGAATTGTCAACCTGTAGGTTTTTTAGAAAGGTAAAGAAAATCCCATATAGCTAGAAAGAAGGAATTAAAGTAGCAACTTATGCCAATGTGTACGTTAGTGTCCCATGTCTCACCAGATGATATTTTTAGAATGATTGTTTTACCTGTAGACTGGTGTTTGCCTCATTCTGGGTGGTATATTGCCCAAATGCACTGGACCATCTGTGGTAAATTGTACAAAAAGAGAATATTCTTGGGCGTTGAAATACACTAATGGATTTTATGAAGATGATGGACTACATAAACTCGGGATAGGACTCACAGTGTGGCAAAAGTTTCTTTGTTCTCATTACTCTTAGGTCCCAGAGAAGTGAGGGCATTATGCTTATCTGTCCCATTTGCTTCAGTTTTTACAGAGTGAATTATGTGGTTTTCCCAAGATCTGCAGAACAAGCACAAAGTAAAGCAATTAAAAGGGTGATTGGATGAGATATTTCTCCTTGCTGACAATGTTCTCTGCTTTGTTAGAGGAATGGGGTTATTCTGAAATGCCTCTATGCCTATTTTTCTCATTCTTGATATGTTCAGGAAGACAAGAAAATATTTTACCCAAATTATATAAATTGTTATTATTTCATCAACACACTTGTGCCTCTTGACATTTGTAGAGAGACTTTTATTACTTGTTTTTGAGGCAATGCTCATAACTCCCTAGTAAATAAGAAGAGGCTTGTACATGCTCTTCATAGGTAAGATCTTTGATGTGCTCAGTAATTTCATATGCATGGGCATTAAAGAGGCACCTGGCTAGTATAAACTATGTGGAACAGTTTAAAAGAGTATGTCATTCTTTCCTTGAACATACATTTATTAAGTGTCCATTATATGCCAAACTGTCCAAGGTGTTATGAAGAAAAGATAAATAAGATAATAGAAAAGCCTCTGCTCCTGGATCTCAAAGATTAATAGCAGAAATCATGCAAACAATTAAGAACAATACAGTGCTCCAAGTATTGAAATAAATGACCTTATAAGCAGGGTGATGGCTCCTTGTAATGGATGCACCTGTAATCCTGTAATGTTATATGCAGTACCCCATATGTGCATAATTTTTTCAAGCCACATTATCATAGGATATTAAGGTTGTAGTGTAAAGGAAGTCTTACAGCCAGGGGCCCAGGAATTTATAAACACTGTTTTGTTCCAGTTGCTTCTCTCTCATGAAGTTGCTGAATGAGCTGAACTTGATAAAGGGCAAAATTTCATATGGGTCCTAATGGAAGGCTTTCTGAAAGACTGTATGGATACTTGGGTCCATGCCAGACTCACTGCCCTGTAGAGATGCAGTCATCTGACCAACCATCCCGTGGATAAAATTCAGCAACCGATGACCTGGATTGCATTCCATCACATTAGCCACTCTTCTCTTCGGTTACTACTAGAAGAAGATTTAAAAGGAAAATGGTGAAGGACAGACAATCCATTATCTATTGATAGAAGGGTAAAGAGTGGCGCCTAGGAAACATGAAACAAGCTGAGATTTAAACCCTAAGTTTTCAATAAAGAAGCAGTAGAAGAGGTTTTTGGAGAAAGACTGATGGCACAGTTCCCGCTGCCAAAACTCTTCTTCAAGAATATCTATATATATCTTAATACAACATCATATATATTAACAATACCTAAACATGCCTTAATACATAGAATGCAATTTTAAGTTTACAGCAAGATGAAATTGATGATTTTTTTTTAAGTACCTACTTCTTAAATAATCTGAATTAAGAAAACATTCAAAAAACTGGCTTCATGGCCGGCGCCGTGGCTCAACAGGCTAATCCTACACCTTGCGGCGCCGGCACACCGGGTTCTAGTCCCGGTCGGGGCGCCGGATTCTGTCCTGGTTGCCCCTCTTCCAGGCCAGCACTCTGCTGTGGCCCGGGAGTGCAGTGGAGGATGTCTCAAGTGCTTAGGCCCTGCACCCCATAGGAGACCAGGAAAAAGCACCTAGCACCTGGCTCCTGCCATCGGATGAGTGCGGTGCGCCGGCCGCAGCACGCCGTCCGCGGCAGCCATTGGAGGGTGAACCAACGGCAAAAGGAAGACCTTTCTCTCTGTCTCTCTCTCTCACTGTCTACTCTGCCTGTCAGAAAAAAAAAAAAAAAAACTGGCTTTGGAGGTAGCATGACATAAACAAGATAGATTTAAATATGGGAAGGGGGATAGGATAGGATAAGTAGGTAGAAAACACTGAAGAATGGCTTGGGGGCCACTGGTGATTCAGTCAGTGTGTCAGATTATAAACAAAGGAGAATAACCGACTAACTGTAGTAGGATCAGCAGACAAGCAGTCCCATCTAGGAAGAATGGGATTCTCTGCTACTGAGAGCCCAGAGAAGGTCATGCCACAAGAAGTCAGCTTCGATGCTGCCACTGATAGGTGACTACTGTTTAATGCACCTTACCTATGCAAGTCCATGAGCAGCACTGTAAATTCTTGCTCTTTGAAACCCCAGGGTCATGACATTCCTCCTTTCAGATCCAAAGTCACAGGTCAGTTCAGTATCCTGGATGCCAAGTTAGAAGAGAACGGATTGCTTGAGCACTTTCAGATTTTGTAACAAGAGGAAGGGGACTCTTTTCATTAAAATGTGTGGATTGAGACATACCACACTCCCATCTCCTAGCCCCCCACACCCCAAAAATAGAATCGGGAACTGGTTAGTCGGAAACAAACTATAGGTGTCTACTGCATCCAGGAAGCCTTTTGTTCTTCTGAAATCTCAAATTTATCTCCACTATGCTGACCACACTCAGAAGCAGATGAGCAAACTGATAATCAGAAACATAGTAGCTTTCTTAAAGACCCAGTGACTCCCAGAGAAATTTTGACAGACTTGAAATAGGAGGACAGGGGCCAGCGCCATGGCTCACTTGGTTAATTCTCTGCCTGCAGCGCCGGCATCCCATATGAACGCCAGGTTCCAGTCCCAGTTGCTCTTTTTCCAGTCCAGCTCTCTGCTGTGGCCCGGGAGGGCAGTGGAGGATGGCCCAAGTGCTTGGGCCCCTGCACCCTCATGGGAGATCAGGAAGAAGCACCTGGCTCCTGGCTTCAGATCAGTGCAGTGCCAGCCGTAGTGGCCATTTAGGGGGTGAACCAAAGGAAGAAAGACCTTTGTCTCTGTCTCTCTCTCACTGTATAACTCTACCTGTCAAATAAATAAAAAAAGAAAAAGAAATATGAGGACAAGTGGTAACAGTAGCAATTGGAGGTGATTGAAAAAGTCTAAGAGTGAGTCAGCCAAGTGTGTTACTGATGCAACTATGACTTGGAAAAATTCATTTAATTTTGATGGCTTTTAGTATCTTCAGCAATAAAATGCAGGATGGATTTCTAATTGCCTGTTACATATCCTCATATATGCATTCATGTATTCATCAAATATTTATTTTTTATCTTCACACTAGCCTAGTAATCTAGGCATTGGATAACAGTAAGCAAACCTAACTGATTTGCAACTTTCATAGAGCTTCTATTGGATATATATACTAAACTTATATGATAACTGGAGAGGGATAATTAAGTCAATAATTGTGTTTTGAATATCCTGAATTTGAAATGACTATTAAGTAACCACTTAGAAACGTCAGAGTAAAGGGAAGGACTGAAAATATAATTTTAGTGTAATAGGCATACAGTGTGGTATTTACAGTCATAAAATGGCCTTAAGTCCTACAAGTTGTGAGGATAAATTACAAAGAGGGTCAAAAACTTAATCCTTGAGTATTCTAATATTTAGGTGTCTGTTATTATAGACACCATTGAAAGAGTTTGACTCCTGCGATATAGAAAGAATTGAGGACAGTTAAGGAGAAATGGTTCAAATCTATCAAATGCATCTTTGTGTTTGGTAAGTGTACTTTCAGTTAAGTGCTATTGATGGAAACCCATCTGAAAGAAATGGGGAACACAATGGAAGATGAGAATGTGGAAACACAAAGTAAGCTCAATACTGTTAGGAATATTGTTAAACCACTGGTGCCATATGCTGAAGTCACCATCATAGATCCCTTCTAATTATAGGGAGAACCTTTGTATTCTACGGTCAGAGTCTTCATATAGTTGCATCTGTATCATATGTCTTTGCTCTGAAACAAGGACAGGAAAAAGGGAAGTTCGATAAAGACGGAGTCCTAGCTCCAAACAAGACTCACATAATGGGAGATTATCTAAATGAAAAGCAGATTTTCAGATATTCTGTCTGCATTGTGTTTTTTGCACTCATTGTGATCTCTCATTCTAAATGCAACTACAATCATTTTGACCATCATTCTTTAACATTGTCTAATAGATTTTTCTTCTTCCAGCTTCTGTTATGAACCATTACTATATTAGATTAGTTTTCATCTGCATCTCTGACCATCGCACCTCCCAGATAGAAAATACTCAATTTTTCCTAATTTTCTACAGAATAAAATCCAAATTCCACAATTAGGAATCTAAAGCACTTCATGATTAATTCACAGCCAGTTTTTTTCTTAAGTTTTATTTTCTGATTTTTTTAAAGTACTCTCCACAAAACTGAATTAACGTTTAAAGTGGATTTTTCTTTTTGCGTAATGCTACACAGTTATCATTCCTAAAACTGTCCTCATGTTTCTGTATACTCTTAGAGTAAACCTCCTAGAGTTCTACTCCAGGAGGAAATCTATTATTTTCCGTACTGGATGCACAACATCATCGAGAATTTTGTATATATATGGGGGTATATATGACACACATAACACATACATACATGCATTACATAACAGTAGCAAGGATATATTCTGAGAAATGTATCATTAGGCAATTTAGTTGTACAAATATTATAAAGTGATTTTATACAAACTAAGATGGCAACAACATCACCAAGTATGACAATATTATGGTACTATTGTCATATATGCAGTTTATGGTTGATAGAAACATTTTTTATGTGGCCAATTTGTATGTATACACAGAGACTTCTTTGTTAATTTCATTTTAATTTTTGGATTACCCAGTCTTTTGGCTTGAGCATTTTGCATCCTATAGCTCTGTAGAAAACTATAGCCCTTTCTCAATTGGCCCAAGATATTCATGATTTTTCAGGAGTTAAAATTTCTTGATCACTTCTGCCTCTGAATTTCTTGAATGTTGTCTTTTAGCACTTAATTCAAGTGAAACATATCCTTATGTTGTTTATCCCACAAATAAAAATCAGTTAAACAAATGAACAACAAAAACCTACTGAAGATGTGATTACAAGGAGGGATCTGGTTTTCCCAACACACAAACTGGATTTTTGATTGCATTTTTGACAGTCCTGTGCTTAAATAGTCTTTTGTTTGTTGCACAGCAGAAAGGTTCCAAATTTCCCCCATATGTAGCAACTATTTTTATACTACATTCTGAGAGGGCCACTTCCTTTCATTATTTAACTTTTGATTACAGTTCAACTTTTTTTCTTGGTTACCAGGTTTCTAAGTCATCTATGATTTGGGCTTCATCCTTTGTACAGAGTGGCCTATCCTACCATGCATACTAAAATCATTCACTTCACAAAAGGAACCCTTAAATGTTAGCTGTTAACATTTTTTACCTGATTATGAGTTTATAATACTCGTAACACTAGGCATCAAATTTTTAGCACTTAGAATTATATATATGTGTTCTGACATATGGGGCATTGAGTAAATTAGGATGAATGCGTGAATGCTTCTTAGTGTTTTTCTATCAGGTGAAGGTTTTTTGTTTGTTTGTTTTGTTTTGTTTTTGTCAGAGTTGTAGGCAGTGAGAGACAGAGACAAAGGTCTTCCTTCCATTGGTTCAGTCCCCAAATGGCTGCTATGGCCGGCACTGCACCAATCGGAAGCCAGGAGCCAGGTGCCTCCTCCTGGTCTCCCATGAGGGTGCAGGGCCCAAGCACTTGGGCCATCCTCCACTGCTTTCCCAGGCCACAGCAGAGAGCTGGACTGGAAGAGGAACAAACAGGACCAGAACCTGATGCTAATATGGGATGCCGGCGCTGTAGGTGGAAGATTAACCAAGTGAGCCATGGGAGCAAAGTATCTATTTTTGTATTTCTCCAAATAGTTTGTTCAAAACTCAGCAGAAATGCATAAGAATGGGTCTAAATATTAATAGTAATTAAATCATGTAGCTAGTTGAATAAATATTTATTTAAAAAGAGTGAACAGAGACCATGAGTTCTGGTGGGAGAGACATCAGGTTGGGTTGAGATGACAGTCAAGGACATTGCTGTTTGTACCAGTGTGTTGGTTGAAGTTTGTGTTAGTTTCTGTTTGCTGCTACTTCTGTATTTAAAGTAAAGACAATCAAGTGGTCAGGACTCAGGAAACCTAGGTATATTGCTCACTGATACACAATGGCATTCATGTAGAAGCTGCTTCTGCCATTCTCATTGGTTCCCCAGGATGTGTCAGGTCTCCCCTGTGGGACAATACTACCTCCTCCTGGCAGGCACTGCCTTATGTTCCATATATAGCTCCACAGCACTTAGGTGTTCAATCAATTTTTGTTAAAGTGAATTGATTATAATTGGGAAGTTCTGTGAGTTTCTGGGTATTGACTCTCATCTTTGTTCCACTTTAGAAATGGCTAAATCTTTTATGTTCTCCAGAGACGAAAGCATATACCCAGCGTTTCTAAGTAAAGACTTTTTTTCTACATTGAATATTGAAAAATTGAAGAAAACAAATGAAAATGAATGAAATCTATAAAGATGAAATAATGGAATATCCTTTTTTAGATGAATCAACAAAACCAATACTCTAAAGACAAGGTATTTAATCAAATAAATAAATCAAATGCTAAGTTAAATTAAAGGCCATCAAAGAGAAATAGTTTTTCAGATCTTTAACAAGGATGAAAAATTGAACCATATGTCAGAAATAAGAATGTTTTGTTTTTGTATAACATAGAAATGTTTCTCAAAATGTGGCCTGCATGAAAAATAGTCCAGGGAGAGAGAGAGAGCTCTTACTCCTCGAAAGAGAGAGGCTGTTTAGCCAGAGCAGTGCCTGTGATACATAGGCAGATTCTCGAATGGGAAAACAAGTGTTTTGTTTTGAAATCTGCTAATAAGATCCATGCAAACAGAAGACTAAATAGTTTATAAAATAAAAATTCACTTCAGATACTCAAATAGGTAATAGAGATGCTTTAGAAATGTTTTAATCCCCACTCTCCAAATTAATATGCTTAAGTGCCATTATGATGTCTGAAACATGGAATAAAGCTTTTTGGATTTGTTTTCAACCAGCTGGATTTGGATTTCAGACACCACTACTCAATCCCTGAGTAACATAAGCAAATCACCCACAATAGTCTCAAATTCAGTGCTTTAATTTATGAAATAAAGGGGCAGTACTTTCTTCACAGCGTTAGTAGATTTTTTTCTATGCAGGCCAGAAAGTAAATATTTTGAGTTTCATAGGCTAGATAGTTTGTTACAACTCAACCCTGCCATGGTAGTATAAAAGTAGTCATGGACAGTGTATGAATAAACCATGGCTGTATTCTAATAAAACTTCATTAGCAAGAATAGACAATGACCTAGGTTTGCCTTGTGGACCAGTCAGCTAACCCATGTCAGGCGCTGACTTGAGTGGTGGCAATAGTCACAAATAAACCAGATACAGTAGGTAACCCAACATAATATCTGCTACATAGAGAATCTTGAATGAATATATTGAGCCAGTGCATCAGTTGAGAAATCAAAGAGTGGATTAGACCTGATGAGTATAATTACTGTCTCCAAACTTAGTATTTTTCTATTTCACACACCACTTTCTGTTTTTATGAGATCACTTCATAGTCCCCATTGAAGTCCCAAATTTAAAAAGGCATTACCATTGTGCAGTTAGAAGTTTCTTGAACTCTTTTCTTAAAACATTTCTGAAACAATTGGCTTAGGATCCTCAGGAAAGCTCAATGCTGGGACTTGGACAAAATTCTCTATAACATTCTTTCCTTAGCAGTGCTCCATGGATGAGGACTAGAACATAGGAATGAAGTTTTATAATAAAATAATTTTGAGAAAAGCTGTGTTGAAAAAAAAAACATGTTTTTATTACATAAGTCCACACAGTCTTTGATATTAAAAAGGGGTTGTTGGGGCCTGCATGTGGCATAGCGGGTAAACCCACAGCCTGTAATGCCAGTATCTCATATGGGCACCAGTTCCATGACCCGGCTGCTCTGCTTCCAATCCAGCTCCCTGCTAATGGCCTGGGGAAAGGAGTAGAAGATGCCTCAAGTGTTTGGGCCCCTTCCACCATCGTCTGAGACGTGGATAATGCTCTTGGCTTCAGCCTGGCCCGGTGCTGGCCATTGTGACCTGGCGGGTGCAAGAGGACTACATTCTGCAATTTCCCAAATATTATTTAGGAAAATTTTAAATTTCACACATCTGAAACAATTTGGCGAATGCAGTCTTTGGGAAAAAAAAACTGTTTGGGTAAACCCTATTCTGTAACATAAACTGAATTTTGGTACATTTGAAATAAATGGTATGAATTCACACCTCTGAAAAGGAACTTGGTAAACCCTGTCAAGGAAGGTGCTAGCAATTTACTGTTAAAATTCTTCAATTTTTTCATTCAACCATTTCTTCTTTCACTTATTCAATGGCATTTCATATTTTTTTCTTTTCAAAGTAGAACAGTATTCTTCTTTCAGAAAGTAAGAGGCAGCTTTATGAATAGAAAGTTTAGAGATTCTAAAATAAATGGCTAAAATCTGAGCCTCTTTGTTTCACATCTATAAAAATCTTACTGGGTTTCATGGGAAGATAAACTTTTATTTCCAAAGGAACTTGAAAGTTATATGAAGATAAAAGAAGGGCTATAGTGAATGAAGTAGAGTAAAATTTGGCAATAACCTGCTGGAGATCTCATCTGAATTAGAAAGAACTCTGATAACAGATCCCTTATAGTTTAGATCCACAGAAGCTTGAAATAGGGTTGAGTCATCCTAGTTGAAACCAATATTCTCGAATTAGAGTCATTTGAAAGGTTTGATCATAAATTTTATTTAAGCAGAAATAAGGAGGATGAATGATTTTCAGGCAGTCCTCTGAGTGTCTAACAGCACACTTCTTTGGACTTGAAGAAACACTGGAAAACACAAACTAGTTCAACTAGGAAATTTCCCTAAATTCAACATTACCAATCACCATTATTTCTGTCATAAGGCTTTCCTGTGATGTTGGTACCAGAGAGGACACAAATAGTTTTATTATGAGTATCCTTATATAGAGAAACAAGTATCTTCTAATTCTTAATGTCTTTCACCCTTCTCATTCTCACCCCCTGCCACACACATGCGTAGTGGTTAACTTTTCAGAACTGTTTTCAGTATAATAATTTTAACTGCATTTTTATTCTTGTACAAAATCAGCCCAAAACAATACTATTTATAGGACAACTGAGACAAGAAGCTGGATCTATACTCTGATAAATGGTAGAATTTAATGATGCCATTATGTTACGGATGTGTAGTAATCTGTGTTTCTACAGTGTTTGATGTTAAGTGTACTTAGAACAATCAACTAAGGTGACTAAGACCACCCAGCCCAAAATTGAGAGTGTTGAACCATTTTTAGATTAATATAAATTTTCCAGTGGCAATACAGAAGAGAATTACACATCCCAAATACTTACCTATGTTAAGTCTATGGTTAAAATTTAGGCAGGGAGAATATATGTAATAGTGTGCAAAGCAATTTCTGCAAGATGGGTGAAAAATGGCTTTCTCTTAAATTAAATTTTTTTTTATTTGACAGATAGAATTAGACAGTGAGATAGACAGAGAGAAAGCTCTTCCTTCCATTGGTTCACTCCCCAAATGACCGCCGCAGCCAGGGCTGTGCCGATCCGAAGCCAGGAGCCAGGTGCTTCTTCCTAGTCTCCCATGAGGGTGTAGGGGCCCAAGCACTTGGGCCATCCTCCACTGCCTTCCCAGGCCACAGCAGAGGGCTGGACTGGAAGAGGAGCAACCGCAACTAAAAACCGGCACCCATATGGGATGCCGGCGCTGCAGGCAGAGGATTAACCAAGTGAGCCACGGCGCTGGCCATTAAATTACAATCTTAAAAAATTCTAAATCCCCTTAGAAATGGATTGGAACAAGGCTGGGTGGAGAGTGTGACTTGACCTTCAGATTAAAGTTGTAGGTTTGTGAAGACTGAGGAGGACCTATCTACCCAGCTCAGTAGGTTCTTCAAAATGATGGAAATAGAATCAGGAGACATGCTATTCCTTAGAGAATAGCTGCCCAAATCCACAAAGAGGGTATTTTTGCTTTTTCCTTATGTGACAGACAAGTAACACCATTCCAGGATCTATCATTATTAATATCACATATGAAATGAAAATGGTCCAATTCAAAGCACATGATTCTCATTATTTTTTCAGTCTGTAACCCTTGAAAACTGGATATCAATTGCTTTCATTCCTTTTCTTCGTACAGCATTGAAAAATGGAGAGGATAGAATGCTGAGAAATATTTAGGAAAGAACCTGAAGTTAATTGATGGAATTAATGACAGAAATACAAAATGAATTGTGAAAAAGAAAAGTAACTTAATCTTAATAAGCCCAGCAGAGCCAGTGTAATTAAATAGCAGCTGTGGTATCTTTTAATTATTTTCCCTAAACAGCACTATCATTATATATGACCAAGAAATAACTTTTCTGTATTTATTTGGCGAAGTAGCAAAAAACAAATTGAAACTTACATTATCAATTGCAAAAATGGCATTACTGTGGATTGGAAGTAATTTGAAATTACACCTAATAGAACAAAGCACACTCCAAATTAATGTACAGTGCTACTAGGAAATAAATGAGTTCTTTACTCTTAAGTCTTTTGTTTTAAGGAGAACCTTTAGCAGTGGAAGCCAAATAATTGTCCTTAAAACCATGGAATGAATCAAAGCAACCATCATTGGCATTCATGATTATCGGAGAAGATTTTCTTCTCTTTGAATCATTCTTTCTTTATGTAATGCAGGCAGCAAAGCCCTGTTGTATGACATAGAGCCTTTTAGGTCATTTCCTTAGTGGAACTTTCACATCACTCTTCTCTGTTGTCTGGTTTCTTCGTTTCCATTGCACTTTCTCTCTCTCCTACTTCTTACAACTGCTGCTTGTGTACCTGCTTCCAACCATTGGTAAGACTGAATATGATATGACTTGTAAACAAGGAACTGCTCTTAGATAAGTCATTATATAGGGACGTCTCCAATGTTTACCTGTGAATTATAATCTGTTAGCTTGGCAAAAACTTTGCCTTTCCTGAGAAATGTCTTTCTGAGAAAGATATTGATTGAGGTTGGACCCCTGCCTGGCAATATTTGTACAATTTAAATTTACTTGAGGGTTTTCAAATGTACTCTCCCTTTTATGGTAAGAGATGACTGAAAGAAAAACTAAGTCATTTTAAATAAAGAGTTCTTAGTTGACAGTAGAAGCATAGCTCACCAAAAGGGTAATAACTTTTTCTGAGTTAGCAGTTATTAGATCAAATTGGAACAGGCACCTACATATACATTAGTATTCTATATTATTTACTGTCAATAGTCTGTTCATATAATTCCCTGCATGTGAATGGTATTTTCCTGCTAGCTTAATTTTAAAAAAAAAGTAATTCAAAGCAATCATAGATTCTGTCATCTTATGTTCTTGCTAAATGTTGTAATAAATTTGTCTTCTCTTTCTTAAGCATCTTTATTCATTTCTAATTAGTAGGAAATATATCATTCATCTCAAGCTGTTGCTTTCAGAGTGATGGTCAAACATAGCTTATTATTTGCTGATGTCCTTTGGTGAAACTTAGATGTCCTTCCAAGTCTGTCTCAAATACTCACTCCTTAGTAAGATGTTCCTCTTCATGTGCTTTGTTATTGACTTCTAAGTTTAAGCCTCTTTTTTGGCCTTGTGTTTAATTTATTTCTGGATTATTTTCTTTTTCCACTGTCATGCTTTTCAAATCTGACACTATCGCCTGAGCAAGTAAAACACCACTTCACATCATGGGAGAAATAGACTAGACCTCTCCTCTTGGCTCATATTATGTGGCAAATGTGTTGAGCTGAGAGAGTTCTGAGCTTTGGGTTAAAAGATAATGGGTTGAGGAATTAGTTTTAAATTCTATGCATGTAACTTGGAGAAAGGATAATCTGAGTGTCTTATCTAAACCTGTGACTCCTCTCAGCATACTGTGGATGAGGTCCATTATACATCACATTTATTGAAAATAATACAACTGTATGTTTTCATTATGTTCTAGAACATTTTTACATCATGTGTAAATCTGTCTTCAAAGATACAGGATCTTGGGGGTTGGCACTGTGGCTCAGTGTGTTAAAACCTTGATCTGTGCTGCAGCATCCCTTATGGGCACCTGTTCAGGTTCTAGCTGCTGCACTTCCAATTCTCAGCTCTCTGCCAATGTGCCTGGGAGAACAGTGGAGGATGGCCTAAGTCCTTCCATCCCTGCACCCATGTGGGAGACCCAGAAGAAGCTCTTGGCTTTGGACTGGCTTGTGGCCATTTGGAGAGTGAACGAGTAAATAAACAATTTCTCTCTCTCTCTCCCTCTCTCTCCTTCTTTCTCCTTCTCTCTCCACTTCCCCCACCCCGTAACTTGGTCTTTCAAATAAATCATTAAAAAACTTATAGAAATCTTCAAATGCAACTGGCAATGTGGATGGAAGAAGTTCTAGAGCATATGAAATAGGACTGGGATCTAAATGGAATATAGGAATGGTTCCCAAGGTCAGGATCAGGCTTTGTAACTATTTGGCAGCACCACACAAACAGTGCACAAAAGGGGCTAATGAACTCAAGCCAGGTTTAAGCCAGTGCAAATGTCTTTAAACCAGTATCTGTATGTTGAAGAAAGGCTACTGTTGGTTAATAGGTCTTGGGAGCAGTGATGCGTACGGTATGATAACACTACATGTCATATTGATGAAAGCTTGAAAAATTGATAGTATTCCAAAAGTCATTATTTGTATGGAAGAACCCAGCCAAAAAATAATATTAGGAGAGTCGGGTGTTATCTAAGGTGAAGAGAGGGTATCAGGGAGCCATTTAGTTCAGCTGGGCTCCAGCTATATCTTCAGTTTTACAATAAGTCAAAGAAATTCCATTGTATGCATTAGGCCAATATGAGAGGTAAGTTCTATCTAAATAGGCCGAGTAAGCACACTGCCTCATGTGCATATCCTGGCCAGACTTACGACATGTTAACATGCAATGAAAGTATTAAGTGACTTCTAAGGAAGTCAGTTTTTCCTATGTGCACTCAGCACTATGATAAAATATCTAAAATTCAAATTAACATCATAGCGTCTCCATTTTTCATGTCTATCTTCAGTTAGATCATGGATTCTTCAGAGCAGACATAAAATTTCTTTCAGTTGGGAATCTCAAGGCCTAGTATGATGCCCAACACAAGCACACAAGAAATGCTTATGGACAAGTGAATGAATGAGAACAAAGCTGTATTCCAAGGATGTAAGATACAACTCTGAAAATGCATGCCTTCATCACTTAATTAAGCAGGGTTCAAGCTAGGGATGATTTAATGTCTGTGACAGATGGTGGGCTGTGGATGAGGAAGAAGTCAAGGGTGTCTTCTCCCCCATCCTCTGCTTCTTTCTGAACCAACAGGATGTGAATCTGTCCTAAGAACACAGTGCCACGTGCCGCCATGCGTGTGCTTCCTTCTAGTGTGGTGCTAGCAAAACAATGGCTAACATATATCCTAGTGGTAGAAGGTTCTTGCTCTTTGATATTGCCCCATGTTGTCTTGTGAATGGGACTGTTTCATTGTGGAGCTCAGTAAAACTGTCCAGGAAGGGAAAATAAAAAGGTATTCGTGCTATTTTCCCTCACATCAGACTTTTTTTTTCACTGAGGACTTTAATGAGAAAGAGTCTGAAAACTAGTATTCTTCATGGCATTTTTCTGTTCTGGCATCATATTGGTTTACCACAATCCTATCGGTTTTCTAGATAATTAGCACTTTGCTGTGGGAGGTGTTAGTGGCTGCATTCATTTGGAGGCTGTTTGGATTAATTGTGCAGTTGATGATCCTGAACTGTTCAGGCCCGAACTTCATTGCCATAAATACAGAGGAGTACTTGTTCCCAACTTGTAACAAGGAATGCATTTTATCAAACTGCTTCTTAAAATCCAAAATTTGGGACTTAAGTAATACTTTTTTAAAAAAAATTTTTTGGCTTAATCTTCACACCTACTTATTTCAGAGTGTTGAATTACCAAGTAAGCCAGGAGAAGATTATACTAAAAATGGGACTTTCATATTTGAGAAGGTATTGAACAGAGATTTTGCAGAAACCTCATGGGATTTTATTCAAAATATAACTTGATTAATTTTCAATAATACTCTCTGGTTTTGGAAAACTGCCTCTGAAAGTCTTTTTTTCTTCCTGATGTATGTAAAGATGTTTTAGCTTCTTTTAATTTTTTTAAGTAGTGTTACAGGGGATTATTGAAGATCTAAATCCCTGGTGAATGCTGTTGGTTTTAGTTTCTGTAAAGATTTATGATAACAGTTGTTTTGGAAAAGTATGTTCAAGCATAAAATGCTACTAAATCCAACTATTTGGCCCAAAATGTGCCGAGTGCCTACTCTGTATAAAGCTTGTCAGATGTTCCAGACAAACTTGATTATAATTTGAAGTTAGCACAGTCCATCCAGCTTTGTTGTTTTTCTCAAGCAGGATGCAGGAGACCTGGTTCGTCCCCCAGATTCCTGCAAGGGCTGGGACTCTGCCTGGCCTGGGAGGCTGGGAACTGGGAACAGAGCCCAGGCCTTCTGCAGGTGAGGCAGGAACCCAATAATCTGAGTGACATCAACATCTTTGAGAAGATCTGGGGGCAGGTCATGTACCCTAAGCTAAGGTTGCCTAAAGTAACAGGTTCTTGGAATTCTCACGTCAAGGAGGTATGCGACCAAGAAGGGCAACTATAGCATTACCCAAGGTTCTCGGGTAAGATGTGCAGGAGGCTAAGACACAGAGACTCCAGAATGAAGAGGGCTCACAGAAGGAATGACTCTCCCTCTACCTGGGCTCTTCTCCTGACATCTCTAGCATGCCACCTCCTGTCACCTGTGTCTCCTCCTGGGGAGGCTTTTACTGGTAATCCATTATGAATCAGCACTGCTCACACATTTTCTAGCCCCCCCCCCATATAATTTTCTTTTTATCAATACTTAGCAAGGTACCAGAGGACATCAAAAAGTTCATGGAAAATGGAATTAAAAGATAAATTTATTTTCGTGCAAAAAATACTCTGATATCCATGCATACAAGGGCTCTTCAAAACACTCATGGAGGGAGCCACTGTGACATATTGGGTTACGATGCTCCTCGATGCTGTCATCCAAATTGGAAGCCAGTTCAAATCCTGATCCAGCTGCCTACTAATGTGCCTGGGAAAGCAGGGGGGGGGGGGGCAAGTGAACTAATGTGGGAGACCAGGAATAAGTTCTTGGATTCAGCTCAGGCCAGCCCTGGCTGTGGTAGACGTTTGGGGAAAGAACTGGAAGATATAAGATCTCTCTGTCTCTCCACTTATAATTCTGCCATTGTGTTAAATAAATATGTCTTTAAACACTTGGGGCAGGTGCTGTGGCATAGTGCTGCTGAGTTGTCTGTTCCACTTCCAATGCAGCTCTCTGCTATGGCCTGGCCAAGCAGTAGAAGATGGCCCAAGTCCTTGGGCCCCTGCACCTGCGTGGGAGACCCTGAAGTAGCTCCTGGCTTCAGATTGGCACAGCTCTGGCTGTTGCCGCCATCTGGGGAGTAACCAGTGGATAAAAGTATTTCTCTTTCTGGCTCTCCTCTCTCTGTGTAACTCTGACTTTCAAATAAATAAATCTTTAAAAAAAAATTAAATCTTGAAAGAAATTCTTGAAAAATCTGCATTATGAGAAAAGTGCATGAATTTCAAAAATTATTGGAACAAAATAATTTATTTTTTAATTCCATTTTTTCCACAAGCCATTGGAAATACCTTGTATAACAAATGGTTATATATTTGTTAATCTTTTTAAGATTTATTTATTTGAAAGGCAGCGAAGCTGGGGGGGGGTGTATCTTCTATCTGATGGTTCAGTCCCCGAATGGCCACAATGGCCAGAGCTGAGTTGATCAGAAATCAGGAGCCAGGAGCTTCTTCTGGGTCTCCCATGTGGGTTCAGGGAGCTAAGAACTTGGACCGTCTTCTGCTGTATTCCCAGGCCACAGCAGGGAGCTGGAAAGTGGAGCAGTCGGGACTAGAACTGGTAGACATATGGGATACCAGCACTGCAGTTGGCGGCTTTACCTGCCACAGTACTGTATTTATTTATGTTTTGCCACTAAAACAAAAACAAAGCCTCTTGAGGGGAGGATCTTGATCAATTTTGTTCATCTCTGTTTTTCTTGCATTTAGATCAGTGGTTGGCAGGTACTAGGGCCTGCTGAGTGAATGTATTTGTTCTGAGAAATAAATGATCCCAGACTGCCTGCCTGTAGGAAAGTGGGCAAGTTGAATTAGGACCACAGGCAACAATGAGTAAAGGGTAACTAGTAGGAATAGGAAGGGGTGCAGGTAGGTGGGAGGGCAGAAATACCTTTAGAATTAAAATGATAGACATCAAACTCCAGGATCCTTGACAAGTGCTGGGGTTGGGGTGGGGAATGAATGAGTGGAGAGGCCTAAGCCATTCAAATTCACCAGGTTGAGAAGTTGTAGAACAGGATTCTTGGAGAGAAATCTCTGAAGTTGCTCTGAATTTTGGGGGTAGGAGATGGGAAACCTGGGCTCAGTGTTTTGAAGCGGGTCAGAAATAAACACCCCCAAGGAAAGGGCTGGAAGAGGAGAACCAGCCTTTCCTGAGGGCCCCCCTATCGCCCATGCATCCTTGCCTCTGGTTTCTGGGGAGAACTATAATGCTGGATGCTGATGCTCGGGGTGTGTGTGTGTGTGTGTGTGTGTGTGAGTGAAATGTGTGAGAATCCACACAGCGGCAGTTAAGGTAGTTTTGTGGCACAAAGTCCCACACTTGCACTACAAGATCCTCCCCTGCTCAGTTTTACCTTCTGAGTTCCACATCCCCCATTCTGTTTGTTTCTTTCTTCCTTTTAACTGATTGTCCTAAATAGGAAATATTTTAGAAGTTTTTTTAAAGCCATTCGAAGTCATTTTTCTCTCTCCTCTCCTAGTTTGGAGGGAAGATTTGAGAAAGCTCAAAAAACTACAAGTAAACTACTTTCCAGAATCAGCAGGGTTTTTAGCTGGTATTTTTAGTGCATAAAGGGGAAAAAAGCACCTGAGAACAAATCACAGTAATAAAAGAAAATGGTGTCAACATTTGTTTGAAAAATAAATGCATTATAACTTAAATTTCTAGAATTTAGCCAAGGAAAATTATATCTCCATTAACTTAAAATACCTTCGTTCCTAAAGATTTAGCTACTGCCTGCAAAATGCCCCATGTGACATACTTAGGAGTTACGGGGATAATGGTTGTTAAGAAAATCTCTGGGAGGTTCCAAAAGGATTGAAATGATTTAGGCATAAAATAGAATTTTAGCTGAGTTTATAGCAATACTGAAATATGTATTTTTAATTTTGCACATGGGGAATGACTATAGGACAAAATAAGATTTCCAAAAAACATGGAGTCTATTTGTTATAAAGGCAAAATGCAGCTCTGTGTTCTGTTATACCACTGATTACACATTTGTAATGAAGGTGACATGCCTATTGTATACATATGCCTACAAGTTGCCTAACTATTCATGAGATCCCTAGTTAAGATTAGGTCTGATGGAAATGTTGTCAATGTAGTCATGACTTTTTCATTACCTGTATAATGCACATTTTCATTACTTTTAGTTTTGTAAAACTTTGTATATTGCATATTTCTGAGATTGGTTCTTTAATAAGTGAGTGGCAGCTCTCAATTAGGAACTTTCAAATTAAGTTGGCTCTCTACGGGAACGTGGAATATCCTACAGAGAAAAAAATCATCTACTTATTCAAAAACATGTATTTATCACTGTGTACATATTTGATATTTCCCTATGATGTGAGTACACAGGAATGAAAAAAGGTAAAATATCCCTACCCTCCTGGAGCTTAAATCCAGTAAGGGTGAGAGAACACCCACACCCACACACACACAGACACACACACCCAGAATTCCCTTTAAATAAGAGTTATAAAGAAAATGGGCTCTAAGGGATGAGAAAAATGCTAGGAAACTGAGAATCAGAGGGATGCTAACTTAGGTTGTTAAATAAAATCTGACTCTAAAAGTATGACTTTTGAAGAGGACTAATTTAGACAAGTAGGAATAAGAGGAGATAAGTTTTTGGACTTATGAAGAAATAACTTATTAGAGGTCAACTGTTTTTGCAAAATAACTTTTTGGCTATTTCAAGTGATATTTATAACTGCATAGCAGTAAAAGGATTACCATGCTCCTGTTGAAGGTGGTGAATCTGATATTCAGGAAGATTGACTGATTTTCCCAAGATAATCCAACATCTAATTGAGTCAGGATTTTTTTTTTCATTTTTCATTATCTATATACAGAAGATAGATTCAGTATATACTAAGTAAAGATTTCATCAGTTTGCACCCACACAGAAACACAAAGTGTAAAATACTGTTTCAGTGCTAGTTATAGCATTACTTCACATTGGACAACACATTAAGGACAGATCCCACATGAGATGTAAGTACACAATGACTCCTGATGTTGATTTAACAATTTGACACTCTTGTTTATGGCATCAGTAATCTCCCTAGGCTCTAGTCATGAGTTGCCAAGGCTATGGAAGCCTTTAGGGTTCGCTGACTTCAATCTTATTCTGACAGGGTCATAGTCAAAGTGGAGGTTTTCTCTTCCCTTCAGAGAAAGGTACCTCCTTTGATGGCCCCATTCGTTCCACTGGGATCTCACTCGCAGAGATCTTTCATTTAGGTCTTCTTTTTTTTTCAGGGTGTCTTGGCTTTCCATGCCTAGAATATTTTCATGGGCTCTTGAGCCAGATCTGAATGTCTTAAGGGCTGATTCTGAGGCCAGAGTGCTATTTAGGACATCTGCCATTCTATGAGTCTGCTGTGTATCTCGCTTCCCATATTAGATCATTCTCTCCCTTTTTGATTCTATCAGTTAGTATTAGCAGACACTAGTCTTGTTTGTGTGATCCCTTTGACTCTTAGACCTATCAGTGTGATCAATTGTGAACTGAAATTGATCACTTGGACTAGTGAGATGGCCTTGGTACATGCCACCTTGATGGGATTGTATAGGAATTCCCTGGCACAATTCTAACTCCATCATTTGGGGCAGTTCCGATTGAGCATGTCCCAAATTGTACATCTCCTCCCTCTCTTATTCCCACTCTTATATTTCACAGGGATCACTTTTCAGTTAAAATTTAAACACCTAAGAATAATTGTGTGTTAATTACAGAGTTCAACCAATAGTACTAGAATAAAAAATGCAGATCTCTGTGGTTTCAGAAAAACATGTTCTTTCTATTGTACTAAGCTATCTCTTGAATCATATATACTCATCTTTTAATATCGTTCTTTTCTCTGAAAAACAGCTCTGTGTAAAATGAGACTTTATTTAGACAATTGCTCCTATTGTCTCTTTACAGAAGCTGTATTTGAATTTTTTCTCCTGTGTGTCAGTAGTTGCTGGATGCTAGAGACAGAGTTGCTCTAGGGAGTCCTAAACTAGAGAAGGGGAAAAATGGACAAAGACACATTTTAAGGAATTATGACAGATGTTAAAATAGGTTTAATATGGGAGACAGATAGGAACTGTAATCTGGAAGGTGAAAAAGAGAAGAGAGGAGAGCATCGCAAGTAGAAGTGATAAATGTCTGGGTCTTGAAAGACTTAGCCAGGATCAGAAAGTTCTGGGGAGGAATGCCTTGTGAAGAGAGCTGTTATATTCTTACAGTCTTTTGTAGCAAATTAACTAAAAATGAGAAGTCAAAACCAACAGCGTTTCCTTCTCTCATGATTTTGGGTACTAGAAATACAAAAAAGGTATCTGTGGGCTGAAATCAAGGCTGAGCCAATCTCTTTTTTGGAGACCCTGGAAGAGAAACTGTTCCCTTGAGTCTTTTAGTTTCTGTGATAGCTATTGGCATTCCGTGCCTTAGGGCTGCGTTGATTCAATTTCTGTCTCATTCTTTACATGCCCTGTTCCTCTACATGTGTGAAGTTTCCTTCTGCCCCTCTCTTATGAGCTTATGTGCAATTGTATTTAGGACTCACTCAGATAAATACGAGCCTCCTTATTTCAGAATTCTTAACTGACCTATACAAAAAGGCCCCTTCTTCCTCCATTCTACTACCCTCCTTTACCTTCTCCCTTTTTCTTTCTGTTTCACACCATATAAGCTTACACTTACATATTTTAGAGATTGAGATGTAGTTACCTATTTAGGAGGGGCGTTTTTCAGCCTACAATAAGGATCAAAGAAAGTGTCATGCAGGTAACTCAGGTATTTGGAGGCCTTAGGCCACCAATTACTGTATTCAAAATGAGGAGCTGAATGGGTCTAGGGAAGTCATTGAATTGTGTTGACTTTGCACTTATTTTTGGAAATACTATACACCACTCATTAATTTCATTATACATTATTTGGTTAATCTGTGTGCTAGAAACCAGGAGAGTATAATGGTAGGACAATAACTGTGGTCTCTGTCCATCTAGAGATTGCAATGTAGGTGAAAATAGGTCACTAAAAAAATCAAATGGGCAAACTATGCAAATAGACCCTGATAAATGCTTTGGATGGAAATACAAGATTCCATTGGTACTGACAAGTCAGAGGAAACAAAAGAAAATTCTGATCATGTTCCATAGTGATACATAATGTATAGAAAGGTTTTTAGCTAGTCCATCCTTTATGTAATACTCCCCCAGTCCCTAGTTCATTTTTAGGTTGTTTTTCTCCACTGAAGCCTAATTCTATTCTCTGTGTCTTATATCCCCAGAGATTTATTTTCATGATATTCTTGAGGATGCAACATGGAATTGAGATCAAATGGATGTGTCGTAGGATGTGTCATAACTAGTGAAAATTTGAAGGGAACAGAAGAGCATTCTGGGAAGGCATTAAAGTGCACTGAATGGATAAAATTGAGACTAGTGCGGCTACTTTGCAGAAAGAGAGCAAGATGGGTGGCATGAGATGCACTAGGAACCATGGGCAGAAGTGGTGATGAAGGGCTTTCTAGGCTACACTCAGCTGCTGCTGCTTAAAATATAAGCATTGAGAAATAAGGGAATAGAATTTTGGGTTTCTGTTATGCTATTTTCTGCTTTTGCAATTTCACCTACAGTAAAATTCCCTTTTTGGGGTACCGTTTGACAAAATCGCATATATTCATGGTAACAACATCCATAATCAATGTATGAACCGTTCCGGCACTCATACATTTCTTCATGCTACCCATTTGTGGTTAGCACCTCTTTCCCATGGCCCTTAGTGAACATATTAAACACAGAGGTCTTGCAGCCATGTAAAAGATTAGTTGCAGAGACAAACTAACATTCAAGTGAAAAAAGTCATGGCCTGCTCTCATGGTAGCAAATTGGGGTAGGCATAAATTCAAGAGCTGCTTAGGATCTGCAATCAAGAGAACTCAGGAAAGTTAGATATTTTAAACTGGGGAGTGAGATTCCAGGTCTCTGTCTTTAGTAGCTAGAAAACTAACGGGGAACTTCAAGGGGTGGAGAGAACACTGTTGGAATTAGGATGAGGGAGTGGTTGAGTTTCGTTTGTGGTGCGAGTTAGACATTTAGAACTTGGTGGTTTGTGGCTTTTGCATCCTAATCTCATTAGATAGGTTTGAACTAAAGATTTGTATTGGGTAGATGGGAAATTCTGAAAGAATATTAGCGCTTTTCTCACACATAGCAGTTTTTGTAAGTTTAAAAAATATTAACAGTATTCATTTTGTGTAATCTTAATGCTCAGAATTGTTTTAAATGTATGTGATTTTAGTCTTAGATACAACCTAAAAGTAAACCACATTTCTATTTTACAGATGGGAAGAGAAAAGTATAGAGAAATTAAGAAATAGGCTATGGTTTCACAACTAGTTAACACTAAGAAGTTGGTAATGTACATGCAATAGATAGGTAACTCAATTACTAAAGACTTCTTCAGATACATTTTATTATATGGTTAAGATAGAAGTACTTACTGTGCTAAATTAATCATAATTGTATCTAAAGCTTTTAACTCTATAAATGCAATGTGTATTTATGCCCTCTTCCACCTTATCTGCCATCAAGCTAGGAGAAGAGCAGAAGCTGGAAGATTGTTTTAAATATTTATACCCAATTCTAATGTGCCCTTTCCTTCCCCTTTCACAATTACACATCACCACTGACAAACACTTGGAGGTTGACAACCACAGGGTTTGTGGTTCGTGTTCTGAGGTTATTGATTCATTGTGAATATTAATGGATCTTAGAAGTATGCAGCAAGTAGGTATTGAACAAACAACTGGAATTAAGGGTATCGCCAACATAGTAAGAGTATGTACCCAGGTGCTAATGACCAAAAATAGTGGAAGTATAGCATAAGTCTTCTTTATGTGGACCATTTGTTAGCTATCAGTATTACAGCATGGGGTTTATAGGTATACTCTTTGATGAAGAGTGAAAATCAGATTGTTTTCAGTGTATCCACTGGGTCATATGAACACAGTTCTTTAATTTAGCTAAGCTTGAACAGGGTGCATTGATTGTATGTATATCTTTTTTCTTATATTATTGAAATTTGTACTGTACATTTCGTATGTAATTTCATTTCCACATTTTATAATAATGTATATTTAAAGGAATATTCTTTTAGAAAGACCTTCACAAAATAAGTGAGCATTCTGAACTATCTACTTTGTTAATCTACACGTTTATATAATACATAAGGATATAACAATGTTCTTCTGTATTCATGTTTAAGGGGATGAAATTTCAAATTTTGATTCATAGGAAACATAATTTTTCTTTCAATCTTGCTGTGTAATTTGAAGAGCTGAGAATCTCCTATAATTTTTTTAAGAAGATGTATTTATTTATTTGAGAGAGTTACACAGAGAGAGGAGAGGCAGAGAGAGAGAGAGAGATGTCTTCCATCCGATGGTTCACTCCCCAGTTGGCTGCAATGGGCGGAGTTGAGCTGACCCGAAGCTAGAAGCCAGGAGCTTCTTATGGGTTTCCCACGTGGGTGCAGGGGCCCAAGGAGTTGGGCCATCTTCTGCTTTCCCAGGCCATAACAGAGAGCCGGATTGGAAGTGGAGCAGCCAGGTTTCGTACTGGTGCCCATATGGGATGCAGACGCTTCAGGCTGGGGTGTTAACTCGCTACACCACAGTGCCAGCCCCTCTCTCCTTTATTTTTTAAAAGATTTATTAATCTAATTTGAAAGGCAGAATTACAGAGAGGAGAGAGACAGAAAACGGTCTTCCATTTGCTGGTTCACCTCACAAATGGCTAAAATGGCTGCATGGGGCTGGGCCAGGCCAAAGCCAGGAGCCTAGAGCCGCCTCTGGGTCTCCCACATGGGTGCAGGGGTCCATGAACTTGGGCCATCCTCTGCTTTTCCAGGCATGTCAGCAGGGAGCTGGATTGGAAATGCAGTAGCCTGGACTAAGTGCTGTAGGCCATGCTCGAATCTGTGGCCCCACAGCAGCGGAACCCTTCCCCCACCCCCACTCCCCACATATTCTAAAGAATCAAGAAAGAAATCTCTTTACACTGATTTTTTTTTTCTGGCTCTGCCAAAAGCAAAAACAAAGCTAAAACAAATCAAAATAAAAAGCTAACAAAAACAATATAAATGCATTTGATTTGCTAAATTTAATATAATATTTTCATTTTAATCTATTAATTTTTACCTTTTCGCAATATTGAAATCTTTTCCATTACGTCAGATGAGGTACTGGCCTTACTGTTGTAATTTACAGTGCCACAGTTGTTGGTGTGTGTAGGGGAAGAAACAGTACAAAAACCTAGGCCTAAGTTGTTAAGATACCTACATCCTGTATTGGAGTACCAGTGTTTGATAACATGCTGCTGACCCCAGCTTTTTCGTAATATAGATCGTGGGAGGCACTTGTGATGGCTTGCTCAAGTACTGGGTTCTTGCCACCCACATCTGAGACATAGATTGAGTTCCTAGCTTCAGATTTCCCTCTTAGAGGCATCTGGGGAGTAAACCAGCAGATAGGAGTTCTCTCTCTTTCCCTCTCTCCCTCTATCCTTTCCTGCCATCGGAAATAAATAAGTAAAAATGTTTAGAAATTGAGAAAACAGAAGCCAACAGAGTATGATTAAAACAGAGAGAAACACATTATATATTAAAAAAATACTTGGCAATGATTTTATACTGTTAAATCCTATAGAGAAATAATATAGGAAATGCTTATAATGTAACATAAAACAAGATCCATATGTGTGCATATTTTACAATTCCAACAGTTTTTCAAAATTACCAAATCATAAGCGTGGTGGGGTGATAAAAAGAGAGACCAATATGTTAACAGTTGTCATATTTTGGCAAAGAGTATATATTCTTTCATATTTTTGAAATGCTGCATTTCCTAAGTATTTTAATGAATTTGGCCAAGTTTTATAATATAAAAAAGACACAATCTAATAACAAGAGACATGATCTGTTTGATAGACCAGGAGTATAATTAGGGCTCAAATCAAAAAATATAGAAATGAACAACTGAAGCTGATTTTCAGGATACTTTGCTTTCTATAAAATCCTGCATTTCCATCCGTATCACATCCCATTTGTGTTTCTCCCTGGTAATCTACCAGAAAACCTTCACGACCTCTTTCAACTTAAACTTTCTACTCTTTCTATCCTATGTATGGAGAGATTCTTCTGAAATCTCCAGGGCCAATACTAAACTCACCCACACAGCTGCTGTCACACATCATTTGCAGCTAATATGATAAAGCAAATATTGATAGATTATATTGTAGAACCCATTTATCCTGGGCAAGTTTTAAGACATTATAAGAAACTACTGGGGAAATATTTTTTATATACAAATGGAGAGCTTTAACATAAATCAGAATTCATGGACACCTGGATCTGAATCCTATTTCTGTCAATTGGTGTATAACTTTGAAGTTTGCTCAACCTTACTTTCGTAAGCCTCAGTTTTCCCATAATTGCAGTTGAAAAGATAATACATATGGATTTGTTGTGAGGATTAGTAAAAACAGTATATCTTGAGTACATGCACTAATCTCTTATCTCAATCTGAATAAGATAGGTATGATGAAGATGAGAGCATTGCATTAGAACCAAACTTTAGCCCATGCTTCTACAGTTCAAGTGTAATTTAAATCAATTTAATTAAATTAACGTTTACAGAACATTTACTATAAGCGAGGGGTTTTCAAATATGTTCATTTTTTATAGATTATGTCTTGCCTGGTAGCTAACCAATCTCTGGAAATCTGTTTTAAATAGAATCTATGAAAATATAGTGTAGTGGTAGGCCATGACATGCTTCAAAAAACGTTTTAAATTATTCAAATTACTACTTTTGTCACTTTTTGTCCCCTCCCAAAGTGGGCCTCACTGGCTTTGTGGCAAAGATGTCATGAAGTCATAACTTTGTCCTGTATTAGCAGTCAATGGAAAGGTTAAAGTTTAAAAACAATGAACAAAATAAAAGAAGAAATTAATGTGAATCTTCACTGGCCCCTAAATGTACTGCCTGAGCTCTCTACATCTGAGAGATGGCAGAGATGAGAGGGGAGGGTAGATAAGTTCTGGTTTTCATTTTTGAGTTTTTCTGAGGATCAGAGGATTGCTTCTTATATCTATTTCACCTTCAAAATGGCATCGCTGAGTACCCAGTAAAGGTTACTCAGGAATCTGAGGATTTGCCTTCTGACTCAGAGTTTACTGGCATTTGCTAAATGTTTGGCTTTGTATTCATCTTTGCCTTTGACCATGATTAAAGTAAGGCATTGTCTCATTTATTAGATAGCACTCGCTGTGCTGAATCAGGTTGAATCATTTGACATTGGCCCCACAGTGTTTTGAATTACCCAGTGAATCTTCTCAAATGTTTTGCAACCAGAACCTGTTTCTACTACATTTTGATTCTTGTCTTCTCTGGCCCCTTAGTTGTCAAAGGCCAAACACTAGCTGCTGGAAGGTAACTGCTATGGCCTCTCTAGAAACACAGTCTTCACATGTAGCTTGAGGTATTCCTTCAGTGAGAGTTTTTGAAACATCAATTGCCCCTGTATCCCTTTTTCTTGGCTGTGTTTTTGTAAAGACCACATTTGGGAAATACAGTGTGTAAGTGGAGTTTCTCCCCCAGTTATGAATGCTAAAATATTCCTTCCTAGGTCCTTGTGGAAAAGGTCAAGAAATTAATTTTGGATGAATATCTTCACCTTCTTAGCCAGTTGCTGTATTAATGATCTCAAGACGAATTGCTCCTTAAACTGGCCCCAGAACAGGTCAGAGTGGAGTGAGAGTGTTCTCTATTTAATGAGGCAAGGATCAATGCCCCTCATATTTTATCACTGGCATAGAGGTGGAAGGAGTCATCGTGGAATAGAAAGTGGCTAAGGAAGCCCAGCACCATTTATGGGGATATGAGTTCTGCTAAGAAGCTCACAAGCTTTGATGAGTCTAAACATTTCTTTTCTTTTTGCTTGATACTTTTTTAAAACTTCTGAAACTTACTTGAAAGGCAGAGAGAGAGAGATCTTCCATTGTCTGGTTCACTCCCCAGATACCCATAACAGACAGGGTTAAGTCAAGCTGAAACTAGGAGCCAGGAACTCAATGTGGGTCAACCATTTGGGTGGCATGAACCTCAGTACTTGAGCCATCAGCTGCTACCCCAAGGGTGCACCTTAGCAAGAAGGTGGAATCAAACGTAGAACAAAGACTCAAACTCAGGCACTCTAATATGGGATGTGGGATTCCCAAGTAGCTTCACAACTGCTGTGCCAAACACCCACACTGCTTGCTGCTTTTTTGTTTTTTCAGAACAGCTTAAGTAAAAATCATATTTTTTATTTCACTTTAATTTTTTTCTTTTTTATATAAAGCTTTTATTTAAAGAATATAAATTTCCAAAGTACAGCTTATGTATTACAATGGCTTCCCCCCCATAACTTCTCTCGCACCCACAACCTTCCCCTTTCCCTCTCCCTCTCCCCTTCCATTCACATCAAGATTCATTTTACATTCTCTTTATATGCAGAAGATCAGTTTAGTACATGTTACATAAAGATTTCAACAGTTTGCTCTCACATAGGGACACAAAGTGAAAAACACTGTTGGAGTACTGGTTATAGTATTAATTCACAATGTACAGCATGTTAAGGACAGAGACCTACATGATTTTTTTTTATAAAAATTGATTAATTATGCAATTTCCAATTTAGTACCAAGTTTTTTAAAATTTTCAATTATCTTTATATACAGAAGATCGATTTAGTATATACTAAGTAAAGATTTCATCAGTTTGCATCCACACAGAAACATAAAGTGTAAAAATACTGTTTCAGTACTAGTTATAGCATTACTTCACATTGGACAACACATTGGACAACACATTAAAGACAGATCCCTCATGAGATGTAAGTACACAGTGACTCCTGATGTTGATTTAACAATTTGACATTCTTGTTTATGGCGTCAGTAATCTCCCTAGGCTCTAGTCATGAGTTGCCGAGGTTATGGAAGCCTTTAGGGTTCGCCGACTTCAATCTCATTCTGACAGGGTCATAGTCAAAGTGGAAGTTCTCTCCTCCCTTCAGAGAAAGGTACCTCCTTCTTTGATGGCCCCGTTCTTTCCACTGGGATCTCACTCACAGAGATCTTTCATTTAGGTCTTCTTTTTTTTCCAGAGTGTCTTGGCTTTCCATGCCTAAAATATTCTCATGGGCTCTTGAGCCAGATCTGAATGCCTTAAGGGCTGATTCTGAGGCCAGAGTGCTATTTAGGACATCTGCCATTCTACGAGTCTGCTGTGTATCTCACTTCCCATGTTGGATCATTCTCTCCCTTTTTGATTCTATCAGTTAGTATTAGCAGACACTAGCCTTATTTGTGTGATCCCTTTGACTCTTAGACCTATCAGTATGATCAAAATTGTGAACTGAAATTGATCACTTGGACTAGTGAGATGGCCTTGGTACATGCCACCTTGATGGGATTGTATTGGAATCCCCTGGCATGATTCTTTTTTTTTTATATAAAGCTTTTATTTAAAGAATATAAATTTCCAAAGTACAGCTTATGGATTACAATGGCTCCCCCCCCCACAACTTCCCTCCCTCCCGCTAGCCTCCCCTTTCCCACTCCCTCTCCCCTTCTGTTCACATCAAGATTAATTTTCAAATCTCTTTATACACAGAAGATCAATTTAGTACATATTACGTAAAGATTTCAACGGTTTGCCCTCACATAGAGACACAAAATGATAATACTGTTGGAGTACTAGTTATAGTATTAATTCACAATGTACAGCACATTAAGGACAGAGATCCTACATGGTTTTTTTTAAAAAAATTGATTAATTATCTATGTAATTTCCAGTTTAACACCAAGATTTTTTAATCATTTGCAATTATCTTTATATAAAGAAGATCGATTCAATATATACTATGTAAAGATTTCATCAGTTTGCACCCACTCAGAAACACAAAGTGTAAAAATACTGTTTCAGTACTAGTAATAGCATTATTTCACATTGGATAACACATTAAGGACAGATCCCTCATGAGACGTAAGTACACAGTGACTCCTGAAGTTGATTTAACAATTTGACACTCTTGTTTATGGCGTCAGTAATCTCCCTAGGCTCTGGTCATGAGTTGCCGAGGCTATGGAAGCCTTTAGGGTTCGCCGACTTCGATCTTATTCCGACAGGGTCATAGTCAAAGTGGAAGTACTCTCCTCCCTTCAGTGAAAGGTACCTCCTTCTTTGATGGCCCCTTTCTTTCCACTGGGATCTCACTCGCAGAGATCTTTCATTTAGGTCTTTTTTGTTTGTTTGTTTTTCAGAGTGTCTTAGCTTTCCATGCCTAAAATATTCTCATGGGCTCTTGAGCCAGATCCAAATGCCTTAAGGGCTGATTCTGAGGCCAGAGTGCTATTTAGGACATCTGCCATTCTATGAGTCTGCTGTGTATCCTGCTTCCCATGTTGGATCATTCTAACTCCATCATTTGGGGCAGGTCCGATTGAGCATGTCCCAAATTGTACATCTCCTCCCTCTCTTATTCCCACTCTTATATTTCACAGGGATCACTTTTCAGTTAAAATTTAAACACCTAAGAATAATTGTGTGTTAATTACAGAGTTCAACCACTAGTACTAGGATAAAAAAATACTAAAATGGATAAAGTATTACATTGTACAACAACAGTCAGCACAAGAGCTGATCAAGTCACTGTTTCTCATAGTGTCCATTTCACTTCTACAGGTTTCCCCTTTGGTGCTCAGTTAGTTGTCGCCGATCAGGGAGAACATATGATATTTGTCCCTTTGGGACTGGCTTAATTCATTCAGCATGATGTTTTCCAGATTCCTCCATCTTGTTGCAAATGACTGGATTTCCAAACTATAAAAGAATTGAGTAACACCTGTATACTAACCATCAAAATTCATTGACTGTTGTGTTGACCAACTTATCACTCAGTATTGCTTTCTCAATATATGTAAATATCAGTATCTGCTTACCAAGCAGATCATAATACCAAATTCACTTATAAATATGACACTAATTATACCAAAGAGTAATTAAAATAGTAATTCCTTGTATCTATTAGTTTGTCTCCCAGTTATCCTATCAATATTTTTATAACTTTTTTAAACTAACTTTTGTTACATTTGTTTAGTCTCTTTTAATATAGAAACATATATTAATATTTTTATTTATTTTACTTTTTTCCAGAGACTAGATGAATTCTCTTGTGACTTAGCATAATCTTCATTTATTTGCTTTCTGGTATTTTAAATTGCCTGTCTAGTCTGAGTTTCTTGTAAACTGGATGCTTGGTCTCAAAGCTTAATTAAGCTCTTGAGTTTCTTTTTTTTTTTTTTCTTTTTGGCAAGCATACCTTGTGGATGCTGCTGAGTAATTCATAATACATGCAAAGAAGAGGTACATAATGTTAGATTAATTTGTTTCGAAGACTGAGGAACATCTCTCCACTGAACTTATATCTTTCCACTGTCAATATTAGTAAGTGAACTTTGACATATTTTATCAATATATCCATGTGCTATTGCCTAATAAGCATTGTCCTACTGGTTTTGATATCCATTGATGATCCTAGCTTTCTGAATCAATTATTTCATTCATGGTATTTGTGGTGATTCTCTAATTCTATCCTTTCTGGCATTCTTCTGTAATATTACTTTTTATCAACATACAGGGATGAACTCAGGTTATTCCTATAGATGAAAGGTAACTACTTGATTGTTTTTATTCTAATATCAATTTTCAAAGTATGAAATTGTTATAAAAATCATCTCTAATGGTATAAGTGTAAGTTTTTATGCTTTCTCATCTGTAATATCAAGGCAATAGATACATTTTTAATTTTTTCAGTATCATAATCAATATTAGTGTTTTTATTTGATGCCCCATTGTCAGAGATTTGGGCCATGAGAACCTCTTTAAACTGCCTCCTGTGTCTTTCTATGGCCCTTGTTAACCTTTGAGTATTCCCTTGTTTTCCTATACATAGTTAATGGCTCCCTTTGTTCTTCCCCCACCCCACATCAGAAATATCATTACTCCAAAGAGTACTGTTTCCTTTTACTAAGGAATAAAGACCAAGATCTCCGTGCTCATTTAGTTCACTCCTACCTGGAAACCACTGCTTCAAGAAACTTCGAATATACAGAACTAGACAATATATTTTTTAAAATATTTTTAATTATTTAGTTGCTAGGTAGGGTGACAGAAAGAAAGGTCTTTCATTGGCTGATTCACTCCCCAAATAGCCTCAACAGCCGAAGCTGTGTTGATCTGAAGCTAGGAGCTTTTTCTGGGTCTCCCAAGTGGATACAGGGGCCCAAGCACTTGAGTCATCTTCTACTGCTTTCCCAAGTCATAGCAGAGAGCTGAATTTGGAAGAGGAGCAGCCAGGACTAGAACCACCACCATATGGGATGCTAGCACTATAGTTGGAAGATTTTATATATATATATTAATATATATTATATATAATATATATTAATATATATAATATATATATAAATATATATATAAATAAATATTTTGGGGGCCAGCACTGTGGCAACTTCCAACTATATATATATTAATATATATAAATAACTATATATTATATATAAATATATAAAAATAACTATATATAAATATATAAACTATAAATATGTAAATATATATAAATATATAATATATAAATATTATAATATATAGTATATAAATATATAATATATAAATATATATAAACCATAAATATATATAAATATATAAACTATAAATAACTATATATAAATAACTATAAATATATATAAATAACTATAAATATATATAAATATATATATATATATATATAGTTGGAAGTTGCCACAGTGCTGGCTCCAAAAATATTTTTTTAAACACCATGAACTAGTACTTAATACTATAGATATTTCCCCAAAGTTTTTCTGATACCTGTATCTGGTTTCCCTATTATATTTATTTTAATAAGCTGAATTTTAAGGCCCATATTACTGTAGTTAGACATTTATATTGCTTAGCTTATTCACAGAATGGAATGACCTGACAAATGTGTTCTGCTTTTGGTTCTAACTTCTGCATGCCAATCAAGATCTTACCGAGGCACTTGCCAAGTCTTTAAAATGTCCGTACTTCTGAGTTTATTGTGTGTGTGGATTTTAATCTTTTTAACAATATAACTTTTGGATAAACTTTTTGGCATATTTATTAAAATAAAATGATAACCTTGATATTTAGGAGACTCCATGGAAATCCAGTGTAACTCCCTTGACTATGGGTTCTAATCCTAGCACTCATTTACTCTGCACTTGTATTTGGCCTCTGAATTTTTCTCAAGTCAGCTGTTCGGGCAGGTTCTATCCACTGGCCAATTTGCCTTCTTTCCCTGATGTTGTTAGAGTCCTCCTGCCTGAGATAAAAGGTTGTTCATTTCTGAGTTCGGGGTGAGGCTTCCAGTTGTAGCTACAGTTATTGTGGAACTTGGGTATATGTGGTGGGCAAAGAGTATCACAAGCAATTTGATGATGTATTTAGGGAATATTTAAACCATTTGGGAGTTTAGGAAGCCTGTATGCAGTTTGGGAAAGCTGAGATATCAAAGCAGAAACAGACACGGATCATCTCAGTGTCAGTTTTGTGTTTTGATTTAATAAACTACAAAATTTTAAGAATCAAACAGTCTCAAAAAGAATATATGGTGGATGGTGAACTGATGTTTGAATTGAGAAACTTACAGAGGAAAACTCTGCTCTTAGATGTGTACATGCAAAGTCTCCCAAATGAAAAAGTTATGAGTAATAGCATTAGCTGAGGTAGTTTATATCTGTGCAGTGGGTTTATTCTGGTGAGAAGTTACTCTTTTTGTGTTATAGGATTCTTTGAGTATTGGCCAAGAAGACAGATTCTTCTCTCTGCAAATAAGGCATAGTGATTTTTTTTCTAGAAGCTCAGAGATTGCCCTCAGTTCCCACCAGGTATTTCTTTAAAAAAAATATATATATTTATTTATTTATTTATTGACAGGCAGAGTGGACACTGAAGAGAGAGAGACAGAGAGAAAGGTCTTCCTTTGCCATTGGTTCACCCTCCAATGGCCGCCGCAGCCGGCGCACTGTGGCCGGCGCACCGCGTTGATCCAAAGCCAGGAGCCAGGTGCTTCTCCTGGTCTCCCATGGGGTGCAGGGCCCAAGCACTTGGGCCATCCTCCACTGCACTCCCTGACCACAGCAGAGAGCTGGCCTGGAAGAGGGGCAGCCGGGACAGAATCCGGCACTGCAAGGTGGAGGATTAGCCTATTGAGTTGTGGTGCTGGCCTACCAGGTGCTTCTTAACGTGCATGACAAGGTTGTGGTGTCATTCCACTGGTGCCATTGATTTTTAGAAACAATCACTGTTGACAAAATGATCCACAGGGCACATTGTCATTGAGAGTGGGTGAATTTTTGGTGCAAAGAGGAAAACTGTCTTCAGAATTCAAAACGGGGAGGCTGAACTTGACCTGTTGTGAGTAAACAGCATCTTCAGGACTATCCCATTGCATAGCTCCAACTCCATGGGGTTTAAAGTGGGGGCACCATTCAATAGAATCCTTCCAGAAAAAGGAAGCAAAGGATTCAAAAACTTTACTCCTGCTTTTCCAAAAGTCTAGGAGAGATGATGTGGCAATTAGGCACATTATGTCTGTTCTTGCTCTCCAAGCAATGCTGTTGGCCAACTGCTTTCCGGACTTCATGATCCTTTAGGGTTATCCTCTTAGAGTTGTATTTATGAAATGCATGAAATCTGTTCTCTATGCAGTAAGAATAATTTAAGAAATTTTTTTTTCAAGGCCTTCTTAACCTTCCTTAAACACTTCTCAGTGTCTCCTTTCTGAAATGGTAAGGTTTGTCTTTGGCTATCTAGTACAGTAAATTTCCCTAGAGATGCCAGAAAGTGTTTGATCCAGTCACCTGAGACATTTTTGGGTCTTTGCAGTTCAGTTGTATGGGCATCCATGGAGAATCAGACAAACTGAAATTAGCCAAGCTTGTAAAACATGAGTTGACTTTAAATGATATTTTGAGCTCGACATATTTAACCAGTTGCTAGCATCAGAGTCAAGTAGAATTTTAGTAGTTATGTTAAAGAGTAGACAGTTTGTTAGCATATGTTAGCATTAACTCTGAATAACAAAATAATTATAATTTTAATACTGAATATACTATTTCCTAATATTTTTCTATATGAGATATATAATAGCTTTTATTATCTTTTTTTTTTTTAGAAAAAATTGATTTATTTCTTTGAAAGGCAGAATTATGCAGAGGCAGAGAGTGGTCATCCATTTGATGGTTCACTCTTCAAACGTCTGCAACAGCTGGAGTTGGGCCAATCCAAAGCTAGGAGCTTCGTCGTGGTCTCCAAGTGGGTGCAGAGGACCAAGGACTTGGGGCATCCTACACTGCTTTCCCAGGCACATTAGCATGGAGCTGGATTAGAAGTGGAGCCGTGGCTCAGTAGGCTAATCCTCTGCCTGTGGCGCCAGCACACCAGGTTCTAGTCTCAGTCAGGGCACCAGTTCTGTCTCCGTTGCTCCTCTTCAGTCCAGCTCTCTGCTGTACCCTGGGAAGGCAGTGGAGGATGGCCCAAGTCCTTGGGCCCTGCACCCCATGGGAGACCAGGAGAAGCACCTGGCTCCTGGCTTCAGATCAGCACGGTGCGCCTGCTGCAGTGGCCATTGGGGGGTGAACCAACAGAAAAGGAAGACCTTTCTCTCTGTCCCTCTCTCTCAGTGTCCACTTTGCCTGTCAAAAAAAAAATGGAGCAGCTGGGACTTGAAATGGCACCCATATGGGATGCTGGCACTGCAGGCAGTGGCTTTACCCACTGTGCTACTGCACCAGCCCCAGCTTTTGTTAGCAGGCAGAGGATTAGCCTATTGAGCTGCAGCGCCAGCCAGCTTTTGTTATTTACACCCTACAGAGTCCCTAACAGTCAGAGCACAGGGTAATTGCAGACTGAACTTTGAGGAGTGTGTGTCTGTGGGTATAAGATTGGCAGAAAGAAAAATCTTAGGATAGTTAGCAAAACAATAAAGGAAAAGCAGATTGTAAACATGCAATGCATAATATTTGATACACAGAAAAAGAGTTATAAAATAGAGTATATGATTCAATGAGTAGAAGGAAAAGTGCTAAGGTAAGACTTAGAGTTTCCAAGAAAAAGAGATTCAAGTAGAGAAAATATAATCTAGTGATATTAGTAGACAGACATGGGCCTATTGGAGAAATGAATGATGAGAATGCCCCTGAATGGTATCCAGGGAAACAGAAACTCCAGAAATATTAAACAGTGTATATCCAGTGTTAGCAAAGTGATCTAGAAAGCAGGAGTGCTGGAGTTGTTTCTCAAAGTCAAAACTGTGTGACAAATAACTTTTTGGATAAAAATTTATATATTTATAATGCTTATGTACCTCGTGTTGTTTTTTCTAGAACAAATTATGTCCCCAGAGAGAAATTTAGCCAGGCCCATCTATTTTCCTGTACATCTAACAGGTAGCTAATTTGTTGCGAAGGTACAGGCAGAAGGGGCACATTGTTCAGGCGATGGGATGTTAGGAAGGGTGGAATGTTCAGCAGACAAGGAGCAGGGCAGCTGGAAATGCAGAAAAGACAGAAGGGCAGGCAGAGCTGAGGCGGCAATCAGAGCAGAATGGTGCTTCAAAAGAAATGCAAACTGGCCAATATGGAAAGGAAAGCACAACTACAAAAATGAGAGCTTAACCTCTCACATCTGAGTGGCGCTATGAGGAGGTTGGACGTGGAGTGAGGGTGAAAAAAGTAAAGCGAGAGCAAGTCGAAATGAAGTTCAATGAAAAAACGATGCAGCTAAACCCTTAAGTGAAATATGTAAACAGGGCGCTGAAGTGGGGCCGACACTGTGGCACGTCGGCTCCAGCTGCCCTGTGAGATGCCTGCATCCTGTGTCTGAGTGGTGGTTCACCTCTCAGCTGCTTAGCTTCCGATCCAGCATTGTGCTGACACACTGGGGAAGGCAGTGGAAGATGGTGCAAGATGGCCTGTCACCACGTGGGAGATCTAGATAGAGTTTCTAGCTCCTGTCTTTGACCTTGCTCAGGCCCAGCTACTGTGAACATGTGGAGAATATTTAATTCTTGAGAAGAATTTTCAGAGCAAAGACAATGAGAAAAGTATGATTATAGGATATGTACAATTTGGGACATGCTCAATCAAATTTGCCCCAAATGGTGGAGTTAGAAACGTGCCAGGGGATTCCAATACAATCCCATCAAGGTGGCATGTACCAAGGCCATCTCACTAGTCCAAGTGATCAGTATCAGTTCACAATTTTGATCACACTGGTAGGTCTAAGAGTCAAAGGGATCACACAAACAAGACTAGTGTCTGCTAATACTAACTGATAGAATAAAAAAAGGAGAGAACAATCCAACATGGGAAGTGGGATACACAGCAGACTCGTAGAATGGCAGATGTCCTAAATAGCACTCTGGCCTCAGAATCAGCCCTTAAGGCATTTGGATCTGGCTCAAGAGCCCAAGAGAATATTCTAGGCATGGAAAGCCAAGACACTCTGGAAAAAAAGAAGAGCTAAATGAAAGATCTCTGTGAGTGAGATCCCAGTGGAAAGAATGGGGCCATCAAAGGAGGTACCTTTCTCTGAAGGGAGGAGAGAACTTCCACTTTGACTATGACCCTGTCAGAATAAGATTGAAGTCGGCGAACCCTAAAGGCTTCCATAGCCTTGGCAACTCATGACTAGAGCCTGGGGAGATTTCTGATGCCATAAACAAGAGTGTCAAATTGTTAAGTCAACAAAAAGAGTCAATGTGGGATCTCTCATGTGGGATCTCTGTCCTTAATTTGTTGTCCAGTGTGAAGTAATGCTATAACTAGTACTCAAACAGTATTTTACACTTTATGTTTCTGTGTGGGTGCAAACTGATGAAATCTTTACTTAATATATACTAAATCGATCTTCTGTATATAAAGAGAATTGAAAATGAATCTTGATGTGAATGGAATGGGAGAGAGAGCAGGAGATGGGAGGGGTGCAGGTGGGAGGGAACTTATAGGAGGGAGAAAAGCCATTGTAATCCATAAACTGTACTTTGGAAATTAAAAAAAAAATGTAGAAAAAATAAATATGTAAAAAATAAACTATACCAAAGCACACATTCAAATGTACATAGAAGAAATCATTATTTGAAGTGGGAGGATGAACATCTAAGGGAGAGTAGGACAACAAATCATCAGGAATGAGAGGAAGAAAAGCTGAGATGTACTGTCCTTGTATGCCTCTTATTGGCAAAGCCTTTTCAGGGCACAAATAATTTGGAAGGCAACTTAGAATCACTTTCCCATGGAAATAATATATCGAATTAAGTTTCTAGGCATGTTCCTCAAAATTATTTTTATACAAATATGAATCTGCAGCATATAGTATATCAGCAGTAATATTTTACTATTTCAGTAGTTTGACTTTAATTAACCACTGTGGCTCTGACTGTCTTTAATAAGCTTGGCAGATTGAGGACTTTCGAGAGCTCAAATGACTTGTTAGTTTCCACGGGCATTTAATAGAGCCTCTTCCCCAGTTTATGAAGTCAGGCCATCTTCTGTACTTTGCTGCCTATTTCCTTTTCAAAAATGTCTCATTTTATGTTATTTGAAAATAATGCATCATGGGTAGTCATTAAATGCTAGAATATTTATTCATTTTTTGCTTTTCAAAATAAAGAAGGCATTTCCACCTTCTGGTTAAGGACTTAAATTATTTTAATTTATTTTGCTAACAAACGATGATGTAACAAAAGCAGTTAGAATTATATTACATCTTATACAGGAGTAGTATCAGAAGGTAGGAAATTATTTAAACAGATCTTTTGGTAGCATATAGCTGGCTGCCACCAAAACAATGTATAAATAAAATGGGAAAACAAGATAATGTTACATGAATAGAAAGTGCATAATAAATTCTAAACAAGTAGAATTGAATTTTTACAAATGTCATTTTAACATCTGGCTCTGTAAGAAGACAGTTTAAAAGTCTGACAGTCCTTAAATATTTTATTTTTGCTGATAAGGAGAAAAGAAAAATATAAAACAAATGTATTGAAAAGTTCCTTGACATACAGACAGTAACCCTTTTCTGCAGACAAGTCTGGGAGGAGCAGAAGAACGGCTGGAGAGAAGTGAAAGTGCAGAATGCTAGAGAATGGAGGAGCAGAGAATGGCTTGGAGGCGAATGTGAGCAGTAGGATGCAAGTGGCACTCCAGTCAGAAGGACAAACTGGTCATTGTGGCAGAGATATCAAAAGTCTGCCTCCTTCCTCCAGCCAAGGACTTGATGTTTTTGTTTTTGTTAGCTGTATCCTCAAAACTGATCCGTGTCCTTAACTTGTCTAGAGCTCTTTTATACTAATTATTCAAGTTCATTTGTTCAAGGAAAATTAGAACCCTCCTACCCTCACCAAAACCTACTTTTTTTGAGGGGGGGCAGGCAGAGTTAGAGAGAGAGAGAAAGATCTTCCTTTCCATTGGTTCATATTTTACTTTTGTTGTTCTGGAAATTGATGATACAGAATTGTGGTAATGCATAGTTCATACATTATAGTTTTGTGCATATCGATACAGAGCCTGCTGCTGGCTTGTGACCTAGATGGTTCTGTTTAAATCCCAAGGATGACCAACTCTACAAAAGAGTCCTCTATTTGGACATTTTTATTCACTGCCTCCTTTTACTTTACTGTTTTCATTCCCTAAATCTCTGCTAGTATATTCTCAAGACTGATGTTTCCTTGTCATTTTGGTTTCAACTTAAATATTACCTTTCTATATGACTTCCATTAGCAGGCAGAAGGACATTGGCACTTTTTATCCAATTACCCAAGTTTATTATTTTTATCTAAACTTAACACCTCTGTATTATTTTGTGGTCTTTCTACAGATAATAAGTTAGAGTATAGTAGGATGAGTCAATCATATTCAATGATGAATCTCTAACACCTAGAAAAATGCTAAGTCACATAGTTGATCCTCAATGATGATTAGATATATTAATGTGAGCTTATTCTGTACCTTTCCTCCAAACCCATGTATTTATGCTTTACCAGTTGTCAGAAGCATTTTTTTTTAAGATTTATTTATTTATTTGAAAGAATTACACAGAGAGAGGAGAGACAGAGAGAGATGTCTTCCATCTGCTGGTTCACTCCCCAATTGGCTGCAACAGTCGGAGATGCGCCAATCTGAAGCCAGGAGCCAGGAGCTTCCTCTGGGTCTTCTCATGTGGGTGCAGGTGCCTAAGGGCTTGGAGCACCTTATACTGTGTTCCCAGACCATAGCAGAGAGCTGGGTCGGAAGTGGAGCAGCTAGGTTTTGAACCAGCGCCCATATGGGATGCCAGCACTGTAGGTGGGGCTTTACCGCTACACCACAGGGCCGGCCCCAGGATATTTACTGCAGTTCTCATAATTTTCCTGTAAATGCTTCCCCTTTCCTACCATAAAACTAGCAATTGTATTTCTTTAGTCCACAAACATTGAATACAAATATAAAACTCTGTCTTACTCTCTGTTTTGGGGTGAGGCTTAAGTAGTTCTTTATATTCACCTTAGTAATTAACATGTAACTGATAACATCAAAAAGGTCATTCACTCATAAATTCTGGAAGATCTTTATCTCATAGTATGTTCCTGAGAAAGGCTACAGTTGGGGAGAGATCTCTTGGAAGACATTTTGATCCCTTGGGCAGTAACATTGGGAAAGTGGCAAGGATCCAATACAGTATGTGGTGAATAATATATTTCAGTTGTCTGATGCCTAATGGTAAAATCTTGACCCCAGGAACTGTGATGGAGAGAGGAAGACAAGAATACCATCTTGTGAAGCATTCTGGAGAATGTAACAATGACTTGGGTAGGGTACCCCTTTTTGCCCTCACAGGACTTTGAGAAGAGCTTATATCTGAGTTGTCAGATATAAGGCTGTGTTTTGATTTCTGTCACTCCTTCGGTCGCAAAAGGAACGACGCTGCTCGCAGTTAATCGGTCTTCAAGAGACTTTTACTTAGATGGAGTGGGGGACCGGGAGAAGGGGGAAGAGATGGCGCGCACGTTCCTTAAGGGGGAAAGCTGGCGTGCCCCCTCTGTCTCTCCCACTCTCTGCTTATATACAGAATTCAACCAATCACAGTCCATGCACAGAGCTCTCCAATCCGGCACTTGATCACCATCAGCTGTGGAGTCACACAGCAGGCAGGGCATCAGCGCCATCTTGTTGTTTTCCACGATCCTCAGCTAGATGGAAAGTTCAATCAGCTGCTACATCCGCATTACTGCTATAAGCCAAGCCCAGCATGGGGGGGTCCCATGGCAGGCCTATCCATGGGGTACCCACAGATTTCCTTTTTTTTTTCTCCCCACTTGTGACTGTTTATAGGCAAAGATGGAGAATGCATTTCCCCTTCTCTCGGAATCATCTTTAAATTCTCCCTTACTTGCCTTGTTGTAATTCTAGGTAATAGTAAATGGGAATAATGGGAATACACTAAAATTTAAATACCTCTCATTCTTTGAATGTTGTTTCTCTGCCAATTAAACAAACATGTATGGAGTTGGGAGTAGTAAGTGTTGATGAGTCAGAAAAATTACATTTGTAAACTGGATAGAATACAAAGAAAGCTGACTAGCTACTTTTTTTTTCTGGTATTGGAATAGAGCATTAGATTTCAAACATAGTAGGGGAGGTTCAAGAAGGCAGTGTAATTTTTAGTTATTTTAAAGTCCAATGCCAAGTCTTTTCAAAGAATCTTTCTCTGTCTTTGATTGTCTTTGATTGCCAGGGACTTGAGAGGTGAGAATGTCTGAGGTTATGGGATAATGTACTAATGGCGAGGGTTGGAAAGGGGCTCAGTGGATATATGTAATGGTAAAGAGGTGTAGGACACTTCCTCAAGGAGATTCCTCCTTTCTGTAGGGCAGAGGAGGAGGGGAGAGGAAAGGCTTCTGATGAGCACACACTGTAACTCAGTTTTTCTCTCATCCATAATTTGATATTTAATTGATTGTCCAATATGGGACACTCTTCTCAGTAAAGCAAGGGACTATTGATAATTAAGATTTAATAATTAGAGATTTAATTTACTCAGATTACATCATCTTAATATATTCTATAAAGGCACCGTATAAAGTCTTTCATCTCATTTAAAATAAATTAAACTCAGCAACTATGGTGGATCTGAGATGAGAAAGATAAATGGTATTATTTTAAACACTTGAGAAAATGTTTTATTTACCATTCATCCTATATTGCATCTTCAAAACCGAATTTCAATTGGCTTGGGAGTCTCCCCTGGTCAAGTCAGTTAGTCTCTATCAGCCATTCAACCTGACTTAGTGTGAATGTATACATTACAGCATTTTCTTGAACTTGTTTTGATTGAGACCTAAAAATTCAGAGTTTCTAAAGTGTAGATACTAGAGAGGTGTGTGTGTGTGTGTGTGTGTGTGTGTGTGTGTTAGGAAGCAAAAATTAAGTCATCAGGTAAAAAAAACAAAAAAAGGCTGTAGTCCTGTTTCAAAAATAAATAAATAAATAAATAATTGAGAGGCAAAATTACAGAGAGAGAGTTCTCCCATCTGCTGGTTCACTCCTGGAAATGGCTACAGTGGCTGGAGCTGGGCCAGCCCAGAGTCAGGACTCAGGAGCTCTTTTTGAGTCTCCCATGTGTGTACAAGGGTTCAAGCAGTAGTGCCATTTTCCACTGCTCTCCAAGGCACGTTGGCAGGGAGGTTGATCAGAAGTAGAACAGTTGGAACTCGAACCTGAACCTGTATGGGATGCCAACACCGAAGGTGGAAGCTTAAACTAAGCCACAGCCCTGGCCCTGCCATAGGCCTCTCTACATCACTGTCCTAAGTGTGCCTGAAGGATGAACCCTAATTATAGCAGGGAAGTTCTGATTACTTCTACCTTTTCACTAGTACTGAGTTTTGCTAAGTTAATTCTACTGTGCCAACCAATTTAACAAAAATTAATTTTATAGTTGTTTCTTTTTTTTTTTTTTTTGACAGGCAGAGTGGACAGTGAGAGAGAGAGACAGAGAGATAGGTCTTCCTTTTGCCGTTGGTTCACCCTCCAATGGCCGCCGCGGATGGCGCGCTGCGGCTGGCGCACCGCGTTCGTCCGATGGCAGGAGCCAGGTGCCAGGTGCTTTTCCTGGTCTCCCCATGGGGTGCAGGGCCCAAGCACCTGGGCCATCCTCCACTGCACTCCCGGGCCACAGCAGAGGGCTGGCCTGGAAGAGGGACAACCGGGACAGAATCCAGCGCCCCGACCGGGACTAGAACCCGGTTGTTTCTAAAAGTTTGCGCGACAAGGGGTAGGTGTTGACACAGCAGTTAAGTTGCCAGCTGGGGCATTGCCACATCTCATATTAGAGGGCTTGGTTGAAATCCTGGCTCTTCTGCATGCTAACACACACCCTTGGAGATGGCAGATGATACCTCAAGTTCTTAGGTCCTTTCTGCCTCTATGGGAGACCATGATTTGAGTTCAGGGATCCTAGCTTCAGCTTGGCCCCAGGCTGTTGTGAATATTTAGGACATGAATCTATGGATGGAAGATCTGTATCTGTCTCTGTTTTTATGCCTTTCAAATAAAATGAAAATAAATCCTTAATTTTTTTCCAAAGAAAGGAGATTTCATGATGAAAGAAAATAAAGCAAAGAAAGAATACCTGAGAGGATTAACTAGTATATATTAAAACCTTTGAGTTATAGGAATAAAGTCCTAGATAAACACCAATTCATTATCATAGATTTCCTCTGATCTTGCAAAGAGAGCTAGAAAATCCATATGGTTGCATTTTAGTCCTATCAAGTAACATTTCAGAAATTCTGTCCTCAGAGCTCAAGATATTTCAGACATATGGTTTTGCCTTAATATGTTCCGATGTCATCTCATTCCTCCGTTTCATTTTACATGTCTAGACTCAGCCAACATGGATTTTAAGTGAAATTGCCTCTCCCTCAGACATTCAAGCACCTGAGTCAGAATTAAACTTCTAACATTTCGTAGGTCAACCTTAAATCAATGATGGAGCAGAAAAGTGAACAGAGGTCTATTGTACATTTGTCTGAGGGGGAACATGAAAAAAAGTGAATGGCTTGAGAAGCTATGGTAACTAAAGCTGCTAGCAGAGAAATGTGACAGTCACAGAGTGTTCTTGAAGCATTGGGATAGAAGAACAGATTTCTGATTTATGCTTCAGAGTCTGGAGATGGTGACAATCCATTTGTGAGAATTTAATGTGAAGAAGGCATACACTCTGAAAAATTAAGTTTACAGAAATCATACTGCATATGAAATAGTCATTTACACATGAATTATGTTTAATTACTGAATAGATTAGAAAATATAGATTTGTGTCTGTTTATATCGTCTATAAACAAATACCGGTTTATTAAAATGACACGTAAGTGATGTGATCTCATTACTTCTGCTGCATGGGCTAGGTAAGCTCCTCTGCCATCACTGGCAATCCTCATACCAACACTAACAGAGAAAGGAAACTCCAGATGCAGAGTTACGTGGATCATTATAAATGTTGCTCTGCTGGTCATACTCCCACCTTCAATTCCTGCTCAAGGAAAGGGTAAACATCCTACCCCACCTCCATGTCTTCAGCACAGAGAGTTCTAGAAGCTTTGGAGTTTAGAGATGGTGAATTCATTTGCGAGAGTTTAGTCAGTGTGAGGAAAGCATGTACTCTGAAAACTTGAGAGCAGAGAGATTTGCCCTCTTGTCGTTCTGTCCTCCTTACTCTCACAGTAACAGTTATAGAAAGAAAATATTGCTTTCTGGGAATTATTCCAGCAAAGAGGGACTAAACAATAAACTCAGTGGGCAAAGGCAGAGGGAAATGAGATCTAGAAAGTCTAAGAAAGAACATGTAAAAAAAAGCATTAGGCAAAGATGAGAAAGAAAAAGTTTCAAAATTATTAAAAGAATAAATGCGAAGAAGATAATTTTCAATGTAGAAAAATGAATGAAAAATTACTGTACATTCTAAACAGGGAACTTACTAGTTTCTGAATTACCAATAACTCAAGGAGAAAGAAAAACTAAAACTAAATATAAAAATAGAACATTAATTTAAAGCTATGATATTGATGACTAAGTGTAGTGTTGCCTATGATTATTTTTTAAATATCATGAACTATTTCTATGTTCCTCAGTATTAAGATATTTCAGATTCTATGCATACTTAGAGTTGAGTAGGTAATACATGCAGATATCTAAATTATTTGTTAATCTTCATTTAAATAGTCTTGGTTTTTGTATACAATTAAAAGAAAACCTAACAAGAATACAGGGAAAGGTCTAAGATGTAAAGAGAAAATAGTATAGGAAATAAAAATATATATATGAAAAGCAGTTTTTTATTTTTCTGATTAAAATTTGATTTGTATATTCCCAGTATTTTCCTTAAGAATTTGAAATGTGACATATCTACTTGTGATCCTGGCTCCACCCTCATTTCCTGCTGGGCTTACTGACAGATTTGCTCATTTACTTACCTTTCCTGGCAGAGCAAGCTGTGATACATCACTGGGTAAATTGCATGTGCTTTTGCTTTATATTTTTTCTAACATTCATATATTTGGACTGTGGTAGAAAGCTAGAGAAATACGGTGTGTGTAGTTCTTAATAGTTGACAGGTCTACTAATATTTCTTTGGTATTGCTTCTGCTTCTTTTCTAAACGTGATCCAAAAATAAATGGAAATACATTAAATACATCTAAACACTTTTTGTGCCAGTTTGGTAACTGCCTTTGCCAGTGTAATTTTTGATTATTCTTCCTAAGAGATTCTGTTCTGGAGATTTCTGAAATAAGAACTTTCTGTGACCTTGTGCACCAGGGCAAAAATGTCTGTCAACCTTCATGACATTGAATGAGAGTCTTGGAAAACCACTTTGTTGATTAAAAAAAAATTACTGGACAGAGAATTTGTTTTCCCCTCCTGACTTAAGTTCAATTTTCCCCTTCATTTGCTAAAAGGTTTGGTCTCTTAAAGCGTGGCCTGCATATTTGCTCTTTACTGTGCTTAGACAATATGTTATTGACTTGGTATGCTACATACAGGCACCATGCAAACCTTAAAACGTAGCTGGGTGTAGGTAAAGCCTCAAACCAGTATCATATGGTTCTCTATATACCAGCAACCTGAAAAATACAATGGTGACTCATTAAATTTGGAATTTCTGTCCTGTTTGCATGTGGGAAATAAATGACTGCTTCCCATGGGGAAAATAAGAAAGGAAAGGGAATGATTTATGTAATAAATACTATGTAAATCACTTTTATTCATATCGATCCATTTATACTAAAAGACAGTCTTCTGGCAGATAGGACAATCAGGAAGAAACTCATGTTTGGGAGTGATTAAGAAGCTTTAAAAATTACTGAGATAGTATAAGAATTGAGTGTAAGTATTAAGTATAAATTTCAAGATATTGGAGGTAACAAAAGAAGTGAAGACAGATCCAACATTATTGGCCAGGATAATACTAATTTCAAAACATCTGTCCTATTGTCAAATATTAAATTATATTCTGTATGACAGTCTGCATATACAAGGTGGCTTCAAAAGGTTTTCAAAAATTGAAATTAAAAGGTAAGTGTATTTGGGCCCCAAATATTTTGGAATCAGTGCATAGGTTTTTTTTGACCATGAACTTACTGAAGACCTTTCAATAGCCTGGATGTCATATCTCTTGGACCTTTTTAATAGTGATATAGAGAAGATAAACGCACTCTCCAAGTTACAGGGGAATATATTTTTAAAGGAGGAGATGGATGGACACACCTATTTGAAATTATATTTGCTTTTAATATTGCCACATCATCCGACTTGGACATACAGACAATGTGGTTGTAGCAGCTGTTATCCCACTCATCATTCGGGTTGATTCTGCCATTCTGGCTGCTGACACCATCTGACACTTAGTCTGTGACACTTAACCTTCAGACAAAGATCCCTAGTGGATGGTGACATTTTCATGGATTAACTGAACCTTTTCCTCTTTATCTCAATGCTTCTGCACTCAGACACAGCTTTTAATTCTTCGTATTTACCAGGTTTCTACTGTGTTTTATAAAATTGGGGCTTGACAAGTAACACATCAACTGAGTATTACCTTGAAAACAAACCAGACAATGACAAGGAATGACTTGCAAATAAATTGAATAATTAAGTCAGATAGTCATCTAAGATCTACTCATAGTTGAGATTTTCTCTTTGATTTAAATCCTATTAACTGAGAATCAATAAAGTTTCACTAAAATGGTGAATAATTGTCTTAAAGACAATTTAGAGACATGAAATATTAGCTCAGAAGTCAAAGGATGTGGATTCAAGTTTCAACTCTTCAATTAGCTGACCACATGACCTTGAACCAGTCATTTAATCCTTTTAGATATTGGTTGTTTCATCTGCAAAATGATGGGAGGGTGTTGGACCAGATCACCATCAAGTTTTATGAGATATTTAAAAAGATTCAAATTTTCTCAACTCTAATATGAATCTAAAAATTCAGAATCCAAAAGTATTCCTTCATAAGGGAAGCATGATCTTTGCGTTGCCAACTGTTTTACCATATGTAATCATATGACTGATTTAATTCTGCGCAGCAAATCGGCACAATGCAGCAGCTTAAAATGACATAGTTATTATCTCACACTTTCTTTGGGTCAGAAGTCTGAGCACAGCTTATATGCATCCTATCCTAACTCTGGGACTCACAAGGTTGCATTCATGGTGCCACACGGTGCATGCTCTCCTCTGGAGGCCCAACTAGGAGAGTCCACATTCAAGTGTATCCATCTTGTTAGAGGAATTCACTTACTTAAAGCTGTACAGTTGAGAGTCCTAGATTTTTTAGACTGTTCGTTGGAGGCGGTGCACAGGTGCTAGAGGAGCTGTAATTTTTTATTTTTTTTTTGTTGCTGTTTTGTCTTTCTAGGTAAGACCACTTACTTCATCAAACCTGTGAGGAGAATACTTAGTGCCAGTCTCCCTAAATGGAGTTCTATATAATGTAAAATCCATAGTAGTGATAACTCCCATTATCTTTGTCACTTACAGTAACTCGATTATAGGAATGGCATCTCATCACATTTGCTGTATTCTGTTAGTTAGAATGACATCAAAGGTCATGTCCATCCTCAAGGGAAGGGGGTTGCTCAAAGGTGTGAACAGCAGCAGACCAGCAGACAGTAATCATGGTGGTCACCTTTGGGTCTGTCACATTAGTATTAATAATATCTGAACTTTCACTTGGTTCTTTATATTGCTTTCTAAGTCTGTGTCATCATTGCTTATTTTATCTTGGCAAACATGATACATTGAATTTCTTCATTTTATTTATGCAAAAAATGAAAAAGAAGATCAGTAATTTACCCTAAAGAGATAATTTTGAGTATTTTGATCTTTCAGTATTTAAGTTTCCAAAACTTGTCCCATGGAGGCTGTCTATATTCAGCCTGTTTCATTGTTGAGAAGGCTAACACTAAGCAGTAGTGTGTAGTTTGAGATTTCATAGACCAAGTAGCTAAGCTCTCAGAAATATAAGAAGATAAGACAAGGAAGTAGCATGTATCTTTGTGAAGACATCAAAGTAATTTTGAATGCATGTAGATAAGTGAAGCACGATGACACTGGTTGAGGGTATAGAGTCCTAGGTGCTCACATGTTGGTCTTTGCAGGTTTTTCAATGGCAGGGTCTGTGCAGTGGCAATAGATGGGTGAGAGATAAGCTGAAAACCCTTGATACTTTCTGTGGAGTCACTGGAAGACTGCCCTTACTTTTCTGGAATGCATAGACTCAGCCTTTGTAGCCCCCTACATCCAAAGAGAAAAGTGATTCCAACAGAAACTTGATTGTAAGATTGCATGAATTTTCAGACAGGAGCTAGCTATTTTCAAAGTAAAACTGAAATAGCTGTATAGTACTTTCTTATGCTCCTTCTACCAATGTGCTATGTGAAGCTAGAGTCAGGTTCATTAATACCAATGAGAAATATTGGGTTTAGTCTATTTTTCAATTCACTTAGCTTTCTCTTAAAAAATTGAGAGGTTGGTCTTTGTCATATGGTGTGTCATGATTAATCAGATATATTGGATGGGCAAATGGTTTAATAGTTATTGCAATTTGTCACATTAGACATGGCTTATCATGCATTATTAATACCTACATGTAAAATTAGTTAAACTGGGTTTGGCTTCTGTTCGAGAGTGTGTGTTCACAGTAGCAAGTTTGAAATAACCCTCACATGGATGGTTTAGCCAATATCATCTTATTCTTTCATTTCAGTATCAGGGCATCCTCAGATGATAATTAAGTCAAGGAAAGCTGCATGCAGTAGGAGGGCAAACAGCCATCCCATTGAGAGGAGGAGGTTTGACCTTCATTAACATCGAGACCTGAGAGGTCACATAATCTAGAAAGGTGCTGTTCTTTTTTTTTTCCAAAGCAAGATGAAAGTTCAGATGTGTTTATTTTTTTTTAATGCATGTTATTTGCCAGTGTTAAAATGTGTTTATTTTGGTACTTGTTTTCTTTTGCTAAATTTGGTAAATATTCAATTATACATTTTAAACAAATAATAGATCTTGGTGCCTGCTATTACTAGATAAATTTGCAGAACAGTAGGTATCTTGTTCATGTCTACATGTCAGTAACCAGCAGTAACAGGTTACTTTTAGGTGTATGTAGAAGTCAGGTCTTCTGTGTTTCTACTTCATTCTGGAAAGGGCTTTTGTCTGTGTGTCTAATATTAACACCCACTGAGTAAATCTTTCAGGTGTTCATTCCGTTAAAAGAGAGGACTTTCTTACAAGATAATTAAAACCCTGGTGCAACCTTGGCTGCCTCATATTTTTACATTACTTCTGATTCCAACTGCTTCTGTTTTCTTTTGTTCTAAGGATATAGCATTCCCAGTACAAATAGTCCTAATGGTCACTCCAGTGGTAGTGCAGATTTCCATCCTTCAAACTCTGCATTCTGCCAAGTAGTTACACATTTTCAATAACTACTAGAAATTCCCATAAATTAGCAAAAAAGTTATATTTTATCTAATTGATAAAATCCATTTTCTAAAGTACTTACCACCTACTACATACAGTAAAATGTTTAGAAGTATTAGAGTCTATAGAGAGATTATTATACACTTGAGAATAGAAGGTTAGAATATTCAGCTAGAGTGTAATTTTTATCAAATTTGGGACATATGGATTTTGTATGTTACAGATATTCAGACATCTGCTAAGGCTCAAGTTGTCAGGTAGCTCTTTATGAAAAAGTTCAAATTTGAATTTGGTAGAAGTTGGCTGCAATTTAGATGGGTAAATGGACAAGGAAGAATACTGCATAAGAGGAACAATATTAATAAACATATAGGATTGTTGAATATTATGAGTGCTGCAAGTGACAATATGAAACTGACTTGCTGAGGTAATTGCCTTAGGTACATAGTGTAAAATGTCAAATGATGGACTACTTTTTACATGGGTCAATAAAGCAGTTAGATTTCATGTACCAATTGATTAGGGGCTCCTGGACCTTCTGTTTGCCTCCAGAGAATTGGCATGTTGAAAGTACAAATTCACCCAGGAACAGTAAGAAGAGTTAGTTTTGAGATGTCAAGTTAATGTTGGCACCCAGTTGACACATAGGTGATAGGTGGAAGTGCGTGTTTCAACCTTTTTAAAGTATTTCTGGCTAGCACCACGGCTCACTAGGCTAATCCTCCACCTCTGGTACTGGCACCCTGGGTTCTGGTCCCTGTTGGGCGCCAGTTCTGTCTCGGTTGCTCCTCTTCCAGTCCAGCTCTCTGCTGTGGCCCGGGAGTGCAGTGGAGGATGGCCCAGGTCCTTGGGCCCTGCACCCACATGGGAGACCAGGAGGAAGTACCTGGTTCCTGGCTTCGGATTGGTGCAGCGTGCCGGCCACAGAGGCCTCTTGGGAGGTGAACCAACGGAAAAAGGAAGACCTTTCTGTCTCTCTCTCTGCCTGTCCAAAAAAAAAAAATGAAGTAAAAAAATAAAGTATTTCTTTCTACTGAGGGCATTGACACAAGAGCACCTTCTACTTTGTGGAAAAGGATCATGATGTAGTAGTATAAGCTGTAATCAATCACTGAGTGTGAATCTGAGGCATCTTACAAGTTTCATGTCCCAATAGAACTTTTATTTTAGCTGAGTCTATTTAAAATTTATTTCTGAAATTTCAAATGGCAGTAAAATTGTAACTTCTGTCAGTGAAGCCTAGAAATACTTCTGCCATGATGTTACAAAAATAATGACTAGTGATTGGGTTTGCCTCAGTTTTATACCTGATAGGTTCTTCATGAATTTTCATAAGCAAAAGAAAAGTATCCATAATCTATGACATCGAAGTGGATTTGCTGTTTAATACAGTGCCATTTATGTTATTTTGAAGTAAGCTTGATTGTCTTTTCTAGAATGCATCCTCAGTGCACTCCACTTTGTGTGCAATGATGGTATAGAAAATATCAATAGCAAATGTTTCCAGGTACTGTTTGAGCCTTCTATATATAGTCTGTCCTTTTGTAACTTGTACGTGAATATATATTCAATCTTCCTCGTGTTATAGGATACTCCCCCTATTAAATAATAACTTTATCCATGAGATTGTTTTCTATAGAATAATTCCTATTGATAAGACTTACCTTTTTTTTTTAAATCCAACTAGGATTCTACAAAGTTTTGGTTTAAATATGCAAAGAAAAACAATCTAGTAAGGCTGGCTGGCTAATTCTAGAGTTATTTTAATCCTAGTGAAGAATTTTAGGCACATCTATAATTTGTATCAAATAGTTTTCATATTGTTCAACAAAAAACTGTATAAATTAATAGAAGAATCATAATGTTTAAAGAAGCTTTCGACTGTATTCCTTCTAGAGTTTTCTGACAGATGGCCAGCAGCTGCAAATTATTTGGCATGCATTTACTCTGAATCTTTTTAAGCCTGTAACTGGAAGTTAGATGCAAAGATACAACCAGTGTATGCAAAGAAACAACCAGTGTACATCAATCCTGAAAGTACCTGTCACATTTTAGCCTGTTGATTTACACCTAGATGCTACCTTCAGAAGGCACTTGAGGATTTTATTTTTCCTGTACAGATTCTCCCCTTTGTTTTGTAATTAAAAACTAATTGGTTGTGGTGGGTGTTTGGCCCAACATTTAGGATGCTTGTTAAGTGGTCTGTGTCCCATATTGAAGTGCCTGGGTTTGGTACTGTTGCTCTTGATTCCAGCTTTCTGCTAATGCACACCATGGGAGAGAGAAAGAGTGGTGATGGCTCAGTTGATAAATTATGTTCCTACCATATATGTGGTAGAAGTGGACTGAGTTCTCAGTTCCTGACTTGGGCCTGGCTTGGCTCAGCCCCGAAGGCATTTGGGAAGTTAATCAGAACATGGCACATGGGAATTGTCTCTCTGCCTCTCAAATAAAAAAAATGAATAAATAAATTTAAAAAATAGTAATCAGTATTGGGTTAAGAGTATGTGGAAGAACTCTAAAATTTCTAAAATCTGAAAATACAGAGTCTCTCCTTGGAAAGTATCTAGGATGACAATCTAACATACTTCTAACCACATTATCATCTACTTGATAATTTACACGTGCATAATTCATTGCCATCCATTGCCAATTTATATATCAGGAGAATTTTATAAAGAAAGTTAGAATTTCATTAACACTGCACCTGTGCTCTAGATTGCAACATGATCTTTAAGAAGTATAAAATATCTGGGTTTCGTTATGTTTTATTTGCAGTTGACAAATAATTGTATATATTTATGGGGAACAATGGATGTGATACTCTGCATATACACATTTGGAAGATGCATGTGAATAATAAAATTAGGCTACTTAGCATATCTATCACCTCCAATGATTTTCATTTCTTTGTTTTTAAAAGATTTAGCTATTTTGCAAAACAGAGTTACAGTGAGAGGGAGAGACAGATCTTCCATTTGCTGGTTCACTCCCCAAATGGCCACAACAACCAGGGCTTGGGCCAAGCTGAAGCCAGGAGCCAGGGACTTCATCCAGGACTTCCACATGACTGGCAGGGGACCAAGTACTTAGGCCATCTTCCACTGCTTTTTCCAGGCCATTAGCAAGGAATTGGATGAGAAATGGAGCAACCTGGACACAAATCAGTACCTGTGTTGGACGCTAATGTTGCTTTACTGCAATGCTGTCCCTCCATTTCTTTCTGACAAAAAACTTTTAAAATCCTCTATTTTAGCTATTTGGATACTTTCAATATGTTGTTATTAATCAAAGTCACTAGGTTGTGCAATAGAACATCAGAACATGCTTCTCCTGTTCACCTGACACTTTGTAAGCCTGGACCAAAGTCTCCCCTTCCCCACATCTCCAGTCTCAGGTAACGATCATTCTACTCTCTACTTCTGTAAGTTCAACTGTTTTAGATTCCATATTTTAGTGAGATCATGCTGCATTTGTATTTCTCGGCCTGGCTTATTTCACTTAAGGTGAAGTCATAAAAGATCATCCCTATTGTTATAAATGATGGAATTTCCTTTTTTGTTTTTTTAAAGAATATTGTCCCATTATGTATATATACAAAATACTTGAATGAATCATTTCTTGTTTTTTAAAAACCATTATTATTTGTAAGATTTTAGAACTATTTGGGATTAGAGAAAGAAGGTAGAAACGTCTGCTTACCTGAATTCTCCCTGGATGTATGGGATGCATTGTTCTGAGGAGTTGCTGAGATGTTACTTGTGTATTTAGACCAAGGTCTTCTAAGATGGGAACCTTTTGATATTTGACACTCCGTGAAAGGGCCAAAGTTGCAGACTGTGCTCAGGACTCTTTTTTTTTTCCTTCTCAGTGCCTTCTTTTTTTTTTTTTTAAATATATATATAAAGCTTTTATTTAAAGAATATAAATTTCCAAAGTACAGCTTATGGATTACAATGCCCCCCCACACACAACTTCCCTCCCTCCCCCTACCCTCCCCTTTCCCGCTCCCTCTCCCCTTCTGTTCACATCAAGATTCATTTTCAATTCTCTTTATACACAGAAGATCAGTTTAGTACATATTACGTAAAGATTTCAACGGTTTGCCCTCACATAGCAACACAAAGTGAAAACACTGTTGGAGTACTAGTTATAGTATTAATTCACAATGTACAGCACATTAAGGACAGAGATCCTACATGATTTTTTTTTAAAGAATTGATTGTCTATGCAATTTCCAGTTTAACACCAAGATTTTTTTAATCATTTGCAATTATCTTTATATAAAGAAGATCGATTCAATATATACTATGTAAAGATTTCATCAGTTTGCACCCACTCAGAAACACAAAGTGTAAAAATACTGTTTCAGTACTAGTAATAGCATTATTTCACATTGGATAACACATTAAGGACAGATCCCTCATGAGACGTAAGTACACAGTGACTCCTGAAGTTGATTTAACAATTGACACTCTTGTTTATGGCGTCAGTAATCTCCCTAGGCTCTGGTCATGAGTTGCCGAGGCTATGGAAGCCTTTAGGGTTCGCCGACTTCGATCTTATTCCGACAGGGTCCTAGTCAAAGTGGAAGTTCTCTCCTCCCTTCAGAGAAAGGTACCTCCTTCTTTGATGGCCCCGTTCTTTCCCTCAGTGCCTTCTTTTTAAGAAACTGTAATCCTTTTCTAAGCAGGACTTGTGAAGGATTATTATTATTACTATTATTTTTATTTTGGTGAGTAGTTCACACTAAAACCAATGACATAAGTGACAGGGTGAAACAGGCAGTGTGTGAAAGAGTAGGCTGCCGATGGAATGCATATGCTGCCAGAGAGGACAGCTTCCCATCCTAGCCATGCAACATCTTCAGCAAAGCAGGCATAGAACTCAAGGGTCTTATTTGCACTGTTCCACTCTTGCCACCCAGTGCTGCTCTGCTTTCCTCCACATACCAGTAAATCATTTGAATGCAAGAAAAAGAAAAGGCAAGAAAAAGTTCCTCAGTATCAAGAAAAGTGAGATGGCAAGAAGACAATGAGGCGTTGGGAAAGACACGGGTTCCAGAAATTGGATTCTGGGCATGTATTGCCGGGATGGAGGACTTTTATTTAATTTTATAGAAAAATGTTCGGGTTATTTTACACTGAGATGTGAAATCTCATTTGCAGCTAAGCCCCGGAGGGAGTAAAAGGAACTAGAGGAGCTCATAAAGACAAACGTAATAAGATTAATAAGAAAAAGGCTGAAGACATAAGCCTTTATTGTAGGAACTCAGTGCTAAATTTTAGCATTGATGAAGGGTGAAATGTCGATACTTACCCAAACAGTTGTGCCTTCAGGGAACAACAACTGAAGGATGATGCCTTCATAGGTTTATGCTGCTGGGACAGATTATCTGTTCGTCTCATAAGAGGGGCCACGCCGGTAGAACAAGGAAGCAAAGTCACTGTGTGCTAACCATTCCTGAATCCTCATTTCTAGAAGTGATTCTCAAATTGTATTTTAGCTAATTAAAGGAAAATTTAAAGTTGCATAAAAATTCATTGAGTTAAGGATTGGAAAATCATTTGATAATCAATGGCCAGAATGTTAATTGCTTATCATTTTGACTTGAGGAAGACCAAGTAGGTCTTTAAATCTAGAACAGCCATTCATATGAGAGCTGCAGATTGCTCTTTTTTTTTTAGGGTTATTTATGTTTTTTTTATATAAAGCTTTTATTTAAAGAATATAAATTTCCAAAGTACAGCTTATGGATTACAATGGCTCCCCCCCCACACAACTTCCCTCCCTCCCGCTACCATCCCCTTTCCCACTCCCTCTCCCCTTCTGTTCACATCAAGATTCATTTTCAAATCTCCTTATACACAGAAGATCAGTTTAGTACATATTACATAAAGATTTCAACGGTTTGCCCTCACATAGAGACACAAAATGAAAATACTGTTGGAGTACTAGTTATAGTATTAATTCACAATGTACAGCACATTAAGGACAGAGATCCTACATGATTTTTTTTAAAGAATTGATTAATTGTCTATGCAATTTCCAGTTTAACACCAAGATTTTTTAATCATTTGCAATTATCTTTATATACAGAAGATCGATTCAATATATACTATGTAAAGATTTCATCAGTTTGCACCCACACAGAAACACAAAGTGTAAAAATACTGTTTCAGTACTAGTAATAGCATTATTTCACATTGGATAACACATTAAGGACAGATCCCTCATGAGACGTAAGTACACAGTGACTCCTGAAGTTGATTTAACAATTTGACACTCTTGTTTATGGCGTCAGTAATCTCCCTAGGCTCTAGTCATGAGTTGCCGAGGCTATGGAAGCCTTTAGGGTTCGCCGACTTTGATCTTATTCCGACAGGGTCCTAGTCAAAGTGGAAGTTCTCTCCTCCCTTCAGAGAAAGGTACCTCCTTCTTTCATGGCCCCGTTCCGCAGATTGCTCTTGAACATGGATTATATTATGTAAGATGGTAATCAAATTGTTGGTGCTAGAGTTTTTTTTTTCTTTTTCTTCTTTTATAAAAGTTGATTGCTATGAAATGATATTGGCTGAGAATGTGGCTGCTGAAGCTATTTAAATAACCATACCGAAGGGAACATCAAGTAGTTATTTTAACTGTGCAGTCATATCTATTGTCAGGGTAATATTTGCAGCACCTATATTGTAAGTGTATAAAGAAGAAGGTGTTGACTTTAGGCTAGGAAAAGTCTGGTACTGATGATTTCAATTCGCATAGGGCTTCATTCATTTTTCTAATTTATGGTGCTGAATTGACTTTTTCCAGTATTACTTTCCTAATAATATGAATTTTTAAGTATTAGTTTAAAGCAGTATTAATGCTGGCAATTTGACAGTTTCAGTGAACTGAATTATTATACCTACCAGGGGAACCAGTTTGACCATTTTATACACTGTAGATAAAGATGTAGCTGTAGTTCAGAAATAGTGTGAAGCATGAGAGGACATTTCCATCTGTCAGTGAAATCTTTGTCAAACACTCACATTTCATATGTATAAAAATAGATGGATATAATGGATTCAGAAATAGAAGCTATAGGTGGATGGATATATGTCTTAGAAAATGAAAATTAACATTCTAATTTGAAGCAAGATAAGAACATATATACAAAGTCTTCCTTGATTTAAATGTGTAAATTATAAACACTTAAAAGTTTGTGTTCAAGGTTTGCATTGTGGCTTACAAGGTTGAGTCATAGCCTGTGACACAAGAATCCCATGTTAGAGTGCTGCTCTGCCTTTGATCCAGCTCCCTGTTAATGCATCTGGGAAAGCAGTAGGAGGTGGATCAAGTATGTGGGCACTGCCACTCTTAGGGAGACCCTGGTGGAGCTCTAGGATCCTGGCTTTGCCCTGCCACAGCACCTGTCATTGCCACCATCTAGGGCATGAACCAGCAGATTGAAGATTCTTTGTCTCTCTCTCTGTGTGTGTGTGTGTGTGTGACTTTGAAATAAGTCTATAAAAAACGATATTCTCAATAATCTGATAATAAGTGCCTTCATATGCAGTAGAGACATTGTATGTAACTCCTCCTTTTAGGAGATTATCTTAATGAGGTGATGCCAGTTAGGATAGCCAATTCTTTTTTCCATGTTTGTTTAATTGAAGCACATCTAACCTACAAGCCTGTATTTTAATACAAAAAGACTTTAATTTAGGACAGTTTCATTCAAAGAGCAGTGCGTGGTCCCGCAGTGTCAAGTGGAGATGTAGTTTTGCAAAGGGAACACAGATTTTAGTTTAGTTATTAGGAGTTCCTGTTTCTAGTGCTTGGACATATAGAAAATGAACCGAAGAAGAAAAGATCCTTACATATTACATTTCATGTCTTCATTGTGGCTGTCATCATCATCATGGTTACCATTATCATCTCCAGAAACATCACCATCCTCAGACCTTAGGTCTCCTGGTTAAAAATGATCCCTCTGTATACAGCCAAATCTATTACGAGCAAAATGTTCAGTCTGGCTGTTTCTTGCAAGGCTGTTTTGGCCTGAAATGCAGATGCTGGGTCCAATGTTTTGAGTACCCACCATGTGGCTTGGTTCTAAAGATGGGCCCCAGCCAGTGTGAAGCACTGAATGTTCTAGCCCCACCATATTTCCATGGAACCAGCATTCGTCTTAATTTTACAGCTTTATTCACTGATTCAAACTTGTTGAAAATGGTAGATAAAAATGAGATGTGACCAAAAATCTGTCCACTTTTATTTGAGTGAGTCATCAATACAGCCATGCAAATGACAAGGTCTTGTAAACACCAGCTACACTGATGACTGGGCTGCCTTGCTGAGCCAATTGGAATGGCAATATCTGATTCAAATGGGGCATAGAGATGAGGGCTAGACTCTTGCCAAATCATGCTACTCCCAGCACTCTAATTTTGTTGCATTTTTATTTAAACTTCCTCTTCAACACTGAGCACTGATTACTAAATGCCCTCCTCCTGGAAATACTCTGTCTCTTTATGAGTAAGACAATGAAATCATTTGATCTTCCCTTCCTTTCCTGACTTTTTCTCCACACTTCAGGACTCCTGCAATAACAGTTTTAGGAAAAGGTTCAGCTCTTTTCTGATTTGAATAAAGGATTCATTCAGAAATGGATGACAGACCTGGTAACAAGTGAGAGAAAATGCAATTGGGTGCCTGAAGGAAGAACTGAATATCTACCTTCATCCATCACTACTGATTAGCTACTGCGTGAGAGAGGCAGAGACAGAGATAGAAAGAGAGTGGAAATAACAAATGTATTTTGGAGAGAGGCTGGGCTTTGCTGCCTTGTTTTTCTGGCTCATCAATCAACTCTGGTGTGGCTGATAGGTGGCTCTGTCACTCCCACCTCCATAATACCCTCCAGAGAATCTGTAACTGTGACAGGCATCCCCAGGCACGCAGTCCTTTCAGTAGCAATACTGCACAGAATGTCTGAGTTGCAGTGTCATCCTGTCTGATGTTTCTATTCCAGCTTACCTTAGAAGAGTGTGTTTACATGATTCTGATCTATTCTCTCAGGTTGTGGCCTTGCTAGTCCCTCCTTGGGATCAGTGTTGGCAGCCTGCCCATCATGTACACATCCCTGCACAATGAGAGGCAATGAGAGGCTGACATTACATAAAACATTCACAGGAGATGTAGTAGGGGTTGGGAGTGTCCATAAAAATGTTGAAGCCATCCAAGTGTGAAATGAAAAGATGAAGAAAACGTTTTCCCAAAGCCATCCATTGCCATCGACTGTCCCGGGGCTCACTTTTAATGTGTGAGTTGTTCGATGCCTTCCTCTTAGCTTTGCAGCTTAGATTTGGGCTTTCTCCTAGAAAGCACATCTGGAAAAGCACAGATGCAAGGAAAGTCATCTTTGTATATAACAAAAACTTTTGTAGCAAATCTTTCTATGGGCATTGTTTATTCTCTGAGGAGGGTAACACCTTGGCTTTCATCCAGGCACATACATATGAGTGGCTACTAAATCACACGCTTTAACTTCTGATATGTGAGAGTGAGAACCTGTGTGCTTCCCTCCCTTCTGTTGTGGCTGTACCTGCTCTGAATGAAAAGCTCATGAAGTTGTATCACTGAGAACAGAATGAGGAGCTACTCTGAAAAGACATTATCCATTTTCTTTACACTGTTCCTTGATTCAGTTTCCATTTTTCTCTAACATATGAATGATAGGCTGTCTAGTGTTGGAAACTGATATGAATGCTCAGTCTGGGAAAGTTGACTCTTCAGTGTAAATTAGCTCTTGTGTGTTTTGCAGTTATCTTTACTCAAAGGGAATTCCTCCAGGTGAACAAGACATGCATGAGCTTCAATGAGAAGTAAGGTGAGGTACTAATATTGTATTCTTACTAGTAGTCAGACAATGACTAATGAGCTTATTTCTTTGGATCCATACAATGAGTGAATGACCATTATTAGTTCTACCTGAAACACATGAAAAGTGAATCCTCGACATGGACTGAAAACATAGCCAGGGGCTCTTTCCCTTCCTAACTTGCCTACAGACTTGATGGTTACGCAGTGGTGTCTTTGTTGCCTGCTATTCTCTTTGGCTCCCTAGCATTGTATGTCTGTATTAGTACTCAGGCTTCTCTTTGGAAGACATTCAAAACCAATGTCTCTTGGATTAACCATCAGGAACTTCAAATTTAACTCTCAACTTCTTCCCTCCTCACACAGAGAGATCTCCCATGTTCTGATTCTCTTTCCACATGATGCCTTGAACACGTGAACTGGACCCAGAGCTCAGAATTCAGTGTAGATCTCACATGGATGGGAGGGTCCAACTTCTCCTTCTTTTGATTTGCTATATCTTTTTAATGTAAACCTTAATATATTATAATTCTTGCTGTATGCTCATGGTCAAAGCCTCTGTTCTCTTTTTCATGATATATTTTATTTATTGGAAAGACACAGTTACAGAGAGAATGCCTCCATCCACTGGTTCACTTGCTAAATGGTTGCAATGGCCAGGGCTGTGCCAGACTGAAACCAGGAGCCAAGAGATTCTTCAGGGTCTCTATATCATCGCAGGGGTCCAAGCGCTTGGGCCATCTTCCTCTGCATTCCAAGGTGCATCAGCAAGGAGTTACGTGGGAAGTGGAGCAGCCAGAACCTGAACTGATGCCCATCCGCATCACAGGTGGCTTTTTCTGCTATGCCACAGTGGTGGCCCCAGGATCCAGCGTCTTAAGCTATCACTTGCTGCTTCCCATGGTGTGCTTGGGCAGGAAGCTGGAGTTGGGGGCAAGGCAGACACTCATGTAAATGGTAAGAATGTCTTAAGCAGTGTCTTAATCATTGTGCCAATCATCCCCTAAAACAACATATCCTTTAAAACTCTGAATTTCCGTGGAACAAGTACTGGGTTATTTAAACCAATGTCAAAAAAGAAATGTGAAGTAGTAAAATGATTTAAAATATATATATATATATATATATATATATATATACACACACATATGGATGGAGAGGTATGGTTTGAGAAAATATCTACTTGGTTAAAAATCCAGTTTTATTACTTGTGGGCAGACTTAGGAAACATGCTTGGCAGGCAATAAAAGAATGGTTCACTAATTTTATGATATATAGGTATATTCAGAGTAATACAGATTCGAAGAATCAAGAGTATACATGCACAGAAATGAGACTGAAATGTAAATACTTGTTTGCTATCATGTATATTCATGCTTTTGTAATGAAAGCTTCCTTTTTAATTGGAAATTCTTGAAAGGAGCATTCCTCTCTGTGCTTGGTGCTTGGCACTTGGCACAGAACCCATTTTGGGTTTGTTTGAGTAAAACTTCTGGCCATTATCTGAAACCATGTCTTTTTATAGTCATCTTTAAGGATTCCTGGCTATTTCCGTGGTTTCAAAAACCAGCTTCATTAATTGGCAGGTAGTTAACTATTCTGCACTCTACTTGTCTACAGTCAACTCAAGTAATTGGAATATATCCATCCATCCTTAGAGGATGGATGCCATGTTAATGAAACCCAATATGTTAGACCTGAAACTTTGGAAATCAGGACCAGTGTTTATATTAATGAATATTTCTAGAATTACAGTTGCAGCATTGACGTCAAAGATTGTTATTAAACTATCACAACAGCCATTGGCACACCTCATTGTGGCACTAACTCCTAATCCTCATATGTGTTTAATCAGTATAATTGACATGTGTATTGACATGTGTATTTTACTTCATTTCCCCAAAGCCTGATTTCCCATTGGAATTTTATTTCTCTGATTGTAGTGTTCACATTTAGATAAAATAAGCTCATGGAACAACAGTTTTCTCAGGCAAAGGCTAATACAAAGGAGGACTACACTTGCATTAGAGTTGGTCCACCTCAGACTGGGCCAGGGTTGGAGTTGGAACTTCCTTGGAAAATGCAGTAGTGATGAGTGCTGAGAACTCACTGTTACTTGGAGCCATCATGAAGTTTTCCAAGAAAGCATAATAAGAGATATTGGAAAATGAAACTTACATCTAGGCCAGTGCAGGGTTGAAGAGAAAGGTGCCAACTGACTAAGGTTGTGATATTCAATCTTAAATTACAACTAGAATACTAGTTTTAATAGGTTTACTTATTTCTTAGAAAGAGTAGAGAGAGAGAGAAGTGAGAGGGAGAGGGAGAGACAGAGAGAATTTCATTGATCGATTGGTTCACTCCCCTAAATGGCCATGATGGCTAAACCCACGATCCAAGAGATTCATCCTGATCTCCCACAGGGGTACAGGGGCCCAAGTTCTTGGACCGTCTTCAGCTGCTTTACCAGGCACATTAGGAAGGAGCTGGATTAGAAGTGGAGCAGGCAGGACACCAACCAAGGCCAATATGGTTTGCCAGCATTGCAGGCAGCAGCTTAACCAATTGTGCCACAATAGCAGTTCCCAAAATATTACTTTTAAAACTTCTGTACTTTAAAACCATCCATTCAAACACAGCTTATCACCCTGTAGTAGTATAATTTTGGATGATTTATTTGCATATCCTTTTAAAGGGTTGGTAGCATCTACCTCCCAAAGTAGTTAGGTGAATTAGAAGTGATCCTTATAAAACATACACACCTTGTCTAACACAACTCTGTTATATAAAATATTGCAGGTACAATTATCTTATGTGTCATTAGCATAGCCATCATCCTCATAGTCATTATCACCACTTCACCACTGTCATCATCATTACTAAGTAAAACAGCTGGAAATTTTTCTGAATGTATATGTCATCTATGATTCCTTTTTTGCTGCTTCATTACAAGTACATCAGTTTAATTTCACCACAACCTTAATTTGGTTACACATATACTAGGTGATGTCTTTAAGAGGTAAAATGTAGAAGAGTGTGTGGCCTGAGTATCCTGAGGTGGGCATTTGAGTGCAGGTTGCTTTCTAGGCCACAGTGTGACATGGTGTATTTTTTTCTCCATCATTAGGTAGGAAGAGTAATGTGAAGATCTTTGCCAGTTTGATACTACTCTGAATCATTTGTTTCCTTTCTTTCTTCCCTCTTACTCGAATTGCCTTGGTATAGTCTCACATTTCCTCTTTTGCTATCTGAAGTCTTTCCCTTTCTATTTCAGGTTTGTTTGTTTTTTTTCCAGCACATGGAAAACAAGCACATTTGCCTTTCTTTTTCCAGGTATCCAATTAAGACATCATGTTTGAAAGCACGTGCTCTGTGTGTGTGTGTGTACGCGCACGCGTGTGTGTTATGACTTGTTATTACTTCTCCTGACTCTGGCTTGGAAACTATATTTATCTGAAAAAAATGGTGTAATTTGCTTTTCTGATTTTCAAAGAGAGCTCTCCTGGTTGCATGGGGGTTGAGTTTTCCAGTGGCTGGTGCCAGGAAGCTGGGACTACACACAGAGCTCTGGGCTAGGCAAGAAATACTTCATTAGACTCCTATTCCACAAAGACACTTTCGCTTCTTAACGCCTGTGATTTTAATTAAAACCTGGAAAGTAAAGAATTCTCTGGTTGTATTAATGCTTTCATTTCCATTAGGATGGCGGAGCTTATAAACACTATCTGGGTTTATAAATTTGTTCTCATGTGAATAGTAAGTGTACAGTGTTGCACTGAAAGCTGTACTCCGCTGGCCCATCTGATCCTCTTACATATTTTTCTTCCATTGCTTCCCCATTGAGAAGCTCTCAGAGGAGTGATCCCTGATTTTCTTGACCTCTGAGTATCTCATCAAAATCATGACCCCCAGCTATGCTAAATCTACATGTTACACTGAGTGTATGATAGAAGGAGGCTTCGGTGGTTCATTTGGATGTAGATCTAAATAAAAATAAATGAAATTTAAGCCATTACATTCACATGGGGAAATAGGATTTTCTGTTTTCTATAAATCTAGATTTCCTGGAGTATTTACTCATGTATATGTACTTGTTTGTACATAGTATTTGATTAATGTGCTACCATTCTCCTTCATGTGTATCAATAAATGTAACCAGATTAAAAAATAAATTAAGACTGGAACAAAATATATAGAAATAGTACCTTAAGAAATACTAATTTCAGTGAAAATTTTTAATTAAAGTGATCTGAGGTCCAAATGAAGCACGAATTGGACATAAATCCATTATATAGACACATTGTTCTCTCAATTTTTGAAATCATGGCAGTGTAAATGATAAATATAGAATATTAAGGAAGTCAGTGTTCTTTGAAAAGGAATCAGCCCTGAGAACTACCTCCTATTAATTAGAGACTTGAATAGCTTCTGTTCCATAAGTATTTCAAGAGTGTGGTTGCACTAGAGCTTGAAAGTGTTGATTTTAAGGATGTGGATACTTTCTGCCAGTGTCTTCTGAGAATTAAAACTCAAATTGGCAATGGGAGATTATGTACGCCCTTTTGGGTGACAAAAGTGATTCTGAGTGACCACATGCATTGCCTTTGCCACATGGGAGCAGGCTTTTCTCCTCTGAGTAGAGTTTTGCGTTTCCAGCTTTTTTCTCATCAGGAGAGAAGGTCTATGCTCACTTTGTCTACATCTCACAAACATAGGAATCTCATACGTAGGAAGGCTATTGGCATTCTATATATGTCTGGCATAAATAGATCAGAATACTGCTAATAGGCATGTCTGTGGTGAAATGTGACAAAAACGAACATGTTTTCTTATAACGAATTATGCATAGCACAACAAACATATGTATGGCAGTGAAATTTAAAGTCTACTAATTGTCATAATTATAAAATAACAAATTAAAATAGTATGTATCTTTATTATCAAAATTAAATGGGCCTTTTATTTATTAAAGAGTATATATCCTATAGGTACCCAAAGGTGCCTTAATGATCTTGATTGAAATTTTGCCAGAGTCTCCAATTAGATTCTTGACCAATTCCTGTCTGTCCTGGATGTGAGCATTTTAGAAAGGCAATGGTAATAGTCCTGTGTGTATTGGCACAAGATTGCTTGTTTACAAAGAACATGTTTACATATATTTTGTCATCAAAGTTTCTTGGTGATTGAGAAAGTTTGTGTGTGTGTGTGTGTCTGCATGTTTGACTACATATGGGAGATGAGTATATTTACTGGTTCTAACACCTAGGTCACATACAGTTCCTAAAACATGAGTGCATTGCATGGTTTATGTATCTCAGTAGCCTATTAATTCTTTTTAAAGTGTTCCTAGGGATTGTCTTCTTTTTGGCTTTTGGCTTGCATTGACCTGGAGATTATTTTCCTTTTGCCTACCCAGTTTCCCATGTTTGTGAGTTACATTTCCTATAGTAGTAGAGATTTTATCTCTAAGGGACATAAAAGTACACAAAAATGCCATTTTACTCACATGATAATGAAACTTCCATCTATCATTATTTGCATCTTCCAGGAGATTCCAGTCAATGGGATCTCTTGTCTTGGCCTGACCTCAGAGCAAATTGAGAAGAAAGTGAAGGGAAAGGGGAGGCCAGGAAGTCATCTCAGCACTGACAGTGGCTGACTTAGTAGCTGTGTTTTGGCATCTGTAGCCACAAGGGTGTGCTAATCCCAAGCCCCTCATTTAGCAGACATGCTTCTAAACCTAACAACCTTCCCTTGGGGGTTGTAATCTCCATGACCACAGGACAAAGCAGACACACCTCTCCTGGGCCTAGCAGCCCTCCCAGGGGGAGGTAATCTCCCTAACCACAGGACAAAGGAGCAGAGGAGCTGTGGTCAGGATTGGCAGACCCTTTCAAGAAGAAGAAAGAGTGAAATTCAGCCAATTGTGCATTATTCTTTCCAAATTTAGCCTTCAGAAAAGCTACACCACCTCCCCAGGAGTAAAGGGATGGAGAGAAGCCAGGAACACACATAGGAAAAATACCCTCATAAAGAGATGAGGAGCAAAGAAAAGTCAGTCCTTTCTAATAATATATTTACCTAACTGAATATATAATCACTGAATAACCTGCAAGATTTAGGCCAAGGAAATATGGCATGGCCTCATTTAAAATAAATCTTGGTAAATATTAAAGAAGATCTGTTCCACAAAGGGGATGCAGTATTGGGATTTTCTGAAGATCAGTTCAAATTGCAATGGAGATGGAGCAGAAGTTTAGGTTTTGGAGTGTGTGCATAATTGTCAGCCTGTTATCAAGCCTCATTTTGATAAATGGTTGTAAACTAATCATTGTAATGCTTGCTTTCCAATGTCATTCCGACAGTTCTCAGCAGCTGTCTGTCCTATGTGTTCAGCTGATAAGAACCTAAGGACAGGCTCTTTCTGTTGAAGGTCCTTGCAGCCTCTGCATGATCAATGGGGGTTGGAGACAGGGTGCAGAGGAGAGGGCAGATGGATTCTCCTCCCCTGTCTTCTGGAGCTTAGCAAAGGGATGTTATTGAGATATCCTTCCAAGTAATTTAAATAGAAGTGTCTGCTAGCAAAATGAAAACAAATGGAGAAGGCAGTGACACCCACACATGGGGCTTGGTTTCCTGCTGCCTGCAGCCCCTGTGGGAGAGGCAAGCTGGCACTGCCATCCAGAGGAATGCATCTCAGTCAGGGCGGGAGCTGTCAGAGTCAGAAGGGAAGAGGAGGTGGTGCTTTCTGATGGCTTGGTAAGCTCCCTGGGATTCTCTGACATTGCTGAATCTGTTAGAGGCCAATAGACAGTCAGCTTAAGCAAAATGGGCTTTTTGACTCCCAAAGGGTTACAGACTCATCAATTGGTCTAATCAGTGTTATCTCCTTTAGAAGGGCCATTGGGACCTCCACAAATGCGGCAGTTCAATTCCTGGTGTTCTCTCTGTCCATTCACAGTCAAGGGAAATCTGCAGATACCTCTTGAATCCTGCGGGCTCAGGAGTAGTTTGGTGGCATTTTCTCTCTTTTACCCTATAATGTCGAATGCTGTTCTCAGCTTAGCCCCACCATAGCTGTTCTCTCTCCACTGGCTTTGTTCTGTCCCTTCCTCTTCATCTCTCAGTTAAAAAAAATGCTAGCAATAGTCTTGGTGATTTCTTTTGACATCTGGGAACTTGAGATCAATGCTTAACTTACACCTTCGCTTCTGCATTCACCAGTGCTTGCTGCTCTCTAGAAATGAGGTGAGTTATTTGGTCCACGCTCTTTCATGAGGCTTGTATGTATACTCTTGAAAGGGATATAGACAGGGAAAGCCTGGAGTATTCACAGTGCAGTGTGGTATATCAAGGGACCAACATGGAAGAAAAATATTACCTGCAGAACCTAGTTGGATATGTGTAGGATAAAGGTGATAGCTCTGTTTCTGCAAGGGAACAGAAAATTAGCCTTTTGCAGGTAAGTATTGAGAAGGATTAGAGTATTTTGACCATCTACACTGAAAGCTACATGTTTAGTGCTAAGACTTTCATTAGGGTGACTGAATTCTTAGATTGAGTATTAATAAAAGTGAAATGATTCTTATTTCCAGGAGTTTTTCTTCCCTCAGTGGTTAGCAAATTGCTTGCTATTAAATTGATTAGAGAGGTTAGGGAAATAGACTCTGGTTTTACAGTTCTGAATGCCATGTCAAGCATGTCATGGTACCCTAACTCACATGTCCCAGTGTCACTCCCACCCAGAGATGACAGAGGCTGGTAAAGTCAGGGACCAAGGGTGGGGAAAAGATACTGTGTTACTTTCTCCTGGTACCTTTAGAAGTCAAAGTTTTCTACCATAGTACTCAAACTGGCAGAAAACTAAAGAGGTGGGATTTGGGATGAAATTATGTGCTTGCATATTTTTTTTTGTGTGTTACTACCACATGCTGGAAAAAAAGTCTGATAATTATAATGTCCTTCATATAAAGGATACTTCAAAAAGTCTGTAGAAAAAATATAATTGAAAGTATTATTTAATTTTGATATCGGGGTGCATTTTAATAGTACATAGAAATGTATAGCATGAAAACCTATGGATCTATCTCAAAAATTACATAAAAATAAATGCATACCTTAAATCCCAGATTTCCAATTCTAGATTCTTATGAACTTTTAAAAGTATTCTCATATACAATTTTATTTTCAACTTCATCCCTCTGTATTTTTGTTTTCATGTTTGTAAAATGAAGATAATACTGATGGCAAGGCTAGTTATGAAAATGAAATGAGACTTGTAAGTTTCTTACTGTATGGTTAAGCTCAGGTCTTCTGAGAAGCAAAAACTCAGATGCACGAGATGTGCAAGTGATTGGGAGAAACACAATGAAGGAAAGAGGAGGAGGGAGCAGAGAACAGAGGCTGCAGATGGCAGTGTGGATCTGACACGTGACTAGAAGAATATTGTAGGGGTTATATTAGAAAGGCTTTTGACTATGGTTCTGAGAAAGAATCAGGCCACAAAAAAAGATGTCTGCTAGAGGTGTCCTGCTCTGGGCAGAAATTGCCCAATTCTCATTCCCCCCGTTGAGTCTTTATAATGATGTCACATGAAACTTCATCTCAGTGCAAGCACCAGTGGGTCCTAAAGTATAGAAACTGCCAGTAAGATTGGCCTCCTTGGAACAGATTGTTTTGAAGGGAGGCCTGGAATGTAGTAAGTACTTAAAATAAGTTAATTATTGTTAACATTTTTTTCTCAGATAACGGAGCTGCATTCCTAATGACATTGCATGATTTAGCTAGGGTCTCTTGTAATAGAATCACGATTTAAGCCTACAATTCTGCCTCTGAATCTTATGTTCTATTGAGCACATCAGACAGCTGTTCTTTAATAGTGTGTACTTAATGCATTTTCTTTTGTGATAGATAATAATCTCATTGCAAGTAACAAAACCTTACACAAAGCCTTGGCATTGTGTAGCCTTCTTGTTGGCCTATCAGAGAAGTTTGGTTCATTCCTGTGGCTTCTTGGGAACAGCATCTTGCCTTTAGCATCCAGAGAGTTTGGATCTTGGGATTTGGGCAAAGGCACAGTCAGGCAGCCTCTGAGCCCTCAGGAAGCCCATGCTGCTCTCGGTTTCAGAGTTCAGAAGGCAGCATGTGTAGCTTCTCTGTGAGTGTATGAGAACGTATGAAATAGCATCATGTGTATTCTCTACTAGAATAACATTGCGTGTAATTTTCACTTCAGTTTCCTAGTATCCTAATGGCCAGATTCTTTGAAGCAACCAAAATTACCTTCTGTGGTCTCCAGTCTGTTTTTCAGTGAAGATATCTTAAAATTTCCCTTTTCACCTAAAATTTTAAAGTTGTTTAAGACAACTTACACATAAATCCTTTTAAATATCTCTTAAAAAGTTTCAGTGTGTGTGTGTGAGAGAGAGAGAGGAAGAGAGAGAGAGAGAGGGAGGGAGGGAGGGAGGGAGGGAGATAGATAGGATGGGGAGAGGGAGAGAGAGAGAAGTAAGACTATAACACAGCCATTCTCCAGTCAGCGAATGTGCTTAGGTTCCAGCAGGCCAGCTTCTAATTGTCCTAGTAGACACACAGCTGCATTGTTAGTTTTTGAGCCAACAGCACAAATGGAGTACAATTTCTGGGATGATGTCATGTTTAAATAATTACAGTCTCTTATTTATAAATAGAATTATATATCTATGAATCAGGATGTGCAAAATTGTGTATTGCATGTACAAAGAGACACACACAGGTACACTGACACTTGTGGCAATGAAACATAATTGTGAGGACAAACTTCAAAGAAGTCTGGAGCAAATACTGATAGAATCAGGCCTTGAGGTGGAGAAATGTAGCAACCTCCTGTGGTGGAATGGAAGTTCTTCCCAAGATCACTTTAGTAAAGCCTTCCTTTTCATGGGTAACCTACTATAAAGGCTTCAGTCCCACTATCCCAATGTCCTCGTGGCTGCCAAAACTATTCAGAAACTTGAAGCAATGACTCTCCCCAAGATCAATGAATAACAACAGCCAAGATGTCTTCCATGGAGGCTGCTAAATCTACCACTGGAACAGACTCCCTGAGAGGTGAAAATTGGCTTATTTGTACCCTGGCTTTTCAAAAGAAGATAGGAGACAGGGGAAAGAGGTCACACACACTGTCAACTGGCAAGATGTGCCCAACCAACAAATCATTAACATTGGGTTGAAGGAATTTTACTTCGACTCAGAAGGCCCCAAAGAATAAAACAGGCCACTTGTGGATTAGATTAGTATGTGAAGGTTAAATGGGTCATCTGATTTTTGCTTCAAGTAGATGCAAGAAATACTTTAAAACCTAATGTAATTGATACTGGTCACTTTTGGACATTCCAGGTCAAAGTAAGCATAAGCAACTTTGGCAGAGCTCTAATAGTCATCTTTGAAAGAACATCCCAGAATAACCCAGCCATCAGGATTGCTGCAAGAAGACGGATTGCCTTAAGAGGCTTGAGTCTAGTGAAGATTGCCAAAGCAAGTTTTCCATACCCAGGACTTCTTACCTGCCTGAGTTGTGGCGCTTCTTATTCAATGTTCACCGAAATGACATTTCTAACTCAACCCGGAGGCCCGAGTTTCCTGCAGTGAGGGGTATCTGTTTTCATCTTGGTTTTTTCCCTTGGCATAGTTCTTTCCTTTACCATCTCCCATATAAAGAAAAGTACTCTCTTATTTGAACTAAAGAAGACAATTCCAGTGGTCACAAAAACAAATCACAAGGGTCAGCACTGTGGTGTACTAGGATAAGCCTCTGCCTACAGGGCTGGCTTCCAATATGAACACTAGTTCAAGTCCTGGCTGCCCACTTCCAATCCAGCTCCTTGCTAGTGGCCTGAGAAATCAAAGGAAACGGGCCTAAGTGCTTGGGCCCCTGCACCCACTTGGGAGGCTGGGAAGAAACTCATGGTCCCTGGCTTCAGATAAGCCCAGCTCTGGCCATTGAGGTCATTTAGGGAGTGAACGAGTGGATGGAAGAGCTCTCTCTGTGTCCCTCTTTGTAACTCTTCTTCACAAACAAATAAGTCTTTAATTAAAAACAATTACAATACAAGAAAAAATTATGTCTGTACTCTAGCCAAGTGGTTGAATTTCAACACCAATATTTAGTAGTAATTAAATAGACAAGCTATTTCCTTGGGGTTTACTTACTTATGAGCATTTAACCTATAAATTACTTCTGTGATTTTTGTATGTCAATGGGTTTTACTTTATTACTCTGAAGAATAATCCCTATTCTCTTCTTCCCTCCTGTGTCTATTTAGTCATCAGTCTTGAAAATCACCAACACTTTCTCATACTTCTAAGATCTCTAGTGAAAATAAGAAAGGGATACAACCATAGACCATGTGGCTGATTTGAATTGCCTGTGATTATCAGAAAGGTTTTTAGAAGTACCTTTGTATCTTCTCTTTTAGCCTCATTTCATTGCAAAAAAATGTGTTTATTTAGTCATTTGAGGTGTTCAACTCATATAACAATATAGCAAATATGACATTTGGTAAGGAACATTTTACAAAGGGTGGATAATATACTTCCCATTTCACACAAGAGGAAATTAAAGACCAGTAAGGTCAGTTGACTCGCTTCATGGGTTTTTACCAGATACAAGTAGATCTTAATTCTTAACATAACATCTATATAATCTGTTCACTGTAACACAGGAATATTTTGTCTCTACAATTCCATCTATGTCACCATTATAATCTACCCTCAGTGTTGTAACCAAAACTTTATTTTTAAGAAGTAAACCAGATAAGGTTACTCCACTGCTATGAAACTTTCCAAGGGATTCCCTCTGCCTTCAGAATAAATATAAAAAATGTTACTATCTACCCTTGATGATGTCTGTGACCTCAGCTTAAGCCATTCTCTTCCACTCTTACAAACTCAGGCCTTGCCAATCTTCTTCCTGTGACTGAGCACAGACAGCATATTCCCTTGTTTAAGACTTAGTACTTGCTGTTCTTCCTGTCTAAAACTGTTGTGAAATTTTTGTATTACCTCCTCATCTTGTCAATCATATCAGTTAAAACGTAGATATTTAGGGTAACATTTTGAAAATCAAGTTTCTTTATAGTACACATTATCAAAAATTATCTTTTTTATTTGTTCATCTGCTTTCATGTCTATGTGATGCTTCTTCTTACATTTCAGTGTAAATCCCACAAAAATTGAGACTTTGCCTTCTTCTTTGCTGAGTCCCTAATACCAAGATCCTGAGTCTTTTACATTGCAGTTGTTTAGTTTTGAAAGTGAACTTAAAAACTCAAAGTCCTTTCTTCACATGCTAATAGAATTTTCAGACATCAGTGAGAAGGTAAATATTAATTTTTAACATAAAGCTTTCATGATAAATGCTACATGGTAGCCTATAAGACTGTATGCAGTATGTTTAGAAATATATCTATGCAAAACACCAATGGGATGGACCAACCGCTAAAAATAACTATCTCCTTTGCTATCGTGTTATTTTACCCTAAGTTTTCTACAGTGAACTTATTTTGCTGTTATAATTGGGAAGAAACCAATTTTAAAGCACAAAATAAAATATAAAGGAGAAAACCTGTTTCTTCACTGTTAAAAAGATTGTTTTCTGAATTTACTCTGCTGCCCAATAGGTGCTAATGCTGGTATTGACCTGTTCTCCAGTTCCTGGGCCTCAGCTCTTCTACTGTGTCTCTTGGGATGGCTTTGAGTATTTCTCTTCAGAATGAAATTGAGCTTATTTATATCTGCAGTGCTTGGTACTATGTATAATTCTCTAGGAATGATGCAAATGATGCAGTGTGAAATGGAATCATCTTCTTCCATTTTCTAGATAATTTCTTGATGCTTATTGCGGCTTCAGTTTGTGTGTGAATTTTTGACAATTCAAATTTTGGAATCCGAAATCTAGGCCATTTCCTCCAAAGGACAGCTATTATCCCTATACTCTTTCCCCTCACAGGTGTATATGTAATTTTGGTTGTATTCACAAATGACACCTAACATTATATGTAAATATGTCAATGCTTCATTTTGTCTTATTCGTCTAGCATATTGAGTTATTCTAAACCCTAGGTCCATTCCCAGCTGATTAACTTTTTTCTGCCCAAATGTTCATGTTGTTTACAAATGTGATGGTCTCTTAACTAAATTGTTTTGAAAAGTTTGAACAGGTCAAGGCCAAGAACAGGCCCCATTTCAAAGCTTGCAGACACTTCTTAGTTACTTCTGACCCATTTAACAGAGACATTCTGGGTTTCTATTGATCATCTGGTTCCAAATCCAGCTGAAGTTCCAGTACATTCCATATAGCTTGAATCCTTTAGAGTGATGGGAAGTATTTTGCTAAAAATCCAGGTAAAAGTGCACCTACTGCATTTCTCTTGAATTTAAAATCTTAATAATGTGTGGGGAAAATGAGTTATGAAAATTCTAACTTGTTCCCTTCTTAGTCAATCTATGATATCAGTTAATTAACCATGCATTATTTTATAAGAATCAACATCAGAATTCATATAGTTCATATTTTTTCTTCTACAAATCCTATCCAGGGTCTTCATATACCTTGTGAATCTCCTTTATCTCTCTTTTTTTAAAAAAAACCTCTCAGTAATCAATTTGCTTCAGTTGTGAAGTTTATCAGTACCCAAAGCTGTAATGTATCTCAGCAGTAAAACAACATAATTTCGAGCAATTTTTCCCTTTTCTTCCCTCAACTTGATCTGAGTTTCTATGTGACTGTTTATCCTACTCTTTTCATTCTCAAGATCATCATTTGATTGAAACAGAAAATTTATTAAAAATCTAAATTGTTTAGTTGCTTTTCTGTAATTGTTAATTCTGTTAATTAATTAATTATTAATTGTTAATTAATTGTAATTCTGTTAATTCTGTAAGTGTCTGCTTTTCTGTAATTTTTAAGCATTATAATCTCAATATTCCATAGCAGGATTCCTTTTCCTTCTGCTTCTAATAGAGAACTTACTATTCTTTGCTGTCATGTCATTTTGTAGACTTCATCTTATTCTCTTCCTAAGTCTGTCCCTTGTTTGAGTCAGTACGTTAGCATATCTGTCTATTGCTGCACTTAATTCTTTCATATCTATGCAAAATTTGAACATGTGCATTGGTTTCTAAGGTTGTTGAGATTTTTTTTAAAGACTTAATTATTTGAAAGGCAGAATTACAAGGAGCTTAAAAGGGAGAGAAAAAGGGAAATGGAGAGACCTATCTTCCATCTGCTAGTTCATTGCCCAAATGACCGCAACAGCTAGGGACAGAGCAGACAGAAGCCAGGAGCCTGAAACTCCATCCAGGTCTCCCATCTGGGTGGCAGAGGCCCAAGAACTTGGGTCATTTTCTGCTGCTTTCCCAGGTGCATTAGCAGGGAGGTGGATGAGAAGTGGAGCAGTCTGAATTGGAATAGGTGCCATATCAGATGCTAGCATTGCAGGCAGCAGTTTAATCCACTGCATCACAACACAGGCCTCAGCTGAGATTTTCTTATTGTTTGAATTTTCTCACTAGAATTGATTTTCCCAACTCTGAGTGTATAATATCATTGAGCATACACAGGCATTGGCATAGAAGAAATTAAGATAGGCAGTTTGACTCTTTGGATTCCTGGGGACATCTACTCCAGGCAACATAGCATTACATGGTCACGAGACATATTAGAAAAATAACCACTGAAAGGAGTACAACATGTTTTTCAAACTCTGGGCAAGCCCAGATGCATCCTTGGAAAAGAATTCTGAAGCTCAGACAACTGCAAATGCTTATTTTTTTCCAGGCTATCATCTTGGTGATGTTTAAAAATATAAATATACAGTAAAGGCTTACTCAAAATGCAGCTGGATGGTATAAAGCAGTTGTTGGTGATGGGCAGTATGTTTTGTGGAAGATTTTCACCCATTAGGAATGACCCATTTTATATTTTCAAGGGCTTGTTGCCTTTTCCCACTTAAAATATTTTATCACCTTGCTCCCTATAATTTATGTATGTCTGCCTACATACGTTGTATATGTGAAGATTTTATCTATATTGATTTATTCACCTCATTCTGTATTCACCATACACTTAGTCTGGTCTCTAAAGAACTTAGAGTAAAAAAAAAATACAGTAAACATTTAGTAGCCCATCTTCAGCATTTTCTCCTAATCCACAATTATTCCAGTTTCACAGATGAGGAAACGGCATAGAGGAAATAAAATGGAGCTTCACAAAATTAGTGGAAAACCACATTAAATATATATTAAATACATTATCTTTGAGTTGAAAGATGGTATACATTTTACATGAACCTTTTGAATCTCCCTCGTATAAAATCTGTAATTTCAGAATGAATGTTTATTGCCAAGGAAGTTTTGACTTCTTTCATAGCACAGAACTATTCCGGTTACCCATTTCCAGACTAATTTCAGACACAAATTTAGCCTTGTTTGTGTAGGCCTTTTATTTAACCTAACCTTGAGTTTACTCGTGATTGCTAAATTGTTTGCTCTCAAGACAAATTTCTTTTCACCACTCCTAACAATCCATCTCTTTACCATTGATTAAATAGGTGGACATTTGAAGTGTTCTGTTTTTCAGATAATTCAGATAACTGAATCTATAATCAGTTGATCTGGGGTGTTTATTCCTAGATTGATGTCTGTTTTTGTGACATCAGAAATTCAGGTAGCAGAAAGTGACACTCTAGGCAATTTTAAGCATAGTTCAAATGTGAAAATCAACATTAGACTCCTCTGATTATTTGTATGTTTGCTACTGTTCATGTTGGTGTAATTATCAACACGTATATCTCATAGTCAAGCAGCAAGTAATTTTTTTCTTTTATTCATTTTTTAAGGTGAATAAATTGCATATACTTCATAAATACAGATTTAGGAGCATAGCAGTATTTCCTACTCTACCCTTCCTCCCCTCCATACTCCTACTCTCTCTTCTCCTTTCTTCGTTAGTCTTTTAATTTTTACAATGACCAACTTAGTTTAGTTTCTACTCATAAGATTAGAACTATGACTTGTTAATGAAAATGTGGTATGTATACACTATGGAATATTACTCAGCTGTAGAAAAGAATGAAATCCTCCCTTGCAACAAAATGGATGCAACTGGAAACCATTATAACTTAAGTAATTTTCAAAGCTGAATTGCAATACATGTTCTGTCATGTGTTCATTTTGGACTGCTATGAGCTGACACCAGACCCCAGAGCAAGCCTACAGCCTGCTGACAGGCAGTGGCTAGTGACTCTCTTTCTGGGAGAGTTGCAACCATGCACTCTGATGAAACCATAACAACGAAAACATATGCAGATCTCCCCATAATATGTTATTCAAGGAAACTAAAATGTTTTCGTAGGATCATCCAAATATGACATTTTCTCACTATAAGCTATTTCCATCGTTTTTGTTAAAATTCCATAAGGCTGGGGTACACATTTAGCCTAGGGGATAAGATTGCATGCATCTCACATTAGAGTATCTGGGTTCAATTCCTGGCTCTAGCTCTTGACTCAAGCTTCCTGATAATACGGACCCTGGAAAGGAGCAGGTGATAGTTTAAGTACTTGGGTCCTGGCACCCACATGGGAGACACAGATGGAGTTCTGGGCTCTTGGCTTTGCTTGGCCCAGACCAGGGTATTGCAGGCATTTGAGGAGTGAACCAGCAGATGGATGATCTCTTTGCGTTTGTCTCTATGTCTCTGTATTTCTGTCTTCTGTCCTCACATAAAATGAAAATAAACATTAAAAAATGTTTTGATGGTTCAGTGAGACATCTGCCTACAACATACAGCTATATCTGCTTATTTCTGTATTGATTTAAAGACTCACTTTCTAATATCCTATGTTTGTAGCATGGTTTTCCAAGTTGACCATAAACAACCTTTCCAAATCCCTTGCAGCAGCTGGCAGAGTGCTAGGTGCAGGGTAGACATTTTTTGAAGGTAGCCAGCAATTGAATTATGACTTGTTTGTGTGGAACCAGAGAGAACTTATGCATTCACAGACTGATTACCTGAATATCTTTATTAAAGGTTTGTTTCATATAAATATAGACTTTTCTCAAATATTCTTTCCTAAAGGAAATATTGTATTTCCTTGTATTTCTGCCCAAACTCTTCATTTTAGTTCAGGGATAGTGTTTACAACTCGAGAAAGTGGTTATTTTATCAAATAGTAGGGATAAAGTCACTTGCGGAAACTTCATAAATAGAAGACATCCAGACCCCATCCCTTAATGCCTTAAATTTGGTGTGCATGGTGCTCAGAAATTTGTTTCATTCTGGACCGAGCTTATAGTTGGACGATTCAGATATGCTTTGAAACTTAGCTGAATCATCAGAATAAAGTTGGAGCAGTCTTCTCCGGTGATGACTGTATCATACAACCCTAAGGTTCTGGTCTGAGCTAGCAAACCTCCATAATCAGAGGTAACCCAGCATCCTGTGTTAAGGACCATAATATGTGTAACCATGAGATCTTCATGAGAAAGCATGACAATGCAATCATTGAAGCAACAGAAATTTGAGATTAGTTAGACACTGTGTCTGTTAGTCTCTATGGAGTTTATATACTGTACCCAAAGGTCTTCAGATGGCCCAATCTAAAACTAGGAAATTAGTGCTAGCCAAAGAAATCACAGGTGGCACCTATTTTGAGGTTCCTGCTAAACATGTCTTCTTGTCTATAACCTGGAAATGATGACTGACCAGATTTTTATTAAGCAATACATTTATAATTTTGTCACACCTAATTCATAATAGCTGATATTTATTGAGTTGAATGCTGTGACAGATATGGCATCAAGTACTGTCTGTCTTTCATAATTTAATAGGTAAGGAAATTTATGCTTTCAGGATCCCAAAAGAACTACTAAAGTCCAAATCCCTTTGATAATTTTATCAACACTCAAATTTTTGTATATGTACATACATGTATGTATTTGTGTGTATACACACAGGTACATGTTATGTAGTTGTGTCTTCAGTGAAATAATCAATTAGAATTGAACATTTTGTGATTGTCAGATCACAATTCCTTGATTGTAGATTCCTTGATTTCCTGGGTGAGTACTAAACTGAGACTGAGGAGCAAGAGGGATCGTAAGAAAATGTAGGCAGGGGCGAGGTATCAATCTTGATAAACAGATGCCAACTCAGAACTGTATTACATTTTTCCCTCCACCTCCACATCCCAACACACCCGATCACATCTGTTTAAAACCCAGTACACTGAGAAACGTTCTTTAACAAGAACTATGAAGTTCTCAGAACTCTGACCTTAATTCACATTTCATTTTGCTGTTCCAAGAGAAAATGGAGATTCTCTCAACTTCCCAAAAGGAGAATTGCTCCCCAGCAGACAGCACTGAACATGTTGTTGTTCTCTGTATAATGCCCTCCTACTTATTCTTCCCCTTGCTCTTGCTGTCCCTCTTGTTTCATTTTTAAATGACACTGTGTGGAAGAGACTCTTGTGAGCCCTCTCCCCAACAACAACCCTCTCCTGACTGCCTCTGCCACTCTACCTTTCAAATGAAGAATGAATCTATAAAATGGGACGACGTTGTGGTATGTTGGGTTAAGCGGCTACCAGAAACACCAGTAATTCATATGAGCATGGTTTTGTGTCCCAGCTGTTCAACTTCCTCCCCAGCTCCCTGCTAATGTACCTAGAAAAGCAGTGGAAGATGACCCAAGGACTCAGGCCCCTGCCACCTGCATGGGAGACCTGGATGGAATCCAGGCTCCTGGCTTTGACTCTCACAGCCACAGCTGTTGCAGGTGTTTGCAGAGTAAACCAGCACATGGTTTTCTATCTGTCTTCTTTCCCCCTCTCCTCTCCTCTCTGCCTTTGATACAGAAAAAAAAATATTTTAAAAAAGTTATTAAATAAAAGAAGAAAAGAAACTCTGATAGTCAAAGCCTGTCTAAAACATTCAAGACTCGGGTGATTTCGTTTCTAAAACAGAACATTTGATTGTTGTCATGAGCAGTAAGTAGTTGCTTGATGGGCTGACTTGGGCCATCGCTGTTCTACAGATGCAGACCCGGTCCGATTTCCTAGGAGAGTGGAAAATGGTGCTTGTTTCTAATCACATTGAGACTAGTTTTTCAAATTGATGTTTTATAATAATTTGTTTTGATGTTTAAACACATCCTAAAAAGGAATCTTCTTTTTATTCTTAAACCACATTATGGGGAGATTTTCACCTTCATTTGTTAAAGTTATAAGGAAATAATAGGTAGAAGTGGAAAATTTGATAAAATATAGAAAGAATAATGAAAAACACAGAAATAACAAAGACAAGTAAGGAAATTAATCATGAGCCAAAGTATTCCCAAAGTCCCTCATATTTAAATATGAAAACCTCCCATCTAATAGAGATGGATTTTAGCAACCTGAGCTTGTAGGAGGTTGCTTGCTGCTTAGGGGAGAGCAGGGTTTTGTAGCTAAACACATCTGGCATTGCATTGTGTTTCACACTTGTAATCAGTGGGTGCGTGTGCAAATTAATGAATTTTTCTAAGCTTCAGTTTTCTCATCTGAAAATGGGAATACAAATGAACATCCAGTGCCAACTTTAGTTGTAAGGATTCACTCCATGGATCCTTCCAAATTCTTACCAAAGGAGTAAATGATTACCAAGTACTCTTGTCTCTTCCAGAGCACAGGCTGTGTGACAGCTACCCAAAAGGTAGCTATGTTCTTCTACCTGTTTTCTATTCTTATTTGCAGTTTACAGAACAGAAATAACCAGTTATCCCATACCATTAATAAAATGTCCTGCTGTTTATTTTTTCCAAGTATTTCTGATGCTAAATGCTTTGTTAATTATTGATAGATTCTTAAACGAATTGGAAAGTAAGGTTCTGAAATATTCAAGAACATTCATCGGATACATAACCGAAAATGGCTAGAAATGGAGCTGAGATATAAAACTGGGCTACTACCTAATCAAATACTTCTGGAAACTTTTCTTTGCTTACATAGCATTGATCTGCCACCATAGGCACTATTCTCACTTTACAAATGAGAAAACTAGGGCATAGAATAATTGTTCTTCTGGTTCTTTCATATTCTGGTTCAACGTTGATACCTACAAGCTTTACTTAACATTGGCTTTTGAGCCTTTGTATGCACTGTACTCCCCATGTAATGTTGAAAGGGAAAATTCGTGTTCTCTTCTGTACCTTTGTACATCTCAAAACCTCTGCCAGGTATTACCTTCTCTATAGGTTTTCAGTCTAAAATTCTCTCCCTATTTTCCTAAATATGATTTTTCTTGCCTGACACTGAATCACGGGCCATTCTGCTTGATAATTGGATTCTTTAACCATGCTGGAGATTTAGTGAGTCCATTAACCTAAGTTGACACACAAATCAAGGAACATTTGTTCAGTTCCCATGGCATGAAAAACCTCTGTGCTTTAGGCTGCTATAATATAGTATATAGTTGGCTAAGATAATATCCCTGCTCCTCAAAAACTTAGACCACCACCTGTTGACCTCTATGGGATTATTTGCATATATAAATAAATACTTGATATGAATAAATGCATAAATGACTGCTGTTGGCAAGGTATGTTTCTAGCTATCAGGGAGACTTAGCAATAACAGAATGCAACTTCTTTCTCTTTGTATGATTTACAGTCAAGATGAGAGAATATAAGCTCTCTGCAGTGGGTAGACCCAATTACTTATTGCCACCTTTATGAGGAAATTGTGACCCTTTGGGTTCAGAGCAATCCTCTGAGTGAAACCACAATATGACCTTGAATAGAAATGAATTGACATGCTTGCTTCTGACCAAAAAGCATCCAACTCTGGCGTTTGTGGGAAGCTAATCTGTAGGAACCACTAAAGAGCTTCCACTTTGCATTATCACCCATTTTATGAAGCAGGAAGATGCTTTATGTTAATTCTGTAATTTGAGCATTAATATTGTGGTTATACATCCTGTAAATTAAAGCTGTGTAATTACCAAAAAGCTGGCACATGAAACATCCAACAGTTTGCACAGAGAGCTCAAGACATATCCAACAACAAGCAGCCTGGCTGTGCCAGGGATCTACTAGATATCCCTTTTCTTCCTGGAATGATTGTACTCCTCTTTCCTCCAGCATTTTACCTTAATCCTCATTTTGCCATTTTTTGGGACTTGACTGTACTCAATTAATTTCCATCAGCCAATATATTTCCATTGATTACACAGTAGCTAACTGTTAATACAACTCAAGAGAAATGACTTAAGCACAGAATAGTTCATACATTTGATTTTGTGTGGCAGAAAGGCACAAGTTGCTCAAAGCTGAGCTCATGGACTGTGTGTCATGTTGGTAGGGCAAACAGTACTACCTTGATGATCCCAGCCATGTAAGTTGTGGTTCAAGATGTTGTAGAATTTTAGGAAAATTACATAATTGGCATAAGAAGTACTGGTTTCCTTAAAGCAAGCACTCAGTCTTGTGTTCTGCCTTTTTCCAGGTTAATGCATATTTTTATATCTTAGAATTGCTTATGGATTAAGTCAGCAAGAAGACAACTTGCCTGTATGTTTGTGACAATGAAAAGCATGAGTAGATTTTAAGTGCCATAAAAGCAGGGACAATTTTATCTTCTTTTTTTTCCTAGCAGATAGGAAGTGCTTAATACATATTTATTAGCTGAGTGTAAAAGAAATACCTGGAGCTTCTGAGTATATATTAGAAGTATCATTGGCAATTTACAATATAAAGAGTATGATGTCACTTTCATGCATCTTTCCTCAAGGAAGGATGGGCACATCTAAAGAAGAGAGCTCTGTGTGATAAGGTGGGTTGGACACCCTGGCACCCAGAGGGAGAATGAATAATGTTTGCTATACTTTATGTCCTTGCAGTCTCAATTCTCTCTCCATCGTATTGAGAAAACTGCCCTACCTTAATAGCCTCAAGAGTACTAAGTCATTGGTATAAATTGAAGAGACCTTGAAAACACTACATTTATTTCAAAAATGACCAATAATTTTACAATAGAAGTTTCATCTGTGTTTTCATTTTGTGTAATTTATGCTACTCTCTTGGGATCTTCATTAGACATAGATCTGAAGCCAGTCTTCCACCACCCTTGAGGATGTGAGAAAAAATGTGTACTTTAGTGCTTCTTGATTTAGCTATTAAAGGAAGACGTTTCCTTCAGAGATTTGGTGCTTAATTCTGAAAAAGCAAAGGTCTCTAGATCATACAGTTGCAAACCATGAATCTTATCAGATGTAAAGTATCTCACTTTGTATGTCTCTTGCTTAATTACTTAGGGTTTCACAGAGGTTTATGATATCAATAGAAAAATTCATATAGTCACATGTAATTGAACTACTTAAGTGAGATTTGATCTTTTGCCCTGGAAAGGTAAGCTTCAAAGACTGTTTGAAAAAGAGAAGAGGTATATTTGGAGAGAAGGGATGTAAAAGATATTTGAGGAAGAAAAAGTACATGTTCATGACTAGTGGAGGAAGCATGCAGAATATATAGTCATCCCTGGGATGTGTATAAAATGACCCTTTAGTACAAAGCCAGATGGACTGAAATAGATTCTGTTAAGGAAGACTGTAAAGCAGCAAAACTTGAGAGTCTATCTCTACCTTCTTGGCTAACCATTCGTATTCCATCAGGTATTGGTGTTGGTTCAGGATATATTGAGGCCTGCAGTCAGTAACTGAATTAAGCATATTTGTGGGAATATGCTTTGGCCCTGGGACTTCATTTTGAAGACTTACTTTGGAATTTTTAATGCCATGAGTAGTCTTCTCACTTCATGCAGGCATCACTCTGAACCTTCAACCAAGACCACTTTTAGGCTCAATTAAATTGGAAATGGGAGCACAACATTCTGTGTTTCTGAAGCTGACCAGGGAGTTAATGGATTTGGAAAGTGGAGGTCACTGAGACTTAATGGGAATGAACAACTTGTGGTATCTTCTATAGAGGCAGGCAGTAGTGATCAACCCATCATCCCAGATCTGCTCAGGTAATGTTCACCCTGTGCTGTATCGAATAAGCAAATGTACTTAAGGGATGAAACAGTAGACATTCAGTGCCATAGCTCTGTGCAGAGAAACTTACATGAATACTTCGTAGGGATAGACTTTTATGGTTAATAAAAACTTCTATATACTTTTTATTTGAATTATACCACCTAATATTAATATTCATACTTCAGTTTTAAAGGTAATTCAACCAGTATCATGTCAGCTACTCTTACAGTAAAGTTAATTTAGCTCTCACTCTTCCAGAGTTGTCAGTAGGGTGGGTGAGTTTGAATGTAACCACTTTGAGGATTAATCTGGGAAGAAGGATAGATAAAGTTAAATTATTACCCTGGAGAATTTAGAGAAGGTTTTAAAGTTTTGACTTGATTATATACTTCAAAATACAAGGCAGAATCCATAATTTTGCTTTTGCATTTTTGAAAGATTTATTTACTTGAGAGGTAGAGATACATGGAGAAAGAGACAGATCTTCTATATGAAGAAAAGACAGAGATCTTCTAACTGCTGGCTAACTCCCAAAATGGCTGCAATGGCCTGGGTTTGGGCCAGGCTGATGCCAGAAGCCAGAAGGGTATTTCATGTGTCCCACGTGGGTGCAGGGGCCCAAATACTAGGGCCCTCTTCCATTGCTTTCCCAGGGAGCTGCATCAGATGTGGAACAGCTGGGACTCAAACTGGCAGCTGTATGGGATGCCGACACTGTAGGTAGAGGCTTAACCTTCTATGCTGCAGCTCTAGCCCCTGCATTTTGTTTTACTATAAACACCAACAATTGGAGGGTATTAGAAGAAGAGGACTACTATTAACATTTTAAATACTAATCAAAGGAAGTTGAAAAGTAGCTAGTCTGTGTAGAGTATTATGGAAATGTGGAGAAAGTTCAACATTCTAGTCTTGGCAGTATATACTCTAGACACAGGAACAAGATGAGACTATATCACTTAAAAAGAAACAAAGGAAATCTGTGATTAAAGGATAAAATGTGTATTGTGTGCACTAAGTTCTCTAGACCTTTAGTGGAGGAAAATTCAAGAAATGTGGGATAATGAAGAAAGACAAAAGAAAGGGGTGATAGCTGAGATGGGAAGATGTTCAGTGCTTATTATTATTTCTGATTAATTGCTGAGCCCTGCATAAATAATTATAAAGCACTTTCACAACCTAAAAGACTCTTAATGACCTCCTTATCACCTTACATCTCCCTATGTTGTCCCTTGTATGCCAACCTTATGAAATTTTTAGTCCTAAAAAGTCTGCAATCAAATGATTCTATTCTTGGGATACTCTGAGCCCTTTCACTAGAAAGACAACTCCTCTCTCTGATTCAGTTGAGAAGTTCTTTGTCATCTTTTAAAGTTCCCCTGAAATATTACTACTTCGGTAAAATTCTCTTAAGTTCTCTTGTCCTAGATATTTTCTATCTCATGTGCCATTATGGACTATCTTAGTTTTGGCTGCTGTAAGAGTGTACCATAGATGGATGGCTTAAAGAATGAACATTGATGTCTCAGGTTTTGGAGGATTGGCTTCCAAAATCAAGGCTCAGCAGATACAGTGAGGGCTCAAATCCTGGATTGTAAATAGCTGTGTCCGTGTTTACTCACCGTTAGGGAGCAGAGGATGATCATCTCTTGGATTTATCTTCTTAAAAGGGCACTAACCCTTTTAAGAAACTGTAACCTCATGAACTAAATACTTACCAGTGTTCCCACCTCCAAATAGCATCAAATCAGGAGTTAATCTTCACATTGAATTTGAAAGGGACACAAACATTCAGTCCTCCAACTGAACTTTGCAGAAAACTCTCTCATCTCCCATGTGATGCCTTGATATTATGAGTGTTGGTTGTAATGCCGCCCTCCAAGTTTGCAAGTGACCTGAGAACAGGAATGCTGTAGATGTTCTCGCAGTTGTGACATTCAGTCCCAAGGAATGTCGGTTGAATAAGTCCATTAATGTGACACATTTTGAAAGTCAAATGCCCTAGTGAATTAGGATTGCTGATGAACTGAGCCTGAAGTTTCATTTTCATTTTAGCTATTGGTATACAAACAGTTTCAATAAAGAATTTGTCAATTTCCTGCCTAATTACAAGGCATACAGTGCAATGATTCATTTGTTAAGCCTTGAAAATGTGGATTGTTTCATTTTGAACAATAAATCTCTCACTTTAGATTTTCATGGCAAAAATGCCCAAGGATTGGGTTGAGTCTACCAATATAAGCCTACCTGAAAGTTAATCTTTTGAATAAATCTCTGACACCAGCTTCTTTTCCTTGTGACTTGTCTGTTTTCTCCCCAAATGCTGAATATGAGAAAGATTTCTGTTTAATTTAATGAAAAATTCAAAATCAAGGTGTTGCTATCACAGGAAGAAAGCACAGTGCGTAACAAGTACATAGGCAGAGGAGGACAAGGGATCCTTGGCTGCAGATTTCTAATACCAGGATTATTAGTCCTGTACTGAGAACACTGTTCACCATTGGCTTTGCATCATTTCCCGTCTCATCCTGCGAATACTAAGGAAAGTAACATCAAAAGTTGATCTTACACTTACCGTTAAATTGAAGGAACAAAACTAGGAAGGACCCTTGCTGTTGATCATCACAACTTTGCCTGGGCTTTACTCAGGCACTTGTTACTAGCTTAGTTGAATGGGAGGATACACAGTTAATATTGTGGTTGGTTTTGTTGCATATAGCCTACTTTACCACTCAGAAGTCAAAGTCTCTGCCTTCCTGATAGGTTGATAGATTTCAGCAAACATGTGTCCCTGGGAATATTTCAATCAACTTTTGATAAATGAACTTTGCAAAAACTTATTTTTATCTCCTAAAAATGCAAGGGGATTCAAAAAGTTCATGGAAAACATGTGTTCTCTTGTAACTCGATTTTCCGTGAGTTTTTGAAGCCCCCAAATCAGTGTAAATTATGGTCTGTAAATTAGATTTTCTTCTGGGTATTAGGGCCATGTCCTGTTGATCTGTTTGTCCTCAGTCCAAGGTACATGGGTGATTGTCAGTAAAGGGTGTTGAATTCATAAAGCAAATCTGTGTATGCCCTTGGAAAACTAATGCCCCTTTTAACAATGAACCCTAACAGCAATGTCAGACAAGGAGGCAATTGGGTGCAGTGAGAACAATGTTACTGTGGTGCCTGGGACTTCTTGGTGGCAGCAGGTGGGTGTTTAGGTGATGCTTGGGCTGGCTTTTAGCGGAGAGGCAGATCTGTGTCAGCCCCACATGCCAAGGAGCAGCATTCCAGGTAAAGAAAGGCACAGGCATGGGCTTGTTAAGGGCTTGGGGAGGACCTTTCCAAAGTGTCAGGGCCGCATTATGGAATCTTACAGTTACTATGAAACTGGAGCTTCTTGGACAGGGTGGGTTTCTCTTGGCATCCAGAACTCCCTCCACGAGCTGAGCATACGTCCGATGATTCCCTGTGGACTCGACTGAAGGCTGGCCCAGCGCAGCCTTCCTATTGTAACTTTCACTCCCTCCAAATCACAAAATGAAATGGAGTTTTCTTCAAAGTGACAGCTAAATCTCAGCCCCTCGCCAGCTGCTGTACCAGTGCCGCTTAATTCTGTAATCCTTTTGCCCTCCATTCCTCGTTGTGGTTAGCAAATGCCAGGAAATGTTGGAGTGACAAGTGAGTTCTCTGTGCCTGACACCTCTGCCGGAAGACTTGATAAACTGCAAATACCATCACAGTCATTTTTCAGGTGCAGGCTCAGAAGCGTGCCCAGGGAGGAGCCATTCTGGGGAGGCAAAACACTCCCCCTCCCTCCCTGCCTGCCTGCCTGCCTGGTTCTCAGATTGCTATGTACTCAGTGTGTTTCTCAGAGCAGATTTCCAGGCAACCCTTCTGGGGGAGCTGTTCCTGTACATTTTTAAAATCAGTGGCACAGAATCATATGTTCTGCTTTCTCTTCATGGAAGATATTCTGTCCTGCCAAGGGGAGAGGCTCCAAATGGATGGAAGCCGCTGTGAGCGTCAGGCCACATCCTAAAGCTTGGCAGTGTAGAACCATGCTGTGAGTGGCCATGATTTTGCCCACAGTCTACACCCTGCAGGGTCAATCTCACAGGAGCTTCCTCTGCTGGGGAACCTTGGCCTCTTCTCTAACACACTGTCATTTTGGTTTTCACTGTGCCGAGAAGGATAGCTGACTCACACAGCCTGCCTTTCTCTCTCTCTCGCTCTCTGTATTAGTATTCTATAGTACACTCTTAAGCAAAACCTGAGCAAGGAATTAATCTGTCACTAGGAAAGAATGCACTGGACAGTGATTTATGCAAATGCTGTACTCAAAGTGATGGCGTTCATTTCATCTTTACTTCTCGGAGGCAACACACAAAAACTTGCTTTTAAAATAATGTTGCAACTGGGTGACCGGGCACTGCTGGAGCTGGGCTTCCCTGGTTCTAGCCACCCAGCAAATGAGTAGACTCATGCGGCAGGGTCGGATTTGGGGATTTCCCGATGAGTGATGCCTCCACTCTCCAGGTCTTAGGAAGATGCTGCTCCACAAATCATTTATGAAGTCACGTCTGTCCACCCTTCCCCTTTACAATGCTCATCTCAGAAACTTGCCAGGGTCTGATGAGCCCTTGCTGCCCTTTTTCACAGCCCACAGCACTTTGAGATTCTGGTCATAACCAGGGGAAGATTCATTAGGCTGGCATTCCTTCTAGCTGGCTGCCTTCTTCACTGTTTTTCTGGCAGTGAGGCTGGGAGTCTCCCGAGAGAGCTTATTTTCCTGAAATTTCCTGCGGAGTTTTACATACATATGTGGGCTGGACAAGCTTGTGAGAATCCAAATCAAACTTGCAAAGCCCTTGAAGTTCAGACTATCAGTGGGGGAAACCCAAAGCAGATGCGTCCCTTGTCACTGAGCACCCAACCTTCCTCCTCCTGAGTTGGCTCCTGGACGACCTGCCCCGACCCCCAAGGCTAGGGTCTCCCTTACTCTGTACTTGGCAGCAGGCAAGACCCTCGGATCCTGCTCTGTCAGGCAGGGCAATTTCTGCAGCCGTTTTTCTTGCCAATGTGGTTGTGATTACTCAGGTTTCTTTCCCACCCCCACTGCTGTCTAGAGATTCATCTGGGATTTATCTCCATAATGAGAAAAGGGAGATAGGGAAATGTTGGGGTATTTTTCTCTGACTTAGATTATTTGTCATTCTGATACTCATTTTAAAAGATGCTTTTCAAATATTTAAATGTATGTGTGCTCACATAACAGTTTCTCAGGATGAATTGCAGATGACACAGTCACTGCTCTATCTCCTTTATGTGCTGGGTCTTTATCCTGAGCCACTTGCCAACAGAAATTTGGTCAGGAGAAAGGATAGGTTACAGAGAATCTGAACTCTGATCTCTGCAAATAGCAGTTTTGCTCTTATTTCTTCAAAGATCCTAACCCCAGTGTATTGGTTTCTTTACCCATCATTTCTTGCATGCCCTGAACAAGCTGGAACTGACAGAGAGCAAAACTCAAATTTTAGTAATCTAAATGTCCTCCACGTGCCTCTCCCCTTTTCAGACATGCCCTTCACCAAACAGGACTGGCTGAACAGAGTCAATCCTATTTATAATCCAACCCCCACTTTGTTGGTAGAGGATCAGTGAGACCATGTGCAGGTTTAGCTGTGCTGGTGGTAACAGAATTTGAAATGCAGAACAATGAAAGATCCAACACCAATCACTGTGAGATGGTTGCTTATTTCTAGGGAAGCCCATGAGAAGTTAAAGAATCCACATTATTGAAGTTCGTTGGCTGGATTGGAAGTGAATGAGCAGTGGAATCTAAAAAGGTTGTTTGGTAAATTAGTAGGTCAGTTATTCTCTTCACAAACATGTATGGAGTATCTGCTATGTGTCTCTTTGTGTCCTAGTCACTTGAATTTATCCTGGAAAATAAAAAAAATATGACACTGGTTAAATGGGCCTTGACTGGACCTGGGGTAAAGAGATGTGAAGTGGATGTGTAGCAGATTGTAAGGAGCAGTAGTGAAAAATAGGAGTTGCATGGGAAGAGGGCCCTGTCCTGACCTTAACTGAGAATGGGACCAGAGAGAGCAGGAAGGGCAGTATCAGTTACATTAAAACTCTAAGGAAAATGACAAAGATGCACCCACTCTCCCCAATTCACTGTGGTTTCAGAGAGGACAACACTGATGAATGCTTTGTCATGGCATTAAAAGGGGTCCGTATAGGGCAACATAGTGGAGGTCTTGTGCCCTCCATTATTAGAGAGTCAAAATTTGAGCTGAAAATGACAGATCTTGCCCTGGCATAAGACATATTTCCCAGCAGCAGTCTAGCTTCCTGGAACTCAGCATACAAACACTGAGCCTCTTATCAATTAAATTCAGAAACTATTCACTTAGGGCCTGGGTTTTGCAAGATGCTGTGTCAGAAGCCTGAGCTTTGTGGTGGCTCTCATGACTCAAGGATGATGACATTAGCGGTCATTGTTGACAGGGCAGGTGTCATTGTCGCCATCCCTCAGTTCTCATCTTTCTTCAGTTGAAGCAAAAATCCTCCCAGGTGACATGTGTTTGGCCTACTAAACACACTGTTCTGTGCACCTCTCTGTGAGCTACAAGAAAACAGAGGCTGTGGTTTTTACATTCACAGTGATTACCATATATCTCGGGAGACAAGAGATAGTTACTTAATAAAATCACAGAGTGTTTTAAGACACCATATGATTAAGTTCTGAACTGTGTGGTATAGCATGGAGTGAATTGCATGTTTAGAGGACTAGGGTCCTTAAATACCGTTTTTGATTTTTAGTTAGAAAAATTGTGAATGGAGCCACAGAGGGTGGGTAATGAGAAAATGGCCATGGCATATGCCCTTAACTCACTGTTTCTTCTCCATGAAATATTTTCTGTTTTTCTGCTACACTAAATATAGTTCACTGGATTTTTTAAAAACTTTATAAGCATTCCTAAAAATTGTATCCATTGTTTGTCTGTGAGTACAGATCCTTTGAAAACCAGGTGATCTTCCAACTTCCCTCATTTTTCCATCCCCTTGCTTCCATCAGGTATACAGGTCAGAATTGTGTACTGTGTTACCCACCAATGTATGTAGCAGAAGCTAGGTTTTGTATGTGCTAGGCTTTGGATGCGTAATATATACAAATACCTATGCAGTTTATCATTTTGCAAGTAACATTTTATAATTCTTTTAAAAAAATAATTTTATATTTTATAATTAGTTTATGCTATAGAATCTTGGCAAGGGGAAAGTATTCAATAAATACCTGATGGATGGTTTGTTATTGTATGTCATATACAGCAGTTCAAGCCATAGTCTTAATAAATGTTTGCTAAATTGAATTGGAAAAAATATCACTTACTCTGTTTTTTAGACAATGAATTTCATAGGTGAGCCTGGTGAGCGGGCTTTGGGAACAGAGGACGATCCTCACAGATCTAAAAGGGGCTAGCAAGAGGCTGGAGAGGGACTACATGCTTCTTTGACAAGACTGTGGGGGTCATATATAGATAGCATATATTTCAGGAGAATGTTCTAGAGGTAAGTGGTACTGTCCTGGGCTATTTGCTTAAATGTGATGGCATTTTCATTTTCATATAACTGGTCCATCACAACTGGAAGCTATCCTACATTAGATGTCTGAGTAAGTCCTAGTTATTCTCTCCCACTTTGCTTTAGAGGTGGCACTCTAATCTCTCCACCTTCTTCAAAAATACCAACTTGCTAGAATGTCCATATTAATAACAGGGGAACTTGTATGTTTTTCGTCCTACTTTGTTAAGTAATGATGTAGCCTAGACCTTCATTACTCAAATCTCAGAATGCCAGGCGTACCCAACAGTGCCAATGTTTTATTTACTTCGCGTTGTCCGAGAATTTTTGATCTCCATTGAAATAAAAAACAAGCTTTGAGAACTCTATCATCCTTGAAATTTAACTCGGGTTTCTCAGTCTTTCCTTATAATCTGCTACAAAGCCTAGTAGCTCAGGATATTCTCAGATTGTCAAGGTGAAGGATGCTTTTGGCATTTGTCACAGGCTACTTCATTGGTGTGCAGAACGGTACTCCCAGCCCCTTACATTGCCGGGCATCTGGCATTCCTGGATATTAAATACCAGTGGGAACCTCAGTTACTATGTTAACAAAAGAGGCCCCACATATTTCCAGACACTCCCAGCAGGTGATGTCTCCCCCTTGTTTAAACACTGGCATGGACTTGTTGGAATGACTGAGTTTGGAATGATAGAACAGTGCTCCATTATTTCGCAGTGGCTAACACCTACTGTAGAATTCCTACCACTAGGATACCACATATAACAGCTTTGCATCTACAGGTACAGAGTAATGGAGCATTGCAGGCACGCTGTAGGCCTTCTCAGACGATTCAGAGGCAATGTGGGGAGCCATGCCAACAGACACAGATGGGCAGGAACGCCAGCCTTGTCATACTGATTTACCAATTATGCATTGTCTTCAGTGTACCCTTTACTGTGTTCAATCTGGTTTCCTAACCCCCTAAGCACAGTGTTTGTTTTTCTGCCACATCTTTATTACCCTGGATTTATTCTATGCATGGAAACGTTAAAACCTCTTAACTCCTGTGGGAAGATGTAGAGCCACAGAGATTTGTACAATTAACTGACGCAGTTTAGAATGTTTCAGAGGACTTGACAATATTAGTGTTGTCATTACCATTGATGTTTACTTTATTGCATTTGGGGATGTAGATGAAAGCCTTGTAGCAGCTTGATATTGTGGAAAGCCTGAGGTTGAGGAGCCTGAAGTCTTTGCTCTGATGTCCCATCACCAACTAGTTGGGTAACATTGAACAAGTCATTTCCTTTCTCTGGCCTTCAATTTTATCATGTGAAAAAATATAAGACTGGACTTAAAGAAATCTAAGAACAGGATTTCTATGTATTTCAAGATTACAAATGTATAGCATCTTGATGGATTAGATAATAATGAAATAGAAAAGGAAAGGGAGAGGAAGGAAGGGTGAATGGAGCCCAAGTCACTAACCTAAACAGACCACGGTTTTATTCTTGTTTCCTTACCTTCTCGAGACAGCACAGTTGATGTGGTGGACTGTGTTGCTTGACTAAAGCCAAGCCACCAGGGCCTGCGTAGGTAGAGATGCGGTTGTGGTTGTACATTGTCAACCAAGCACAAGTGTTCTCCTTAGTCATACCTCACCTTTGATTATCAGTGAAGCTGTGAGAAATGGCCTGCTTTGCACATCTGTTTAACCACATTTATTGTACTCAATGTGTATTAAGCCCCATGCCTTAAAATATGATTAAGACAAAACCCATGTGTTAAAATCTTGCAATGGGGATAGGAATGTAATGAGAGAGGTGGTACATGACAGGTACAGGGCTAGAGTTGGGATTTGAGTATTATGGCAGTGCTGAGGAAACTGTCTTCTCATAACTATAGATGGTGGGATCAGGAAAAGTTTCCCAGAGGAGGTAACCTGTGGATAATGATACAGTTGGGTTTTAACTTACTTGGAACTTGATTCACAACAACTTCTTGAAATTTCATTTTATTTCATTCTTTCTCTCCCAATATGCTTCCACTTCAGTGTTGGAAAGTGAAGTAGTGGCAGTCAATATGTTGATAGTTTTCTTCTATTCCCCACCTTGCTTTGAAGACCCCTCATTACCATCTAATGTAGGAAGATGACATCAGACTCCAGTCTAAATACAGCCAGTAAATTTTCGAGTTGTATTTAAAATAAATATGTTTAAGAATTTCCAAGTATGATGTCATTGATTCAGATTTTACTATCATTTTTATTTGAATCAAAACCATAGATTCTTTGGGTCTATCCTGAGAAGTACTTGACTCTGCAAGCATAAATGATTAAAATAATCTATAGTATTTCAGAAGGCTTGTGTGTACTGTAGACCAATGTAGATAGACATGCCATACTTAAAGGTAGGAGGATGGAAGTCAAGATGCTCTGAAGATATCAATGGAGATAGATCTTCCCAGAAAAAAAAATCTATTAATACTCTCAATTATTTTGAATTCAATTTTAGGAGTTTCCCAAGCTTCTTGAAGCTTTGTGTCAATCTTAGTTTACCTGATTAAAGAGAATAAGAAAAGTAGAAATAGTCACAGAAGTCCTCTTTCCCAGACTTATTAGAGAATGTATTGTGTTCTGGTAGCTTCCACTTTCTCGATTCCCCTACACCCTTGTCTCTGCCCTTAGGCAATCTGCTGTCCCTCAGCCCAGCCATCTGCTCTTAGCAATGAGGCAGCAGTGAGGAAGCCATAAATCCTGGCAGACACTGCAGTCTGGCCCTGTGAAATGACAGCGTGCAGTATGGATTCTTTGGCAAGAGATGAAGCCATGGCTACAAATCCAAACACTGTAAACCAGATGATGGAGTGGAATGAAGTGTCTGGCTTTTTCCTTAACCACCAGGTGATATATCCAGAAGCCACTATGCATCTTTGTCAGTGACTGTTGGATATTGAAGTATTGTGATTAACTTCTTAGAAAAATGAGAGTAGTAGATCCTATTTCATGCAAACGTATTCAGAATTTCTCATAGCACCCTCAAAATAGTTTGTGATTTAACTTAAACATTTTCTTAAACATTGCAAAGGTCACTTTGTATGAGGTGGGTTTTTATTATTGATTGCTTCCAAAATCATTTTATTTAACACATTCCATTCCATTGTTTTGTGTACCAAGTTTATGAACTCCAAATAGAAAAAAAAATGGTATTTTTAGATCATTTTTGGAAAACATAGTAACGAGGTAAAATTGAATATTTGCCAAGCTCAGCAAACATGGCAGATTTTGCTGTTAGCTATGTGGATTCATTTAGTGTAATGAGTGTTCAGGCAGTGTAGTCTGCGTCGAAGCTCTAGCTGTCATCAGGATTATGGAGATGGCAGAACATAAACCTGAAGAGTAAAAATGTGGCCAGATCTTAAGAAGTGTAAAATGGCATATACTGCAATAGGATGAGTTGGACCTTAAAAGATTGTTTTAATCCATGCTTCAGAATCCTTTGTGATTCTCTGAAGAAGGCATCCATGTAAGTGCTAAGTAACTAAAATTAGATATTTGCAGGCAAGCCTTGAAGTTGGCTCTGATGAAGAATAGCCAAATGACTTAGGGGATGCAGATGCATGGAAAGCAATGTGCCTTTTACATTCCATGAGGCTGTACAGCTGCTTGAGGTCTCCAGAGGCCCTTTCTGCCTGCCTTGTCCCAGTGTGAATGCAGGTTCTGTTTGATTCCATGTTAAATAATCAGGTATACAGGTCAGAATTGTTTACTGTGTTACCCACCAATGTCTGTACCAGAAGCTAGGCTTTGTATGTGCTAGGCTTTGGATGCATAATATATACAAATACCTATGCAGTTTATCATTTTGCAAGTAACATTTTATAATTCTTTTAAAAAAATTAATTTTATATTTTATAATTAGTTTATGCTATAGAATTTTTTAAAATATTTATTTGAGAGGCAGAATCACAGAGAGATTTTTCATCCCTTGGTTTGGTCACCAGATGGCCACAGTGAGAGGGCCTGTGCTGGGCTAAAGCCAGGAGCTTGATCCAGATCTCAGCAAGGGTGCGGGGGTCCAAAGACTTGGGCCATCTTCTCTTGCTTTACAAGACACATTAACAGGGAGCTGGATCGAAAGTGGAGCAGTTGGGACTCAAACTGGCACCCTCACAGAATGGCTGGCACTGCAGGCCTCAGCTTTAATGTGCTGAGCCACAGCGACAGCCAGTTGATTCTGTAAGGACAGCATTTTATACTACCCTCAGCTAAAACATATTTTAAATTCAGATTATTTTGTATTACTCAGCAATAAAAAATAATGAAATCATGTCTTTTACAACAAAATGGATGTAACAGGAAACCATTATATTAGTGAAATAAGCAAGTTCCAAAAAGACAAATACCATGTTTTCCCTGATCTGTGGTAACTGAGTACAAAAAAATGTAATGAATATCAGCAAAATTGACATTTTGAGATTTGATTATTGTTTACATCCCTTGTTTCTACTGCTGAGTAACAGTGCTTTTGTTTGTTTGTTCTTAGTATTTTTGAATTCGTTACTTAGTAGAAGGTTAATCTTATTATAAAATAAACTGGAAGTAGTCATGGTAAAAATTAAAAGAACAAATAAGAAAGGAAGAAAAAGGTTGGAACATGGGCGGGAGTGAGGGTAGGGTGAAGTATCACTATGCTCCTAAATCTATATATATTAAATACATGAAGGCCAGCGCCGCGGCTCACTAGGCTAATCCTCTGCCCTGCGGCGCCGGCACACCCGGTTCTAGTCCCAATCAGGGCGCCGGATTCTGTCCCGGTTGCCCCTCTTCCAGGCCAGCTCTCTGCTGTGGCCCAGGAGTGCAGTGGAGGATGGCCCAAGTGCTTGGGCCCTGTACCCCATGGGAGACCAGGAGAAGCACATAGCTCCTGGCTTCGGATCAGCACGGTGAGCCGGCCGCAGCAGCCATGGGAGGGTGAACCAATGGCAAAAGGAAGACCTTTCTCTCTGTTTCTCTCTCACTGACCACTCTGCCTGTCAAAAAATTTAAAAAAAATACATGAAATTTGTTTACCTTATATAAAAATAGTTTAAAATATTTAAAAATAGAATATAGGAGAATAAGCTAAAAAGAATCTAAATTCAGAGTATTTTATAATTATGTTTAAAGTTTAATTTTTGTGCATATTAGAGAATTAAGGATGCTTTAGATAAACTTAACATTTGTTTCCAAACAGTGCATGGAGGTTTTCTCAGACTTTTCCAATGATGATAATTTTATAATAGTTTTAGAAAGTAGTAGTTTTCTATTTAGGTAGAGTAAGCTCATTGTATCAATCCAATCTCTTCACTTGAGTGACTCATAGTGTTTATGAAGTATCTAAAATATTTTAGGTAGTGTTTCAGGAGCTTAGCTTTACTAGCTTTAGTTCAGGCATGGTGCTAGTGGCCAATACCAGTCACGGACATTAATAGCAATGAGTTGAACAATGTGAGTCTAGAGCCTTTGAGTCTACAACTGTTGCCAAGTCGAGTGTTCCCATGCTTCACTTTTCTAATCTATAAAAAGGAAATGATACCTGTTACTTCTTGAGGGAAAAATAAGTTTTATAATGAAAGAAGGATGCAAAATTTTAATTATGTTGTGATGATATCATTCCATAGGCAGTATAAAAATTGTATATTTATTGTAGTTAGTATACATAAAATCGAGTGAGTGACTTAGTTAATGCTCTCATCTCTCTTTGTACTTATTTAACCAAGGAATAAGTATTTCTGAGTTTCAGTCAATATTTTAAAAGAAGTCCCCTCAAGGAGAGTTCATAAGTGCCAAATAATAATTTAGATGTTCACACCAAGTTATTAGAGTAATAACATTTTTAACTTTTATTTAGTAAATATAATTTCCAAAGTACAGTCTATGGATTACAATGGCTTTTCCCCTCCCATAACTTCCCGCTCACCTGCACCCCTCCCATCTCCCACTCCCTCTCCCATTCCATTCACATCAAGATTCATTTTCAGTTCTCTTTATATACAGAAGATCGATTTAGTATGTATTAAGTAAAGATTTCATCAGTTGCACCCACACAGAACATAAAGTGTAAAATACTGTTTGAGTACTAGTTATAGCATTACTTCACATTGGACAACACATTAAGGACAGAGATCCCACATGAGGAGTAAGTACACAGTGACTCCTGTTGTTGACTTAACAATTTGACACTCTTGTTTATGGTGTCAGAAATCTCCCTAGGCTCTAGTCATGAGTTTCCAAGGCTATGGAAGCCTCTTGAGTTCGCTGACTTCGATTTTATTTAGACAAGGTCATAGTCAAAGTGGAAGTTCTCTCCTTCCTTCAGAGAAGGATACCTCCTTCTTTGGCCCATTCTTTCTACTGAGATCTCACTCACAGAGATCTTTCATTTAGGTCTTCTTTTTTTTTTTTTCCAGAGTGTCTTGGCTTTCCATGCCTAAAATACTCTCATGGGCTGTTCAGCCAGATCTGAATGTCTTAAGGGCTGATTCTGAGGCCAGAGTGCTGTTTAGGACATCTGCCATTCTACGAGTCTGCTGTGTATCCCATTTCCCATGTTGGATCGTTCTCTCCCTTTTTTATTCTATCAGTTAGTATTCTATACACTAGTCTTGTTTGTGTGATCCCTTTGATAGAGTAATAACATGTTAAAATCTGTTATAGTCCCAAACATTAAAATTACTAGTATTTATTTTTATTATTAACTGAAAGTGCTCCATTCTTTTCAATAAGGAAACCAAGAGGCAAACAACTTCTTTGACTGTTGAGGTGCAAGTGATTTAACAAATTCCTAAGGGGAGTTCACATGTTAATGATTTGCCAAAGCCAGAATAATATAGCCTTGCATGGAAAACCATATTCTCCTTAGATTTCTGGACTACTCTGCACTTCTACTCTAGCAGTGACCAAAATGTTTCCTAAAGGTGTATTTGTAGTTCTCTGACATGTTCCTGACATCATAAGAACTTTGAAAGTGATTGAATTTATGTAGTGGCTGACACATGATAGGCAAGTTGTTGACTTGTACATTTGTATTTCTGTAAAATTCTGTTCCCGTTGCAATACATGTTGATGCATATAATCTGGTTTCCTCTTTCCAGTCCCACACTAGGTCCCCTCAGCTAGATTGCTTGCTTCATGGATCCCTGACAGTAACTGGCAGGACCCTAACTTCTGATTCCCAGTCTGGTGTTCACATCCCTTAGGAATCTCGCCTTGGTGGTCTTTACATCTGAATTTTCAAGCTCCCACTAAAAGGTGTTCTGTGGGGGTGAAGGGAGGCAGTTTTCCATCTCACTGTTCTTCTTCAGTATTGGCACTCAATCCTCCACACTGTTCTGCTCATCACGTTAGGGTCAGGATTGCTGAAATGTGAAATGAAATCTGTGGCAATTTATTACTGTTTATGAGAAATTCGGTGACATAGCTGAGCCGACTTGCTTTCTACTATCGTGTATGAGATCTGAAAGGATCAGCAGATAGATTAATTTAAGGCCGCTTTTGCTGACACTAGTTACCTCTAAATAGATAATCATTTATCAGTAAATTACTTTTTCTGAGCTAGGTAATTTCTGATCAACATGTTCATTCTTATTTGCTGCATTCCCTCCCTTTCTCCCCACCTCCCACCTCTGTGTGTGTCTCCCTCTCCCTCCTCTCCCCCCAATCTCGCCTTCCTGATTGCTCACACACACTTTCACTAACACGTTTCCCCTCACATTTCCAAACATGCACACTCTCCAATAAACATGTCTTTCAAAGTAAGCATTAGTTGAAGTATCTATATTAATAAAATGTCCACTTCTGTTGGCTAAGTCAAAATCCAAATTGAATATAAGTGGCCTCTATATAGGGGGAGCCTGTAGTATCCATTACAAGGGAGGGACAAATATTAGAGGAAACAAGGCTTAATGGTACTGCAGTATTCAGAAAAAGATTAGAACTTTATTAGCACTATAGCATTCTTGTGAAAAACTTGTAAAATTAGATCTTGGATGTCAACATCAAACGGTGTGCTTCATAAGTGCCTTTCTACTCGCTGTTAAGCTAACACCTCTCTCACTCTCTAAGAGACTGTCTGGTAAATATAGGGTATGGTATAATGAAGACGGGTTTGATTTACTTACAAAGAGCTCTGGGTAGGAAAAGATAGCAAGGAATCCCAGGGTTTTTGCAAGTCTGAAGTGAAATGCCAAGCTGTGGGTTTAGAGGGGGAGGAGAAAGAGAGCAGATGAAAATTTAGTTGGAAGATTGCATTGTGGAAGGTGTTAAGTGAAATTATAACTTTGGAAATTCGTTAATTCACGGATGGCAGAAACTAATGCCAACTTGAAGCTAAGGTTTCTTACAACTTTAATTTGCAGTGATGCAACTAGTATCTGATTTTGTGATAATGATGACATTTCTAGAGCTCAACAGTCTTATTTCAGTACCATGGCATCAGTTATTATATATTCCATTATCAATATCTAATTACCATTAATTAGCCTTGTTCTATATTCTTTCTAAACTGTGCCTAGTACTACAAAAAGTTTATGGGAAAAGGAAATTAAAAGATGAGCTTCTTTGGGTCTTTGTTAGGGTGCAGCAGGTTAAGCTACCTCCTGAAATTCCACATGGCACCGGTGTGAGTCCTTGCTACTCTACTCCCAATCCAGCTCTCTGCTAAGGCTGGTGGGAAAGGTGCAAAAAATGGCCTAAGTTCTTGGGTCCCAGTGGAATTCCAGGCCCCTGACTTTGGCCTGGCTCAGCCCTGGCTGTTGCTGCCATTTGGAGAGTGAACCAGACAATGGGTGATTCATATTCATCCTTTCTCCCTCCTTTGCTCCCTCTGTCCCTCCAGCCCTCCATCTTCCTCTGTTACTCTTTCCCAGAAATAACTAAGTCACTTTTGTTGCAAAAAATTGGAAGTCTATGCATAGTTTTTGAAACAAATATTTTCCTTGAAAGTTTGTAAGTACCCTCATATATATCAAGAAAGTAAAGGTCTCTCCTGAACTAACTTTGTTGATGAAAATGATTTTAGTGTTGCTGAGCTTTAGAAGGCATAGATGCTGCTTTGGTTCCAGGATCAAGCATTATAGGCTTAGAAAGCTGTGCTGGAAGTTAGACTGTTTGGCTGTAGAGAGAGCCCTAACACAATTGCATCAATGACTGAGATTCCGGAGGGCTGCTCTGAAGCAAAGGACAATTAATTGCCTTCATTTTATTGCATGGGGCATTTTAAATACATTTTCATTTGACATGTAAGTGGATTTCTATTAAATGCCTACCCAGCCCCTAGTATTTTACTAGTTGTGTAGGTCTCTGGTGATGGTAAAGCCAATATAATCACAGTGGACCATTTTTGTTCCTTCATATATGTGAATTACTATTTCATTGATGAATGCAACATGCTCTACTCCTAATTGGGAAGAGTCCTTGAGGGAAAGGTCTGTGCACAACACTGGCACCTAAAAGGGTCTCACATCCACAATAAGTGTGTGCCCTTCAAGGAGAGAGTGATGTAATGACTGAAAGCTGGCTAGCTATATGCTAAGTCGTTGCTATGCTCACCTCTTAGTTTGTGAGAATGGTAAAGAACAGAATGACACATGTACTCTGAGACCCAATTGTCCTCAGAGATAGACTGCTGGTGGTGGGAGAGGGAAAATCCTGAATGAAAGCATCACTATGTCGGGTCCGTCCTTTGGAGACAAAGGGCGCTTCTGTTGACATTCCTCATAGGAACATGTATGCTTCAAAGCAGCTGGTAGTCACTCAGTGTGTTTAGTGTTCAGTTTTACATCCTCAGCAATCCCCTTTGCCTCCACCGTCAGCATCTGTGCTGAGTATATTCCTTAGCACTCTCCCTCTAGGCCTGCCTACTCTCTTTTTTCATCAATATCCTTTCTAATACCTACTGTCAGAGCCACTAAAAACTGTGAGGTTTGTTTCTTGACAAATGTCCCATTTTCACAGGCAGTTGAACTGAACTGCAGCTTGTGCTCCGTTCAAACATGTCAATAAACATTATTGCAAAGATGTAGAAGCAATAATGGGAATGTATAAAACTCACCTTTATTGCTTCTTGCCATGAATTTACACGCTGCTCTAAGCAGCTTTCACTCCCTCAAGAAGAAGCTGCAGGAAATCTGTTTTGGGTTGTGGGAACTAAAGCTGCTGATTTGCTTGCAATCTTCCCTGGAGACTGCAAGCAGAAGATGACCATGCCTCGCAAGCCGAACCTAGGCATGTTACTTCATGTCATAATGATCTTTGTAAAGAAGGCTAGTTGTCACAGGTGAGAGGAGGGTCTTACAGGGTGCAATATCCAATGTCACAGAACAGGAATGCTCATGACATAAGGATCTCAAACACAGTAATATTCTAAAACCAAGTTTCCATGGCTGTAACTCTTCACTGAAAGGATCATTGTATGGGATGAATATAAAACAGACAGACCGGTGGCGGCAGTGGGAAAGAGACTTCACTTTAATTTATTCTGCTCTGAAACAGAACATAGCGCCTGGAACTAGTTGGGGTCATCAGGATAGAGGTAGACACTAGAATGCAAAGTTACGCTTTGTGAATAGTGTCTGGCTTTTGGATTGCTGCATCTTTGAGAGACATGTTGAGGACTAGTATTTCCTGTGGTGAAGTGCCCCAGAAAAGTCTCTGAGTAGACCTATAGCTTTAGGTCTACGTATGGTTAAGTTGAAGCAAAGAGAGTTTATGAGAATTGGTGTCAGAATCACTTCCACTTCTTAGTCTTGTTTATCTGTGTATGGGTGTCTGTGTTTGCGTTTATGTGCTCCATTTATTTATTCTGTCTTTTTTTTTTTTTTCAGGGACTTGGAGATATTTTAAAGCTAAGGCCAACTCTCACACTTTTTTTGAATTTTCTTCTTTCTTCTTTCCAGAGCCAATAACAACATTTGGAATCATCAGTTTCACTTATCAGCTCCTAATAAATCAAAGGAGTTTTGGCATTCAATAGTGACAGTGTGTATACCATGATGGGCCCTGGTTGAGTTTGAGGTAGAAAATAATGCAGAATTTAAAAAGAAAATATTTTAAAAAGTGTTATCAGAATAAGCTGTATTCTCAGTGACAATGTGAAATTATCATTCAGGTAGAAAGAATAATAGAAAAGGTATATTAAACTTTATCGATAATTTGATTGTGTTAATTCAATCAGCCAGTATTTACTGATTGCCTATTTTGTGCCAGCCACTGTTAGACACAAGGCTCTTTAAGGAAATCAGTTAGAATGGGGAATACTCTTTTCTCTCTCCTCACTCTAATTCATTAATTAGTTATTTTTAATCACAGTGAACAAACATTCAGAAGTCAGAGGCAAGATTCAATCACAAGGGTATTTTCAGCAAAGTGCCTTTTAGTCTCGATTCAAGACAGGATTAGATAATCTGATTATTCCCACACTAGTTCTCAGTGTTCCGACTGTACGGTTTCTTATGTTCGCAGAGCCCAGTATATGGAGCCATTACCCCAGTCTCAAGAGATGGACAAAATCACTTTCCTAAGCTCCACAGACACAACTGCTCTGGCTACTCTGCTAGGAGTGGTTCCCTGACTCCTGCTTTTCCAATCTAGATCAGTCAGAGAAGATCTGCTTGGAGTTATTTGATGTGTAGTAAGAAGAAAAGTCTTTGTTCTTCAGTATGAATATTACAAAATAAAAAACTGTCACATCGGTGCCCAAGACAGATAGCATGTTTCCTTTATGTTTCAGAGAGGGGCAGCCTTTAACCTAGCAGCAGCTGTCGGTGCTAAGGTGGACAGGCACTACGGGAGTAGGAAACAAGTCAGACTGCGGTGTACAGGGAGGTCAGAAAAGTGGTTTTTAAGTAGAATGTTGAAGCGTAAGTAGAAGGCAGTGAACAGAAGGGAATCTTTAGGAAGGAAGGAAATGCCAAGAGAGGAAAGATGCACATGGTCTGTGAGAGGTACTGAATGAAAATTAGTATGACCAGAGTAGATAGGCCAGGCATGGAGGAGATATTTGGAAACTATTAACTCTGGGAATAATAGGGGCCCATACCATGGGAAACCTAATCAGGAAATCATTTTATTTATTGAGTACTGGCTTCATTTTAGTGAAGAGAAGTCATTAAAAAGTGTGAAGTCTTCCATAAACTCTGTATCCTTCCTTGAGGTTCGTAATTTGTTGTTAGAACTATTATGAAGCAAAACTGACAGCAGGGTGGGGATTTGGTGGAACAGCTAAGCCATCACTCGGGATGCCTACATCCCTTGTCAAAGTCCCTGGGTTCAAGTTCCAGCTCCAGTTCAATCTAGGGCACTGTTACTGCACATCCTGAGAGGCAGCAGGTGGGGACTCAAGTACTTGGGTCCCTGCTACCTACACGGGAGACACAGGTTAAGTTATAGGCTCCTAGCTTCAACTTGGACCAGCCCTGGCTGTTGTAGGCATTTAGGAAATGAAACACAGGGAATTAACTCGCAGATCAAACATCTCTCACTCTCTGTCTCTCTCCATTCAAATAAATGAAACAAATAATTTAAAACGATGGTATTTTGTGTTTCAAAGTCTCAGATTTCAGAGGGAAACTGAAGAATGCTATCCTGAAGCCCTGTCTCACAGGTGATGGTACTGTCGTCTCTCATGAGTTATGTGGTATAGGAGATAGAGAGAAGAGTATAAATAAAGACAAATGTCTGGTGCCCTAGATTACAATGTCCTTAGCTCCTAAGGTTCCATTCCTGTAGTCTAGGAGGCATTCCTCTTTCTGTTCTTGATACTGAAGTATGTATGACTCTCTCCCTATTACATACTACCTAAATGGTAGTTGGTCTGATTCTTGGTGGCTTTTCTATCTTACCATGCCACTTGGAAGGAATCCTGATACACCAGTTCAGTAATTCCGTGTGGTATTAATATGACCCTCACTGATTTGGATCAGTTGAATTTTAAGATTTTCTAACCATGTTTCCACATGGAGATGTAGCTGTGAACTTGGCCACTTTCTAGTTCATTCGTATTGTATATTTTTTCCAAGTCCCTCAGATAAATGCTGTGCTAAAGACCTATGTGTCTGCCAGCTTTAACTCTCTGATGATAATGAAGGATGCAGTACAGAGGTCATGTACAGCCAGCACATGCAAGGGCTGGACCTCCTCCAGCTATAGGCCCGCATAAGCTGAGAATAAGCTTATTGGCTTATGGAGAAAGGTACAGAGCAGGTGGAGGAATGGACAAAGAGAGGAGAGAAAGAAAAAGAGAATGAAACAGGAAAGGGGCGAGGAGGACTGTAGGAAAGGTTGCTTTTGGAGGATGAAAGAAGATATTTCCTTCAATGGATGTAGAAGTGAACTTCGTACTCTGGTTTATTTTCTTTGGTTATCATTTGTAACATTATTCATCAAAAGTAGTCTCTGCTTTATTATGTGATATACTGAAGATAATCTGATTATCCTGAGCATTTTACATTATCATGAACTTAAAAGGATCAGAAACCTCTGCCCTGGTAGGATTTGATCTTAAAGGGTAAATGAACAATAAACTATATTATGCCCAGATAATAGGAAGCCATCTTATTTTTCTATTACTTTGCTGATGTTCAGTTTTAGTCATAGGCTTCCTGGTAGAAGTTGGATGGGAGGATTTGAAAACACTGTGTCCTGTGCCTATGGCACAGATGGCTTTTATTCAATAAGTGGGCCAAATTGCAATAACCAGAACCTGGAACTTTTTCTGCTCACAGAAGTGATGTATGTTCCAGGAAATGATGTTCTGGCTCCAGGTAATTCAGAGTAGCCAGGCTAACACAGTATGTGAGACAATGGACTCCAGAGCAGATGAGGGACATATATTAATGGTTGGCAAAACAAGCATTTTCTTAGATGGTGGTGCAAACAGAAACCTCAGAGGTACATAGTAGCATTAGGAAGAGTATCAGTCTCGGGCCAGTGATGGAATGTGACTTGGGAAGAGAGACCAAAAGTTCCTGGGGGACCACCAAGAATGGATTATCAGAAAAAAACAATTTCAATGCAAGTTCCGATGGTTGCTGACAGAGAGATAGTTTGAGCTCCAGCCTTCTGCCCTTCATCCAGTACTCTTCTAGTCTTTCTGTGCCCGTCCATTGAGTTGTAGGATGCCAATGGGACGTGCTGTCTTATCGCTGCCCCCTCTGTACATCCTGCATGCCTGCAGCTATGACTCTTCCCCTGCACTCTGGGCAGTGTTGTGCCGCTATTACCCTGCTGGAGGCCTCCTGATTGGTGGGAAGCCTATACTTCCTCAGAGACCATTCTGCTGGCTTGGCACAGCTCAAATGGCATCTCTTGGCTCTTGTCCTCTGCTGTCCTATTCTACTCTAATGCACTGCCCTTGCCAGTTGGTGGGCTTCTGATAAACTTATGCTGTAGATATTGCCCATCTCATGTTCCTCTGGATGTACTCATTTTGTATTTGGATCCTGAGTTACTAACCCATTGACTGCCTTGCCTTGCTGCCAGTGGGCTGGCCTGATCTGCTTTAAATGTTTTCTATTGAGCCATCTCCTGCCTGGCTGGCATTTTATTGCTTGTGCCAGTGGGTAGATTCCTTCCAAGGGGGTTATTGCACCTTGGGTTCTATCTTCTACTCACATTGGCTATTCCATGGCTTTTACCATCCTACTTGGAAGGCATTGCTTCCATATTATGCATGGCCTTCTCTCCTTCTAAATTACCTCCTGCTAAATTCTGCTTTGTCAGTGGTAGCCCCAGTCTCTCAATTGTGATGTATTCTTCAAAGCACATTAACTTCCATTTGACTGACATATGAATCACTGGGAATGTTTTTGCAGTATTACATATTCCTGTATATAAAAAGATCTTAAAAAAAAAACAAATCAGATTCTCACTATTATATGATAGTGTATTTATGACCTACTGTCAATGAAAAAAAAAAGATCTGCTGAGCACTTACTAATTGCTAGATTCTGGTCTCTTCTTACTGCACAACTTCATGCTTATGAGAGACTCTTGGGAACCCTTGGCCTCTTTGTCTCAAGTGAATCTTGAAAGGAAATCCAGTCTATTCATTTTACTTTAGAGATGGCAACTATCCAAGTATTCAGACAAATGAGTTTTTAATTTCTGATGGCTTCAGGAAGAAGCTCTACAGAACTCATCCTAGTATTTAACAACTTTGTTAGGGGTATGTCATATCCAAGGTAGTAGCTTGAGCTCTATCTCCCATCCCACTAATAAACTCTGTTGTATCCCTTGTTGCATAAGTGAATGTAAGTTTCAGGGTTTTCTCTTTTCCTTAAAATGACTCATTAAAAAAAAGACTACTAAATTTTGCCCTATATCTTCCTTTGTCATATCTCTGTGTTGCAGATTACTCCAAGCTTTTCTCCTTAAAGGATTTGACTGCTTAGTTCTTAGTCCAGTGCTTTGCAGCCTGTGCTTGTAACATTGTGAGAGGAAAGGCGACCCTATGCTCAGCGCTTATAGAAAATAGAAATCAACCAAGAAGTAGGAAACATAGGGACCGTCCACCATCTTGCCATGTCTGTGCTGAAATCTCTTCAGTGGTTGTCTAACCAAGTTGCTCTGACTTACAACATCATGCTGATCTCATGGAAACTCTGCATGGAACAGCTTTCCTGTATCACAGATCTATGTCTTGACCTGTTCCATTCTGCTCCAACCTTGCTGGACTGCATTGAGGCTCTGGAATATCTAAGTTGTTTTCTGCCTCATGTTTTCATTGGTTGCTGTCTCTATGCAGATCCCTTTCCATCTCTCTGCATGCTCTGAACCTGCCTCTTCTCTTAAGATTTCAATTTCAGCGTCATCTTCTCATAGATGTCACTACAACCACCCCTTCTCTTATTCTGTTTGTTTTGCTGTTTACTCTCCATCCCTTTCCATTTAAAGAATTTTCAATAACGTTCATGGGATATTTGTTTACATATTTTTTGTCTCTTGGCCCATTCAGCCATGAACTAGGTTAACATACAGACCTTAATTACTAAGCCCAGTGTTTGGTACATGATAGGCATTTAATAATACTGAATGAATCTTAAATAGAATAATGAGCCTGTCTGTTGTGAGAGGAGGAGGCCCTGTGAGTTCCTGGCATCTCTTTGGTATTGAAACAGTGATATCTAAGAATCTGCTCCTACATTTGCTATCTTTCCCAGCCATGCAGAAAAGTAGAGAAGCTAGAAGCCAAGTCTAAGTTGCCAAGATTTGAAACAGTCAGTTTATCCTGGAGATGATCATCACTTCACATGCTTAAGGCTGTAGTTAATTTAGTTCTAGTTAAGCTGACATCCTGTAAGAATAATATAAAAAGACACAAACAGTATAAAGAAGATAAAGGCAAAAGGATAAAGAAATCGACTAGATTGGCTCTATCTTCAGTTACCTGTCCTTTCTATGTCTTGCCTTTTGATTCATTCATTTTCAAATCAATACATACCTTCTTGCTACTACTTCGCAAAACTTTTACATCTAGTATCAATACTTCTTGGTACATTCAGTTAAATGTGCCTGCTGAACATATACCATGTTGGCAGCCCTCTGTTGCCATAAATGTAACAGATCTAAAACTAACCTCAGTAATTTCAATTACTTATTCATTAACTGAATCGGTCAAGATACTACTGCAGACACTCAGGATATGATGATGAGTGGACAGCCTTTCTAGCGCAGAGGACTGATGATTAAACAAATGATCTCATAATGTGGAGTTATGAATTACCATAAATGCTATGTATAAAATGTAGTGTGCTGTGGGAAAATATGCTAGACAGCCCTAAATTAGTTTAGGAGGTTATGGAGTTCTTTGGGAAAATAAGATCTGACGGATATGTAAAATGTGATGGGAAGAACGGAGGAAGCATATATAAGGCAAGGGGAAAGTATGTATGAATACCTGTTAAATATAAGAGTGGGAATAAGAGAGCAAGGAGATGTACAATTTGGGACATGCTCAATCGGACCTGCCCCAAATGATGGAGTTAGAATCGTGCCAGGGGATTCCAATACAATCCCATCAAGGTGGCATGTACCAAGGCCATCTCACTAGCCCAAGTGATCAATTTCAGTTCACAATTGATCACACTGATAGGTCTAAGAGTCAAAGGGATCACACAAACAAGACTAGTGTCTGCTAATACTACCTGATGAATCAAAAAGGGAGAGAATGATCCAACATGGGAAGCAAGATACACAGCAGACTCATAGAAGGGCAGATGTCCTAAATAGCACTCTGGCCTCAGAATCAGCCCTTAAGGCATTCAGATCTGGCTTAAGAGCCCATGAGAATATTTTAGGCATGGAAAGCCAAGACACTCTGGGAAAAAAAAAAAGAAGACCTAAATGAAAGATCTCTGCGAGTGAGATCCCAGTGGAAAGAATGGGGCCATCAAAGGAGGTACCTTTCTCTGAAGGGAGGAGAGAACTTCCACTTTGACTATGACCCTGTCGGAATAAGATCAAAGTCAGCGAACCCTAAAGGCTTCCATAGCCTTGGCAACTAATGACTAGAGCCTAGGGAGATTACTGACGCCATAAACAAGAGTGTCAAATTGTTAAATCAACATCAGGAGTCACTGTGTACTTACATCTCATGAGGGATCTGTCCTTAATGTGTTGTCCAATGTGAAGTAATGCTATAACTAGTACTGAAACAGTATTTTACACTTTGTGTTTCTGTGTGGGTGCAAACTGATGAAGTCTTTACTTAGTATATACTGAATCGATCTTCTATATATAAAGATAATTGAAAATGATTAAAAAACTTGGTGTTAAAGTGGAAATTGCATAGATAATTAATCATTTTTTTAAAAACAATCATGTAGGATCTCTGTCCTTAATGTGCTGTACATTGTGAATTAATACTATAACCAGTACTCCAACAGTGTTTTCACTTTGTGTCTCTACGTGAGAGCAAACTGTTGAAATCTTTACGTAATATGTACTAAACTGATCTTCTGTGTGTAAAGAGAATGTAAAATGAATCTTGATGTGAATGGAAGGGGAGAGGGAGAGGGAAAGGGGAGGGTTGCGGGTGGGAGGGACGTTATGGGGGAGGAGCCATTGTAATCCATTAGCTTTACTTTGGAAATTTATATTCTTTAAATAAAAGCTTTATAAAAAAAAAAGTGTGAAGGATGGTTGTATTCAAAGAAATAGAAGGAGCACTCTGTGCCTGGATCGTGATGAGAGAAGAGTAAGTGGTAAAATGGACAGTGTTCCCTCCCAATTTACTTGTTCCTCTTTGATGTCACATTTCTCTTTATGTTTGCTTTGTTCATTACTTTGTCCTCCAAATCGAGTCACAAGGACCAAACATTTTTTTCCTTCTTTTTATACCAGAATACGTCTATGAGAAGATGACACTGAAATTGAAATCTTAAGAGAAGAGGCAGGTTCAGAGCATGCAGAGAGATGGAAAGGGATCTGCATAGAGACAGCAACCAATGAAAACATGAGGCAGAAAACAACTTAGTGTAAAATGTATCACTCTAGTAAATAAAAAAAAAGTGGATATTGTGGACATGATATTTTTTGGAAAAAACAAATACATGGCATTTTCATTTGAAATATAGATGTTATTTTGAAAATATACAAGGGGTACACATTTAATATAGAACAGGTGGATAAAACAAATGAATGAAAATGAAAACTAACACTCTCTCTTTGATCACGCAAGAACATCTGAACTTTTGTTGTTCATTACTCCATTTTAACTGTAGAATACATACACCCTGAATTTTGTGAACTTTATTACTTATTTTTGACATTTAAAAATATTAAGCTAAAAAGAATTTTTATTCTAGAAAAACTTTTATAGTTGTGATGTGTTTCTATTCCTCAATATTTCATTGTAAACATTTTCAAGTTACTGAAAAATGTGAAAAAATTATATTGTGAACACCATATGTTTAATACTTAGAATCTATAATTAACATTTTACAAAATTGCTTTAGTATCTCTTTATTTCACCACTCACAGTTCTATTTATGATACATTTTATGATATACTTCCAAATAGGATACAAAGTGTTTATTGAATTATAGATGCTCTTTATGTATCCTGTATAATGATCCACTTTCAGATATATGCAATATTAATAGTTGTATCCAGTCTTTTTTTCCTCTACCGGTTTTCTTAATGATGCTTTGATGAACTTCATTTCTAATTTTGATGAAGTCTAACATATCATGTTATTTTTCTTTGAGGTTATTGTTTTCTGTATCTCATTTTAAAAAACCTTTTGTCAATCCCAAAATACAGGATTTATGTTTACTCCATTTATATTTCATCTTGTGGTTTCAGCATAATATTCCAACATAGATTGTTTTAAGTCTATCTCCTGTCAAAGGTACCTTTTTAAAGTAATTAGAACCTGAGGCGCCGGCATCCCATATGGGCACTGGGTTCTGGTCCTGGTTGCTCCTCTTCCGGTCAAGATCTCTGCTGTGGCCCAGGAAGGCAGTGGAGGATGGCCCAGGTGCTTGGGCCCCTGCACCCACATGGGAGACCAGGAGGAGGCACCTGGCTCCTGGCTTTGGATTGGTGCAAGCAGCAGCTGTGGTGGCCATTTGGGGAGTGAACCAATGGAGGGAATACCTTTCTCTCTGTTTCTCTCTCTCTCTCTCTCTCTCTCTCTCTCTCGTCTGTAACTCTACCTGTCAAATAAAAAAAAAAAGTAATTAGAACCAAAGATGACAGTTACTATCTTATTATTCAGAATATCTTAGGAGATGAAGTCAAATTATCTGCACACTTCCATAGCACAGGAGTCTGTGACAGTGACCTAGAGCCATATTTCTGAAATTTGGTGTTGTTTACGTACGTGCTCATAGTTGCTCTTCCCTGAGTTATTTTCTAAGATTTTTTTTTCTCCGAAGTATCTGTTTATCCCACCATGTTGTAATCTCCATTGGAATACACCATATGTATATCCAGCAGTTCAAAGACTTATTAGTTAATATTTATAAAGAAGAAAATGTTTAAATTTTTTTAATTTAAAAACTTTTCCTAGATTTTCTTATCTTGGCCTGAATCTAGGAAATGTATCTGTTGACATTCTTTACACCTGGATATTTTCTAGGCTCAAGTATTCTAACCACCTTTCCTGTTCTGTCATTTTTATTAGCATCCTGATAGTGGACATTAAATTCTATGAAGATGTTTCTTTAGAACCTGGGATATAATTTGCCTAGATATGAACCTTAATTAATTTGAAATAGCTAAATTAATTTAACCCAACCTGGACAGGTTATATGATAGATAATAGAGATTTTTTAAAAAAAAATAAGTCCCTATATATACATATATATATATTATATATATATATATATATAATTAGTTAGCAACTGAATACTTTTTGTCAAATCATTAGGAATAGACTTACAGATTTCTTATGTTCTTTCACAGTACTAAGAAGCATCACTAACAATTGAGATCTGAGCTGAGACACACAGTCATGTCTTTATGTACCATCTGGGCTTCTCTATTATTTCTTTTATAACAGATGCATTTAAGTAGAAAAATCACTAAAACTTTAATAAAATATGAAGTTCACTAGAATTCTTAAAAAAGAGAAAATACTCTGCATGAATCAAGATTCAGAACAAGAAATCCATGATTTTGCTGTATAGGAAGGAAGATGGTATTTCAGGTGGCAGAAGGGGGTGAGTAAAGGCTCATGCACAGGACGGAACTTAGCAAATGTGCAGACTGACCAGAGAAATTGGTCTTCTTTGTGAACTTCAGGAAATAAGGGAGCAAGACCCCACTGAGGCATCTAAGTGTCAGCATATGGAATTTGAACTTGAATCTGAAAGACAAAAATGAAGTACTCTAATTTCTTATTTAGGAGAGTGACTGAATAAACTTGTTTGATATTTCTTGGTGCTCTATAATGTAGATTATGTGCAGGTAATGCAGAGCGGAGGCAACTATGACAGTACAGGAAGGGTAAAATAGTGATAGCTAGATCAGGTTAGTGACAGAAGACAGGACATCACAAACCCACCCTATGGCTGGAGTTGGATGATCTTAGGTTGCCAGTTGAAGTGGCTATAAATATATTGAAATTGAGGTGATCTCAAATTCCTAATGAGATGTCCAGTAGATTCTAGAGGCCTTGTGAGACTCCAGTGCCAGAGAGCAAATATTTGGCAGTCATTTTCCTAAGGATAAAATAGAAATGGAGAAAAGTTACGAGCCGTTTCAGAGAAGGCAGTAGAGGAGGGCACAGAGATTATCAGTTGAGGAAAGAATACAGGATCAAGTGACTTCAGGATAGTGCAACTGAAGTTACTGAGGGGGAAGAGAATAGAGTGATTGTGGACTGAGAGAACAAGGTTTATACAGCAATACATAAACCAGGGGCAGAAGATGGCCAAAAAATGCAGCAGAACATTTATAGGTAAGAGAGCCACTGGATGTGGTAAGATGCTAATCATGTCCTTATATAAATGAGCAAGATGTAAAATGAACTGAAAGTAGATCATTGTGAAAATTAAGAGAGGGATAAGGAGGAGGAGGAAGGGTGGGATCATGGGCAGGAGGGAGGGTAGAGTGGGAAGTATCACTGTGTTTCTAAATATGCATACAAGATGAAGCACATAGACTAAGTTAATATAACCCAACTCTTGAGATTACATAAAAGATACATGTGGATGAATTATTCTCAAATGTAACTGTGGTAATATCTACTTTTTTTTTCTTTTTAAAGATTTATTTATTTATTTGAAAGGCAGAGGCACAGAGAGAGAAGGGGGATCTTCTATCTGCTGGTTCACTACCCAATGGCCACAATGGTTGGAGCTGTGCCAATCTGAAGCCAGGAGCCAGGAGCTTCTTCAAGGTCTTCCATGTGGGTGCAGGGGCCCAAGGACTTGGGCCATCTTCCACTGCTTTCCTAAACCATGCAGAGAGCTGTATTGGAACTGGTGCCCATATGGGATGGTGGCACTGCAGGCAGCAGCTTTACCCATTACACTGCAGAGCCAGCCCCCATCCATCTTTAAAATAAATAAATAATTTTTTTAAAAAAAGATGAATTCTCTCCTGTATACCTTCCTAAATTACTATATACCCTCCATTATTATGAAAGTATGAGGCAATGGATGGTAATTGTTAGATATTTGATGCAGTAATGCAGTTGCATGATTGGGCTCATTTGCTAGAATATGAAGTGGGTTATTTCTTCACAGGGTCTCCTTGCCATGTAACACATCTTTGACAGAGGGCAGGATAAATAAAAATGTTCTACTTGAGTTATTGAAAGAAGCTCACATTGATGAAAACACACCATATTCTGATCATTTTAAAGTCCAACTGCAAGTTCAGTCTTCTGTGACGTAGCTTAAGCTTCTGTGAACTAGATCAAGGATCTCTGAAGTGGTGTGCAGTGTCAGAGCTGTTTCTTCAAGACAGTTTTTAGACTCACTAAAATCCTCACATAATGTCTTCATGTGAGTCTCCTCTATGTGGTTTGACTTGAGTTTCTTTTCTTGGCTATTTAATTACAGGGAATTTGGCTGTGATGGAAGATTAATTCTTTTTTGGTTGTAAACTCAAGAAATAGCTAGTCATAGATACCTTCACCTTTTTTTGATGGTTGCCACTTTGGGCCCCAGATGTCGTCATTGCTATAGGCTTGCAATGTTGTAGCTCTGAGGGTTAAGCTGCTGCCTGTAATGCCAGAATCCTATATGAGTGCCAGTGTGAGTTCTGGCTGTTCCATTTCCAATCTAGCACCCCACTGATGCACCTGGAAAAGCAGCAGAGGATGGCTCAAGTACTTAGGCACCTGCCATCCATGTGGGAGACCCAGAAGGAGTTCTGGGCACCTGGCTTCTGAAGCATGGCCCAGCTACGGCCATTGCAGCCATTCGGGGAGTGAACCAGTGGATGGAGATCATTTGTGCTCTCTTTCGTTACTCCCTTCCCCCTTACTCTTTCCCTCTTCTCCCCTTCCCTTCTTCCTGTCTCCTTCCCTCCCCCTCTCCTCTCCCCTCCTTCCCTTCTCCCCTTCTTACTTCCTCCTCCCTCCCTCCCTTCCTTCCCCTATTTTCTCTCTATAACTATGCACTTTACATAAATAGATAGTAAAAAAATAATAACAGCAGTAATAGTATTGAAATTAGGTTACCCTGCTTTGTTTTTTAACTTCAATCTAGACTAAAGTTTTTTTTTTTAATGAACGATTCTTCTTTTATCTTTTTATTTATATTTATTTATTTATTTTTTATTTTTTGACAGGCAGAGTGGACAGTGAGAGAGAGAGAGAGAAAGGTCTTCCTTTGCCGTTGGTTCACCCTCCAATGGCTGCCGCGGATGGCGCGCTGCGGCCGGCGCACCGCGCTCATCCGATGGCAGGAGCCAGGTGCTTCTCCTGGTCTCCCATGGAGTGCAGGGCCCAAGGACTTGGGCCATCCTCCACTGCACTCCCGGGCCACAGTAGAGGGCTGGCCTGGAAGAGGGGCAACCGGGACAGAATCCGGCGCCCCGACCAGGACTAGAACCCGGTGTGCCGACGCCGCAAGGCGGAGGATTAGCCTGTTGAGCCACGGCGCCGGCCCTAGTCTAAAGTTTTAATAAGTCAAATCCTTTCCCCTTCAACTATCTTTCTAAGTTGGGTTCTATACTTACCTCTACTTTAATGATCAGAATTTTGGGATCTCAGAGAGGTTAAGTTACTTACTCATTACTATTGGTAGTAAATTCTTACAGAAGAATTTAAACTAAGAGTCTTGTTTGATACCCAGTGTTTTTCACTTTTAGAAGTTGTTACTGTGAGGGGAAAAGAAGTCTAACAAAACATAAAATCACCTTAGGATGTGTGCTACTCTATCGGGAACCCTCGCCAGCAAGGGTCCGACCCACGGATTCACGCACGACACGACCGCTGTTTGATCGGTTCCCAAAGAACTTTTATTTATAGTGATAGAAGAAGGAAAGGAGAGAAAGAGAGGGAAGCAGCCGAGAGAAAGAAAGGAGAAAGACTGAAGAGGCTGCTCCCAGTTCCCGCCCCTAACGTGGTCTTTTATCCATTCCCAGTCCCCCAGGGCTAGGGCGAGTAGTCCATTGATCAGATCAAAGGGCATGCATATCCTCAGGTTGAAGGTGTATCTCTTGCATGTCTTGTGGTCAGTACTTCCTTGACTTTGTTATGCTCAGCAGGATGAGGCAGTGCAATGAGGAGGTCCCCACAGGTGGCCAGCCTGTGGTTCCCCACAGCTCCCCCTTTTTAGTTTTATATGGCATGGAATCGTGCCTGTCTTAGGTTCCCAGCGACGTGCCACCTGCTTACCCGTCATCGAGTCACTGGGAAGCATGTCCCATGCTCTGTCTTAGGTTGCTAGGTGCACTCGCCAGTGATTACCCGTCATTGACTACCGTTCCATCATGCTAAGCCATACCTGTTGTTAAGGGTCGGAGCGAAACATAGCATGCATAGCCTGCTGAGCAGTCAGGTTAGTGCACTGTTGCCTTTTGACAATGCTCGAGATAATCTTACTGACCAAGAGACAGTGGCATAGGCCAAGGCAGGGCCCTGAGCAGGCCCCAGTACAATCCTTCATCTCAGCAATATACACTAGCAAGGGTTATAACAATATAAAATACTTTACACAGAAGATACATTATAGTTACAAAATACTATACACAGAATATACATTATGGTTACAAAATACTATACACAGAATATACATTACGGTAAATTACAAATAATCAATTATTATTCCTAAAATTTCTCCAACACTGGCTTGTATCAAAAGGCAAAATAACAGTCTTTTCATTACTTAGAGATGTCTCATTTGCTTCTTGTTGTGGGCGAGTCCACCATGGTCTCTGCTGGACTCTGCTCCTCAGAACTCTGCGCAAGCAGCCGAACTCTTCTCTCCGGCATCCAGATAGGTTGAGAGGCTCCCTGTGGAAAAAAACAAACAGCTCCCCGCACCCTCCGCAGTAAGGGAAACGGGCCTTTCCATAGGTTATCCTGCAGGTCCTTCCACATCATCCACTGTACTGGCTCCTTTTCAGTCGGTTGGGAATGTAATTCTGCTGGGGTTTTACCACATTTTTTCTTATTTAAAAAATTTATGGTATATAATGCTAAGGCCAAAGCATCTTTATTGGATACCGCATATTCTCCTATTCCCCCTTTTTGTTTATTAATTAAAGTTTTTAGATATAAATGAGTGCGTTCCACAATGGCCTGACCTTGGGGATTGTAAGGAATGCCAAACTTTAATGCCAAATTTTTTTAAAAATGCAGCAAAGTGAGCAGAATTATATGCCGGGCCATTTTCTGTTTTAATGATTTTAGGTATTTCCCAGGTAGCAAAAGATTGTAAATAGTGCTGAATAACCTGTTGAGTCCCTTCTTTAACAAAAGGATGGTTGGGACAAGTCACATCTTTGCATCACAGTAGATTTGAAGCACTTTTCAACCTTTTTTAAAACTGCAGCTGCCTCTGGGGTCAATTGTGGTGGTGAAGTAAGCTGTGAATCTCCCTCTAAGATTTTAAGCAATGGGAGCAATTCCTCAGTAGTTAGTTTACAATAAGGCCGTATCCGCCGTATCCAATTTAAGTTTCCACATAATTTTTGAAAATCATTTAAAGTTCTTCTTTTCCACTTCCTGGGCAGAGCCCTGGCCGACACCCTTAGGACTTTGAATCCGTACATTTTCTTTCCTTTTCACATTTAAAACACTTCTGCCTCAACCCATTGTTATGTAGCATTCTTGCCAAGGCGACTGCTGCACAAGCCCCCAAGGCTGCATCATCCATAACATCCCTACAGATTTTTTAAAATATTGCCGGCAGCCTCCATTAATCTATTTACAAAATCAGCATAGGGCTCGGTTGGGCCTTGTGTAATTTTGGACAAACTGTGCCTAATTTCTCCCTTCTTAGGAAGGGTCTTCCAGGCCCTAAGAGCTATTTCTCTTACTTGCATTGGGACTTCATTAGGGCATTGAGCCTGGGTATTCTCATCACGAAAATCTCCCTCCCCGTTCAGCATGTCCTCATTCCACTCTGGCCGACCATTTTTCTCATTTTTTGCTGCTTGAGTCTTAGCAAGCTCTCTGTAGGCCGCAGCCCAAAGCAGGAAGTCCCCACCACCAAGCACGGCTTTCGCTAGGTTTCTCCAGTCCTCTGGGACCAGTCCCTAGGTTCCTATATTGTCTAAAACTGCCTTTGTGAAGTTAGCATGCGGTCCGTACAGCTGCACCGCCTGTTGCAGTTCTTTCAACAGCTTGTGATCTAAGGGGGTCCATCCTCTGTCGCCTTGTGCATCTACTATCACTGGGAACACTTGGTCTGCTTTCTGGTACTCTTCCCGCTTGGGGGGAGTTCCGCGTGTTCTCTCTGCCCTTCCTCTGGATCTTACAGGGGAGGGTTCCCGCTCTCCACTCCCTCCACGAGGGAAGGATTCCCTTTCGTGGGGGGGGCCTTAGTTACCCGCCTAGAGTCCCTGTCTTTTTTCGACAGTTTACTCCCGCCTTTCTGGCATTTTACTCCCCGTCTTTTATCGACGGTTTACTTCCGCCTGTCTCCTGGCGTTTCACTCCCCGTCTTTTGTCGATGGAACCACGGTTATAATCCTAGGCTTTTCACTTTACCCGCCTAGATTCCCTGTCTTTTGCCGACAGTTTACTCCCGCCTTTCTGGCGTTTTACTCCCCATCTTTTGTCGACGGAACCGTGGCTATAATCCTAGGCCTTTTACTTTACCCGCCTTTCTTACCTGCTTCCAGCGATCATTGGCCTGATGATCCGAGTCACGGCACCAGTTATCGGGAACCCTCGCCAGCAAGGGTCCGACCCACGGATTCACGCACGACACGACTGCTGTTTGATCGGTTCCCAAAGAACTTTTATTTATAGTGATAGAAGAAGGAAAGGAGAGAAAGAGAGGGAAGCAGCCGAGAGAAAGAAAGGAGAAAGACTGAAGAGGCTGCTCCCAGTTCCCGCCCCTAACGTGGTCTTTTATCCATTCCCAGTCCCCCAGGGCTAGGGCGAGTAGTCCATTGATCAGATCAAAGGGCATGCATATCCTCAGGTTGAAGGTGTATCTCTTGCATGTCTTGTGGTCAGTACTTCCTTGACTTTGTTATGCTCAGCAGGATGAGGCAGTGCAATGAGGAGGTCCCCACAGGTGGCCAGCCTGTGGTTCCCCACACTACTCCAACTCAGAAATGAACTGAAAATATTCCCAGAACTCATTTTTCAGTCTCCTATAGACGAATTTACTCAAATGCATTCATTGATAATAACGGTTAAGTTATACAGGATAAAGCACACTTTTGCAAGTGACCCAAGACCAGAGTTAAAGACATTATAAGATGACAAAAGCCTGTCGCAAGATATTATTTTCATCATTTTAATTTTTTATAAAAGATTTATTCATTTGAATTACAGAGAGAAAGACAAAGACAGAGAGCTCCTCTGTCCTCTGGCCCACTCCCAAATGGCTATAATGACTGGAGCTGGACTAAGCCAAAGTTAGGAGCCTGATACTCTATCCAGTTCTCCCTGACAGGTGCTAGGCCCAAGCACTGAAGCCACCCTCCACCGACCTCCCAGGCACACCAGTAGGGAGCTGGACTGGAAGTGGGAGCAGGCAGGACCTGAACCAGCACTCATATAGGATGATGGCTCGAAGATATTACTTGAAATAAGGGTATAACCTCTTAAACCAACAACCTTGAAACAAAAGAGACTCACTGGCGTTTTGTTTTTGTTATTGGAAAATCAGTCACATTAACTGTTTTCATGTGATACTGAATCCCTCCCAGTGTGCCCCTAATGAAAACTCCGTTTTCAAGGTGAAAGCCAAATGAATAGGTCTCCTTGCACTGATTCAGTGCAAACAGTGTTCAAACTCACGGCTGTGCCTTCAGATTGCCTTAGTAAGCTAATGTAAAAATCTAAATTGGTTCAAAAGTAATTCCTATAAAGGGAGACTATACAGCAAGCGCAATTGTCTCCGGTCTTTCTGATAATGAAACATAAACTTGCCCTGACAGAGGTTCTCATCTTAAGTACAGTTATGAGAGGTCAAGCAACTGTATCACTTAATCTCTTGCTTCCTTTTCTTACAAACATTGGATAAGAAATAAATTAACTTCTCCATGATATTTCAGAGGAAATAAGAATGGTGTGAATTTTGCCTTGCATGTGACAAAGCGCAAATGCATCAGTATCACTGTGGGGCAGATAATTGGCCAGTTCTTTCCATTACAGCTTCTGAGACTGAGAGAAGTGAACTGACACGTTTAAAGACACACAATAAATAAACATCAAAGCAGGGAACAGAAGTCAGCATTTCAAGTTTACATTTAACCAGCTAATAACTTTGGGTGTCTTTGAAATCAGAAGGGGAATCCATAGAGAGTGACTACATTACCAGCATCTTCAGCGGCACTACATGAATGGCCGCCTGCAAATACAGTTTGTCTAAAAGTTTGCTTCACTTGTTGCTTGGCACTGGAAGATGAGAATCAACCATGTACTCTCAGGGAGAGGGGCCTCTGGAAATAAGGTCCCAACCAGTTACTTTCTGGCTGATTCAAAGTTGCTGATGGAAGTCAGGAGGACAGGTAAATCTTCAATTCTGAGACAGCAAGACTGACTTGTTGCTTGACCCACATGATGAGTCATTTTTCACTCTCACCTGTGACACAGACTACTCATTTACTAGCTGTTTGTTTCCCTTCTCAGTATTCTGTCTGCATAGTAGCAGCAGCTGACACATAGAAAAGAAGAGAAAGAGAACAAGTTGGCAGAGAGTCAATACTTCTCAGTGTTTTATTATTACGGAACTCTAGTAGCATTTAGTTGGTGAGTCTGAGCAGAAAATGAGTATTTCTAAAGTGACTCAGTTTTCAGGGGAAATGATTAAAGGTGTAACAGCAACAAAAATCCATGGATTAATTAGCAGGTCAGTGGTGGTTGAGTAGCTATTACTAAATAACATGGTTTGCATACAAGACAAAGAATTAGTCTTTGACAGTTTTCCAGCTTGGGTGTTCCGCGTGTTAGAATTCCAGGTCAGTACGAAAAGATTCCCATTGATTGGTGGATGGGTAATGAGATCAGAGAACATAGTACTTGGATTTCCTTCAATTCTACGCAGTTAAGACTTAATCTTATTTTCTGTCAGTGATACATCCTTCTTCCTATAGTTACTGAGAGTGAGGTCTGAAGACTTGATTAATAATGAATAAAGAGAGCACAGCTAACCATGCTGTGAGAGGAGAAAAAAATCAGGATCAGCAAAAGAAGACATGGGTTTTTGCCAGCTGGGACAAACAAGTTCTAGGAGAGTGGAAGGGCAAGTAACAATCTATTCTTTGCAAGAGATACAAGCTTCAAAGGAAGGCAAGCAACAGATATACCAAGAGGACTACTGTGTAATAAATTCCTGTAACAAATATTTATGGAGAGCGCTCTTCCAGACATACCTACATTTACGGATCTGGAACCCTATATGTATAATATATATAGGCCAATATATGTGTATATGTATATGTATATATTCACATACTTTGTGTGTGTGTGTGTGTGTGTGTGGTAGAGGAGAGGAGGCAGAAATAATAAAATACAGAAGTCAGTTAACTACTAGTGTAGAGAAGTGCTATGGATAAAACACAAAGTAGAGCCGTTTAAGAGACTGGAAGTTCAAAGGGGTAGCATAAGTCAAGTTTCAGTATCAAATAGGGGTAGTCAGAGGAAGCCTCCTGAGAGGTTCAGCAGAGGTTTGAAGGTGACACGAAAGTTTAGCTGTGCAAATATCTGGGGAAGACTAGTCTAACCAGACCTAATAGCTAGTGCAGAATCCCTGGGGTCATGTTGGGGTCGATAGTTAGGAATGGAGAATAACAATGTGTTTGGAGTGAAATAGGCAATGAGAGTAGAAGGAGTGGGGATGGGTCAGAGATCAGGGGTTGGGTATTACAGATCTTGATTTATCTCCATTAGTACCCAGTTTAGAGGACTGAGCGACGGTCCTCCCTCTCTCCTGAACCTACATACAAAAGAAGGATCAAGGCAAAACATTTATGATAGTGTCAATGAGAAATAATATTGCTATAAGAATTGTGTAATTATTCAGAAAGAAAGATCCTTGGGGCTTTTTGCATAAATGCAATGAAAAACATACAGTCGGGAGAGCCATTTATGTATAGAGGAGAAATGTATAGAGGAGAAATCCATTCTAGGAATTGGGAGCAACTAGATTGTGCTAATGTGCATAATAATCAAACTGTCAGAGTGTTTTTGTTTTAGGTCTGCATCTAGATGGGCACTGCCTAGAACATTTTACCTCATTTCCAAATGATTTTTATGCCTATTAAAATGTTGTTTTCATTTCAATTATTAATTGAGTCAGTAATGCAATTATGAAATATAACTTTTGCTGATAGCTGTTTCCAGAAGGCAGATTGAAAGGACCTAGGAAATGGAAAAGGAAATTCAGGAGAGTTTTCCTCATTAGAACTCATTGTGGTATAAGCAGAGGTTGGAAGATGTCAATAATTACACATGCCACACAATCTCCTCCTTTCCATTTTGATTAGAATGAACTGAGAGTATGAAGATTTGATATTGGAGCTTTCCCTTAGACCCCTTTTAGGGGCTTCATTCTGTACCAGATTGACTTTTGGGACACTACTGGTTTTAGTTCCTTCTTTTTTGCAGAATTTCTATTCCCAGTAGGATCCAAACAGGTGACTAAACCCTCTTATGAGTATTGTGTATGTGTGTGTGTTTGTGTGCACACATGTGCTCCCATGCTCAAACATGCTGGAAATGTTTTATTCAGGCAAAACTTCACTGTGAATGTTCCTGGGCTGAAGATAACAATTCAGAGAATATATCAGCTGCTGGATTATGCTCAATTTTAGGAAAAGTGATTTGTCATCATTAATAAATATATTTTCAGAAATAACGTGGAACCTCTATCATAAACATAGCTTTATATCAGTGTTCCACGTTTCAAAGAACTGTCAACAGGGAGCCAGCATCATAGTGTAGCAAGTTAAGTTTTTGCTTGCAACTCTGTCATCCCATATTGGATTGCCAGTTCATATCCCTGATAATCCATGTCTGATCCAGCTCCCTGCAAATGCACCTAGGGTTGCAGCTTAAGATGGCTCTTGTAGTGGGACCTCTGCTGCCCCTGTGGGAGACCCAGATGCAGTACTTCCCTTCCAGCTTTACCCTGGCCCAGTCTTGGCTGTTATGAGTATTTGGGGAGTAAACCAGCAGATGGGCAGTTTCTTTCTCTCTCCATCATCATTGCTCTGTCTTTAAATAAATAAATCTTTTTAAATTTTTTTAAAAAGTGTTGACAATATTTGTTTCTTTGAATGAGTCTTTCAGGTTTACCAGCTTTCTGTTTCTCTTTAAACTCAAGCAACATCTATAAGATACCGTTCAAGATGAGAATGGGTAATATATCCCATTTAACCTCTTTAGATAACTAAGTGGCAACAAATAATGTCCTCTCTGTACCACAAAGGCCACACCCTTGAGTGCACTGAGTTCTCTGTTACAATCAGAATATCCTCCAGAATAGCCTCCCTGAATGAGCTGGGTTAACTAAGTGAGGTAACTGTTTTACAGAACTGGAAGCCTTGGTCATAAAATTTTAGCAGAGTGGGCTTGTACTGGCCCTGAAATGCCTTAGTATTTGAGAGTATGTGACACAGTAACAAGCAATCCCAGCTCCATGAGATTTTATTTTTAAGATTTATTAAATATTTCAAAGGCAGAGTGACACAGAAAGAGCTGGTAGAGAGATCATCCATCCTTTGGTTCACTCTCAAAATTATCACAACATACGAGGCTGGAGCCAGGAGCAAGGAACTCCATCTGAATCTCCCACATATGCACCATGGCCAAAATGCCTGGTCATCTTGCTCTGCTTTCCCAGATGCAGCAGCTGGGAGCTGCACTGAAGCTGAGTAGCCGGGATCCAACCATCACTCTGGGAAGAGATGCTGGTGTGCAAATGGAGGCTTAACCTGTTGCACCACAGTTTCAGTCCCAGTCTGTGAGATTTTTGCCAGAGTTTCTGTAAGCTCTGCTTTGATTCACATGCAATATCTCAGCCACCTCTGATAGTTCTTCCCTGTCTGTTATCATACAAACCTGGATATAAAGGTAGACAGTGGAGCAGAGCTATTCTTAGGAGACCTAAGAAAGAGTATTCTTTTTCAATTACAGTCCCCTCCATTCCATCAGTGTTTGCAGATTTTTATCCAGACAGTATGTGGATTTTTAAAAATATTTATTAATTTGAGAGGCAGAGTTACAGAGAAATGGGGAGAGAGAAAGAGTTCCTCCATCTGTTGGTTCACTCCCCAAATGGCTGTGATGGCTGGAGCTGGGCAGATCTAAAGCCAGGACATTCTTCTGGGTCTCTCACACAAGTGCAGGGACCCAAAAGCACTTGAGCCATCTTCTGCTGCTTTCCCAGGCCATCAGCACGGAGCTGAATCAGAAGTGGCACAGTCAGGACTCGGTCTGGCACCCACATGGGATGCTGACAACACAGGAAGAGGCTTAACCTTCTACGGCACAACACTGGCCATAGAATGTGAATTTTTCATAAGACTATCAATGATGTACTCATCAATCCACATTTGAAAGACCCTTTATGGGTAAGAATCTCCTTACTTTCTAGTGTGAAGAATATTGGTGAGTCTGTACTCTTCTGAAAAAAAAATTTGCTATTCAACACTCAGTGATACTCCATTCATAAAAACTTATTATAATTTGTTCAGTGATTAAGGGAGTCATATAGGGTATGGACCACATCTTACCAAACAAGGTGAGATGCAGGACAAGCCCTAGCAATGTGTGTACCACTCTGTTGCTGTGCTCTGCGCAGGCCCCTCCAGCACCAACAGATGGGCAGTGCAATTTCATCAGTGGTAGGGCTGCAATCTCTGGCCTTTGTTCTGAAGCCTTTAGATTGGTAAGACCAGCTCAGAAAATGGGTGAGCTGAGAAATGGAGGTTTAAATAAGACAAGGAGTCCTGTCAGCTTCTCTCTCTCTACTAATAAGAAATAATTTGAAATATCACAGGTCAGAGAGAAGACAAGAATTTTATCTTATGGTCCTTTTTAAAAAAAGTATTAATATAAAGCAAACAGACTTCATGTATTTCATATATATAATTCTAAGACAAGAACCATTTTTCCCCACTTCAGTCCCATCCCTTTCTTTCCTTTTTTAAAAAATTTTTGCAAAAACACAATTTAAGTCCACTCTAGGATGTCAGGCTTAATGCACCAACAAGTGCATTTACTTCAACAAGTAGAAAGACCACTGAAGTACAAACAAGAGTTAACACAATGATCAAATCACAAGATATCTGATTCCTAAACAAAATTCATTTTTGTATTTTACATTAACTACCATATATTAGAGAAAACATACACTATTTTGTTCATGGGGCCTTAAGATCACAGAGGTAGCTTAAATACCATCTACCACAAAGAGCACAGTGGTCCTCCACTAAAATTATTTAAGATAGCCCAACAGTGTGAATGTCATCAGGATTTTCTGTTCAGCATTTTTATGAATTAGTAACAATGAGAAGCCTGGAAATTCCAAGAGGAGTACGTATTGAAATTTATTCAAAGCAACTCTTCTCCTAACTTCTAACAAATTACCTTTATTTCAACTTAAGGGAAATGATATTTTCCTGAGAAGCTGACAGAATACCTAACAGTAGCACTTTTAGAAGTTGTCACCGATACTGTTAGGTTGAAAATAAACCACTTTGTGTAAATGAGAGCACTTCATTTCCAATAAAGCTCCTAAAATTCTACAGTATTGTGTAAGTCTGTTACTTGGGAGGCAGAGGAGAGCGAGGCAGAGCTGGAGAGCAGAGAGTGCTCCCATCTGCTGGTTCGTTTCCTAAATGCCTGCAGCAGCTGGAGCTGCACTGGGGTGTAATTTGGGAGCTAGGAACTCAGTGCAGGATTCTCACACGAGTGATGGGATTCCAGTTACGTGAGCCATCTCCACTGCCTCCTAAGATCTGCATTAGCAGGAAGCTAGACTGGGAGATGGGACTGGAACCTGGGTACATGGATGCTGAGTGAGGGCCTCAGGAGCACTAGGCTAGATGCCTGGCCCAACTTCTTTTAAACGTGTTTTTAAATTGACATATTTGAGAGACAAGTCAGCAATATTGTTGAGGCCCTATAATGTGCGAGGCATTTTGTTAGGCCCTGTAAGGGACTCAGGTATCAGAGCCGTGTCCCCAAGTTTTAAGCACTCATAATCAGAAGGGATTCAACACACAAATAACAAAGAGCAAATCATTGTAATGGAGAACAATTGTCAGATGAATCACTGGCACCTTGGGACTTCATGTCATTTATTTAAGTCGGCAAACAATGGAAGGACATAGGGTCTGTGGCTTTATATTGATTTAATCTATTTAATTACCTTTCTTCTGAACAACTTTATCATTTTAGATTAGTTTCTGTTTCTGTGTTGAAAGATTCTCTTTACCACAGTTTTCTTCAGTGGATTATTTGGGTGCTTCCGCAAGTTTAATTCTTCCCTGTACTGGCTCTTGTGCATGAATATGTGTGTCAGTGCATTTATTAAAGGAAGCTTTAATGGAAACACCTGCTTGTTCTTGATTCTCTTAATGAATTGTCCTGGCATTACTAAATGGCACCACAAACCAATTATGATACGCTGTGTAGGAGCCATGCACTGACATTGCTTGCTAAAAGTAGGCCACTTCTTTTTCTAATTCTTTTGAGAATGGTTTATGCATGAATTACATCTATTCTGTGTATAGGAAAATACTCCTAACTTACGCCTTAATAGCACTTTACAGCTTACAAAAGGTTTTCAAGATCATAGCTCACCTAAAGCTCCTCCCCATCTTGTATTTCTGTTTCATGAGTGGCACCACCATGAACATTTATGTATATACTACTCAAGCTGGAAACTTTGTCATCTCCTTTTTGTTATCTCTTTCATATCAATAGATACTCTGTCTCCAAACTTCATTCTGTTCTTGAAGCAATCTGCCCTCTCTCCTCTGCTGCCTTGTTCACCATCAGCTAAATTTGTTACAATGTCTTGCCAGGCTTAATGCTATGATGTCTTGTGGGTTTCCTTGTCTCCACTTCTACTTTCCCTGTCATGTCCATTTCTAAACAGGGAGCCAGAATAATCTTCCTAAAATTCTAATCTGATGGTAATGCTCCTTTACCCACTGCCCAGCTGAACATAAACACTGACTCCCAATTGTTCTTAAAATAAATTTTAAACTCTTTAACCTGGCCAAATAATCTCCTGCTTGATCCAGGCCTTTCTTCTTTCTAGGTTTATCTTTTCACAGCACTTACATAGCCATACATAATTATTAAATGTAATCATGTGAAATTGCCACTAAACCATTTTTGGGAAGATAATTGTGTCAGTTTTTTACTGTTCAAACTAAAATGGGCTAGAATTTTTTCCCCTCTTTTTAGCCTATGTATACACTTTGCCTTCCACCTGGGTATATTTTCTCTTGTTCTTTATCTGGGCATTTCTACCTTGTCAATCTGATTTGAATCTAGACTTAAAAATCAATCTGTGGAAGCCCATCTGATTAAATCATCATGCTTCCCATTCTCAGTTGAATATCCCATTTTTTGTTCTAATCTCTGCACAAATTGAACTAACTGTACCACAGTATGATGACCTCATCTTTCTATGTTCTGTTAGAAGCATCAATTCTCTGAGAGCAAGGGACAGGCTTATTTTGTCCACAAAAGTACACTAAGTGTCTGGCACAAAACCTAGTGTATTGTAAGCTTTCAATAAATGCTTATTGAATGAAGAATAATTAACTTAATAAATAGTACAAGGAGTAGGATATTTTTTCCATTATCTTAGTACTTAGAAAAAATTGGTGATGTTTCCTGCTATTGATACAGAATGATTTATGATTTATATTATTTGATGTACTAATTTTGTGATTTCCTGTGTTTCTTAATTATTTCAAAATAAATATTGAAACAATGGCGATTAAGTGGGCCCAATGTATTAATTTTTGTTTACATATGAGGAAAGCAAGCCTTGGAGTGATATAATTTGTACATGGTCACGTAAGTGTTAACTGAGAAATGCATGACCTGAATGTTTTCGAGTATAGACAAAGAACATTTTACCCTCTTCCAGATCTTCCTGTGGACCTAGCAACCCAGTACCTTGTTCTGTCCATGGAAAACTTCATACTCTAATCTAGATTCTCTAATTTTGTGATTATTTTCCCAACATGAGAATCTGAACAAGAATTAAACAGGACAATATGTTTAGACTTGACACTTTTTGTTCTATCATTGTTATCTCATTTACTTATGTTTATTAGTTTCTTTTTCAAAATATGTTTTACCTTGTGTTTAAGTGATAGAATGTACTAAAACATTTACCAAGATAGAACACATTGACATATTCATCATTTCACAAAGATATAGTTTGCCTTACCCTGACCCTGTGGCAAAGAGAAGTTATGGCCTAGACTCATTAAGCAAAACTCCCGAATACACTAAACTATTAACTAAAGTCCTCATGCTGCATCACTAATCTTCTGAATTGTTCATCCTATGTATTTACTACTTTGTGTTCTTTGGCCTAAATCTCCTCCGTTTCTTCCCGACCACCCTGTGACTCTGTTCACCACCATTTTATCCTCTGACCTTTCTATATGCTTGATCTTTTCTTAAGTTTGATTCCTCATTTCAATAAAATCATGGAATGCTTTTTTCTTTCTGTGGCGGGTTTATTTAGCTTAGCATTATGTCCTCTATGAGTTTTTTTTGTGTGTTGTAGCAAATGATAATATCTTCCTTTGGGAAGCCTGAATGATACTCCAGTATGTATATGTGTGTTTCAGGTTATCAGTTCATTCATTGTTGGACAACAAGGTTCTTTTCATCTCCTGGCTACTGTGTATACTGCTCTAATTAACATGAAAGTATGCATATCTTCAGCTGGTGGTGGTTTCATTTCCTTTGGTGATATCCTCGGATGATTTCTAGGTCATATTGTAGTTATATTTGTAACTTATTTAGGAACCTCCTATTATTTTCCATAATGTCTGTACCAATCGATATTCCCAACAGTGTACAAGAATTGTCTTTTCTTCACACCCTGCCAACACTTGTTATCTCTTGTCTTTTGATAATATGTATCCTGTCAGGTATGAGGTGGTTTGAGGTTTGACTTTGCATTTTCAAGATGGTTAATGACATTGAGTATATTTTCTTATAGCTGTTGGCCATTTTATGTTACTTTCAGAGAAATATCTTTTAAGGCCCTTTGTCCTTTTTTAATTCAATATGTGCTGTGTTCTTGATTTTCGTAAGTTCTTGATAAATCTTGGATATGAATCTCTTGTCTGATATATTGCTTTCAAATAATTGTTAAGCAGCCTATATGTTATCTTTTCATTATGTTGATTGGTTGTTAAGTGCAAAAGCTTTTTAGTTTGTTGTACTCCTGTTTACTGACTTTCCTTTTTCCAGACTACATTTTTGGTGTGCTAACCAACAAAACACTGCCAAGACAGACCCAGACAAAAACACTACATGGAAAGAAAACAGTTAGCCAATATTTCTGATTAATATCTATGCCAAAATCTTCATAAAATATTAGCAAATTCAATTCAAAACCACATCAAGAAGATTAAACATCATTGGCAAGTGTCATTTATTCTTGGCATATAAGTCTGGTTTCACATAAATCAGTCAGTATGATACATTAAAGACTGTAATACAAAATCATATTGATAATGCAGAAAAACCATTTGAGAGAGATCAGCATTCCTTTTAAAAACTTTAACAGTTTACATGTAGAAAGATATTTCTTCAACATAATAAAGACCTTTTAGGGAAACTCCCAGAAAGTGTCATAATCAGTGAGATTTTACCTTAAAATCTGGAACAAGGCATGGGTGCCCACTCGTGTGCTTTTATTCAAAATAAGACTAGAAGTACTATCTGTAGCATTTAGACAAGAAAAAGCAATAAAATGTATCCAGACTAGAAAGGAAGACATGAATTTGTTTATATTCATAGAAAAAGTGATCTGATATGAAGCAAAACTTGAAGATTGCCCCAAAACAAAAACTGATAGGGTCTAATAAATGAATTTTAGTAAAGTCTCAGGATATCAAATTGACATAAAAATCCATGGCATTTATGTACATGAATAATGACCTAGCCAAAAATTAAATGAAGAAAACAATCCAATTTATAAAAGCAGCAAAATATAAAATACCTAGGAATTAACTTACACTAGGAGGTAAAAGGCCTGTATAATGAAAATATGAAACATTGACAAAAGAAATAGAAGAGAACACAAATAAATATAGTTCATGCTCATAGACTGAAAGAATTTATATTGTTAAAACTATGCATACTACCTGACATACATAATTAAGTTTCTATCAAAATCCGAATGTCATTGTTCACAGAAATAGCAAAATAAATATAAACTTCATACAGTACCACAAAAGATCCCAAATGGGTAAAATAACTCAAGTACAGTAAAGATAAAATTGGAACCATCATGCTTTCTGAATTCATGTTTTATTAGAAACCTGTAGTAATCAAAACAATATAGGACTGATGTTAAAATATTTACAAATAGAGCAGAATACAGAGCCCACAAAAATTCACACATATATGCTCAACTGTTTTCCCACAAGGGCACCAAAAAAGGCAAAAGGGAAGGAATAGTTTTACCAATGAATTTCATTGGGAAACTGGATATTTGTCTGCAGAAGAATGAAATTGAACACTTTACTTAGATAATGCCTGAAAATCAGATCAAAATAGATCAAAGACCTAAACATAAGACCTGACACCATAACATATCTAGAAAGAAACATTTCTCCCTTAAAGCCTAGATTCTAGAATTGTCCTAGGTACTCATTTCCACCTGCCTTTTGTAGCTTTGAACTGAGCTCCCTTTGCTTAAATATGTTCATTTATTCATTACTCAATATTTATTAATTTTGCACACCCCTCATTATACTCGAGAAACTGTGAAACGAACAGGGAATGAAATGCAAACTGTTCTCAAGGAGCTCATTCTAGCTGGGGAGAAGGACCCATGAAATGGAGGGCAGTGTCATAGCTACTGCATTAGTAATTAATACAGAAAGCTAGGTATACAGAAAAACACCTAACTTGAGCTTTCAATGTATTTAAACTATTCTTAAAGGTTTTTTTCTGTTTAAAATGCCTTAAGTTGGGCAGTTGGAGGAAACTGGGTGTGTTATCACAAGACTGGATAATATGATGGATGGGATGGAAGGATTTGATAGAAGGAATCAGGTGCAAAGATGCACAAACAAGACCTTGAAATCAGCTCTCTCAAGGAGCCCTACTCCACCTGAGAAAGCACGGACTATAGCTGAATATCACTGATCCATGTCTTTCCGTTTTGAAATAAGGTTATTTTCTCACTTCTCACAACTTGAGATATTAAAAGACAAGGTGTGCAAGAGGGTGGACCTCACTATTCTCTGTTGGTGGAGGATAGACAATGAATCCTCTCCATTGTTTCCATGAGATTGTTGATACTGATACCTCATTCTTAGATGTTTATAATGATCTTTCCTAGAAAGTGAAAAGAGAGGGAAAGGAATCAAAGAACAAACAGCATTGTAAATGTCAATGTATCCCATTAAATTGTTTCACCTCTTATCTTCCTTTTTTGTTTGTTTTTTCCTTTAGGTAAGTGAAATAGTTACAGGACTGCCTCTGCATGCAGTGACTTTGTCCTCTGAATATACCGCAAGTTAACGTTCCAATGTCTTCCTTCGCCTCTACTTGACTCGTGAGTTCACCCAGATGTGCTAAATAAGCATATGTAGCATTAAGAAATATGTCGATAGTTGTATTTCTCAGTAATGTACAGTTGTGCCTTTCTTTAAGGTAAGTGAACCCATTCAAATGTTGATTTTGCCCATACATGCACTAAATAAAATACTAATCCATTTACAGCAATATCCATAGTAAACAACAAACCTGTCCACTTTTATTTTTTCATTTTTCATGGGTTTACAGTAAATAAGTTTTGGGAGGAATATTCAAATAGTAGACTATTTTAAGTTTTGAGATATACCTTCCTTTAACTATTTTGTTCCTTTTCTCCTTAAAAGTTATACTAAAAAATACGGAATTGTCATAAATTTTGTTGTGCTCTGAATTCTGGCTTCTTCCCTTTGCAGTGTCCAAATCTGATGAGGGATCATTATTCTAAACTTGAAGAAAATGAGTTCTTAGCAGTGCTTTGTGCAATAAAATTTGCTTGGCAAGATGGGATGTAAATAGAAAAAGTGGGAAAAGAATACTTGGAAGTTATTAAGTGTTTGAACAATGACTGCTCCTGGAAAATTGGCAGTTCTCTTCTTGTCCTCTGTCCTGGGCTTGGCCACTGTCCTGGCTGCACACTTAGCTATTCTTCAATTCCTTATCTTATTCTCAAATTCAGCTTTTGTTTTCTGCATAGACTACATCAGCTATGTTCAATTTGACAGTTTGCATTTACTGTGGCCATCTCAGATGTTCCAGCAAGCTGACTTGTGTGTAACTCGTGTATAATGCAGTGCAGGCACACCTGATCTCTACAGAGAGTTACACACCTCCTATTTCACAATAATTTTCCTAGCTGATAGAGCTCATCGAGCCAACCCCTTTGCTCACCTGAAGGGGACTGATTTTTCTGAGGTGCTGCTGATTCCCTGTTTGAATTCTGTCATTGATATCCAGGTGTGAAATTAATAATTATGAAGCACAATGCATGGTGTTACAGCAAAAGATTAAACAGCTTTCCTTGAGGATCATTGTTGGAATTGGCCCTCTGTGATAAATTAATATAAACTAAATATTTCAGTTTGTTACATTATTGTCTCATTCAATAGTTAACTACTGTGTGTCAGAGTGAGTCTTGCTACTTATGGAAAATGTAAGATGGATGTATTTCTGTACATTGTTTAGCTTCTAATTACAGAAGTAAAAATAGGCAATACACTACTGTCTTAAGGGGAAAAAGGAAATTAGTACTGACATTGGTGGAGAAGGTAATCTTAAAATGTGGAATTTGTGTCAACTCTACTATAGTTCTACAGATTTTAACAGAAGTAATAGTTGGATAGCCCTGGAGACATAAGTCAGGAGCATGAACCCAAATTTTACCTTTTACCAGTTGGAAATATTGAGCTAGCTGCTTACTCCTGCTGAGTTTCTGTTATTTTTTAAATATGCAAAATGGGTATAATGGTAGCTACTTTCAGAAGTTACAGTGAGTATGCAGGGAAAAAATTTCATGAGATAATAAGTGTCACACTGCAAATACATCATATATAATCAATAGTAGCTGACGTGGGAAGGTGGGAGAAGAGGGCTGGGGAAATGGCGGTGGTGCTAAGTGGCAGTGGTTATAACAGTGATAATGATGTTTTGAGTCTTGAAATGTTAGTGTAATTGCTTTTGTAAAGCTTGTTTTTGTTCTGTTTGTTGTTTACTGTTAAGTAAATATGGACAATCACCTAACAGAATTTTTATTGTCGTACTCTTGATATTATTTACAACCACCTTAGAATAATGGATAGTTGTATTATTAGCTATTAGTCATAGATTCTCAGTGTAAAAGATCCAGTTTTGATTGATCTTAAGTCAAATTGGCTAGGTGTTAGTGTTACTCCATTTTCATTATTACAAATAAATACCTAAGGTTTTACAATTATGGTGGTATCAGTTTTATCCTAAACACTCCATCATTGTTACCATTTGTAATTTATTAAGCTTTGTAGTATTCCAGGTGATATCCATTTATTACCTCATTTAACTCCAAGAATAACCATTCACTTATTGAATGTTTTCCATTTTATAAAGAATCATACTCTGAGAAGTGAATCAGATGTACATGATACAGCGAGAGAGCAGCAGAACTTGATTTTAAGGCAGATCTGCTTGACTCAGCATACATATCTCATTCACTTTTTTATACTCCTTTTTGCAATAAAACATTGCATAGGACCTCCCTGGTCCATGCTGTGACTACTCTGGGGGTCTATGAGATGTGGGGACTTTTATCTTTCAGGGAAGTACTCTCTGTGTGATCTGTCCACCCCATTGGTATTGTAGGGTTTTTCAAATGAGGAGACAGGACACTGGAGAGTCCATTCTGAGAGTGTGCTACTGGATAGCTATGTGCTTCCACTTTTATCTATAGGGTACCAGCAAGTCTACAAGCCATCAGGCATGTAGGCAAGGTTATACATCAGCTTAAGGATTTGGGAAAAGGAATTCGGTCTAGGGGTCTAACTTAGGGAATAGAGCTGTGTTGTAAATCTTCAGAGACAAGCCCATTTAGATTCTTATGTAAATGTACAAATTCCTGAAAATACTCCAGGTACCTATTTATGACCATTAGCCTCCTGTTGCTCCAGCTGCCACATTCCTTTGGGGGCAGGTGTGTCCATCCCCAGCCCCAGCCCCAGCCCCAGCCTGTTTTGGGGTAAGCACAAACTGTGGCCTTGCCTCTAATTTCAGGGGGATATGCCCCCCTGAAAGGCACTTAGGCAGCATCTCTCCAAGGTGTGATATCTCTTTGTGTAGCTTTTCAACACATCCCAGATCTGCGTATCCAAGGTATTGGCTTTAACAAGGCACTAGATTCCATGTGGTTTCCAGCCATCAGTTCTGTTGATCAAATTTCCATTGGACAGCTGTATAGCACTACTGATTTCATTCTATAAATATGTGGCAAGTAGTGCCACATATTCTATTTCATAGAAATAGAAAAATAGAAATATTCTATTTCATAGAAATATGAGAGGTTATCAAAAAGTTCATGGAAAAACAGAATTAACAGATAAGTTTGTAAGCACAAAAATTAGGTCTGCGCATAGTTTTTTCGTAATACTCATTAGCCATGACCTTTTTGAAGCCCTCCCCTATCTTTACTTTGGATACATGTCTAGTGTCTCTTGGTTTAAATTGAAATCTCTGTTAGACAGCAGTGCAGAACGACTGAGTAACAGGCCCCACTTCAAAAATATTCCCATATTCAGCATCACCCAAGAGAATTTCTAAATCCTCACCATCTCCTTTCTTTTGATTATATTTTCAAAGAGACTGAATTTGGATTTATGTGATCTGCCTCTCCCAAATACTGTTCTTTAGTTAGTGTCTGCACTCCTCTGAACTGTATCCTTTGAGCACAAGGCTTTGATGCTTCTTCAAACCTTGATAGGCCCTTTACACATTGTTGGAATGAGTCTGTAAAGTCATCTCTGAAAGTGGATTTTGGTCAAGTCATGGAGAATGAGATAGGAAATTTCAGGGTGTCTCTGGGAGGTTAGGAGGCAAGGGTTGCTCCACCGCCAGGTAGAGAAGCCTGCATAATGAGGTAGGAGGCATTTTTACCTATAAGGCAATTCCCCCTGGGACCAACTCCATGTATGGTTTCTGTCACACTTTATCTCTTTTTTGAGGAAGGCAGAAGGTTTCTGGGAATAATGATCTGCTTTCAGAAAGGACATGTATGATGAAATTGTCTGCCTGAGGCTACCTGTATTGATTGTTTTGAAGAAAATGCTTGATTAGCTAGGAACCCAGCTTGGCACATATTTTATTCTCTTTTTCAAACTGGATTTATTTTTCTCAAGGTAGGAATGGGGGTGAAGCAGAACAGATACTAGAGTAAAGGAGTATTTTTTTAATATTGAATATAAAGAGACCAGATTTCATGCATTTCAAAGATAGATTTCTAAGAACATAAGGACACTTTCCTCATTTCCTCCCTCCCTCCCTCTCTTCTTTCTTGTTTTTTCTTTTAATTTTTGGGTTAACATACTATCAGTTTACTTTATAATCACAGACTTTATACGTCCCAAAATATAGTGTTCAACAAGTAAAACGTAGAAAGACCTCTGTTCCACAGGAATAGAACCAAGGGCTATAATGATAAACAGATCATCAAATGTCAATTTCATCTTTATAGATTCAGAGTTTTTTTCTTTATATGTTATCTACCACAAATCACAGAAAAATACAAAATTTGTCTTTTTTGGTTGTCTACTTATTTCACTAAGCATAATGCTCTCCACTTGCATCCATTTCGTTGAAAGGGATAGGATTTCATTCTTGTTTATGTCCGAGTAGTACTCCATGGCGTGTGTGTGTGTGTGTGTGTGTGTGTGTATAATATTCTCTTTCTTCAAGTCATCAAGTGATGGATATCTGGGTTGATATCATATCTTAGCTTTTGGAGTTTGGGGATGCTCCTTCATATGTTGATTTTATTTCCTGTGTGCATATTCCCAGCAGTGGGTTGGCTGGGTCATAATGTAAGAAGACTGTATGTGTTTGGTTTTAAATTTGAAAAATGAAAACCTCTGACTAATAACAAAATATAAACATGTTTTCAAAACTGTACAGTAGTATATACATGTTGGTTATTTTTATAAATTTTAGTATTTCACTTCATGCTAGAATCTGAAAGGAACGGTGTAGAAAGAGTGCTGACCATCTTGTGGAAAAATGTTCGATGCAAATCTATTTCATGTGTGATACTTTCAAGGACTAGAGGAGGAGGAAGGATTTCCCTATAGTTCTGTGTTCTTATGATGTAGACTAATGACCAAGTAAGTACACATGGAAATTTTTCCTATTAACCTATTACATTTATCTAAACATACTCAGTTGCTTTTATAATGACTCCATACTCAGTAACACAGACACAAACTTAGTTTTCCCCAAATATTTTATGTTTTATTCCTGAGGCTTCATTGAGGAATTTTATGTTTCTTAACTGATAAATGTGTAGGATGCCCTCCAGTTGATCAGTATCCTTGAAGTTTAACTCCAGAGTGGAACCCAATGTTCTAGTTACCATCTGGCTAGGTCAACTCAAAGTTGTGTAATGAATGAATAATTGTTACAGGAACAGACAGAGTATTATGGCAGTTTCCCATTGGAGGACACTCAACCAGACCTCAAATGAAGTTCTAGGAGTAGAAATCTGGGTTGCTATGTGTATGTCATCTTCCCCACCACTGGATTGTCTATTCCCAGCCCATTTCCATGTATTAAATAGGTGATCTCCAGGAAGTTACTTCTTTATTGTGTGGATTAATAAATTAATTTATGGAAGTCACTGAAAATATTCTCTAGACAGTAAAAAGTGCTCAAGACATATTCATTCTTCTAAGTAAAATCCAGGCAGTTTCCTAAAGGAAATTCTCTTGTACATTTCAGGGTCTTTCATATTACTGCTGCCAACATGAAACCAACCATCTTTCTATAGGGAAGGTATTTCCTCAGGGGTCTGACAATGGAGATGGCTTCATAGACTAATTATGAAGCTTTGCGTCTGCCAGGCACCATGTTTTTAACATTCATATTTCTTCCTGAAGGAAAAGAAATATTTTTGACTTGAGTTTTTAAACTATAATATTTAACTGCCGGTTTGTGCAATTAATCGAGTGTTTTCATAATCTAGTTACTCTCTTGGACTTGTAGAATTTCAAATTTGGGTGGCTAGAATTGTAAATTACTTCGCATATCCAAGCTGGGCCATATGTATAAAGGGAAGTAGGAGAAAATAAAGGAATAACTTAGATAGTACAAGGCAAAAAAATCATCTGCTGTTCAGAACTGCTTCAATTATTTGACTATTTGGAGTGGAAGATTTATTTAGAATGAATAAATTTCACAAATTCATGTCAGACAGTAAAGTTTTAGACTAGCAGAGGATCTTACGTCATCTGAACCTGAGGTGTTGAAAAACACATGTAGCTGCCTCTTCTCCCAGTCTAGCTAGCCTGTGTCTAAATGTCTTCAAATTCAGCATGGTCTCCATTTCTTCTTTGGATGAATCTGTTAGAAAATTCTTTGTTGTTTAGACCTGTGTTCTCTCATTCATCTATTTCTACCCTTGATTTCTCTATAGACTACCAATTCTAACTTTAGATTTCTATTCTAAAACATTGAATATATTCTTGTCTTTCTTGACATGATGTTTCAAATTCACCAAACAATTTAGCTCATTTTCTTTATCCTCTGTAAATCACTTAAATAACTGCTAGGAGTTTTGATTGAGAACTCAAAGCAACTAGATAACCCAGTGCCCCCACTCTGGCCGAAGGTCACATCTTAGCCTTTCTTGGGGGCAGAGGACAAACGTAGAGTTCTCCATCCCCTAGCAGAGTTCTGATCCAATTTTGATAGGACAGAGTTATCCCAGGACAAATATCTGCAGAGGTTGTGTTTTTCAGAAAAATATCACACAACTGTACCTTTTACTCTCTGAAGAAATGTCTTTCTTGAAGAGTTCTATATTGACTGTCGATTTCATATTATAAAAACAAAAGCTAAGAACAAAAGGGAGAAGAAAATAAAGAATTGAGTACAATGAAAGAGAAAGGGAGGAAAGAGAAAGTAGTAGTAGTAGTTGGGGTTTATTTATGTGTTAGAATTGATATAATTATATAACTCACAGAAAAAAAAAGGAAGCAGGAAACCTCCTTGATTCGTGATAGTAACTTGAGCACTTTTATACATACCAAATATTTTCCTCAGGGCTTTAAATATAGTGACCTTCCTAGTTTTTCCTCAAACCTATTGAAAGAGGTTTGCTCATCCCCATTTCTGTCATTGAGACAACTGAGATGCAATGAGGTTAGATAACTTGAATAATATCACCCACCTAAGAAATTATGGAGCTGGGGATACATTCCAGAAAATATTACTCCATAGTTCATACTTTTTAAAATTGAATTTATTTAAACAGAACAGATTTCATGTATATTATTTTAAGCACATATTATTTCAACTTCCCACCTTCCCTCTTCCTTTGTCTCTTTTAACATTTGTGATAATATGCTTACCAAATATACTTAACGTTTTCAGGTTCTCAATCTTTAATCTCATCAAAAACTTTATGAAGCAGGTGATCATTATTTTCTACAGGTAAAGAAATATTTACCTACATATGATTGCCCGTATTAACACATCTTGTTAGTGGTGGAGCTGGTATTCTGATCCAGCCCTGCCACCATGCTGGAGACAAAAATCTTACTGAAGGTGTTCAGGATGATTGTGTTGTAGAGCATGGAAAGTGCCCATAAGCACTCAACATATGTAGTACTCCAAAAGGGTTTAAGAATACTTAGCAAGGTGCCCGTGAGCAAAAAATTGTTGAATGCAATCTGATTACACAAGTGCAGATAAGACTTAGAATAGTTTATCTGATGAGGGAAGATAAGTGTATTCTGTTTCTACATGGAACACACATGCAACAGGTGATTGAAAGAATTAAGGAAGAAAACGTTTAAAGAGCATTCACTTACCCAGTAAAGTTGTCTTGAAGGAATAGTTCTAGAATTTGGGGAGTGTAGTGTGGCAAGTTTAGCTTGAACATAAACCTGTACAGATCCAGGGACCCTGAGAAATTCCGAACTAAGATGTACTTAGGATGCCCACTTGATTATCTCTGAACCTTTCTCTGCTCTCGTAATTGGGAGAGGGCAACTTTATTCTTATCCCACTTTCGTTTTGAAAAACATAGCCTAAGACTCTGTTAAAGTGCAGTAATTCTAAATAGCAAGTGCTTCCTTCTGTCTGGCTCACTGAATTGCAGCCTTAGTTTTCTTAATGGATGTTAATTCATCATTACTCAAAAGCTCACCATCCCCCAATTCCTCCTAGAGAGAGAGAGAAGCTTTACTACATCCATGTATTTCCTTGGTTGGTTTTGCATTGAACCTGTTGTTCATAATGTAACTTCTTCCTCAGCTGGGCTTCTATTATGTTTTTTTGCCACTTCTTGTATATTTGAGCGTAAGAAATAACTGCTACTTCCCATTTCCCTCAAGAAACTCAGATCAGACATCTTACTCATTAAATCTATTCTCAGTTAAATTAGCTATACCATGAATTTCCATACCTCTTCGGCAGATGTGTTTCACATATAGTAAAACTGATATGCTTTCCTTGAGTTGCCAATTTCCCAAATAAGGTTATCTAAAAATTCTATCTACTATCAATATAATTTCATAAGTGAAAGGACCCTTTCATTCTCAAAATATAGGATTGAAATAATCTTACCATCAAGGGTGGTTATTTACATTGTAAAAAAGATACCTTTAGGAAAATAAGTAATTCATTAAGGTTATATTTTTATCATGGTAGGCCAGCATTTAGGAAATGCTCTGATAATACACCTGTAGGTATGTTGTGATACCCATAGCTTTCCACATGCAGTTAGAAAGTATCTCTTAGCAAAGGCAATTATTGTACATAACTTAGTCATATCATTGTTTTTACAGCTCAGAACAAGAAGTCATGGAATCACAGATCATCAGTGTTTGAGAGTCGTTGAAAAATTAAGTCTTTGCTTTATTACCCCATGTCATGATGGCCGTGTAGGTTATCTAGAGCTTGTTATTTTTTAGCCCTTTTCTTATTTATCCCTACCATATAGGTTAGGCCTAGGGTTTGCAAAGAAGAGTAATGTGATTCCTTTGCCCTTAGGTATTTACTGACTCTGCTTCACACCTAGCTGCCCACCTGCCCTTTGGATGTTATTACTCACTTCAGCTCTCTTACAGCTGAGCTGAGACTTATTAACAAGGTGAGGCCCAGGAAACCCTGAAGTCATAGGAAAGAATAATGAAAAATTAGTGAGCACAGCTATACGTAGGCTTTGTACATCCGTCAGTCTTTACTATCAAGAAAACCTTTTGAGTTGGTATAATTTGCAATTATTTACTGGTGACAAGCTGTTTAAAAGAAAATCAGAAACTTACTGGAGTTTTCTCAAGGCATTCTGAAGACTGTTCCCAAGATTTGTTTGCCTGGTTTCAATGACCAGGATTTTTTACATGTCTAGAGATGGGATTTGTATACGAGTGGAGGCTGAGCTTGTATCCCCGTGGAGTTTGGTTTATAGGATATGTGATCTGGGTGTTTACATGATTATGCTCTGCCCTTACATGTTGAATCTTTTCCTGGCTGTTCAGTGTACCTGAAACTTTACTAAGAATTTATTTAGAAATCAGGATATATGTTTCAGTTCATGATTTCCTCTCTAGTTGAAGCAACCCCTGACCACTCTATCCCTATCCATGTTACAATTTTTTACCACAGTCATTGTAATCTGAAATTCTTATGCGATTATGTGTCTGTATTGCCCAAAAGATTATAAGCAGTTATTTGAAAGCAGGTTATTTGAGTTATATAACTGTATTTCTATCATATAGAGTAGCATCTAACACAGAATATGTCCTCAGTGAAATTGTTGAAGAAATGTGTTCTTCAGGTAAAATTAGCATTATTTATTCATCAGAATATCACATCATCTTTGCAAATGGATATTTTTCCTCATATTTTATTTTTTTCTAAAGAGATATGGGGTATTTTAGATAATAAACAAAATTGCAAGTTTGGATTACATAAGACATCTAACTATTTTGGAGAACTATCTTTCTGTGTATAGAAAATATCCTTTTAAATAACCACCTTTATATTTTCATATCATTGTGATTTGTCTTGCACATTTTGGAAGACACATAAACTTAAGATGGCCAGACTGAGGAGGAGAATTATACTCAATTTTAGGTAAGGAATGGATACCTGGATGCAATTCCTCTTTATTGTCAGCAGGGGTCTCAAAAAGTCTTTTACCCACCAGTGTGTCTAATAACCAAGTTACTTGTTTTATTGTTGTCAACAGAGTGAACACCCATACTCTAAAATGCATTAAATACATTTAATTAACATGTTCTTTTTAAAATTACATATTTGTTTATTTCTTATAAGTATTGACAACTGTTATTTAGTGTTTACCTAGCCATAAATTGATAAGTGTATCTTAACAAGAATCAGAGCTAGTGTAGAAATAGGATTTTATTTGTGTTTCCAATTAAGGGTCACAAAATAAAATCTGTAGTGCATTTCTTGTCTTTAAACAAGTCCAAAGAATTGTATGTAACTATCAGAATTGGTATAAAAACAGACTGCCACTCTTCATTCTGACTCTTTATAAATTATTTTAATGATTATTCATGGAGCAAATAAATGTAATTTGCCTTGTTTAAAAAAAAGTAATCACTTATTTTTCTTTTCTTTGATTCAAGAGACAAAGAAAGAGAATTATTCTATCTATTGATTCATTCCCCCAAAGGCCCATGATGGCCAGGGTTGGACTAGACTATAGTTGGGAGCCAGGTCCATGTTCAAACAGTTACTTGAACCATTGCCACTAGCTTGCATGGCGTGCTCTATCAGAAAGCTGAAGCTAGGAGCTGGATTTGGACCACACACCCATACCATCTCTGCTCAGATAAACCAGGACTTTTCAGGCATAGTAACTGTCAGTCATAACCATTGCAACTCTGGTTGCAAGAAGTGAGTCAGATCCTGGCCACAGTTTCTCCTACCCTCTCCCACATCCTGTTGGCCTGACGCATCACCACAGCAGGTAGTTCTTCTGTCCAAGTCTTTTCCTTCCTATCTAGTCTTTCATTTTGCTTGTTGTTGACAGTGTACTGACAGCTTTTTCTAAATTGCTATCTCTTCCTTACTCTAATTACCTTGAATAGAAATTCAAGGTTTCAAATCATCATGACAAAAATTAGTTTCTCCAAAGGTCATCTTTACCTGGACATCCATATATGATGAGAACTTGTCATTCTGCCAAGTTATGTGCTCCTTGTTGATGGTATCCCTTAGTTCAACAACATCTATTTCTAGATAGATGGGTAGAAAGTTAGGCGGGAGCCAAGATGGCGGAATAGTGAGGACGCGCACTAGCAGTCCGCAAAAAGATAGTTTAATAAAAACAGAGTTACTGTAGCCTCAGGAAAAATCTCACGGAAAAAAATGCAGTGGAAATTCTTCCGGACCCAGTGAATGAGACGCAGAGGACCTAGGGGAAAGTAAGTTTGCGAACGGCAAATCGTGCCTTAGTGGCACGGGAGCTGCCGGGAGGGACGGGAACCGGACGGAACACAGTCGCCATTGGATTCGAGCGCTTAAACGGGAGCCGATACAGGGATCCCGAGACACTGGCGGGGGGAAGCAGACGCCACGGGGGAAACAGCACAATTGAGGCGAGCCCACACGGACACTAGCCTCTTTCGTTGCCCACCCTGCTAATTCTAGCTGGACTGAACGCAGTGGGACGCGCGCGGCGCGCCCGCCGGCTGAACCGGAAGCCGGGCAGAACACAGTCGCCATTGGAACTGAGCACTTGAACGGGTGCCGATACAGGGATCCCGAGACACTGGTGGGGGGAAGCAGACCCCCCACGGGGGAAACAGCACAATTGAGGCGAGCCTGCACGGACACTAGTCTCTCTCGTCACCCACCCTGCTAATTTGAGCTAGATTAAACGCAGTGGGACAAGGCGCGCCCACCCGCCCGCCCGCCCGCCCATCACTGAGGCAGACGGAACCAAAAACCCGAGGCTGTAGAAACCTGAAGGGGATCCAAAAACTGGGAACACACCGCGCACACAAACTCCGTTACCTTGACAACCCAGAGAAAGAGTGTGGGGAAAAAAAAAAAATGCCAAATAAAAACAGATTCCGAGGGAGCAAGATCAAGGAAGATGCTATGATGACCCCAAACGGAAAAGACACCCCAAGTCAGGATTGTGAAGATAATGAGATAGAAGAAATGCAAGAAGCAGATCTCAAAGAATTGATAAGAACATTAAGAAGTTCTCAAAAACAAATTCTTGAACTACAGAAATCTTTAATGGATAAGATAGAAAATCTCTCTCGCGAGAATGAAGCACTACGGAGAAATCAAAACGAAATGAAACAACTAGTAGAACAAGAAGCTACGAGAGTGACAAAAAATCTTAATGAATTGAAGAATTCAATAGATCAAGTGACAAGCAATCTTGAGGGCCTTAAAACCAGAATGGGTGAAGCAGAGGAGAGAATATCGGACCTAGAAGACAGAGAACAGGAGAGGAAACAGTCAAACCAAAGACAAGAAGAGGAAATTAGAAAACTAAAAGATATTGTCGGGAATTTACAGGATACTATTAAAAAACCCAACATTCAGGTTCTAGGTGTTCCTGAAGGTATGGAGAGGGAGAAAGGATTAGAAGGCCTTTTTAGGGAGATACTAGCAGAAAACTTTCCAGGCTTGGAGAAAGACAGAGAAATCCTAATCCAGGAAGCTCATAGAACCCCTAATAAACATGACCAAAAGAGATCCTCTGCACGACATATTGTAATTAAACTCACCACAGTGAAGCAAAAAGAAAAGATCCTAAAATGTGCAAGAGAGAAACGTCAGATTACTCTCAGAGGATCTCCAATTAGACTTACAGCTGACTTCTCAACAGAAACCCTACAAGCTAGAAGGGAATGGCGAGACATAGCCCAGGTACTTAGAGAGAAAAACTGCCAGCCCAGAATATTATACCCTGCAAAGCTCTCATTTGTGAATGAAGGTGAAATAAAGACCTTTCATAACAAACAAAAATTGAAAGAATTTGTTGCCACTCGTCCAGCCCTGCAAAAGATACTTAAAGACGTGTTACACACAGAAGCACAGAAACACGACCATCAACATGAAAGAAGGTAAACGAAGGGAACCTCACGGCAAAAGATCACAGGGAATTCAAAGCATACATTAGAAAATATCTGGCAAATGGCAGGGCAAACTTACCACTTATCAATAGTCACATTGAACGTTAAAGGTCTAAACTGTCCTGTTAAAAGACAGAGATTGGCTGATTGGGTTAAGGAACAAAAACCATCTATTTGCTGCCTACAAGAAACACATCTTTCCAACGAAGATCCATACAGACTGAAAATAAAAGGATGGAACAAGATATACCATGCCAACAGAAATGAAAAAAGAGCGGGTGTAACCATCTTAATATCGGACTACATAAACTTTAACACAAAAACTGTTAAGAGAGACAAAGAGGGGCACTATATAATGATTAAGGGATCAATACTACAGGAAGATATAACAATTCTCAATGTATATGCACCTAATTACAGGCCACAGGTTTATTTAAAAAATTTGTTAAGAAACTTAAAGGGAGACTTAGACCCCAACACAATAGTACTGGGGGACTTCAATACTTCACTCACAGATATTGACAGATCGACAGGACAGAAGATCAACAAGGAGACAGTAGATTTAAACAACACTATAGCCCAAATGGATCTAACAGATATCTACAGAACTTTTCATCCTACAAGTAATGCATTCACATTCTTCTCAGCAGTACATGGAACCTACTCTAGGATTGATCACATATTAGGCCATAAAGCAAGTCTCAGCAAATTCAAAAGAATTAGAATCATACCATGCAACTTCTCAGACCATGAGGGAGTGAAGTTGGAAATTAGCAACTCAGGAATCTCTAGAGCATATGCAAACACATGGAGATTGAACAACATGCTCCTGAATGAACAATGGGTCACTGAAGAAATCAAAAGAGAAATCAAAAATTTTCTGGAAGTAAATGAGGATAACAGCACAACATACCAAAACTTATGGGATACAGCAAAAGCAGTGTTAAGAGGAAAGTTTATATCAATAGGTGCCTACATCAAGAAACTGGAAAGGCACCAAATAGATGAGCTTTCAATGCATCTCAAGGATCTAGAAAATTTGCAGCAAACTAGACCCAAATCTAGTAGAAAAAGAGAAATAATCAAAATCAGAGAAGAAATCAACAGGATTGAATCCAAAAAAACATTACAAAAAATCAGCCAAACGAGGAGCTGGTTTTTTGAAAAAATAAACAAGATTGACACCCCATTGGCCCAACTAACTAAAAAAAGAAGAGAAAAGACCCAAATCAGTAAAATCAGAGATGAAAAAGGAAATATAACAACAGACACCACAGAAATCAAAAGAATCATCAGAAATTACTACAAGGACTTGTATGCCAGCAAACAGGGAAACCTATCAGAAATGGATAGATTCCTGGACACATGCAACCTACCTAAATTGAACCAGGAAGACATAGAAAACCTAAACAGACCCATAAGTGAGTCAGAAATTGAATCAGTAATAAAGGCCCTCCCAACAAAGAAAAGCCCAGGACCAGATGGATTCACTGCTGAATTCTACCAGACATTTAAAGAAGAACTAACCCCAATTCTTCTCAAACTATTCAGAACAATCGAAAAAGAGGGAATTCTCCCAAATTCCTTCTATGAAGCCAGCATCACCTTAATTCCTAAGCCAGAAAAAGATGCAGCATTGAAAGAGAATTACAGACCAATATCCCTCATGAACATAGATGCAAAAATCCTCAACAAAATTCTGGCCAATAGACTGCAACAACACATCAGAAAGATCATCCACCCAGACCAAGTGGGATTCATCCCTGGTATGCAGGGATGGTTCAATATTCGCAAAACAATCAACGTGATACACCACATTAACAGGCTGCAGAAGAAAAACCATATGATTATCTCACTAGACGCAGAGAAAGCATTCGATAAAATTCAACACCCTTTCATGATGAAAACCCTAAGCAAACTGGGTATAGAAGGCACATTCCTCAATACAATCAAAGCAATTTATGAAAAACCCACGGCCAATATCCTATTGAATGGGGAAAAGTTGGAAGCATTTCCACTGAGATCTGGTACCAGACAGGGATGCCCACTCTCACCACTGCTATTCAATATAGTGCTGGAAGTCTTAGCCAGAGCTATTAGGCAAGAAAAAGAAATTAAAGGGATACAAGTTGGGAAGGAAGAACTCAAACTATCCCTCTTTGCAGACGACATGATTCTTTATTTAGGGGACCCAAAGAACTCTACTAAGAGACTATTGGAACTCATAGAAGAGTTTGGCAAAGTAGCAGGATATAAAATCAATGCACAAAAATCAACAGCCTTTGTATACACAGACAATGCCACGGCTGAGGAAGAACTGCTAAGATCAATCCCATTCACAATAGCTACAAAAACAATCAAATACCTTGGAATAAATTTAACTAAGGACATTAAAGATCTCTACAATGAAAATTACAAAACCTTAAAGAAAGAAATAGAAGAGGATACCAAAAAATGGAGAAATCTCCCATGCTCATGGATTGGAAGAATCAATATCATCAAAATGTCCATTCTCCCAAAAGCAATTTACAGATTCAACGCAATACCAATCAAGATACCGAGGACATTCTTCTCAGATCTGGAAAAAATGATGGTGAAATTCATATGGAGACACAGGAGACCTCGAATAGCTAAAGCAATCTTGTACAACAAAAACAAAGCCGGAGGCATCACAATACCAGATTTCAGGACATACTACAGGGCAGTTGTTATCAAAACAGCATGGTACTGGTACAGAAACAGATGGATAGACCAATGGAACAGAATAGAAACTCCAGAAATCAATCCAAACACCTACAGCCAACTTATATTTGATCAACGATCCAAAACCAATCCCTGGAGTAAGGTCAGTCTGTTTAATAAATGGTGCTGGGAAAACTGGATTTCCACGTGCAGAACCATGAAGCAAGACCCCTACCTTTCACCTTACACAAAAATTCATTCAACATGGATTAAAAATTTAAACCTACGACCCGACACCATCAAATTACTGGAGAGCATAGGAGAAACCCTGCAAGACATAGGTACTGGCAAAGACTTCTTGGAAAAGACCCCAGAAGCACAGGCACTGAAAACCAAAATTAACTACTGGGATTGCATCAAATTGAAAAGTTTCTGTACTGCAAAAGAAACAGTCAGGAAAGTGAATAGGAAACCGACAGAATGGGAAAATATATTTGCAAACTATGCAACAGATAAAGGGTTGATAACCAGAATCTACAAAGAAATTAAGAAACTCCACAACATCAAAACAAACAACCCACTTAAGAGATGGGCCAAGGACCTCAACAGACATTTTTCCAAAGAGGAAATCCAAATGGCCAACAGACACATGAAAAAATGTTCAAGATCCCTAGCAATCAGGGAAATGCAAATCAAAACCACAATGAGGTTTCACCTCACCCCGGTGAGAATGGCTCACATTCAGAAATCCACCAACAATAGATGCTGGAGAGGATGTGGGGAAAAAGGGACACTAATCCACTGTTGGTGGGAATGCAAACTGGTGAAGCCACTATGGAAGTCAGTCTGGAGATTCCTCAGAAACCTGAATATAACCCTACCATTCAACCCAGCCATCCCACTCCTTGGAATTTACCCAAAGGAAATTAAATTGGCAAACAAAAAAGCCGTCTGCACAGCAATGTTTATTGCGGCTCAATTCACAATAGCTAAGACTTGGAACCAACCCAAATGCCCTTCAACAGTAGACTGGATTAGGAAATTATGGGACATGTACTCTACAGAATACTATACAGCAGTCAAAAACAATGAAATCCGGTCACTTGCAACAAAATGGAGGAATCTAGAAAACATCATGCTGAGTGAATTAAGTCAGTCCCAAAGAGACAAATATCATTTGTTTCCCTTGATTGGCGATGACTAACTGAGCACCAAAGGGGAAACCTGTAGAAGTGAAATGGACACTATGAGAAACAGTGACTCGATCAGCTCTTGTGCTGACTGTTGTTGTACAATGTAATACTTTATCCATGGTAGTATTTTTTTTTTCTCTTTATCCTAGTACTAGTGGTTGAACTCTGTAATTAACACACAATTATTCTTAGGTGTTTAAATTTTAACCGAAAAGTGATCTCTGTGAAATATAAGAGTGGGAATAAGAGAGGGAGGAGATGTAAAATTTGGGACATGCTCAATCGGAACGGCCCCAAATGATGGAGTTAGAATTGTGCCAGGGGTTTCCAATACAATCCCATCAAGGTGGCATGTACCAAGGCCATCTCATTAGTCCAAGTGATCGGTTTCAGCTCACAGTTGATCACACTGATAGGTCTAAGAGTCAAAGGGATCACACAAACAAGACTAGTGTCTGCTAATACTAACTGATAGAATGAAAAAGGGAGAGAATGATCCAACATGGGAAGCAGGATACACAGCAGACTCATAGAATGGCAGATGTCCTAAATAGCACTCTGGCCTCAGAATCAGCCCTTAAGGCATTTGGATCTGGCTGAAGAGCCCATGAGAATATTTTAGGCATGGAAAGCTAAGACACTCTGGAAAAAACAGAAGACCTAAATGAAAGATCTCTGCGAGTGAGATCCCAGTGGAAAGAACGGGGCCATCAAAGAAGGAGGTACCTTTCTCTGAAGGGAGGAGGGAACTTCCACTTTGACTATGGCCCTGTGGGAATAAGATCGAAGTCGGCGAACCCTAAAGGCTTCCATAGCCTCGGCAACTCATGACCAGAGCCTAGGGAGATTACTGACGCCATAAACAAGAGTGTCAAATTGTTAAATCAACATCAGGAGTCACTGTGTACTTACGTCTCATGAGGGATCTGTCCTTAATGTGTTATCCAATGTGAAGTGATGCTATTACTAGTACTGAAACAGTATTTTTACACTTTGTGTTTCTGAGTGGGTGCAAACTGATGAAATCCTTACATAGTATATATTGAATCGATCTTCTTTATATAAAGATAATTGCAAATGATTAAAAAATCTTGGTGTTAAATTGGAAATTGCATAGACAATTAATCAATTTTTTTAAAAAAAAAATCATGTAGGATCTCTGTCCTTAATGTGCTGTACATTGTGAATTAATACTATAACTAGTACTCCAACAGTATTATCATTTTGTGTCTCTATGCGAGGGCAAACCGTTGAAATCTTTACGTAATATGTACTAAATTGATCTTCTGTGTATAAAGAGAATTGAAAATGAATCTTGATGTGAACAGAAGGGGAGAGGGAGCGGGAAAGGGGAGGGTGGGGGGAGGGAGGGAAGTTGTGTGGGGGGGGAGCCATTGTGGTCCATGAGCTGTTCTTTGGAAATTTATATTCTTTAAATAAAAGCTTTATAAAAAAAAAAAAAAAAAAAAAAAAAAGAAAGTTAGATAGGTAGATGGATGGATGAGTAGCTGAAAACTATACAGATACATAAGTCTTGAGTTACAATACATACATGTTTAGTAATATATTCATATGTCATATAATATGCATAAGGTAAATACATTCATATTTGTATATACTTTGCAGCTTGTCCAATCTTATAGTAGAACCTAAAGATAGAAAGAATTGACTCAACCTGGGAGTCAGCGTCACCCTTTATGCTGAGCACTGAACTGGTCAAGGAAGGTGAAAATCCTACTCTCAAAACCTCATGATTTAGCAGATGCTATAAACATCAGTATTTGAAAACAACATGAACACTTACAAAGAGGCATGTTGCTCACTTCAGGCACCATGTACACTGTGTATGTTCTAGGAGGAATGGAACTGCAACGTCTTATATTAAAAGTGATGCCTACTGAAAGTGGGTCAATAAGCCCACTGTGAAGGGATGGGTCAATCATATATTGTCATAGAAGAACACATGTGTAGAGAGGAAAAAGGGTGCAGTAGGCCTAAAGAGGGAATGGAAGAAAGGCTAAGAAATCTGTGAGGTACTACAGACTTTCTCATCCTTGAGAGGATTTGCGTTCTTACTAGTGTCTTTCCCATCACTTCTCAGCCTTTTGGCTAAGATGAAGTGTAGAAGCAGCTTTCCTAATGATGAACAAATGACACAGAAAACACTTGGAGAAACATTATGATATCCGTTCAATCACTTTTTCTTGGGCTCATAGTTCCAGGCATACATCAGTGTCTGGTTTTTCCCATATATATTTGTAGGTGCTCTTGTCTCTATCTGAAATGCTGTTACATTTTTTCACCCGGTGGGCCCATCCTCCTTTCTGAGTACTTAATTGTTTTATTTCCTCAAAGTAGATTTTTCTGGCCAAAGTATATAACAACGTCCTGATTTTTTCTCACAGAACCTCCTGATGTGCATTGTTTATGCTTACATTTACCAATGTGTTATTTGTCTTGCCCAGGAGATAGGGAATCTATGAAAGCTTTATCTATTCTCCTCACTTGGATGTGCCTGTGGCCCAGCACAGTGACTGTTGCATAGTAGGTAATTGATAAATACTGAGATGGATAACTGTGTGTGTTTGTGTGTGTGTGTGCAACCATGTGAGTAAGTATGAAGAGGCTCAAGCAAAGAGTCTCTTATAGACTCTGAAATGAAACTCAAGTCTAGATGGAATCCAGTCATGTCCTTCAGGCAGTTTCAAGTGCTTGCATAGAAACTGTTATGTACTGAAGTGATCCATGGTCTGTAGATAAATACTTAAAATAAAAGTTGATGTGAATATTTACTGGTGCATGGCTCCGTATGTCCCAGAGGTACAAGTATAAGCATGTATGTGTGTGTGTGTGTAAAAGCCTCTTAGAATACTGGAACTGATATTGTAAGATATTAGACAGTTTTTGCCTTAAAAGATGAACATGCATTTTTGACAGCAGTATAAATATCATCAATATTTATTAATTACTCTTCAAGGAGTTGTACAATGTGGTTTAGAAGTAATTCATACCTATATGGAAATTTGCAAGCTATAATAAATGACATTTGTGTGGGTGGCAAGGTGAATTTCTATGAACCAGAAAATGTCCATTGACAATTAACATATTAGTAGATTATGCCTGTGTTGACACTTCCAGTCTCAATAAATGGTTTGTCTCATTATCTGGTGTTGTTATTGAGCTATTAGTGCTATCTCATGCATCAGAGCTGTTGTTTATTAAGGGAAGTAAAGTTGTGAATTGAATGTGTACTACTTGGTTTGTTTCCAAGGATAGTTTCTATTTTCTATCATTTTATCCTATACCAAAGAAAATGCAAATCCATCAAGGTCTAAATTCATTTAAAATGTTCATTGCTATCTCTACATCTCCCAGAAAAACTCTCATAACAAGTTAAAGGCTCAAGAAATACGTGTTAAATGAATTAATAAGTTCAAAATTGTGGTTAAATTTTGAATGCCAACTACGTGTCAGACATTCAACTAGATGCTTTGATTCTTTAAATCTTCACTCTAAGTCTGTAATTTTGTGAAGTTAGCCCATCTTATACATAAGGGAACTGAGTTACAGGAAGATTATTATGCTGATTAGTATATTTCCAGTGAACAATCAAGAGAGCATGAAGCCTCAGACTCTCTGACTCCAAAGTTTGCTTATCTTCCATCATCCTGCTTGTGTTATTAGATCAAGAGACACTGAAAGATGACACACTGGACATCCATGCATGACAGGCTTGGATTGAATGTTCTTACTATATTGATGTTGATGTTGTATAGTGAATAGATGGGGACAGATATAATTAATAAATACCACAAAGAAGTAACCACAAAGGCAAACTTAATGATTATACAAATTAGTGAATTCCAGACTTTATGGGTTATAGATGAACTATGTTTAGTAATTCCAAATAAACATGACTGCAGGGGAAGATGAGTGTGGTAATTTAGGTAGTATTAGGTGTGAGATGCTAGACCAAATGGATCCCCAGTTCTGATTCAATATACTTATCTGTAAAATGGAGATAATGATGACTAATAAATACTCTAGTGAGTACAAAGTATTTATCACAGTGACTGACAAACACTGAATAACAGATGTTAACTATAATCACTCATTCATTCTATTCCAGAAATAAAAAGACATGACAAGTGCTCTCCACATCTCATGAATTAGAAAAGAAAATCCATTACTGGGGTGGGTGTTCCCACAGCAGTTACAATGCCTGCTTGAGATGCTGGTGTTCCATATCAAACTGACTGGCTTTGCATCCTGGCTCTGGTCCTGATTCCAGCTTCCTGTTTTCTGTACCCTGGGAGGCAGCAGATGATGGCTCCAATACTTAAGTCCCTGCCATTAACATGGGAGGCCCAGACTGAGTTCCTGGTTCTCAGCTTCAGCCTGGTCCAACACTGGCTGTTGCAGGCATTTGGGAAGTAAACCAGTGGATGGAAGATTCTCCCTCCCCTACCTCTTTCTTTCAAATAAATTTAAAAATTTAAACTGAAAATGGCATATTTGCTGTTTAAAGATTATGTATCCATCTTGTCTCTGTCCATTACTCTGTGGATCATGTAAAATTAGAACAAACTTTGATTAATTCAATCAGAACAATATATTTGTCTTCCCTTATCTAGTGCTTGATTGCATGCTTTTTGTGAACTTTTCTTATATAGTTTGTTGTCTGTGAAGTGAGAGGTAATCAGAGGTTACAGGACTAGTGATTGATAAAAGAACAGAAGAACAATATGTTCTTTCATAAATAGCATGCTACCAATTTTGTCTATTAGAACTCTAGAGTTTAGTACTCTTCTGACCCTAGTGACACCAGATCTCTGGGGACAGACACTCCAGATTTTAAGATCAATAAAATCTCCTCTAATGAAAATTCTATATGTGCCAATAGAGATAAGTGGTCAAGATAACTGTAAATTATCTCACTCATCTTAAATTGTCATGTCAATTTTAAAATGCAGAAAATAAAAATCCTAGCATTCTAAGAAATAAACTCATATTTTTCTGTATCTTCTTCAAGGATTGATTATATTTCTTTTTCTACCCTGCATTTATTTTTAACATTAAATCAACCATGTTTCCATGTAGCCTATTATTCTTCCTGAACACTTTTTCAATTGGATATATGTAATTATAATGTGCTTATTCAATCCCTCATGATAGAATAAAAACTGTTTCTTGTTCTCCTTTCCAGAAATAACACTACAAAATTTGTTGTAAACACATTTCATTGTGCTTCTTGGAGGATGGATTTCTAAGGATAAGATTTCTTAAAGCATTTGGAACATTTTATGACAACTAAATTTTATACTTACTATGATGTTTTAAAAGATTATTTGAGAGAGAGAGAGAGCTTATATTCTCTAGTTCATTCTCCAGATGTCCAAGATGCCAAGGATGTGCAAGGCTAAAGCCAGGAACTTCATCTGGGTATCTCACGTGGGTAGCAGGTGTTTGAAAACTTGGGCCATCTTTTGCTGCTTGTTCCAGGACATTAGCAGAGAACTAGATTGGAAGTAGATCAGCTTGAACATGAACCGGGGCCCCTATAATTAAAAATTATAATAAGTAGCTGGTGTTGTGGCATAGTAGGTTAAGCCACCACCTGTGACATGACACTAGTCCCTTATTATATTTTTAAGTGTATTATTTGAAACACAGATTGACAGACAAATAGAGCTATCATCTGCTGGTTCACTCTGTAAATGTTTGTGGTGGCCAGGGACTGGCCAGCTCAAATCCAACAGCAAGAAATTGAAACCAAGTCTACCACATGGGTGGCAGAACCCAGTATTTGAGTTACTGCTGCTGCCTCCCAGATCTGCAGTAGCAGAAGCTAGAATCAAGAGCTAGAGCTTATGTTGAACCAACGTGCTCTGATATGTGATGCAAATATCTTACCTAGCATTTTAACTTTTAGGTTAAATGCCTGTCCTGTTAATTTATTTTTTTAAAGACTTTAGTTACAGAGAAAGGTAGAGATAGAGGTCTTCCATCCACTGGTTCACTCCCCAGATGGCCGCAATGGCCTGAGCTGATCCAAAGCCAGGAGCTTCTTCTGGGTCTCCCATGTGGGTGCAGAAAGGACTTGGCTTATCTTCTGTTGCTTTCCTAGGCCATAGCAGAGAGCTGGATCAAAAGGAGAGCAGCCGGGACTCGAACTGGAGCCCATAAGGGATGCTGGTGCTGCAGGGTGGGACTTTAACCTGCTGTGCCACAGTGCCAGCCCCCCAACACCTAAGTTTAAGTCAATCTTTTTCCAAAGAGTTGTACTAGTTGGCCATAGCATTCCATTAGTAGACCATATCAAGTTCATCATTTTAAATAACTTAATTGTAAATCATGTATAAATTTTTTTCTTATAATCTACTGACTTTCTTTTAAAGATTTATTTATTTACTTCAAAGAGTAACACAGAGAGAGTGGTCTTCCATCCGCTGGTTCACTCCCTGGTTGGCCAAAATGGCTGGAGTGGCACCGATCCAAAGCCAGGAGCCAGGAGCTTCTTCCAGGTCTCTCACATGGGTGCAGGGGCCCAGGGACTTGGGCCATCTTCTACTGCTTTCCCAAGGCATAGCAGAGAGTGGGATTGGAAGTGGATCAGCCAGGTCTCAAACCAGTGCCTAAATGGGGTGCAGGCACTGCAGGCCGTGGCTTTACCTGCTACGCCACAGCATCAGTCCCTACTGATTATTTACTTTTAAAAAATTTATGTATTTATTTATTTGAAAGGTACAGAGAGATACCTTCCACTGGTTCACTCCCTGAATGACCACAATGGCTAGGACTGAGCCCAACCAAAACCAGGAACCAGGAGCTACTTCTATGTCTCCCATATGGGTGCGGGGTTCAAGGATGTAGGCCATCTTCTGCTACTTTGCCAGGCAAATTATTTGGCTGGATGGGAAGTAGACCAGCCGGGATTCAAACTGGTGCCCATTTGGGATGCTGGCATTGCATGCTGTGTTTTATTTGCTGTACCATGATGACGCTGGCCCCAGCTACTAATATTTTTATATTTTCTTATATATGAAGGGGACATTCGTGTAATACAGACTTTGATAATTTTCTATATAATTTTTTCTTACGTTTTTTTTATTGATTTTTTTGTAATTTTTTTCAATTTCTTTTTTTATAAAGCTTTTATTTAAAGAATATAAATTTCCAAAGTACAGCTTATGGATTACAATGGATCCCCCCCCCCATAACTTCCCTCCCACCCGCTACCCTCCCCTTTCCCGCTCCCTCTCCCGTTCCATTCACATCAAGATTCATTTTCAATTCTCTTTATACACAGAAGATCAGTTTAGTACATATTACGTAAAGATTTCAACAGTTTGCTCTCACGTAGGGACACAAAGTGAAAATACTGTTGGAGTACTGGTTATAGTATTAATTCACAATGTACAGCACATTGACAGAGATACTACATGATTTTTTTAAAAAAAAAAGATTAATTTTCTATGCAATTTCCAATTTAACACCAAGATTTTTTAATCATTTTCAATTATCTTTATATATAGAAGATCGATTCAGTATATACTAAGTAAAGACTTCATCAGTTTGCATCCACACAGAAAAAGTGTAAAAATACTGTTTCAGTACTAGTAATAGCATTATTTCACATTGGATAACACATTAAGGACAGATCCCTCATGAGACGTAAGTACACAGTGACTCCTGAAGTTGATTGAACAATTTGACACTCTTGTTTATGGTGTCAGTAATCTCCCTAGGCTCTAGTCATGAGTTGCCAAGGCTATGGAAGCCTTTAGGGTTTACCGACTTCGATCTTATTCCAACAGGGTCCTAGTCAAAGTGGAAGTTCTCTCCTCCCTTCAGAGAAAGGTACCTCCTTCTTTGATGGCCCCGTTCTTTCCACTGGGATCTCACTCGCAGAGATCTTAAGTTTAATTTTGCATGCTAAAGTAGTTTGATGTTTTTGTTTCTTTGAACATTTTAGAAATTCTATAGTTCCTACATGAATTTGAATAAACACTGTATAGTCTACATTTTTTTATCTGAAAAAAAAAAGAAGATACAGGATATATTTTCTTTTTCATATAATTACCGTGTCCTAACCGATTGCGCGACTGGAGCTCCTATATTTTCTTTTTCAAGCATCAAAATGTTAAGCTCTTTTCCCAGCATTATTTATCTAATTACATTTTCTCTGCTCATTGTTTTGTGGTGCTTGCTTCGTCATATATTATATTCTTATAAATAACTGGCTATCTTTATAGGCATTTCAAAAATGGAATTTGACCTATATAAAATAATGTTGACTGGACATTGCTCTAGGATGTTGATTGAATGCTTCTGGGTGGCATCTTATCTGTGGCAGGTTGTTAACATTTGAGTGTTTTATAGAAGTGAATTCTTGAAGAGATGTTGGTGAGTGCATTGGAAACCTTTTAAAATGGCTGTAATTAGGTTCTCTGGGAGAATGTTACCGGCTTTGATGGGCCCCTCAGTGGCAGTTTTAGTGGCCTGTCCTATTGACTGACAAAAGATTGTAGGGGAATATTTAATGTTATTTTAATTAACAACTCCTAAAAGAAAATGTCAGTTATCTTCCATTAGCCTGAGGCATTATCTTTCCAAAATTTTCCCTTACCCTCCTTAAAATGGTACATGGAAAATTATCTCTCTCATTCCCCTACCCTGGACATCCATTGCCTTTTGGAATTGAGACCACTGTTCAGTTGTTATTTCCTGAGTTTTTTATTTTAATTTAAAAAAAAAATACTGCCTTCAAAATAACTTCCTGGCAGTGATAGAGACTTCATATGGGATGTCTGTTTGTGAGACAGCAAAGCAGAATGTGTGGAAATCCCAGAATACACTCATACACATACAAGCAGTTATATGTAATTATATGTATAATTAATAATATGTATATTGCAAGCAAAAAAATTAGAAATGGAATTGTGTACAAGGAAAAGAAATACAAAGTGATCTTTCAGATGCAGAATGTGCAAATGTGAGTTTGTTGATGCTGTTTCCCAAATACGTGGGGTTTGGAGTGTCACAAGCTTCAGTGGATAACCTGATTGTTCCACTTGCTGTGTGTTGCTTTGAGAAAATATTGCAATGTCTGTAAACCTTAGTTTTCTGTGTGAAAAGGGGTGATGACAATGGCTCTTTCCTTAAAGAACTACTGTGAGAGTTAAACACGAAACATCTCACATCTGTGTCTGACACCTGGCTCAGTGAATGAATGGTGATTGTGATTATCACTGGCCGGCTCTGTTAGATATAAACCAGTATGTTAAGTATTTTAAGGTCTAGATGCAGAGAAAATAAAGAGGATGTTCCCAGTAGAGACACCGTTACCCCTGAGATCTGTTGCAAGCTAACATCTCTGCTTGTATTGGAGGGACCACTTAGCCCTTGGAGAAAGTTAAGAGGGGTTCCTAAATCAAGGAGGTTTGAAATTTAATGCTGCATTTATGAGCATACGTTTTTGTTTTCTGAAGGTCATATGTCAGAGAGTATATAAATACTTAACATAAAAAATGCCACCCTAGAAGTTTTCAGTTTGGCTGGTGCAATGAAATAATCTAGATTGTGAGAATGCCTGCCTAGGCCCTTAGCTCTATCACTGGCACTTGTCAACTTCCTGCCTTCCTGAACTATTGAAATCCCAAGTCATTATGAGCTGGCAGAGCTTCCTCAACACACAACAGATTGTTACTTAAAAGTCACAAAGAAGTTGGTATTTGGGACACTAAAATAGATTCCCTGCTATACTTTTAATGGACTGTGTAGTAGCAGGAAAACAAGATTTTTTTTTTCATTTCCTCTGAACAAATGAACAATTAGAGAAAGGCAAGGAAATTATTTGTTCTGTTTATTAGAATGCAAATAAATGGTATCTTTGTAATAATAGCTTATGCTCCATGTGCCTGTAATTATTTACTATATCTTAGGTGCTCATGGCAGCACTTTATGTATTCACCAAATGTTCGTTAGAGGAAGCCTAGCAAACAAGAGGTATTGTGTTTTAGTTCTTTGCTGATGAGGTACCTGAGACAGGTAGTGAATAAGTAACTTGTCCAAAATGGACCCTGAATTTGAACTGAGCAATGTGGTGCCAGAACACCTAATCTTTTTTTTTTTTTTTTTAAGAAAGATTTATTTATTTGAAAGCCTGAGTTACACAGAGAAAAAAGAACAGGCAGAGAGAGAGAAAGTCTTCTATCCACTGGTTCACTGCCCAGTCGGCTGCAATGGCCAGAGCTGCGCTGATCTGAAGCCAGGAGCCAGGAGCTTCCTCCAGGTCTCCCACGTGGATCCAGGGGCCCAAGTACTTGGGCCATCTTCTGTCGCTTTCCCAGGCCATAGCAGAGAGCTGGATCAGAAGTGGAAGATGGGATGCTGACACTGCAGGTGGTGACTTTACCTGCTGCATCACAGTGCTGGCCCTAAATAACTGCTCTTAACCCATTCACTCCCAGTCTCTCTACATTACATTAGGCGCAGCTTTTGGGGGAATTAAACAAAGTCCTTGGGTATAAAGAATCTAACAGGTTATATTGAGGCTATCATCCTGCTTGCATTTCTCTGGATCTTTGTCTAGAATAAATCAGTCCTTTTGAAAGTAATATAATATACATTTTCTTCCACTTGTCCACTGTGACATTTCACAGTTGTCGTTGCACCATCTGAAAACATCCTTAGCCCTCCTGAACATTGGTTACCACATTCACAAAGCCTTTGCAAGCAGTGGTCTCTTCAGGCACTACATGTTTTCTATTTCATACTGTATTCCTAAATCTGTGGAGTTTGTCATCCTTGCCAGTGTACTAATGCCATCAGTAGAGAGAGAGAGTGTGTGTGTGTTAGTCTGTCCATAACCAGCTTACTTTACTGTGCCCAGCAGTTTCCAAGATTCAAACTTTGCACACGTTGTACCTGTTGAGTTTCTCTTTAGGAGGCTGTTGGCATGGGCTGTGAGACAGAGAGGCCTGACGGGTGAACCCAGAAAGAGTGGCAGGGAAAGGGGCCAGAGAGAGAGCTCAGCAGAGGAGCACAGGAGGAAGGAACCTCCAGAGGGTGACTGTATTTTCAAACCTGCTGGAGATGGGTTTCAGAGAGCTTTTTTTTTTCCTTTCATTTTATTTTTTTTTTTGACAGGCAGAGTGGACAGTGAGAGAGAGAGAGACAGAGAGAAAGGTCTTCCTTTTCCGTTGGTTCACCCCACAATGGCCACTGCGGCCGGCGTACTGCGCTGATCTGAAGCCAGGAGCCAGGTGCTTCTCCTGGTCTCCCATGTGGGTGCAGGGCCCAAGCACTTGGGCCATCCTCCACTGCCTTCCCGGGCCACAGCAGAGAGCTGGACAGGAAGAGAAGCAAGAACTGGTGCCCCAACCGGGACCAGAACCCGGTGTGCTGGCACCGCAGGCAGAGGATTAGCCTAGTGAGCCGCGGCACCGGCCTCAGAGAGCTCTTATGCTAGAGTATGTAGCTTGGATAATTCTTCAGGAAAGAAGCTCAAGGCAGTGAATGTGAGACACATGGGGAAGGAGGAGTGCAAGGAATTTAAATCTTCCACAGCATGTTAAGTCAATAGCTTTATTTTTTATATTTTTTAAAAAATTACCTTATTTCTCACAAAAAATTTGAATTTTAGCTCAGTTTAATTTTTTATACTTTTATGTTAAATTATTAAAATTATAAATGTTTAGTGGGTACCATGTAATATTTTCAGAGATACTTTAAGAAATCATTCATTGTGTGATGTTCAAAGCAAGGGAAACATAACTCCTCAAACACCATTTCTTTATGGTGAAAACATTAAATACTTTTTTCTATTTAAAAAATATATATAATCATACATTGTTGGTATCTGTTGCACTATGGTTTGTTTTGTGTGTGTGTATGTTTTGTCCAATATTTATTTTTTATTTAGTAAATATAAATTTCCAAAGTACAGTTTATGGATTACAATGGCTTCTCCCCCATAGTTTCCCTCCCACTCACACCCCTCCCATCACCCACTCCCTCTCCCATTCAATTCACATCAAGATTTATTTTCAATTATCTTTATATAGAGAAGATTGATTTAGTATATATTAAGTAAAGATTTCATCAGTTTGCACCCACACAGAAACACATAGTATAAAATACTGTTTCAGTACTAGTAAGTACTAGGCATCCTCTAGCCACTGGTTCACTTATAACCCCAAAGGCCAGAGCTGGACGAGGCCAAAACCAGGAGGCAGAAACTTCATCTGGGTCTCCCATTTGAGTGCCAAGGGCCCACGTTGCTGGGCCATTCCTTGCTGCTAGCCCAGGTCATTGCTGCTTGCCCAGGGAGCTGGATCAGAAGTATAGCAGCTAGGATACAAACTGGGCCCCTTATGGGATGCCAGCATCGCAGCCAGCAGCCTCATCTGCTATGCAGCAATGCTAGCTGCATGTTTTTGTTTTTTTAAACCAGTTTATTGAGACATGATAGACAAAAAGCTGAATATTTAACATACACAACTTGATGAATGGTGAGAGAAGTATATACTGCAAAACCATCACCACCATCTATACCATAGTACACCCGTAGTCACCAAAAACATCTTCCTGATTTTAAAAATTGTTATTTTTTTATGATAGGAAACTTTAATGTTTGAGTCATCTCCTGGCATTTCTTAGTGTACGGTGTTAATAATGTAGGCGCTGTGCATCACAAGGCCATACTCATCTTAGATAACTGAAACTGAGTTTTCCTTCCCTACATGGTATCTTGCCTTAAAACAAAATAAAAAGGTTTGCATTCTAAAAGTGCCTTTGAAGCTTTACCTTCCTGTTAGAGAGTTAATGACACCTTGGGTGTAAAAGGGCCTGACCCCAAAACAGCTGCATTTGGTCCTGCCCCATCCCGAACCATGGGGGTCTGCCTCTCCTCAGACTCCACCAGGTGAGACACGCTGAGCTTTTCAGATAGCTCCATGCTATGGATCTGGATGGGTTGAAGAATTTACTGTACAGGGTTCCTTTACATGCCTGAGAAGTAAAGCTGCTGTGTGTAATAACATAGCACAGATTGCTGTTCAGCTGTCTACTGATTCTCACAGGTGAAGAATTGTCGAGTGATAGAAAATTTATCCTCTTTGTGAAGTGTTTGCTGGGACCCTCAAGAACTGGTGACATGATGATCATGCATGTGTGAGAGCATAGTTTCTGAATATCAAATGATCACCAAACACCTCAGTTATGATACAGGGAAAATATCATGCAGTAAAGGAAGGAAGGGTGCATGTAATGACAATAATACCAGTATATATGTTGAAATACAACAGTGCCAGGAGTCTAACAGTCATAACAGAAACATTTTTTAGGATTTACCAAATGCTACTCCAAGGGCACTCATTTTTAGTATTACTTCATTTCAATAAAACAAGGAAATGGACAGAAAATTTTACTAACTTGCTTAGTTCATCCTGTCTTTTTATTGTGAAGTCAAAATTTGCATCAGGTGTGTTGGATACCAAAATCCGTATTCTCCTTGCTCTCCCTACCCAAAGACTCTGAATGACTCACATAGAAGGCTCAGTAGTATGGTAAGAAAGGAATGGATGATTCAGCAGATATTTAGAGAGTCTGTCTATCAAATATCTTAACTACTATCAAATGTAATCACTCTTTGTCCAAAGGTTTACAAACCCAGAAGAGCCCATTTCATTTTTCAGAAGTGGGACTGCTATGTTTGGAAAGAACTGAACCCTGGTACACAGATGTATCTAGAAAATAACATAGCTGCAATACTCATCCCACAATAAAAAAAAAAAAAACCCTGATTAATTTCTTACTGCATTACAAAAAATTGATATGACTAATTTTGGCTCCTCCAAATTCCTGCCAGTGATCATGGCTCAAGTAATTGTGTTCCTGCCACTCAGCTGGGCAGTTGGGGAATGAATCAGTGAAGGGGGCTTCCATGTGCCTGTGTGTGTGTGTGTGTAAGTGTGTGATGTGTTTCTTCTAGAAGTAACAACAAAACTTTGCCTCAATTTTTTCAGTATTTTCCCAGGCCTCAGATAGAAGGAATGTTTAATCTCATACTGAAAGGAGGGAAATTTCAATTTTCAGTGATTTATAGAAGAGTATTTCAAACAATTAATTGAAAATGGAATAAAAAAGTTTATTTCTGGTATAAAATACTTTAAAACTCATATACAAACAGGGGTCTTCAGAAAGTTAATGAAAAATGTCTGGAAAAAACTATGCATAGTATTCAAAGGCTTTGTATATTAAAAAATGTAGTTCTTCCCAGTGTTATTTATTTATCTATATGAAACACAGAGAGAGAAATAGAGAAATCTTGCATTCCCTGGGGCACTCTCCACATACTAACAGCAGCCCCTTTCCACAAACATTTTGAAGTAAACATGTATTTTGCTTCATCTTCCATAATAGAATTGAAGGAATATGCAGAGAGCCTGCAAAAAAATGACAGGTTACTCCTTTACTAGTCTTTCCCAGATTGTAACAAGGCATCATTCATTTTGGGGATACCTGATGGCTGATGTTTTAACTAAGCTAGTTCTAGAATTTTTTGTAATTTTTAATATAAAATGAAGTGATTGTTTTATCTCAAATAGTTTCTCAAATAGTATTCAGGTACCACAGCAGAAAATACATGCACTATGAATTTTATTTGTGTGTGTATCTGTGAGACTATATGTACTTATAATGTAAACTTTTGTTTACCATACTCTATCTGTAACATTAAAACTCAGAGTGCATTGATTTTTGATAAGTTACCTTGCTATATTCACTCTACCAGTGGTAATAGCCTCTCAGTAGATCATTTAAAGGAAAGTTTGGGAGAGAAGCCTAACTATGCTCCTGGCATGTTAGATCACCTTTAAAAATATGCATATGTAAAACAGTGGCATCTATTCTTTGAAGAAATATTCTTAGTGTCCAGCAAAATAGACACACTAATCCTATTTGTATCTTAAAGGAGAATGAGAACTGGAATTGACCATACAAGAATCCTTCTGTTAAGAGAGCATAAGCATTTGTGTCTATGGCCCTGAAAAGGGACTACAAAATCAGAAATTAGGGGAATGTTTGTATGCATAATTCCAAGGGGGAAATTAGATCAGAAAGCCTTTGAAAAGAGAGTGAATTAAGATACAAGTGGTTGCAGAATTTGGGCTATTGTCAGTGCTTGTATTTCGCCGCCCATCTAATTACATGGACGTGTATCAATAATACCTCTAGATGGGAAAAAAAAAAACAAGTAACAAGCATAAACTACTTACTTTTATACATGAAGGTGGAATACTGTATTATTACAGTATTTGACTATAAACTGATCCTTACGTACATTCAGGTGACAATAAATTACAAGTATTTATACCCTGGCTGGTTAGAATAGGGTATTCAAGGGGACAAATATGAAGGGACAGGCTGTGCTGAAAACAATCCCTCTCAATAAATTAATTCATTTACATTACCAGTTTAACTGACAAGGAGGGATTTTAGGAGCTCATTCTTATCAATCAACTTATAATATTAAAGAAATTGATGGTCAGAATAGGAAGCCACCTGTTTTCATTTCTTTAGGATTGAAGGTCTCATTATAGAAAGAATTTTTTTCTCCAAGGATTGACTCTTGAAATATACGATCATTAACACAGAATAGATGAGTGAATATAGAAGAACAAAGCTTTGGTTTAACCATTTTCTAAATGATTGGTTTAAGAAAAATTCAAGCTCCAGATTTTCTAATAGCGCTTTCATAATCGGATGAAGCCAGGTTCATAGGCCAACAGCCATGAGTTTGGCAGGCACCTATGGTATGATTCTGTGTTCACACAGTTTAGAAGGAGAGATCATGCATTTACCTCACAAGGATACCTGAACTCACAGTGAAGGTAAAGAATAAGTTGAGGAGAAAGCATGTTTTGTTTCTGAGAGAGTAATGGTGACTTAAAAAAAAAGGCAGGCCCTGCATCGTAGCACAGCAAGTAAAGCCGCCTCTTGTGACTCCAGCATCCCATATGAGCACCAATTCAAGACCCAACTGCTCCACTTGTGATCCAGCTGATTGCCTGGGAAAGCAGCTGAAGATGGCCCAAGTGCTTGGGCCCCTGTACCTATGTGGGAAACCAAGAAGAAGCTCCTGGTTCCTGGCTTTGGACCAGCCCAGCTTTAGCCATTGTAGCCATGTAGGGAGTGAACCAGCAGAGGCAAAAATCAATCTCTCTCTCAACTCTGCCTTTATTTTCTTTTTTAAAATTTATTTATTTGAAAGGCAGAGTTACAGAGAGGTAGAGAGAGGGAGAGAGAGAGAGGGAGGGGGAGAGAGGTCTTCCATCCACTGGTTCACTGCCCAGATGCCTTCAATAGCTGGAGATGCGCGGATCTGAAGCCAGGAGCCAGGAGCTTCTGGGTCTCCCATGTAGGTACAGGGCCCAAGGACTTGGGCCATCTTCTACTGCTTTCCCAGGCCGTAGCAGAGAGCTGGATTGGAAGTGGAGCAGCCAAGACTGGAACTGGCGTCCATATGGGATGCTGGGGCTGCAGGCACCAACCCCATCATGGGTATTTTCCGTAGCCTTTCTGTTTTCCAATTTCCATATTGTAATACTGTTCAGTAACACTGCGGTAGTACTATAACCTTAAATTGTTGGGAAGATTACCAGAGTTAAGATAAAGTTCTGAGTATAGAACGTGGCAGATAGTTACCATTAAGTTTTGACTATTTTCAAATTTTTAAAATTTTTTTTTTGTTTATTTGAAAGGCAGAGTTACAGAGAGGCAGAGACAGAGAAGTCTTCCATCTGCTGGTTAACTCCCCAAATGACTGCAGTGGCCAGAACTGTACTGATCTGTAGCCAGGAGCTAGGAGCTTCTTCTGGGTCTCCCACACGGGTTTAGGAGCCCAAACAATTGGGTCATCTTCAACTGCTTTCCCAGGCCATGGCAGAGAGCTGGATTGAAAGTCGAGCAGCCAGGTCTCGAACCAGCGCCCATATGGGATGCTGGCACTGCAGGCAGAGGCTTTACCTGCTACACCACAGCACCATCCCTATTATTTTTAAAATCCACAATTCTCTTTGGTAGTGAGCAGTGGAAAATATTTGCCTTTTTCCTCCCAAGTATCTCTTCTCTTCTCGATAGCTTTTTATTTTCAATAAACCTAAAATGTGCATTATTTTTAAAAAATAAAATTTAATAATCATGATCTCTTTTCTGAGGATTAAACAACAAACTCTCCCAGTTCTCACCTTGGTTTACCTGAGGAAAGAAATTGTTTTTCTGACAGTGTTTCTCCCCTACTGAATTCTATTCGGTCTTTTGAGGTTTTTAAAAATGATACTATAGGGGCCGGAGCTGTGGCATAGCAGGTAAAGCTGAAGACTGTAGTGCCAACATCCCATATGGGTGCCAGTTCGAGTCCTGGCTGCTTCACTTCCAATCCAGCTCTCTGCTATGGCCTGGGAAAGCAGTAGAAGATAGCCCAAGTTCTGCACCTGCATGGGAGACCTGGAAGAAGCTTCTGGCTCCTGGCTTTGGATCGGCTCAGCTCTGGCTGTTGTAGTCATTTGGGGAGTAAATCAACAAATGGAAGATCTTTCTCTCTGTCTCTGTCTCTCTCTCTCTGGTTCTACCTCACTTTGTAACTCTGTCTTTCAAATAAATAAATCTTTTAAAAAAATGATACTATAAAGGAGAGGGCAGTTAAGACACTCCTTGGGGACACTAACATTCCACAACAGTCCTTGTATTCAAGTGTTGGCTCCTCTAATTCTGATTAAAGCTTCCTGTTTATGCACATCCTGGGAGGCAGCAGATTATGGCTCAAGGACTTGGGTCTGTTGCAACCGTAGACTCCATTATGGGCCTTTGGCTTTGTCCTGGACCAGTTCTGGCTACTGCAGACATTCTGAGATAGAGACTTCTGTCTTTCCCTGCCATTCTTTCACTGTCTTTTTGCCTTTCAAATAAAATGACAATAAACAAAAGTTTGTGAAAGTAAAAAATATTATGAAATGACATCAAATATATAACTGCAGTTTGCAGCATATAGCTTGTGAAGGTGGATGTTAATTCAGATTAATTCAGCTGCAGAATGAGGTGCTTCTGAATTTGCACCTCATGTGCTGTTGATGACTCCTTGCCAACTCCCTCTACGTCTTCTGCAGTCAGTGCTGTTCTTCAGTTTTCGCAGCTGAAAAGCAATCTTCACTTAGAAACTCAGGTCTTAGAAGCCATGGTTCTTACACTGTCCCTCTACATGGTGCTCGCAGCTACTTAATTCATTTATATCTAGCCAACTAAGAAATACATTTTTCCTTTTTGCTTACAAACTGTCATTTTTTATGAAGCATAAAAACAACAGATAATGTTGCCAAAATCTCTTTGACCATATTACTTCCTAGTTTAAAAACTTTTGGTGGTAACTCATTACATATTTGGTAAATTCAAACTCTAGAGGGTAATCAGCAGGGTATACCCAGATACGTGTAGTTTATTCAAGACAACCAGATATTCCAACTCTCATTTGTGGCTTGAGCTTTTCCTTCTCAGCCTATAATGTCCCTGTACCTTCATTTATGGCATTGTCTTTGTAAATGCTCAGATCAAAGAACCCTTATCCATTAGGTTCCCTATACACATTCTAAATATCCCAAGCTCAGTAGATTTGAATACTTTTCTTTTGTGACATTCTGTAAAAGTTTAATAAAGTCAAGTTGCTTAAAACATTTCTGGGTCTTATTTACCATGTTCAAAAATATAATTTATATTGTATTGCACTCATGGCTAGGTTGAGCATTTAATGACATAATATAGGGAAAATTGATTGAAGCAATGCTGGATACAAGATAGCCAACAACAGTGAACATTACTCTTGATTTCTGCATAATAATTTATTAATACTATAAATTACATGTATTTCTGGCCTGTTAGAGGTTTTACATGCTTTGTTCTACATTTCTGAATGGATTGCAAGCTCTGTAATAGCTGGAGTCCTCTCTTAGGCATGTTTTTATTCTCCATTTATACTAGTAGAAAGTTTCTGTATATAATGCAGGCAGAATAAACATTTTAGGATTAACCATAGAAACCATTTTCCACTGTGCGCTATGCCTATGAAATCTACAGAGCAGAAAATACGCTCTAGCCCCTGTCAGGGGAGGTTCAGGAACCTGAAATAGTGGCCTTTGTATGAGCCTATATGTGGAAATGAGAGGATAAATTTTATGTCTTAGAAATTTTGGATCCTGTCCAGGACAATGGTTTCCTATCCACTGTCACATTCAGATAAGCTTGATAGACATTACAAACAGATAGAATTTCATACCTGTGCATTGTTTACAAAACATTGCTTCCCATTTGATCTTATCTCTACTTGCACATTCACTGTCTACTATGCACATTTATATATGACCAAAATATTTTCCTTAATACCTACCATTTTTTCAAGATTGTTTTTGATTTATTTTATTTACTTGAATGACAGAGTTAGACGGAGAGGCATAGAGATAGACTCTCATCTTCTGATAGACTTCCCAAATTGCTGCAAGAGCCACACTTCAGCCCAGCTGAAGCCAGAATCTTCATTCGGGCCTCCCACATGGGTTCAGGGTCCAAAACACTGGGACCATCCTCCACTGCTTTCCCAGGTGCATTATCAGGGAGCTGGAGCAGAAGTGGAGCAGCCTGGACACAAATGGGTGCCCAGATGGGATGCTAGTGGCACAGGCGGTGCCTTAACCAGCTGTGCCACAACACTGACCCTAATGCCTAATATTTTTTTAATGTTTGTTTATTTAAATGGGAAAGAGAATGGGGTGGGGAGAGAAGAGGAGAGGTTGTCAGTCACCAGGTTCATTCCCCAAATGTCAGCAACAGCCGGGGCTGGGCCAAGAGGAATCTAAGAGCCAAAAACTCCTTCTGAGTCTCCCATGTGGGTGGCAGAAACCTATTTGGTAAATTCAAACATGGACCCTCATATGTTGCCTCCCAGACACATCGGCAGGAAGCTGGACTGGAAGCAGAATAGCTGGGCCTCCAATCCCACTCACATACTGTATGTGGCCATCCCTCGAGGCTGCTTAACCAGCCGCACCCCAATGCTTACACCATTTTATCTGGAAACACTATTGTGAATACATGCAGGAGTCCTATTAAGGAGCCTATAATCAATTACAAATACGAGTTTTTACTGCACGGTGATCACATTTAGAATAAGTAAATAAAATTACAGATCACTGAAGTGATACATTAAAACATTCATACATAAATGAGGACATGACTGACCTCTTTTGTAAGACTTGAGGAAATTCCTGCATTACTTTGACTTGGTTACTGCTTGAAAGTCTGCAATCAGCATACACGAGTAAGTTCTATTTTATATATTCTTTGAATTTACAAGGGTTAATTGGGAGAAAATAAATTTGTATTAAGCAGCTATAGGAGATATAAGTATAATTTACTTTTTTAAAAGATTTTTATTTATTTGAGAGGCAGAGTTACAGACAGTGAGAAGAAGAGATGGAGAGAGAGGTCTTCCTTCTGTTGGTTCACTTCCCAGATGGCCTCAATGGCCAGAGCTGCGCTGATCTGAAGCCAGGAGCCAAGAGCTTCTTCTGGGTCTCCTACACAGGTGCAGGGGCCCAAACACTTGGGTCGTCTTCTTCTTTCCCAGGCCACAGCAGAGAGCTGGATTGGAAGAAGGGCAGCTAGGACTAGAACCAGCACGCATATGGAATGCCGGTACTGCAGGCGGAGGATTAACCTACTGTGCCACAGCACCAGCCTGGATAAGTATCGTTTGCTGTTAATGAAAAGAAGGGATATGAAGATGGAAGAAATGAAAAGAAAAAAGAGAAAAAGCTTGCATAAACACAGAGGACCAAGGATTCGAGTTACTTAGTACCCCCAGCTGGGTCATTTATCCAGCTCTGCACAGGTTTCTCAGAACTCAACTTCTGAGTGCTCCAGCTTCTTTGCTCTTGAACTGCCATGCTTTGATAGGTCATCTCAGGAAATGAGTTTATGGGCTTCATTAGAGGGTCTGACTTGACTCTCCCTGCAACACTCAGACTTTCCTGAGAAAAGCATAACTTTTACAGCCTGTTGGAGGGTATAAGTTGGAGGTACTGTTAAGAAACCAAAATGAGTCCATGTACCACCACCACCCCCCATCACAAGGCTGAAGTACTGAAGCCATGGTCTCTTGAAAGAGATGGTGTATTATAAGCAAGCAAGCAAGGGATCTGAATTGATCCTTGGATCTGACTCCTTGATGGGTCTGGGGAAAGCTTTCATAGATTAAGTAGGAAACTAGAAACTCCCAGAGGCAAGTTCTGAATGGAGGAGCTTGGGATCTGGCCAGCATGGTGAAATGGGATTTAATTCCAGATTTCATTAACAGACTTATCCCTTCTGAAATGGCTCCAGTATATTTAAGTTCCCATCAAACCTTGAATTCTGTAGTTCACATGACTGGAGTGTTTGCTTCTGCACATGCCCAGTTTAGGTGACCTGCGATTCTCTGCTCTGGGTTCCCTCTCTGTGCAAACATGTTCTGTAAAGCAGGGACTTAAAAAACTTGATCGGGCCAGCATGGTATGGTAGGTTAAGCCCCACCCTGCGATGCTGGTACCTCATTGTGAAGCACTGAATCATGTCCTATTATCTCTGCTTCTAATGGAGCTCCCTGCTAATGTGCCTAGAGAGACAGCTGAAGATGTCCAAGAGCATGGTCCCTTGACACCCATGTGGGAGACCCTGCTGGAGTTCCTGGCTCCTGGCTTTGGACTGGCCCAGGCCTTACCGTTGCAGCCATTTGGACAGTGAACCAGAAGATAGATGGTCTCTTTCTCTCTATCACTCTGCCTTTCAAATAAATAATGCATGTTTGTAAAATGTATCATCTAACCAGTTGATAGGGGGTAAGATGGAGGAATTTCCAGGAAATAAGGTGGAAAATAAGAGGCATTGGAGTTTGGAATGTGTGTTTGGAGAATAATAAAAGGGCTGCCTGATACCAAAACCAGAAACAATGAATATGTAGTATTTGTCCACCTGCCCTTATATTGGGTGTTAAGAACTACTTCATTAGGCTTCAAATAATCACAGATTTCTCTGAAGTCAAGTAAAAGAATTCCATCTTCTGGTTTGACTTTTTCCTAACTGACCTGCATCTGAAGTTCATGTATCTGCAGATCTCCAGGGTCCTACTGAATCGTGTTCTATAAATACCCCATTACTGTTTGTAACCAAAGTCATTTGTGATCCATGTGGCAGGTGAGCCTCTAATGTTACCTACCTCCCCACCTCAGCCGTGTTGACATGAAACCAGTGTTAGAAATGGTCCCACTCCTGCATATTTCTGTCCTATCTGGGAACAATCCTGAGTGTCTTGTGAGCAGGGAAGAAACTGCAGATGCCTTTAGTATGTATGGCATAAAAATGTGAAGTGAAAAAGGACAAAACGTGAGAGAACTTGGAGTAACTAGTCCTGACCTCACTTTGCAGATGGGACGGCTACAGAAGTGAGATGTTCTCTCTCTTTGCTAAAACGCAGGAGCAAGGACTAGAAATGACCTCTCCCAGAGTGCAGTACAACCCTTCTCCGTGTGATTGTCTCACCCGACCCAGTATTTTTAGTCTAGGCCACCTCACTGTCTTGTTAGCTACAAAAGCAGGGAGATGATTCTACCTTATGCCACCTTACAGCTGCCTGCTCTGTGTAGCAGTTGAGTGCAGCACTGTCCTGAGAAGGAAATGGTTTTGCTGTGGTTTAAAGTCTTCTCTGCATTCTCTCCACCCACATATATTTACATCTCCTGCATTCCTAACTGAATTACAGTCAAATGCTTCATTACAGAGGCTCAGCCAACAGGACCTGCCCTGGGGAGTGTATTCACAGACAAATGTATTATTCAAAAGCTTGATCTGATCATACAAAATTTGCACTATAACTGCACGCCCTGAGGAAATTCCTTTTATAAACCTAAACGATTATACTTAAAAGAATAGTGTGGAAAAAAGAAAAGTCTGTGTGCAGGAAGGGGGAGGGGCTCTTGGCTGTTTGCCTGTAGGAAGCTCACTGAGGAGCCTCTTCTGAGTCTCCTCCCACCACACCCACCCCTTTTCTACTCCAGGACACTATTTCCTTCTCTTTAAGGAGCCTCCACTTGATAGTTTTAAAGGGAGGGGAGAATGATGAATTTAATAGAGATACTGTATTATTTTAATAATGGTTTCTATGACAACAAGACAAATACTTTCCACGTACCCATATACCTTGGATCTTAGGCACAGAAGCACCAGGCAAATAATTTATCTGAATAGTTAATGTGATTATAAAAAAAAAAAACCTACTTGGTTTCTATCATGTGGGAATGAATACTTGTATGTTAGAAATCCAACTGCAAGATAAAAGTTGTTCTGATGAGAGTCAACAATTTCATAACATGAAACCAGTCATAATTCCCTGACCAAAATGGTTTGACTTAAATCCCTTTAAGTTCTTCAGGCATGGATATCCTTAGTTTCCTCCTAAAGTGGTTTATGCCCACATCCATACAGATAATGACAATGCTTGCCTTCTGTTTGCTTACAGTGCATACCTAGGCAGAGTTCTCTTTGGTCATTCTGTAAGGGCTATCCTGGCTCTAACTGACCAGCTTAAAGTGACAGATGCACCGCATTCATGTAATATTCTTGCAGTGAGTATTGGTCAGCACAATGCTTTGCAACTGATACTTCTGCTACTCCCAGCTCCAGCTCTGCATAGAGAAGCCTATCTATTATTAAATACCCTATTAGCAGTGGTAAGATTGTACTGCTCTCCTACTACAGCTGCTGAGTGTTATCTAATTGGTTTTTATTACTTCAAAAACCCTGGGAGTGTGGAGCTCAAATGCACATTCGTGAACATTTGTGCTCTTTCCTCTTGGAGTTGTTGGAGATGCTTTTAGATCATTTAGATTTTCTCAACAGGAAAGAGGGAGCACATTAGAGAGTGTTTTGTAGAGTCCTCAGAAAGGGACTACATGCCTAGGAGTAGGTGTAATTCCCCAGGGACTCAGCTACATGAACACAGATCCTATGTGTGGTTTTCTCCATTATTATCTGAAGCACAGGTCTTGTGCTTGCCTCCACACGTGCAGATTTATCAGTTTCTCTTGTGAATGAATGCTATTGCTTGTTCTCTGTAGACTTGATCTTATTTGCATTGTTAATAGGGAAGTCAAACTGAGTTCTCTCTCACTACTAGTAAATGAAGCCATTTTCAAAAAGTTTTATTTATTCAAAAGTCAAAGTTGGGGAGGAGAGAGAATGAATGAATAAATTAATATCTTTCATTTTTCCGTCTTCTGGTTCGTTCTTCATTTGATCACTATGCCTGGGGCTGGGCCGGGCCAGGCCAAAGCCAGGAACCAGGAGCTCCATCCAGGTCTCTTCCATGGGAGGCAGGGGTCCAAATAATCAAGCCATCCTCTGTTGCCTTTTCCAGGCCATTACCAGAGAGCTGAATTGGAAGTGGAACACCTGGGACATGAATGGGTGCTCATATGGGATGCTGGGGTCACAGGCTGTGGCTTAACCCATGGCACAACAACACTAGACCCCAGATGAAGCCACTTAACACTGAACTCTTCTGCTTACAATTGGCCTGCACAAAATGCATTTCTATTCAGTCATGGATGTGTTGTTAGAAAAGATGTATCCTTTGACCAGCCTCAGTGATTACTGTCTGTTTCCCCTTGAGATATTATAGGTTTTGCTTGAAATGAATAGCAGTAATAATGATTATTTGTAGTAGTTATATTGCTGTGTATGGTAATTTTTAATAGTAACCACGGTAGCATTAGTGTTTCCTCTGGTGACTTTTTTTAAAAGGGCTTTGTTGTTTTCTTTGTTACTTTGAGCCAAGATAGACATTCTAAACTGCCCCTGATTACACAGGATTTGTTTGTGAGTGTTCAGTTTGAAGTCTGCCTTAGTTTTGCATCTCCTTCTTTCCTGACTCCAAAAACCAGGCTTCTGTCTTGACCACCTCACTGAAGTCATATCCAGGGCTCTGTATTTAGCGCTCTTATTTTTTCCCTTTTGATCTCTGATTTGTCTTTAACCATGTGATCCTCAATAAGTAGTAGCAGTAAAACTTGTTGAATACCTATTATGTGCAAGATTCTGTACTCATTGCTTATTAAACACTGTCATCGAAGTGTTTCATTAACCTCCCTGAGTTCTCACAAGATCCCATAGTTGAAGAACACTGTAATCTCCAATTTGCAGGTACAACCAGTGAGACAGAAAGAGGTGCAGTCACTTGTCCTAAACTTCCCACTTCCTATGGGAGTGGAGCCTCCATTCTGGAAGGCCTCAGAGATCCACAGTCACTGCTTTCAGTAGCACTCCTGGCTGCCTCTGAGAACTCCCTCTGGCTTGTCGTCCGGGATGCCCTTGCCTCTCACACCTCTCAGGCCAAATGCAGCTGAATAGCCATTGATCAAGTGCCCAGTTGGGGCTAGCACATGGCCGCCTTCACAGTCTCCTCTTGTCCCCTTGCCCGTTAATTCTATTCAGGAGGGAGAGATTAAAGATGAAATTATTCTGTGGCTTCTAAGGTCTAGGAGCTCTCCTCTGGATGGGGAGAAGACCCACGAGGGGAGCACGGAGGAGCAGCACAATCGGCCCTGCCCCATGTCCTAATTATTAATAATTTCACTAGAATCCCCTCAATGCCCCAGTCTCATCACTGTAAATTCATTCCATTGCTCCTTTTCCTTTGACCTCCAAATCTAATCAGTTACTAAATGTTACTGGTCTCCCCGTTTAACTTTTATCTCTAGGACCATAACTCTACTCTAGGCTCTAATTATTTCACTTCTAATTATGGTCCTGCCATCTGAATGGTCTTTGTTCTCAAGGGTTCTGTCCATTCCAAACTAGTTATCCCTGGCCATCAGCACTGTCCCCTACTCTGTGATCCAGGTCACAGCATGATACCTACTCTTCAAAGCCCACCTGGATCACACCACACTTAACTGCCCCTTGTCCCTGCTCCATTGGGAACCAGCCATGGTTTGAGTCATGTTTGTCATCACATTGCCTGTTATATTTCTGTGGCCTACGCCATCTGTTATTCTTCTTTGTATCTGTAAGACCTAGCAGTGTGTGTTGTACACAAAAAACAATTCAAGTCTACCTAATATTGAATGTACACTTGACTATGGGAATAAGTGAATGAATAAATGAAAAAAACCAAAAAACCTAGTGACTCTACAGGGACTTCCACTTTCTTACCTTGCCAAGTCCAGGTGTCTCACCATAGTCATGTAAGCCCAGGGACCTGACCCTCTTTTGTCTCCATTACGATTGTCTTGGGTCTTTGTTACTTTAGCTCTGGTTTGCCTAAGCAGATACACTTACTGTCTCATCATATGACACTTTGTCTTTTTGTGCTAGTAGTGGCATTCCTTTCTCTCAGAACATCCTTTTGCATATCTCTTTCTTGCTCTGTGTACAAAGTCTGCTGCAATTATCTTACTGCCCACATTCACCATCCCCTTTATTCACATGAATGACGATTGCAGTAGACTTCTATAGGGCTGTTGCTTTCATGACACTTTACTGAAGAGATGCCATGCACGCAAGAGTTGGTGTGATTTATTCAGCATATTTTGCATCAAGTGTCCAGGGACCAGGATCATAACATTAACCCTCATATGCACCTATGCATGACCTACAAGCCTTGATTTGCTTGTTTGGCACAGACTAAAGCTCATTAGCTACTTCATGAGTTTGCTGTTAAAATTATAGGAATCTGGCCGGCACCGCGGCTCACTAGGCTAATCCTCCGCCTTGCAGCGCCAGCACACCGGGTTCTACTCCCGGTTGGGGCGCCGGAATCTGTCCTGGTTGCCCCTCTTCCAGGCTGGCTCTCTGCTGTGGCCCGGGAGTGCAGTGGAGGATGGCCCAAGTGCTTGGGCCCTGCACCCCGTGGGAGACCAGGATAAGCACCTGGCTCTTGCCATTGGATCAGCGCAGTGCGCCAGCCACAGCGGCCGTTGGAGAGTGAACCAACAGCAAAGGAAGACCTTTCTCTCTGTCTCTCTCACTGTCCACTCTGCCTGTCAAAAAAGCAAAAAGCAAAAAAAAAAAAAAATTATAGGAATCCATGCATGTAAAAGATAACATAGTCAGAAAATAATTTTTCCCACTGTAAAATACATAAAATTGCTATATTTAATGCCTGTAACTGCATTCTCAAGACCCCAAGCAAATGATGAAATGAAGAAATATACCTTGCTCACATTGTTACTGCATTACTTAACTCTGTGCTTTCTGTCCTTGTCTCTCAGGGCTTTCTTCCAAATATCTCAACTGAGTTATCCTTCCCCAAAACTAGCCCTTCCTTTAACAAAGACACTGTTTATGGAGTGACTTGATGATCTCTACCTGTCAGCAACCTGGATGGCAAACCCATTGTCCTCCATTCACAGATGAACCACTTGTGGCTTAAGCAAGTCCAGTAACCTTCACTGGTCACGGGACTAGCTAATTTTGAAATAGAATTTTAAGGCAAGGTTATCTCATGCAGAAGTTCACACATTATTCATGGTCCTAGGTTGTCTCAGTTACCCAGGGACCTTATTCATTTTTTACTGATAACCCCATTTCACAGCAAAAGCAGCATCCCAATCAGTGGCTCATGAGATGTAAAAGGAGACAAAGGAATCACCTGCCATTCTGGGTATCTTATGTGGGGCACTGTCCTGTTGGGGTCAGCAGGTTGGCTTCTTGCCATTCAGGGATGATGCCTTTTATAATGAGGAAGTTAAAGAGATAATTATGGAAATTAATTCCTGAACTGCTGTGGCCTGTGAACTCTACGAAGCAGAACTTTGAATATCAAGGGCAGTGCTGCAATGCAGAGCAGGAAAGGGAAACCTTACCTTAGCAGTCTTAAAGAGGGAGCTAAACTGTTTCCATGCACAACAGTGTGTGTGTGTGTGTGTGTGTGTGTGTGTGCGTTTTCACATGCCATGGTATGGTGGCAGGCATCTGAATATTCCTGTCACTTGATACACACAGATGGCCCATTAACCAGTTAACTTGTTGGGCTAAATAGGCTAAATCAAACTAAGTGTCATCAACTTAATCTGCAAGAATAAAAATAAATTAGGATATGTGTGTCTTAAATGGCATCCAAAATGACTAGATGAAAAAAGAAAGAAATGCAAGGAGAAACCCAAATGTAATCCCTAATCTACTCACTTCTTCCCATTTCCAGAAACTGCCTAATCTACTTTTGCAGATAGATTAGAAAACACCCCAGCTTGCAAAAGCTTGTCAGCACCTTGCCACGTTGCACACTGTTGACACCAAGCTCAAAGCATGAAGAAATTCAAGATTAATGCTGATAAAGTCATTTCTTAGAATTTTTTTTCCTTTTGAAGGACAATGAGCAAGACATAGACACACACACACAAACACACGCGAGGGAGAGAGAGAGAGAGAGAGTGAACGAGCTCCCATTTGCAGGCTCACCCTGCAGCTCCCACAACCACCAGAGGACTAAAACCTGGGGCCAGTCAGAAATTCAACTCAGGTCTCCCATGCCAGTGGCAAGACTTGAGTTGAGCCATCATTTATACCTACAGGGTCCACATTAGCAGAATTGCTGGAATCAGGTGCCAGAGCTGAGAAACAGACCTCAGTGTCCGATGTGGGTTGCAGGCTTCCTAACCACGAATCCAAATGCCCAACCCTATTTCCTAGATTTTTAAATATCCTTTGCCCATAATCTGTTTTCTTTTCAGGCAGTCCAGATTCTTTGTAGTCCTGTACATCAGCTAATAAAAACAGCAGAGCATATATTCTGAGTGTGAATTCTGAGAAGTCAGCACAGAAACATTCTTCCTGGAATTCTGTGGGGGTTAAAGGAAAACATCCACAAGTAATACCCATGTTTCACGAAAAACAGAAAGGGGAAAGAACCACGTATTTCCATTTTCTAATACTACCAAGGTGCACACCTCCTGTAATTTTCAGAGACCCACACTATAATTCACTCTCCGTCCTGTGATCTGCCTCTTTTCTCTCTCTCATTAGATTTAATTCAGTAATCACACCCTACAAGCCATTCAAGCAGAAATACCCTTGCTGATTGCAACTTTCACCAGCTAGACCATGAATATTGCTGCAACGTGTGTGTGTGTGTGTGTGTGTGTGTGTGTGTATGTATGTCTGTGTCTACCTTTGAGAGAAAGAAACGCTACCTTCAACAGCAGCTTCTCTCTCTCTCCTTTTAATTTGGGCTTTCCCCTATTCTTTCCCTATACTGTGTCCCTGCAGTTGGTATTCCATTCCTCTAGGGTAGCACTGACAGTAGAGGAATTTTCTTCCATCCTGGTTTCCACTTACTGTGAAATTGTTACCTCCCTTTGTTATTAGAGTGTGTGCTATCCATCCTTGTTCTTACAGTGGACCATCACCACTTCTTCTGAAAGGCTTGAATGGTTTCAGTGGCTCTTGCGGGCTTTTGCAACTGAGATTTCTCCCTAACCCAATTCCCCTTTCACTTCAATATCTGTCCATGCTTGCTTTTTGTCCACATTGCTTTTCGTATGTTTGTTTCTCACTTACCCTCTCATATCCACTCTCCCCTCCCCAATTCGTTTCTCCTATGTGATTATCTTTTTCTTATTCACAAGTGACCTTGTGAACATGATTTCTTTTGCTCCCCTTACCTCCTCTCTGGCATGTATTTGTCATTTTCCCTTTTCCTCTGGGAGAAGATGAGGAGTAGCAGTTGCTGAATGGTGTGTGCATTTTAGTTCAGAAGATGTTTCTGCATCTTGCCACTGCCCTGTTTCGTGTCTGAATGCATGAGCAGCATCACTCAAGTGGAGCCAAATCTTAGCAGTCTGAAACTGCACAATGCATATCCCATAAAAAATAGTTCTGGGTTCCCAAATGAATATGGAGCATTGATTTGTATTTTAGAAAAGATAAAGGGTCCAAAGAGGCTAAGATTTTATATTTAAAATAATTTTCCCTTATGCAAAGCCTGAAAGAATTGTTGATTTACATTCTAAAGGATAGAATAAAAGCCATAGCATTTTGTTATATTGAGCAGTGAGACCAGAAATTCCAAATGCATATTCTGAGGCAAGCACAAAACAAGCCACCAGATTTAAAAGGGAGCAGCAGTGCCTGGAGTAAGGGCATTACCAGCCAGGCGACACCAGTTTGCCTTGTGTTTTTTTCTGACCCAGCTCCATCTGTTTCCGTTTTCCTCTTTTTTCCAACACTAAGTTAATTTGTTCGCTTTCTGTACTTAGGAATGATTTAAAAACCATGATGAAAAAGAATAAGAAGATGTAAAGAAAACAAAGTTCTAGGATTTCTTTGCCCACCCATATATTTAGTAATCTTTATTTGGTTGCATAAATTTGGTTTGATATAGTTAATTATCATGCATTTATATATGTAATATGTGTACAAAATATATATACACACATACACACTTGTGTTTATAGAATGTAATGTGCATATATAATGGTGGATAAACCAAAGGACAGAAAAGAATATGTATATGTCAAACACAGATCATTTCTCTTTAATAGAAGAAATTAATTGTATGGATATAAAATATGTACCATCAAATAACCCTTGAGAATATGAGGATGAAAAATACATTTGTTGTCTCTCAGAAGGGGCTTTAAAGAAACACAAACTAAGAAAATAAGAATGAGTGGTGGGTATTTGGTGCAGCAATTGAGATGCTACTGTGGACTCCTGGATCCCATCGCAGAGTGGCTGGGTTTGAGCCCCGGTGCCACAACCTGCTAATGCATACATGATGAGTAGCAGATGATGGCTTAGGTAATTGAGCTTCTGCCACCGACACAGGAGACATGAGTTAGGTTCCTGGCTTTGGCACGACCCAGCCTCTGCTGTCGTAGGCATTTGGGAGTGAGCCAGCAGGTCAAAGCTCCTTCTCCCTGCATGTGTGTATTTCTGTCTTTCAAATGAATTGCTTTTTGTATGTTTTTTAAAGAAAGGGTGAGAGGGAAAATAAAATCCATGTCTATCAAGCATCTACTAAGTGTTTAAATGCATAATTGCATTCATATAGAAAATAAGTTAATATAATTCTCTAGCCCTAAAATAAGAAGTACTACTATTTTTGTAATCATGGAAATTGGGACTCATTTAAATTAAATCATTTTTCTTCACACCATGAAGTTCTGTTACTGGTAATAACGAAGAGTTGATTTGATACCAGTTGACTTGACTTCAAGAAATATTTTTCTGTATTTATTTGATGATTTATTTTTCCTGTCTACAATTAAGTATCTTCTCTGAATCGGAATGATATGATTTATGATCAACTTTGGAAATTATTTTTCAAATAATTTTTTGTAGAACTCTGCTGGTCCACAATACAAGAAGTTGAGAGATGTTTTAGTTGAGCATCTTTTTGGCTGTGGGTAACTATTTCTGAATCTTCCCAAGAGCCAGGAAAGAAAAGCCCAATGTTGGGCCCCATCTGTAGTTCACTCAGTCGGGACTGCCATGGCTGTCTCCTTATCAGTTGAACAGTCAACAGATTAAAGGGACCCCCACTTGCCACTAGCCCTATCTTTTAGTATGTGGCCTGTGCATCCCAGAATTCTTGTCCAGAGAGTACTGGACCCTTTTCCTAGATCTTAATTGGCCTGTGTTTATAAAAAGTATTTGAGCCAATTTGCTTTATTTATTTTTTTAATTTTAATTTTAATTTTTTTTTTAAATTTTTTGACAGGCAGAGTAGACAGAGAGAGAAAGGTCTTCCTTTACTGTTGGTTCACCCCACAATGGCCACTGCGGCCGGCACACTGCGCTGATCCGAAGCCAGGAGCCAGGTGCTTCTCCTGGTCTCCCATGCGGGTGCAGGGCCCAAGTACCTGGGCCATCCTCCACTGCACTCCAGAACCACAGCAGAGAGCTGGACTAGAAGAAGAGCAGCCAGGACAGAATCTGGTGCCCCGACCAGGGCTAGAACTCGGGGTGCCGGCACCTCAGGCGGAGGATTAGCCTATTGAGCCGCGGCACTGGCCCCAATAAAAATAGTCATCTTTCCTGTCTAACTTGAGATGTCCACAGACAATGCAGTTGCTGATCTTAATTTATTACAATGAAGCATTGCTTAGCCTAAAACTCACAAAGTACTCACAGGTGGATATAGCACTGAAACCTAAGAAAGTGGCTTTGCCCATTGCTAGAGGTGCACCAGCTTGTCTTCCCATAGAGAATTTTCCAGTTCTCAATCTCTGTTTCCCATACTCCTAGCATATTGAGGGAAACTTAGACTAGGAATTACAGCTCTTACTTTTTTCCACATTAAATCAGCATAGAGTATGTGACATATGTGTTTGTGGACATTTCAGATTTAAATAGGCTACAGCTCTGTGTAGAACAACATGGAAAGAAAGTATGTCCTGTGTTCTGAAAATAAGAGCAGTATATCCAGATGCAAGTTTTCTGAAAATAGCATTACTAGGGGCATTTCTCTGTTGGTTTCTCCAGTAACCTCTGAGTAACAAGAGTTTTAGTGTTAGGATAGCTTAATGAGGTGCTAATGAGCAAAGAAGAACTGAGCCCTGTGTTAAATCCCCAATATTGCATTGTTTACAAGGGGTCGAATGCTCTTTGCATACCTCTGTATGAGCAAAATAATTACTTTCTAATCTCTTTTCAAATATCAGTCACCGTGTTTTTAGCCCACATACACACATACACACATACATGCATACATGTGCACCCAAACATGATTTAAATGGATTAAGCAGAGTGGACTAGAAGCAGATTATATACAGTGGAAAAAGGCTAATCCACTCATCTTTATTCAGTTCCCTCAGAGTTAACTGCTGACTTATCAACACTGAATTTGAGCTCAGCTTGAGTCAATCATATTTCATTCTGAATTGACAGGTTACAATCTACCTATTGGCATCCTGCTGACAGCACATGTTACACAGTAGTGATAGCTGCCACGTGCTGGACATGTCCAAGATGAGCATCTTTAGGAGGACTTTTCCAAAAAAGTATTAAGTGATTTTAAATAACAAGTCTTTCTTTAAGCCCTGGACAAAGAAGTTTGTCTGGCTTAAGCCACACTGAGGAAGCACGTGAGCACACTCACAAGGCCATCACACAGAATCAGTTTCCAGTCCACCTAATAAATATTTATTTTAAAGCTTTATTAATTTTCAATGTCAGAATTAGAGAGAGACCGACCTTCCATCAGCTGGTTCAGTCCCCAGATGGCCTCAATGGCCAGCAGTGGGCCAAGAACTTCATTCAGGTTGCTCATGTGAGTGCAGGGGCCCAGACATTTGGGCCATATTCATCTGCTTTCCTCAGGATGTTAGCAGGGAGCTGGATCAGAAGTGGAGCAGCAGGGACAGGAACTGGTGCCCATAAGGGATGCCAGTGTCATAGGTGGGAGTTTGACCTGCTGGGCCACAGTGCTTGCCCCTAGAGCCCTTTTATTTAACAAGGGATAGAATGCTAGTCTTTTGAATAACTAGAAAGAATGCTTAAATGTATGTATCTCAATCGTTCAGATTCATTTTCTTGGTAAGTTAAATGAGTAAAATTCAACAACCTGCTTTAAATGCCTATTTTTTTTAAAGAACTTTGTTCTCAGATCTGGGTAATCAATTGTCAGTGTACTAAGCCAGGATTTTTTTTTAAGCTATGGTAATTCCCTCGTTTGGTATGGTTATGATATTGAAACATGCTTACTTTGTCATCTCATTGTAATGGTCATGGAAAACACAGACATGTCAGTGTGTCAGACCCAACAACCCCATCCTCTTTGGATATAGAAAGAGGCAGTTGTGAGGATGTTGACCTTAAAGCTTGAATCACCATGAGGAAACTCATCTTGATAGACTGGGAAGCAGTGTTTTGTAGGTATTGATAACAATAGAAAAGCCATGAAAATCATGAGCATTCTGGGCCATTTTCTGGAGGGAGTCTGTAGTTTTATTTAGCTGAAATTTTGGTCATGCTGCTTCAGTTCCGTGTCATGTGGGGTCGTAAGTGTCAGTGAAGTAATTAGGATGTAATTGAAAGTAGTGAGTGGCTAATGATGGTTTTAAGGCATAGAATAATAAGGTGATAGCTGTGTTCTAAGAAGATTAATCTGTCAGCAGAGTGTAGAAGTGAGAAGACCACGTATTTTCAGGTAAGGGGCAACATGTGTCTCAATTATAGTGAAACTAGTGGGGAAGAAAGGGGTTTGACAGATAACTTTCCACAGGCTGTTGTAGCAACTCAAAGTGGTAATCCAGGCAAAGGGTGATATCCAAAAACATTAGGAGCTGTGAACTTTAGAACTGAGTCTGAAATAATGGTATCAAATTCAACAGCAAGAGACATTGCTGAGAGAAAATGTGGAGGGGAGGGTCATGGTGCACGCAGGTGAATGTTTATAAAATGCGTAGAGGAGCACGGCCGAGGTGTACATATGAGTGACGCTGAAGACTGTGAACCCTTCATCAGTGACAGTATTTAAATAGGGGACTGGATAAAGTTCGTAAGGGAAAATTCTGTTTACAGTGATGGGTAGGAGCGTGTAATACACTTTAGGGGGCAGACACAGTTGGTTAAAGAAAAAAAAAGCCACCAATGAATACATAACAGGGGAGGAGATTCTCAGGAGGGGAAAAAATACTTTTTTGAAAGCAAGAATATAACAAAATTAAAGAGATGAGAGAGCATGAGAAATTCCCAGAGCAAATTGGTTGGGTTGTTAGAGGCTTCTTGCAGACTCCCAAGAAGTAGACAATTAGATGTGGAAGTGATACAGGATGAATAAAGGAATAAGGTGGACAATGTGTTAGTAGAAAATGATTTCAGAGCATGGATAAGGGCTTAGACTTTGTGTCATAGTCGGTTAAACCACCCACTAGCAACATCCACTAGTCTAAAGTGCAGGTTCCAGTCCCAGCTACTCTATTTCCCACCCAGCTCCCTGCTGACACACCTGGGAAGCAGCATGTGAGAACTGAAGTCCTTGAATACTCCTGCCACCTGGCTTCAGTCCTGGCTTCAAACTGGCCCAGCCTCTCCTGTGGCAGCCACTTAGGAAAAGAATCTGAGGCTGGAATATCTATCACTCTGAATTACAAATAAATGAATCTGAAACATTGATAAAGGAATTGGACAGAGGGACAGTTTAACTGCAATGAGGGAAAAAGGGAGATGGATGTGTGTGTGTGTGTGTGTGTTGCAATGCTTTTTTTTTTAAGATTTGTTTGATTGTTTGAAAGAGGGAGAGAGAGATTGATCTTCCATCCACTGGTTTACTCCCAGATTGCCACACCTGCCAGGGCAGGCCAGGCTGACGTCAGGAGCTTCTTCCAGGCCTCCCGAGTGAGTAACAGGCCTGAGCACTTGAGCCAGTTTCCACTGCTTTTCCCAGGTCGTTAGCAGGCAGCTGGTTTGGAAGAGGAGCAGCCGGGAGATGAACTGACACTCCTATGGAGCGCTGGCATAGCAGGCTGTGGCTTTGCCCATCATTCCACAACCCCAGTCTGGCTGCTTTTGTTTAGCTTTTTACTTATCTGCTGGTTTGTTGAGAGAAGGAATCATTGTGTGTGTGTGTGTGTGTGTGTGTGTGTGGAAAGTGGACAGAGCTGGGGGGAAGGGAGAATTAGGAAGGACAGGACAGAGACAGCGAAGCTGTAGATCGAGATTCCTCAAGAAACCAAAGGCGCGATGTTTTGCACTCTCGGTGAGGGTATTACTGAGGCCTGAAAAGACAGTTGCTTTGATTCTGCCTTTGTGAATGAACCAAGGCAGATTGTTCCAGATAAAGAGGAGTGTCGAGGTGAGGAGGAAATTTTCTGTTTTGTCCTCAGGAGAGCAGTCGATTCAGGAGACAAGACAACCCAACCACAAGTCCAGGAAAATGGGAAAATGGGAACAGGAAAACAGAGAGAAAGGAGAGGGGAGCACCAAACAACGCTTCCCTGGTCTTTGATTTTGGGAAGGGTGAGCCCTGCGCAGAGATCTTTTGGCTCTCCTGTTTTTAATGCAGCCAGGGAAATCAAAGGGCTGCGTCACACTGACAGCGCTGAGCATAGCAGGCCTGCTCCTGTCACTTCAGCTGCCACCGCCTCCTTCCAAGAGGGACCTCGGCCGTACTCCAGCCTCAGAAAACAGAATGCCAAGCAAGACACAGCAGGCTCCAGTCATTTATATCAAAAAATAAAACAAACATAGCCATTTTCTACAAATACAGATAAGACACACGTGATAGTGCATATGCGGGAGGAGAAAAGAGAGAAAAAGATGAGGGAGACCTCAGGAGGACAGGAAACAGGGGAAGGCAAAGCAGAGCGTGTTTTGTGTCTTCAGCAACACAACCCTTTCTCTTAGCAGAGAGGCCAGATCTTTATGGATCCTGAGTTTTCAGTTAATTGAAATGGGGAGTTTCTCTGTTGCTGCCTTAGGTTAAAAAAAAAAAAATGTTGATGACAAGAATCCCTATGTCTTAATCCAGAGATTTTATTTGCAGTTGTAGACCATCAAGGTCAAGCTGGTTTTGTCATTTCTGAAGAAAGGATCTCTCTTTGTTCCCCTCTGTGGTTTTCCTTGTTTTTCTGTGTCATTCTGCTTTTCCAATAATTTTTTTTAAAAATTGTGCAAATATTTTCCTCCTCAGTAATTCTTTCTCCAAAACAAATAGGAATGTTTTTGTTTTTTGTTGTTATTTTTTTAGAGAAGTTTCACTCCAGAACTACTTGACTGTCTTAACATAGCACTAGTTGCTGCGTATCAGTAATGTTGTAGCTGAAATTGTTCCCTTCAACTCAGTAGAATATGTGAGAGTCTGTGAAACTGCTGATGGATTCAGTAATGCTCCACAATCTAGCTGGAGCCCAAGGGAACTGTAGAGACCCATTGGAGTAGGTTTATATTTAGGTAGGGTCCCTTTCTTCTGTGTTGTATTCCAGACCATTTCCAGGAGTATCTATTGATGTCTTTATCTGGGGCTCATACGATGGTCTTGTCTTGGCATTACTATCTTCCACTCCAATTCTGATCAGCTTTGTTTGTTTTCCTTATCTTAACAGTTGCTTTAAAGTTGACTGGCAGCTTCTTGGGTAGGGCCACATTGACTTTTCATTGGCTGAATTGTCCTCAGAATTCAGAAACTGGCTCAAGTATCACCTACTAGATAGGGGTAAACTAGTTCCCTAAGTTGACATGGAAATCTCAAAACAAATTTATAATTTGAAAGTTAGACCAAGAGAATCCATCAACTTGGCTAAGTTGCCCTGTGATTTACCTTCCCCATCCCTTTGACAGGCCAACCCTAGTAAGATCAGGCAGTCTCAAAGGAGCATTTATTTATTTTTTTAAAATCAGTCTCCCTTTTTTATTTGAGAGGGAGAGTTATTGACAGTGAGAGGGAGCGACAGAGAGAAAGGTCTTCCTCCTGTTTGTTCACTCCCCAAATGGCTGCAGCAGCTAGAACTGTGCTGATCCGAAGCCAGGAGCTTCTTTGCAGTCTCCCACATGGATGCAAGGGCCCAAGTATTTGGGCCATCTTCTACTGTTTTCACAGGCCACAGTAGAGAGCTGGATTGGAAAAGGAGCAACCAAGACTAGAACCAGTGCCCATACAGGATACCTACACCACAGGCAGAGGATTAACCTACTGAGCCACGTCACCAGCCTCAAAGGAGCATTTAATAAACATGTTGGGACCAAGGCTGTATACATCTGGCAAAGGGAAGCTGTGATTTATAGCATATTCTTCTTCTTAAGGTCTTGGTATCTGTACAAAATCTGCCTTATTTTGACTGAGCCCAATTAATGAGCCAGGCTGATTCTGGATGGCTGCCTGTATAGTACATTGGGACTTGACAGAGGGCTGGGCTCTGACTCTTCCCCAAATGACAGTATCTACTTTCTTGCCATGGCATTGTCTTTCTGTTGGGTTTGGCTCATATGTTCAGATTGAGAACAATTTCTCAGAAAGCACACAACACACACATAGTCCTCTGCTGGCAGAAAAATCTCAAAATGTGTGACGTGCTTGATAGAAAGATTGCTGGTGGATTTGTAAGCCCTTACTGCCATATGCTGTATTTTATGAATATAATATCAAATGATATATTTGGAATATAAGCTGCATATTGTCCTGAACCTTCAATAGGTGCAGCCTCTTGTGGTTGGACATAGCAAGCTCAGAGAGAGATCATAATGAAATCATACCTCTTCAAAAAGTAGTTGAATTAACTAAGAAATAGTACCCTAGAAAACCTGGTGTGGAAGCATATTACTTTTATTAAAATGATAGAGAAATGTAAGCATTATATTTTTAATTTATGATTATTTATTTATGTCGAAGTCAGAGGGAGAGACAGAGGGATTTTCCATCTGCTGGTTCTTTTCCCAGAGGGCCACACAGCCAGGGCAGGGCCAGGCCAAAGACAGGAGCTTCACCTGAGTCTCCCATGTGAGTACAGGGGCCCAATTGCTTGTGCCATATTCTGCTGCTTTCCCAGACCATTAGCAGGAATCTGAATTGGAAGCAGAGCAGCTGGGGAATGAACCAGTGCCCATGTGGGATGCCAGTTTTGCAGGCACATGCTTTACCCACTATGTCATAGTGCCAGTTCCAGTATTATCTTTTTTAAGGAGGCTTAATTAGAAAAATGCACTAACAGGTATGAAAATAAGCTTTCCTTCCTTTTTGAATATTTTACAATAAACCTCCTCTTTAAAATAAAAAATAATCTTTAGGAAAATAATTAGTTCAATTTTAAGTTGGGGTATCATTTAATTAAGTTTACATTTTGGTTAAGCAAAGTAATTAATCATTTTTACTATGTTGAGCTTTATTTTATTTCATAAAGAAGCAATATCCTTGAACAATCAACTTATTCAATTTTGGCTTCCATATAAGCTATTATGAAAGTTATAGTGTCATTTGAATATTAAATATATACATTATCTTCTGTCTCATGACACATTTTGTAAAAGTAATGAATTTTAATAAAATTTGATAGAATAGTAAGACATGGAGGTTTAACTTTATATACTTATGTTTCATTCTGACACCTCGAATCAAAATTATTATCAATTTTAATGGAATAATCTCTTATATTCTAAGTAATATCATTCAATTTGGAATAGAGGTATAATAATATACCTATGGAAAAAAATGTATACTGTATTCTATGTAGACAATTCCTTGGGAAGCTGAGGTCAGGAATTTTACAGTTAGGTTTGGTTTTATTTTAATGTTCCTGCAAGTTATCTGAGGATAAAATATATAACCTTAGTACTTCTAAATAGTCCTTTAAAATCAGAGTGAGAGCATTTTGTTTTATTTGGATTTTTAGCTCCCTAGCCAACAACCATCAGCTATGCAAAGAAGACATAGTTCAAAGCAAGATTCAAAGACATCTATCAGAAGAAATGCATAATTGGTTTCTGTGTCCTTATACATAATTTTTTTCTAAATAAAAATGATACCATATCTGGCCCAGGGCCTTTGACTCCTTCACACTGGCAGACATGAAACTTCTAAATTCTAGCACCATCTGTATGTCTTCAATCCTAAGAGATGTATTGTCTCTGCTGCCAGGGCCAGAATCAACCGCAGCTGCCAAATGCTAGACTGAAAAAGGAATGTAAACAGCTTGGCTGAGGGGTGGCTCCTGGTGCACCTGTAGTTTTGACAGCTTTGCTGCTGCTTGAGGAGGAAGCAGGTTTCGTGTTTGTTCTTCAAGAGCACTTCTGGCATCCAGGTATTATGCAGGCACGCACTGCCAGCTGTGAAAGATGCGGCTTCCTTGTCACTTCAGAGAAAGAAGCTCCTGCAGGAAGATCCCTCGTGATACTTCTCTCAAGAGCCTGGGGAAGGAAGACCAAAGGAATCAAATAAATGCAAAGCACACATGCTCGAGGAACAAGGGTCGCAGTGAAGTCACTTCTTGCTTTCCAACTTCATAGTGGAACTGCAGATAAGAATGACCTCATTGTAACTTTCAAAAAATGAGTCCGTTTATGAATGAGTTAAAGAAAAGATTAGCAGGGACCAGTATTGTGACACTTGAGGTTTCTGTGCCTTGTGACGGTAGCATTCCTTTTGAGGGCACTGGTTCAAGTCCTGTATGCTCTGCTTCTCATCCAGCTTCCTGCTAATGCTCCTGGTATGTGGAAGGTGGCCCAAGTACTGGGACCCCTGGGATGGAATTCTAGGCTCCTGGCTTTGATTTGGCCTACCTCAGGTCGTTTGTGACCATGGGAGGAGTGGAGCAACAGATGGAAGATATCTTCCTCTCTCTATCACTTTGCCGAACAAGTTAAATACATACGTAAAGCTTTTTTTCTAAAAAAAAGAAAAAAAAATGACAAGGAAGTACATATAGACCTGATTTTGACTGTGTCTTCATGCATCCAGTTTTTGATTGTAAGGAAGAAGACAAAGTAGGATAATGTTTATGTCAAGACATCATAAATGTAGAAAAATAGAATATTAAATCTTTCAGTCTAATTGAAAGAATAAACATCCTAGATAGTCTACTACCGTTGCATTCATTATTTATTTCATGATTAAATTAAACATGTCTATATCTTCAGGCAGATTTTAAAAATAAAACTTATAAAGCCATATTTCTTATCAAATATTAAATCCATTCAGTAGTTAAAACAATGTGATTTAACTGATGTAATGCATCAGTACAACAGAATGTCTAAGATAGACTTAAGAATACAAAGGATTGTCATGTGTGATAAAAAGGCCATTTCAGATCAATGTTATGTTAAAGATACATTATTCAAGATATTGTGTGAGTCATTTGGGTAACTATTAGGGAGAAAGAAAATCTAGAATAATTATTAATCACCTTAAATTATACTGAAGTAAAGGTGAATGAAAATCTGAAACACAAAATTTGAATAGAATCACGAAGATAACTTCATAGAAGATAACTTAAGTAAATATTTAAAATTCTTGAGTAAGAGAGCTTGTTTCAATTACACAAAAAAACTAAAAAATAAAAGGAAAAATTCACAGATTTTATGTACCCATAAACTTTCCAAAGACAAAAAGTAAGTTTAAAATAAAATATAAAAACTAATGGAAATATTTTCAATAATGTATGAAACATTTACATCTTTAAAAATTAAAACTCTTAATAAGATTTAGAAAATAAATTTTTCTCTAGGATCACCTTTTTCTAATTTAATTGATAAAGCAGTAAACAAAAAAGGAAATTTGAGTATCTATTAAAACAGATAGTAAATTAGTAGATAGATACCTAGATGGATAGGAGGAGAGAGGGAAACAAGAAGGCAAAGGAAGAAAATTTAAAGGAAAGAGAAAAGGAGAAAGGAAATTATATAATTGTCTACTTAAAGTGGACAAAGATTTGGAAAACTGGAAACTATTGTGTACTAACATACAATGTATTCTAATATGAATTTTTCAAAGATTTGACACAGAAGTTTCAATTCTGGAAAGTTTCTGAGGCTAGTATTTAGACTATGAAAATATTCACATCAGAATACTTTATAATAGCAATTATAAAAAGCACACTAATATATTTAATTGAATAAATACTTCTCATATGATTGCATTTTAAAATTCATTGAAGTAATGATATAGAATCAATTTGAATAAAAAATGCAGAATAACATTTAGGGTGTTTTCTGTATATTCTTATGCATTCATATTATTACATACACGTAAGTACAAGAAAGCATAGTTACAAAAGAATATCAGTATCTTAGTAATGACATATTGGTGATATGTCATTTTGCATTTGTACATTTTTGGTGTTACTATACTTTGAGAGTGTGTCCTTGTGACAATTAATAAAGCATCCAGTATGAAGGACCTCTGTGGGTGAGACCCCAGTGGAAAGAAGTGGTCATCAGAAAAGGAAGTACTTTTCTCTGAGGAGAGGAGAGAACTTCCACTTTGCTTATGGCCTTGTCTGAATACTGATGGAGTTTGTGGATTCAAAAGGCTTTTTCCTTGGTGCTTTTTTAAAATTAAGTTTCTAAAAAAGAAAAAAAAGTGAAATTAACTTCAAGATGCAATGACTTTGAACAGCCCTTGTCTGGACTGTTGAGGTACAGGTTTTTTGTTTGGTTGGTTGGTTTGTTTTTTTGTGAAAATTGTGAAAGTCTTTACTTAGTATAAAGTTGGTCTTCTGTGTATTAAGTTAATCTGTATTAACTTAATCGAATTTTTATCTTAGTGGAGAATGGGACAGGGAATGGAAGGAGGGAGGAGGAGGAGGAGTGGGAGGGCAGGTATGGTGGTGGGAAGAATCACTGTATTCCTGAAGTTGTACTTATGAAATGCATGAAGTTTGTATTCCTTAAATAAAAGGTTTCTTTGTGGGGGAAAAAAAAGAAAAGAAAACATTTTACTAGTTCTAACTTTGAGTTGCTTCTTTGGGGTTCTTTTAAACATTGTGCATTTTACCTTGAATAAATTGAGATGACTGTCCCTGTGCTTTCTGTTAGCCATGTCTTGTCTGGGATAGTGTAGCCTGAGGGGATAGCTCCCTGTCCTTACCTTCTTTCTGTGTTTACTGGTTGTTCACTCTTGGTGTGTTTGGCATTTTATTTCAAAAATACTCAGCATATCTTGTAAGATCTAACAATCTAGTTTATAATTATTTTGATTATTGCAAACTCTTGAGATTTGTTGGGTCAATAAATAACATTATAAATAAATGGTTTGAATTTTCATTCTCTTTATAACAACTTGGAATCCTCCCATTTCCTTTGAACATGTCTCACTATCCACAAAAAAAGTCTCTATAAACAAAATTAAGTTTAATTCAGTCTAAAGGAAAGTACTTTTAAAGACCATTTTAAGGATGGGGGAGATAATTTAAATAAATTATCAGATACTCATTTTATACAGATGAGTGCTGCTAATTACAATCAGTCCTGTCTATTCATTAAAACTAGCCCAGCAAACGTGGATAAACTTAGTCACTGCACTTACTTGAAACCTTTAGCACATTTCTTTATATATGATACATTATGTGCATTTTAGAATATTTAGATCATTTCTCAGACATCCCTGGAGACTTTTTACCAAAATTCAAATTTTTGCATGAATTTTTCCTTGTGATATGTTTAGGTTTTAGCCATATTCAATGCTGTGCTCTTGGTATTCTCAAAATTTCTGTCTGTATTCTGTCAATTTTTAGTTGTTTTAAGTTAGCAGATACTCCTAGTTGTCTAGCCAAGCTGTGTGTACTAGGAGAATCACCCAACTGTTCTTGCAAGCAGTTGGATTTTGCATAATTCATTTCTTCTTTGACTTTCCCAGGGTGGTGTCATATAAATTAACACATTCTCCATTTCATTATTTCCTAGGCCTGTGATGGAAAAATCAAACTGATGCTTTATAAAAACCCTATAGCATACCACTTGTTTTTCTTTCCTAGGATCATTATGGAAAACCATGTACTGATTCTCTATTTTATGCCTTTTATTGTTTCTCTAAAAATTTATATTTACTATTGGAAGCAGATCAAATGGTCTCTCTGTTTACCCATTCATCTAAGCATGTTTTTGATTGACAGTGTAACTTACTGTGCTGTTCTATTTTTTATATTTTTTCCTATAATAACAAGCTCACCCAATCAAAAACCTGCAGAAGAATCTCAAACCAGAAAACCCTGAGCCTATGCCATGTCATATAATAGCTTAACCTATGTCCCTACACCTACACTTTAATACATTATCAGCAGCTATATTTTTTTTCGAAGATAAGCTAAGTGTACAAGATAGCATGATTCAATGAAACAGGACAGAAGACATTCTGTCACTTTACATTTGTTTCTTTGGTATCTGGCACTGTGCGTGGCACACTAGGGATATTCTGCGAATCCTTATTGACCAAACAGATGTGTTTTACTTACTAGATTTAATAAATAGAGCCTGAAAGTGTAGGGATGCCCTTCTTGTTTTTAGAACAACTTCAACACAATACATTTCTAGAGTCACGGCTATTTGATCACTACCAGGAGCAACGTTATAAGTTTTAAAACTTGATGATTCCTTGAGAGTTCTTTTATCAACTTAGTAAGTAATATAAATCTACTATAATTAATTTCTGAGAAACCTGCAGAAGCCTATTAGCTGCTATTTGTAAACCAGTTGATACTAACCTCGGAGAGCTGGTTGGAATAAATCAGCCTATATTGGCTAAATATGCTGCCCTGGCATCTATCCAAATAGAAACATACAATTTCCATGTTCCAGAAGAGGTAATTAAATTTAGCTTAAAATGCATCTAAAAGTCATTGTCTGATGTACTGGCCCGTGGAAATAAATAATCACATATTGCATTAATAGAGTATCTATTTATCAGAAGTTCAAACCATTGTTTTAATAAGCAGATATTCATATTGTTATGGTAAACTAGAAAAGAACTCCATGTTTTCTGTGTACAGTTTACTGAAAAATTTTGCTTCATGGAAATCATTGGCAGATAAAAAATCATTCTCTTTTGTTACAAGTCAATATTGTTATTTTCCATAGTAGAATGTATTGCCTTGCAGCCTCCATCAAGGGCAGGGCTGTGGTTCCATCTTTCTTCTTAAAAAGTGAATGAGTCTTTGAAAACATGCTACAGCATGCTTTCTAGCACATTCTGCAACACTCTGATTCTTAAAGGCTCAGCCTCTGTCTTAGCTATGACCACGGTTTCTATGTTGTCTCACAAATTTCAAATCTTCATTGCTTTTAATCTGAGAATACCAACTGAAAACCTCCTTCCTTCCCCACTACCGCTCTCTCCTTCAGCCTTTTCTCCCTACATCACCACATATACATACACACAAAACAGGGTGAACATGAATATACCGTCTCTGACCTAAGGATCTTCCCTAAATCAGAAATTATAATCTTCCCTTTCTTTCAAGTCAGGCTACATTACCTGTTAGGTCTTCTGACCTTGTTGTGGTCTACTTTACTACCTGGAATTATAATAAGTATTTACTTCTCTCTGCTTTGGAAAATTTTAAGTTTTGAAATCAACTTGCTAATTTGGTTGTTCTTTCCAATCTTAGAATGGTTGATAGGTAAAGCATGTGTTTTTGGCCTTCTTGCTAAAACCTGATTGAAAGACAACTCCTTTAGAATTTGTATTCCTGGCATGGTGTGTGAGTTCTCCCTTCCTACTGATGACTTCACATCTTTTTCTGTCTTGTCTTTACTGTCCATTAAGAACGTTCCTCCTAAACTAGAGCTTTGTCTGACTCTTCTTGCAATTGGTAAAATTGTTTAAGATTTAGTGTTAGTTACTTGAAAGGCAGAATTAGAGAAAGAGGTCTTTCATTTAGTGGTTCAGTCCCCAAATGGCCACCAACAGTCATCACTGGGCCAGGTGGAAACCAGCAGCCAAGAGCTTCTTCAAGTTCTCCCACTGGGTGGATGCAGGAGCCCAATTTCTTGGGCCATCCTCTCCTGCCTTCCTAGGCCCATTAGCAGGGAGCTGGATCTGACATGGAGCAGCCAGGACTGGAATCAGCATCCATATTGCCACCATGAGTTGGCAGTTTTACCAGCCTCACAACAACACTGGCCCCCAATTTGGCAAAGCTGTTACTCAGAACCCAATGTGATTCCTCAGAAATGTCAAAGCATCACTTATGTCTGTAGTGGTTCACCACCGCTAATTGGCCCTTGCTGTAAGAGGACAGGAGACTCAATTTTGTAAGCTGGTACTATTTAATGAGTATAGAATTATGTTCAGGGATATCAAAAATAAGTTATAGAAGATTTACAAATCTCAAATCAAGGGGGAGCAATGTTAAATGAGTTTTATTTTTGTACCTGACTCAGGATTCGGTTAACCAGTGGAACATACTAGCTATGAGCTAGTTTATTTTTTTAAATTCATTAGATATAACTCAGTTTTCTATAAACTTCAATTTTTAACAATATATATATTATCTTTATAATACTACATTTTTAAAATATGCAATCAAAATGAAACAGGAGAAATTAAAAAATCATTGGAGAAATTTATTCTTCATTAGAGCTCTTTTGTTTAAATAAACGATGAAAATATTTATATGTATCTGCTTAATAACTCAACATGGGTAAACTTCGCAGATAGTTTCATCAAGGCCATGGGAAACCAACAAAGAAAGTGATGTTAAATTGATAACTTCAACATTTGCTGTTAACATATGTGGATACAAATCTATTGGTCTGACAATTCAGTGGTTGTGTGTTATTCTTCCCTTTCAATTTTCAGAAGAATGAGAATTTGCTCCAGTGTTACCAGTTTTGATTTGATGAAAATCAAAAGGTTCAGAATAAAGGACAAATCATTATGAATTCTAGGTGTCACAGTCACTGTGGGAAATGGTGATTTGATTCTGTTAACTCACTAATTCAATTAAGAATCAACCAGCAAGTATCATCTTAGAAGAGCTTCTGAATTTTTTACCTAGAAGCTACTGTATAACCTCAGGGTTTTGTGAAATGGACATGGTAGTTGTAGAAGTCCCATAATTTTCAGCAATTTTGCTTTACTAAATGAACAGAACTGCAACTCAGGAAATGGCTATGAAATCTGGGTGTCTTGAAAGAAGGCTTTTGGACATTTTGGAATTTTATGTAAATGTAATTGTTCTTGGAGTTTGAAGGACATATCTAAGTTTAGGAGCAGACCTACAAAGAGAACAGGAAGCTTCCAGGTCCTTTTAAATAGCACAGTTCTAAATGCCACCACTCTGTGCTTCCCTCTAACAAGCACTCATCCTAAAAATACTTACTTCACAAACAGCTATTGGAATTTTAATATGTTCTAGGAACTGCTTCAAAGACTTCATGTATTAATTCATTGAATCCTCACAACAAAGAGACAGAAATATTTTAAGTACCTTTCCCAAGGTTAAACAGTGAGAAGTAGGCAAAATGAGGACTTGAACTCTAGATAGCTCTAGCCTCTGCTTCATACCCGTTTTCTACCCATCATGAAAACTATACTGCATGTTGAAAGCAAACAGCAATTGGATTAGATTACAAGATTGAATATCCTGGCATACTCTTTCAAAATAGATACCATATAATTCACCTGGATTTTGTTTATCAAACCAAATTAGAAAGCAATTGTATTAGCAAGTGAAACTGCAAAGTTTAATTCTGCTGGAGAATGAATTTACTACTTGTGAACTGTGCCAACCCATTTGACAATGAGAAGAGGCATTTCTGAACCACTTGGTTTCTTGAATTTCTCTCAGCATCTAAATGGCACTTGGGTGTCTAGATGTATCTCGTTCAGCTGGTGGACTCACAATCTTAGTTTTAATTCAGAATTTTTGCTTGCCTTAATATAATTTGAATGCAGAGCCAGCTACTCTCTTAGGAAGCCAAATTATGGTTAATATTGGAAGTATCAGGCCAGCACTGTGGCTCATTTGGTTAATCCTCAGCCTGCAGTGCCAGCATCCCATATGGGTGCCGGGTTCCAGTCCTGGTTGCTCCTCTTCCAGTGCAGCTCTCTGCTGTGGCCCAGGAGGGCAGTGGAGGATGGCCCAGGTGCTGGGGTCCCTGCACCCGCATGGGAGACTAGGAAGAAGCACCTGGCTCCTGGCTTTGGGTCAGTGCAGCACCGGCCATAGCAGCCATCTGGGGAGTGAACCAATGGAAGGAAAACCTTTCTCTCCCTTTCTCTCTCTCTTTCTCTTTCATTGTCTATAACTCTGTCAAATAAATTTTAAAAACTATTGGGAGTATCTGCTATGGAAAGATGTTTGTGCTAGGAAGCTTTTTTTTTTTTTTTTTTTTTGGAGTCCTAGGCTGGATTTACTCCTAATGGCATTGGGTTAGGAATTTTCATTCATTGAGTCTCAGCTCCCTCAGATGTGGAAAAAAGGATTTGAAATAAATGATCTGTAAGATTTCTTTTAATTCAAAGATTCTATGATCCACTGAATTAATGAAAGAAAAAGCACTCACCTTTGGTAAAAAGGCAAGGTAGCATTTTCAAAGATCTTCATAAATAGCTAAACAGGACCAAGAGGAATAATTTAAATTCTGTTATTCCCAGAATTTATAGTTTTAGCCTTTCCTTACACACCATCTCCCCACACACAAACACAAAGAGAGGGAAAGAGAGAGAGAAAGAGAGAGAGATAAGCACTCATGAAAAAGGTTATCCCTGCTTTGGACACTGGAATTTTTAAATCTTTGTATTTATTTTTTCCTTTTTCGGTTTGTATTGATATAAAGAAAAACAGATTTCCTGTGTTTCGATGATAGTTTTAAGAAATTAACAGAATTTCTTTCCTTCCTCCTTCCGTGACTTTTAAAACATTTTGTGACAGCATGCTCTTAATTTACTTTATGACCACAGGCTTAATACTCCACCAGACACAGCGTTCAACATGGAAATGTAGAAGGACCATTGTCCAGCAAACCCCTACATGTTTCATTCTTCATGTTGGTTGTGAGGAAATACCATAATTCACTGTGTCTCGAGAAAGACCTGGAGTGTTGCAGCTTATGTGAGACATGAGCATTCTTAGTTGTTCATGGAAGGGTAGGAACAGGTTCCTGTAAGCCATTGAAGGAACATGAGAAACCTTTCTGGAATGCCACTTTTACTTACCCATTACAAGGAGAAGGGTTGCTATTTCTCTATTGAAACAAACATACAAGTATAAATCACTATGCCAGAGAAGTGTGTTAATGTCAAAGAAACACGTGGATTCAAAGAAATTCTTATCCCTAAAGCAGATGCTTCAGGTAACCACAGCCAACTGCAGAATACGTGTTTCTTTTCTTCTGTGTCTAGGATACTTTGAAGGAAAAAAATCTGAGAAGCAGTGATGTTGAGAATATCAAATATTTATTGGCATAGTTTGCAATATAAATAAAAGTAGAAGCCTGTCTTTTATCATCAGATGCAGTTTTGCATAATGAAAAAGCATTTTCTTTGAGTGAAACAGAACCAGATCAGACTGATAAGTCTGTCATTAGCTTTGTAGACTGGGAAGATAACTTCATTTTGCAGAGCCTCTGTTTCTTCATCTAGAAAAGAGAAATAATAAATCAGTAAGGTTACCATGAGCATTATATTAAGTTGCTTAGGAAGAATCTTTCTGTAGTAAAATTCGTAATAAATATCTATTTCTTAATCTTTTCCTGCCAGGAGCTTTCATGGTTGCCTTTTAGATGATCTCAAATCTGACAAGTAAATGTCTTCAGGATTTATTTTCTTACAGTTTTTAAAGAGAAATTCCTAAATGTTGACTGATTAAAAGGTGGTATCAGAATTGTTTTATTTAAGATTTTTAAATTAATTTATCTTAGAGGTAGAGTTACAGGAAAAGACAAAGTTCTTCCATCTGTAGGTTCACACCCCAAATGGATGTAACAGCTAGAGCTGGGCTGATCTGAAGCCAGGATCCAGCAGCTTCTTCTGGGTCTCCAACGTGAGTGCAGGGCCCATGCACTTGGGCCATCTGCTACTGCTTTCCCAGGCCATAGTAGAGAGCTGGTCCAGAAGAGGAGCAGTGGGGCCTTGAAAGAGCACCCATACGGGATGCTGGCTCTGCAGTCAGAGGCTTAGCTTTCTACACCATAGCACTGGCCTCCCAGAATTTTTTTTTAAAGTTGCCATCGATTTTCATGGATTTGCTGATTTATTTATTTATTTATTTATTTATTTTTACCGATAATAGCAATGCTATTTGTACTCACCATGCAGAATGGATATACATTATTCCCCAGTCAATACAGAGTACATATACAGTAGACAAAGAATACAACGCTAAAAGAAATTCTAAGATACCTCCAATCATTTACGAATAGATGTATCTATGATCCATACAGTTTGCCAAAGGTGCAGATCCCCTAACTCTCACTTATTATATTCCCATTGCTTCCATTTACTTCCCTACCCTTCACAAATATCTCACGCCATGTTAAATACTAGGGATACTAGGAAACGGACAACATTCCTTAGAGAGCTGATAGATCTGTGAAGAGGAAAGGAGACAAATAAATAAAAAATTATATCACTATCAGGTAAGTGAGTACCACTATGAATTATCCATCATTCTCCCTAGAATCAGGACCTGATATCTAGTTTCTTTCACATAGAGGCTCTACTGTATTTTTCTCTGGGTCCAGAACTTTCTAAATGACATCCTGTTCACCTCTCTGATGCCATTTATTCAGTAGATCTATCAAGCAGAGAAATGTGCATTGCCACTCATTGGCATTCATATAGAAAGCCCATATACTGCATTAAGAACCGCAAGGTTTGAAGATGCAGGGAAGCTTGTATAAGGGAAGTTTGGGCATGCAGTATTTAAAAATCAATATCAAAATTGCCATCACTCTCAAAATAATGAAAAGTAGAATAACCCATGGAGAGAAGAGATAAAAGGACATGAAAGCAAGGGAAGAAAAATTTAATTAGCTATTTTATAAGACAGAAATGCATTTTGAATAAAATCAGCTACGTTGGGTGAAGATTACAGATAAAAGATAATAGATTTAATTTTGACTTACTCTAGAAACATATTTAGTTTATTCAGTTTTTATCAATTTTGATTTTCATTTACTAATTAAGTATAGTCTTGCTGTTCACCTGGACTTGAGGTTGACACAGAAGTCACTTATCAAAGCCAGTTGCCCTAACTATTTCTTTGGGCAGGTTTGCATGATATTAAGAATGTGTCTAAATCAGTGACTATCAAATATCTGATTTGCCTAGGTGTACAAGGAGAACTATGATGCTGTGTGTGGGCAACAACTGTAACAAGGGGTCTTAGATCTGTGCCAGCTCTTAGACCATTGTCTCTTACAGGGATGTTGTCCAAATAGACGTGGCAATGTCCTTTGAGCAATGCTTACGTGGAAGCCTTAGCAGTAGTTGTTATAACACTGATATAGGTGGGAAGTGATGAATAAGGCAGTTACCCATTCTCACAGTGGTCTGATAATATGCCTCTCCTTTTCTTGCCAGTTTCCAGAAGTCCTAAATTAAGGATGCCCCAGAACAGTTCCAGAGTATAGTGTGATCAGGCCATACACTTTGTCTTAGCAGCCATTTTCCCCCTCTACCTGACCCACAACTGCAAAGTCATCTTCAGATACAGGAGAAAATCAGCCTTTTTTTGGACCTAGCTCTTAGCAGGAATACGTAGATGTGTAATTTTTTGTCAAGTATTAAGAACTAGAAAGCACCCAAGTCTTGCTTTGAGTCTTCAAGGAAAAGTATGTTTACCCATTGAAATATTGTGGCAAATAACTGTTGGTTTGTAGATTTTTTTTGAAATCCTTTATAGTGCATTGCATTTTAAAAGATCAATTTTCATAAACCCTTTGGTAAATGTAATTTATCTAATTTCTTATGAGAACATTATTTTAATTCTATACTAACTATTCAGATTTGGGTAAATGTTCTATATGTATGCTTTCAGTATTCTGTCTAATTTTTCTTTTTAGAGTGTATAGCCATTTTAAATAATGATGCTTTTTAAAAATATTTTATTTATTTGAAAGGCAGAGTTACAGAGAGGAGAGGGGAAGACAGAGAGAGAGGAAGAGAGAGGAAGAGAATGAGAACCTTAAAACTTTGCATTCACTGCTTGACATTCCAAATGGCTGCAACGGCCAGGGCTGGGCAAGACAGAAGCTAGGATCCAGGAGCAGCTTCTGTGTCTTGAACACGGTTGGCAGGGCCCAGACATTTTAGCCATGTTCTGCTGTTTGCCTAGGAACATTAGTAAGACCTGGATTGGAAGTGGCACAGCAGGACTGGAAATGCTGTCCATGTGGGTTGCCAACATTGCAGGTAGCCCCTTAACCCATTATACCACAATGCTGCCCCAGAAATGAGGTGTTTAAACTATTTGCTGTCTTCCTTATCAGATCATATACTCCACAAGGGTGCTGTCAATGTCTCTCTTACTGACTTTGTATCCTCAGCGTCTTTTTAGTACGTACCTGGCACATAGTAGCCATGGTACAAATTGTAGAATGAATGAAAGGATGAATGGAGGAATAGATATTTAATATGAGTAAGGTGAAGGACTAGATAGTGAGCTTGACTATTGAGGTAAAGTAAATACACATGATCTGCCTTCACAAAGGTTACAGTCTGCCTTAGAGAATGAAAGATGTACCTAAATAACTAAAATGGACAGTATAAATATTATGAGATAACCTACAGATATGAATAAAACAAGATAGAAGGAGAACACATTAATTATTTATTAAACTTTTAATGGAATCATACACATCTAAGTTTTTAACAACTAATTTACATATTCAATTTTTCAGCATAATAAAGTGGAGAAATGTTAGTTTATTATTTAGGTATAATCCTTCTGTAATGTTTACTGTGTTCAAAACTGATATGCAGGGGTTGTCATAGTGTCATAACAGTAAAGCTGCCACCTTCAGCTCCAGCTTCCCAAATGGGCACTGGTTCCTTTTCCAGCTGCTCCACTTCCAATCCAGCTCCCTGCTAACATGCCTGGGAAGGCAGTGGAGGATGGCCCAAGTACTTGGGCCTCTGCACTCACATGGGAGACCCAGAGGAAACCCCTGGCTTCTTCCTGGCCCTCCTAGCTGGTCCAGCCATTTGAGGGGTGAATTAGTAGATAGAAGGTATCTCTCTCTCTCTCTTTCTCTCTCTCCCTCTCTCCCTCTGTAACTTTGCCTTTCAAATAATTAAAATAAATCTTTATAAAAACCTGTTATGTAAGCTATACTGTTAAGTAGAATTCTGTTAACTGGTAAATTAATGTCAGAAATGAATATTGCAGTTACAACCACGGAATAGCATAGAAACTGTATCCAACCCCAAGACACAACAAAATCTTTAAGTGTCTTCCTATCCTTTAAGAAAAGCATGAATTATATTCAGAAAGTAGCAATTACTTCCTGTGCCATCCTTGTGCTCTTGTGCAAAGGTTGGTGAGCTCTGGAGCTGAATGGATCTGCTTTGAAATATAATTCTACTCAAGGCATCTTCAGGAAGTCTCTAATCTCTTTTAGCTTTACTTTCTTCATCTAGAGAGGAAAAGAAGTTACCTTGTAGGATTGCCATAGGATAAGATTTTTTGCCGGCGCCATGGCTCAACAGACTAATCCTCCGCCTTGCAGCGCCGGCACAGCAGGTTCTAGTCCCGGCTGGGGCACCTGATTCTGTCCCGGTTGCCCCTCTTCCAGGCCAGCTCTCTGCTGTGGCCCGGGAGTGCAGTGGAGGATGGCCCAGGTGCTTGGGCCCTACACCCCATGGGACACCAGGAGAAGCACCTGGCTCCTGGCTTCGGATCAGCGCAGTGTGCTGGCCGCGGCAGCCATTGGAGGGTGAACCAATGGCAAAGGAAGATCTTTCTCTGTGTCTCTCTCTCTCTCACTGTCCACTCTGCCTGTCAAAAAAAGATTTTTAAAAATTATTTATTTGAAAGATTGAGAGGTAGAGAAATCAATCTCCCCAAATGCCTGCTTGGCCAGGCTGAAGCCAGGAGCCAGGAATTCTATCTGGTTTTCCCATGTGGGTGGCAGGGACCCACCACTTGAGCCATCCCCTGCTGCCTCCTGGGTGTGTACTAGCAGGTACCTGAGATCAAAACTAGAGCTAAACTGGAGCTCTCTGTATAGGATTCATTTGTTCCAGGTGGTGCCTTCACCATGAGGCCAAACCTGGATAAGATGTAAGACATATAACAGTGTTCAGAACAAACTAGGTGCTCAAAACTATTACTTTTATGGTATTGATTGTGATTATTTTCAAACACCCACTATTTGCAAAGAGCCGCTAATTGATCACTGTGGAGGAATACTATGAAATTGAATCTGGCTCCCTGCTTCTTAGAAAAGCTTTCAGCTTATTTTAACAGGAGTTTTAGAGCAATCTGCAGGGAAGGAAATGAGAGCAATAACAAAGTTGACATGAATATCAAAGCAGCTTAATATAATGCAAAGTGTGTAATTGGAATACTTGGGGATAATCAAGGAGGATTCCATAAAGGTGTTTGTTGTATAGGATCATTCAAGAGACAGAGGAAGCCATCCGTGTTAGCCGACTAACAGTTCAAGAGGGACCAGTCTAGGTCAGTCAGATTAGAGTGAACAGCTGAGTGTAGAGTTAACCATCTCTCCAAATGTCCTGTATATGTTCCAGTGGTTTGTAATGTGAATTTTCCTTCTCTTCCATATCCCAAATGTCTTCCTCCTTCAGTAGCCTCCTTGTCTCTTAAAAATGTGACCATAAGAGGGGTCTTCAAAAGTCCATGGTAAATGAATACTCTGAAAAATCTAGGCATAGTTTTCAAAACCTTTTGTGCCAAAACAACATCTTTTACTCTCATCTTCCCATGAACGTTTTAAAGTACCCTTATATTCTTCAGCCTCCAGCGTTATCTTTCTTTTGCACTTCTCTCTCCTTTCTTTGTCTTCACATAGCTAGTTTGTATTCAGCTTTGTTCTTTGCATCCTTTATAAAAGGCAACTTCATGAAGTTTGCAGAAAGTGGAATTAGAAGATGAGTTTATTTTGATGCAGAAAAATTTTAAATCTATACATCACTGTTTCCCAGAACATACTTTCCATGATCCTTTTGAAGACCCCATCTATATCCTCTGGTTTTAAATTCCATTCTTGTGGAGAGGCCATCACAGCTCTTACCAGCATCATTACAGCAACTTGGAGTGTCTCATACCTACCACTCACAACCTGAAATGGTACCGAAAGTGTATATGTATTCACAGCAACTCTCTGTTTAAACAAACTTTGCAGATTTCATAAGGCAGCTCTGGGGGAGAGGGGATGTGACATGTTTCTTTTTGCATATCAAAGAGCTCCAAAGATCGGCTCTAATTCATCTTTCCCTTCTTATTTCCCACCGCAAATGCCTCTTGTCATTCCTTTTTATTTGGTGTCCTTGTATCTTCAGCTCTGGCTTTACCACCTCATTCCACACACATGCTGGGCATCTTCTGTTTCAGTGCATTGGGTCACTGTGTGGGTGTTTTGCACCTGGGTTTAATACCCAGCTGCACCTGCTGACTCTACCTTCCTCCCTATGTAGACTGTGGGAAGCAGGGATCATGGCTCAAGCAGTCATCGTGCCACCCAGGTAGGAGAACTGAGTTCCCAACTCCAAGTTTAGGGTATTTGTGTAGTGAATAAGTCGATTGAGACTGTGCTCTTATTCTTAAATAAATAATTGTGTTTTTTAAGTTTTGATTTTTCTACCACTGCCTAAAAACTATTCGGCCATGATGTGCTTGGAGCCGAAGAATATTGAAGCTGAGCTGGAGGATGTTGGTCTTTGAGCAAGAAAACCCCATCATAAGTGTTAAGAAGCAGCTTGAGGGAGCATCAGTTTCATAGCCCCTGGTCTTCAGAAGCAAGAAATGATGATGATATCACAAACCTCATGGTGGGAGACAGGACCCACAGTACCTGAGTGACTTTGCAGAGTGATGTCAGACCTGCTGGCTTCATTGATGTGCTCAAAGAAAAGGGGTAAGAGAAGTATCTCTACTGGGGAGCTGAAATCATCTTTGATAACTCACCAGTGACTCAGCTTTATTCAGCATCATGAGAATTTTCCCAGGATACTGGAGAGGTTCAGGGTCTTGCAGCCAAAACCAGGTACTATCTGTTCCTCTCCAGTGGTGTTCTCTGAATCAAGGCCACAGCACAGGAACTATGGATGAAATTTTACAGACAAGAATAATAAAAGCACCAAACTGAAAACCACAGCATCCAAGTTCTCTGCCCAAAGCCCTGTCTTGGCTTCTAGAATCTAGGAAAAGGAAATAAGACCCAGAACTCACTTTTATTATCTTGGTCCACCCTTGAATATTGGAAAACACCGGCTCTTTTCTAGGGGGGGGGGATAATTGTGTTGAGTAAATAAGTAAGTCACCAAGAAACTTCTTAGTAAAACATGGTCAGTTCTTGAGCTTTGAGTTGGACATGAGCAAGTTGTAAAATGGTCTTTTGCTCCAAACCTATTTAAATTAGCAGCAAAATGTAATGACATTTTGATTATGATCAGCCAAAGAAAAATTAAGTTTGGAGAGAATCTTAGTATTCTAGTACTTAATATAGTCCAACAAATCTGTAGCTTATCACCTATGAATTGTAAATAGTAAATACAGTTTAGACTAAGTGAAGCAAAGAACTAAAGTATTGTGTGCCTGAAAGATTTGGTATGCAATCTGCTAAGTCACTGTTCCAGTATTATGGCCCAGGGTGAAGTCAGCATTTCTCTTGCCATTGGGACAAGGCATAGAACAATTAATGATACTTTTCAATTTTTACTGCTCTTCTTGGGGATAATCAAAACCAACCACTTGTACCCTGACTACTCCAATGAGGGTTTTCATAGTAACAACCAAACTTAGATTTCTGTAGGACCATCAGGCTCTTTCTAACCACTGACCATTTCACTGAACATCATTCAAGAGCAGATATATCAACTATATTAAAATATATAGTCATTTTCACTACTGAATGTAGAGAAATTCTTTGTGGAAATTGAGACCAAAGGTGCTTATTGGCACAGAGCATCAATACATGATGCTGAAAAGTGTATCACGACTTAGAATTTTTTACAAATAAAAAGCAATGTCAATGTAGGCATTTGGTAGTGATTGAGTTACCTCTTAGAACACCTGCATCCCATATCTGAGTTCTTGGTTCAAGTCCTGGCTCCTCTGTTTCCAATCCAGGTTCCTGCTAATGTGCACCCTGGGAGGCAGCACATGGTAACTGAAGAACTTGGGCCCCTACCACTTGTTCTAGAGTCCCTACCTTCTATGTGAGAAACATGGATGGATTTCTGGACTCCTGGATTTGAAATACTCCAGCCTTGGCTGTAGCAGGCATGTGGGAAGCAAACCAACAGATGGAGGATCTCTCTCACTCTCACTGTAGTTCTAGCTCTGTCTTTCAAATAAAATGAAAAGAAATCAAATTTACAAAATGTAAGTGTTATAATAGCAATGCCACATGGTTCTACTTTGCCCTTCATAAACACAGTACAAAGTAGTGTATCAAGTGGTACATCCATTTTCACAGCTGAAAACAACAACTGAGGCCAAGAGAAATTTAGAAATCTGTCAATAAGCATACAGCAATAGCGTAGAAATAGAACTAGGAAGTCTGAAATGTTAAAATTTAATGATAAATTATTTTAAGGTATTCAGTGCCATTGAATATCTGTTTACAGATCTCAAAGTGAATGCCCTTTTAGAAATGCTGGCACATGTCATGGCTGGATCAAAATGAACATAATACCAGTTCAAGATAAAGAATAAGAAATTCACTAAGATTTAGAAGCGCTCTTCAGTCAAAAATATACTCAAGAAAAGATACTGCCTAATCGACTACATTTTCTCTTGGAGGGCTGTATCAGAATTAATAACCAATTTCTAACACTTTAATGGCATAGTGATATCATCAATAAAACTAAATTTGTGTCATGTTTCCATGTAGTAATTATCTTGAGACTACATGGAACCTTACAGTTTCGCCCCTAATTCTTTGAGCTTTCCTCATAACCACTGTGCCATATTTTGAAGTCATAAAAGACTAGCATATATCATAGAAAATCCTTCTCTACTCACAGTTCCTTTAAAAGCTCCCAGCTAACTCATCGCAATACATGAGAGAATCATCTTTTTGTTGAATAGAGGTATATAAAATGTTAGGTAAGACCATTATTAACTTCTTGAAATACTATATTAGCCATGTTTTACCCTAACTTTGTGAAAATGTTATTTAGACACAGCCCAGTAGTAGAATATAGCTTTAAAATTTGTCTTGGTGGTTGCTAAGCTCAAGGAATATAAAGACTGCAATCTACAAAGATTTTAAAAGAATATAGGAAATTTAAATTCACCACATTCTTAAGTTCTGATAAGTACCTTGATTTTAGCATAAACAATCAAGGAAGTAAAAAAGATCATCTTAAAATAATGTTCTTTTTTGCCACTATTGCAAATATTTAATTCTCCTACTTCCTAAGGGGAGGTGTGCATTGTATCCACAGGTGGCTTGGAGTGGACTGAGTGTTTCTGTATGTTAAGTAATGACTCGGGGTGAGTGAGGAAGGGCAGCTGTCAAGGGACCAGATCAATCGGCCGATTGAAATGTCATTTCTCCACTTGCTGTAGGATGTTGTCATGTCTCTTTGCCGTCTCTCTCTTTTTTTTAATCCTCTTTTATTTTGATTTAGATATAAAAGCTGAGACATAATTTAAACTGACAGCAGAATCAAACAGTGTGACCTTGCCAGGATTGTTTCAGGCCTTCAACACAATCCACTGGGGGTGAAGCGCAAGCAGAGGGAGGGTGAGTGGGAGTGAATGAGAAAGGAGCGCGCCGGCCTCTCCAGATGGCCATGCCACTCACTGGTTCCTGGAGGACTGGTCTCAGGCCCGGGTGTTTCCAAAGCTGTCTAACAGGGCAGTGAGAGCTGGGATGAAAGGAGAAGGGAAGAGAAAATACAGCATGATCAAATGACACAGTGGTGATAATAATAGAAGTGCTGGTAGGTGGCAGTGTCAGAAGTGGAATGACTGGTGTTTAGTGTTGCAGAGTTCAGTCTTGCTCAGGTAAGAGAGAAATAGCCAGCATCTACTTTGCTAACAGGGTAACTAGAGGAGCACCACCTTGCCAGAGGACAAATTCAGAATGGATGGCTGGCAGGAGGGCGTGTAAGGCCTTCACTCACAACAGGCCATCAAAAGATTTCTGAGCAATAACTGCCGTTTTTATATCCAGGGGCAGCCTAATAAGCATGTTTGAGATGACAACAGACAGTATAAAATTGCATCTGGATATATAAAAATATCTTGGAATGGTGTGCTAATTATCACTGCTGATAGACTTTTCCACCGTCCAGTGTGCCCATGTCTCTGCAGGGAGCATTTTGTTGGGCAGTCAATCAGCAGGTGGTAGAGCAGGTGGGTGACTGGGCAAGCCTGGATGGAGCACCCTGTCCACAGCAGAGAGTACCTTTCTGGGCACAGTGTTTGTGTGCCTTAAGTGATGGTAGAAAACTCTGATAAAATTGCCAGAGTGATTTTTGATAGCAGAAGAATGAGAAAATTAGGGCAGTAGTCTGACTATGGAGAAACGCTTCTAAGAAAAAACAGCAGTGGGGAAGACAAGGTACATGTACAAATGGGTTAGGAAGAAGTCTAAGGCTGGCTAGATTTGTTATTGGACATGAGAACAGCAATGCTATTAGTAATAACTATAACAGAAACCACATCAACAGCTGTCAGTTAACGAGCACTTGCTTTGTACCTGGGTTGGTTTTAAATGCTTGTTGTGGCCTTCCGTGTAACCTCCCCGCAGTGTGATGAGATCAGTGCTTAGAACGTTTCAGTCCATTTGTAAACCCAGGCAGGTTGATTCCAGAATTTTCTCATTTTAGCATAAGGGGTACCAGGTGCTATCAACTTCTCTGTACCTTCCACGATCCTTGATTTTGGCCTTGGGGCTTGAAGGTGACAAGGAAATACATAAATAATTTGTGTACATAATAAAAGTTAAAATTTAACTACTGAAGACACAATAACACATGAAACTAAATTGTAGAATGAGGTAAGATGTAAATAAATAATCTCTATACTTCCATGAAATAATTGAAAATAATGAAATACTGACCTAAATGATGCTTGACAGAGACAATAACTTAACTGGATGATGAGAGTTGGGAATGGGGTCTGTTGGAGGCATGAGGAGCTGCCAAGTAGGTTAATATGAGGAAGCAGGAATAACTTGAGATTGGAGCAAGCCTTTTTTTTTTGTTTGTTTGTTTGACAGGTAGAGTTACAGAGAGAGAGAGAGAGAGAGAGAGAGAGAGAGAGAGAGAAAGGTCTTCCTCCCATTCGTTCAATCCCCAAATGGTCGCTATGGCCGGCGCTGCGCCGATCCGAAGCCAGGAGCCAGGTGCTTCTTCCTGGTCTCCCATGAGAGTGCAGTGGCCCAAGCACTTGGGTCATCCTCCACTGCCCTCCTGGGCCACAGCAGAGGGCTGGACTGGAAGTGGAGCAACCGGGACTAGAACCCGGCACTCATATAGGATGCCTACACCACAGGTGGAGGATTAACCAAGTGAGCCACGGCGCCGGCGCCGGCCCCGGGAGCAAACCTCTTGATTTCTGAGCACCAGGGCCAGGGTTCCACTGGATACAAACAGAATCTCAGGAGGCATCAACGGATGCTCATGTTGGCTCTGCCGATGGAATAGAATATTGTAAGGGTGGAACTGCAATCTGGTCGACCTTTGATAAAGGAAAACCATCTCTGCGTAGTCAGCACAACTTCCATGAGGTGCAGCCTTAGTATCGGAAAGCTCAGCTTTCTCACTGAGTTACAGAAGCCAACAGAGCATGTTCCCCACACCACAGAAATGAATCAGCCCTGCCTTTTTCAGTCAGCTCGCATGCCCGAGATATAATACATGGGTTTCCCCTACTCATAGCTCCTGAGGTGGAAGTGGGAGGAGGCGCAGGGTTGAAAGGTACTGGTTTCAGGCTTGTAAATACACCTTTCAGTTGAACAGAAGTATCGTGTTTACAACTCACTCCTCCCCTGCTCTGCCAGCTGAGCCTCATCCTTCAGCTAACTGGAATTACCACATCATTTCACTCCACCAGGTTTCCTTGACTTGGCAGTTTTCTGATTGCCTGCCGGTCACAGACCATACTCCGTCTTTTGCTGATACAGGCACCTGGGAAGTGAGGGAAGTGGCAATGCACAGAGCAGTTCTGGGGACCTTGGCACAGAGCTGTCCCTGAGCTAGGATTTGTGCTGTTACTACGCAGAGACTCGGAAGTTCCTTCTTGCCATTTCTTTGCTGCCTTAATTTTTCTTCCCCACTGTCACTTGCCTTTTTCCTCCCTCTTTGCTCACCTCTGTCAGGCAATCTTTGTGTACCTTTGTGAGCAGAAATTGTCCACAGGTAGTCTGGGCACCACACGGAAGATGCAGTGGAATTCTGTGATTCCTGTTCAAGAAAAATAAAACTGCATCTCTGTATCCACCTGTATCTAGAGCTTGGGGCACTTAGCAAATCACACTTCCTATGCAGCTCCTGAAACCCTCCATTGTCACTGTGGACTTCCAAAGCCCTAGGTGGGAGAGACCTTGCTGTTGACAGAGGTTCTTTACATAGTCTGATTAGTGATATTGGAAAGTAAACAGGAAGTACTCAAAGTGTCTTCAGAATGTTCATGGAAAATGCATATTATAATGAAATTTTGCATGGCTTTCAAAAAGCTTTTCATAAAAAATTAAGCATATCTTTTAATTCTATCATCCATAAACATTTTTAAGTTGTATGTAGAAGTCAGTAGTGAAGGCCACTTTAAGTTCACAGTTATCTTTGCTGCCTGTATCCAGCATCTCCACTGTTTCCCTTGAAATGACTAGTGGCTGCCCACTGCAGAACAGTAGCCAACATTAAAAATACTGCTTGAAGATTTTGTTTTAGAGCAATTTCAGACTTACTAAAAATGCAAAATGACTATACTTTTCCATTTTGTTGTATTAACATATTGTATTAGTGTAGTATTGGTCACAATTAAGGAACTAATGTTGATACATTTGTATTAATTAAGCACACATATCATTCAGTTTGTCTTTTTACCTTATGTCCTTCTTATACTCTGGGATCCCACTAGGATACTGCATTATATTTAATCTTGTCTCCTCAAACTCCTCTAGACTGTTAGAATTTCTCAGACTTCCCTGTTTGTGATGACCTTGACAACTTTGAGGAGTGCCAATCAGGTATATTGTAAAATGTCCCACAACTGGGTTTTGTTATTTTTCTCATAAATTGGGGTTATGGATTTTGGAAAAGAAAACCACAGTGGTAGTTTCATGTCCATCACATCATGTCAAAGGTGCAAACTGTCATTATAAATTATTGTTCTTGCTGTTGACCTTGATCACTTGACTGAGAAAGTGTTTATCAGGTCTCTCCATGCTGAAGGTATGGATTTTCCCTCTTTCCATGCTGCACTCTTTGAGAAGTTACTACATTCAGCCTACATTTAAGTAGAAAAAAAAAGTGGGGAGTTGTGCTCCATCTTCTAAAGGAAGGATTTCCCCATAATTTATTTGCAGTTTTTATGAGTATTAAATTCACCTGTCCTCCTTTATTTATTCAATAATTTTTATAGCAGTATGAACTTGTGACTATTGATTGTGTAGTTTGGCTTTTACCCAATACTACTTTATTGTGTTCCTTAGATTGTGCCTCTTTGGCTATTAGGACCTCTTTTGTTTATCTGGTGTGTCCCTTTGACATATCCTTATCATTGTAGGATTTTGGTTTGTTTGTGAGCATTCCCTTCCTTTCTGGCACTACAATTTGTTCCTGACCCATCTTGACTATGTCTTCCCTATTCCAAGAATATGCCATTTATTGAAGGAACTCTGAGTACCATGACTAGAGAAGACTCTTAGAAATATGGATAGTAGGTGGACAGAAAAGTTCTGGGACATTCTGACATTTTGTTTGAAGGTCAATGAGATGATGAATATAAGTTTTATAAAACTTGACAATAATTAGTATTTTCTATAGTAGGATGAAAATGGGGTGTTATAGCCCAAAGCTTACAAAGCAGCAAACACACAGTGAATGAGTTGAAAGATCTCATGAACACCAGAAGAACTAATGTTAATAATGTATAGTAAGGTTTTTTTGCTGAATATTTTAGAGAAAAAAAATCAATCGCTATGTGAGGTGCTGTATATACTAATTTGTTCTATATAATTTTAAAAATATTATAGCATCATGTTGTATACCTTAAATATATGCAGTAAAATTATTTTTGATGGAGTGTTGAAGTTAATGAATTGTCCAAGTTTGTATAAACCTTGAGCATAATAGTTACAATATGAATTTTAGTTATCCAACTCTAATGGTTGGGTAACTAAACTATCACTATTCACTCCTTTGAAAAAAATTTTAAATATTTTCATTTCATTTGAAAGGCATACAGAGGGAAAGAAAGAGAGAGAAGGGTTCATTTCCCAAATGGCTGTAACATATAGGGCTGGGCCAGATAAAAGCCAGGAGCCTGGAACTCCATCTAGGTCCCACCCAAGGATGTTAAGGACCCAAGTACTTTAGCCATCAGTTGCTGCCTCCCAGGAAGTACATTACCAGGAAGAAAGATTGGAAGTAGAGGAGCTGGGACTCAAATCAGGCACTCTGATATGGGATGTGGGCATCCCAAGTGGTGACTTAAGCTTCTGCACCACCCTTCTCAACCACTTGTTTTATATTAAAAACTGGTGACACCAGAAACAAGATGAAGTGTAAAAGATGGATTTACTAGATTCAAAGGAGTATGGTTTGAAATACCATCTTTTTTTTTGTGTGTGTGTGTCTATATTTTAAGGTACTTGTATCCGTACATGAAACTTTAGCATATTCCCTGACTTGTGGTAAGCATTTCATTAATTTACATGTTTGCTCTATCATTGCCATCTTCATTACGTGCTTCAGTGAGGTTCTGTTTCCCTTCCACATTCTTCAAACTACTGTTCTGGGCATTCTGAATTATCCCTATCTTGGTCCTAACAGAATTCATAATGAGAGCAAGTGTTGTGATGCAACAGGTAAAGTCACCACGCATGACACTAGCCTTCCCATATGGGTGCCAGTTCATGTCCAGGCCACTATACTTCTGATTTGAATCTCTGCTAGTTGCCTGGGAAAACCAATGTAAGATAGTCTAACTATCTGGGCCCCTGATACCCATGTGGGAAACCTGCATGAAATTCCTGTCTTTGACCTTGACCAGTCCAGGCTGTCGTGGCCACCTAGAGAGTGAACTAGCAAATAGAAGATCCATTTCTACCTCTCTCTCTAATTCTAACTTTCAAATAAATACATCCTTTTTTAAAAAAAAAGATGTATTTATTTGACAGGTAGAGTTAGAGAGAAAGAGAGAGAGAAATGTCTTCCTTCTGTTGGTTCAGCCCTCAAATGGCCGCTATGGCTGGAGCTGCGCCAATCCGAAGACAGGAGCCAGGAGCTTCTTCCTGGTCTCCCATGCTGGCAGGAGCCCAAGCACTTGGGCAATCCTCCACTGCCCTCCTGGGCCACAGCAGAGAGCTGGACTGGAAGAGGAACAACCAGGACAAGAACCCGGCGCCCATATGGGATGCAGGCACTGCAGGTGGAGGATTAACCAAGTGAGCCACAATGCCGGCCCTCAAATAAATACATCTTTAAAATAAATAAAGGATTCATCAATGGGGCTTCTAAACACAAACATTAATAGACAGGTGAGTTCCTTTTAACTCTGCAGTTCCCTTTTCCTTGCTGAGTTGTAGTTGAATGAAAGTATGGAAGATGCATAACAAAGGAATGTAGGATGGAAAGAACTAGGCTTACCATTGACTATAGTGACCAGGTGTCTTGAATTAGTTTTCATTGTAGCCTTATCTCCATTTTCTGAGTTCATTCAAACTGCTTTCTGTAATCCTCAGTCTCCTTTTTGAATGTGGGTATGAATGTGAGTGGTGATGAGGATACGTGTATCCCGCTTTCTCTCCTATGGGAAAACAAAACATGTATCCCACAACCTCTCTTATGGGAAAACAAAACTGCAAACTCTCATGGCAGTCACTGTGTGATAATGACTAGTAACCTTCATTAACTCTGGTGGTGTCATTCCCTAAATATTAATCCCCAGGTATGTACAACCATCATTTACAACTCTGTGAGAAACAAATCTCCTGTCATCTCTCCTTTAGCTCTGTAGCATGTTGAAAAGTCCTATTCACAGAGCACCTGCTTCAAGCAAGTAATTTGGACGAAATATGAGAAGAAAGGGAAAGAGAAGGCAGGGTTTGCTAATGAATTAATATTATGATTTTCTTTGATTTCAAGTGTCATGTTTAAGGCTTATGCACTGACTATCTAGAGGAAGACGTGAGAGGATCTTGGAGCTGTGGAGCAAACGTAAGGTCTGCCGCCATACCTTGAGTGTGTAATGCAGGAGAAATGACCAGGAACCATTACACAAGCAGCTCAGTCCTGGTTGGCTGCTGAACTGCTTTCCTAATAAATGGATGGCATTTTGGACCCAGATTAAAACTGGCCAAATTGAGCATCCGGTAGTGGCAAAATAAATAAATAAAAAAACCTGGAACAGTAAGAGATACAAAAGGAGTTGGGTTTAGGCTGGAAAGTGAACCCTGATTCACTGTCCCTCACCCCTTGTCACTCCTCACTCGAGCCAGTGCCGAGTTCTTGGCTGCCCATAAAATATCATATCTGCTCTCCTTGGACGAGGAGGATGTGTGCACCAATAGGATTTGTTTCCGTAGAGCACCCAGTGAGAGGCTGCTGCTAGCCAATGCTGGTACTGTAAAGAGACAAAATGAAAGAAAAGGAAGGAAGGGGCAAGGAGGAAAAAGGACTGGAAAATCTGTACAGTTGTTCCTGATTAATTTCTTAGTATACTAACGAGAAAGATGTGGGAGTGAATAGATAGGCATCTATCTGATGTCAGTCAAGTAGGCATTCTCTGTTTCCTCTGATACTTTGCTTCCTAGAATCATAGACATGTAAAAGCTGAAAATAACCAAGATGATTACCTAAAGCAATCTTTTTATGTAAATAGATGAAAAGTTGATTCCTGAGAAATGGAGCTCTTTTGTGAAATGATTACAAAACTGGCATTTCAACCAAGCCTTTATGATTCCCACTGTAGTGTGTTGGGCTGTCCTACGTATAGTCTGCTGTGTCCTTTTTTGTCTTTGTCCTCTTATCCTGCAACCACCCCTAACCACATGCAGAGTCAGTCCTATGCTTGTGTCTGTTTCTGCTATATTTGCAACTTAACTTATGGATGGAAGCACGGGGCCTCCTTGCTTTCTGGCAGAGCTCTGCTTCATGTGCTGACGAACATTCCCTGGCCCTGGGCACCTGTCCAGCAGCAGGTGCCTTGCTCAGCAAATGGCTCTGTACTTGCATCTCAAAGGAGGCAGATTGAGGTCCAACACTGATGCCCTGCTGCTCTGAGGTTGTGATCTGCTACCAGGATTTCTCTCACCACGTGAAAGGAAGGGAACCTACTACTGCCAAGGTTAGCAACACTAGACATGGGAGTTGGCCATAGAGAGCATTTGCAACAGCTTAGCAATGCTTAGCTTGATGGATGGGTAAGAAGATGAGATGAGACATTTGAGTTTGTTTACGTAGGATTGTTGTTGGTGAACCTGAGTGGGGTGACCTTCAGGTCATGACAAAATGGCTATGTGTTTTCTCATTGAGAGAGCACAACAAGATAAAGTTCAGAGGACCTGAATTTACATCACCAGAGGGCTCTTAGCCAGACTATTCTTATTTAATAATATGCATTTGCTTTTGTATATTGACCATCAATATAGATGCACATAGAATATATGACACAGTTGTAATTATAGATGAGCAAATGGAAAGTAATTAAAGGGCTTAAAGATTTTAGGAGGCCTAAGGCCTTAAAGTTAATAAAAGGTTATAGGCACAAAAAAGGAAAAGTAGGACACATTATGAGACAAATGGCACAAAGACAGAAAAGCACAATTTGTGCATAAATACAGTAAAAAATTGTTTTTGGAGAAGATAAGTGTTTTGGTAGGGTTGCAACAAAAGAAAAGATTGTGAATAATGACATGTAGACTCAAAACACCTGGGTCGATTTTGTCTTAGGTTGCTGAGCCAATGAAAGTCTTATTTATTAGGGGAGTGATATAAAAAAGCATTTAGGAATAAGTACAGCATGCAAATGATGCAGTGGAAATACTAAATGTCAGAGACAATGGGTTCTAGTAAAAAAGTTTGTCAGTTATCCAGCAGTACTAAATTATGGGACCTAAATGAGGGTGATGTCAGTTAGGAGAAGTAAAGGTGGGTAGACTGTTGAAAAGAAGCAGTACCACACAGAAATAATGCAATAGCTCTGTCAATAAATTGACATGCAGGGGCAAGGAGAAGGGGTTAATTATGATGCACAGTTAGATGTGAGAGTGATCTGACTCCAACACAATTCTCCCAGTTGTGTCAAAGGGGCAGATTTTTCTTGGTATGATCAACTTCAGCTTTGATCTTATAGCTGATTAGGAAAATGGTGTAACTGCAAATGTAAAGAAAAGCCAAAGAGCAGACATATTTTACAGGACAAGGGAAGTAATTTTACAGGACAAGTTCTGGGTGATAATATGGACCAGAAAACTGTGAGAAAGCCAGTGTCGGTGCCCAGGAAAATCAGCCAGTTAGGAGCAGAGACAGCACACTGAAAATGGAATGTACACAGGGTGGGGAGCAGCAAGCCAATGAGTGAGCGTCTCTTGCTTCCTCCCTCCAAGGGTAGGAAGGTGAAAAGTAGTTTTCAGAGATGAACAGTATCAGAAATAGGAAGAAAAGCAGGAATCCATTCTACTGATGCTAAGACTGGGTAATTTATGAAGAAAAACTTATTTCTCACCATTTTGGAGGCTGAGGTATGGAAAGGGCCCTGTTTCTGTGTCATCCAATGGCAGAAGAAGGTAGGGCAAAAGAACACCCTTGCAGGAGAGAGCAAGGAGGACCTCAAGTCAATTTTATATCAAACCCGCTCTCAAAATCATGAACCCACTGCCATGCTGATGGTAGTAATCCAATAATGAAGGCAGGAGCCCTCATGACCTAGTCTCATCTTACAGGTCTGCCTCTTAAGATTGTTGTGTTGGAAGTTCAAGTTTTCATCACAGGACTTTGGAAGACAATTAAACTGCAGCACATAGGTCAAGGAGTTAATAGGTGTAAACACCTATGCAGTAATTATAGAGTGATGTTCAAGTGCACCAAGTTAATGACATCCATAGTGATGCATGTAAAACTTTGCTGTTCAGGAATGAGATGTGGGTTGCCCTTTTATTTGAAATCTTGCCCCTTGCATACTTCACATTTTTACTTGCTTACAGGACTGACTATTGGATGCAATTTGACCAATTTGTGTTTTTTCTACATCCCAGGAAACAGATACAGTGAGTCTAGTGAGTCTCATCATTTTCTGGCCCAGTAAACTCACTTGTCTGTGTGGCCCAGGGAGGCTTGACACCTATGGTTCTGTGAGAAAGATTGTGCTTCTTGGCTATGTTTGTTCTCTCGGAACTCCATTTGCTGTGTGCAGTCCACAAGCTTTCTCTTACTTTGTTCTCTGCCATGGGTCTTGTTGATCCCACTGCAAGCTCTCTACTTTTCCTTACATCTGCCACATTCTGTTCTGCTCACACACCTTCAACCAACATTTAGGAAACTGTGATGTTAATAAAATGCTTTAAACATTGACATGATCATTGTTATATGTGCATGTACACTGTTTGTGCAATTGTGTGTGTGTTTCTCTTGGCCTTCGTGACAACCCAGGAGTTGGGTAGGCCAAACATTGTTGCCCATTTCACAGAGGGGGTGAAGTCCTGGTGAACGGGGTATAACGAATGCACACAGAAACCCAGAATCATATTTTCTGACTTGTGTCCCAGTTTTCATCTCACGACCACAGAGCAGTCCTCCGTTGTGGAAATCCTCCCTTACAGACAATCCCTGGCTGTGCTTTCATAACACACTGGCTTTGTGATCACTGGCTTCCAATTGACAAACAGGTTGTAACCCTGCAGTGTGACCTTACAAAAACTACACAACTCTGAATCTCAGCTGCATTACCTGGAAAGCACTGAAAATAATACTATGCCATGATACAGTTGCTACGGATATCACATAAAACTATGTTTTACAGAATGCATAGGGCTCACTCAACAAAGGTTCATACCAATCAAATTATTTACTTAGATTCTGCATTGGCATTTGATTATGAACTACCTGTCACAAGTGTTTCTCCCAAAATTCACATAGCTTGACCTTAAGTGTACTTCCCCATAAGGGAAATTTGCATTTGGGAGAAATAAAGTATGTCTTCAGAGACAAGTAATTTGTACCTACCTGTTTACTTAAAATAAAAAATTCAGAAAAGCAGCAACAGTACGGATTAAACACGCCCTAGTTAAGACAAGCTTTAGTCTAGAGCTTTCTTTTTTTATTCCTGCTTGATCATTTCCCACGTCCCTATTTCTCTTCTGCCTTCCTCTTGAACCATGACACCTTATAGTGCAGATGGGGAAGACTGTCAGTGTCATAGCTGGTGAACAATGGAAAGGAATGGCCAGAACTCTGACTCAGTTGCAAATATTTACACTAATCACTGACATTAACAGTAAAAAGGAAAGTAGAAGATTGCAGGCAAGGAAAACAGCTTTGGTTTTGCATATTCTGCATGATCACAGCATGAGGTGTCTTTTCTTCCTGGGCAAGATGAATGGGACCAGAGACACCACAGTGTTTGGTGCCTCCTAGGGATGTCAGAGTCATCCTGTTCCTGAATGCACACCTACTCCTCACCTGTGCCCCTGCCTGTCCTACCCAAGATGGAAGAGCATGGATGGATCATTGGTAGAGTCAGACAACACCGAGAATTAGACCTGAGATCTAATCTGGGAAGCTCTGTAATGGGCTCATCTTGTAATAAATTGAGTTCAGCCAGTCTGGCACTCATTCAAGAGGGAAAATAAACTTCCAACCTAAGTGATTCCCTGAAAGCTTTGAGGATTAATTAATAGAGGTATATTCACTTGGAAACTTAGATTTTTGTTTATTGGCTTCCCTGAGAGCAGCCAAATGAGAGAATATTTTTAAGGCTTCATATCTGCTGAAAAGTTGTATTGGCAATACCACATAGATAACAGCTCCAGAGACTTTTAAAATCAGTTAAGTTTGATACCTTACTTTTCCTCTTCTATTAAAGAACTATGTCAGGCTTTGAGAAACTGCCTTCCTGAACTACTAACTTTTCACCTACAAATTTAAGTGCTCTCAAGACTGCCTGGGAAGCTCTGAAGGTTTAAAAAAAAAAAAGCAAGGACAGAGCACATAATTAAGGAGCATCTTACAGCATTTAAGCACTAACCTTGTTTTTAATAATGAGAAAGGCAATCTCTAAGAAATCTCTAAGAAACTCGTGTTTCTACACAGGAGACAGTGGGTGAGATGCCCTTAAAAATTATTGAGAGCTGAAGGGGTGGAGTCCTACACTTAGAGAAGTTGGGTACTGCAAGAGAGTCGAGTAATGCTCATTCATGTGGCAACTTTCCATGAGCAAGAACTGTGGTTCCTTCTGGAAAAGGAAAGGGACAAAGAGAAGCTGCCCCAAAGCTTTCCTGCTGCTTTTGTCTCATAATCAAAGGCAACCTTGCATAGCAAGATCTTAAGCCTCTTCATTTTGCAGATGACACAACTGAGACACGAAGATTTGCACATTTTTAGGTAAATTTGCTAGTTGCCTAATCAAGGCTAAAAATCTGACAGTCCTCCTAAGTCGGGGTTCATTGCTCTTTTCTACTATTCCATGTCTGAGATGTGAATAGGTTTCTTGTTGTATACTCCTTTCAGAAATCTTTGTTCCCTCTTGTTTTGATGGAGAGAAGAATAAGCAGAAATGAGGGAACTTCTTTCTGCCCAGCCTTTGCTTCTCCTCACTGAATTCCTTTCATCCCCTCTATTCTCTACACCAGTTTTCACAAAGCTCTTGCTATGGCATTGTCTTAAAACTAATAGTGATGTAGTGGAGTCCTCTGCAAGAGGGAGGCAGCTTAAAGGGCCCTTTCCTTCTTGGCTCATGACAATAATACATATACCATTCTCTTACCAGTTTTTACTTATTATAGTAGTTGGTCAACTGTGTAACAATTTGTCATTAAAAATCAACATGTCCCTAAATACCACATTCCAAAATATCCAGAAATGTGATTCTTGTTTCTGAATTACATTGGAAACCTAGGTACAAATGAACTTCAAAAAGTTCATGGAAAACAATGAAAATATAAATTTATTTTGCTGAGAGAATTTGGAAATCTCTGCATAATTTATTCATAAACACATTTTTCATCAATTTTTGAAGGCCTCCAATATAGTAGATAATTGTGTAATAGTTATTTTGAAATAATAAAATATAATGCTTAATGTTTTCCACCAAAGTGTACACTTTGTGGTGGGTGGTAAAACTGCAGCTTTGAAATACACTTAAGTTTGTTTGTCCTTCTGACAGTATGGTAAGTTAAACCGAATGTCAGATCCGTGTCTATTTGTTTATTTTATTACTTATGGACTCTGGATACCATATCCGCCTTTGTATGCTGTACAACACTTGTGAACCTAATGTCGTCCCTTGTGAAAAATATCTCCAGGATTAAGTGGCTCAACCATAATGCAGCTTAAAGAGAAAACCAGTCAAAGTGAGCCAGGTCTTAGATAATGGTCATAGGAACCATATAACAGGTCGTAGGTAAGGAGGTGGGAGTGCTGAAGAGTGATTTGCTCCAGACTCCTAGTTATTACCATGGAGGGCAGGCATTTAATACCGCAGTTAAAATGCCACTTGGAATGACTACATCCCACATCGTTGTGTCTACGTTTAGGTCCTGGCTCTGCTTCTGAGTCCAGCCTCCTACTAACATGCACACTGGGAAGCAGCAAGTACTTGAGTCTTGTGGAGTAGCAGGTAAAAGCACTACCTGGGACACCCACATCCCATATGGGCACTGGTTTGTGTCCTGGCTGTTCCATTTTCCGATCACGCTCCTTGCTAATGGTCTCAGAAAAGCAGTGGAGGATGGCCCAATTGTTTGGGCCCTACTACCCATGTTGGGAAACCAGATGAAGCTCCTGGCTCCTGGAATCAGCCTTAGCCACTGTGGTCATTTGAGGAGTGAACCAGCAGGTTTAAGAGTCTCAGTCTGTCTGTCTGTCTGTCTCTCTTTCTCTCTTTCTCTCTCTCCCCCTCCTCACTCTCTAACTCTGATTTTCAAATAATATTTTTAAAATAGTACTCGAGTGGCCCTTCCACCCACGTGGAGTCACTGGCTGAGTCCCAGTCTCCTGACTGATCTGATTGGTTCCAGCTGTTGTTGGCATTTGGAGCCTGAACCAGCAGATGGAAGAACTCTCTGGTTCTCTTTTTCTCAGTGCCTTTCAAATACAATGAAAATAAGCAATTTGAAAAGGTAACAAAAATAAATATTACTGTATCTGGGGGAGACATTTAAGCAGCCTTGTATATGGGCTGAGGCCATTTGGATTCTTGAATTAGGACTGCATTACTGCACACCTTCATAGAACTTGAAAATTTGAAAATAACCCATGGTCCATGTCCACTTCCTGTGTCTCCCATCTTGCTCCTTTGGCAACATGATTTAATCATTTTCGGAGTTACACTAATAGTCCACATTGGAAGTATGCGTCTGCTGAAAAAACTTCAAAAAGCACCCACCACAGCCACCAGGAAACAGAACACAAAAGATAACCTCAAAACATTTTTAATTTAATTTATTTTAAAATAAAGATTTAATGGCAGTTCATAGATAAAATTATATGAATAAAAAATACATGCCTTGCTTCCTCCTCCTCTTCCTCTGTTTCCTTTTCTCCCTCCCTCACCTTCCCTCCTTCCTACTTTCCAGATAACATATTTTTAATTTACATTATACTCCAAAGCCTAAGGAGGACATGAAGGATTGGTGTTTTCCATTCAGAGGATATAGTGAAAAACTGTCTCTGAAACCCTTCAGATATTAGACTCTTCACACACCATTCAGGTGCAGAAGAATGATCCCTGGGTAGTCCTGGGCTATTTGAATGGATCCATACATAGGTGAGTCTGAAGGAAAACAAGCGATGTGCACAGAGGCAGGGGTAGAAGCAGGGCATGATGGTGGGGGAGGGGATGCAGAAGGACGTGATGACAGACGTGCTGGTGCTGCAGAAGGTGCCAGAGAAGAGGAGGGGGGAGAGGATGAAGGAGAAAGAGAAGGAAAGTAAGTTCCATACAAAACCTGATGGAACTGGCAAGAAGAGGTTAATGATTTCATTCCAACAGCTAGGGTTTGGATGTCACTTTGCATGTTGAATATTGGTGGAAACCTAGTCCATTTACAATGTTTGCAGGTAGGCCTTTGGGGGGGGGGGTGTGTGGTTAGAGTAGAAGAGTTTGTTACCTTGAAGATATAGTGATTGAATCTTTTTGGCTTTATAAGAGGCACAGTGGGATGTATTTTCCCTCTTGCTACGTGATGCTCTGCTCTGCCAAGGGACTTGGCCAGCAAGAACTCCACCACCAGATATGAACCAATGAAGACACCCAAATTTGGACTGTGAGCCTCCATAACTATAAACCTAAAAAAAACCTGTTCTTTCCTTCATATAAATAGTTTGCCTCAGGTACTGCAATGATGAAAAGCTAACTAATACACCATAGTGTAAATTACCTTGTTCAAGTACATGCATGTGTGCAAACATAAAATCACATAAGGTCGAGATCTGGTGTGTGGCACAGTGGTTGAGTTGCTGCTTGGGACAGCCACAATCCATATTGGAGTGCCTTGTTTGTGTTCTGCTGCTTACCCAGCTTCCTTGTAATGCACACCACAGGAGGCAGGAGAAGATGTCTCAAGTTCTTGCATCCGTGTCACCCACGTGGGAGACCTGGATGGAGGTTCAGGCTCCAAAAGCCCAAGGCGCTGTAGGCATCTAGAGAGTCAACCAGTGCTTAGAATATCTCTCTCTGTATTTCTCTCTATGGGTGTCTATCTTTCAAAGAAAAAAATGAAAAATTAACAAATAATAAAAAGAATTATAGAAGCCTGGTCCATTTAGTGTACTGCAAGATGCCCAAATTATGCTAATTTCTGACCTTCTGGAAGTGTCTTGAACTCATAATATGCCTTTATTTACCAAGGAAATGATAAGAATGTGAATTGATTTAATTTAAATGTACATCCAAATCTCTGGAATATCTAGCAATTATTTATGTCATTTTTTTTTGTTGATCTAACAAATCACGTAGGCATCTTTTCGGTTTCCTAATTGTGATTATTTTTTCAGTTTGCTCTTATTTCAAAAACTAAGGAAGCATGAGGACTAGATTGTTAATTGGATCCTAGGAAAAGAAAAAAATAATACTGGGAAAAATGGTGAAATCTGATTAATGATTACATTTTAATCTGCAGTAAGTACCCAAGTTCATTTTTTAGTTCTTGACTAAAGTGCCTTGTTTATATGTGAGATGTTAATATTAACAGAAACTGGGTTTAGGGTATATATAAACTGTCTGTTTATAATATACTACTATTGCATCTGTGAAATGAACAACTCATGTAGGATATGTGCACCTGTGTTAGTTTGCTAGGGCTTCGTGACAAAATTCCACTGACAATACAACCCATAATGATGCTTCAGAGTTCTACAGTCTTTTTCATTCTATTTCTTCTGTTTTGTTGTATTTTTGTTCCTTCCTTTTTATTCTTCTACCTCTAATATACAACTAGATTTTACCACTTTTATTCTTTGAATGTTGCTGAAATTGCATATTTTTCTTCTGTCCTATGGTGATGGGACAATTCATCTTGACTGGGGAAAAAGTGTCCTGACCTAATTCCCAAACTCTGGTTTTGTTCTTCTCCAGTTCATTCTCTGTGTTGCAAGCAGAGAAGTTTTTACACAGTACAAATCACCTTTGCTTGAAAACCTTCCAGGTTGTCTCATTTCTCTGAGAATACATGCCAAAGTCTCTATTGTGGCCTCAGGGTCCTATGTCCCTGCCAACCACATAGCCACACTGTAAGCCACTTGCTGTCTTTATTAATGCTCAGGCTCCACTAGCAAATTCTAAACTGTCTTGTGAAGCAGGAGTTCCTACCCATCAGGGGCATTTGCTTGCTCTGTACCCTCCTCACCTAACTATCACATCCACCTGGATACCTCCTTCCTCCTCACCCTGCGGATATCAGCTCTGGTATCAGTGATTCATATGAACCTTTACTGCATCCTTCACGCCTTAGCAAGTCCTTTGTTATGTGCTCTTTCAACAAACTAGACATTTTCCTTTGGAACTCTTGTCATATTTTGAAATCTTATATTTATGCAATTATTTTCTTTCTGTCTGCCCCAGTGGACGCAAAACATGGAAACGATATCCTTTTTACTCACTCCCTTATGCATAGCACTTGGTATAATGCTTCTCTGATTTGCGTTATGATTGGTTCTCAAATTCTTAATTAATATTCCTATGGATTTCTTTTTAGTTTATGTTGTTTAAGTTGACACTTTATTCCTTCTCCTCATTCCTTCTGTTGCTTTGTATATCTGCTAATAATATAGTTTACCTTAGAATTATTGGACTTGAGTCAGATCAGATATACTCTGGGAAAGAAAAGGAATAATTCTCTTTGTGATTTCCCCACATGCACAAGATGCCAAATTTGATGCAGTTAACTAAATATAAATCTAAATAACATCTACATTTTAAAATTGACCAATATTTGTAATTTTTCCCTTTTTTTGAGGAATTTATTAATAAAATCATCAGGATTGCAACAAATGCATAATAATTACTGCAACACAATTCCAGTCAATTCTTATGTTAATGGGATAATACAAAGGGAACTTACTCTGGTTCATAGATATAATTCTAAGAACATAATAGTTTCCTCCTTCCTTTCTTCCCTCCCCAACTTTTCTTAATTTTTGAGATAATGTGTTTTTCTTTACATTATAGTCCAATGATTAATGCACCACTAAATAAAGAATTCAACAAGCAAAAACATCCTAGGTCAGCAGAAATATAGGCAAGGGCTATAAACAATAATCACATGGAAAGATGACCATTTTACTCATAGACAATAAATTTTATAATAGTCACAGACCATTAAAACTGGAGTAGTATATCATTCTTAACCATTGGTTTGACAAAGATATAAAACAAAGTTTGACAAAACTATACTCAGCAACACTGAAAGAAATAGGCCTAAAGTGAATCTCTAAATATATTGACAGTGTTCTAAGTTGTATGTGACTTAAGTATAGGCTTTCTGTTGATTGCTTTGAAGGAATATGTTTATTAAAATTGTTCTTTGAGATTTTCCTGTAGATTGTGGTAATATCTCCAGTCATTTTTAGATTCAACAACACTCATTAGTATTTGTAGCAACAAATCCTTTGTAGTATCTACAAATCCCTGATAGGAAACATGTCTTAGATAAGTTTTCTAGGTGAACTGTAACCAAGCATGGGATACCATCCACTCAGTGGTTTATCGATTGTCACTTCATAGATAACGAGTGATCACGTCACTAGACAGATCAGAAGGGAGAATTGTTCAGGAAATTTTCATTTCTAAAGGATTATAGTGTTTTATTGCAACAGTTACACATACAAATATTATACTGTATATGTAAAAGATGGTGGGAAAAAGAACCTGATTGCCCACTGGGGAAAAAATATGCTCAAATTACAATTTAAGATACCAAGGTGGGAATTTCGGTTTGAATTTGAGTTTGAATATATATTTTGAAATTCAGTGCACTTAATAATTTTGTGATGAACACTTGGATATTCTAGTTGTGTGCTCAGTCGGGAATCTACCACAGTGGCTCCGGTGGTCCCTGCCCCTGCTCTTATGGAGCTTGTGTTCTAATGTAGCAGCTCTTAATGTATGCCAATCAGGCTTACAAGGGACTATCTTTGGTTCAAGGGCAATTTCAGGGATATTGATTCAGTTCTATTCTCTTGCTTGAAACTTTGAGTCTCTAGGTATGTGCCTGGAATTAACCCTTCTCACCAGAAACATGTATGTCCAGCCCAAGATAGGCCCTAAAGATTAAAACCAGGAAATCCTTGCCCAGTTCATCCATAGTGACTTCTCTGAGCCTTCATGTGAGAGCAGAGCCCTGCAGTTGGGATGGTTGGCCACTCGCTGGCCCTTGCCCTATTTGAATGCAACTTCTCCCACATTGGTAGTGTGCATCTATGTGTGTGGTTTTTTGGAATGGCATTAGGTCATGAAGCTACTCCCTCACTGAGGACTTGGGATTTTTCCTACTGCTAATATGGCAGTAGTCATATGGAAAAGAGGGGACAAAACCTATATAAACAGGTCCAATGTCTGTAGGCTGTAAGGTCATGTGTGTTTGGGTAGAAAAACCTGTGTTCCATCCATTTTTCCCCATCTCTGAAATGAGTATGCCTTTCTTTAATTTTAACCTTTCTCTGTATTTTTTCTTCCAATATGAAATGGGTTCATTGAGTTTCCCAGATGAGGAATAACCACTTTGTAACAAAAGCAAAACTAGAACACAGAGCCTACCATTCTTTGGGTTATCCCATTCCCTACTCAGCCTCACACACCTGCACATGGCCAGGGTCTGTAATGTTGTTCTACCCTGACTGCCTCTGTACCAAATTTAACCCTCTGCCTTTGTGTCTTCATCCTACTTAAGGGCTTCTTCCTAGGCAAAGCCAATCAAAGGAATTCATATTTGAAAATATAAAACATGGCAAAAGATGATATTTTACACAAGTTTTACATTCACAGCCAAATTGAGAGACAGGTACACAGATTTCCCATGTACACCCTATCCCCACATATGCAAAGTCTTTTCCCTATTAATATCCCCTTCCAGAGTGGAACATTGTTTATAATTGAACCTACATCCAAGTGTCATAATCACCCAAATCCATGGTTTACATTTAGGTTTTTTCTTGGCCTTGTACGTTCTTTGGGTTTGGACAAATATATAATAATATGTATTGACCACTAAAGTATCATACAAGGTTTTCTACAGCCCTGATAGTTCTCTGTGTCCAACCTATTCATTTCTTTTTTCTTTACCTTTCCTGCACCAGCCCTTGCCAATTTCTATCGTTCACTGTCTGCACAGTTTTGCTTGTTCCAGAGTAGCATATGGTTGGGATCATACAGTTTACAGCCTCTTCAGATCAGTTTGTTTTATGTAATAGCATGTATGTAAGTTCTTTTTCATAGCTGGATAGCTCACTTCTTTTTAGAACTAATATTCCATTGTCTAGATGTAATACAGTTTATTTACCTGTTTACCTGCTGAAGGCCATCTTGGTTGCTTCCAAGTTTTGACAATTATGTAAAAAAGCTGACATAAACACTTCTTTTCAGAATTTGTGTGATCAAAACTTTTCATCTATTGGGGGGAAATAAAAAGGAACTCATATAGTACGAGTTCATTTTACTTTAAAAAAAAAAAAACTGCCAAACTGCCCTCAAATGTGGCTGTATTATTCGGCATTCCTATGAGCAATGAATGAGAGTTCCCATTGTTCAACCTTGTCATCAGCATTTGTTGTGGTGGTATTCAGGATGTTAGCCATCCAATATAGAGTAAAACTGTTTTAATTTCTCTGTCTTAAGAGATGATGTGAAATATATTTCCATATTCCTATTTGCCATCTTTTTCTTCTTTGAGGAGGTGTCTTTGATACTTTAGCGTCTTTGATACTTTGTTTGCATTGGTTTGAGTTTTTCCTGTTGAATTTCAATGATCCTTTACATAGCTTGAAAAATATTTCTTTATCAAATATGTCCTTTGCAAATGTTTCTTCTCCACTGGGCTTGTTTCCTCATTGTCTTGAGTGTGCTTGATTTTTAGACTGATCATGGCAATTGATATTACACTGCTTTAGTTCTTGGTAACTACCATGACCCTAGATGTGTTAATGATTACAGTTGTATTGGTAGATTCTACATGAATAAAATGTGGAACTTTTTCAGATGGTTCAAGTCCAGTTGAATCCCTTATCAACCATACATCACATCAGGACTGAGAAGGATAATTTGAGTAGGTATCTTTGGAATATTTGATTTTATTCATTTGTTTCCTGAACTTAGGTATGTTTCCAATTAATATTTTGCCAATCAGAACACACACAATGTTCCCTTCTGTTTGTCAACCTGTGTGTTTTTGGATTTCAAGAGAAACTCCTTGTAGAACTCTGCCATCAACATTGACAAGCTATAACACTGTTCACTTGGCAAGATATGACAAGGTTACTTCTTGGGGTTGTGCTAAGTGGCAAGACACGCATTTACTTAGAAATGAGATAGAAAAAAAGCTTGCTTAATTTTTATTAAACACTATTTGGAGATTGCAATGTTTGTGAAAGCTATTTCTCAGGAATAATTTGCTGTAACCCTAACCCTATTCTTAAGGGTGACGTGCTCAGGCATAACAGCTGCAGAATATAGGCCGTTTTCTTTCATTTCAGTGACACTTAGCATTCCCTCCATCTGACACGTCCAACACTACTTCTCTTCCTCTTTGCTCTTGACAGAAATGAATGGTGAGCAAAAAGGAAAAGCCAAAATAGCAAAATAAAAATATTTTTGAAGTGGAACAATTTCAAAACTGGGCATATGGATAAGAAGTAAAAATTGAATGCCATTCAAAGATTTTCTAACCTAAACCTTTAAGATAACTTGAAGCTCTTTTTGTGAGTGGATGGAAATGTGTTTTCTAGGTTTTGATAGAGGAGAAAGGTTGGCAGGGAGAAGTAACCTCTTGCCTTCCAAGATCTTCATGGGTTAATCATGGCCCAAGCAGAGTGCTGATGTTATAGGCATCATGAGAAAGGACGGATTATAGTGCAGGAATGGGGTAGATAATGTTTCATTTGTGGTGGAGCCACCACTGAGCAGCTCAGAATGTTGTTAAGCTGAAATGGAGGGGCTGATCTTCACAAGGGATCATCACATGAAGCTCTAGAAATTAAGGGAAAATATGAGAAGTGGAACTGAGACAAGTTTTTCTTCTCTTTATGATCTCTAAATGTGGAGGCTATTTGTGGGAGAATTAAAAGAGCTGGAAATGAAATCCTGAATGGCCACTGAGGAGTCCCTGTGCATCACTATGACAGGACTCATGTTCCTCAGTAGTAAAACCTGAGAACATACGTGTCAGCAAATGCAAGTTCTATTTGTACTCTTATGGTTTTATTTATTGTTTTATGAATCGAATTGAGTGCCAATTTAAAAAAATCAGGGGATTTCCACTTGGCTATCCTTGAGAAATCCAATCACCAGTGGTGTCATGTTGGAGTGCTTACAGAGGGGAGACCTAATGAAAGTTGTCCTTTCAAGATTATTTATTCTTTGTCATTATTGACCTGCTCAGTTGTCTTCCATCCAGCCAATTTGTAGGGTGACATTATTCACCCAACCTTTTTAAGTATTTAAGATTTTTATACCTATTTTGATGACCAATATCACAGCTGTAGAATCAGTTATTCTCTCCATTGAGATACTCTACCTTCTATATAATTATTTATAATATATTAATAATTGTACTCTGAAATATGGTCAGTTTAGTTTGTAAACTTCTGGGTTGCAAGGCAGCCTAAGTACTTCAAAAGTTCTTAAAAATGGAACTAAAATATTTTTCTTTTGTTGTAAAAATATGTTGAAATTCATATTTTTATAGTATGCATTTTGTAAGAACCTTCTGAAGATTGTTCATATGCATAGATTAAAATATTCTTTGCACTAAAATAAATTTCTCTTAAGTGCATTTTTCATGAGCTTTATTTAAAATACTCCCATACTTAATTTGCTTTGTACACAGTGTATTGTAACACGTCTGTAGGTGCTCTCCTGTGAAAGCATTTGCTTTCTTCCTGGTTACTTTTTACTTCATGTTCATTAGCTTTATCAGCAACCACATCAGCAATGTATTTACCATTGGCCTTCACAGGATTTTCACAAAGCTCAGGGAATCTAGCATCATGTAGAGCTGGGAGTTCTCACCAATCACAGTGAACCCATAAGCTAAATGTATGTGAGTGGTAGGACTTACTGAAATTTAATCTGGTGCCGGTATTGTGTTGCAGTGGATAGAGCCACCACCTGTGATTCTGGGGATGGTTGTTCCACTGTGGATCCAGTTCCCTGGTAATGGTCTGCAAAAAGCAGCATAAGATGACAAAAAATGCTTGGAACCCTGCAACACATGTGGGAGAGCCAGGTCAGGCTCTTGTCTCCTGGCTTCACCCTGGCCATTGTGGCCATCTGCGGCATGAATCAACCAATGGAAGATCTCTCTCTCTCTCCCTCTCTCCCTGTAACTCTTTCAAATAAATGAATCTTTAAAATGAATAAATAAATAAAAATATAAATTGACCAACCAACTTCATGTAGTTCTATACCCTGATTCATGTTAGCCTATAGGTATATTTACAGAGTTAATTTGCATGGCCAATACACAGGTGCATATCCATGCATATTTATTTTAAGTAATTAAGGATGTTAATTTTGTAGATATGATAATGCAATTTTAAGTTTAGCAAAACCATGACATGGAAGCCTAGTAGTGTTGGGAGTCTATGAGTATGATTGCCTCCCTCCAAAAAAAAACTTCTCAATTATAAAAAATCCATAATTTATTTTCTTTTGTTATTTTAAAATTATATAATTTACATGATTTTCCACATTATATTTCACTTCATGTTCTCCACAAGGTCAAGGAATATGATATTTTCTAAAAATAGATAGGATGTTTTTAATGAATATGTATTTTACTTCCTTATTATTTTTAATATCAGTGCATCATATAGTTCAAAACAGGTAGAAGGGATCGTCTCCAGTGAGGCAAACTGAACCACTCAGAGGCCTGTTTTTATGTTGTCCATTCACCTCTCTCCTACTCCTGTACCAGGAACCTCTGAGGTACCTCACTGGATGTCCAGTGTTCTTCAAAATTGTGGTTGAAACCACAGTTCTGGGACACAGACCGATACTCTGTGCATGTGGCTGTCATTTATGTGTATCTTGGATTTCCTTTGTGATTTGATTTGAAGTCAATACATTTCTTTAATAATATAGTAACTGCACTTTTTTTCTGATGGCAAAACAAGAAACATTATATTATTAAATTAATCGTGAGACCGGGAGATAATATCTTAACATTTGAAGCCCACAAAGATGATAAATGATACGCATGTGTACATTTTCCATCTTAAATACTAGATGTGCCGAATATCAGCTTTCCACGTTTGATCTGAAGGGTAGTATGTCTCACTTACCAGTCCTACGATTGCTTTTATACTGCCATAAAGACTTAATGATGTCCCATCAAGACATATTAACATGTCCCTTGAGCTGTGCTGATATGAAACCCACCTTAATCTTTTAGCTTTTTATACTGTCTTCTCAATAACGGTCTTATATTTTAGAGCAAGTGGAGCACCTGTTTTATGTGTGCACATGGGCAGTGTACCTTGACTGTAAGTTAGAATGTAAAATGATGAGGGGGGAAAAAGCCACAAGAAAAAGCTTCCAAGAAAGCACTTGGAGCACATCCAAACTAAAAATAACCAAATCCCCTGTGCCCCTCTGAGTCACCGCATGGTGTGTGTGTGTTCCTCCAATACTTCAGGGCTACTTTCTCCCAACAGAGGTAGAGGTGCCTGAGTCAGAGTGGTGCTCAGGGAAGAAGCCAGGGGAATCATCGGAGCACATTATGTATGAACAAGAACATCGATATTGGATGAAAAACATTCCAGCACACAGTCTTGTTTCCCTTTTTAAAATTGGGCATATTAATATTTTATTTTCACCAAGCTGTAGGGAAGGTATATATTATGGATGAGATCATGTTTTGTAGAGTTTCACTGTTTCTGGCTTTTCCAAGTCTATCATCTTGCCAGCCTCAGTGCCAAAAACATTTGAAAGAGAACCTTTCCCGATTCTAGAGCCCAGGATTGTTAGAGAGTAGACTGGATGTTGTTTATTTCTGTCACGGGGAGCTCTGTCACCCTTTGGTTCTCTTCCCTCCACTGTTTGTTGAACTGGGATCTGGTAGCTTGTGAAAAGAAAGAATGGGTGCTTTGTAGAGGTATCTCTAAAGCTTTTTTGGATAAGAGGAAGCTGAGGAAAAGAATCAGTCATAGATCTGAGCTTAACTTTGTAAACTTCTAGTCTGAATGCCTGGGAGAGCAGTGTTAGGTGCAGGCTATAGGGCAGTGAGTAATTATTTCTATCATGCTCTCATCTGCATAGCAACTCTGTTTCTCCTAGCCCATCTATGCCCAGTTACTTTCACTCTGTAGCCACTGAAGCCTGAGGATGTTAAAGGAATCAACGCAATGCAGACTGAGTGCTTTGGAGTCCAGGTGCCATCATGATCAGCTGGTACCTAGGAGCACTATAAGAGCATGTAAATTTTCCCCTCTGGAAGATAAGTAATTGGACATGTGTCCCGTGCTCTTTTGGTGCATTTTGGCCTGAAAATCTAAGTCCATTTGTTATCAAAATCTATAGAACACAGCTGTAGTCAAACATTGCATCCAGACTTGTGTTTTCCCTGTATTCAGGGAAAGTGATAGGCTGAATCTTAAGTGAATCTGAAATTGCTCACTGTAAACAAATCCAGTGCCCATAGAAGAGCTGGATAGAGAATACTTACACATATGTTTAGTATTTGCCATATTCATTATATTTTTCCTACTTGGACAGACCTTCATCTCAGATATATACTAGCAAATTACTAAAACTCACACATGTGAGGCAGGCATTTCCTGCAGAGTTTAAAGCACAGTCTGGGCTACCATATCCCGTATTAGAATGCCTGGTTCAAGTCTTAGTGACTCCACTTCAAACATTGCTGCCTGTTATTTGGAGTCTCAAAAGGTGATGGCTGAAATACTTGTGTCCATGTCACCCACATGGGAGATACAAATGGAGTTCTAGCTTCTTGGCTTCCCCTAGCCCAACCCTGGCTATTGGGGGCATTTTGAGTTTGATTTAGTGAATGGAAGATACCTCTCTTTCTCATTCTCTGCCTTTGAAATAATAAGCCATCACAAAAGATTAGTGGCCATCCAGCCAAATCAGGTGGACCAGCTAGCCTCAGATACTCCTGCCCTACTTGTTCCTACTGCACAATGATGCATGGTTGTCCTATTCATGACTCTTGTCCTTGTAGATGATTGAATTTACAAGGAACTCAAGATCAGCACTTGTGTAAGTAAATAAATTAATTACTTAATACGATTGCCTAGTCATAAATCTTACACCCTCTCTATTTTGAGATCAATCAATATTTTCCTTGAATAGTACCCTCATTTTTAAAACTTTAGAATGCTACTGTAAGAACAGAGGCCCCTTAGGGTATTAAAAACATTTGTCAGTATGATAGCCTTCATCCTGTCTGAGAAAGTCTTCACCCCTTCCTTTAATCCACCTGTCTTCTCCTCAGCTCTGCTAGTGAAACTGTGCTATCGGCCAGTAAGAGACCTTATCCATGAAAAGGTCTTTCTTGAGACCTTAATGAAATTCTGTTCCTGAAGAAAGGCGGTAAGGGGCCACCTGGATTTGCAAGAACTGGCAGACCCTTCCTTTCTCAAACTGAAATGAGTGTCGTTAGGTGTGAGTTCCTAGGACACTTAATAGATTGTGAAGCTTAAGTAACATGGGTGTATATTTTATTTACAAATAAGTACTACAAAAGGAATGGATCTTAGTTGTAGTAATAGCATCACTTATGATCTGTTTGGAGACTCTTGTGTTTCCATATGGCTTTAGAATTCTTTTTTAGATCTGAGAAGAATGTCATTGGTATTTTGATTGGGATTGCAAGGAATGTGTAAGTCATTTTAGTAGTATAGACATTTTGAGAATATTAATTTTCCAATCCATAAAAATGCAAGATTATTGTGTTTTTTATGTCTTGTCCTGTTTCTTTCTTTAATGTTTTGTAATTTTCATCATAGGGATCTTTGACATTCTTAGTTAAATTTATTCCAAAGTATTTACATTTGTTGTAGCTATTGTGAATGGGATTGATCTTAGAAGTTCATTCTCAGCCATAGCATTATCTGTGTATACAAAGGCTATTGATTTTTGTTAGTTAATTTTATATCCTGGTACTTTCATCACAGACTTTTATGAGTTCCAATAGTCACTTAGTGGAGTCTTTTGGTTCCTTTATATATATATAGAATCATGTCATCTGCAAATAGGGATAGTTTGATTTCTTCTTTTCCAGTTTGTGTTCTTTGATTTCTTTTTGTCACCTAATAGCTCTGGCTAAAACTTCCAGGACTGTAAGCCGGCACTGTGGATCACTAGGCTAATCCTCTGCCTGTGGCACCAGCACTCTGGGTTCTAGTCCCGGTTGGGGTGCCAGATTCTGTCCTGGTTGCTCCTCTTCTAGTCCAGCTCTCTGCTGTGGCCCAGGAAGGCAGTGGAGGATGGCCCAAGTGCTTGGGCCCTGCACCCACATGGGAGACCAGGAGGAAGCACCTGGCTCCTGGCTGCTAACCACCCCCAGTTCCATTCAGCTGTGTGGAATTACTTCCCTTTTGAACCAAAAAAAAAAAAAGTAACAGAGAGAGATTTACCACGCCTAACCTGGGAGTGTCTCCTTTGACACACCCTCAACCCTGAGGAACCAAACAGAGCTCTCAGGCCACACCCATCTCAAGCCTCTAAGGCTCCATCAAAAGCAGACAGTCCACTTAATCTAGAGTCATAGAATAACAAGAAAAAAAAAACACCACAGTGAAGAAACCAATATGCCAAACAACAAACGCAAAAACCGAGGTAATAAGAACAAGGAAGACACTATGGCATCCCCAAATGAAAAAGACACCCCAATTCAAGATTACGAAGATGATGAGATAGAAGAAATGCAAGAAGCAGATCTCAAAAAATTGATAAGAACACTAAGAAGTACTCAAAAACAAATTCTTGAACTACAGAAATCCTTAATGGACAAGGTAGAAAATCTCTCTCGTGAAAATGAAATATTAAGGAGAAATCAAGCTGAAATGAAACAACTAGTAGAACATGAAACTGTGATAGTGACGAGAAATCATAATGAAGTGAAGAATTCAATAGATCTAATGAAAAACACATTAGAGAGCCTTACAAACAGAATGGGTGAGGCAGAAGAGAGAATATCGGACTTAGAAGACAGAGCACAGGAAACTATACAGTCAAACCAAAGAAAAGAAGAGGAAATTAGAAATCTAAAAAATATTGTTGGGAATCTACAGGATACTATTAAAAAACCCAACATTCGAGTTCTAGGAGTTCCTGAAGGCATGGAGAGGGAGAAAGGATTAGAAGGCCTTTTTAGTGAGATAATAGCAGAAAATTTCCCAGTTTTGGAGAAGGACAGAGACATCCTAGTACAGGAAGCTTATAGAACCCCTAGTAAACATGACCAAAAGAGGTCCTCACCACGACACGTTGTAATTAAACTCACCACAGTGAAACAGAAAGAAAAGATCCTAAAATGTGCAAGAGAGAAACGTCAAATTACACTCAGAGGATCTCCAATTAGACTCACGGCAGACTTCTCAACAGAAACTCTACAAGCTAGAAGGGAATGGAGAGATATAGCCCAGGTACTTAGAGAGAAAAACTGCCAACCCAGAATATTATATCCTGCCAAGCTCTCATTTGTGAATGAAGGTGAAATAAAGACCTTTCATAACAAACAAAAATTGAAAGAATTTGTTGCCACTCGTCCAGCCCTGCAAAAGATACTTAAAGATGTGTTACACACAGAAACACAGAAACACGCATCAACGCAGCACGTTGGCCATAGTGGCCATTTAGGAGGTGGATGAACGGAAGGAAGACCTTCTCTCTGACTCTCACTGTCTAACTTTGCCTGTCAACAACAACAACAACAACTTCCAGGACTGTATTGAATAATAATTGTGAGAGCAGGCATCCTTGTCTGGTTCTAGATCTTAATGAGAATGTTTCCAACTGTTTCCCATTCAGTAAGATGCTACCTATAGATTTTTCATAGATTGGCTTGATTGTATTGAGGAATGTTTCTTCTATATTCAATTTGCTTAAGGTTTTCAACATGAAAGGATGTTGTGTTTTATCAAATTCTTTCTCTACGTCTATTGAGATAATCATATGGATTTTTCTTCAATTTGTTAGTGCGATAGATCACATTTATTGATTTGCAAATGTTGAACCATCCCTGCATACCAGAGATTAATCGCGTTTGGTCCTGGTCAGTGATCTTTCTGATGTGTTGTTAGATTTGATTAGCTAATCGTTTGTTAAGGATTTTTGCATCTGTGTTCATCAAAGATATTGGTGTATAGTTCTCTTATTCTGTTGTATGCTGACTTCATAGAAGGAGTTTCAGGGGATTCCCTCCTTTTCAATTGTTGTGAAAGCTTGAGAAGAATTGGAGTTAGTTCTTCTTTAAAGATCTGGTAGAATTCAGCTGTGAAGCTTTCTGGCCCTGGGTTTTTCTTTGTTGGGAGGGTCTTTATTACTTAATGAATCTACATCTTGGCTATATGTCTGTTTAGGTTTTAAATGTCTTCATGACTCAATTTAGGAAGGTTGTATGTGTCTAGGAATCTGTCCATTTCTTTTAGGTTTCCCATACATACATACTAAGGTTTCACATACATACTGCTAAGAGCATACAGCTCTTAGTAGTAATTTCTGATGATTATTTTTATTTCTGTGGTATCTGTTGTTAAATTTCCTTTTTCTTATATGATTCTATTGATTTGGGTCTTCTCCCTCTCTTTTGGTTAGAGGGCCAATGGTTTATCAGTTTTGTTTATTTTTTCAAAAAACCCAGATCTTTATTTCAATAATCTTTTGTAATTTTTTTGTTTTAACTTTATTTCTTAAAAAGAAATATACTTGATCCAAGCAAGTTGCAAGTAAAAGTATAGAAAAAGATGCAAGATGTCAGCATTAATTAAGATAAATCAGATATGTCTGTACTAAAATTACATAAAGTAGATTTCAGAGCAAAGAAAATTTCCAGAAACAGAGAGGAACATTATATAAAGATAAAAAGGTTACACAACCAAGATGACACAGCAGTTCTCTGTGTGTACATCAAACATCAAAGGTGAACTACACGTGAAATAAAAACTTACAGAAGTGAAAGGAGATGTCTATTTCACTCCAAAACATTGCATTTCAGGTATTCTATTAGTTACATCAGATCAGGGAAAACATGATATCTGTCTTTTTGGGACTGGCTTATTTCACTTGAGAATAAGGTGATCATTTTATAGTCTTAGTCTATTCCATTGAGGAACAAGGTTCTGTTTTGTTTTGCTCTTTTCTTCATACTGTTTGTACTTTACTTAGAGTAGGGTTAATTATATGATCATTAAATATACTGAAAATAAATCATTGTAGAAATCAAGAATGGGAATCCAAGAAGGAGGAGGAAGAGTCAAAATGTGGGGGTGGGGGGTGTCTCACTAGGTTCCTAAATCTATATGTATGAAATACATGAAACTTGTATGACTTAAATATAAGTTTTTAAAAAGAACACTTCATATGGAATTAAAAGTGAAAGGAAAAATGGACAGATCCACAATTAGACTCAAATGTCCCTTTCAACAGTTGATAGAACATGTGCAGAGAACCAAGCAATATATTTGAAGAACTCAAAATGCCACTAACCAGCAGAATCTAAACATTTGTAGAATTTTCCACCTAATAACACTAAAATACATGCTTTTCTCAAGTGTTCAATAAAACAGAAAGGAGAATCCAGTGTTATATGAATATAACTATGCTCAACTGATTTTTTACAGAGGTGCAAAAGCAATTGAAGGATTAAGTTTTCAACAAATGTTGCATGGAGAAATTGGACAAGCAGAACAAAATGTGTGGGGGGTTGAGCTCTAACTTAACTTGATACTTATACAAAAATTAACCCCAAATTGATAACAAACACTTTGGTAAAGGACAAAGCTATAAAACTTTAAATAATAAAATATAAAACATCTTTCCAATCTAGGACTAGGCAAATAATGTTTACTGTTGACACCAAAAGCACATCCATAAAAGGACAACCTGATAAATTTGGCATCATTGAAATTAAGATTATTGTCTCTGCAAATAACCCTAACAAGAAGGTGAGTAGAAATTCCAATGATATGAGCCAGTATTTCACTGAAAAAGATTATACAGATATACAATAATACATTAGATGTTGTTCAATCTCATTATCCATTGAGGAAATGCAAGTTAAAACCATACTTCAGTATCATTACAGACCTATGAGAATGGCTATGGTTTTTTTAATTTTAAGAAGTGTGATAATACCAAATAATGAAAATCCACACATTATGGATAGGAAGGCAAAAGTCCCTAAAGTATGGCAAACAGTTTGACAAAATTTTTTTAAAAAAAACATACAACTACTGTATCACCCTGTAATAATTATACATAGTCACTTATCCCACAGAAATACAACTTATGTTCACACAAAATATTGGACTAAAGCAGCAACTTTAGTAGTAATAGGTAAAAGAAAAAAATAGCTAAATGCTGGCAGATTTCCTTGAATTGATGAATGAGTGATTTTATTGTCTAAGGTACATCCACCATGGAATACTGCTCAGCATGCAACAACATGGACAAATCTCCAGACTTGGATAAATCTCGCTGAGTGAAAAGAGAAATCCTAAAAGATTACATACTATATTATACCAATTTTATTACATTCTTGAAGTGAAAATTTTTGTAATGAGGAATAAAGCAGCAGATTTTTGGTTGCCAGAGGATGATGATGGTGTGTGGTTCACGGGAGAGAAATGAATGCAATTATAAAGGGAAGCATCACAGGACTGAACCTCCTATTGATGTAACTGTTCTGTTCATGACAGTGTCAATGCCAGTCTCCCCGTTAGCTTGTACTATAGTTTAGAATGATGTTAGTAATGGGGTGATAAGAGTGAAGAATATATGGTCTATTTATTCTTACAAGTATTTATCAACTGTATATCAAAGTATTTTACACTTTGTGTTTCTGTGTGGGTGCAAACTATTGAGATCTTTACTTCATATATACTAAATTGATCTTCTGTATATAAAGATAATTGAAAATGAATCTTGATGTGTATGTAATGGGAGAGGTAATGGGAGATGGGAGGTTTGTGGGTGGGAGGGAAGTTATGGGGGGGGGGGAGCCATTGTAATCCGTAAGCTGTACTTTGGAAATTTATATTTATTAAATAAAAGTTAAAAAAGAATCCAGGAGGGAAAAAAAAAGTTAAATACACATAATAAAGTAAACCAATTTTTTCAAAGTATACTTATCAAAGTATATAGATTTTTTCCTTTATTCAAAATATATGGATTTTTTTCTTTATTAATACAGTAAGTAACATGATGTAGAACTGGCTTTGTTTATACTGTAAGTTCAAAAGATGGAAGAGTATCAGTTACATTTTGAAAAACCTATCTAAAGTAATGTGCAATGAAAGTATTTGTGGTTTTGAAAACAATGACAACATCACAGGTAATTTTGGTATTACCATAGTTTGTGGCCGGTGCCGCGGCTCAATAGGCTAATCCTCCGCCTTGCAGCACCGGCATACCAGGTTCTAGTCCTGATCGGGGCACTGGAATCTGTCCCTGTTGCCCCTCTTCCAGGCCAGCTCTCTGCTGTGGCCTGGGAAGGCAGTGGAGGATGGCCCTGTGCTTGGGCCCTGCACCCGCATGGGAGACCAGGAGAAGCACCTGGTTCCTGCCATCAGATCAGCGTGGTGCGCTGGCCACGGTGGCCATTGGAGGGTGAACCAATGGCAAAAGGAAGACCTTTCTCTTTGTCTCTCTCTCTCTCTCACTGTCCACTCTTCCTGTCAAAAAAAAAAATAGTTTGTTGGCTGTTTTCCTAATTGAAGTCAATGTGAAATTCAGTTTGAGCTTACTGAAAACGCTGATCTAGTTTTTTTCCATTTGAGGTTCACAGATCTCCTGTTAAAAACTCCATATGCATGGCTCAACAGGCTAATCCTCCGCCTTGCGGCGCTGGCACACCGGATTCTGTCCCGGTTGCCCCTCTTCCAGGCCAGCCCTCTGCTGTGGCCCAGGAGTGCAGTGGAGGATGGCCCAGGTGCTTGGGCCCTGCACCCCATGGGAGACCAGGAAAAAGCACCTAGCACCTGGCTCCTGCCATCGGATGAGCGTGGTGCGCCGGCTGCAGCGCGCTGTCTGCGGCAGCCATTGGAGGGTGAACCAACGGCAAAGGAAGACCTTTCTCTCTGTCTCTCTCTCTCACTGTCCACTCTGCCTGTCAAAAAAAAAAAAAAAAAAAAAACCTCCATATGCAAAATGAGTATTCAGTAAGTTGTGAAATTCTCTGAAGAATTGTTGCTCCAAGTGTCATCTTGAGAGATCTAATTTGATTGTTCTTGTCGCTCAAAACTTTGGGTTGACGTGGAATGCACTTCGTTTTTGTGGTGTTTGTTTCAGTAATTGCCGTAGCCTTAGTGATCCTTGCTCTGCAGAAGGCCACTCCTTCAAGTCTCTGCAGTTGCACTGAAAGTTAGTGCACGTTTCCTGGATGATGGTGGGTGCCCCACGTGTGATAGTACCATCTTCAGTCAACAACAGAGGCCTCTTTTAGATGTGCTTTCACTGATTAATTATTAGTATTAATATATTTTTAAAGTAATAGAAGAAAATATACTATGGCCGTGGAGAGTATTGTTATTTTTATTAGTATTTGCTGTACCTATTGCTGCTGTTATTATTAATGGGGGAGATTTAAGCACATTTAAAAGGTGCCTGGAATATCCAGGTAAATCAAGGAAGTTGAATATTTAATCCTAATACATGGGAAAGACCTCTGGACTCAGGAGACTGCCTTCAAATCCCACCTCATATTCCATAATGTATGGTGAGACTTTGGACAGATTTATCAGATTCCTTGGGCCTCAGTTTTCTCGTGGATAAAATAAAGAGATTGAGAAATCTCTGGGTTCACTGCCTCTAACTTTCTCAAATTCTGCAGTTTAAATTTTAGTGCTAGAAACACTGTAGTAACATTGTTACTGCTCCGCATCTCTGGCTACCCTTTTCCTCCTTTTGAACACATCAATATCATGTCGAAGCTTTCCATTTCCCTTCAGTATTTGGAGCTGGCCATCTGGTTAAGGCTGTGGAGGGTATCCTTTCAAATGATGTGACTCTGCCTGTCACAGATTATACTGGTCTGAAAAATGGTAGTGTTCAGATTTCTTTCCAACACCATTGCCATTGTAGCTAACTTTTCCCTCCTACTTATTTTGTCTATAGTCCTGGCATCATAACTGCATTCATTACCAGGTGATCAGCGGGGGTTTGCTCTTTGGCTATGATACCCATGACTTCTGAGAGTATGCATGTGTGTATGTGGTCCTTGTAAGTTTTATTGGATGTGGCAATGTTTGTGTGTAGAGATTCTTTAGCAAGGTTTAAAAACAGTGTTGTTGTTATATATATATATATATATATATATATATACACACACATATATACATATATATATGTATGTATTGTACCAGGTGTATCTCTTAAAAAAACTATTTCAAAAGCATTTTCTAATTACGTAAGTATTCAAACAGAAATTGTCAAATTCTAAAAGCAGTAACAGATGGAAAAAAAAAAAAATCAAAGAGCTTCAGAACCCAGAGGAGTCAGCACTGCCACACACATTTGCAGCTGGATTAGCTATTTGGTTTCATTTTCCAGCCTGTGTTTTTCACACCGTTAGAGAGACTTTTGGTTGTGAGGAAACGTGGAGCAGTGGGAGACCCTCTCTCAGTCACAGCCTTGCCTGACCCGCGCTTCCTTGTTTGTTCTCCTCCTATCTTATTAATGCAGCTGTGAGTACATTTCCAGAACTCTTCACCTGCCAGGGTGATGAGGGATCAGGTGCCAGGTAGGGTAATCAATCTGGAGGGCTTTTAGCAGAGCATCCTGCCACTGTTTGACAGCATGTCTCCGTCAAGGAGACTGTCTTCCTTAGATCGATAAATCAATCAGTTCTTTTTACATCTTATGAAGCACTCCTCACGCCCCATGTCACTCATGCTGCACCACAGACAAACGGAGAATCAGAGCTGAGGTCAGTCCAAACCATCCCCATTCACATTCTATCCCTTAATCGCATATCCTTCCCCAAAATCAATTCTCGCCACAGTGGTAATGGATCAAAGTCCAGTTCTTCATTCCTCTGAACTGAAGAGTAAATCTGTCTAACGTGCTGGATGTTTCAATATGTTTAAATAAATCACCTCTGTAATTCAAAGAAGACTAATTGCGAGGTTTATGATTAGAACTGCTCACGGGAGATAGTAAAGGTTTTATTAAAAAATAGTAGATTAACCCATATTGCTCAAGGGAATCCTAGAGCTGTCATAGGCTAGCAAGCTTGTGAAGCGGCTCAGAGGCCACCTAGTAGATTAAAGCAGGTGTTCGCTCCTGTACAGGGAGGGAGAGGTCTCCGGCTGTCTCTTGGCAGGGGTGACTGAGGTATGGTAGTCACCCAGAAAAAACCTCTGCATGTAATTCCTCGTGTTCCTTTTGGGCCGAGGATATCATGTATTCAATGGATTCTACTGCACGGGGGGGTGGGGGGGTGGGGGGGGAGTGTCTTTGAGCAAGTGGAAAACAATCATTTAATTGTCTTCACGGTGTTCTTGTTACAACTGTGGAATCTAAAATCCATCTATGTTGTGCGGTGTGACTTAGGCAAGGTCACACAGCTGGTAAATGGTAGAGCTGAGAAAGACCCCTTCCCGCAACTGTCTACCTCTGCCGAGTTCTCTTGGGGAGTGAGGTAAGCTGTTCTCCTGGGCAGAGATGTTTTCCTTTCCAGAGCAGGGATGTTTTCCCTTCCAGGATCACCAAAGGCCGTGTTGCTTGGCTCTTCCTGGTGGAGGGTAGGACCTGTGGGGAACAAGGATTTGGATGACTTTTTTTTTTCTTTTTTTGGTCATTCGCTTTCAGTTTCTTTCATGTCTTCATTATTGGAAGAAAACTTGACTTTGTGGGTAAAGACATGTTTAAATGTCAGGCTCAGAGAGAAGTGAAGCCTGATCCTCCCTGCCCCCACTCCCAGATTTATGAGCCAGAGGAGCCTAGTGACTCAAAGAATCATAGTTAATAGAACCAGCTGCAGAGAGGGGAGACTCAAGTACAAATCTGGCCGCAGCCTTCCTGTGGAACTCTGCATAACTGACTTAAACTTTAGGGGTGTCAGTTTCCTTGTGTGCCAGACTGTGAGCCCTGGAAAAGCTATGCTCATCCGCTAGCACACGGCCACCCCAGAGCAGGCCCCATCCTCTCACCCCTTTTACCCACCTGCGAGAACTGTTGTTTGCTCAGTAACTCGAGCTGCATGGCACGAAGCCAGTGCTGAGCTGAAGTTTTATATCAGTAGGCCTGTGCTGTGGCTCACTAGGCTAATACTCCACCTGCGGCGCTGGCACACCGGGTTCTGGTTCTGGTTGGGGCACCTGATTCTGTCCCAGTTAGTCCAGCTCTCTGCTGTGGCCCAGGAAGGCAGTGGAGGATGGCCCAGGTCCTTGGGCCCTGCACCCGCATGGGAGACCAGGAGGAAGCTCCTGGCTTCAGATCGGCGCAGCCCATTTTCTTTGGGCAATTTCTTGACATGCTTTGTAATAATTGGTGCTAGATGATAAAGATAAAAAGAAAGAGCTGGGAGGGAAAAGCAGACTGTGCAACTGGATTTCAGAATCTGTCCTAGAGAGAGAGATAACTTAGAGATTGCACATTTGAAGGAGGAAGGGAGATGACACTCTGTGCTTTCTAACAGAGCCAGGATGTAAATCCGGACCCAAATCCAAAACCAGGACCAGAGATTATTTAGGCAATCAGTTGGGAGAAGATCAGGATAGATTTTCTATTGGGAAGGGATGAAGGAAGCTCTGTTCATAGGGTGCTATCCAGGTGTAGGACTAGACAGGTTTTGGAGGTCCTCTGATGTCATCCTTCTCTCTTTCCCTGTACCTCCCACCCACAGAGGAGCAAACGTGTCATTTCTTAGTTGAAGCAAAATTGGAACCAGACTCCAGTTTCCCTAATTTTCAGACAATGGCTCTTTTCGGTGTATTATATTATCTCTCGAAGCAGACGTCTGTCCACACAGCCATCAGGGTTATCCAAACCCGCGTGGTGGTGACAGCCTGCTGAAATGAGCATCTAAACTGATAATGATAGTTCATTTCATATGGGCCATAAAATAGCAATAACTGTCTTTAGCTTCTTGGTTGAAGCCAGACTCATAATCTCAAGATAAATAGCACTGCATGTTTTTTCCAATCTCCTGAGCAAACCAGTCTTCTCTGTTCGTCCATTTAAAATAGCATATGCTTAATTTTCAGGCTAATGAAATGATTTCAAGGAGATAAATACATGATATATTTAGTTGATTCTTATTAAGTGGCTCCTTACAGTCTTGATGTTGTTACATAGCTGCCTGCTTATGTTTCAATTTCCTGACTGTTCATGCTTTTTCAATCACACATAGTTAACACACTCCTATAAGGTTCCATTGTACTCCCCCTTGCCGGTCACAACTGCCAAACCAATTATTTTACTGGCTGTCCACTTTTTAAATAAGTAAATGATATGCGTGATTTATGTACCCTAGTCCTCTGTAGTTATAAGCAGGAAAGCAACAGCAAATACTCAGAGTGCTTAGACAAATTATCAGATCTAAAATGCATAGCATAGAACAGTTTTTCTCTATTATTAAATGCAGGCTAAATCTGTTTAGTTATAATTTCTTCAGTCTTTTAAGTGTGAATATTTAGCCTCTTCTCTCTCTAGATCATTTTTTTATTGGTTTGTATTTTTTCTATCCTAATACAAGGTCCTGAAAGGTAACAGTGACCTCAAGATTCTGTTTCTTAAAATAATGGCCATCTTTACTTTACAATAGCAATGGTAGCCTTTTCTATACAATATATAATATGTTTTGGTTGGTAGTAATGCATCTAATGAAATTTTCTTGTGTGTTATCAGAGTAAGTTGTGCCTCATTAAAAATATTTACTACAATCAGATCTTATTTTTTATTGTTTTTATTAAAAACCAGTACATGAAAAGCATCAGTGATTTTTGGAAACCAGTCCATATGCAGTATTTAAGGCTAGTAGAGCTCCTGGAGTATAAAACTATGAGTTGTGTAAACCATGCATATGTTCAAGGAAGAATTTTAAAATGTGGTACCTGAGATGGGCACTGTGTAATAGTGGGTTCGGCTGCCCCTGGGGGGTGCCCACATCCCACATCAGAATGCCTGGTATGAGTCTAAGCTACTCTTCGTAGATCTAGCTTCCTACTCATGCATATATGCAATTAGGCAGTAGATGGTATTTCAACTACGTGGGTTCCTACTACCAAAGAGGGAGACTTGGATAGTCCAATCCTAAGCTAATGTGGGCATTTGGGGAGTGAACTAGAGTTGAAAGATCTCTCTCTCTCTCTCTCTCTCTCTCTCTCTTCATCTCTCTCTCTCTTTCTTCATCTTCATTTCTCTTTAAGAAAAAATAAATATCTTCATAAATTTTAAAATACATGATTGCTGACATCAAATAAATTGTAATTAAATAAGACAGATGCAATAAAAATTAAGTTAATATATTGCAAGATGTACTACATATAAAAGCCTAAATGTGCATTACAGATAAATCCTGCTTAAGAACATTCAGAGAATTTAATGTGGGAATGGGAAAAATGAACAGGGGCCTTGAAATAATAGGTGTTGGATGAGTGGGGTTTGTGTAGAGGAGTAGATTGAATTGTGGTTCTCAGAATTCACTGCCTTCACTGGAAGAGGACTGCATTTCACTGGCCTGTTGGTGTGAGATTGTGCCATGGGTTTTGCTCTGGCCAATTAAATTAAATGTGTATCATTTCTGGGATGAAAACTTAAGGATCAGCATATGCTTTGTTAGGACCTCTTTTCCTTCTGCCATACAACTGGCAGTGTTCCAGATAAAGCCTACTCTGTGGAATAGAACTGTAGCCGACACATAATAGATTTGTAGCAAGAGAAAAAATAAACCTTTATTATTGTGAGACATTGAGATTTGGGGTCATTTGTTACTGCAGTATAACTTACTTTATCTTGACTGAAACAGGTAGAAGCAGTTGTTTCCAGCTGCAGAAAAAAAGAGTGTTAAGCAGTTATAATATTATTTGTACAGAGTGAGGAAACCAATCTAATTTTAGGAAGAATATTTATTTTAAAATAAATGTAAGTTGGGCCCAGCATTGTGGCACAATGGGTTAAGCCTCTTCAAGTGATGTACACATCCCATGCCAGAGTACCATTTTGAGGCCCAGTTGCTCTGCTTATGACCAAACTCTTGATAATATGTCTTGGCGTCAGTAGGTAATGGCTCACATGCTTAATCACCTGCCACCCAGGTGGGAGATCTAGATTGTTTCTGGCTCCTGGCTTTGACTCGGCCCAAACTTGGATGTTGCAGACATTTAGGGAATAAAACATAAGAAAGAAATCTTTATCTCATTCTCTGTTATTCTTTCAAGTGGAGGAAAATAAATAAACTAAAAACATAATAATAATAGTAAAATTTAATAAGGTGGGGCTAGTAATGTACGAATGTTGGTCTTGAGACTAAATTAGTGTACTAGTCCTGTGAACTTCAGCACTGTATATTGTTTTCTTTACATTTCCATTCCTTAGAATATGCTAACCATTCACTAATATATGGTTGAATTTATAGACTGAATTCAGTTGACATATTGAGCTGTGTAGTGAATTTTCATTCGAAAAGGACCATGAAAAAAAGACAAAACTGTGACCTAAGGAGAAGGGTTGTAACAATTTATAGAATGAAAACCGTAGGTTACAAATAGGAGGGTTAAATAAAGAATATGCAAAAATTTTCATTTGGAGGACAGTTTTTAAGTATCATTTATGCTACTTGATCATTGGGAAATTTCTGCTGGCAATAAAAAATGCTTCTATATTTGCTTAGTGATGTGTTATGTAATTTCTAGGAGGGGAGCAATCACAAATGCAGGTATGCTGCCTACCAACAAGACTTGTGTCTGTTACAGAATTTTTAAGAATTATCAAGGGTATTAGAAGATAATCCACATCAAAATATGACATCCACTTGAATGAAGTTGGCCATCTGGCCAATCTGTCAGTCTTTGGTGCCAAGGCAATTGGCTGTGAGCATCATCCTATGCCTTGTGGTTGATGGTCACCTTTGGTAGTTACAAGCATGTGGGATCCCTGACTGCTCTTCTCTCCTCTAGCTGTTTGAGCTTATTAGTGTTTTTAAGTTATAGGTGCAAAAATGTTGAATATTTGCATAACCCTAGTTAGATTTCTCTTCAATCCAGCATGCAGTTTAATAAATTCTGAGTCTAGTCTAGCCTGCATAAGTTTGGAGAATATGCACATAAAATTTACTTTTTGTATAGCAACATTAATGTTTAAAAATCAGAGAGAGAGAAACAGACACAGAAAAAGAGAGATCCTCATCTCTTTTCACTTGTTCACTTGTTTCACTTTGTTCCCTTGTCCAGATGCCTGCAATAGCCAGGGCAGGGCCAGGCTGAATCCAGGAGCTAAAATATTAATCTACATCTCCCATATGTAAGACAGGCTCCCTAATGACTTAAAACATCCCAGGCCACCTCCTAGGTTGTGCATCAACAGGAAGCAGCTTTCAGAAGCCAAGCTGGAACTTGACACTAGCCACTCTAAAATGGAATGTGGGCGCTCTAACTGCTGCACCAAGTGCTCACCCTGAAACATGTTTATTAAAAAGATATTTGATAGAGAAACTCATGTTACATTTAATTCAGCATCTACTTCATCTCCAACTGTGTCATACTGACCATGTCAAAAATAAATTCAGAATTCATTCCAGTAGCCAACAGCTAAGATACCCTGAACTCTATAAAGAGCAAGAAGAAATGTCACTCCAAGCTCAATCACTACTTGTTGACATGTCACTAATATCAAGCAGCTGAATAGTTTCTGTGCAGTTGTGGCCACTTGCTATTTCTGCTATTGATTGCTTCCTCATAGTAGTTTTCTTGTGAGAACAAGTGGAAAACAAATACACTGAGTTCCTTCGAGAAGGATACTCCTTTATTAATATCACATGTTCTACAGGTATAGGTCTCTACCTACATACCAGTGTGGGGTGGGAATAGGGAATAGCACACACTGTACAAACTGGCCTGAAGCACCAAAAGAGACATAGAAGTAGCTGCTTTGAGTCTGCACCTGCAGCATCTGCAGGATGCCTCTTGGGTGTCCTAGTGAAAAGGTCACATGCCTGCGAATGGAAACCCTGAGGCTGATTGGCGGGAGCAATGGGCGAGATGCAGAAATCTTGGCTTGGAGTTCTTCCTTTAGACTTGAGATATTGTTTCAGTGTGTGCTCGCTCAGATTTCTGGCAGCCTGCCATTTAATAGCAGCAATTTAGGTTTCTTTGCTTTTCTTTTGGCTGACCCGTTCAGAGAATGAAATGGGTACTCAGTGATATCCAGGGAAATGCATCTGGGCCTTCAAACAGCTCTCCAAAGCCTGGGGCTTGTGCAGGGCTGTGAGCAAGGACACCCCTCAACCCTCTTCAGCCCTTTTCTATTCTTTTCCTGTCAGTGCCCCAGCAAGTTCAGCCTTTGGGCCACACTGAAAGAGTGGGACTGTCAATGTATTTCAGATTGGTCCATCCCGGACCTGGTGTTTGACCTGTGTTCTGTAGTCACTGTTGACCTTTATGTAAGTACGGTGCCATGTAGTATACTGTACAAAAGGAAAATAACAGTGTTTTCTGGAATCCTTCTTTAGACTTTGAATCGGATGACTCTATATTCAAGTTACAGCTTTACCATTTAATAGCAACATGATTTGGGTTATGTTGGCAGCTTTTGATCACTTACTTGGAAAATCTTACTTCAAACACATAAATAAAGGATTATTGTAAAAGCTATTAGCATGCTGTAGAAGTTGTATATGAGTATAGTTGGTAAGAGTATATGAGTATAGTTTGTAAGTGTAGAACTCTGAGTATGTATTGGATGGTGAGACAAAGTTTACAACCTTTTACACTAAAAGAAAATTACAAGCTGCTCCATCAGGATCATTCTAGATTAATTACATAATCATGTGACACTATTTGAATATTCCCCTCTGGTTCATACACATAGTAGAGACTCTTAAATCTTAATATGTTTTGCTTTTTTTTCTTAATCTCCCATCATAGTCTCTTCATTTCCCCTAAAACCACTTTGTTTCATCAACATTTTCCTTCGATTCACACAAAGAAAAATATACGAAAGTTCACAGTATGATATTTTCCAGAAAATTACATTGCTTTTTTATATTAAAAAGCTTCTTTCTTTATAGAGAGCAATGATGACTTTTAGTTTAATTTCATATATCACCAAGCATATTCCTGAGAACCCAAAATGGAGTTAAAAGCATGCTGGTAAGTGTGTAAAAGACAGGATTTTATTGAGATCATGACAAGTGAGTGGGCTGGGAAGAGGGGAGATGATAAAACTTCAGAGATAATTTAGTTTTTTTAAAAAATTGTTTCCTCTAAGAAACAGAAACTCTGGTACATAATGTGTTTTTAATCCTGTAGTGAGCGTTTCATAATGTTTCTGCATGTCAGAGAGGCAGATGGATGTCACACTGTGGTTTTAAAGTGTGGTATCCAGGCCAGCAGCTCCAGCACCACCTAGGAACTTGTAATTCCCAGAAACCAGCGCTGACCCCATAGCATTGGAAATTCAAGTGGTCATGGCCCTTTAATCCACATGTTCACCATTACTCCCCTGTGTCTGGTGCAACCTAAACTTTGAGCATGATTGATATATAGAAAGGTAAATGAAGCCCGGATATAACTTGGTTTCATTGTTTCAGAGATCACCTTCCCAACTGGGAAATGAGCAGTTGGGACTAGACGTTCAAGCTCCTGTTGTCTTAGTACTCTCTGATCCTGTGTAGGTGTAGCTGGTAAATATTTCATGGACAGTGATGAGGTTCCTCCAGGATCTAGAATACTATTTTGAATCTGCAGCGCCACTCCTAGAAAATGTCTGGACTTTGAAAACTCATTATAAGGCTCTTTGCCATGGATTAAATCCTGTGTATGCCAGTAAAGTGGATTCAAATCCTTTTAAGCACCTGCCCTCCTGGTCACACCAGATGGCTGTTAGGCAAAACAAGACCAAAAACCAGAAACCAAAACAAAAAAACTAGCTCAAGCACAAATAAATTAGGAATTTCTTTTTTATTTACAACTGAGAAAATATTTGCTTGCTTTTAGTTTCCAGGAGTGCTGGAGTAACAGGATCAGACGGGACTGGATCCACAGGCAGTTCTTCCTCTGAGTCAAAAATCTTTTTTAGTTCCTCCAGGGATGTTCTGTCAGTGACTCCTGAGGAGTTGGTAATAATAGAAAGCTCTAAAATTCCTGGAGCTTAAGGGAAGTTTATAGCTACGACTCAGGTACTTTGGTTCTTGCATTTTCCCCTAATTCAGGAGAAACACTATTTTTGTGGACAATTTGGGTTGATGTTTGGAAGTGAACTTCAACCATAGAATTAGAGGGGAAGAAGCACTGAGGGAAGACTGAGGGCATCATTCCAAAAACTGGGTGGGCGAGAGTTGGCTGGAGTTCAAAGATGGGCCCCAACTTGGAAGTCAAAATGAATCAGGAAAAGGGGTGTCAGGTGCTTTAGGCTTTCTTGGAGCTGAGTTCTCAAACCAGCACACATCTAGACCTTGAGTGTACATTTACATTTGTAGATTACGAGTGTGCAGCTTAATGGAAACACTGGCCTTTATTCTTGTGTATTTGAAAAGCCTCTACTTAACTGTGGAATCGGTTTGCAAAAATTTGGTTTAGTGTGAGGTTGGCATTGTGACACACCAGATTAAGCCATAGCCTGTGATACTAGCATCCCATATAGATGCCTGTTCGAATTCCAGCTGCTCCTCTTCTGATCCAGATACCTGCTTATGCAATCCAGAAAGCAACAGAAAATGGCCAAAGTGCTTGGGCCCCTGCCTCTCACTTAGGAGAACCAGATGTAGTTTGTGGCTCCTGACTTCACCCTGGCCCAGTCTCAAAGCCATTGCTGCCATTTGGAGAGGGAACCATTGTTCAAAGAAGATCTCTATCTCTTCCCCTTCCTTCTCCCCAGCTTTCTATCTCTCTACAACTTTGCCTTTAAAATCTTTAAAAAATATTTATATTTATTTTTGTGTAAAATAAAGTGATAATATGTATACCGTGGATTTGAACTCCCATCAAGTCAGTTATAACAGTGATGATGCAAAGACGTGTGATGATGGTCAAGATGTTAATAGCTGTTCTTTACTGGTCAGTTTTTCATCTGTACCAAATGCTATTGAAGCTACTATGGAGGAAGAAGGTTTGTTTTGGTTCAGAATTTTGGAGGGTCACAGTCGAACATCCACAAGCTCCTGGGTCTCATGTGTGATGAGGGTAGTAGGTAGTGTAATACAGATAGAGGAAGGATCACGTGTGAGCTGGGAAGCATACAGTGAAGCAGTGTGGCCTGATGGAGGTTTGTACAACCTGCCCTTTGTGGAAAGTCGCCTTCTGAGGCCTCAGTCCCCATGACCTCCGGACCTCCTCAACTGTGAAAGTTGATCAAGTCCTCTCCCTCTCCCAGTAGTGCCGCTCTGGGCCACAGCTATAACACATGGGAGTTTGAGGGACAGCATCCATTTTCAGGATCCAACTGTATGTCAGAGCTTGTGCCAACAGCTTTATCAGATGGATAATATTTCCTTCAATATTTACACAGTAAGAATCTGAGGATCAGAGAGGTGAAGCCGCTTTGCAGTGTCATGCAACACCATTGCCTGCCCAGGAAATGCCATAACCAGGTTTCATACCCAAGTGTAGCCCACAGCCTAAGAATCTGTAGGACTAGCATGCTACCTCAGTGGAAGGAAGAGTACTTCCCCAATTAAATTATAGTGGTTTATATTCATTTCTGTTGTTTTGGTTACAATTGAACATAGAAATAAAAGGATTCATAACAAGCACATGAGTTTCAGCTGAATGGATCAAGCAGAAGTGTAGTAGTGTCATTAAGTAACGTTTTTAGAAACTATTTCAATGAAAGAGCTCCTTAATTGAGGCAAATTTAAATCAGCATAGTCATTGTGATACAGTGGTTTGACTATATTAGACTCATATATAATTATTGTTTTTAGGGTCTTTGCTATCTTCTCCTAAACAGACATTATTCCAGGCATCTGATCTCACACCAAAGCTATTTATAGCCTCTGCAATCCTGGCTTTCCCCCTTGTAATTCATCGTACTCACACAGGGCTAGAATAATCACTTCGAACATACAGTGTAACCTACTCAATTTTGCAAATGCTGAGCATTTATTCTTCTTGTCTGGCTTCCTAGTCTGCATATCTTCAGAGTTGGCATATATTTCCTCTGCTATAAAAAGTAAACTCATCTCTTTGACTACCAAATCTCACCCACTCTTCCCATTGAGTTTGATTTCACACAAATCGCCAGCGCGCGAGTTTTACTCTAGTCAGGGAGGTTTGCTTTATGCACCCTTAAGACGTATGTAGAGTTTCATTTTCCTTTTCCCTAAAAATCGTCCCACACTCCAAGATGAGAGCATACTTATATCCCCTAACTTTGGATAGTTTTTTAGACAAAGTTCCTGTGTTACTCTGTGATTTTTAGAAGTTGCTGTATCAGTGACATTTCATTATTTTAGTACCAGTATTATCTCCAAACTAGAGTATTAAGCAATTTAGGGGTAGTATTTGTATCTTAGAACAGAACTGCTCAAACTGTATTGTATATATGAATAACCTTAAAATTACTGCAGATTCTCATTCAGTAATCGTGGGTAGAACCTACAATTCTGTATTCCTAACAAGCTCCAGGAGATGCCAAGCCCGCTCATCCACAGACCACTCTTTGGTTTCAGGACTGCACAGCTTCTATCCTTGGTGCCTCTAGAAGAATGGGTGTTCAGTAAATGCTTAGACATTAGGGGCTCGCAGGGGGTTTCACCTAAAACACATTATTGGCAGGTGAAAAGTAATATGTTGATCCTACTAAGATAATTAATAGCAAAGAATGCTATTTACTTGTTAGAATAAAGTTGGTCCCATGTGTCAGAAAATCACCTCTGACACTTACTGGAAGGGCAGTAAGGAAATCTGGTTGTTCTTGTCCCCTCCTAAAGACTGAAGGAGCTCACATGAGAGCTCACAGTGGGGAGAAGCTTGTAGCAAACTCACCATGCTGAAGCCAACCAGAGTAAGTGCATGGGAATCTTGTTTGTGTTCTTCCTTCTCTCCCTTAAGTGCATCTGTCTGCTAGGAACCTTCTTATACTTAATTGTTTCCTGATGCTCAGCTTCTGTGTGCTTTCTGGGACCATTTTCAGTCTTCCTACCAAAAAAATTAGACATTTCCTCCCTCATCTCACTAACTGTAGTTTCTATGGAACCTTGTTTCCTAAGATCATATAATTATTAGAATCCTTGCTGTAAAATTAAACCCACTATGTAAACAGGTGGCTAACAGGTGAGGGGTAACCTTTCTGCTTTTTATCCTTCAAACCAACAACAAAAAAAGTTGTAATTCCTTGCCACCTTCAGCACTTGTGCCATATTCCCTAGTTTTATTAGGACACTAATATTTACTTTTAAGACTTTTTTATTTAAATGAATTTCAAAAAAATATTTTATTAGTACCGTGAGTAGAAAAGCCACATGTTGTACCATAAATAAAAGGGAAGTGTTAAAAATAACCATTTCGGGGCTGGCATTGTGATGCAGTGGTTAATCCACCTCTTGCAGCACCAGTTCGAATCACAGATGCTCTACTTCTGATCCAGTTCCCTGCTAATGCATCTGGGAAAGCAGCAGAACGTTGGAGGCCTGGAAGAATCTCCTGGCTCCTGGCTTCAGCCTGGCCTGGACCCACTTGGGGAGTGAAACAGTACATGGAAGACCTCTGTCTGTCTGTCCCTCTCTCTCTGTAATTCTGTCTTTCAAATAAAATAAATATTTTTTAAAAAAATAACAAATTCAATGAAAACACAGTATTACCAGTTTTTAGCTTCGATGCCATTCCCTCTCAGAAGATTCAGCTAAAGGGCTACTTTACTTGTCAAAATGGGGGACCGGCAAGTAGAAGTGGCATTAAATGCTTAAAACGCTGAAAGACACTTTCTCTTTGACTTGATCAGGGAGCTAAAAAGGAATTGAAGAGAGAATATGGTGCACATAGTGTAATTCAATAGTCTTCAGGGCCATGGTATCACAGCGTTTCCAGTCATTTTTCTTTCATGTGTTATAATTTGGAAGCATACCTCTAGATCACAGGGATGGGGGTAATCCAGTTGAGATGTTGATTTCAGAATAAAAGCAAGGAAAATGTCCCTTTTAAGATTGAAAGGCACCCTTTAAGCTCAGAACATTCCAAGAGAGTCAATATGTCTTACAGACAAGAATGGGAATTGGTCTGGTTGTGTTTTTTCTTTTTCCATTTATTTTTTTTCCACCTTCAGAATTACAAATGTGATGAAAACTTGCATACTACATGTAGTAAAGAATAGATAAACTTACTAGGAAAGCCTGACCTAGAATCAAATCTCATCTTGTGACCTCATGTTAAGCCAGATTGGTACTTCACCTGGTCTAATAAGGTAATAGGTTCAGTAAGGTAATAGGTAGCTTCAGTAGGTCCAATGTCTATAATGTCATACAGAACACACATTAGAGGCAAGACAAGATACCAGTAATACTACAATTCAGTGAGATGGCCACATCAGTTACTTTGAGGACTGTAAGTCTGTCAAAATAGATAGCGTAGGAGGAATAGAATATAAATGGCTTTTGCAACAAATTTTACTTTGACATCAGAGTCACAAATGGTTTTCATTTTTTTCCAGAGGAAAAGTGAACAAAGCAATGAAAACTGATCCTGAAGCGTACTTGCCTCATCTTCCTGTGGGAGATGCCCCATTCCATTCCTGCCCGTGAAGAGATTCCATGTCATATTTCTTCCTCTCTAGCTCCTATTGTGTCCATGACTTGATTAGTGATTAAAGTACTCACAATTCTGCTTTTGTTTCAGTCTTGACCAACTACTTAAGAATGACTTATTTAATGAGTCAGGCTTGTTTCCTTTTCCTTTTCTTCTCTTCCTTCTTTTTTTCCCCGCCTTGCAGGCATAGCCAGACAGGTTTTGAAGTACTAATGATGATTAGTTCGTTTAAGCCAGCACAGACCAACAATAGGTTTGAAATGTTAATCAGATGAAGAGCTTATTGCTAAACAGCCCACAGAATAGCAAATGAACCAAGAAAGGAACGCATGGAGAGAAAGAGGCTGAGTGGAGATTTGACACAAGCGTTTTCAGCTGCTGTGGCTCTTTGATGTGTGAGGGGGACAGATGCGCTGCTCTTCTCCTGAGAGAACCCTCTTTTACACAATAGTGCGCTGATTAATATCACTTCACTCTTCTCCGAGAGGAGCAAGGCTGGCTCTTAGTCATTCTCTCATTGGGCATCATTGGACCCTTTTCTCCTTCCTACTGCTAGGGACCTGACTTTCAGTTTCCTCTTTATATAAAAGCTCAGATAGACAGAAGACCCATCTTCCTCCTTTCATCACAGCCCCCGTGTGTGTCTCCTGGTGAGGTCATCCTTGTATGGAAAGTGTACAATAGATGAAGCCACGATTGTGAAGTAGACACAGGGGCACATGACTTCAGAACCCACAGAGGTGAGAGTAACTGGATAGGTCAAGGCAGTCCCCACCCCACTCCCCAAATATTGCTGCTTTGTTCCTGAGCAGAGGGGTCCAGTAGAACTTTCTGAAGTCATAAAAATTTTCTATGTCTGTGCCATCCTATGCAATAGCCACTCCGGACAAATGCTAGTGAATGTTACAATATGGCTAGAGCAACAGAACAAATGTGGTTACTTAATTAATTCAAATAGTCACATGTGACTACTGATTACCATATTGGAGAATTACCTTTAGAGGTTCAAGAGCCTTGGCACACAAAATGTGACCCCAAGATCAGGGATCTTTTAAGTAGTATGGGCTCTTAGGCACACCTAGACTTTCTATCATGAGTTCCACATTTAAGGGTGTTCCTTTCCCAGCAGTGATTGGTGAGCCCATTAAATGTTGAGAAGCCTTGCTCTAGAATCTATATTTAAAGCTAGATGTAATGAATCTGACAGATTTCATCAAATAGTACAATAATGACCCTATGCTGTCTGATTACCTGCCCCCTCAGGAATCATTCCTGGTTTCTGGGCTCATGAAATCTTTAAATGTTAATAGGGGTCTGTAGGGAAGCAACAGTGTTTGTTGGCCCTCCAAATATAATGGAAACCTCCTGGAAAAAGTGCTGGAAGTTTGTTATGCAGGATTTAAAAATGCTTATGTGCATACTTTTTGGGTTTGTTTGTTTTTGCATTTACAGAGCCCTCTCATCAATGATATGTTAAATTGATATTCTTTTTATTTCCATGAGATGTGTGAGGAAATGGTTTAAGAGCATTTGTCACTTAGCATCTCGGCTGACCATAGCTACACAACTAGTAAGGGTCAGATTTATGGCCTGAGTGCTGACCTCTGCTTTTTGGGACTTTGTTCAGTGTAGCAGAAGGAAATTAGAACCCATATTTATTGGAAAATCTCATAGTGATAGAGTTTAGGATTAGCCAGTTAGTGAATTTTAAGCCTGTGTCTTTGACACCAAAACCAACAAAAGATTATAGACCTCCTTCTTCCTTTCTTCTTTCAGGATAAAGTGTCTTCTGTTACTGCAGCTGTAGACACTTAGATTGCATAGATTATTTATAGATAGCCAATTATATGTCACTTTTTCCCTTAAGAAATGACATATTGTGATTTTTAAAAAACAGTACCGAAAATTACTTCAAAAAACCAATTGCATTTATTCAACAGGTATTTCAAGTATTTTCCTATAGATAACAGTTCATCAAGCTGTAATTCTAGTTTGCTAAGTTATGAAAGGTCATTGTGAGTGCATTAAAATTCAAGAAAATGAGAGTAGGGTAAGACTCTTAAGTCTGAAAGAGTAGATTTATGGGCCTTTAAATAGAAGTGCCTATGGAAAATTAATAATCAAGTTATTACCTCAAGAGATCACATAAGCTGATAGTAACAATTAAATGTGTTTATATTAACTCATCAATAACAAATCAAGATTGAACTATTAAAGTCTGACAATATTTGGATATGTGTCTCATATTCAAACAATTGATGGGACAAATCAAGAATTCTTTTGTACAAATCATCTTGTGTTGTTTTTGTCAAATTGAAATTCTTAGCCAGAAATACTGTGGGCCAGATTTTGTGGTACTTGTTATGTTCTCAGTAAAATTCTGATGGGAATTCAATTGTTTTTATTTTCATAGATGCCACACAATTTTATCTGGTCAGCTTGGAAATAGCTGTTGGTTTTGATTTCTGTCGTGAAATCTCAGATTGGCAAACAGGGACTCCTAAATATTTTCCTGTATCTTTCAAGCTCCTGATCACATTAGGATAGGCTTGAGGAAACTGATCAGAATGATTTCATAATTATGTGCAGTTTCTTCCAAATCTCTTACCATCCTTGTTTTACATCAGTAAAACCCTTTGATTAAGTCGTCACTCTGACATTTGTAGGGGTTCCCTCACCCTGGTACAGAGAAGGTATTACCCACCAACACAGCAGGATTTCAACAAGGCAGAATGAGGCCTTAATTACAGATTTAATGAGGAAAAGCCCCATCTTCACTTCTTGCTGATTTCCCAGCTGTAGGGTGATGTCTGAATACTTCCAGTATGCCAGTGGTCTGCTTTCCATCTGCTGCTGTCACCACCATCACTTTTGTTGGGCAGCTCTCTGCTGGTCATTTTGTTCCTCTCTGTCACACAGGCTCTGAGAAAATGGAAATGTCAAATTTACGTACTCTGTCTGCTTTCGTTAGAGAGAAATATCCTGAGAGAGAGGGCACCAGCATCACTGAATAATTGGGGTTAAAATGATATCTCCTCCTGATTTCCTAAAGGAATACAATGTATATATTGCTCATATCTTTTAGAGTGTCAAAAGGGATTACATTTCACTTTTTATTATATCCCTCTGTTTTCATCTGGTTGTAAATTTTGGAAAGAATATCCAAGGGATGAAAATTAGCATTCCTTTCCTTTCTCTAGAATAAAAATTTTTCATCTGGGCGTTTATTTGAGTTTGAAAATGGATGAAAAGAAGCAATATATCTGTGTTACCTTCTCTATGCCTCAATCTCCTTATCTGTACAATGGAGACATTTATATCTGCTTCATAGGAGGTTAGAGAGAAATAAATTATATTAATGAAGGGAAAATGGTTAGCACAGTTTCTATCCTATAATAAGTCACAAGATGTTTATAACTTTTGGAGTTTTAGTAAATACCATTCCCTAATGATAGACTATTTGATTTTAGGCAGCATGCGTTTGTGGCTAAGTTTTGTGTGGGTGAGTTTTGTTAAAAATCTTTAAGGGATTAGAAAAAATCACGACTCAGCAAATTCAGCATAAATTAAGACCCTGAAAATCTTAGTAAAACTATTACTCACCAAGAGGACTGGTTAAATTAGAAGCAGAAGCTATGATTTCAGGCAATACAAAGAAGATACATTGACCTTGGCCAACAAATGACATTTTTCTGAGACAATCATTTTGCACTAGCTGTCTTATGTTACTAAATATTCAAATAGATTAAAGTGAAATGAGATCTAATATTGATTAGGCTTATAATTTCCAAACATAAAAATCTGAAATGGATGGTTTAGAAAGCCAATATATTCTGTTGTTCTGGGTTAATAAGGTAATAAATATTGAGTTGCTCTGATGCTTTATATTCAGTGTATGGGGTTTTCAAGTGTTACACATCTGAATTATTGTTATTCTTGGTACTCTAAGTGCTTGAGGTCAGAGCTGAAGTCTTATTTATCTTTGCATCCAAGCCCTACTCCACATACACAGGAAAATACTAAATATTACACATATTAGGTGTCGAATACATATTATGTAGTATGAAGATGTTAGCCGTTTTTATTCAATCATCCTACCCCTTCTCTTGGCATTGTTCATTCAGTAAATACTTTCTCAGCACCTACCATGTTCGGCAGTGATGGTCAGGCCTTTTTTCTTATTCTATGAATTAAAATGTTGCTAGCAGCATATACCATGCTGCCTCTTCTGCCTCAGTCTTAATCCTATTTAATTTTCCAGTTTGACTTCCTTGTCTCTGGGGGGCCCAGCAGCTGCTAAGAATTCACCTGCTTCCTTTTTGATTTCTGCATCCTCTTTTGTGCCATTCCAAGCACCATCTCATCTTTCTACTAACAGACTTCTAGAGCTACATCCCACTGATAGTTCTGTCTTTGACTGTAAGTTTCATATCTTCAGTGTGGCCCCTCCTGGGTCAATGCCATGCCTTCCATGGGCCCACATGCTTTCTGCTTCTCATTTTTCCAGAATCCAATGCCCAGTTGGCACCCAACTGTGATTAGCAGTAATAAAAAGAAAGAAACTACCAAGGAAACACTCTTTGTGTACTTCTTTTTCACTTCACTTGGTCAAATAATTTTACAAGTCACTTTCACTTTATTTTCAAAGGAACTTTCTATTTGAATTTTTTGGATGCACAAAGCTAAAAGACACTGTCAGTAAGAACCAGTTATTTAATTTAAAAAGTTAAAAATGTAATAAATGTATTGTAATAAATCAATACATATTGAAAATAATTGTTGACTTGTTTCATAGTTAATCTACAGTGTCTTCAAATGCTACATGTATCAGCATACGTTAAATGCCATATGTCTGAGCTCTTTATGACATAGATACATTATTTTACTAAATTGTGGCAGCAACTCTGTTATTAAGGTGCAATAATACCTCTTTACAAATGATGAAATAAGACCTCAGGGGAGAGAGTCAATATAGAGCAGGTATTTTGAGCAAAATCTCTTGGCTTCAAAGTTCACTTCAGTGATTTTCAAAGTTTAGTGCTTGAGTCTCCTTTCCTTTTTTTTCTTTGTTTTGTGTTTTAACATTCACACTGTCAGACCTCACCTGAAGGCAGTTCTTAATAAACCTCCAGAAATCTCAGAAACCTTACTCCTCTGTTTTGATTTGGAGTTTGCAGCTAAAAACAAAGAATTTTACTGTAAAACAGTTTGAGAACATTTACTCCATCACTCTTCAACTCCTGTTTATTTTAGTATAAACATAGATTCCAAAAATCGCATGCCATTGGAGGAGAGTATTTGTTATTGCCATCTTCCAAGAGTAGCAGAGGCACTAATTTTGCTTGTGATTGTCTGAGCGCTGCCCAGTTTTAAGTTATAAAATATGCCTGCAATCTCCACAAGTGATTTATTATGACATACACCAATAACAGTGGGCATAGAATAACTCAGTGATCTCTCAGGGTAGCACCAGCCATAGACAAGGCTACGTCGTAAGTGGTGATTAGTATAACCGAGTGAATGCATATGAGAGGAGAGAGCTGAAATAAAACGGGAGGTGGCCAGACTGTGCTCCGGGAGGCTTTTGTGCCTTTATCAGAAGAGAGTCTAAGGAAGTAATTCTGCGGGAGGATAATGATGAGTTAATAGGCCAAAGGACCAGAGAGACAGAATAGAACATGTTCTATGATAAGCTGTGCCTCTTAAACTCATGGGCTTGGGCCTGGCTCATAGGAAAAGGTCAGTAATTTCTAGTTGCATTAATAAATGAATCAGTGAATCATGGCATATTTTAAAAGAAAGTAAAAAAAACTGAGAAGCCTGGGAAACTAAAATGAGGCAGAAGCAATCATGGAAAGGATAAAGAAAATTGATGGTCATCGAGAAATGGGATGACCCTGATTGGAGGATCGTGGGTACCAAAGGATTCTGCCCAGAATGCTCCCCTTTGGTTTTGCTGTGGAATGTGGACAGGAGGCATTTTCCATTCTATAGCAGCACTACATAACCATGTTTTGCATATGAAAATCTAGTTAAGCTAACGAGGTCCTTAATTAGGGCTTTTATTATCCTTTAATTCCTTGCTTAAAGGAAAATGATTACAAAGCTCATCTTTATGATTTAGGAAACTAATCTTTCATTTCTGAAGTGTTTCTTTCCTTCTCTCATCACGGATATTAAAAGAAAAGAAACAAAACCGTGGACTCATGTGAAGCTGTGCAGTAATAATAAGGAGAAGTAGTTGAATCTGTGTGTTAGAGTTGTCATGAACTACAGAAAAAGTCTCCTGTATCAGGCATGACCTCATCTCTGGTTTTTAATTTAAAAAGGACCTAGGGTGACTCTGTGTAAAGTGCAGCTAACATTATTTCTGGAAACCCAAATTCTTTTGCATGCATTCCTGAGTTTTCAATTACAGAACTCTGCACAGGCCTCACTCTTTTCCTAGTGAGAAACATGCTTGTTCTTCCATTTCTCTACCAGAGCATCTGCTTTAGCCAGTGAGGACCAATCCCCATCCTGACTCTAGGGACATAATTCAGACAATATTGCCCCTAGGGTTGCCCCATTCACCCAGTTGTATTTTCCAGTTAAAATAAAATTGATATATAAAGATTTAAAAGTTGCCTGAAAAAGGAGAATAACCTCTAAACAAAATATTTCACTGGTCTGAGAAAGCATAGCAACAGTTAGAGGATTCCCTGTTAAAAAGAGGATAGGCAGTTATCAACATTTGTCTTTAGTTTAGTAGACACATGATGACCATATTCTACAAAACTTTGTGAGTACAACTATGAATAAATTGTATTTGCACAAGCAGATTTCTAAAAGTGAAAACTAAACAGTGTACAATTGAGCCCTGGGAAAAGGATATGGCAGCTGGGAGGTAGTACAATCTGAAGGTTCACATAAAGCCTTTTAGAGATGATGGCACATGAGCAGTAAGTGGGCATTGATGGATTTGAATGGCCCAAGACTGGAGACTAAGAAGGCCAGGGAGGGGCTGGCATTGTGATGCAATAGGTTAAGCAGCTCTTGGTGGGCATCTGATATTGGAATGCTGGTTTGAGTGAGTCCAGCTATTCTGCTCTCAATCCAGCTTCCTACCAATGTGCATGGGAAGTCAGTGGAAGATGGCCCAAACACATCAGCCTCTGCCACCCATGTGGCAGACCAGGATGGGACTATTGACTTCTGGCTTTGGCCTGCTCCCATTTGAGGAATAAACCAGCAGGTAGAAGATCTCTCTCTCTGTACTCTGGTTTTCTAATAAATAAGTCTTTAAAGCAAAAAAGCCAGGTCAAAGACTGTCACAGTGTCCCTATGAAGAAAGATATGAGACTGAGTAGTCTCTGTCAACAAACTTAGAAAGAGGGCCTATGCGAGCTATGAGGTACAGCAACTAGTGTTAGTTATGTGCAGTTACCCAGGGAGCACAGAACAGCTGAAACTCCAGGCTTTCTGACTTGAATGACAAAAGGACAAGAGGTACTGTCATGTGATTAATAAATACAGGGATTTCTGATGGTTTCAATTTTCAGTCTGGGTTTTTGTTGCACGGACATTGCCACTGGTCGAAAATTCAATGTGTGTATTTCACATTTGTCTTTTACTTAAAGTTAGAAAATGGGATATAAAAAGATTAGCTAGTAGTTCCATAAAGAAGAGCTTGGATAATGTTAGGGGCTCGTGTGCACAAGTATATTTGTATTTTAATTGTGTTTTGCTGTTTATGAGCTTTGGGGTGCCTTACCTACATCTCCCATGAATCACTGTACAGGTATTTGTTATTAGGGTTGTGTTATGTTAGGTCTTCACTCACCATTCTTTAACTGACAACTCTACATGCCTAAGTATACTTAATAGTTTTTCCTTCTTTCTTCCAAGAATGCTTGAGAAATGAATAAATGATGACTCTGGAGCTTGCCTCAGAGAGAATGGATGCGGATATTCAGATGGTTGTACTTTGGCAAGCTCAATAAGCAGAAATCAAATGTATTCCTCTACAACCATGATAACCAATTCAAAATGTAACCAATGAGAATTATGTGCTACAAATAAAAATAAACAGTGTAAAGCTACTATAAATAAATAATAGCAATTAGCAAAACCTTTATGAAGAAAACATTAAAATATTAATAAGGACATAGAAAACCAAAATAGTGCAATAAAACATGTGTATACTTGGGAAATTCTAATGTCTTAAGTTGTAAAAATCTTCCTGAAATAAATTTTAAATTCAATACAATTTCAGTATAAATCCTAAAAAAAATTTCATGAACTTTGACAAGCAACTCTAATATTAAATCTAATGCTCATGTTTTAACAAAAACACAAATTTGATTACAACACTTAATATTTAATAAGGATTTTCTTTCTTTACCAAATGTTTATTTTTCCATGTAAGTGAACTTGTAGTGGTAGTGTTTCCTGAAGTGGCTTGCCTTCTTTTGTACAATGAAGGTGAAATTGTACCTGCATCAAAAGGTCAATAAAAGGCACATGTGAAATTACACCTGTAAAGTCCTCATCAAATAAAACACACAGGAAGTACTTACTCAATTTAAGCTATTGCATTTAAAGTAATAAAAATATATTGATTCTTAAGCCCCCATGCCATTAATAAGAAATCCAGGTATTATTCTATTTTATCAACAATAGTGTTGCATAAAATACACCACATGAGGGGCTGGTGCTATGGCATAGCCTGAGTGGCAGGAGTTAGAGGGCAAGGAAGTTGCCACCTGCAGTGCTGACATCCTGTATGGGTTTCAGGGCAAGTCCCGGCTGCTCCATTTCTGATCCAGCTCCCTTCTAAAGTGCTGGGAAAGCAGCAGAAGATGGCATAAGTCCTTGGGCCCCTGCACTCACAAGGGAGGCTCAGAAGGAGCTCCTGGCTTTTTCCTGATCCAGGTCCTGCCACTGTGGCCATTTGGTGAGTTCAACCAGTGGAAGGAAGACCTCTCTGTCTCTCCTTCTCTCTCTGTTACTCTATCTTTCAAATAAAATAAATCTTTAAAAATACATATATACCAAATGAGCATAATGATCAGACTCAAATTATTATTAATGTAGACTTCTAATTCACTGACAAAATTGAACATATATTGGAGCCCCTCCCCCTGCCATAGGTGTATTAATTTCTATCCTGGTTCTTTTCTCCTTTTTTCACACAAAGATTTTGAAGTGCAGACTTTTTTAAAGTACAAATGGACACTTATAAGGTACACAGCTAGGAACAGGATTTAATAGTGTGCCCAAGTGTGAACTGTCCCACATGAAGAAATACCCATTATGAGTGGGCCAGAGGATTGCCTGAAGGGGTGAGGGGCAGGAGAGGGGAAGAGAGCATACTTGTGTAGCGGGAGTGCTGTGCCCTGGCTGCTGGCCACTACTATGAGGTAGGTGGTAGGTGGTTCTTCCACATTGGGGAAGATACCTGGGGCTTACTGTCCATATTTTTCATGGCTTACCTCCTTCTAGATCCCAGATGAAACAGGTGCATACTGGAAAAGGGGAAGAGAGCTAACATTACTTTGCGGCCTGTGGGGACTATCAGCTCATGCAGACCTAATCTGGCTATCTAGTTATACCATATCACCTTCTCTTAGACCCTAAATTTTAACATGTTGTGTCTTTTAGAATAGTTTTGTTAACAGATATCTATTTCCTTAGCTAAAACCACCACAACTCAACCTTGTGTTACCTCATTCCTGCTCTATTCATCATCCTTAGTATTTTTTTTTTGTCCATTTTCTCTCCTTTATATCTTTCCTGTTCTTTTCCCCCCAATGGAACTTTTATTTAAGGAATACAAAGTTCATGAATTTCTTAAGTACAACTTTAGGAATATAGTGATTCTTCACACCGTACCTACCCCCCCCACCCTTTGTCCTCCACCCTCTCTCATTCCCAGTCTCATTCTCCACTAAGATCCATTTACAATTAACTTTATACACGGAAGACCAAGAATGATACATCTTTTGCAAGCACTCAGACATAGCTATAAGTTATGGGACATAAGAATATGCTCCACTTAATACATTAAAAGAAAATAAGTCCTTGAGAACAAGTTATATCATTAATTAAGGAAGCACTTAAGAAAACAACCAATGGGGGCCTGGCTCCGTGGCATAGTAAGTTAATTCTCCACCTGTGGTGCCGGCACCCCATATGGGTGCCGGTTCTATTCCTGGCTGCACCTCTTCCGATCTAGCTCTCTGAAATGGCCTGGGAAAGCAGTAGAAGATAGCCCAAGTGCTTGGGTCCCTGCACCTGCATGGGAGACCAGGAAGAAGCACCTGGCTCCTGGCTTCAGATCAGCACATCTCCAGCCATTGTGGCCATCTGGGAAGGAACCAACAAAAGGAAGACTTTCTCTGTCTCTCCCTCTAATGTCTGTGACTTTACCTCTCAAATAAAAAAGTAAAATCTTAAAAAAAAAAAAAAAAAGAAACAAGCAATGGGGTTGGACACTTAGGCATAACTAAAACTTACACAACATAAGAATAACCTCCATTTAATATACTAAAACAAAATTCATTTTTGAGAACAAGTTTTATTGTTAACTTTCACAATACGATTCTGTTAGAACAGAGGTCTTATATGGGAAATTAGTGCACAATGACTACTGTTGTTAATTTAACAATTAACACTTATGTATAACATCAGTGATCAAGCATGGCTCTTGACAGGAGCTGCCTAGGCTATGGAAGCCTTTAGAATCCACAGACTTCATTAGTATTTAGACAAGGCCATAAGCAAACTCAAAGTTCTCTCCTCCATTCAGAGAAAAGTACCTCGTTCTTTGATATCCGCTTCTTTCCACTGGGGTCTCACCCACCGAGGTCTTTCATGGTAGATTTTTGCCACAGTGTTTTGATTTTCTATGCCTGAAATGCTCTCATGGGCTCTCGGCCAGAATGCACTAAGGGCTGATGAGTCTGCTGTGTGGACTGCTTCCCAAGTTGGAGCATTCTCTCCTTTTTAATTCTATTATTTTTACCAGATATTTAATCCTATTTATATGATCACTTTAACAACCTATCCCTATGATCCCCTTAACACTTAAGATATTATTGTTACCACCCAGCTTAAGGGTAGTTGGTGTCCCATGGTGCATTTTTAAACTATACCTTTAGAAGAAAGTACATAGGAATGTATGGAGAGCTATTCAGCTTTACAGCTGCATACTTCATCCACTTCATAATTACAACTTTAGGAACATGGTGATTCTTCCCACCATGCCCACCCCTCTTACTCTTCCCTCTCTTATTCCGACTCTAATTTTTTCTAAGATTTATTTTCAATTGACTTTATACACAGAAGATTAACTCTATGTAAAGAGTTCAACAAATAGTATTAAACAATTTTCCTTTACAGTCAAGAAAAGGGCTGTTTAAGTTATTGCTTTTCAAAGTGTCAATTTCACTTCTACAGATTACCTTTTATTACAGGTCAGGGAGAACATATGGTATTTGTCCCTTGGGGACTGGCTTATTTAAGTATGATATTTTCCAGATTCATCCATTTTGTTGCAAATGACTTGATTTTATTTTTTTACTGCTGTGTAGTATTCCATGGCGTACATATCCCATAATTTATTTATCCAGTGTTCAGTTGATGTGCATTTGGGTTGATTCCATGTCATGACTTTCTGTTTGCCCCAGCAGTGTGAAATTCTTTATAAGGAACTGAAGTTCTCCCTCTCAATTGCATTTCGTTAAGTAATTTCTTTCTCTTCCTGCCTCCATGTTCAGTCAAGCATTTTTACCTGCTGTTTCCCAGCTTGTTTATGAACAAAGAATTAATTCAAATTTGGAAAGTAGTGTCACAGAGCAGAACATCCACTTTAATTGTCTCCATCAGGTTTGTGGCAGCAAGCAGTGACCTGTAATTAGATAATGGGATTCATAATAGTGATGCTCGAGTTCCAACCACTTATGATATTTTGCAAAAGCAAGATAAGATTTACCTTACAGCAGCATACCTTAGGTTTGAGGTTAAAATGAGATGAATTAATAAGTCAAAATGTGCTTGTCTCTTGCAGTGTATGAGACACTCTCTGTACACATTATTATTTTTAAGTACACTTTGACGATTTTCATCTCTCCCTAGCAATTATCAATTATCATTTAACTTAATCAAACCCTTGGATTCTTTCCCAGACCTAAATTACAATTTACTCTTATCTTTTTTGTGAAAGCCAGAAGCCTCTGGCCTATGCCAGTGACAGTGGGACATCTAAGCTAGTTCAGGTTTTGCTTGGAAAATCCCTACCAGCTGCTCTGCCTGATGCTGGGTTAATTGCCTTAATTAGCTTTCTTACAATAGCCTTCTTAATCAGTCCTTGTGAGCAGATCTTAAACTCACATCATGGTTCCTTTCTCACTATACACTGACCTTTTCAAAATACTCATTTGGACTTTGTGTACAACTCTTCTGGAAGTCTAAATGAAAGATATAAAAAGGGTATTTAGAGTGGGGGAATCCTCTGCTCACTGATTTTTCTGAACTCCACCCCCCCAGAAAAAATAATGAACCGTATCTTCTAATCAAGACAGGTCATTCTGCCTTTCTAAATTACTAACAGCTAGCATGCTCTCTATTCTCTTCTTTTCCCATGGCTCACTTAGCCTTCCTTTCTAATGAATGCTTAATTAACATTGATACATGTTTTGTTTTGTTTTTTTTTTTTTTCCTGAAGAAACTTGGTTTTCAAATGTGGCAACCTCTTGCAGTTGTCCCATTATAGGGGCTTGGCTTTCAGTTGAAAATTTTTAAAGCTCATGAACATTGTTGAAAGCATAAACTAAGAAGCTTTTATGAGTTCCTTTGTTGAAATTTTATGCAAACAAAATCATGATGATGTCAAGGAAGATCACCTCTGTGTCTTCCCTGTAATCTGTGATATTAATTTGTCATTCCTAGAGTGTGATTAGGTTAACCCAAGATTTGATTTTATAAACAACTTATCCTTGTTACTGACCAGTAATAGTGTTTGCTATATGATATGTGTGTTAATTGATATTTTGGTTTATTCTAAATGCTCATAAAATGCTTTAATGGTATTTAAGTCACTGAGTAGAAATACGCATGAGTTCTCAAGTCCACCGAGAGAGAACACATGCTCAACTCATCAGCCAAACAAATTTATCCCTCAGATAGGCAGCAAGAATAAACAGAAGCCTAGGATCCATGATGAGCAGGTCCCTCAAGGCTCAGGGAGCTGGCCTGAGTGGAAAGAGGCTCATTTCTATATGCCCCACATGACACTGCAGCTGGTGGGCCTCGAAAGCCCTCTGTTTTTGCTTTTATACTCTAGAAGCAACATGATTTTATGAGTTCCAGCACTGCAGGGGATTGTGTGCTAAGAGGAAAAAGAGCGTCTCCTGGGCTGTTCCATGTAGTTCCTCCTCATCTCAGGACATTGCTTCCTTGCTGTGTTTTACAGTGATTCTGAGAACTACACACATGCAAAGTAGAGAGAACTGAATAAGTCTAGCTATCTGGGAACAATGTACTCTTGCACAGTAATGTTAGGTGAGTGTATTAAGTACATGTGTGTGCATTTGTTTATGTACAATATTTGCAATTTATTTTCCGCTCTAAAGATTTCCACTTCTTTCAGGATCAAATGAATATAAAGGGAAAAGGTGCCTGATCTTATTTTCAAACAACAGAGAGAGGAGAGAGAGAGAATAGGAATCATTCCTAGCATTCCATATCTAAATAATTCTGATTATACTGGGGTTAATTCCATGTGATTCTTTGATTTCATGGAAATGCAGCATGTTTTATTGCTCATGTTGTCAATTTCTGGATATCATAAAACTATTTACCAATTGCTTGTCATAATCAATCTCTCTCTCCCTGCTCTACCCTCCACTCCTAGTGTTCTTTAATGAAAAAACAATTTAATATAGAGTGTTTTAACTTTTCAGGTGTTTTTCTAGGGCAGAGGAGCAGAGGCTGTGCAAGTACAGCAAAGATTCTATAGGATGTCTGGTATGGATAGCATAGTGAGAGTAATGTGTGCTATGGAGAAAAGCATGAGCCGTTATAAATAAATGTGTAATGAAAGACAATAATGATTTGCATTTCATGGCTCCAAAAACATCAGTATAGATTGAACCTTGAAGTAGTACTAGACTCCTTATAGTATTGTTGAAAGACAGTCTTTACTCATAGCATATATTAAATGATTATTTAAATAAAACAATGGCTGTTTAAAAATTAGGTCATCATATACCAGTCACGTATTTCCTAAATTTGCTTAGTATCAATAAACAAAAGCCAGTTAAATGTGGGCAAATGTAAATAAGGGAAGAAACAACTGCCAACACATGAAACAAAGTCATTTAGGTAGTCAGGCTTTGATACTTTGTGCCATTATATGGTATGCTATATTTTGTTAATCCTGTGTTAGATTGATTCACTAAGAATTGGAATAAAGTTTCAGACATTCAAGTGTTTGTATTTGGAGCAGAAATTTCCTATTTTTAAAAATTATTTGTTTGAAAGGCAGAGTAACAGAGGGAGAGACACTCTCCCTCTGTCAGATTACTCCGCAAATGGCCACAATGACCAGGCCAAAGCCAGGAGCCTGGCGCTCCATTCGGTCTCCCTTCCTGTGGGTCATCTTCTGTTACTTTCCCAGGTGCATTAGCAGAGAACTGGATTGGCAGTGGAGCAGCTGGGACTTCAGCTGGCACTCTGACATGGGATGTTGGCCTTGAAGGTGGTGGCTTAACCCATTATGATGCAACACTAACACCTAGTTTTTAAATATATATTGAGCAGTTGCTCCTATGTATCGTTTTGACTTATTGAAGAATATAAAATAAAATAAAATAGAATAAATTGTTCTACCTCATTGACTGACATGAAATGGGCTTTGTTAGCTTGTTATAGTGTAAGAGGTGACATGCCACAATGTTAACTGCAGTTGTCATTTAGTATTCCCCTGGTTCAGTGATAATAGCATTATAACAAAAGCTGGTGGGACCCTTCAGTTTTGAAAGTGACAAAGACTAAACATACACCATAGAAAACAATTTCTATATCATTTATTACCTTATTTAAGTATAATGAAATGCAGTCAGTCATATGTAATATGCAGTATATTTCTGATACTATAATTTCTTCCTGCTCTCCCTGGAATGACTACAGTTTACCCTCTCTGCCCTATTTCTTATTTGCCTTGTTGTTTCATTAGTGTTGATGCTGCTGCTTCTCTTCCCAGAACCTCCCAGAATGGGCCCACCATGACTGCTGGTTTGAGTCAGGATCCTTGTTATTCATCCTTAAAGGGGAATCTAGGCCTTGGCTTTAGCAGTTACCAGAGTAACTCAATCTTGTAAAAGGAGTTCTCACCAGTAGTACATAAAGCAGGCTACGTTGTGCCTTCTCCTGATGTGAGATCAGGGGAGAGTTCCCTTTGTTTTTATGGAGCAGGAGGTCTAGTTCTTTGAGAACAGTCTCTGGGATTAGGTATGGAAGTGTGCTCCCAGCACTGTATTCGGCAGTGCTTCTTTTTGATCTGGCTGGGAAACTTTCTCCTTGGTTTGGTCTGTGAGAAAGAGATGGGGTGGGATTAGTCCAGCCTGCTGACTGAGTTGAGAACAAACTGAATAGAGATTTGCATGGAGAGAAGTCCGCTCTGTCCTGAGACACAGCATAGAACAGCTTTCTTAGCCAGAATCTGTTTTTTCACACTCAGTCTTTCATGCTACATATGTATCAAAGTTTAGAGACTGTTTCCCTCAAACACCTTTCAGAACCTATTACTCGTCCATGAGATAATTTGTTTAGACTTGGTGATCAGGTTTTTCAGCCCATGGCATTTTCTTTGCTGTCAGATGGCTTACTGTCAGAGAAGTAACAAGAGTTTGAAGTTGCTCTCAGTTGGGGCCCATTTAAAGTAGGGCTAGCCACTCTTACATGCTTCAGCAGATCCTGCTCTTAAAATGGTTAGGCCTTGACTATGCAGGAAGCTTCATCTGTGAATATCACCTTATTCTCTGGTGATGTCAAATAGATGAGTTTCACACAATCAGAAGTATCTTTAGGATTACCTAATAATTGGCTAAGAGTAACCTTTAGTAAGTAAACTCAACTATATCATTGTTGAAAATTTACGTTAGCAGCTAGAACGGCCTTCCAGAACTACCCTCAAGGAAGCTGAAATTCCCTTTCAACAAACAGTCACTGTTTAAGGGGAATCCCACAAGACTACATGTGGCATTTCAATTATTTAAATATTTTCAATTCCAAGGTCACCAAAAGCTGGGGTTGACATTTGCTTCTCTGCCCCCCAGGCCTTCCTGTGTCTTCTTTCAGCTGGTCTATTTGTTCCTGTTCAATATAACTATGAAGTCTCAAACAGTCATTCGAGGCATGTGTACTTGCTCTTCAACTACCAAGGATTCACTCTATAAAAAGTATTGCTTCTGTTTTAAGGACCTTAATTAAATGGGATCTAAGTAGCTGAGGGATTACTACAGGATCACTCTTATGGAAACAGAGTAAGTCGAGTTATATGGGTTCAAATCTTAAAATAATGAAATTTCCTTCCCTTGGAGGATTCCATAATCCCACACATCGGAGAGCTCAATGAGGAGATGAAAATCTTTTAAGAAGAAGTACATAAATTACTTTATTCCTCATCTGTGGTTGTAGCCTCCTGTCGCCCAGCATCTTGAGCCATTGTTTCTGCTCTGACATGTATGACAGATGACATTCATATGTTCAACACACTCCCATGGGCATAGCCAGATCTTGACAAAATACCACAACATTTATAGTAAAGTCAGGCGCTGCAATAATTCATATTCAACACAATTATTAACATGGCTTCAATGTTTGTTGCTCTCTGTAGGCCTCCAGAAAGGCTGGATATGATGTGAACTTAATTAATTTCATGCTAACTTAACTCCACTCCTTTTTCTCTCAGTCCAGAAAGTCATGAACTTCCAATGAGTAATGATACATGATTCAAGATATATTTCGCAATCAGTATTAGCTATATTTATTTTTATATTCAAAGATTTTCATATTTTATGTTAAGTATTGAATTATTTGTGCCTGTAGGCCTCCCAATCAATTAAGTCACTGACCATTGATTTGGAACCTGATAGGCTGGGATTGGAGATACTATTTTGCCATTAATTTTTAGAATTGTTGCAAACTCTTGGCACCTCAGTGTTAGCATTTACTAAAATTATGATAATGACCCTGATATCACTGAAGACTAAATGAAATACTTTTGATTTATGCCTATTAATTTCATTGAAAATGTGAATGACAGCTTTTCAGTATACATATACACACACGTATATACACATTCCTTTGATGTTGTTAGGACCTCCATGAGGTGTACCTTCTAAGTATTTATGGAAACTAAGGCTACTGTATTTCATGGTAAATAATTCCCATTCCATTAGACTTGAACATTTGTTGTTAGTTAAGATGGGCTTCAGTAGGTTTGTGGAGAAATGGAATTAAAATATAATGTAAATTTTCCATGAGCTTTCAATAACCCATTGCATAAGTTCTTAAAAACTAATATCCTTGATAAGTTTAAGAGAATTTGTAGAATATCAGAAGTCATTACTGTTTTTATATGATAAACATTAAAAATGAGTAACTGTGGAGTTAGAAAAAATAATTTATAATAGGAAGTAAGATTAGAAGCAAGCAAGAAAAAAAAAGATAACAATATATATTTATTTTTATGTGTGAGAAAGCCTACAGAATTAAAAATCATAGGGCTCACTGTTGGGACCAGTTGTGGAACTTTTATAAATGGCTTAGATGAGGGCATTCACACTGAAATATCTACTAAACGCAGACTCTGATAAATTATTGACCTGACTTACTTTGCTGACAGTTTCATCCTTCTAAGGCGGAAGACCTTATAGTGGGAAATTGCAACTTTGGGCATAATTTTAATCTCAAGGGAAAGTGGCTGGAGATGTAGTATGAAAATCTACAAAGAGGAATGGCATGTGTGTTTGATTGAGTCACCAAATCTGGGGGAAAAGATGAAGGTGTGGGTCTGATGATAGGAAGGAAGGAAAACCATCAAGTTCCGAATCCAAATATTAACTATTAATTGTAGTAAGCCTGCAAAGAACATGCAGTGTTGAACTTTAACAAGGCATGACCCTTGTCATGTTATCTGTTATTGACTATGTCATACAAACAACTTATTAGTTATAGGCGATAATGTGACAAGACGTTAAAAATATAATCTATTAATGAGAGTGAGGACTTAAAATAATCCCAACAGGCTAAATTCATTGGCCAAAACCAACATGATAAAAATGTGTGTCAGGGGCCGGCGCTGTGGCTCAACAGGCTAATCCTCCGCCTTGCAGCGCCGGCACACCGGGTTCTAGTCCCGGTCGGGGCACCGGATTCTGTCCCGGTTGCCCCTCTTCCAGGCCAGCCCTCTGCTGTGGCCAGGAAGTGCAGTGGAGGATGGCCCAAGTGCTCGGGCCCTGCACCGCATGGGAGACCAGGAAAAAGCACCTAGCACCTGGCTCCTGCCATCGGATGAGCGCGGTACGCCGGCCGCAGCGCGCTGTCCGCGGCAGCCATTGGAGGGTGAACCAACGGCAAAGGAAGACCTTTCTCTCTGTCTCTCTCTCTCACTGTCCACTCTGCCTGTCAAAAAAAAAAAAATGTGTGTCAGAATACCTGATGTCTTTAAAAAAATGTTAACTAGTGATTTTGGGGATGTTGCTGCTGGAATCATATACCGATTTGACCCTCCTGGAGGGAAGTCACTAAATGCTTACAACTTTTAAACTGGATATTGTTTTTTCAGAAAACTTTTATTTAATAAATATAAATTTCCAAAGTACAACTTTTGGATTATAGCAGATTTTCCCCGCATAACCACCCTCCTACCTGCAAACCGTCCCATCTCCTACTCTCTCTCCCATCCCATTCTTCATTAAAATTCATTTTTAATTATCTTTATATACAGAAGATCAATTTAGTATATATTAAGTAAATATTTCAACAGATTGCACCCACACAGACACACAAAGTATAAAGTACTCTTTGAATACTAGTTTAACTGTTAATTCTCATAGTACAACACATTAAGGACAGAGATCCTACATAGGGAGTAAGTACACAGTGACTCCCGTTGTTGATTTAACAATTGACACTCTTATTTATGATGTCAGTAATCACCTGATGCTCTTGTCATGAGCTTCCATGGCTATGGAAGCCTCTTGAGTTCACAAACTCTGACCTTACTTAGACAAGGCCACAATCAAAATGGAAGTTTTCTCTTACCTTCAGAGAAAGGTACCTCCTCTTTTGATGGCCCCTCCTTTCCACTGAGATCTCACTCACAGAGATCTTTCATTTCACTTTTTTTTTTTTTTTTGGCCAGAGTGTCTTGGCTTTCCATGCCTGAGAAACTCTCATGGGCTTTTTAGCCAGATCCAAGTGCCTTAAGGGCTGATTCTGAGGCCAGAGTGCTGTTTAGGGCATTTGCCATTCTGTGAGTCTGCTGTGTATCCCGCTTCCCATGTTGGATTGTTTTCTTCTTTTTAATTCTATCAATTATTATGTGATCCCTTTGACACTTAATCCTATCTTTCTTATCAATTATGAACTTAAACTGATCACTTTAATGAGGTGGTTACTCTCTAAATAATCAGGAAAAATGTCTAATGACATAAAAGCATAAACACAGAAAGCCCATGGGTTTAACAAACTATAGCACTATCGTGATGACATACAATGCAGCTATTACAAATTTTATATTAAACTTTTATTGAGGGGCCCATGCTGTGGTATAGCTGGTAAAGCTGTCGCCTGCTATCCCGGCATCCCATATGGGTGCCTGTTCGAGTCTGGCTGCTCCAGTTCTGATCCAGCTCTCTGCTATGGCCTGGGAAAGCATTGGAAAATAGCCCAACTCTATGGGTCCCTGCCCCTACGTAGGAGACCTGGAAGAAGCTCCTGGCTCTGGATTGGCATAGCTTTGGCTGTTGTGGCCAATTGGGGAGTGAACCAGTAGATGGAAGACTTTCTCTTTCTCTCTGTCTCTCTCTCTCTGCCTCTCCTTCTCTCTCTGTGTGACTCTGACTTTCAAATAAATAAATCTTTAAAAACTCTTAATGATGTGCAAATATATCATAAAGCATACAGAAGGATATCAGAATATTATATATATGAGCTCTGCTTTTATGAAGTAAATCTTATGTGTATTTGGATAGGCAAATAAATTAACAAAAATATGGGATGGGATATCAAGGAACAGATCAGTTGTTTTTCTGGTGTATCATTTTAGGAGTTATCTTCTTTACACTTATCTGACTTTAATTTTATGTAACATATGTATTGATTTGATGATAAAAAATTATCCTAAAAATACAAGATGGAAATGATTTGTATTCTGAGAGAAATTTTTTTTGTTAATTGTCGGACAAACATTACCAGAGTGTTAAGTTGTTGCCATTAAAAAAAGATAGTGGGTTGGCCATTTTGCCTACTAGTTAAGTTACTCAAGTGCATGGCTTCAATACTCAGTGTCACTTCCTGACTCCAGCCTTCTGCTAATGTGGACACAGGGTTGGCTCAAGTGGTTGGGTTCTCACCACAAAGCTTCTGGGTTTGACCTCAGCCTGACCCTGGTTGGTGTGGCACTTCTGGAAGTAAACCAGCATATTGGAGTGCTCTCTTGATCTCTCCCCACTCCTGTCTGTCTGCCTTTCAAATAAACAAATAAATAAATAAAAATATTACTACTTGGGTTGCCTAACTAACAGTAGAGTTGTTTATTTTAGTTGATACTTAATTGTAATATTTTTGATATATGTATACATTGTACAATGTGCAGATCCGGGTAAACCTCTGTTTCCTCAAGGAACTATTATTTTATGGAAAAACTTTCAAAATCCTTTCTTCCAGCTTTTTAATGATAAATATTCAGCACATTACCATTATCAATATTAATCTTATTGTGAAACGGAACACCTTTCTAACTATAACTTAGTATCTGTTAATTAAACTTTCCCAATCTTTTTCCTTCTCCTTTCCACAGCCTGTGGTAATCTTCACTTTGTTTTCATTTTATTTGAAATAAAATGTTAAATTCCACATACAAATTTTATGAGTGAGGTCATACAGCATTTGTCTATATGTGCCTTCCTATTTCACTTAACATAACAAACTCCAGTTCCATCCATGTTGTTGCAAATAACAATATTCTTTTTATGGATAAATAATATTCTATTGATTATTATTGATGGATTCTTATATTGTTTCACTTCTTGGCTATAATGAATAGTGCTGCCATTAACATGGTTGTGCAGATGTCTCATTTACGGACTGATTGCATTTCCTCCATTAGTGGGATTGCTAGATCATATGATCATTCCATTTTTAATTTTTTGCTTCTATGTTGTATTCTACACTGGATATACTAATTTATATTCCTGCCAAAACTGTGCAAGTGTTCCCTTTTCTCCATATCCTTGCAAGTACTTGTTATCTTGTCTTAAAGTAATCAGTCTAACTGTAGTGAGGTGATATCTTACTGTGGTTTTGATTTGAATCCCCTGATGATTAGTAATGCTAAGTATTTTTTCATATACCTATTGGCCATTTGTATGTTTTCCTTCAAAAAATGTCTGTTTTGATCTATTGTCCATTTGTAATTGGATTATATTTTTTCTGCTATTGAGTTGAATAACAATGAAGTTTTAACAAGGGTGGGTGAAAGAGGTGTCACAGAGCTGACAATCCAAATGGTCCTATGGTATTCTATTACATGAAGCTTGTTTAAATAAGAACTGCCACAATATGCATAACTCATGGGATGGAAATGCATTATTTAAGGAAAAATTGTAAAAACTGAAGATATTTATCCAACAGAATTGGTAACATGAGAAGCTAGGGAGGAAGAGTCAGGCTGTGCTCAACTATTTAGAGGATAACAGAATGAAAGAATTTCTTATTATACTGTAAAGCTTTAAATAAAAGACATTACCAAATAAGGAAGAATATATTCAAAAGGTTTTACCACCATTTTGAAAATGCTGGGGCAAATTTTAATAGAAATAAATGCACTTCCCCTTGTAGGATTGTTGCTTGGGATCATCTATGTTAAAAGTGATTTACAAATTTCTGCTCAAACTATTTTAAAAGTGGAATTCATTGGTGAGAAATAGTGGGCTTAATAAACCTTCATCATCCAGAGCCTAAGTGCAGGACTCTAAAAATGTCCGTAGCAGCCACTTCCCCAAATTTTCTCAAGTGGTTTCATTCTGGGTGGAACTTGGTTTCATGACAACAATATGGCCAAGGCCCTTTGGAATTCTCATCCTCCGTTTAACATTCAAGGGAAAGACCTCCCTTATGAAAAATAGAATGTGAATCTCAGAACTGACTACCCTTAACCAGGATTGCCCCCTTCTCAACTTCTGGTTCAATTATTGTTGCCAGCAAGAGGGGTGTAAGATAGTGGATTCATTATTGAAACCCTTCAGGGCCCACCTTCTCCCAGACTGATCATGACATGAAGCTTGGGCAAATAGATTTGAGCAGTGGCAGCGAGGAGAGGTTTTTGAAAGGTAATTCATGTAATCTCCTATCGGGAAATCACTACACTGAGCTGCAAAATGACAGATGTCTATTAAAACTAAATTGGCAAGTGTGACTGGATGATTTCTTAGAGCTTTTCCAATGTCAAGATTCTATGAGACTGTGATTCAGGTCCTCAAGTGACATTAAAATGTGCAAGGAAAGATATATAAAAGAAGTACAGAAAGAATTGATGAACTCCAGGAATATATTGGTGAACTCCAGGAATTCTATAAGGGAACATGTGAAAGCAATTCTGTGAGCAAATAAGGTATTAAAAAGGGAAACAGGGGCCGGCGCTGTGGCTCACTTGGTTAATCCTCCTCCTGCAGCGCCGGCATCCCACATGGGCGCTGGTTCTAGTCCCAGCTGCTCCTCTTCCAGTCCAGCTCTCTGCTGTGGCCTGGGAGTGCAGTGGAGGATGGCCCAAGTGCTTTGGGCCCCTGCACCCACATGGGAGACCAGGAAGAAGCACCTGGCTCCTGGCTTCAGATCTGCTCAATGCTGGCTGTAGCAGCCATTTGGGGGGTGAACTAACAGAAGGAAGACCTTTCTCTCTGTCTCTATCTCTCTGTCTATAACACTACCTGTCAAATAAAAATTTAAAAGAGGGAAACTGTAAAATATACCCCTCCACAGTTGTGAGATTTTGAATTTTCGAAAAAAAAAAAAAATTGAGAATCCCTCTGTTAACCTTTATTTACCCCAAGGCATTCTGATTTTACTTGATCAAATGTCCATTTTATGCAGTTACATTGCAGGTCCTATTCATTATTCTCTTTTTATAACACTGTCTGCAATACACAGACACACTTATGCTTGGAACTCTGCAGAAAGGGAAAGAACAAATCATGTCTACCAAGCAGAGCCCCCTACCTTTGTAGTTGCGCATCATCCAATGTTCCCCCAGAATGTGATCCACCATAGATTATTTAGATTTGACAAATGCCTTTCAAAAGTCTTCTGATCACTGGAACGGTTAAGGCTCATTCACACTCAGAGTAAATTGCTCTAATGAGATAATTAAATAACCAGCTCCTTAAGTTGCCAGCTCAGCAAGATTTCTATTGCAAATTCACAGGAGAATTTTCGATTGGGAGTGAGAGGAGGTAGGAAGAGAAAACCTTGAGAGCAGATGGTGATTTGAAGTATACCTTGGGCAGACAATAGACCACTTAAATAGTAGGGGAAGTCAAAGGAAGAATGGAAACTCAGAAGGAGTGGATTTTGAAAGAGGGATGGGTCCTAGCAAAGACAATTGTACCTGGAATCCCGTCAACTACTACATGAACCTGCAGAAAGTGATGCACTTTTGTGCTTCCCCAACATCTCTGTGTCTCTTCGAATGTCTTGCTATCCACCCCCAGCCATTTCCACTCAAGATGTGAGAAGGAATAAGCACGTTGAGGCAGAAGAGGGAGATTTTAAATGCATGTGCCTATTTCCTTGCCCTTTTTATTTTCCATACTATTTCAAGTTGTAAATCCTCAGATTTGCCTTTTTTAGGGGAAGTAGATTGCATCTCCCAGGAAAATCAAGGGCAATGCTCTTGTACAAAACCTTAGTTCATCTGTAGTATATGTGGTTCTGATTGATGAACCTTAAAAGAGAGGAAATGGAGCTAGAAAGGTCTGACAAGGGCAGATAAAATGATCAGAGGGATAAAGGAAAGGGTGCTGTATGAGACCAGATTAAAATGATTGCTTTTCTATGTGCTGACCTCTCCACAAATATGAAGGGCACAGATAAGTTAAAGACAGACTGGGTGGCCAGACCCTACAATGGAAAAGGCAGGGAAGATGGGGGTAGAAGAAAGATGAGGAGAAGATAGTGGCTGTTTACATAGCAGGCAGTATGTTTTTGCTATCCTCTACTTCGAAGTCATAGTGAGAACTAAGTTTAAAGAGATTTTAATAAGACTGTAGTTGGTAACTATTAAGTTGGTAACTATTAAGTTACCAAAATAAGCCAGATGATGTTTAGGAATGCTTCTTAATTTCTTTGAATACAATTAAATTTCTTTAAATACAACTGATGTGACTCTACTAGGGATATGTGATAGAGATAGAGATAGATATGTAGAGGTACATATCTCCTGCTGTCCCAGAATGCAAGACCGTGTGGTAGAGAAGTGATGTAAGCTATAGAAACAGGCAGACCCAGATGTAAATTTTGTCTTTGCTGCTTCTCAGAGGGTGACTTGTGAAGTCGCCTCCTTTTCCAAGCCTGAGTCTGTGTTAAGAAATACTAGATAAAGCTATTTGGTGCTGAGTTAATGTTAGCCTATTCATTCCCACCCCAAACTTCTACCAGATCCTGTGCATTATCAACTGAAGAGTTCTAGGCTAGTGAGATTATTTAGTGAAGCATATTGCCAGTTGTTAATATGTAGGGTTTTTCAAAAAAGTTCATTTAAAAGGTATTCAATGAAAAAAACTACATTTCATTTTTTTAATTTTTTTTTAATTTTTTTGATAGGCAGAGTGGACAGTGAGAGAGAGAGAGACAAAGAGAAAGGTCTTCCTTTTGCCGTTGGTTCACCCTCCAATGGCTGCTGCAGCTGGCGCATCGTGCTGATCCAATGGCAGGAGCCAGGTGCTTCTCCTGGTCTCCCATGCGGGTGCAGGGCCCAAGCACTTGGGCCATCCCCCACTGCACTCCCTGACCACAGCAGAGCGCTGGCCTGGAGGAGGGGCAACCGGGACAAAATGCGACGCCCCAACAAGGACTAGAACCTGGTGTGCCGGTGCTGCAGGTGGAGGATCAACCTATTGAGCCATGGTGCCAGCCTATATTTCAAATAATTTTTTAAAGTTTGTTTTTATCCAAAATTATTTGGAAGGCAGAGAGCTAGAGCTTTTTCTCTGCTGGGTCAAACCCCAAATAACCCACAATGCCTAGCGTTGGGTCAAGCCTGCAGCCAGGATCAAGGAACACAGTCCAATCTCACACAGGCATGGTCTCAATCCAGTCACCTTAGCCATCTCCGCTGCTTCCCAGGGTTTCATCGACTCAGGGGCTTGGAGGTGGACACTGAAGCCAGACATTCTGATGTGTTATGCAGGTGTCTGCTACACCAGGCCAAACCGCCATGCCTAAACTCAATTTTGAATACCATTTTTTCTGTGAGCACTTTTTGAAGTGTTCTCATTTGCCCAAATACTTGTTGTACCTGAGAAGGAGAGAAGCCTGTTTTGTAGGAAGGAGTTAATGTAGACCCATCATCTTTGTCTCTCTGCTCTGACATTCGGTGCTTCCAGTTACAGGAAAGCTAGTGAAAGAAGAAACATATGTCTCACAACTATCAGGTTTCATTTATTGGATTCATGGTGTTTTCAGCTCATTTGTCAATATTTTGGGTTTTTGGCTCCTGTTGAGACCTGTACCCTTTAAGATTAGTTTATTGATACTTCTGTGAAGTTGAAAATCAAAGGAAAAACAAATCAGTGGGGATCTCAAAATTTATGTGACACCTGTTGGGCTGTGGTGTGTGGGGGAGCAGCTGGTGAGGAAATAGAAGATTCCCCACCAAGTCGCAGTTCAGATCTAGGGAAATGAGCGGAAAACTAAGAAATGGAAGGAGCAGATAAGAACGGGTTTCCTTCAAGAGGCAGGTGCAAGAAAGCAAATACAGGTGTCAGGCTTCTGCTGGGCTAATTGGAGTAGAGAAGAAGGTGATTTGAATGTGGTGGGAGCCAGGTTGTTACCTGCTCCAGGGCCTAGCTAGCTGCTCCCAGGGCTGCCGTTGAGTTTAGGGGAAACCCCATCTGCTCTATGGATACATACTTTTGCAGGCAGGGAAATAAGCTTTGTGGGGTAAGCAGGAAGGAATGTAGAGGCAGCCTCTGTGTTACTGAGTCTTGCCCCATGCCATTCCGCAGAATGGTGTGTCCACTTCCCCAACTCTGTCTCCTTTCAGACATCTCCTTTGGAGTCTCTCACAAATTCTATCCAACAATCTCTACTTTATGCTGATTCTGTTGTAGGCCTAAAGCTGTTTGTTATGGAGGAGGGAGCAAGTTTGCTTATTAGATTGGAAATGTGATCAGCACTCCAAGTGCAAGCCAAAAAGTGCTAAGGATTCATATTCCAGGCTTTCAGTCATGAGCATGGCCAGCGCTGTGGCTCAATAGACTAGTCCTCTGCCTGCGGCACTGGCACACTGGGTTCTAGTCCCGGTCAGGGTGCCAGATTCTGTCCCAATTGGCCCTCTTCCAGTCCAGTGGGGATGACCCAAGTCCTTGGGTCCTGCACCTGCATGGGAGACCAGAAAGAAGCACGTGGCTCCTGGCTTTGGATCAGTGCGATGTGCCGGCCACAGAGGCCATTGGAGGGTGAACCAATGGTGAAGGAAGACCTTTCTCTGTCTCTCTCTCTCTTACTGTCCACTCTGCCTGTCAAAAAAAAAGAGTCATGAGCTGTTGTGACCACACACCTATCTGAACTTCTTGGGAGATGCACAGATTCCCTTCATTCTGTCTGTTGCTATTTGACCAGCTGTCCTACTGATTTGAATCTTTGCAAAGGAAAGTAGTAGTAGAGGGAGGTGAAGGACTGTGAGGTAACCTCAGGTTGAACCCTGTCCTCCCACTTTCTGGCATGTTCTATAAACTGGATGAGCATGCCTCCCCCCTCACACTGCCTAATTCACATCTTGAAATTCCAACCCTCAAGGTGACAGTATCAGGAGTCAGGGCCTTTGGTAGGGGATTAGGTCAAAAACACTCCAAACACATGAAATTAGTGCCCTTTGGAAAGAGACCCTTGAATCTTAGCCCTGTCTTGATATTGAAACTACTCAGATTCTAAAATAAATGTTTGTCTTTAAGCCACTCTGTTTCAACTATTTTTGTTATAGCAGCACAAATGGAGGAAGATAGAGCATCCTTCATATGTGGGTTCCCCCTTTGTCCCAAGGGCACAGCAAGGGAGTAGTCTTTATTGTTGAGAACACCTGTCTACCATCAAAGGGCTGTGTCCAGATTCCTGAAAGTGGGAATGAGAGATGATGGAGGTAAGGATATGCCACAAAGATACAGTAGGGACAAATGTCCCATGAGAAGATCAGTTTTGGTTACTCGCTACTTGGGTTTTGAGAAATAGTAACCTTAGCATGAGTAACAGCAATAATGCCATCAACAGGATGTCGTTCTCAGCCCCAAGAAGACACGAATCCTTCCATATAACTCTGGAAGAGAGAGAAAGGAAAAGAGAAGCAGGTGGGAAAGGAGTGTGCAGTCCTCAGCCCCCTCCATACTTACACCACCCACTGTGGTCCACCCACCACAGTCACATGGGTTAAATTGTGTTAGCTGACAGAGGCAGATTGATGAAGTGTGTTTGAAAGTGAAGTTTTGAAAGAAAAGTGTTACCATCCTACCTGCTTGGTAGCTGGATTGTTTTAATGAATGCATGCAACCGAGAAGCTAGGGAATTGGGAATGATTATTAGGGCATGGTTGGATTTTGGGAGGTTGAAGAATATAGAGAAAGCAAAACTATTTCAAGTGCATTTGTTGCACAGCATGAGATTGCTTCACTATATAGCTAACGCCAAAGGGGTAGCTCTGTGGAGGTGATCCTAACAAGTACTAGCTTTAATGTTGGACATAGACATATGCAAAGCATCAGGCTGCACATACACTCCATCTCAGGGCTTCAAATGTCTTGGGACCTTCAAGGAAAAATGTTTAACTTCCAATTGAGAGCTTTTCTGAAGAGATGGCACTTGAGATGCACCAAGGAGCAAAGGCTGAAGTTCCTCAAATCACAGATTAGCATGGAAAGAGAGCAATCTAAATGAATAGAAGAGCCCGTGTGGAAGGCTGGATTTAGGAAATGTGGCAGATGTTTGAGACAGTTTCCAATTTGATTCACAGAAAGCAGTAGTGAGGAAATAATGGTCTAAAGACAGAGAGACCCTTCAGGAGTTTATGCTTACTTGGGAGAAGAAGTAGGAAGTGCATTGTGATGTGCCCTTTGCTGTGGGAAAGGACTCTAGGTGTGTATTAGATATGTTTTAATTATTCTTAATTATACAAGAGTTTCATAGCTGTATGTTTAATTTAGAAATCAGAATATTGAAGAGAAAGACAAATGGGTTTTACCAGCACATAGACTTTCTTTTGCTCTTCCTTTATAGACACACCTATATACACGAAGGGTTTCCATAAAACCCTTGTTACCTTTTAATTCCATTTTCCATTACCTTTTTGAAAACCCTTTGTGTATGTACAGCTACATAATCTGTGTTAATACATGTCTACTATTTATCTGCAGTAAGGTATGATGTAATATAATAATTTTTCTAATAGGGCTTTTTGTGTTTTTAAAGCTGTCTTTTTATATTATTATTCTTATTTAATCTGTATGGTGTAAGTATAGAAAATAAACCAGGGGTGAGCATTGTGACAGAGATAAACCATAGCTTGGGGTACCCGTATCCCATATTAGAGTGCCAGTTTGAGCTCTGGCCCCTCTGCTTCTAATCCAGCTTCCTGCTAAGGAAAGCATATGTTAAGAGCCTGACCTGTAGAGACAGACTGCCTGGGTCCATGTACTGTCCCTATAACCTTGAACAAATGATTACTGTTTCTGGTGCCCACTTCTTCATTGGTGAGTAGGTTTATATATTTGCTCAAACTCCCAAGGTTGTGGTGATACAGTAATTAAATGAGTTGTTACATGTAAACCACTTAGAACAGAGTACGACATGTGTAAAAGCTATGTAAGTGTTAGGAAGAAGTCAGATTCATCCTTAACTGCTACATTAAATTCTAGCACAAACATGTTATATTTTATTTAGCAATTTCCTGTTGATTGACATATAGGCTCCTTTCTAATTTGGTATTATTGCAGACAGTCCTGCAATAAATATTTGATCGATTTATAACACATGTTTTTGGAACATGTGTTACAATTGGTATGGCAAATGGCACTATTGTAATAAATGCTTTTGAAATCACACTGGTGTTGAGAATTTAATGTAATTTCTTTCTGATTTACACACTTGAGATCATTTTTCCAATCTCTGAAATGACTTGAGAGAAGCTGTATCCCAAAGATTTAATGAGGTTATGTCCCTTTTAACTGTCAAGAGCTCCTCATTCTCTTTACTGATATTCTTTTGAATTGTTGATAATTAATCAGGAACATCAGTGGTGAAATGTCACACAGATATCACTCCAACTGCTAGATCTGAAGCTTTAAAGGGAGATTTTTCTGCCTTTCTGTTGGCCCCATCATTGCCAAACCTCCCTCTTATTAACCTTGAAGTCACACAGAACAACCTCTCCTGTGATTTCATCCTATCTCCCATCTGAAGAGATGCTATCACACTCCAAAAGGAAAAAAAAAAATTAAAAGGACCACAATACTCATACACCACGGCAGGTCACAGGTTTAAGTGCTCCCCCGACGCTGGGACTTCCTGCCCCACCTGTCACAGGCAAAGCATCTCGGGCTTCATTGTGTATCTTCTATCACATCACCTTCCCTCGGCTGCTTTAATATTAAAATTATTCATGAAGTACACTTTCTTCTGATGAAGCCAGTCTTCTTTTTGGAAAAAGAGCTCTTGGCTTCCTTCAGCTTCACAGTGATGATCTTGATAAATAACCAATGATAAAGCACATTTTCATAATGCTTTTCAGTATCTCTGTCAATTGCCCAAAGTAGAAAAGCCTGTTTGTCGTGTAATCAAAAATTAGCCTATGCACAAGCTTTCTTGGATTCAGTGTAGTTGATGCCATACAGAGCTGACCCCAGGCAAAATAGTGAATACTGTGGATTTGACTTTAGCATCTTTCTCTTCAATAAATAAAAGATGTTAATCTGCTTCAGGTTACACCTATTCTTCTGTTTTTTTTTTAAATAATAATCCTTTGATCTAAACACTGTTTTCTCCACATTAATAGAAAATCAGAATATTGAAGCAGAAAAGCAAGAAGTGGGGCCGGGGGTGGGGGGAAGTTTGTCATGAGGATGACAAAGGGACCAGAACATGACCTTGGCGTGAGATGTAGGAGAGTTTACTCAAATTGATATAGTGGAACCGCTGTCAACAAGATACATCCAAGTAAATCCAAGGTTCCATTTAATTCCAGAGCATCAGATGCAGGGTTTGCACAACACTTAGGGTCAAAGCAGACTGGGGAATAACCTTCAGGGTAGGTTTGTTGAAGTTGCAAATTAGAGTCTTCCAAATGTGGGTCAGAATTCCAAATGCATCCCCAGAAGTAGGATCAAGGACTAAGGGTAAAATGAAATCCAATCATTGCAGAAGGGGCTGCACTAGTAATGGCTATGACCAGGAGAGGCTCAAGATGAAAAGCATGTCCCCCATTTTCTGGGAAACCATAGACTTAGGAATCTGTTGAAATTGACTGAAAGGAAATTCTCTTTTCTGTTTGAATCATCATCATTATAATCAGCAGCACATGCTGTAACTTGCCATGTTGCAAACAGTCTGCTTACAAAAGGCATTAGAGTTCCAGAGAGAATGATGTACTCGAAAGGACTGGATTGATTTAAGGTCCCTAGGGGTCTAATGCTATGGCTTCCTCAGGGTGGATGGGGTTTAGTCACCAGCTTCCTCTGGTACTGGATGTTTTTCTGCCTTATCGTGATTTTCGTGCTCAAGGCCACTCTGCCTCTTTCTGTAGCTCACTTCCCCCATCCTCTCGACTTCAAGTTAAACCTTGATCTTCCAATGCTCTCCCACTACCGGCGGGTAAATATGTTTTCATTTTCTGGCACATTTCGATATTGCTTTAGATAATGCATATTTATGGATTTTTTCGCAAAAGTCTGCCATTTCTGACATCTGAGAACATTTGCTTTCATATTATTCTTCCCTTTGTTTATGAAGCTCCTGACAAAAAGAAGAATTAGAATCTGTTTTCCACATTAATGAAGGTGTCTAAACCAACTTTGATCAAAATTGAAATGAATAGGTTGCCAGTTTATTTGAAAACAGGCCAGGTAAGCTGTAAGGGTACCACAGACAAATTTAAAGTATTAGGTATATGTAAAATACCTGCAGAGTAAGCCTTTACCCAGGAATCAACATTTTAATCATCACTGCAGGTAATTTTGACATGGGCAGTAGTTGAATTACACTTAGTAAAATATCACAGTGTTTTCTACTGTTGTATAGATGTTATGTAGATCACTGTGTTTTGAAGCTAATTTATGTCTTCTCCAAAAGGCAGTGCACGAGGAGTCTGAGATGACTTATCATGCTACAAAATGTTCTTTTAGGTAAACCTAACAGATTTGTGCCAATGTGTTGAACTCGTGTCTAATGTCTTAAAGAGCTTAGCTCCTATTTCCTGCTCTATCAGTAATTCTGTGTGTTGAGTAAGTCATTTGTCTTAGAGTCCATTTCTTCATGTATATAATGGCAATAATAATACTATCTTTAAGGTTGCTAAGTGAAATGCATTAATATGAAAATCTCTTAGTATAATATTAGCACTTAGTAGGATTTACTCAATCTCTACTGACCTTTATTACCGGCTTTCAATTTTTACAGTGTAGGAATAACTTTGGGTGCATATAGGCAAGCTTGTACACACATAGACACATTTCCACTCACACAGAGAGAGAGGTAGTTTGAGACAGCAGAGCAGAGAGAGACAAGGAGATTTTCAGGAATTTTTGCCTTTGGGTACTTTCTAACTTCAAGGGCTCTATTTCTTGTCTTTGCAGGAAAAGCTTCTCGAAGTATCTTAGGTATATAAAGTCTATGGATGTGTATGGGCCCAATTTGAGAAAGAAAGAAATTAGGGTTACTTGCAAATGTCAGAGCAATGAGCACTTTTATCTTTGGGTTCCCCCTCCCAGCAGGTAAGGAATCCCATCCTATTGCATCTTTTTGGGAATGATTCTTGTGAACACGTTGGCTTCACTGCTGGACCTATTGTGCATGGGTTTTAGGTAGTAAAAATAATATAAACATAGTCTCATGTACTTCTAGGGATGATTTTAGGACAGCCCAAGCTGAGTAATATTTCTCTGATAAGCCATTGGGAGATCTCCATGTGCATCAGTGCTCCACACTGTGACTTGACCTTTAAGACTTGTAACACATAATAACATGGGCATGGAGTTAACTTAGCGAAGTTAAATATGTGTAGAGTGGTTTTCTGAATGACCCAAATATGCAGGCATTTGGCATAGCTATTAAACTGCCACTTGGGACATCCACATCTTATATCACAGTGCTGGTTTTAAGTCTGAATTCTTTCCGTGACTCCAGCTTCCTGCTAATGTACATCCAGAGGCAGCAGGTGATGACTCAAGAAATAATAGGGTTTCTGCCACCCATGTGGGAGCCCCAGATTGAGTTCCCAGGTCTCAGTTATAACTGAATGAGCCCCTGGCCATTAACGGCACTTGCAAAGTAAAGCAGCTATTTGGAGCTCACTCTCTTCTGTCTCTCTGCCTCCAAAATCAAATAAATAAATAAAAAATTTTAAAAATAAAGGACCCAGAAAACACTTATGTAGTCCTCTTTTAGTCTGCTTCACTTTATCAAATTTATGGCAGAATTAAAAATTAGGTAGAATTTGGAGACCATGTGAATCCTTGTCAGGTGGCTATAAACTGAAAAGAATTTTGGAAACTGGCCATGGAAATCCTCCTTAAAGCCCACAGGAATAGTGTTTTAAGAATACCCCTTACCCTCCCACTAGTTTTCTGGTATGGAATGAAGTTGAAGCTGATTCTTTCCCGATCTTTTCCATGTAAACGCTGCTAAGGCCTTGTAGAGAACATCATGGGTGTGTTCCTGTGGCCTTCCACTGCACAAGAGTCACATCAGCTATTTGTTTTATTCCTGGTTAAAATAGTCTGAAAGTGAAACAAAATCTTACCATACATTCCAGCAATTTGCCCCTAGCTTTTTATCTAACTGATTTGAAAATGTATGTCCACATAAAGCCTTTAAGAATATTTATAGGAGTTAGTTTATAATCTCTAGAAACTGGAGACAACCAACATGCCCTTCAATACATGAATGGGTAAGCAAACTGTGGTGCATTCATAAAGTGGTATATTAGTCAATCATAAAAAAGAGAAGAGTTATCAAGCCATAAAAAGACACAGAGAAATCTTGAATGCCTATCACTTCCTTGCTATATGAGGGAAGTCAGTCTGAAAAGGTAAGGTAGTGTGTGGTTCCATTTATAAGACATCATAGAAAGTCTGAACTTGAGCCATTAGTGGGTGAAAGGAGAAGATTGAAAGGGAGAAAGTGAGGCACAACAGGTTTTGTAGGGGGGCTTAATGTTGTGTATGTGACTCTTTGCCTTTCTCAGAACTCATGGAATTTTACTGCACCAAGAGTGGACTTGAACTTGATGAAATTCACCAAGGAGATGAGGCAATTCTAAGCTATAACTCAGACTGTGATAAATATGTTAACCGTATTACAAATGCATGAAAAACATCTATTATGGGGGCTAAGTAGCTAATCGAGGTCACTTTGGAAGGTGGTGGAGGTGGTGGAGAATATGATTAATGGCAAAAGGAACTCTACGTTAGCACCATACCCTATTTAGAAAAGTTGTTTCCTGTGATAATAAAGAATAATAATTCAGATAGCACTATAAATGCACTGGTTACTTAAACTTCAAGTAAAAATGGAATCAAAATGTTTATTTTGTTGCTAAAATTTTTGAAATCCATGCATAGTTTTATCATAAAAGCATTTTCATGAAATTTTAAAGATCCTCTCATGATTTTAAAAAATTTGCACAAAAAGAAACCTAACTTTAATTCCATTTTCCAACAAACTTTTCAAAGTGCCCTTGTGTATTGGAATTGAGAGATTAATTATACTGATTGCATACTGAGTCCACTGGATATTTAACTTTTGGAGTTAGAGGATACAAATAAGAAAGGTGTGGAGCTGGAAGAATCAGTGTGAATTCATGTTTAGTTTAATAGAGAAAGGCACATATAGAGACAGTTACCAATACCCAGGATCCAGACCTTGGTTTTATGATACCATTCTCCAAAAAGAAACTAGGGTCCTTCTGAGCAATGGCTGGTTCTAGGACTGGGACAGGGAGTATACGAGATGAGCATGAAGCTTCTTGCAGTGCTATAATGATATAAAAACTGCAGACAAACAGAAACTAAAACCAATAAACTGTAATGATGAGGACAAGTCCAAGAGAAATAGGAGCCAACTGCAAGAGCCCCCAGTGCCCAAAATGAGAATAGTTTGAGCAACAAAATCAATAATGTGTTGGAATACAACCCGAGGAATCAAATAAAACTCTGTGACTCCATACTGATTGAAATAAACAGGTGAGAAGAACTAAATCACAATTCTGCTATGCAGACAAATTACAAATAATTTATATGAATATTTGTTTTAAGAAGGTAAAGCCTAACACTGCCTTTTAAGTGTAGGCTGTGCCTAGAGATACCCTCTCAGTCAGTACAAGTGTAGTAAGTGTGGTGTGGAAACAAGGAACAGTAGTGACAATACTGTGGAGAAACCTGTCAAACACTGCCTCAAGGCCACCACAAACAGAGATTAGGCAAGCTGATCTACAAACGTTATGTATGTTAGGGTGAAGATGGCACTTCACCTCTTTGGTCTTCTTCCTCCGATCTCCAGACTCTCCTAAAAAAAAGTCCTGTGTAACTATGAGAAAATGCATTAGAGAAGCCCAAACTGAAGAACTGTCTATAAAATATCTGACCACTGTTCTTAAAACTGAGAGAAATTGTGAGAGCAAGATGTGCCTACACAGACATGACTAACTGCATTGTGATATCCTGGATAAGATCCTGGAACAGAAAAAAGACATGAGGTTAGAAACTAAGGAAGTCTAAGTAAAATATGGAGTTAATAAAAATTTACCATATTTTATTCATTGTGACAAATGTACCATCCCAATGTAAGATGTTAACTGTGTGAGGAACTGGATCCAGGGTGTTTGTGAACTCTGTACCATCTTTGCAGCTCTTTTATAAGCACAAAACTGTTCAAAACTAAAACAAAAACTTTTTATAAAATTTGATATAAAATATTTTTAGTGTTTAGTTGCTTCTATGAGTTTTTTTTCCAAATGCAATTTTTAAATAGGATCGATCATCTCTTCCTCATTCATGAATATCATTTTCATAATGGAGGCAAGTACGAAAGGAAGGAAACACGTGTAAACTCCCATCCCCAGCTTAGAGGGGATTCCACTTAGAGGAAAACTGTGCTTCTGAGCTCCAGTCACCAGTGACTTCACTCAGTTCTGCTAATCTAAAATATCCTCCCCTCATTTCTGATGCCACTCAGCCTGTCCACCTCAGTGTTCTTCTTGCTTAATCAATGCAGATGATTCCAGTGAGGATGCTAAATTGAGGGTCCTAGTCTGGCATCTCGGTTACCCACAGGACAGGTAGTGTGTGCATGCCCTTGCCATTTGTGTCGTTCCCCTGGGTGCTCTGGCCCTGACCCAGAGAGGCTGAGCTCTTAATGAGAGTGAGTTTAGGTCTCCCTTGCTCCTTCATCCCCATCCACTCTCCTGGGACTGACAACAGAAGCAGTTAGGGCCTGTTGTGCTGGTGTTGGCTGCTATTCAAAACAGAAACCATGTCGAAATCCGTGTGCGAGCTTGCCTGCCTTTCACCTTCCTTACAGACTGCAGAGACATTTATTGACAATGCTGAGATTTACCCAGATTATCCTTGAAGGTCTGCAAGAGTCCAGTTACCTACACTTGTTTGCAGTCTCATTTCTCAGAGGTCCGGAAAGGATATGCTGCAACAGTGATTGAGGTAGTGGAGGACACAGAGGAGGGAAAAGGAAACCTTCCTGAGAACAGAATAGTTCTCACCAGGCCTCAGGACTCTAACAGAAGAGGTGACTACCAGAGACTCAGGTGTGTTTTAGCAACCTTTACTATGGTGGGGAAGTTGCTTCTCCACTGACTGTGGCATCCCCTGCTAGGCTTGTGTTCACTATAGCTTTGCTATATGGACTTGAGGAAAAGAAGCATTTTGGGGCAGATGAGAGTTTGGACCTTTGGTTCCCTTCATGCATAAGATAATACCATAGCACTATAGGAAGCTCTTAAAAAAATGCCAACTAATGTTTTCATCTGTCACCTATTTTAACACTTCGAACAAGTTTTCCTTGTTTTATATTTAGAGAAATGATGACTCAATTCAGAATCCACTAGAAAGTGAGGAAGCCCTTGTTAAACTGTTAGAGATTATTGTTAAAAATTCCTTCCTTCGGGAAAAGAGGAAGAAGCCAACATTGATTTTCCCTTGTCAATTCAGAAAGAGATAATATAGATATCTACTAAATGCTTAATTTTCATAATAAAGTCACAAGCGATGCTTTTCTTTTCCTTCTTTTTTTTAAAAGTACAGCTATTAATATGCTCTTATTTGGAGTCTGATTTCTTACGTACCTCTAACTGCCTGATAATAAATCAACAGCTATCATTTATGAAGACAAGGGATCACTACTCAACTCCACTCAGAATTCTTCTGAATCACTAGTCCTAGCCATCAATTTCAGCAGCAATAAAGGCACCACATGGGGAGATCTTTCTTACTTCTTTCTGTTTACATTAAAATTTCACCTTTGTAAAAATGTCTTGCTGTTTTCCTTTCTTTTCTTATAGTTACTATCTCTTAAATTACACTATTAACATATATGCACACCATCATAGCTGTATTTCTGGAGTACTGGAAATTGCGCAATTATGTGCTTGAGCCATTTGCTCTTCTTTTTAAGAGCATCTGTGTTTCCCCATGAGTGCTCATTTCTGCAGTTTATAATTTTCATTTTGGAGCATTTTTGTGCTTTAGATCATTCTTCACTGGGAAATGGCAGCTGTATCACCTCAGATAGGATTGTATTTCAGAATCCTGGATTCTACCAGCCAATGTCTCAGAAGGAAGGCATAGTGGGGTGTGTGTGTGTGTGTGTGTGTGTGTGTGTGTGATTGTGTCAATCAACTCCTGTCTGATTATTCTCATTAGACCTCTCCCAACTTTTCTGCACTCTACTGGTTCAGGATCCCTCTGGCTGCTCTGTCATGTCCTTTACAGTAAGAATTGAGATGCTGGTAGAACTAGATTTGTTTGCACTGGGATGCATTTCTTGTTCACTTGCCTAACTGTCAACATTCATGTTAGAATCAGAAAAAAGTAGGATTTTGTGAATTTTAGTGTGTTCAACAGTGGTCAGTCAAAGATGTCAAATCATAATCCCGGGAACTGGTGTGTTCCCTCACATGGAAGAAGTCTTTGCAATAGTAACCTAATGGCAGATTTTGAAATGAGGACATTACCTTGGATTAATCCAGATGATCCTAAATGCCATCACAGATTTCAGTAGCTTCTCATAAGTGTCCTTATTTGAAATAGGCAAAGGGTGATGACAAAGATACACAAAAAGGCAATGTGAATACGGAAGCAGAGATGGCCATGGCAAAGTCACAAATCTAAAAATACTACGGAGGAAACCAAAAACAAAAGAGACAAAGGAAAGACAGTTCCTGACAGTCATCAGAGAGGATGGCCCTACTGGATTTGGATGTCTAGAATGCTGAGGGAATAGGTATCTGTTCTTTGAAGCTGCTGTTTGTGATACTTTGTTAGAACTGCGTCAGGAAACTAAAACAAAAGCAAAAGCCCCATAGGGCGATATGTGTCATAAATGCTATTCCTAACAGATGTATTAGATGATCAGAAACCTCCGGGATGCTCATCAGCGTTACTCTTGGGCATTATGATGCTCTCCTTCCTCTACAGCTGCACTGCTCAGTAGTGTGGCCACTAGCCACATGTGGCTCCTGAATAATTGAAATGTAGTTACTGGGACTGAGCAATTGAATTTTTAATTTTATTCAATTTTAATTAACTTAAATTTTTAAAACTTAATTCAGTTATTGGAAAACTTTCTAAATACACTTGGAACAATTTGAGTATTGGGATTTGTTTTTCCAGCTGTAAATTTCATGAAACACATATTTCAAATACTGCCAGTGGCAACTTAGCATCAAAATTGAGATGTGCTCAAAGTGTAAACCATATAACATATTTCAGAATGATTAAAAATAATATAACACTAATATCAGATTGATTATATGCTGAAGTGGCAAATTTCAGCATATTTTATTAAATATACTTTTTTTAATAACGCTTTTATTTAAAGAATATAAATTTCCAAAATACAGCTTATAGATTACAATGGCTTCCCCCCCCATAACTTCCCCCCCACCCGCAACCCTCCCCTTTCCCACTCCCTCTCCCATTGCTTCACATCAAGATTCATTTTCAATTCTCTTTATATACAGAAGATCAGTTTACTATATATTAAGTAAAGATTTCAACAGTTTGCCCTCACATAGCAACACAAAGTGAAAAATACTGTTGGAGTACTAGTTATAGTATTAATTCACAATGTATAGCACATTAAGGACAGAGATCCTACATGATATATTTTTTTTAAAAATTGATTAATTTTCTAGGCAATTTCCAATTTAACACCAAGATTTTTTTTTTCATTTTTAATTATCTATATACAGAAGATTGATTCAGTATATACTAAGTAAAGATTTCATCAGTTTGCACCCACACAGAAACACAAAGTGTAAAATACTGTTTCAGTGCTAGTTATAGCATTACTTCACATTGGACAACACATTAAGGACAGATCCCACATGTGACGTAAGTACACAGTGACTCCTGAAGTTGATTTTTAAATTTCATTTTACTTTTTAAATTGGGTTACTAGAAATCTTAAATGATACACTCATATATCTCACATTTTATTTCTTTTGGAAAATGCTGTCCTTCGGTTTCTCTTCTGAGTGACCTAGTAAACTGATCTTAGCAAATAGTCTCATTTCTCGTGGCTTATGGACCCGACTTTGACCACATGTCCGCTCTCATGGATGGTTAATTACTTTGGTTCTTTGATTGAAAGCAATCATCTGTGGAACTAGATTTTAAAAATGAACATTAAAAACTCTTGTCATTCACTATAGCATGTGAAAGAAAAATGACCCATGATCACACATATATTCTTAGAAAATACAGTATTCTTGATTTTTTTTTATTTGAGAATATTTACAGAATTGGAAATGAGATACCCTGTCTTGAAACTATTGAGTTTTCAGAGCTTTGGCAAGGATATTATCGTTCCATTTTTCATGTTTCTGGATATTCTCTGTACCAGCAGTACTTTTATTCTTTCTTTACTTTATTTGCCTCATGAATCTCTTTTAAATAATTTAAAAATAACATTGTTACATGATTATTTGAATCAATAGCTTTAATTAAATTGATTAAAAATGTCATTTCACTTGCATAATACAATAATGTTTCTAATTTCTCTGCTATTACAGTAAATATAATATGTTTTAAAAATTATTCCTTTAAGACAATTTCCATGATAAAAAATAACTGCATCAAACCAAGAATTGTAAGTAGAAACATTATTACCTCCTAGTCTGTTCTAGCCTGATTATAGATCTGAAAATCTCGAGTCTGTAAATCTCTCTTTATTTGGTGTTTGGTCGTGGTCCACTTTTGTTTGTTTCTCCTCTTGGATCTTCAGCTAATGAATGCCTTCCATAGATCCCTGCCATATTGCTGTCTCATCTACATCTGATACTGCCTAAGATTTGAGACCCAGAAGAGAGAATCCACAAGTGTATCTCTTAAATCACAAAAGCTGAAAAGGAACTAGAAATAACTTAATTGTTCTCTCATTTCACTGATGATACATAGTTCAGAGTCAAAGCTAGAACTAGAACAAAAGCACTTCTTTCTGCTAAATCATGCTTTTACACTGAAAATGATCTGAGCACGCCCCGACTATTACGCTATTCCATGATCTCAACTCCCAAAAGAATATGATTAAACCAGAAAAGGTACAGTTATATTACATCAATTAAAAGGAAAAAAAACTGAAAAGCTAGTCCTTGAAAAATTGGAAGTGAATAAGAGAGGGAGGAGATGTAAAATTTGGGACATGCTCAATCGGAATGGCCTCAAATGATGGAGTTAGAATTGTGCCAGGGGATTCCAATACAATCCCATCAAGGTGGCATGTACCAAGGCCATCTCATTAGTCCAAGTGATCAATTTCAGCTCACAATTGATCACACTGATAGGTCTAAGAGTCAAAGGGATCACACAAGCAAGACTAGTGTCTGCTAATACTAACTGATAGAATGAAAAAGGGAGAGAATGATCCAACATGGGAAGCAGGATACACAGCAGACTCATAGAATGGCAGATGTCCTAAATAGCACTCTGGCCTCAGAATCAGCCCTTAAGGCATTCGGATCTGGCTCAAGAGCCCATGAGAATATTTTAGGCATGGAAAGCTAAGACACCCTGAAAAACAAAAAAAAGAAGACCTAAATGAAAGATCTCTGTGAGTGAGATCCCAGTGGAAAGAACGGGGCCATCAAAGAAGGAGGTACCTTTCTCTGAAGGGAGGAGAGAACTTCCACTTTGACTATGACCCTGTCGGAATAAGATCGAAGTCAGCGAACCCTAAAGGCTTCCATAGCCTCGGCAACTCATGACCAGAGCCTAGGGAGATTACTGACGCCATAAACAAGAGTGTCAAATTGTTAGGCCGGCGCCGTGGCTCAACAGGCTAATCCTCCGCCTTGCGGCGCCGGCACACCGGGTTCTAGTCCCGGTCGGGGCGCCGGATTCTGTCCCGGTTGCCCCTCTTCCAGGCCAGCCCTCTGCTGTGGCCCGGGAGTGCAGTGGAGGATGGCCCAGGTGCTTGGGCCCTGCACCCCATGGGGAGACCAGGAAAAGCACCTGGCTCCTGGCTCCTGCCACCGGACGAGCGCGGTGCGCCAGCCGCAGCGCGCCGTCTGCGGCGGCCATTGGAGGGTGAACCAACGGCAAAGGAAGACCTTTCTCTCTGTCTCTCTCTCTCACTGTCCACTCTGCCTGTCACAAAAAAAAAAAAAAAAACAAAACAAAAAAAAAAAAAAACAAAAAAACAAATTGTTAAATCAACATCAGGAGTCACTGTGTACTTACGTCTCATGAGGGATCTGTCCTTAATGTGTTATCCAATGTGAAATAATGCTGTTACTAGTACTGAAGCAGTGTATTTACACTTTTTGTTTCTGGGTGGGTGCAAACTGATGAAATCTTTACATAGTATATATTGAATCGATCTTCTTTATATAAAGATAATTGCAAATGATTAAAAATCTTGGTGTTAAACTGGAAATTGCATAGACAATTAATCAATTTTTTTAAAAAAAATCATGTAGGATCTCTGTCCTTAATGTGCTCTACATTGTGAATTAATACTGTAACTAGTACTCCAACAGTATTATCATTTTGTGTCTCTATGCGAGGGCAAACCGTTGAAATCTTTACGTAATTTGTACTAAATTGATCTTCTGTGTATAAAGAGAATTGAAAATGAATCTTGATGTGAACAGAAGGGGAGAGGGAGCGGGAAAGGGGAGGGTAGGGGGAGGGAGAGAAGTTGTGGGGGGGGGGGCATTGTAATCCATAAGCTGTTCTTTGGAAATTTATATTCTTTAAATAAAAGCTTTATATATTTAAAAAAAAAAAAAGTGATAGGTGGTGGTTCTGATGCCAGTATAGCTGTGGATGAATCCTGAAATCACAAGATGCTGTTCCCTCACTCCTCACACTGTACCTAGAACGTCTGGGACTAAACTAGGATTCTGGTCACAGAACAGACAGTTCGACAATTGTATTAACCATTTCTAGTGCCATTTGTAAAGTCCCATGTGAAGTTCCTAAGACAAAAACTAAATTCTTAGTCATATACGTATGTGTCCTGGGATAAGAGATAATGTATATATTCTAGGTTTTTAAAAATTACACCTATTTATTTTTGCTTTATTAATTCTGAACCAAAATATTAGTTATTTTGTCATAAATTTTGACATATTAGCAATACTTAAGGTTCAATTTGAACAAATAGTAGTTTGTTTGTATGGACATGCTTTTAAACACTTTGAAAATGGTATTTATTTAGCATCTAGGTTTGCTTTTCGGTGTTCATGCTCACAAAATTCAAATCTGTATGTTCCTCTTCTCAATTTTCTGGCCAGTGCCATGACTCACTAGGCTAATCCTCCGCCTGTGGCGCCAGCACACCAGGTTCTAGTCCCAGTCGGGGTGCCGGATTCTGTCCCAGTTGCCCCTCTTCCAGGCCAGTGCTCTGCTGTGGCCCGGGAGTGCAGTGGAGGATGGCCCAAGTGCTTGGGCCCTGCACCCACATGGGAGACCAGGAGAAGCACTTGGCTCCTGCCTTCGGATCAGCACAGTGCGCTGGCCGCAGCAGCCATTGGAGGGTGAACCAACGGTAAAGGAAGACCTTTCTCTCTCTCTCTCTCTCTCTCTCTCTCTCTCTCTCTCTCACTGTCTACTCTGCCTGTCAAAAAAAATTTTTTTTCTGTTCCTTTTGGTCATGGTCTTCCTAAAGGATATATGGTGTCCTATCTCTTGTTATAACTACATTGTTGATCCATCTTTGGAGTCTTGCCATACTAGGCATAGTGACCAGAGTCAGGTAACATACATGGTCACGATGACCCAGTCAGGGAAAGGCAGAAATGGATAGAGCTCTCTGGAATATCTGCTAATGCTGATATGCAAGGTGTTGCATCTACAACACTGAACTATTTTTTCTAGGCTTTATATTCCTAGTTTGGAAGGCTAGGATCATTCCAGGATTAGCTACCTCAATGACTTGGGAGGTAGTAAATTGACACAGAGTGTGAAACATGTTTGTAAAGCACAAATAATTGCATTAGGTTACTTTAGGGACTCTACTGGATTATTGAAACAAAGAGAATTGGAAGGAGAAAATAATATGAATTCAAGAAATAAGTCATGAAGATGACCATGGGCCTAGAATGAGTCATCTTCAGGTATAGCATTAGCAAAATTTATCAGGTATAGTTGAGGGAAATGCAGGGGAGCTTTTCAAATATTGCACTAGAAAATTTTGGTAGAGATTGAGACAGTAATGTTAATTTTATGCTTGTCTTATTTTAAAAGATTATGCATCCATTTGCAGTTCTTTGTAAACTATCAACCTGCATTATAGTTGCAGGATAACCTTATTGTGAAGGGATATGTGTGACTCTCATTTGTTGGGTGATACTTACATTTGTTGGAGAAGGGGGAGCTTATTGATTAATATGAAAGCCTACCTGTGCTGGTGATTCTGGGAAGCTGCTGTTCCAATCCTCTTAATATCTTAGTGTTACAGGTACTTCATTATGTGTGCATGGGTAGAGGGTGGGGAAAACAGAAACAGTTAGTTCCCTGAATTGGAGGGTAGACATTCCAAGGGAAACATTTTTTGGAAATGTTGTATCTGTTGCTTTGATTTTTAGCACTTCAGTGGACTTCTCATGTATGTGTTTTGATTGTCATTATGATTAACCATTTGCTTATCTCTCTGGTGTTCTCTGTAAAGTGGATTTTGGTTAGTTCTCTGCTCAGTCATGACAGGTGACCTCTGAAAGTAGCCATAAATGTACATGTACACATGATATGTGAATACAGGGAGTTCTTTCTGCTGTTTCTTTTGTACACAAAGTTTTCTGCAAAGCAATAGCTTCAACTTTTTGCCCTTTTCAAACTCTCCAATCCTCAGGAGGTTATTTTCAGTGAAGTGGTGAGAGCGAAGAGTTCAAATAGGATTGATTTGATAGAGCTATGATGTGAAAAATCCCACAACATGCTGTCTTTCTGAAATGGCCAATCATGGAAACGTTAAAATCAGAGTGGAGAAGGAAGTGGAGACATCCCCAAAAGGCACCTGAATTAAAGAGTGACAGCCCCTTGCCATTCCTGTAAAGGGAGATCACAGTATTAGAGAATGAAAAATCGTTAGATATTCTGAAGAAGCATCATTTGTGAACTACAAACAGCTTCCACAATAATTTAGTGCAAAAAAAATATCCCCACTACCCTCTCCTCACCAGTGACCCAGGAAATTAAAAGAAAACCTTCATATTTCTTTTGCCCATCTGTCTACCCATTTTCTCCAAAGTATCCAATTTTTCTTCCTTGTATTTTATTCTTATCACAAATTTTTCCCTTTAATATTTCAATAGAGTAATTGGTTTATTTCTCTTGTGCTATTAATTATTCTCAAAGCTATATACTCTTTAAAGTTGCCTATCAGGGCATAACAAATCTCACCCAAGGGCTCAGCTTTCTGAAAGATTGCTGTCTAAGAAAGCTGGTGATAATGGCAGCAGGCGAATGGATGGAGGACCACTAAACCATACTGTGGAGTGACTTGATGACCAAGTGTCAGCACAGAGTTCTAGAATTGTGGTCTTGCAATGGACTTAACCTCTGAGTAGCTGCCCTTGCCAAGGTCATTTAATCCAGTAAAGCAAATCTAGACACTTTGTCATTTGTGACATTTAATATTTGCACAAAATGTACAGAAAAATGTTTTGCACAATATAACTCTAGCTAAAACCATATCTTTATTGTTATGAATATATGGGTACATGAGCATCTGTACAGAAATCGAGATTTGTTTAAGCATGTAGAAAATAAGCATCATCCTATTGCTTCAATAAAGTTACAGCTTTTCTGATGGCCACCCTTTCAATCCATGTGTACATGTACTGCAGCAGCTTGAGAAATGAATTAGAGATGAAGGAAGCATGGATATATGGGTCTTTGAAGAGTTTGTGACTAAGCTGCTGGGAAGTAGGTTGGAGGGAGAGGAGACAACTAAGGAACAGAACCTACAGAAACCATGGAACTTCAGTGTGATTGAATCAGGACCACCACCTCTGTTTCTGTCATAGCAGGAGTTAGAGGGATGTGGATACAAATAGATATACAAATAAAATTACAAGAAAATGATGAGAGTCTATTGGCGACTTGTCTTGGTTTGTAAATGAAGGCTGAGGGAAAGTGCAGCTGAATGCAAAGGAGGGAGGGTTGTAGAAACTTTGAATAGACAAGAGGAAGTGTTAAAAATTATCTTAATGGATAAACAGATTTCTAGCACACTGGTGGAATCGCCTTACAGCACTGACTTGCTTTTTGAGGTTCACAGTCATGCAATTAAAACAGAACGAGCTAAATACCAGGAGTGATTTTTTGTAGGAATGTTTAGTTGTTTAGGTGCAAGTACAGAAAAGATTGATGGTATAATACTCTCAGGGTTGGAATCTTGCCAAGTGACTAGAACAGAGGGGACTGAGATCATCTGCAAGACAGATAAGCAAGTAAACAATCAACAAGGAGGTGGATCCAGGAAAGGATGAATGGGATATTTGGGAAACAAAGGATGATGGCAGTAGCAGTACCCCAGCAAGTCAGGGTGAAAATTTAGAAGCAGTGGTCAAATATCAGAATATTTAAAATTGAGTTTCTAGTTAGCATGAGGTCCAGAATGTGCCCTTGACCGTGCACTTGAATTGGAAAGTTGTGGAAGAAAGCAGAAAACAAGGAAAGCAGCAGCAAGTTGAGTGATTCATTAATGTGGGTCCTGAACACACTATGAATAATGGCAACAGTTGTGGCATGAAGGAGCTATGTGGTAACATATTTTATGAAATAAAGGAAGTGACAAGAAGGTATGGAGGTAACTGCCTCGGTAAGGTAAGACTGATTTATCAAGATGGTATGCATCTTAAAGGTGTCGTGGTTTTTGTAAGGGGAGGGCGTGGTAATGGCCTGGAAGCCACAAGGGGAAGTAAGAAGGACACCAGCCCCACTCCCTGGCCTTGAGTTAATGGTGTAATGGAAGGAAACGCCATCACTGCTTGAGGTTGCAGAAGAAATCTCATTCTCAGAGGAGAATGAGGATTCAGCTAAGATCAGGAGGTGAAGGAAATGTTCTAAGAAAACAGTGATAGACAATATCGCAGGGAAGTGAGGAGAGAGTAGGGATTGGATTTGAATAGGAGATGAATTGAAAAATGTGGACACAAGGATGGCTTAAAACAAACAGCCCAGAGGTTGTAGGTCACTGTTGGTAGCTGAGGTAAGCAAGAACGAGAGGCTTTGGTGAGGCAGTCCTGAGGGATCTCACACAGGGTGTTTTCAGGTCTCTGTCATGGGATGATGGGGTTTCCTAGGCTTTTGAATCCCTAGAGAAGGGGTAGTGCTGCTCCAGTGCAGTTCTGATCATCTGTCTTTATATGGACTTCCCCAGGAAGTTCTGTCTGAAGTGCCGGTGTGGCTTTCAAAAATTAGAAACTACAAGGGTGCTTCAAAAACTTCATGGAAAATTGGATTGAAAAATAAGTTGAATTTGGCGCAAAAGAAGTTTGAAATTCATGTATAGTTTTGTCATAATGCACATTTCCCATGAATTTTTTGAGGAACTCCTATTACTTCTCATTCTCTTTCTTAACTTGTCATCAAGCCCAACTTGGTTTAATCCCTGGGACATACAGAAAGAGAATGATTGACTTACTTTCTTTAATTTTCGGTGGCTATCTTTTCCTGTCACAGGACATGTAGATTTGATCATAATTGGGTTTGTGGGTAAGGACTGGAGCAGAGAAAGAAAAATTTACCAGGAGACAGGGAGTCATGTTGAATAAGCAAAGAGTTGTGAATTTTTTCTTTTTCTTGTCAGACAAGATGTTGAATCTCTTGTCAGGGAATAGCATGGCAAACCGTGGACAACCCTATCCATTAGGGAAGATTTATATACATCAAATTCATTCCAAGCTCAAAAGAGGGCTGAGAGCTAGGACAGACATGTCTAAATGGTGCCAACTCACATGTAAGTTGAGGTATGCTCTGTCCCCTCCCACTCCGCCCTTACAGCAGATGACAGCAGCTTCTCTTTGCTAACTTTTCATTCCGTGGGTGAAGGGAGCCAGGCCCTTTTTTTTTCCCCTAGATTCATGATTTTTCCAGCATCTAGATTGTATGTCAGTGACATCAGGGCTCTCAGCCACCCCTAGCCTCCTCCTCTTCTTTTTTTAATCCAAAGTAACAACATCTGGATAATTAGAATGATTAGCGTTCTTTTATAGCTAGAATTCTCAAACATTTGTGTTGGCTGAGATAATGGAATTTCCCCTCACATAATCTCCTATCTTCAGTATGCTAAGCAACATAATTTTCATATTATGAGAGCTCAGTTCTTCCTTTTGGGGCAAAGATCCAAGCCATTTTTGAGCATAGATGAGACAAAGTGATTTCCTAAATCAACACCTGTCAGAGAAGTTTCTCTTTCAGAAGTTTTCTATAAATGACTCTAATTATTATCATTGTAGTTCATTGATCCTATTGTTTGGTTTCCTAGAATTTTAATGAGCTCTGCTTATCCCATCTATTGAACTTTCTCCTCCTCCTTTGCTTTCTCAGGAAAGACTTCCTGATAACGGATATGTGCCGTTGCTATTCATAGCTGAAAAACTGTTTTCCCCTTTTTGTATTCCTTGTGTGATAGGTTTGTCTTTGCCTAATTACCTGTGTCTATCTACCTGTGAGGGAAGAGTACATACCTTGTCCATTTCTGTATACCTGGTATCCAGTGCAGAGCTTCATATTGAATCATTTGTTGAATGACTAAGGACCCTGGTTTTGAATTTGAAATATTATTAGTTACAAGAATCTGTCATGAAACTAGCCATGCATTTCCTAAAAACTATACTGTCTCACCTTCAGTGTGTTTTTTTTTAAACTCAAACAAATTTCAGTGCTCAGCAAATTTCGGGATATTCAGTATTTGTTGAGTTGAACAGTGAGTGCCCAAAGTTAAAAGTAGCATCTGGAAATGTAACTATGATCCAGATCACTTGCAGCTTAAAAATGCCCCCATATTTATCAAAGACTGCTCCAGAATTTTACTTTAAGTTCTTTTGCCTCAAACTTCTTCCTCTATTGTGTGTAAATAAGCTAAAAATTTTGCTACCCATCCTCATTCTTTCTAATGCATTCACACATTATCTAGTGAATGTCCTTGAACAGATTGATTTTAATAATAAAAAAAGGATTTTATTTTTTTTAGGAAATGGGCTCTTTCCTACTTCCTAAAAAATATCCATTGAACTTTCAAGGTCACTATTCCAGTATTCATGCTCAGGAAGTCAAATATGATACTACTGTATAAAAGGAAGAATCAAGACTGCATTCCATGTTAAAGCAGCTTACCCACATAAGGGACAGGATTACAAGCAGCAGAATTGTGAATCACATAACAGTCCAGGTCTTAAGGTTAATGTCAAGTACAAATAATCTATAAAAAATCAGTTTTCAATGGAAATGCCCCTGTGGAAAGAGGGTAAACAGATAAAAGACAGGGACAGGCAAGTAGTTAATATTAAAAAAAAAAAAAAAAGAGAAAAGTTTCAAAGAGATTGCCACAGCATTGGTGTGAGCCTTCACCCACCTTCTTCCATGAAGGCCACAGTCAGGACTGAATCAGGTATAATTTGGCAACAGGTGATCCTATCCAGACCCTGGCATGTGCAATCTAATTTTCTAGGTTGGAGACTCATCTAGAGAAGAATTTCACTGATTTAATGAATCTTTCAATGCTTAGGTCATGAGTAGTTTTGGTAATTTAAAAATGTCATAATTTTAAATTCAAGATGGCCAATGACTCCACTTTTCAGATCTTACTTTATCTTCTAAGTTACCTTATTGTCATGTTAACATATATTGAAGGCATACCATCTTTTGAGTGTTGAGAAAGCTACTAGCCCCAGTATCCTTGAACTAAGATTCTGATTTGGTAGAGTGACATTCAGAGGAAACACACCAAACCCTAGTTAAAGCTTCAGAGGAGACCACTTGAGCACAGTATCTAAAGTTCTTTTTGTGATTATTTGTTTATCTTCATCTTCTTAAAATGCTAATGTCCTCAACAGCCATGGAGGGAACAGACTGAAACCAGGAGCCTGGAACTCCACTGGGACTCCCATGTGGGCGATAGTGCCTGAGTTCTTGAACCATCATCTGCTGCCTCCCAGGATTCATTCATTGAAAGCAAAATAGCCAGAGCTTGACTATGCCTTCCAATGCAGCTTATGAGCGTCCCAAAATAACTTTAACCAACTGTACCCCAAACAAATAATCTTAAGAATGCATGTGACTTATCCCTGTGAGGAAGCAGAGAAAGATATGTTGTATATAGCCAAGTATGTAGTTCTATGTGTGTTATAGGGTGAGGATAACAAAAAGCAACTGAAAAGACTAAAAGTAAAGAAATGAGGAGTTAAGCAAGTGTCAGAGTATCGAAAGGAATTTCATGCTGTATTAATGAACTTGAAATGTATCCCAAAGAAAGAATTTAAGCATAAGGAATGTGATGTCATATCTTCAGTCAAGAGACTCTGCTGAATAGATTTTTGAAGCAAACAAGACAATTTATAAGTGCTCCAATTCAGTAATATGGGTCAGGGTTGTAGTGATCAGAAGTAGAATTTAAGAGAAAAAAATAGGAGTTATTAGAGGGAGAAGAGTACAGGACTTGTGCTACCACCAATATAATTATCCTGCTATCATTACATATATGGTTTATTACAGAATATAAAACAGTAATGGTGAAAATATATTTAGATACATTGACTGAAAGGTATGTGCTAGACTGTTAAAGTAAGGAGTGTTTTTAAGGAACACCCATTGGATGAATATGAGGATCAGGTCAAGAACTGAGGTTACATCATAAACTAAGAAACATGGGCTTAGATCTTTGTGTAAGGGGTTGGGGATAGAGTAGAGATTGACAGTTACTTGTCTCCATAGGATCCTCTACAAAATAATCTGTAGTAATGTTGTAGGGCAATGAAGGTGATTTCAGCTTTTGTCTTGTGGTGAAGAATTTTCCCATGGACAGGGACAGTGAGCAAAGCAAAGTTTACTGAAAGTAAGAAACCTCCTGCCACAGAAGTCAAGAGGGGAATTCCAAGGCAAGAATTGCCAGGGTAGCGTGTAGGTGCTACCTCTTTTATACTCAAAGTACATCTCTCTAATTGCCCCCTTTATGAGAAGCAAGTACATATTCAACCAATCAGCAAGCCAGAATACAACCAATCAGCAGGCAAGGATTAGTAATTATGTTTCACCCTGCTTTCATTCACCCCTTCAGGAATCCTGGGCAAGCCCCAAGTATTTTGCATGATCTCTGGTGATGTTGGTGTTGGAGTAGTGGTAGAAGGAGTCTAAGGCTGTAGTGGCTTATGTCTGTGTTTTGTCTCACATAAATGTAGTTGACTCTTTTTGCTGGGTTCTTCAGGAGCCACACAGCTCTAGTGTTAGTGCTGTTTCCTTTCTACCAGGTCACAGCTTCTCCTGTCTACCAGGTTCATTGACTGCTGCTGCCATGTGGGTTGCTGTTCCTCTTGTTAACGGAGGTTCTTTGTCTCGTGACCATAAAGAATGAGGTACATGGATAAGGAAAGAGTGAACCAAGATCTCTGGTAGCTTAGAAGGACTACTAAGAAGGCCTGTCTGCCTGCCCTGAGCTGTCTCTCAAGATTGCCTGATTCAAACTTATGCATTTCTAAAGCAAGATATTCTCCCTCATTTGTTGATGTGCATGCTGATGAGGTCTGCTGTGTGAAACAATCAGGGAAGTGTATTGGAATAGCCTGTTTTGTTGCACAAACTCTGTGCAGAGTGCTCAATGATGTCCTTTTGCAGATGCAACAATATCTCAATATTACATTTTATATGTTTCCCCTGTCTCTTGTCTCCCCTTTCCTCAGGACTCTTAAAGTTACCCTTTGTGTTTTCCTTTGCTGTGTGTTTTTCTTCCCACAGACCCCTGGAGTTCTTATCTTTTATCTTTTCTTGTCAGTTTATAATACAAAGTTTATACTTTAACTTAGATACATAGAATTATAGTAAGTTTACTCTTTTAACATGTAAACATGTGATTCATAGCTTATTTTCCATGATTTCCACTAAAATGCTACCTGTTGTTGTTACCATTGTTTCTTTAAATGCAGTGAGTCTTACTTCTCTCACATGTTTAACATCTTTTTTGTTTATCTTTTGTTTTGGGCAGTGTTGTTACCTTCTACCCAGATGTGATTCTCCTTGCATTTATCCTACTTGGGATTTATTTATCTTCTTGAATCAGTCCCTTGATGTTTTTGATCTTACTAGAAATAGTCTTGACCAGTGTCTCTTCAAATATTACTCCAGTTTTTATCATGTGTCCATTACATACATGTTAAAGCTCCAGTCTGTTCTATCTAATCTGCTGTTTAACCATATATTTTCATAATTTCAGTTATTGGATTTTTTAGCTCTAGAATTTCTATTTCATTGTTTTTTACAGATTACAATCCACAGGTGAAATTCCTCATCTTTTCATATACCTTCTTAACATATTATTCATAGTTATCTTGAATCCATATTTAATAGTTCCAAAAATGGCGCCTGCTCTTTGTCTTGCTCACCTTTGAGAGGTGAGCGGAGAGAGAGAAGCTCGTGTCCGTATGGGTCACTTTTTTTTTTCCCTCTCTCTCTCTCTCTTCTAGTTAGCCTGGTGAACTTTTCCCTGCAGGGTTTCAAGCTTTGTTCGCTCTAGGCTCCCTTTTCCGCTTCCCTGCTGGTAATTCGGGCTATTGATGTTCTGCTCACCTCGCGTTCCAGCGCTGGTGTGTTGAATCTGCTGCTGGTGTCCCAAACTGCGGGCTCCCACGCTCTCCACGCAGGTCCACTGTGAATCTCCAGTTCCGGAAGGGTTTTCTCTGCTGTATCTTCCCCTACTCTTCCTTGAACCTGCAGTATCTCCACTTTTATTAAACTGTCTCTCCCCAGACTATCGGTGTGCTCCCTTCCTATTCCGCCATCTTGCCGCTCTTCAATGGTTTTCATCAATGTATCTGTTCCTATTCTCTCTTTTTTCCTTCTTTGTTTGGATCTATTATTCCCATTTTGTGATACAGCTGGCAACTTTTTACTGAATGCTGGACATTGTATGCGGTAAATTTCTGGAGGTTCCGGATGAAATTAGGAAGCAATTTTATTTTCCTCCAAGGAAACTTTGATTTTCCTTTGGAAGATAGATCTAGGACAGTGTTTCTTAACCCTTTAAAATTACTACCTTACTAATCAGCAGTTTTAGATACTGTGTTTCCTAATTACCTCATGGCCCCATGAAATTGTATCACTACAGATAGACTGTGAATCTGCTGTTTGATTATTTATTTATATTTGAAAGACAGACGGAAAGAGAGGCAGAGAGACAGAACTCCCATTCCCTGGTTCACTCACAATATGCCCACAACAGTATGACTAGCCCAGGCTAAAGCTGGAAGCCTGGAGCCAAATCTGAGCGCCCACGGCAGGACCAAGCACTGGTGCCATCGAGGACTGCCTCCCACAGTTAGCATTAGCAGGAAGCTAGACTGAGAAGTAAAGTTGCAACTTGAACCAAGGCACTTCAATATGGGAAGAAGGCCTTCAAATGATGTTGAAAGCACTGCAGCAAGTTTTGGCCCTTAAATCTGTTAATGTTTGTATATATGTGCTTTATACGTAAAAATTATACAGCTTAGTATTTTATTTAGTGCAAGTTTAACAATGACTGACCAAAGTTTTAAGTTGAGCTAATTTAACAATTAAAATTGATTAACATTTCTCCTAACATGTTTTCTGAGCTTTTCATATATTAGGTTAAATGTTCAAATTAACAGTTTATATAAATATATAATAATCACAATGCATTCACATTTAAAACTAACAATTGTCAGAGCTGATGTTATAGCATAGCAGGTAAAGCTGCCATCTGCAATGCTCGCATCCCATATGGGCACCAGTTTGAGTCCTGGCTGCTCCACTTCTGATTCGGTTCCTTGCTAATGTACCTGGGAAGGTAGTAGAGGATGGCCCAAGTGCTTATGCTCCTGCACCCACATGGATGATCTTGAGAAAGTTCCTGAGTCCTGGCTTGGGCCTGAGCCAGCCCCAGCTGCTTGAGGCCACTGGGAGAGTGAACCAATAGATGGAAAATCTCTCTCCCTCCCTCCCCTCCTCCCTCCCTCCCTCTCCCCCCCTCCCCCTCCTTCTCCCTCTCCCTCTCTACATAACCCTGCTTTTCAAATAAATAAGTCTTTAAAAACTAACAATTTTACAACAAAAGTAAAATAATTTTAAAAATTAGTTTCTTAAACTATTTTAGTGGTTTTACTTAGCTTTTGCATGATGTGGAAATTAATATTAGCTTATGTCACTGTCAGATATTTTGATATTTGTTCTTTTAAGCTCTTGGAATGGTTAATGATGGATAAAGTAACTTCTATAGAGTGAAATAATAAAATTTAAATATTTTTATTAAATTTTCATAATCTGACTCACATGCACAGAGCACTGTAGCTATAACATAAGCAACACTCATAAGGAGTCACCTCTTGCCATGGATGTGACTTTGAGATTGTTTCCTTTGATTATATACCTCCCTTCACCATAGTTTTACAGCACAGATCTTGTATACATTTGTGTATCTTCTATGAACTCATTTTAATTTTTTTTAGATTTAATTATTTGAAAGGCAGAGTTACAGGGAGGTAGGGGGTGGAGAGAGAGCATGAGCTCTTCCATCTGCTGGTTAATTCCCCAAGTGGCTGCAGTGGCCAAGGCTGGGTCAGGCCAAAGCCTGGAGACAGGGACTTGTTCTGGGTCCCTCACGTGGGTGCAAAGCCCCAAGCACTACGGCCATCCTCTGCTGCTTTCCCAGGTGCATTAGTAGGGAACTGGATGGGAAGTCGAGCAGGAGGACTCAAACCAGTACTCATATAGGATGCCACTGTCACAGGTGGCATACCACAACACCAGCTCCTGAACTCATTTTCAGTATTGCCCAGCTGGTACCGACGAAAACCCACAAGGAAGAAAAGCAACATTAAAGAATAAGGTTTTTTTGGATGGAGTTGAGCTTTGGTGTCCAACTAACTGAACATCTATGATTTTTCCTTAGTACCCAAGGACCAGTCTTTACTCCTTAGGGCCACTGTCACCAGTGTTGTGGAGAACATGTGAGCTAGGGATTGATATATTTTGAAGGCATTGATATATTTTGAAGCTAATTTGCTCTTTTGCACAGACTATAAACTGTCAGAGTTCTCAATAAAAAGCTTACGCCGTTTACCTCTGATCCTTTGTTTGCTAGTGCTAAAATCAAATTTTTGTCTTCTCAGTATCTTGAGAGTGTGAAACAGTCTACTTGGTTTTGTAACTTCCTATCTGCTTTATTTTTGTCTTTCTTTTTAAAAATTTTGGTCTTTAGGCTTCCTGTCTGGTACCAGCTAGGAATATTCAAGTATCTTGAGGGTAAAAGTGTCAATAAAGAAGGGTTCGCTTCTTTTAAGTTCTCATTTTTTCTTCCATCTCAGCCCCCTCATGCTAACTGCCTTACTAATCCTGAACTTCAATTTCCTTCTCCCCAGTCTCACTCATGAGCTTGTCAAAAGTTTTGAGCTCCTACTTTATGATTGCGCTTTCAACCGTGTACAGCTTACAAAAGGCAAAAGCTTTGAGCAGAAAACCAGTGGCGGAAGCTGAACTCACCTGGATGAGTTTCCTTCCTGAGACCTTGGATCGTTAAACACTGGCTGGCTTGGTGGCCTGTGAGCAAGCCCTGTGCCTTCTGTATCTTATGCAGCGTCTGTACTTTGCAGGAGGAGGGGCAGTTTGAATAGCATGGATAGAAGCAGAAGCTCAATTCAATGCTGTGGATTGGTTGAAAGTTTGATTAGCTTCTGTCAGAGATGATTGAGAAAGACTTCAGGCTGGATAGGCAGATGTTCTACTAACAAATGATGAATGGTGAAATTACTATTATATTATTAATATCTTTCTCTTCAATTGAACCTCAGACAGTTTTGGGGGGTTAGTCAGATGCTTCATTTTAAGGGAAACCGATGAGGAAGGAAAGTTAAAGTTGGATTGTTTGCTTTATAGACACTTTTCCAAACATATTGAGCGCATGTGTTTCTGCTCATTGATCAGAATAACTGCTCCATTTTCATAACCAACCCTGGAAGGCTGAAGTTTTCTTGAATTCCTAGAAGTGAACCATTGAGAGGTAGTGTGTTTATCTCTGGTATCTTTTGTCTCATGATTTGGGATTGGCTTTCCACTAGACCTTTCCCGTTCTACCATTTGTGAGTTGCTTTTCTCTTTTCCTTTTATGCCTCTGGTCTAATTCTCTGCCAGCAATCAGAAGTGGAAGGTTCATTTTTATTGTTACCCCATCTCTATCCACAGCTGAAATACAACATTGAGCTGCTCCTCAAGTTGCTCCCAGATGCTATTATAAAGCAGTTTCATCCCTTCACTTCCTAATACTCTTTTCCTTGTGCCCTTTTAAAGGAGGCAGTAGAATGTTTTCCTAGTCACTCATAAAAGTTTAATGCTGTTGCTTCTCTTTGAGGCCTGACTACAGAATCTAATTCCACTGATAAAATGTATCTTGTTTGTTGTTTTGAAAGGCAATGAGAATAGTTTCTTTTTTTTTCTATTTATCTTATCTGAAATTTTCTGTGAAATAAGTCAAGAAACCAACTTAGTTCTTTAGTCAGTGCTTCAGGACTTTTAAAGTAGCTAATATCTCTGCGTGTCTAATTAAAATATTTCAATAGTTTTATTATTTAAATAAGGCCACTGAGTTGATTGGTTTTTCCCCCGATTCTTTACTGAATAATGTTGTTATTTATTCTTCCATTCAACATTATAAATTAAGCCATTCCTCTGTTTTAATAGTTTCCAGCCTAGTGGAGTGAATACAATGACAAAGATAAGTCCTTTGGATTAAGGGATGCCAGAGACCAAACGGGCTGGGAAAATTCGATGAGGCTGTGAACACAGAAGGCTGGATATATTTCTATTTTGATAGTCCTCTTATAAGGGTAACAGATTAAGAAGGTTAAGATTAAGATAAAGAGTTCAAGGAAGATAACTGAGTTTCGCCAATGCAGGAGTGCTAGAATTGAGAGACAGGATTTTTTTGCCTAGCTCTTGTAGAAAGGGGTCCAGCTTCTGCTCCTGTTCTTTAGCCTCTTTGCCTCTTGGAGTGTGGGTCCCTGTGGGAAAGTGCTCAACAGAGGACAAAGGAGAAAGTTTAAGGACAAATAAACCATCTTGTTTCAAGAGAATGGAGGTTACATGATTGTTTTGAGGTGTGTAAGAGCCAAACGGGCCTGCAGAGTGTGATGCTCTTATTTGAAATACTCATTTTACTAGGTTGCAACCTCAGTCAGCTTTTGTTGAAAAAGGTACATCTATGTGCCAAGGAGATATTGATAAAATTTGCTCTGAGGCTTTGTTGTTCTGAACTACATGGATACTGAATCACAAAGATTGAGTTTACACCTTGAAGTCCATTTTATTATAGGAAAACCAGTCTTCTATGGAATTATATGACAACAAAAAGGAAAAACAAGAGTGGCTATTCATATATATTTTTAGCTTTAATCATAATTAAGAGATCTGTTTCCATATGTTCAAAAACACATCTTATAGTCATTTGGGTTAGCAGAAATTTCTAAAACTCTGCTTTCTTTTTTTTTTTAAGATTTATTTATTTTATTTGAAAGTCAGGGTTACAGAGAGATGGAGAGGCAGAGATTTCTTCCATCCAATGGTTCACTCACCAATTGGTTGCAACAGCCGGAGCTGTGCTGATACAAAACCAGGAGCCAGGAGCTTCTTCCAGGTCTTCCACATGGGTGCAGGGGTCCAAGGATTTGGGTCATCTTCCACTGCTTTCCCAGGCCATAGCAGAGAGCTGGATTGGAAGAAGAGCAGCGGACTAGAACCGGTGCCCACATGGGATGTTGGCGCTTCAGGCGCTTAGCCTGCTGCGCCACAGCACCAGCCCCAGAACTCTGCTTTCTAGAAAATCAGACTAATAATTTCCAACTAGACATGAAAACGTAACATGGTATAATTTGGTCCCCCATTTATATAGATTACAAAGTATTCTTACTGCCGTCATTCTGGAATAGCTTAAGCATTACAAGTTTATCTATCTTCTGTTTACTTTTATTTAACATATTTTTGGAATGACCTCAAAATTTGTCTATTGAATTTGTTCCAGGTTTTTAAAATCCATTAGGAAACAAGAGCTCTCTTATATGCTTCTTAATGTTCAATTCTCTAATATTGGCTAAAATTTCAAATACAAAGTATCCAATAATTTTTTTTCAAGACAGAATACTTCTGAGAGACATTAATTCTTTTAGTAGCATTTTTCATTACTTTTTACAAACAAAGCCTTCCAAATTTTTTGTCTTTAGAGATACAGTCTCAAATATAAATCCTCTTTCATATGGTCCAGCTTCATTTAGTAGAAGTAATGCTTTCTCATTTGATGGGCATCGGTTGAAGAAATTTGACAATGCATTTTTCTTTCTTGTTTAGAAGTCTGTCAACTTCTTCTTACTGAACATATACTTACATTCTTTGAAGGCAAAAACAATGTTACCTTCATCACAGAACTATGCAATGAGTAACATGATTAGAATTCTTGCCTCTGTTTTGTTCATTTCTCTTCTTTCAAATCTCGAGTGGAGATTTGAAGCAAACCAAGCTACATAAATGCAGGTTAATGATAAAATATTCTTCCTGGTCATAAGAACGAGTGTACAATCCATCTTAATTATTTTGTTCATGGAAAGAAAAGATGAGCACATGAGAAACCCCCGGCCCCCCCAGATTTCCAGCACTAACGGCCCCAAACCCAGTAGTCTTCACCTCGAGGCCATGCATGATGTTCCTGGGATATATGAATAATTACAGACTGTATGTGAAGAACCAAGTGATTGGAGTTCAGAGAGAAGGACTGTGCTGAGAGAAAATATTATCTCAACTGATAGATGGATATAAAATAATTTTTATAATGGATGAACATGCAGCTGAATTTTTTCCTTTGAATAAAAAAAAAATAGTTCTCAAATCCCTGTTGTGTCTTCCTGACTATTCTAGAGCATGCAATCCTAAACTTAAAAACCTAGAGGATTGCTGCATTGGTGTCTTCCATTTTCCTACGCAATTTAAATGTACTACAGTAGTTAAAATGCCAGGACCTTTGTAATTGCATGGAAATAGTGAGGAAAATCATCGCATGAATATTTCCATTGTTTTGGTAGACTGGCTAAATAGAAGGTGCAATTATTTACTTATGCTAAGACATGTAAAAGTCTACACAGAGCATGCAACAGAATGTTAAATCCAGGACAACATATAAACAGATCAGATTAATCTAAGAAAAGGGCTCTCATGAGGAAAATTAGTGAGAGCAGTCCTCCATGCTGATAGGTTGCTCACTGCCTAGGGGTCCCATGGTTCTTCCGCGTTTCGCTTCAGACCTTCCCCTATGACCAATTCCACTACCCGTTTATTTTCCCTTCCTGCATTCCGCTTCATTTTATCAGCTTTTCAATTATTTTCTCATTATTTCTCCCTAACGCTTCACTTTTTGGTTTCCATTTCATTATATTTGTCTCTCTCCCTGTCCTTCTCCTCTTAATTCTCTCTTTCTCAACCACTGAACTAAGTCTCTTTGTTGTGATTGCATCACAACTCATAAGCAAATAAATTGCCAGACACATCTCTTGTCAGACACCAGACAAGAAGCAAGATCCAGTGGAAAGAACTCTTCTGGGGCCAGATCCCGTGTCCTTACTCAGGACTGCTAGCCTTCTGAAAGTGTGCCTGCTTCACCAACCTGGGAAGGAGCTCTGTTCTTGAAGCTGTGGTGCAGAAAGAACAAGTCTGAGATCCCTGCATGTGACAGCTGAACTCTTCCATAGAAGAATCAAGATATTCATCGATGGCTTTGTCAGGACTTTAACAAGTGTATTCTTTTTCAGAATTGTTGTTTAAAATACCAGCTTCAGAAATGCCAGATCTTTCCTAAGGACACAACAGTGAGAGTCTCCAATGCAGAAAAAGATGGTAAAACATCTTCAGTTACTCTGCTTACAAAAGGAAATCATGATTTTAGATCTAAACTTAGCCTTTCCAAATACACATGTCTGATGATTAATAGGTGGCACTGAAGCCCGCCACCACTTGGCCTGATGAATGGCAGTGATATCATGACTTTTAAAAATGCTATTAATGCTAGAGTCTGTGAAAAATGCAAATGTGACATGTGGATTTTCATGGCATTTGCATAGATGCAGAAAAAAATTTAAAGCAACCTTTCCCCTTAGATTAATCACTGATTTGTAAGGCAGCATCTTAGGGCAGTGAGCTCCAGCTACTCTGACTGATTTGCGGGCAGATTCTAAGTTTCTCTAGAGGGGTTGGAACAGCTGTGAAGTCTCCTCTTGACTCCTGGCTGACTAGAACACAGGTTAACCTATGCAATTCCTAGTCTTGAATGATTTCTTGGAAATTTTGTATTCTAGATATTTGAATGCTAAACTGAGAAAAATTGAGTCAAATTCATTAAGCATTTTCTGTTGTTTTTCTATACCTTCACTTACCCCAGAGAGCAAAGAGGAAATAAGGGGAAAAAACATTACTTCATCATTACTAATCAAGAGAAAAATGCCTCAGCTCTTCCAACTGACAATTGGAGCATGAGTTCTTTTTAGTATAAATGCCACTGGATGTACATAGATGTAGCTATTTCCAGGAATTATTACCAGGAATCTGGGACTCCAGTTCAAGGTTCCCTCTTCCTTCTCCCTCAGATACTTAAGCATATGGTGTGTCTGTAAAGTGCATGCATGTTCATATCCCCATGTCATGTTCCTGACCTAGTGTAAGACAAGTAATATCCAAAGACTTCCACCTCAGGTTTAAGAAGATATATTACACATTCAAGACAGATCAAGGTATTTGTGGAACAGAGCTTTAGAAAACATTGGAAATGGGAACAGATTCGAAGACTGCTTTAAACAAAACTACATACAGAATGTGGTGGAGAGCATTATTTAAGTGCCTATTTAGTGCTTAATAATGTACATTATTAAGGTTCCAACCTTATCCAATACATTTTTGGTAAGCCACACCATTCCTTTGAGGTTGCCATGATTGCCCACATTTACATATGGGAAGTTCAGGATTTTTAGAAGATATTTAAATTGCTGTATGATTCAGAGCTAAAAAATGTTGGAGCTAGGATTCATCTCTAGGTTTGTCTGACTTTCCCCATGTGCTTTTTTTTCATTTCATACTTCCTTACAGAATATATGTAAAATGGAAATGATATTTAAGGCATCTATATTCATAAGTCATCAGCTGGGAGGTACATCCTATTTCCAAAGACTGGGTCAGGGCCAAGGATATATTTCTGACACCATGATCTCCAAGATCTTGTTTAGCTCTAACATTGTGTAGTTCTGTGACCGCTCCTCTCAGTGAATACTGCATCTTGGCCTTGCTCTCACCCTATTGCCCTTTGCTTACACCTCTTACTCAGTCTTTGACTGGCTGCCATTACTTAGCTGCACTCGTCATTTTAACTACAAGACACACATTATTTTGAGGGAAAAATAATTGGCTCCTAACTGCAGGGATCATGATTGACATTCACTACAGCCTTTAGCCAGTTAGGGTAGCTGTGACATTATAAGTAGAGGTGCCTGACCTCTGATTGCAGGGAAGAACAAAAGACCTGGCAGAGAGACCATTTCTATGCAAAATGTGTACCTTGTCTGGTTTGAAATGGGAAATGAGGTTAGAAGAATTATAGACAGTCTGAAATGCAAGGCAATGAATTTTGCCTTAAAGGACAGTTTCATGTCAATCCTGTTCCAGAAAGGTCTTGAATCTTAGCAGACCACTGAAGGTATTTCAAACACAATGATGAAGCTGAAAAGGATCTTAAAGATAAGTTAAGCCACCTGTGCCCTTTTTTTATTTTTTTTATTTATTTTTTTTCCTGAAGACCTGGATGTCTAGTAAAGTTGTGGATAAAAAGAAACAAATAGTCAGAACCCTAATGACAACCATGTATCTCAGCCTGCTTTTAGATCATACATAGAATACGGTAAATTAAGTCTTATAATATTGTTTGCATTTTTTAATTTATTTTTTTCAAGAAACAGCAAGAGAGCTAGGCACAGGTTGCATCCACTGGTTCATTTCCCCTCAAATGTTTGTAACAGTTAGGGTTGGGCCCAGGGCCAGAGTGAGGAGCCAGGTCTGCACACGGGTGAAAGGAACTCAAGTGCTTGAACCACAGCTGCTGCTCCTCATGGTCTGCATTAGCAGGAAGGAAGAAAAAGGAGCCAGAGCTTGGAATTGAGAGATGCCGAAATGGGATGCAGATATCCCAACAGCTATCTTACCTGGTAGACCAAACACTTACCCCACATCTTACAACTTTTTTCATAGTATTAATTTATCTATTTTATTTGAGAGGCAGAAAAAGAGAACTCCTGACGACTGGTTCACTCCCCAGATAACCCACATCCAGGAACTCAATCCAAATTCTCACCTGGGTAGCAGGAACAGAACTACTTGAACCATCACCTGCTGCCTCCCGAGGTGTGCATCAGCAGGAAGCTGGAGCCAGATACAGAGCCAGACTTGAACCCAAGCACGCCAGTATTGGACAAGGTTGTTTCAAGAGTCTTAATGACTATATCAAATGCCTGCCCCCTAGGTCCTGTAACTTTAACACTGAGAAGTAGTGCTGGCAAACTCTAACAGGAATTTTAGTAAAATTCACATTCCTGCTTTGAATAAAACACGTATGTGGGAAACTCATTATTTTATGTAGCGTTCTAGGAAGACAATACAGTGGTCTCACTGTATCCATAGGTTTCATATCCATGAATTCAACTGAACATGACTAGAAAAATTTTTTAATTCACCTGTATTGAATATGTATAGATATTTTATTCTCAGTTCCTCTAAATAATACATTATGCAACTATTTGCCAACATTTTACATTGTGTTAAGTATTACATATAATCTAGAGATGACTGAGTATAAGAAGGCTATTTAAAAATATATCCTTCTTGGCCGGCGCCGTGGCTCAACAGGCTAATCCTCCGCCTTGCGGCGCTGGCACACCGGGTTCTAGTCCCAGTCGGAGCACTGGATTCTGTCCCGGTTGCCCCTCTTCCAGGCCAGCCCTCTGCTGTGGCCCGGGAGTGCAGTGGAGGATGGCCCAGGTGCTTGGGCCCTGCACCCCATGGGGAGACCAGGAAAAGCACCTGGCTCCTGGCTCCTGCCATCAGACGAGCGCGGTGCGCCGGCCACAGTGCGCCGTCCGCGGCGGCCATTGGAGGGTGAACCAACGGCAACGGAAGACCTTTCTCTCTGTCTCTCTCTCTTACTGTCCACTCTGCCTGTCAAAAAAAATATATATATATATCCTTCTTCTAGATTCTAATATTTCTGCTTTATCATATGCAAACTAAGACAGGAAAATGAAGAGATAGAAGTAACCTTGAGCTGAGAGGAAGACTGGCAAGCAAAGCAAGAGCTCACTCCAAAGGAGAGTGAGATGGAAGAGAATCTACCTTAGAACTTGGGGCCAATGACCAATTCAAAAATATACTTAAAAACCATTGTGGACTACCTCTGTTTTTCCTTTATCCTACTTGTAATGTATGAGAAAATGTGCTTTTCTTTCCTCTCCAAATCTACCTAGCCCCTGACTGGTACTCACCACCCTTAGTAACTGACTCTCTGATACAAGTCACCATCATCTCTCAAGTTGATTGCTGCAATGCCTCCTAACTGGTCACTGCTTCCACACTTGCTCTTTAAAGTCTACTCCAGGGGTAAGCACACTTACCTTTAGAGGGGTGGGAAGTAAATGTTTGAGGCTTTGGGAGCCATATGATCTCTGTCACAACTACTCTGCCATTTTATCATGAAAGCAGCAAGAGATAATAGAAAAATGAATTAGCATGGCTTTGTCCTGATAAAACTTCACAGAGATACAAAAATTTGTGTTTCATGTGATTTCTACATCATGAAATATTATTCTTTTGATATTTCTCAGCCATTTAAAAATGGTAGTTTCTATTATGCTTCTCAGAAATAAAGAACAGAGAATTTTTGGTGACCTTCAGTGGTCTGTGTGATCTGTCCCTGTTACCTCCCTGGCCTCATCTTCTGCTCTCCTGTCTGTCCTGTGCTCCAGCCAGGCTGTCTCTATGCTCTTCTTAAATGCATCAGTGAGACTTCCCCTTAGACCTTTGCAGTTATTTTTTGTTCTATCAGCAACAACTTTCTCCAGATGTATGCTTGGTTTGGTCCTTACATTTTTTTCTATTCTGAGAAGTGCCTCCTTCCATAACCCTTATTTATAAACCCATTATATAACTTTTGGAACAGACATATGCTCCTGATTACTTTCTTCTTCATAGCAATTCCTTACTAAGATACTCTAAATTTACTTATGTTATTGTCTGTGTCTGCTCAGTGAATGATAAGCTTAAAAGAGCCATGCAATTCTACCTCTTTGCATCTGTTTTGTTTACATAGATCAGAATCTGAAACACATAGAAGGCATTCAGTAAATACTGAATAGTTATTGAATGGCTTCTGGTAAGCATGAGTTATTGTGGAACTCAAGAATATGGATCTCATTAAAGCCATTAAAAAAGAAATACGGATCTACAGAGGCCTATTTATCTTCTTACTCAGGTGACAACTGGTCCTAAAATTTGGGAGGGTCGGGGTGAGAATTTGAATTGAACAGGCTTAAGAGGCCCAGCATATGGAAAGGAAAAGGGATGAAGATGCTCAGTCTCATATTTTACAGCTGAATATGTGTAGGTCTCAGACCACACCTGTGGTATTTGCTCAGCATCCGTTCACTCAATGGAAAGCAGGTGTCATAGTATCCACTAGGTTGTACCACATGCCCTGCACCAAAGTCCCCTGCTAAGAACAGCGAAAGCTGTTGCAGGCAGCAGTTGTCGGTTCCTAGCTGATCTGCCTGCCCACTGCTTGGAGCCAGTGTTGTGCCACAATAGGTTAAGCTACCATCTGTGATGCCAGCATCCCGTATGAGTCCCAGTTCGAGTCCTGAACTGTTCCACTTCCGATCCAGCTCCCTGCTGATGTGCCTGCGAAAGCAGAGGAAGATGGCTGGAGTATTTGGGCACCTGCCAGCCACATGGGAGAATCAAATGTAGGTCCAGGGCTCCTGGCTTTGGCCTGGCCTTGCCTTGCCTTTTGTATTTGGGGAGTGAAACAATGGATCGAAGATCTGTCTCTCCCCATATCTCTGTCTTTGTTTCAAATAAATCTTTAAAAAAAAAAAAAACAGGGATGCTGCTGGAATGTGTTGGTGTAGAGCTGCTCCACCATGCCACTCCCATTGCCTCACTTTCCAGAGCACTGGCCCGGCTCAGTGCACCATTGTTCACCTTTGCTGACAGGTGCCCGTTCTGCTGCCGGCAAAGGGATTGGCACACACGAAGCCATTTCTCTGTTGGCTTCACAAATGAAATGAACTTGCTGTGGTCTGTGCAGCTTCACCACATGTTACCATATTGCCCTTCCTTGTCTTTGCCCATAGAGAGAGAGAGAACATTCTTTGCTCCACCATATGAGTCTATTCTCCAAGCCTGTGGAGGCTGCCTTTTTCACAAGCTTGCTAAGATTTCACTGGGTGTGAGACTTTAACAACATGGTCTCAAAATCAAAATACCCGTTTAACCAAACATAATACTTTAACACAGTCAAGGAGAGGAAATGTCTCCTCACAGATCTGTTTTCTCTGAAAAGTTTTACTGCCAGTTTAGGAAATACCAAAAACTGCGGACATAGAGGCAGAAGGTCTTCATTTAAGGCATAGATCTATCACCTTGCATTATGACTTAGAAATTGTTTTCAAATATAAATGTCAATGCTAATAAATAATATTTATTTCCTTGTATCAGCATTCTGACTTCTGTGATTTTTATCTTTACTATTCAGATGAGAAAACAGGCTTAGATTAAGTGATTTTGCAAGATCACAGAAGTAGTAAGAATCAGAGTTCAGATGTCAGCCAAGTTTGAATGACAGCAGAGCCCTCACTCTACCGCTCCCCTCTGCTTTTTTTCCTGTGTGATCTAGACTCCATAGTTAATCTTACTTACTTTAACATTTGGACAATCACTTCCCCTATGTTAAGTCTTTGGTTTAGATAATATATTAAAGAGGGCTTATGTTGTTACGGTTGTTTCAGCGTTATTGTTAAATGCAAGATGCAAGAAATATGTGGGAAATATTTCATCACTGATATTGTGTAGGGGATGATTCTTTGCTACCAACAAAGGGAAGCAAAATTTCCCTTACCCTACAGAGCACTGAAACTTCCAAGATAATTTAGATATTCAAAGACCATACAGAAACAGCATCAGTGTTAGCATTTTAAAATTAATCACTTATTAGGATAAAACAAACAGAGGAGATTGAGTTTGGGTGAAAAAAAAACTTTCCTCCATTTTCTCTAGGCTCTTCTTGATAAAGCAATTCATGCAATAAGAAATCATTTTTTCCCACTTCCTCTTACTTCCCGTGAGAGCATTGGGCATCTGTGTCACTTTTCAATGGGCCATTCAGTCTTAATTATTCTTCACTCCATCATGGATCTTCAATGACAAATGGAGGCTATATTTAGGTACTTCTTATATGCATTCTGTGTAATCACTCCTCACTGCCCCCCCCACATGCTCACATTTAACCGTTTTTTAAACATACACACTCATAGCAATCTATAATACTTAATGTATAAAACCAGTTTGTAACAGCACACAAATATGTGTTAATCTTTAATATGAAACCCGCTTTATTCATAAAATAAGTTTCTTTGCATAGCTAGAAGGAGAGGAGGTTATGTTACTATAAACAGATGGTAAGGGGCTGGTGCTGTGGCATAGCAAGTAAAGTCACCGCCTGCAGTGCCGGCATCTCATATGGGCACTGGTTCATGTCCCGGCTGTTCCACTTCCAATCCAGTTCTCTGTTGTGGCCTGAGAAAACAGTAGAAGATGGCCCAAGTCCTTGGGCCCCTGCATCCACGTGGGAGACCTGAAAGAGGCTCCTGGCTTCGGATTGGCTCAGCTCCAGCCGTTGCAGCCAATTGGGGAGTGAACCATCAGATGAAGACCTCTCTCTCTCTGTCCAACATCTCTTTCTCTCTGTGTAACTCTTCACTTTCAAGTAAATAAACAAATCTTTTAAAATAAATAAACAGATGGTACTTATCTTATCACCATGCTACTCACCCTACCTATTCTATCCCTCATGCTTATGTGATGGACTTTAGAAGTATTCCTTCAATCTAAGGGGCTGTTGCCTCGTTATAGCCTCATGGGAGTCATCAGTCAGAAATGTGATCAGGCAACATTCTTCCTCAATACTATGTTGCTCACATATCCCATAGCCTGCAAATATGCTCTACTGTGACATTTGAGGTTTTCTTCTGTGTCAAAACATACCTGCTCACTTCCTACCTTCGTGGAGTCTTGCCCTGTGCAGTTCTTATTTGTTGAATGTAGTTCTCTGTTTTTCATTGCAATGGGTGGCTAACTGGAAGCCTCCTTCCAAAGATCAGTGATGTAATCCACCAAATATTGTTGATATTGGAAGCATGTGAAGAACCACTGAGCCTGTATCATTGATCAGACATGACTTTGGGTTCTCCTTGATGAGTGAGACCAGTGATGGGAGGCTTCATGGAACTCAGACTTAGCATGAAGAAAGAAAGAATACATTCTGTATACTTGGAGCAATAAATTATAATAATTATATGCAGAATCCACAGTTTGCAGTATTTCTGTTGAAACTTTTATGTAGACTATCCTTTAACACTCACAACCACCAATATTGGAGAGAGAATTTACATATCATCATCACATAGGTCATGAAACTGATGGTCTTCAAGATTAAGTCACTTAAAACAGCTAATAATTAGTAAATCCTGGAATTTCCTTCTCTCCAAAACTGTTTTCTCTTACATGCTGTTTCCTAAATGTCCCTACAAAGTTACTCACTCTCATATTATAATTTGACACTACAATTTGCTCCTCCATAGAACAACTTACATTTCATTCTTTCTCTGATCTTGCTCTCTCCCTCCCCGTACTGTGTTCCCATAGGATTTTTTTTAATTTTTTTTATTTTTTTATTAATTTTTGACAGAGTGGACAGTGAGAGAGAGAGACAAAGAGAAAGGTCTTCCTTTTGCCATTGGTTCACCCTCCAATGGCCACTGCAGCCGGCACACCGCACTGATCCGAAGCCAGGAGCCAGGTGCTTCTCCTGGTCTCCCATGGGGTGCAGGGCCCAAGCACTTGGACCATCCTCCACTGCACTCCCGGGCCACAGCAGAGGGCTGGCCTGGAAGAGGGGCAACTGAGACAGAATCTGGCGCCCCAACTGGGACTAGAACCCGGTGTGCCAGCGCCACAAGGCGGAGGATTAGCCTGTTGAGCCACGGCGCCGGCCAGGATTTTATCCTTATTTTTAAAAACACTTACCATGCTGTATGCAAAAATACTGTTTAGGCATTTGTGAATAGCCTGGGTTCCTTGTAGGATAGAATTAAGTTTTATCCATTTTTGTTTCCCTTCACGGTGCTTGATTATTTAGGAGGTGTTCTGTAAAACTTTAAATGAATGAGAGAATCCTACAAAATGGATTTTTAAAAAAATAGACAAGGACATAATGAAATTGCCTATTTGTAACTTCATCCAGAATGCTGAGATTAGAAAGGGTCAGATGTCACTTGAACTTTAATGACTAGTAACAGTAGCAATGGACATTTTAGTGGAGAAAATGCTTTTTGCTTCATGATACACATGATTGCCATCCTTCTTCTGCTGTGTCGTTATTGATGAAGTTTTATCACTCTTTACGGAAGCAATCAATCCCATTTCTATTGCTGCCCAGCTGGCTGCTGCAGTTCTTATGTTGACCTCTCACGCTTAGGGTTCTATTTAGCATTAGGACCCCTTCAGATAGACTTGCAAAGTGCCTGGTGATTAGATCAGGAGACTGGTTTCAAGCATTCTATTTTTATCTCTATCACTTCCCTGATTGTGTCACCTTGGACAAAACACTTAGTCCAGGTTTACATGTAAGGTTTTTTCACTTAAAAACCATGTCTCGTGATAAATTCTCATCCAGACAGTAGAAAGCAATTTTCCTAAGTGCTTTACTTAATTGGTTTCCATCCACATGTGATCCTCCAAGGCTGTACTTACACATCCCATCATGCAATATTGCCTCCATAATTCTCTGCCTCTCAGGAAGGTACATGTCTCTGGTAATTTGTTTGTGGCTTCTGGGTTCATTCACTGATGCTTGCTGTTTATCGCCAGTGCGCTAGCCTTTTTGGGCAAAAAGCAAGACATTTATTTTTAGTAATATGAGTCCTGTAAAAGCAACATTTGCATTTTCAAAAATGCTCAATTACCTTAAATTAGCACCCAAGACTGAAATTCTGACCCGTGAATATGTACCCTTATATTAGGAAGCAATATCCTTATTCACTGAAGAAGGTACACAGCTTTCAGGGTAGAAGCTAGTTGGTTAGGAGCAGCAGTCCTGCTGGGAAGACCACTCCCCTACCTCCCCTTTACTATGTGGTAATATTGCTGAGGCGTGTGGGAGAAAGAAAAGAAGAACCCCTGGTGTGTTGTTTCTATGACTTATGTGTAGACAAGTTGAGTGCTGACTCAGCTAAGTACATTTAACAGGGGCAAGAATTAGACTCAGGGAGATGATAACTAGAAGAGAAGAACAAGAGCTGAGATTAATTAATATCACCTAGAAGTTCTGTGAAAGATTTTCCTTGGGTATAAACTTCAAATAATTTTCCCACTTGTTTCTAAAGTTGTCAGTGACACCTTCTGGTACTCTTGAGTCTTTCTGGAGGTGTTGTGTCATCCAGCTGCCTGAATTAAGGGTGGTGTCCTTAGTCACGGAACAGAACAACAATGTCGGACTTCTGACCCTGGTTTCCTTCACTCCAGCTCTCATAGTCAAGAGAGTGGAGTTTACTGGCACCTGCAGTGAGTAGTAAGGGTGCCAGAGGCAGAGGGCAGAGGAGAGGCATCTGCTGTCAGAGAGCTGGCCTTGGTCCCATTCGATTACTAAATGCATGAATTCAAGTAAAGCATAATATAAAATCACATTTATTCTTTGCTTCCGTCTGTAGAGCAGTGGAAATGGATTTTCTCAGGAATATTAGTTAAACATCTATGTGTTTCCATGAGAGTATTCAAGAAAGGAGATGCAAAGTGTTCCTCAAATATACAGAAAAAAAGAATATGGCCCCATTTTGTACCACTATACATTAGCTTTCTTCAAAAAGGCAAGAGAAATACATACTAGATTTATATTATAGTAAATATTTATAGTCTATATTCTGATATTTTTGAAGGACCTTTAAGTACCACTTTGGTGAAAATGCTAAAGATCTCTCTTTGAGTTCACTTAGAGTGGAACCCGCTGGTGTGTTTTGTCCCAGTTTGTTTGGTAGTCCCCTTGCATATACCTTGGTTGACTCCTTTCGTGTCCTTATTTCTAAAAGGTGATATTGGAAAGAGTTCATCGGTATCTGTCAAATGTTTGACCTTAGAAGCTGATTGATGAGTATACTTCTTTGACTAATGGAGTTATTTATTTCTGATATGGTTTTAATCCTGTTCTTTAACCTGATTGATGAGAAGGTATGCATAATTGAAAACTAAAGAAACACTGTGTCTTTTAATGATGGATAGGATGGGCATTATCTTGGGCATGATTTAATATGAAAGATAATATTTGGTAGGCAAGCCAATGAGTTATGATTAGAATTGAACTTTTGGAATATTAATACTTAACAATAATACATGGTAACACATTAAATAAATAAGTAGAACACACTTGGAAACTGAAATGCCATTATTAAATAAAGAGAACATCTTTCTCTGAAATGAAATGGCTGGTGAAACTTTCACACTGTCAAAATAAGATATCCAAATGTAACATAACTTTAATTTTATTTTTTCAGTTAAAATATGTAAAGTATAAAATAATGACCTCCCTACTTGTACCTACTATGAAGTAATTTCTACTTTACCTTAGGGATGAGACAAAGCATGCATTCATTCTAAATTCATAGAATATTTACTCTGCAAATGATAGTAGAGACTGTAATATTGAAGGAAGACATTGTCCCTTTCTTCAGTGAAAAAGTGGTCTCATGGGTGCATAAGAAATTGTAGTCTAGAAAGTCTTGAGTGCTATGAGAGAGTTTGCCTGTGGGTTCAAAAGATTTATTCTAACACCTAAGGGGTGTTTTAAGAAGAGATTGACTTTGAACTGGCTTTGAAAGCCTGTAATTTGAACTAGCAGATAGAAAGATAAGAGAAATAGTTGCGATTGTATTTTAGAGTACTTTTTTTATTACACCAGGAGATTTGAAGTGTGTTTGATAGACATTAGTAAGCCAATGAGTGTGTTTGAGAAAAATATGATCAAAGATATAAAGAAATTTGTCTGATAACCACATGTAAGTTGCATTTTAAAATGAAGAAATTTTGGAAACAGAATTACTAACTGATGGACATGTGAAAGAATTTGGGTGAAAGTTTCTAATGTATGAATTTGTGTGGTAGATATGGGAGTGAAGAATTAGTGACGGGCTGCTGGGAGGTAGGAAAGGACAACTCAGTGAAGGGAGGACACACAGGCAGAGTCAGGGATGACTGCCTGTGTGATGATGGTTTGTTGTAGCAAACTTCTTGCAGAGCTGCAAGAGATATAGGGCTCATAGCAGCCTTTGTTACACAGTAGGTATCGTAAGCGTGCAGCACTTCCAAGAGTTGCTAGGTAGATATTACTTGAGGTGAAAACATAATAAGGTGTTTTTATTTATTTTTTTAATTTCTTTAAACCTTGTGACAGCTAAGGCTCATCTCCTAATTTACACACACAGCCTCTGATGTAATATCTTCTAGAATTATTTTCCTAAGTGTTTTATATGTTTTCTGTCTGAACATTCTACACATATTTTTTAAGGTTTTGGGAATGTGGGTTTACAATAACCTTTATGAGAGATTTATAGAGATTTTGAAAAGACTAAAGGGAAGGGAGGAATCACCTAACTTAAAACTTCATTTGGAAGTTGTGGGAACTGAAGCCAGAGAAATAAATTCCTGCCTTCATTGAACAGCAGAGACTAGCTCATGGCTCCTGCCTTCAAGTCTTTTGCTGTTTTCACAAGACATATATAAGGGGTCAGCCATATGCAATTATAGTTTTTATGAGTCAAACTTTTAGAAAGAAATTTCTAGTGAGAAAATATTCAATAAGGGTAAAGTGTGTGACTGCTTATACTCAGACTGAAATTTCTGTAATAAAACTAATCCATCCACATATTTACTGAGGGAATAATTTCAGTGGCAAGTGGTGGGTGCAGATTAAAGACTTTATTAGAAATAAAGAAAAGCAATAAATAACATCGATGGCACATTTATTTGGAAGATAGCAAGAAGCTCTTGCAAGCATTATTAAAGTTTGAGAAACACAAATTGTTTAGGATCATACGCATAAAGTATTTAAGGTCATAGATCCAAACTAATAAATCATTACTACTATAAATATGTTAAATTTTAAAAATATCAAACCCATGCATTTGGAAACACAACATAAAGTAAAAGTTCTTTGGAATGAGGAGTCACAGGAAGATATATATCTTTTCTGGAATAAAGGCAAAATGCATACTGTTGTATAATAGTATTAACATCAATGCTCAGTAGGCCAAGGGTTGGGTACCCAGTTCACCAAGATTGTTAGGATACTGTTATGTGGGAGATGACAGAGCCAATGCATAGTGAGCATCAGTAGATTAATCCTAACATCAAAACTCAAAGCAAGATCCAGAAGGTATTAGACAAAGGGACCAAAAATATGTGGGTTGTTGGTAAAGAATTGCCAATTTTATATTTCCTTTAGGAAATGAAATATTTATGTCTCTGATAGAAGTGGTTCCTCCTTCTTGATAAACATATATGTAAGATACATGTCTGTATGCTATATGTGTAGGCAGTAAGGGGGGGGGGATAGGGATAGATGGAGTATGGAAAGGGGGCAGCAGGAAGAGAAGAAAAGAGAGGAAAAGAGACAGAGACTATGGCCAAGGAGAGCACGCATGAGAGAAGCCTGGTTTTCTTACATATACACCTATAAATAGATATTTTAAAAAAATATTCACTGTTCATTCAGTGAACATTTATTATGCACTATTTTTTGCATTGTCATTTTATGCTAAAAGAAACAAACACAAATTAAATGAAACAAAACTAAGAACCTGAGAGATACATATTCTAATATTACTGACCAGAAAAGTAAATCCTGGAAAAGAGAAGCAAAATATACAAGTTCACGTGCCTGTTGAGGGCAGATCTTTTCTTTAATCATTCCTTGCTACTGAGTTGTATCTCAAATGGAATGCTCCAGTGCTTCAAAGAGAATAAAATATGTTGTACTTCAACAGAAAGTAAACCACTGGGGCAGTCATGGGGCCATAGGAGTGTAGCCGGGAACTGGTGAAAGAAAAATCACGTATGGGGTTGTTATAACAACACATATAGGGCCTTCGAATGGTCCTAACTGTGCTAGCAACTTGCAGCTCACTAACATGAAACCAGAGCAGAGCAGATGGTGCTGATTTTATACTTCTAAGAATTAAGCATTTCTCCTATCTGCCCATAGTATAGGAACAGAAGCACAACCCTTGGTAGGGATTAGGAAGCCAGGGCATTGGTGCTGGCTAAGCCAGTAATTGGCTGTGTGACCCTGGTCATACCTTTTCATCTTTCTGACCCTTAGTTTCTTCATTAAGCAGAACGGGCAGAAGAAATTTTTAAGGTCCTTGTTATCTCAAAAATGTTAAGAGTTCAAGAGTGAGGGTATATTCTCCATATTAAATCTTACCACGTCTCATGAAGCTGATGTTGACGGAAAAGAAGATGCTGACAGCGTGAGTTTTATGTGGCTGCCCAGGATTTGTCCATCCGTGTCTACGTTTGCAGATTCCCAGTCCCTTCCTAGCCACGTTTCTGTGTCTCAACGTGCAGACTGCTCCTCCTCCTGGAGAGGAAACTGACTTTCCCAACTTCCTCTGCAGCTGGTGCCGCAGCCTAGGATCTGCACTTTGGGAATCAAATGTCCTAAGCTATGTTTTTCAGTTAAATACTTTAAGAAGCAAATGGTGCAAAATCTCTCTCTCGGGAGGCAGCCTTTTTTCTCTGCATCAGAACCAATTCTTCTGAGGTGTAGTTTGGAACATTTTGTCAAGGCAACCTCCAACCGTGTTCTCTAGCTTATCATTCATTCTGTGAGCTACTGAATTTATTTTTTACAAAACACCAAATTGGCCCTTCAAAGCTTACGTCCAGTTTGTCACCTACTTCTTTCAGATCACTTGAACATTTACACCATTAAACTTTCTGTAATACTCTGTTTCATTTTGTTTTGTCAGTCAGACTGTGAATAATTAATTGTGTCCTTTTTTGTGCTTTAAATAAGCAATTAGACTTTTAGCTCTGGAGAATCAATTATTTCCCATGCTGTTTAATAGAATCTTTTTTAGTATTCCTCTAAGCCTCAACTCTTGAAGAGCACTTGTATAACTTCCTGATCAGAAAAATGAAAATGTATCTTCCATCAGGGAATGGGAGGTAATGCAGGTGAATCTTCTGAGTGTGCCTTTTTTTCCCTTCTCTCTTCTCCAAGTTGCATTTGACTCCAGGCACTTTTTTTAAGACTTATTTTATTTATTGGAAAGAGTTAAATGGAGAGATCTTCCATCTGCTGGATTGGCTGGTCCGAAGCCAGGAGCCAGGCGCTTCCTCTGAGTCTTCAACGTAGGTGTAGGGACCCAAGCACTTGGACCATCCTCCACTGCCCTCCCAGGCACATTAGTAGGAAGCTGGAATATAATTGGAGCTGCTGGGACTCGAACTGGTGCGCAAATGGGATGCTGGTGCCACAACACTGGTCCGAGTGTGCCTTTTAAACTAATTCTTTCCTGCACTTTTCAAAACTGCCATCAGCTCTTGCTACCACATTTTGCTCTCTTGACCTTTAAATCTTGGTCATTCCCTGTGACATGGTAAAGATTGGACAATGAAACTGATTATGACAGTACTGAATGGTACTAGGGGGCCTTGTGAAGAATTACGTTTTCAACATGAAATGTTGGAGATGAATTGATCAGAGAAGAAAAGAATCATGGAAGAGACTCCAGGGAACCTATTAAAGAAGATATATTTATATAATCTGACTCATTGCAAAGGATAGCTATGGAAAATTTTTCATATAGCTGTGAATATATAAATGCAAATAAGGTTATATAACCCAACACAAGGGGGCAGAGTTACATTTTTATGGAGTAAACATAATGTGTTTAGTGCAATAGCTCTTAGATAAACAACGAATGGTCTACAAGCTGGAAGAATGAGAGCATGAAAAATAGCACTGCATTTCCACATCACCTTTCCCTTTAAAACTTCTCCCATCATCAGAATTCTCAGACCACCTCATAAAGAAGTTTCTTCTGTTCCTGATTTACAACAGGAAAGTCTGAGACATAAAAGATTATTGTCTAGCTAAATTCATATCGGTAGATCCAAGATTTCCTCATCTTAAAGTTCACTGTTTGTCCAAGAGAATAATCTACCTTTCTTACATGGGTATATTGATACAATGTGTTGTGCATTCATAATGCCTGCCCTATTGGTGTTAGCTACTTAACGAGGAAGGCAGGACCAACATAACACAAGTATCTCTTATCCATAGCAGGGAGATAGAGCTAAACTGGCACACATAGAAAAAGCTATACTCACATGCCTATTTCTATGTGCATGTTTATATATTTAGCATACTCTGACAAACATATAGATGAATATAATTAGACCAGAATGTTTTTTGAATTAACTTTGAATAATAGTGTAAAGGCAGTAAGAGGCACAGTGCAGCCAGAACCCGATGAACCGGATCGTCCTTCGGGCATGGGAATGCAGCACTGTTTAGCCAGGATTTGCCATGCATGGTGTTCCACATCGCTGGACTGCTATCACCACTGCATAGGATCTATGGGGCAATGGAAGTTTACTCATGCTTCTGATTTTAGGTTACGCCCTGAAGCCTTGTTCCTAACAGCCACACACCTGTGCATATTGCTAGTCTCTGCCTGAATTTGATTGCATGTGAGGTGCCTAAGAGGACGAGATTCTTCAGTGCCCTATAGAGCCCAGTGCTTGCACTGCAGGGAGTCCTGAAGCAACACTCCAATGCACTGAAGCGTGTTCCCTGATGTATGATGCACTTTGTTTTAAAAATGTGGTTTCCATGGACATTTTTCAAGCCCTGAAGACAACCTTCAAGCATCCACTGAGACTTGGCAGCTGACTTGCTTCACATTTGGTGTGAGGTGGAATTAAAACTCGGCTAGTGATGGCAATACTTGAATACTATTGGAATGCAACAGCATTGTATCACAAAATGGATTGTTCTGGATGGTTGCTAGTGCTTTGTGCCAGGTTGAGCAGGAACTGTGAATGATCATATTGTCCACGAGAGACAGTGGGTCATCACATACCCATGAAGAGCTGCCCCTAGTCCTCAGTCCAACACGAATGCCTCTTCTCAATTCTTCCCACACACATATACTGGAGGAATGAGTCTCCCCCTCTGCAAGGGAGTTGGGGAGTTTAAGAACTTGAGACAAATAACCAGCATCTGTGTGCACCAGGTCAAGTAGTAATCCTGCAACCCTTGCCAGCTGTGAGGCCTTTGTGTCTGAGGAGCATTGTAAGCACTCAGCTGCACAAAGGGTGAGCTAGAATTGCTGTCTAGGCTATGGAGGATAATAGAAAATAAAGGAGGGAGAGGAAACAAGACTTTTCTGTTTTATGGGATCAGCATTTTCTGAAACGGAACCCAAGATATGAATACAGTGACTCATGCATTTTAAATGTATGTAGGACGTTGATGCAAGGCGTGTGAGTGTTGAGGTATTCTAGTCCTGTGCAGTCCGGAAGGAGGACAGAAAATGGCATGCAGATTTTCTCAGCCAAGGGCAGAGAGTCAGAATGAAAACCTGACGGAGGGAGAAAGGTGTGAGATAACTAATCTTTACTAAATTATCTCAGAATCCTTTTAGATTTCGTGGGTGTAGGATAACTCACTTTCTGCCACAGTGCCAAGAGGCAGCTTCAAGAGACAAATTACAGATGATGGGATTGTTCATAAAGTTGAGGAAAATGGCACTCTGATATTGGCTGAGATGTAAGGGAAAGAGTTGAAATAGAGAGAAAAGCAAAGTGATCCTCAGGATCTTAGGATCTGCCAATACCAAAGCAATGAGTTCAAAAAAAAAAAGGAGGAGGAGGAAAGTGATCCCTTTTCCATGAGGAATGAAAACAGGTATGAAGTATGCACTTACACCTAATCATACACCGGCACATTCATTATCATGGGGAAGAGGAATTCTGTCTGTCTTGTTATTTTAAATCCATAGTCCTCTGTGCAAGCCCCTGTGTTAGTTCAGGTCATCATAGAAGCAGATGCCAAGACAGAAGTGAAGGGCTCCATGGGGAGAAGTGCTTATGAGGGATAAATGGAAACACGCAGACAGAGGCAGGGGGACACTTCCGACTGGAAGGAAGAATTTTGTACAAAGGGACCTAGAATACAGCACAGTTCTGAGGAGAATCTCTGCGAGGCTGAGTTACCAGTTAGAGAAATCCAGTAGGAGTGGGTCAGACTCAGGAGCCCCCCAGGGCTCAGGCTCGCCTAGGGCGAGGTGGCCTTGGCACAAACGTTGGCAGCAGCCAGGGATTTTAGTCCATTCTTCTCTTTGAAAGGGCAGATCCTCTAGAAAAGACAGCTGAGTGATTCATTTCTACTGCCTCCACGCAAGTGCTCACTGTATTTTTGTTGAATTCATTAAGCTAGTTAAAGCCAGTCTGTGGTGAAAGACTAATCCTCCTACTCACACAATCTTCACATTCTCTACCACCATGAAATGTCATCTGTTCCTTCTAAGGACTGCTCTCATTGGATTCCACTTACAGACAGACAATGGTGGAATAGTTGGCCTGTTCTCTGTCTGATATCAACTGTAACCTTAATATATTTGAAATTTCTCTCTCTAGCCAAGACTACTGTACTGAACTTCAGCTTTTTATATCCAATTGCCAACTGAACACTTCCAAGGGAAATATAGTTATCTTCTTATACCTCTACCTATGAAATAGTTGAAATTTATTCTCCTTAAATTAACAAAAAATTTAATCAGATTATCCAAATTGAATTATTTACTTCATGTCCAACACTGTCACTTGTAATTCATAACTAACATCTAATTTTTCTGTCCATAAAATATCACTGCTGGATTCTTTTTCTCTCCATTGCTTTCTGATTCTGCCCTGTTCAGTGTTTTCTAGTTTCTCACCAGGACCATGTTAATAGACCCCTCGTTTCTCTACTGGTCATGAGCAATACTCATCTCTAATTTATCCTGTTCATAATCATCGAAAGTAATCTTTCTAAATAAAATAGGATTATGTCATTCTCTTGCCTAAAAATACTCGTGATAAAATGTCATTCTGTAAGATGACAAAGAAGGCCCTGCCTTCTTGTTGTACCTCCTGTCTCTCCTCCACATACATTGTCTGTCCAGCTTTGGGAAAAGATTGACATTTGCTACATGAATGCCCTTGAATACCTTTATTCTTGTATAAACCCACCATCAAACTAGCATGAAGTCGAGTGCTATGGTTTGGATATGGTGTCACAGTGTCCTCCAAGGTTTCCAGTGTTATGATTCAGTCCACAGTGTGATGCATTAAAATAGTGGAAACGTAATTAGACAGTGTGGACTACCTTAGCTGCTTGCCCTTTCTCTGTAACTCTATTTTGGAAAACCTGTGGTTATCTATCAAATGTGTCTGCCTATATCATTGTTTGTGATCTTTATTTTTCTTGTTTCTTCTTCCCAAATCAGCGGTGAGTTCTTTGAGGGTTTAGACCATGAGTCTAAGCTATTTTATGGGATGCAGGATGATGTTTGCATGTGGTAGTTCTCAATTAAAGATTGTCGAATGAATACTAAATAAAAATCAATTGAAGAAGAATACGGTTTGGTGATAGTGAGGAATGAGGCAATCGATTGGAACAGAACGATAATTTCCCTGAGAGTAGGTTCCATTGGTAACGTAATTTGTCTAAATGGCAGGGTTGAGTGATACTGGCAGCAAATTATCATGCCTAGCACTTGGCCTCATAGTCTCCTAGGAAAATGAGTTACCAGTAGCAAGTGAACAGGATAGAAGGACGCTCCCTTGTGGCAAAAACAGTATCACTGCAGCCCTTCTTCTTTCATTTATTAAAGTACACTGTGTGTAGTGGAGGAAACCATCAAGGAAAAATACGGAAGCTTCACATAAAGTAAAAAGTCATTAGAGCTCAAGGTTACTCATTAAGATCTGAAGTAAAATATGTGGAAGGGAGACAAATGTGCTCTGAGCTTGAAAATCTATATTCATTCAGTGACAGAAGGGGTCATATAATGTGGGTAATTCACTGTCAGTGTTAGTTTACACCAAGTGCAGCGAATTTGCAAATCAAAGTAAATTTGGAGGTGATTTAGAACAAACAGGAATAATTTTTTGAATTCAAAGAAATGATGCCCGAGAGTACAAATTGCCCTTCAGCTATGACTGTATTTGATTGTGATATAAGATACTCTTAATCAAAACAGATGCTTTTGAACATGTTAAATGGGGTTTATTAAGTTTTTTAAGACTTTGAGGCCTCATCCGGCCTAATGCTAGTTCCAGGAACAAAGGCATGATTTGGAATTCACTCTTGTTAATGAACTGCTGTCTCTGAATCTGGGCAGTGGAAGGAGATTGGAGCAGTGACCTGTAGGTACAGGGAAGAAAGTCACAGGCATAATTTGAATGTGAATGTGAAGTCCTCCCTTAGCCCCCCATGCATATGGAAGGAGAATCTCTTGCCCCCAACCCCTACCTGCAAATATTCTCTTTTCCATCCTCCCTTCTCTCCCTTCAAGACTTCTTGCTACACAGTCAGGCATCATTAAATGCCAGAGATCTATTCTGAGAAGTGCATCATGAGATCATTTGTCCTGTGAATATCCTAGAGTGTACAGCGCTTACACAAACCTAAGTTACAGAGCCCAGCACACCCTTAGGCTGTATATGCAGCCAGTGGCTCTTATAGGCTATGAACAGCATGTTACTTTACTCATTGCTACAGGCAACTGAAACAAAATGGCACTTATCTGTCCATTTAAACATAGAAAAGACTCTGTAAAAATTCAGTGTAAAAGATCAGGATGGATGGAGCACTTACCATGAATAGAGCTTACAGGACAGGTAGGTGCACTTGGGTACATCAGTGAGTGAGGGTGGGTGACTATGAGGCCTGCACACCACTGTAGGCTTTATAAGCACTGCTCCCTTAGGCTACATTAAGTTTATATTAAGAAAATTACTTTCTTCAATAATAAACCTTAACTTGGCATAATATTTTTAACTTCATTACCTTAATTTAAAAAAAATTTTGATTTTGTAATATCACTTAGCTTAAAACATAAACACATTTTATGTCTGTACAAAAATACTTCTTTTTTCATCTTATTCTATAAGCTCTTTTATGTTTAATTTTTATTTCTGTAATGGTGCTACACTTGGATTTGAGGAACACTGGTTCAGATTTCTACAAAGATTATATCAAAAACCCAGCCAACTTCAAAATGGCTAAAACATGAAGTAAGCTATAAGATGGAAATATGTGGGAAAGTGTATCTCTTCCTCACAATAAATGAGTAGAATTAGATTTTTTTAAGCTAGCAATTTTTCTCTAGTTTGAATTAATTTGAGTTTATCCATGAATACAGGACTCAGAAGTCCTATACTGATGATAGACCTGTTACCTGAGTTTTTTTCATTCACATATTCTACAAACACATATTTACTGTCTATTTGACTCATCACTGATGGACCAAAAATAAAATAAAATACAGCTTTTCCCCAACAGGTTACTCAGAGTATAAGGCAAAACTTTTCAAAGTATTAGGTTGCTATAGACATGTAGATTCCTTTAGATTCTAAAGCTTCAGGGGTAAGTCTTCAGCAGAAGCCAGGAATCTTCATTTTTTATGGACTCCCTCTTGGGATCAGTGGAAAGATGCATATGTGACTTACCTGCACATAACATCAGTGTTCTCAAACCATCATGGCTAATACCCCACTTCCTGATTTTCTTTTCTTTTTAAAATTTCTGATACATAATGAACTAAGTAAAATTAACAAAAATTCTAAAAGTGAAATTGACATTTTGAGATTGAATGATTGTGTAACAACCCTTGTCTCTATTATTGAACAGTGTTTTGTTTTTTTCTTCTTTCTATTTGTTGGATTCTTAGTGTAAAGTCAATGTTATAAAAATAACTGAAAGTAGATCATTGTAAAAATTAAAATAATAAGAAAGCAAGGTGGGGGTGGGAGCATGGGCAGAAGGGAGAATAGGTGAGAAGTATAACTATGCTTCTAAATCTATAGCTGTATATATAAAATACATGAAATTTGTTCACGTTAAAATTTAAAAAGTTAGAAGAAAAGCAATGAGGGGAAAACATGAACTTCAATCCCTAATTTTTATTATTGTCTTCAACAAACTAAAATTATTCTGTCAAATTGCTGTGACAGTCTTAAAATCTCTACTCAGAATTTTTGTACTTATTTTGGCATAGACTGGTAAACAATTTTCAGACCAGTACTGATCTGCTAACCAAACATTGTATAGCAGTGTTTTCATTTTTGTTTAGGTTAGCGCTAATTCTCTGAGATACCAATAGGGTAGAAACTGAAGGAAAGGAGTCCATGGTCAATTAAGTTTGGGAAGTACTGTAATAAAATTTCCTTGTGTTAAAACAACTTAAAATGTCTACTCTACCAATGTGTTTGTAAATGCAAAAGAATAATATAGCCTATGTATTTTCCACAAGTTACTCAACCATGAATTTCTTTTCAGCGGCTCTGATTAACAACTTTAGGAAATCAGGTGTCAGTTGAACACAATTAAGGAAATGCTGATCTAGGTAAGTTTCCTTATTTTACAGTTGAGGAACCAGAAGCCTAGGGATGTCAGGTGACTTGGCTTATAGTCAAACAACTATTTCATTAGCCAGTTAACTGAATACTTAATTATTTTAATTTGTAATATATTAAACAAAAGTTTAATGGGTATTTGCTATGTGTCAGGTCTCTATTAGGTGCTTTATCTTCCAAATCGATAATTATAATTATTTTGTAGACGTGAATGCCTAATCCTTCAACTTAGGAACCTGTGGTTCAAGTTTCTCTATGGACACGTCACTAATTTTTCTGTGTTACTGTTTTTTTTATAAGCTTCAATTCTTTTTTCTAAGGTTTCTGTGCTGTTTGTAACTGAGAATATTTTTTCTCAATGATTCTTTCTAACCATAGCCAACATTCTTGAGATTGAGTAGTCATTCAGTCTGGTAAATGGTTAGTTTTGGGTATATTTTTCATTCAGGGAATATTTGCAAAGCAGTTGCCATGGGTCAGGTTATATTTTATACATTTTATATATATTAACTGACTTAAATCTTATATCCAGACTTAAAAGTCAGTATATTTATTGTACTCATTTTAGAAATGGAAACCAAGGCATAGAAACATTAAATGTCTTGACCAAGTTCAGAGAGTTTATATTGGCAGATCTAGAACTCAACACCCAAGTTTGGTTCAAGTGTTCAAATGTTAGGTCCACATATACATCTCCTTTATGAGAAGAACCAATATGTTGATTCAGTAACAGGAATTCATCCGAATGAATGAATGTTGCTCTGAAGAGCTCAGTGTGGTGATTAAAAGGGTTTTAAATGCTTCGAGAAATTATATACTTTTTCAGTATCATCCATGTGGGGGAAAAACTCAAGAGATATACTACAGAGGGTTTTCAAAGGCAGTAAGATTTGTTATGAACATATATTCAAAGATCAGGATAATTCTTAAAGCTTATCATGCCCAGAGTTCTTCAATGCATTCTAGGAGTTGGACCAACTCTGAATTTTCTCTAATAAAATAATGGTGGCACTATATTACCTCCACAGGAGGGAAGAAGTCTAAAAAACAGAATTAATAATTTTCAAGATTTTCTCCCATGATTTCCTTTTGCCATTCATTCAATAAAAACGATTTATTGAGTGTCTAAAATGTGTTATGTACCATGGAAAGTGCTAGATACAACATTGACTAAAACATGTTCTATGCCCTTATTCAAATCATTCTGCTGAGAGAGGCTTTAAAACACACAATTAAACAAACAAATGTGCTGCATATTACCTTTTATCTTCACTGTAATTTATCATGAGGCAGCACATGACAGCATTTTCCTCAACATAATGTTCTGTGTATTCCCCAAGAGCGCCATGACGTGTGGGTTTAAGAAGGACCCTGGCTCCCACCTTCACATTAAGGATTTACATAATGGATACCCTCGACTTTATTGCTCATCCACATCACATGGTTAAGATGTGGCCCCCAGCAACAAGTTCTAAATTGATGGCTCTTTTCACATTTATGAAATATAGAGTCATATTTCACCTTACGGTACCCTCAATCTCAACCTAATGGAAGATAGCTCATACTTTTTCCTTATTTATTATGAAAGAAAAATATTTTGATTTAGGGATGTTTATTACTGACCAATTTTTGTTTCTCTAGTCTACCTTCCATATAATCATATATGCGTAATTCAATTTCACCCAATTACCCATAGGTTTTAAATTAATATCTTACAATTTTATCAAGATTCAACATTTTTAAAGTTTTCTTTATGTATTTGAGAGAAAGAAATGAAGAGTGACAGACAGGTAGTGATTGTTCTTACCTGCTGCTGATTCACTACCAGAATGGCTGCAAAGGCCTAGGAGTTGAAAACAGAACCTAGGAACTCAATCCAGGAATCCCACGTGGGTGGCAGGAATTCCAGGCACTTATTGGTAACTCACATCATCATTGGTGCTTACCAGGATCTGCATTTGCAGGAGGCTAGAGTCAGGAGTGGGATCTGGGAATTGAACACAGGCACTCTGATGTAGGATGCAGACATCTTTTTTTTTTTAAGATTTTTATTTATTTATTTGAGAGGTAGAGTTACAGTCAGTGAGAGGCAGACAGAGAGAAAGGTCTTCCTTCTGTTGGTTCACTCCCCAAATGGCCGCTACGGCCAGAGCTGCACTGATCTGAAGCCAGCAGCCAGGTGCTTCTTCCCCATCTCCCATGTGGGTGCAGGGGACCAAGGACTTGGGCCAACCTCTACTGCTTTCCCAGGCCACAACAGAGCGCTGGGTTGGAAGAGGAGCAGCCAGGACTAGAACCGGCGCCCATTTGAGATGCCAGCACCACAAGCAGAGGATTAACCTGCTGCGCCGCGGAGCAGGACCCAGATGCAGACATCTTACCCAGCACCACAACTGCTAGGCCAAATACCTGGCCCTAGTATTAGTATTAAAGATTAAAGCATTGCAAATAAAAAGTAAAACATCATGAAAACCAGTTTGTCTCCTAGGCTTAGTCTTCTGGCTATTCTTTTTCTAAAAAATTATTTTATATATTTGAGAGGCAGGGTGTTAGAAGGGGGAAGGAGGGTTGTGGGTGGGAAGGAAGTTTGGGGGGGAGCCATTGTAATCCATAAGCTGTACTTTGGTAATTTATATTCATTAAATAAAAGTTTAAAAAAAAAGAAGGGGGAAGGAGAGGTGTTAGAGAGAGAGATTGTCTATCTTCTGGTTCACTACCCAGTGACTGCAAGGGCCAGCTGGGAGTGATAGGAAGAATTCTGCAGCCCAGAACTCCATGTGGGTCTCTGAAATGGGTGGCAGAGTCCTTGGCCAACATCTGCTTCTTTCACAGGCACTTGATCAGGAAGCTGAATTGAAAGCAGTGCAGCCAGGATTTGCTCTGATATGGGATGCTGGCATCACACATGGTGGCTTAACCTACTGTACCACAATGCTAGCCCCAAAGCCTTATTCTTTTAAAATTTATTTAAGGTATATTTATTTCTCCATTTTTTCGTGTTTCATATATACAGATTTAGGAACATAATGATACTTCCCTCACTACCCTCCCTCCCACCCATACTTTTATACTTCTTCCTCATCCCTCTCCTATTCCCAATGTTAATCTTTACAAAGATCTATTTTCAATTAACTTTATACTCAAAAGATTAACCCTACACTAAGTAAAGAATTCAACAAATAGTATGAAGAAAAAAAATCACTGTTCCTCAACAATTGAGACAAGTGTTGTAAACAGTCATCAAATCTCAAAATGTCAGTTTCACTTGTGGAGTATCTTTTAGGTACTCTGTTAGTTACCACCAATCAGGAAAACATACGGTATTTGTTTTGTGGGGATTGGCTTATTTCACTAAGTGTAAGTGGCTTCCAGTTGCATGCATTCTGTTGCAAAAGACAGCATTCATTTTTTTTACTGCTAAGTAGTATTCCACAGTGTGTATACACCATAATTTCGTCATCCAGTCATCTGTTGGTGGACATCCGGGTTGATTCCATGTCTTAGCTATTATGAACTGAGCTGCACTGAACATTGGGGTACAGATAACTCGTTCATATGCTGATTTCATTTTGTTTTTGTAAATTCCCAGGAGTGGGATGGCTGGATCATATGATAGATCTGTTTTTCATATTTCTGAGGTATCTCCATATAGTCTTCCATAATGGCTGCACCAGTTCACATTCCCACCAACAGTGGATTAGGGTATCTTTCTCCCTACATCCTCACCAGCAATTATTGGTTGTTGATTTCTGTATGAATGCCATTCTAACTGGAGTGATGTAAAACCTCATTGTGTTTTTGATTTTCATTTCCCCAATGGTTAGTGATCCTGAGTATTTTCTCATGTGTATGTTGGCCATTTGAATTTCATATGGAAAATTGTCTTTGCAAGTCCATCTCTTAACTGGGTTGGTTGTTTTGTTCTTGTTGAATTTGTTGAGCCCTGTATAGATTGTGGATATTAATCCTTTATCAGTTTCATAGTTTACAGATATTTTTTCCCATTCTGTAGATTGCCTCTTCACTTTGCTGAATATTTCTTTTGCAGTTCAGAAGCCTCTCCACTTGATGTAATCCCATTTGTTAATTTTGACCTAGATGACCTGTGCTTCTGGTGTCTTTTCCAAGGAGTCTTTGCCTAGGCCCATGTCTTGCAGGGTTTCTCCAGTGTTGTCTTGTATTTGATGGTAGTGGGTCATAGATTTAGGTCCTTGATCTATTTTGAGTGGATTTTTGTGGAAGGTCTAAGGTCTTGTTTCAGACTTCTGCACCCAGAGTTCCAGTTTTCTAGCACCATTTCTTAAAGAGACTGTCCTTGCTCTGTGGATTGATTTTCTCCTTTATCAAAAACAAGTTAGTTGTAGATGTGTGAATTAATTTATAGAGTTTCTGTTCTGTTCCATTGGTCTAGATGTGTATTTTTTTTTGCCAGTACCAGGCTATTTTGATTATAACTGCCCTGTAATACATCTTGAAATCAGGTACTGTGAAGCTTCCCCATCTCTTATATTCCAGATGTAGCTATTAACATTAGTTTAATTTATGTCCTCTCAGACTATTTTCTATCAGTTCATATACTAGTATCCTAAGTACACATCTGTTGCCAACTTAGAAAATATACTGTGATTTTCTTAAGATAGGTGGTGGTGTAAGAAAGTATCTTTTAGCTAAGTGCTTTTTCCCCCTCAGTAGTAAGAGATGAATTTTACCAGGCTTGTATCTACTTTGTCTTTCCTAATTGTTTAATTATTTAGATATATTTTACTACCCAAACAATTCCCTATAGTAAACAATACCTCAAAGAATATCTTTGAGAAGTCATTTTATGCACTGGAGAAGTTTCCTAAGATGTCGGATGTAAGCTGAACAGGAATGTGGCAATGACACTGCTGATGAGATAACTAAGAATGGGCAATTAAAGCAAATATTAGCTACCAGATATGATCACATTTTGCTCTCATGGGTCAGTTTGTTGGAGATTAATATGAAATGATAAGATTGTAGCAAAACTAAGGAAGTTTGCGTACATTGAATAAATAAAACTAAAAATATAGTAAATATTTAATAGATACTTATCAAGGACTTCTCTACTTGTTGCCACTGTGTTATATGTAAAATAAATCAATGCTGAACAAGACACAATTCCTTCTTTCATGGAGCTCATACTTTAAGGAAAAGAGAATCAAACACAAAGGTTATCACAAGTCATCTAGATTTTTGTGTAGGGCTATGCATGAGTTGGTGTGGGAACTTATTGGAAGACATCAAAGGGGAAAACTAAGGCTGAAAATCTGGGAGTTACTTCTAACTTGGGATCTGAAGGATGAGTAGAAATTACAGCCAAACTGGGAGGATATGATAGGAAGGATATTCCATGCAGAGCAAACTGTTTGTTCAGTCACGGAGAGTGAAGAGCTGTTTGTTACTTATGTCTATGAGTAGCTTAGTACTACCACAGTACACATATTAAGCTACAGTATGAAACAGGAGATACATACTAAGTTTTAAGGCCATGATCTTTATTTTAATGCTAAAATTTGATGGTATCAGTCAAAAATAATTTCCTTTTGTAACCTGTCTATATTTAATATAATAATCTGATGCATATGATCTTTGGTTATTTATTAAAAATTTAAGGAGTATTTACAGATTTATGACCCATTGACACAATTTGATAGTGAAACATAGGAAAAAAAGACAATAGTGCATGTGGCCAGCATTATGGTACAATAGGTTAAGCTGCCACCTGCAAAGGTGACATCCCATATGAGCTCCAGTATGAGTCCCCGCTGCTCTGCTTCCAACCCAGATCTCTGCTAACGCATGTGGGAAAGCAGCAGCAGATGACCCAAGTGCCTAGATCCCTGCCACCCACGTGGAAGTCCAGGAGTTCCAGGTTTCTGGTTTTGGCCTTGTCCAATGCAACCATTGCAGACATTTGGGTAGTGAACCATCTGGATGGATTCTCTTTCTCTCTCTCTCTGTGCCTTTTGGATAAATAGAGAAATTTGTTTTAAAAAGCAGAATATAGTGCATATGTGAAGTGAAATGCAAATTTAAAGGGGGAAAATATTTTCATGAAATAAGTAAAAATTTTACAGTGATTTATTTGGCATATTAGCAATATTCTCAGAGAAATGAAAAAAATTCACTATTCTTATACACCAGTAATTTAAATAGGAATTTTTTGAGGCTTTGAAATATTTACAGTTACCCAGTTAACTCCATTATGTATGTGGTAACCCAAACTTTAGTTATTGAATAATTTATTTTTTAAATATGTATTTATTAGAATTTTCCTCTTCTTCCTCTCTTCATCCCTTAAGCATATCTCATTATTTTGTGATTTAATGATTCTTTAATTTGCGTTTGGTCAAATACAATATGAAATGATTCTCACAGCAGCCACTTCAGTAATCAAGATGATAATTCAATAATTGGATGTTGAAATATTGTCTCATTTGAAATAAATGTAATGTAAAATACATGTCATCTGCTCCAGATTGTTTCTAGACATCCAGTTGGACAAGTAATCAGAAAACATGGTGAATATCAGAATATCAGAGCATCACCATGGAGAATATCAGAAGAATATTTTTGAAAGATTTGTAGAAGAATTAGTGGGAGAAAGTAGAATGTATTTGAGCTTTGAGTTTAAGTAGTATATTTGAAGTGGTATAGAATGTACCAATAAATGTCAAGTGGGAATTCTTTCATTCTTTTTTGTACATATTTATTAAGTGCCTACTTGGTAGCTGTTCTAGGCACTTGTAATTCATCATTGACCAGAACAAAGATGACTGCCTTTCAGGCACATGTTAGGAACTTTAAAATTTTCATTTACCAAGGAAATCTAGCAAAAGCAAAGAAGTAAAACTCATAACTTTAAAACAAAAGATCTAAGCGTATGTTTTGTGTGAACGGTTCAGTACCAGCCCCAAGTTCTTTGGAATTTATAAGATTATTTGAGTGTATATTCTCTGGATGCTTTTCTTTTTTAGATGCTTTTGCTATTGACAGCAATAACTTGTTTCTTGAGCTCAGTGGAAACATATGGCTTTTGGTGATTGACAATTATTACTTAAAGCCAATACTTTGGGCCCCAAAAGTTTAAGTGAATTACATTTTAATTGCAATACTAATTATTCCTTAAAATATCAGTGATTTTGTTTGACCCACATATTTTTTTAAAAATTTGTTTTTTAACTCTTTGAAAATTTACTTCTCAAAAGATATAGCAAGTTATATATTAGCCATATTATTTAATTTTAGGAAAATTGACAATTTTTGATAAGGCTTAGAATATAAGGAATTTTTATGAAAATAAAAGAGTTGCAGTTATCAAATTGAAACTATGACTTTTTTTGCAGTACCTGGAATGGGAAATTCTTCTTTAAATAACATTGCATTCAATTAGTCCTAAATCATATGCTTTATAAATGTTTTTGCTATTAAAAGCTAAGACTAACTTTTAAATTTTTTAAGGTTTATTTATTTATTTGAAAGACAGAATGACAGAGGGAAGGGAAGAAGAGACAGAGAGAGAGAGAGATCTTGTACCCACTGGTTCACTCCCCAAGGGCTCACAATAGCTGGGGATAGGGCAGGCTGAAGTCAAGAGCTAGGGGCTCCATCTGGGTTTCTCATATGGGTGGGAAGAACCCAAGTACTTGGAACATCATCCACTGCCTCTAAAGTACATAGTAAGAAAAGTGGATCAGAAGTGAATAGCCGAGATTTGAACTAAGCACTCCAATATGGGATACATGTGTCCCAACCTGTAGCTCAACCCACTGTACTACAATGCCTGTTCTTTTTCAAAATTATAACTTGGAAATACTCTTTCTGATAATTACCCAAATTAGGGATGCAATTATTATTTGGATAGACATAACTTAATTGTTTAATTCTTTTTTAAAAATATCTTAAACATTTCTATAAATAAGACAGCAGTATCTTACTACAAAATTTCTGAGAAATTTGAGCAGAGATTTAAGGCTTGACTTACTACCACCCATCCCCTCCTGGCGTTTTCATTAGAGGCATTTCTCTGTAAACTTAACATGATAGAGAAAAACCAAAGGGAGAAAAGGGATTAATAGGAAGCTTAAGGCAAAGAAAGGTGACAAGATCCTTCAGGCATAAAATCAAATTTGCAACACTTGAAATTCCTAAGGGGATAGGAAGCTGGATAGGAGTCTAAGGTTGCATACAGAAAAGACATAATCCATAAGAAATTGTAAGTGCGAAGAAAAATAATGGCATGGGTGGAAGAAAAATAAACTACCAATAATATCACATGGTGGAAAAATAGTAGGGGATGATGTCTTTAAGGAGTGATCACTCACTCAGACACAAATACCCCTAGAGTGGCATTCAGTATTAACAGGGAGTTTTGTATTATTCATTTTTTTATAGTTTTTTTTTTTTTTTGACAGGCAGAGTGGACAGTGAGAGAGAGAGAGAGAGAGACAGAGAGAAAGGTCTTGCTTTTCCGTTGGTTCACCCTCCAATGGCCGCGCTATTCATTTTTTAATGTAATATCTATCCCACCCACCCTCTGCCCACTGTATTCTCTCTAGTGTTACTGTTGATGCACTGTCCAGTGCTACCTGCTCAAGAGTAAGCTATCCTATGCCAGGACAGGGCTGGGAAAGGACTGTGGCTACACAATCACCCTGTATAATTCAGCGTGTTATTTTGTATGTACCTAATAGACTTACTCAAAATCTTCATTGAATGAAAAAAATGACTAAATGACAGGAAGTAAATGGATGTATGGATGAATGAGCAGAAAAGTGACTTAAAGCAGTAAGTCACATACTATGTATTGGAAACATGCAACTTAAAAAGGAGTGAATACATGACTGTAGGCAGATTCCCTGGAAAAACATACTCTGGGGAAAAAAATCAAAGTTTTCTGGCTATGCTGGTGAGTTCAGTTCCTCTGACAGACAGAAGGCAACCTGCCTGAGTGGAGGAAGAAGCTTAACCATTCTTCAGTGCAGTGGCTTCAGCTGGCTGCACTTGGGGTTACTGGCTAGGACTTTCCGCCCCTGCATATCCCTATTAGTGGGCAAAGGCTGTTCCTTAAAAGCATGAATTTGGAAAGAGACAAAATTCTGGCCCCAGGATGAGAGCAGAGGATTGGGCATTTTAGTCCCAGTAAAGAGGATCTTTATAAATGCAGAACACATCCACTACAAACAACAAAAACACACATGTTTGCTGTCTCTCTAGAGGGCAATTCTAGGTTCAGTAAATAGAAGGAATAAAATTTTCATCTCAAGATACAGAAGTGTTTTTAAGCAACTTTCATCATTTTGAAAATGCTTACAATGCAAATAGCCAAACAGAGCATAGATAGTGTTTTTGTTCTATTGTGTAAGTCTTAAGCAGCAAGGTGTTGCAGGTATGGGTGTTCTAATCTCTGTTCCAGGTTCTTGTCTCTCACAGAGATAAGGATTCTCAGCTGAGACAGGTATAAAGGTAGACAATGTGAGAACAAGGTTTATTTGATTGGTAAGAAAGTGAATATATATTCCTGTGTGAACACGGACCACCTCACACAGAGTAATACCCATTATGGGTGGGCCTCAGGATTACCCAAAGAGAGAGGTGGGGAGATAGAAAGACAATAATATGAGTAGCACCCCCAACCATGGTCCCTGGCAAAAACAGGGCTCTCCCCCATTTTTAGTCTCTATGATATAGGGGGTGAAGATTTAGCATGAGTGAGGCCATCTGGGAAGCTCATGGCACCTGTATAAACTTCATGGAGTTTAATATCCATGTATCCTCATGGTGACTAGCCTTGTTGATTGCAGATGAGACACCAGCATGTTGGGAAGGTGGAGGTCTTTGACTGACAGATGAGTAGAAAGCATGCAGGCTGCAAGACTTCCAGCTCACTCAGTGCTAGCTAGCTTACTTAACTGCCTGCCTGTGCACACCACAGCAAAATGACAAAAAAATTAATAATTAGAATTTAAGATCTTTAACAATTCAGAGTCTGAGTCTATGGTTTCCTTTTTTAAAAACAAGTATACATTGCTCTAATCCACAGTAAAACCTAAGCAGAAGTTTGTATACAGATGTTTCCTTATTCTTAGCATCAAATGAATCCATCAGAATTCCAGGATGCATGTATGATATGAATGACAATAATTAGACTGTATGTAACACTGGTTTGTATTTCTCCCAAGTCTAAAAATATCTTTTAGGAATATAAGAGAAATTAGTTTAGTGGGGGAAATAAAGGCAGCTTGAACAGTCAATGAGTTTAATTCAGCTGACTTTTTTTCTGAATGAAAGCAGTATATGTTTCTATATGAGGTAAGGGAGCTAGAAATTGCCAGACCACTTCTTAGTACCAGGCTCTGGGCTGTTGCTCTATTTGTGTTAGCAGTATAACAATAGACATTGTGTAGCACTCACTGGGTACTGGGCACTGTTTTAAGCAGCTTACAATTTATGGTAGGTGTGTTAATATAATAGATTACAGTTGGTGAAACAGAGGCGTAGAGATTTTCAGTAACTTTTCCAAGGTCACTGAGCTGGGAAGTGGTCATGCTAGGATTTGAATTTGTGCAGTATGAATTACCATCCCTCATCTTAATTGAAAGACGGGGCCTCATTGTTTGCTGCATAAGGTAAAGCATATTGAATTGCCAAATATCTCCAAGTACTGAGATAAAATTGCCAATCAGAATAATACTAGTCCAAAATGCAATGAAAACATCCCCCTTAACAGGGATTTTCTAAAGCAAGTTTGACATATCTCATTGGTCATCACTCTTTTGTGTTTTCATATGCAGCTTGTATTCAATTGCCTGTTTGTGCATGTGTGTGCATTCCTAATAGTTTACATTTTGTTATCCTTCAAGCTGTACAGATAGTTTCCCACTGCTTCTAATATAGGAAAAAAATTTAAAATTGAAGCAGTGTATTCTTGAAAGATAGCATAATAGGGTAGAATCTTGTCCACTTTCATTCCAGCTTTATCCTTCATTAGTTGTGAAAATTTAGATATTTAAACTTTCTAAAACTCAATTTTCTTACATGTTGAGTGGAGTGTGATACCTACCTTTTATTTGTTTGTTTTTTATTTTTAATAGTTTTTAACAGATTCAGTGTGCTTTCTAGGTACAGGTCTCAGAACATAATGATATTCCCTTCCTCCTTCCCTCTGTCCCACCCTCTTTCCCCTTCCACCCTCCTTCCTTTTCCCTTTCTGTTTTTATTTTTATTTTTTTTTTTTAGTTTTTGAGACAACATTTTAAATTTACAATTACAGTAACAAGGCTTAATACTTCAACAAATAACAAGTTTAACAAGTAAAAAGCAAAAAGACCCTAGTTTAATAGGAATATACACAGTGGCTATAAAAATTAAATAGAAAGATAACCATTTTTAAGTAACCACAGATCATAAAACTACAGTAGTATAACATTCTTAACCATTGGCTTCATAAATGTATAAAATAAGGTTTTATAAAATTGTATTTGTAGCAATACTGATACACAGAAACATTTCTTTCTTTCTCTTTTATTTAGTTTCAGCTTCCACATATAAGGGAAAACATGTGGTATTTGTCTTTCTGGGCCCACCGTATTTCACTCAACATGATGTCTTCCAGTTACATCCATTTTGCTGCAAATGGTATAATTTCATTCTTTTTCATAGCTGAATAATGTTCCATTGTGTGTATAGATATCACATTTTCTTTATCCACTCATGTGATGATGGTCACCTTGGTTGATTCCAAATTTTGGCTATTGTGAACAGTGCCGCTATAAATACGGTGGTGCAGGTATCTCTGACACATTGTGTTCAAGTCTTTTGGGTGTATGCCCATCACTGGGACTACTGGAACATATGGGAAGTCTAGTTCTAATTTTTTAAGAAATCTCCACATGGTTTTCCACAGTAACTGCACTAATTTGCATCCCCAACAACAGCTTATAAATGTTTCCCTTTTTCCACACACTCCTTAGCATGTGCCACTCTCGGTGTTTTGGTGCTTAGTCATTCTGACAGGGGTTAGGTGATAAGTCATTGTGGTTTTGATTTACATTTCCCTGATGGCTAATGATGCTGAGCGTCTTTTTGAAAATTTTTTGACCCTTTGTATGTCTTCTTTTGAGAAATATCTGTTGAAGCCCTTTGCCAATTTCTCAACTGGGTTGGTTGGTTTTTGTTTCTGAGTTTTTTAAGTTGCTGATACATTTAAGGTATTAATTATTTGTCAGATCAGTGGTCTGGAAATATTTTTGCCCATTCTGTTGGATGCCTCTTCACTCTGTTGCTGTGCAACAGCTTTCTGAGTTTGAAATAGTCACATTTGTTTAGTTTTGCTTTTGTTGCCTGTGTTTTGGGGATCTTGTCCAAGAAGTTGTCTTCTGCAACATGATCTTAAAGTGTTTCCCTTACATTTTCTTCCAGAAACTTCATAGTCTCAGGTCTTACATCAGGTTTTTGATCCATCTTGAGTTGATTTTTGTATACAGTGATGTAATTTCATTCTTTCACGTATATAAATCCAGTTTTGCCAACACCAATTGTTGAAGAGACTTACCCTACTGTATGGTCTGAACACTTTGGTCAAAAATCATCTCCCTGTAAGTATGTAGATTAATTTCTGGGCTCTCTTTTCTGTTCCATTGATCTATTTGGTACCTACCTTTTAAAGATACCTTATAAGAAATACTAAGATAACACATTTATTCTTTTCTAGCTATTGCGCAGGCAGTAAACATGATAGGTTAATTTTTTTTATCTTCTAGTCCTGTAATTCCTCAGTCTTCACTTGATTTAAGATAGCACATAGAGTGCTGTACAACGTGATTTAGTGCTACAACTAGTACTCAAAGAGTATATTTCACTCTGTGATGATATGTGAGAGCAAATGGTTTAAAATCTTTTCTTAACACATACTAAACTGAGCTCCTGTATACAAAGAGAATTGAAAATGAATCTGAATGTGAATGAAAGGGGAGGGGGAGTGGATAAGGGGGAAGGGTAGTGGGGGGGGGGTATGGGTGGGGAAGCCATTGCAATCCACAAGTTGTACCTTGGAAATTTATATTCTAAATAAAAAAAAAAGGTAGCACATAGAGTCTTCCAAAAGGCATTCTGATTTAACAGTCTGAAATTGCACTATCTCAGTGGCCAACTCTAAATTCTATCCTACCTTTCTTACCATTTCTCTTGTCTATTTCCTTGAATATTAGCTTTTCCTTCAATGAGTATTTAAGAGAAACAATAAGGAAATCAATGTATATTTCTTCAACTGACTTTTTATAATATATAAAAAACTGACATGTCCAGAGACTGAGGTGGAAATTCCAACAGGATTACAGCATTAGCTAATGTAAGGCTTGGGTTTTTTTCTATAGATTTATTTATCCTATCTCTACTTTCCCCACCCACAATAAATGTGAAATGGTTGAGGTTATGTCAAATAGGATGAGTAGATATATTTCGTTGCGCAACTTGATGATGGGCCAGGAAGACCTTGCATGGAAGCTTCACACTTTTATGGTTACTTTAGTTATTTTTCGACAGTGGTAAGGAAAACTGATGGAGCCACTGCTTTCCTGTTAGTGAGCTATTCTGGGCTACTGTAAGTTATAATTAACCAGTTGTTGCTAGATGAATGATAACATTTGTTTTTGACATTTGACTGTAAGGGCATATTTCCATCTCAACAGATTGCTTATTTTGAATGTTATAATTTTTTATATTATGGACTTATGTATTTTTTGGCTAACTAGCAATTTATTCATACAATCATCTCTCATTTTAGCAGAAGCCAATTATTCAGTGTAATAATTACCTGGGCCATTTGGTTTCAGTTTCCCCCCTTGCATGCCCTTTATTGGCCTTCAATAGCCATACCACAGAGAACAGATAGAGGTAGGAAGTGTAGGTGAATCTCATATGACATAGCCAGGAATCAGGATTTGAGAAGGTCTAACAGTGAAAATGTCAAATGCAGGGCCAAAGTAAGATTGTGTTTTCGGAGTGGCAGTAATTTTTCTATTTTAGTATTGAAAATAATATGCAGTATTGTTGCTCTTATGTTTCAAGTCAAAATCAGCTAGAATAACCAAAATAACTAACAGGCTGTATGTATCTCTATGTCTGTGAGAAGATAGTTGGTCAGCATATTGTCTCCTTCGTTGAATCTTTGTAACACTGAAGCTGCATCATTTTAATACCATCCTGCACAAATTTATTGTTTGTAAACATATCTCATGTGCACACCTTTGGCACAAATTGTTTCTTACTCATCTCTGCTTCTCCTATTGCTATGGATTTGCCCCATTCTCTTTAGAAGCAGAGCATTGCTGCTGACAACATAAATGAATTTTAAGGAACATTAAATTAAAGCATTAGTTAAATACCTTTTCATATCACATAGGAGTTTCCATATTTCTGGCCCTTATTCCAAACTGCAAAGTTGAGTCTGTGATATTTTGGTACCAACCTGAATCCTGGAAAGCAAACCATCAGAGCGGCAACCCTCCACAGAAGTGCTCTGCGTAATTCAAATGCATGCTATGCACTAGCTACTGCCCGAGTGTTGGCTCCTGATGTACAGTCTCAGAATCATAAGGAAGCAGACAAAGAATCCATCAAAAGACTGGAGACAAGTTTGATACATGCAGTTCATTGCTCATCTTGCAGCATCACTGCCAGTCATATCTGTAGAGCTGTGGGAGATTTTGTTCAGTTTATAGCACCTACAACATGACTACATAAGCTTTTATAATCTGACTGTCAGAAACATCTCAGGGTGAGTATTGTACCTAGGAAAGATTGGCATAACCTGGCCAGGGACAGAACAAATGATGCATGAGAAGCAGCAGCCAAGCCTTTCTTGAGCAGATTTTTTTTCTCTTCCTCTGTGTACTCAGGATCAGGGAAATATCTGCACCAGTGTCATACCAGTTACTAGAGGTGGCCCTTGGGACTGTGGTACACTCACGGAGATTTCAATTCATGTTGAACACTTTCAGAACTTGGCCTGACATGAGCACATTAAGACAGTATGTGGAAGGGCCAGTGTTGTGCCAAGGTAGGTTAAGCTTCTGTCTGTGACATTGGCATCTCATATGGGTTTGCTGTTGAAGTCCTGGCTGCTCCACTTCCAGTCCAGCTCCCTGCTAATGTGCCTGGGAAAGCAGTGAAAAGATGACCTCAGAGCTTGGGCTCCTGAGCCCATGTGGGAGACCTGGAAGAAGCTTTGGGCTCCTAGCTTCTGCCTGGCCCAAGCCTGGCCATTGTGGGCATTTAGGGATAAACCATTGGCTGGAAGAGATCTCACTCTCTCTCTGTCTCTCATCCTCTCTCTGTAACCCTGGATTTCAAGTAAATAAAAAATAAGTCTAAAAGAAAAAAAAAAAAAAAAAGCATGTGAAAATGCAGCTTGTCATCCCCACTGAGAAGCCAGACTGATGAATCTGATTATTTTGTCCCAGGGGAGTGGCTTGGAAATGGAATTCAGGTTCCCAGCTCTGCCCTATTGGGAAGTTTTAGGACTTTATGCACTTGCCTAAGAACCATTGAGTATGGAGCTGAGGTGGAGAAAAGGAACAGGACCAAAAAATACTGCTCACAGCCCCATTGCAGTGTCCCTCCCACCTGCTGCTCTGGCCTCCCTGAAGCCCCACTTAGTACTGGAATCACTTTGGTACATGGACAGCCCCAGTACAGCCACAAATACTGCCTCATTTCGGTATGATGAATGAAGAGTTTTAATGAAACTGGCCCAAACTGCTCTGGCAAGCTGCCGTATTTTTGTGTTTTAAATGGGAGTGATCCATCAGCCACACACAACGCCTCCATCTCCGCAGTCTCCTCATCTCCCTTGCACTGCCTGCCTGGCCTTTCTTACGGAGCTCTGTGCCCCCCACTCCTCTCACCTTCCTGTACTCCTGGTCTGCTGGGCATGGCCAGTGGTGTGACCACCCTTTGCACCCTCCACCTTCACATCCCCAATTTCAGCGGCTGCATTGCTTTCTGCAGATTGCTCCCTCTTCACTCTTCCCTAACCCAGCATCCTGGCACGCTCATGTGGCAAAGTGTCTGGCGGGGATTAATTACATTTGCCGGCTGCTCCTTCATTAGAGTTGCCTATCTCCCCTGAGCGAGGTTGTAAATCAAACGATGATTCATGACTTTTAAAAAATTGGAAAAGATAAACAAACACTAAAGGGGAAAAAAACCCTACAAAAATAATAAATATAAACTAAGAGGAGGGATGACACCTTAATCAAGAAGCTCAGCACTTTGCTAGAATAGAAACTGGAGGCTTGTTAGATGGTTCTCTCTCCTTGCTATTTGTTTCATTTAAAAAAAAATAGGAAACAGCATAGCATTATTTTTCTTTCTTTGTGAGGGCTGCTTAAAACAGCATGCATGATAAAAAATGCGAGTGGAATCTGCATGGTTGTGTGAATGATGATAGTGAGACTGAGGTTTCATTAGCCAGCAGTTTAATTGAAAGGAAGATAAAAATAAAGGGGGAAGGGGACCAACTTTGAAAGGTTGGAAGTTCCTCTTGGAGTAGCACTCTTCCACACAATGCCCTTTCTGGAGACTCATAGGCTGGAAATATACTCCAAAGCTTTTTTAGATTACCTTTGAACCAATCCTAAAGCAGCAATGCTAATGCAAGAACGTGCATCTCTCAGGGTTGCAGTGAGGTTTACCAAGTACAATGCAAAGAAAAATATTTTTCAAGCTCTAATGTCCTTGCTCACATAAGAGGAGACTGCAAAAATTCATGGAAAAATAGAATAAGAAGGTAATGCATATCACCCATGCATTTTTGAAGATGTGTGTGTGTTTGTGTTTCTGTCATGACCTTGTATGTGTAGATCATGACCTAGTGTGGTAGAAACAAAAAGACCAGTTCTATTGACTGGCTATATTGATGATAGATAAAAGTTTTCAAGAAAACCTCAGCTAGCACAGGTATTCTATAGCCATCAATTTCTCTTTTGTTCCATTTGCATGCCAGAATAACCACATTAGGAACACAGAATGTGGAGAGAGAGGCTTGAGATCTTATTACTATTTTCCCTTACATTTTGGTTCTGCACGCTGACAGTGAAAGTAGTTAATACTAAGCCTTTATATTAAGACAGAACTTCTTGGGCATTGGGAGGTTGGCCATATTACCCAGCACTCAACCCAGTGTACTGTCTGACTTCCGTTTCTGTTTTGAAGACTTTTGAGGCTAGATGGCCAGGGGACCATTAGAAACAGTTGTCCTCTTCAAACTGGTCTCTAATCAGAAAGACTACAGGGGGAAGGCCAACACTACTTGAATTCAGAGGATGATAAGACTGCAAGGACAATTGCACTAAGTACCACAAACTGGATGACTTCGATGATAGAACCATGATTTCCATCCTGGAGGCTGCAGGTCCAAATCCAGGGGTTGAAAAGATGGATCCCTTCAGAGGACTGTGATGGAGAATCTGTTCCTTGTTTCTCTCCCAAGTTTCTGGTGATTTGTTGTCATTTTTTGTGTTCTCTGGCCTATAGACTTATCACCCTACTCACTACCTTCATGGTTACCTGGTGTTCTCACTGTATCTGTGTCCAAATTTCCACTCCTTATTAGAATATCAGTAGTCTTGGATTAGAGACCCACCACACTCCACTAGGACCTCATCTGAACGGATCATACATGCAACAACCCTGTTTCCAAATAAGTCACATTCTGAGGTACTGGGGATTAGGTACCATGGCTTCAACATGAGAATTAACCCATAATGGTATCAGGTAAGCAATAGTGACTTGTTCTTTCCAGTCACTGTGGACGTGACTCCTTTCCGTATAGGATGAAGTGATTGGGAGCTCATTGATTAATCTGACACATCTGTCCAGACTTAAGTTTGTAATCTGAGGGAAGTGCAGGACCAGGAAGATTTCTCAACAAACCCCATTTTTGTTCATCTCACCCAACTTGCTGAAACAGGCACTTCTGTCTGGAAAGGGTTATAGCTCATTCACTACATAACTGGACACCATCATAGCAATTGCTTATTATCTCACCCCATCAGACCCTCTGAAGAGTAGAGTTGTGTTAGTAGTAGCAGGAGGAAATGGGAAGAAGTGAAGACCTGAGGGAGAGACAGTGGTGGTCCTCTTTCCACTGTATAAGAGCGCAAGGCCACAGCATCCTTTGCTGCTCAGTTCTGACCCAGAGGTTGCAGCCACATCTCGGACTGCGTCAATGTGATGGTTAAAAATAGGAGCACATTCTGTATTTTGCGGTGCTGATTAGAAAGAAGCCAGCATTTTCTAAGACATTAACACTGGAAAAAATTGTTCTGAGTGTGTTTTGTGTAAAAATAATATTTTCAAAACACATCTGTCTGTTGAACGAAACAGTCAAAACACATGCAAACATTTTCATGGTTTTCCACCAGGGGGTGCTCCCCCCAATGGAAAGACGCATAAGAAAACTTGAAAATATTTGACTGTCTGATCAGCCCCAAAGAAAACATTTGTTTCTGTCAAAACCATGGAAACAAAGAATTTTTTTCTTTGAAAAACAACTGCATTGGCTCATAAAATGAGACTTGAAAGGGGAAAAAAAAAACAGCCTCTGGAACATATGTGTGTATGTTGTGAACTTGCCTGAAGGAAGGTATGAGTGAGAGTTGACTGAAGATAAGTTTGATAATTTAAAAATTGAGGAATAGAGTCCCACAGAGACTTCTCAGACCATTTCCAGCGTAAGAAATGTTAGGACATTAAATGCAAATGCAGAGACAGAAGCCAATCCTCGTGCCTCCTGTAAAGCCCTTTAAAATATGCGTAGCTTATAATGTAGACAGCTAAACCCCTAAGAAGCCATATAAGAATTATGAGTAACAAGCAAGCATTCTAGAAACTGATACTGCCCAGGCCCTGGGAAATGCAGCTTGATATGTTGTATTTCTGGTACCCTACCCTTGAGAGTATTTATGCAAATCACCAACCATCCTACTTTTATTTACTAAGAACTTAGTCCTATCATGTGGGGCTCAAGGAACAAATTTACATGAGGCTCAAATATTTGATTTTTTTTCTTTCAAGTATATTTTAAAATGACATTAGTCTTACTGTTTATTATACAAATCATATTTTTTCCATTCAAGGAATAAGATAACATTTAGGGGCAAATATTATACTAGTTCCCCCACCATCCACCAAAGAAGAAAATAGAGCTCCTTGAGTTTAAATTAGTTGCATGAAAGCTCCTGGACTATCTAAGGTAGCAGCAGTGAGAAGGATAGAATCAGGTTCTTTTACCCTTATCCGGCCCAGCACAGGGTCCCCAGTTCTTTTCTGGCTTCTGAGACACACATAACATTCTTGCCTACTCTGCCATCACTGGGAAGGGGAAAAAGCAACACAGATGCTTTTGTGGCTAAGGTGGCCTTGGTTTTCTTTTGCATCTTATAAAAAATCTATTGTGAATTCCCATCACATCTCACAGGTCTGCTGCATTTAATCATACTGCCTGTTGACATAAGTAAATGAAAACCATCCCTCCTTTTTGCAAAAGTGCATGTTACAGTTTCTAGAAAACTCACAGTAGCCATAATTCCACAATGGATTGCCTCAAGGTCCAATGTTGATTTCTGTGTGGGGCACGTGAGTCCAGAAAACAACTTACTTGCAAGAAAGCAATGCTACATCGATTCATTTATATCATTCTGTGGAAAATTATAACCCTAGAAAAAAATTCCATAATCTGTTTCTTTATTGAATTTTGCTTTTTAAAATCAGGACAAATAGGTAACTGAGAGAATTAGAGGGGTGACAGTGTGAGGTTTAATTCCATATTGCATGTCTGTGATGCTCTGCTTTTTATAGCTCCTGCTTAAATAAGCTTGAAACTAAAGCCATGGATCGATGGCCTGAGATGTATCATTACTGAGAATGCAACCCTGGGATTAACTTAACCAGCCATTCTTCCATGCAATGAACAGAGCTTGTCCTGGGTATCTCACACATATGCTGGGCCTGGCATGGCCCTTCTTATTGCTTATTCCCTACCCAAAGTACTTCATCTCCCCGTATGTCAGTGGGTTCTGTGCAGAAAGACCCAGCCCATGTTCCTGCTATACAAGAGGGAAGAAGGAAAACTCACAGGGAGTTGGGAAATGGTAGAACTCCAGTGCAACAGGGAGTAACAGTTTAGGGAGTGTTTTGCAGTTAACTAGTATTAATAATAATGTCAGCAGCAATCTTTGAGATGTTACTACATGCCAGGTATCTCTCATATATTTGACCCTCGCATAACCTTTGTAAGTGTTGGCTCCATTTTCACACATGATAAAACTTCTAGTCTTAAACAGATTAGGTAACTTGTCCAGGAAGCATGTATGTGGCTGAATTTTTATTTTAACTCAGTCTTCTCTTTTCAAAGCCATTGTCTTTCTTTAAATCCAGGCCCATGTTCTAAAGCAACATCATGCAGTTTTTTCTTGCATTAAGTGCAATTTGTAGAGCGGTTTACTCAAGCTCTGTGTGACTGGGCAAATCATATAAACTCTTGATGTTTTATTTCTTATTTACAATATGGCAACAGCAATATTTAGTGATAGGAAGGATTAATAAATAAATATGTGTGAAACACTTGGAAAATGCTTAGAATACACTGAGCCCTATATAAGACACCTATTATAATAAAACTATTGTTGAAAATAAACATGAGAAAAATTTTCCCAAGACTCCTTCAGAAAACAGTTGTATGATGAATTATAAGCTTCTTGAGAACATGCACACTTTTCATGCTTCTATTGTTATGTGGTAAAGAGTACCAAGAACTTGGGAGTCCACTCAAGGTAGTTAAATTGATAAAAATACTAAGGAGTTTCAGAAATGCAACACTCAGCATCCAGGAACTTGATCCTGTGTGCTCTGAGATGCATTAAACGTTCTCCTGCTTCATTGGTTCTTGCCTTTGTGTCTGGCAGAACTACCATATAAGCCAAATCTTTTATTGTGAACCTAGGCATGTGGAGGGGAAAACAGTGCTGCAAAATAGTGAGGAGTTGACAGACTGAGGATTCTTGGCCATGGTCCTTTATTCATCTCATAAGTCTTGCACAATTCATGTGGAGAAGATTACCCGCCCTCTTCACTGACCTTGCACTCTAAACTCTTGTTATTGGCTCAAAAGACAGCTGGGTTGGTCAGCACTCCTCATGTTTTCTTTTGGAAATTTTTTTTTAAGGAAAAGCCGTTATCCCAAGGAAACGTGAGTTCTGTCATTTCCCCCACATGTGTCTTCATTTTTCTCTGATGTGTAAGTGTGGATGCTCATGAATGATGTCTGCCTTGTGTGATTCCAGGGAGCGATTCTGCACCCCAAGGCTCTGCCCTTGCTCAGGTGGCCTGACTCAGGCACTGTCACCCAACTGCTGCATCCTAAGTCACAGCTCAGCTCCCTGGAAGCCTCTTTCCAAGACCCACAATCCCATCTTAGCCTGCAGCCACTGTGGCATCCATCTTGAAACCTCATGCTTCTGCCTGTGTACACGCCCCAGCAGTGTCTCTTGTTATCCCAGAAGGAGAGCATGCACAGTCTTTGAGATCTTTAAACCAAGCCCACACAACCTGGTGAGGATGCCAGTCTTCTATCCTGACAGCTCTACAGCCCAGCCATGTATGAGTGAAAAAACCGATTGTTAGAGCCGAGCAGATGTGTCCTTATCATCTTGTCTACAGCCTTCATTCTCAGATAAGGAAACAGCTGCCCCATCACTGTTAGTGGATGACCCCAAACAGAATCCAGCCTTTCGAAAAAATGATGCCCTTTTATGTTCCCTTCGTGACACATGGCATGTCTCTAGGTTAACACTCTGATTTGTCTTGATACTTATGACATGTGTTTCTGTCTGAGGTAGCTCATTGTTAGCTTCAACGAACCACTGATTTTTGTGATCTCTCTCTGTTCTCAGTTTATCTGTGGGTAGATATGAGTGGGAATGAATACAGTATAATTTCAGAAATTTCAGAAATTCCTGTTGAATGTGTGAAGGGACTTCAGAAAGTTTATAATAAATGGAATAAAAATATTTATCTTAATGCAAAAATCTTTTGAAAGCCATGTATTGTTTTGTGTAATATACATGTTACATGAACTTCCTGAGGGCCCTCTTGTTTCCAAGGACTGGATGATTCTTGGGATCCTCCCCCACCAAATTCAATCTTTCTAATCTTTACTTTCTTTGCAGTCTTGTCAAATTATAATTGCATGAAATAATGGGGAATTTCATATTTTAGGATTTATAATCTAACACAAGGGAGTAAGACTGTGCATTAAGGACTTACTTTTATTAATCAACTTTAGAAATGTAATTAATAACCCTGGTACACTTTTAAGATTTTTTGAGAAACTGTTTCTTTGTGTTGTGTTCAGATCCTCACTAGCAGCCAATAACAAATTTAAGTGCCCAGGGTCCCTTGTCTCTAAATACATGTAATGATAGGCAGGTGTTTGACTTATCATGTTCTTATTTAAAATAGAATAATTAAAAAACAAAAACTATAGCTTCCTGTGGTGACTCAGTGTATTTTGAAAGTCAGATTGCTGTTTCCTTGTCCCGGCCTACTAAATTATCATTATTGTTGGTGGGGGCATGGTGGGGGTTGAAATCTGCATTTTAAGCAATAATTGCCCTGATTCAGCTACATGAGGAATATTCTTTGCTAAAATCTGAATTAAGCATTTGTTTGCTCAAAGGCATAGTTTGTCAAATAAAACTAAATCCATATTCAAGTATGCTTGCATACATTAATCAGTATCAGAGATTTTTGCTTTTAAAAAATTCTGAAAACACTGTCAAGTTTCTGCTTGAAGTTCCAGCTAAAAGTGTTGTTGCTTAAAATGTGCAGATTAACGATGAGGAGTCAGGGCGCAGACTCAGGCCACATCAGCTTGCCCCTGGAGTCTCAAATGCTTGTTGTGGTTGAGGTGATGCACCCTAAGCCTACTTCTTTAGCCTGTACTCTGCTCCTGCCGGTGTCTCTGCACCCAACTGACTAGCAAATATGGACCTCCTGACCCACTCACATTGTACTCTACTGCTGTGTCTAGAGTTTGTGGAGGACAACTGATAGAACTTCATTGTGACCATCCCATGTCCCATAGGAGAACTCCAAGAGTGTAGAAGCCTTTATTTCCATCTCGTGCTTTCTAATATAAGTATAATGCAAGTCACAAGGGCTATTTAATATTTCCTAGTGGCCACATTTTTAAAGAAGAAAATAGGTGAAATTAATGTTACATTTTATTTAGCAATGCATATAACCATTAATTAATGAGATATTTTATGTTTTTTCACAGTAAGTCAACAAAACTCAGTATGTATTTTATACTTACAGCAAACTCTACTTGGGCTAGTGACATTTCAAGTACTAAATAGCCACATCTCACTGTGAGTGGAAGCTACTGTATTAGACAGTGAAGACCAAAAGAATTAAAATTTATTTTTAATAGTTATTTTAGAAAAAGTGAATTAACCTGGTGTCAAATGTAAATGTGCACATTGAAAAATATGTGGTTTATTAATCACTACTATAGAAAAATACCAGATTACTGAAATTACTGGTGGTGGTTCCCAATCATGCTCCCATTTTATTTACATGAACTTGTCCCACATTTGCACTAAGGGCAAAGGAAGAAAGGAAGGAGGATAGGAAAGAAGGGCAATTTAGCCTAGTTTCTAAATGTCAAGCAGCTTTCATACTTCAGATAATAGCTTCGTAAATCAATATGCCCCTATCAGGCTCAATAGTTCTTTCTGAAAATCTTTGATTCCTTTACTTATTCAAAACCATCAGAATCCCACAGGAATTGGTTGAAAAACTTCACAGTAGAGTCTGCACAGAGCAGCAAGCATGCTGTTTCCAAGAGAGGGTGCTGAGATAGTCAGGAAAGGGCTATTTCGAGAGATTAGATTGCTAGAGAGCTAATCAGACTTTCCATGGCTAGTGACAACGGGCAATTTATTGCAATGCTTCTCAGCTCATGGGAACAGCAGGATGTGACAAGAACAGTTTGCCTCAGACACACATCATAGTGTCCTTTAGGATTTTAAAAATAATAATAATGTTTACTTCTGCCGAAAAGGACAGAAGCTCAAGTATTTTGGAACATTGACCTCAGCATACAGGACCACCAGTTGGAGATTCTCCATCGGACTGGTCTGCATACTGAGGAGCCACCTCAGATCTGCTCTTGGCTGTTATTGTCCTAACAAAGGCAGCATGCCAGAGGGAGTTCTTTGGAGGAGAAATACTTTCTGTTTTTTTCTTTAATGTTGTGGAGAGGGAAGGGGCAGGAAATGCAATGAGTAAATACAGTATTTAGCCACTCCAGGAGTGCTTTAGTGGCTCTTCCTGGTTGTTTAATGTCCTAGAGAAGTGATTTCAAAGAAAGCAGTTTCTAAACCATTAGCTGTTTTGTAAATTAAAGCCATCATGTTAATTGAACTAATTAGAAGTTCATTGTAGCCTACAGGGTACAGGTTGTTCAACTTGGTTCCATTGCCACCCGCAAAAGGTTGTCAGTAGAGCCCTCCATGGAGAGGATTCTACAACACTTTGCTTCCCTTCAAAAGCTTTTGTCAAGAGATCTTACCTTTTTCAGAATAGCATTCCCATATCATTCCCATCCCTTTCAAATGGGCATTTTTTTCTATGTCTCCTTGGCACCAACTTTGTTTATTGATGGATTGCTTTGTGATAATCCATGAATAACCTTGGTATTGCTTTACACCAAACCAAACAAAAAGTCAACAGCATAAAAAAATTCAACTTACATTCCTTCAGAAATGTGGAAAGTAATGTGTGTTTCTGTTTGTGTGTGACTTTAGTACAAATAACACACAACAAGGAACCAGACAGGTGTGACACCTGCCCTCAAGGGCCTTATTGTCTGGCCAAAGGAACAGATTTTTAAACATGTTGCCCCAAAATGTTTACTACAGTTGTAGAAAAATTGCACAATGAAATATCAAGTAGAAGATGGTTAAGTAGCTGCTTGGTATATCTGCATCACATATCAGATACCTAGGTTTGAGTCCCAACTCCACTCCAAATTCCAGCTTCCGGCTAAGTTGTACTCTAGAAGGCAACAGGTGATAGCTCATTCCTCCCACAGGGAGGTCCAGATTCAGATTTTGGTTCCTGAGTTAGGCCTGGCTCAGGCCTAGCTATTGCATATATTTGGGGAGTGAGCCAGTGGATGGTAACTCTATCCTTATTTCTCTCTTTCTCTCCTCATTTCCACCTGTCAAATACAGAATATCCAAGTATATGTAATAGGCAAATAGACAAAACAAATTAACGTACAAAATTTAAATGCCCTTCTTTACGTGTAATCAAATGTAATTTCTAAAATAAGATAAAATATGATTTATTAAATTTGAAGTAATTGTCTCATATTTGTTATAAATTTTTGAAGTCATTATAAATTTATGCCACCCATTTAGTGACCAACTTGGCAAAGTAGAAAAGCTACACATTTAGCCTTGCAGTTAAATGCTCATTTCTCTTATTAGAGTATCTAAGTTCAGTCCTGGCTCTGATTCCTGACACTAACAATACTAATGAACACTGTCGGAGGCAGTGGTGATGATTCAAGTAACTGGATTCCTGCCCCGATGTGAGTGACCTGAATTATGTCCCTAGCATCTATCCTAACCATTTTAGACACTTGAGGAGCGAACCCACCAGTGGAACTCTTATGTATCCCCCCACCCCTCTCTCTTTGAGTGTGTGTGTACTTTTCAAATTTTTTTAAAAAAAAAGCAAGACCTACCATAACAATGCTCATACTCTATAACAACTCGCTTCTAAGTTTCTGTTCCAAAGTTTAATGATGGTTAGAAATTAGAAATGTTCTAAGTGTCAAGAATTGATCAATGATTGAGACAGTGTTGAAAATAGTGATGATAAGAGCACTAGGCTTTAGTTTCAGGCAGCTCTAGTTTTATGCCCAGCTCTGTTTATTAGAACAGTTTACTTGTCTGTAAAGTAGAGCTAATACATCTGTCTCAAAGTGGCAAATGAGCTAACGTTAGTAAAGTGCTCATGAAAAATGTGGTGCATTTAGAAAGTCAGTTCTATCAGTGCAAGCTCCAAGTACTTCATTTTATTTTCACCTCAGAACGTTGAAAGCAGCAAAGTTAGGAACTAATGTACCTAGAGCCTGTGTGAGGGTATGGGGCAAGGTGCTACTTTTTGCTTCTTGGAAAAAGAAATTCCTTCAATTTATATTAGCTCAACTTATACAGTACCCTAAATACAATGGAAAATACCACTCCTGATAAATGCCTCCTTTAGCCTTTTCCACAGAAACCATGGCTTGTGCTGACATTTTGGTGAGAGTCAGCTGAACTCTGAAGTTACTGGAAGGTGTTTTCCTCTCTGTGCTGCTTTCAGATGGCAATTGTGTAAGAGCAAGACTCTCAAAGAGAATTTAGACTTTGCAGGATTTGATTCATATTGACTTCTTTGCTATCTTTCTTTCCTTCTGTTTTTGCATTCCTGACTGTACACTATGATGACTTGGGGAAATTAGATATCAAGGCTTCCAATCCATCAACCACGCCCAACCATGAGAGATTCTCATTTCACTGGCTTGGGATAGAGTTTGGGCCACAGGTGTCTTTTTAAGCTTCCCAAGTGATTCTGAAGGTGACCTCACAGTTTCTGGACTGCAAGACACCCAAGGAATGGGAAATACAGGTGTTCTTTGTTAGTAAATATAGGAACTACTGAGAGGCTTCTTTTCTCAGTAAAAGCACAAGACAGACAGTAATTAGCTCATTTGTACATTTCTGCACACTCAAGTACTCTGAACTCAGGAGTTTTCATGATCTACTTCTCCCCGCTTTAATGTACCAAGCATCATTTTTCTGTTCCCTGCTCAGTGAGGCAAATTCTGCAACCCACAGCACACCTTTCACCATTTTTCTCAGACACTTTAGACTGCAATATTTCCTTTTGTTCTTCCGTCTTTCATAGGTATTTCAATATTAGCTCATTATATTCTGCAAGGGAATGAAAATATTTTGAATTCTAATTCCCTTCTAGGTACAGGCTGTCATTAGGTGACGCAAACCATTTTCCAGAAGTCGTCACAATTTAGTGATAGGATTTTTTTTTTTTGCTTGTTTGCACATAAAAACACAACGTGATACTTCTAATATCTTAAAGCATACTTTCTCAGATTGAGTTTCTGATCCTTGGCATTACCCTGGTCCAGCCCTGGCTATGGTGGCCATTTGGGGAGTGAGCACATGGATGAAAGATTTCTCTCTTTCTCCCTCTGCCTTTCAAATAAATAAACAAATAATTTTTTAAAAAAATTTGGCATACTGATTAGACAGGTCAGCTATATCTTGCTGGCTCTAGATTATACTATTCTGCTTAGAACCAAACAAATTTTAAATTTGATGGAACTCAACACACTGAAAGTCAGCTGTATCATTCTAGAGGAGGAAAAATTTCGTCTCATTGAGAAAAGTCAATTATCCAACAGTTAATTGGTACATAGTAAATTGTAAAAGTTCCTTTTCTGGATGTTTGGGATACACTAGAAAACAGGACAGAGAAAGTAATTTTTATGGAGATTTAGCAATTAAATCCATGGAAAAATTCCTAGAAGTGAGATTACATAAAAATTCATTGACTAAGCAAATATAAAAGTAATGTCAAGCATATAATTAGAAATATAGCAATCTAATAAAATATTTATTATAGGATGTTTGAGTCTTAGATATCAGCTGTTCATTATATACTTACTTTTTTTTTAAAAAAGATTTTATTTATTTATTTGACAGGTAGAGTTCCAGACAGTGAGAGGGAGAGCTAGAGAGAAAGGTCTTCCTTCATTGGTTCACTCCCCAAATGGCTGCCACAGCCAGAGCTGTGCCAATCCGAAGCCAGGAGCCAGGTGCTTCTTCCCCATCTCCCACGTGGGTACAGGGGCCCAAGTACTTGGGCCATCTTCTGCTGCTATCCCAGGCCACAGAAGAGAGCTGGACTGGAAGAGGAGCAACTGGGGCTAGAACCTGCACCCTTATGGGATGCTGGCACTGCAGGTGGAGGATTAACCAGTATGTCACGGCTCTAGCCCCCATTATATACTTCCAACTTTAATGACTATTTGAAATTTTTCATAATAAAGTGTTCAAAAACAATTTTTAGGAAAAGAAAAATTTGCCTATCTAAATGAACACTAATATTTAAAACTAAACAATATTTTAGAGCAAATGTCAACATGGCAAAAACATATCTAACTAAGATAGCAGAGGATTTATTCTCAAAATATACACTATGACTATGTCACTTAAAAAACACTCGCTTGGGGCTGGTGCTATGGCATAGCAGGTAAAGCCACAGACTCTGGTGCTGGTATCCCATAAGGATGTCGGTTTGAGTCCCTGCTGTTCCACTTCCAATCCAGCTCCCTGCTACTGAGCTTGTGAAAGCAGTAGAAAATAATTCAAGTGCTGGCCGGCGCCATAGCTCAACAAGCTAATCCTCCGCCTTGCGGCGCCGGCACATGGGGTTCTAGTCCTGGTCGGGGCGCCGGATTCTGTCCCAGTTGCCCCTCTTCCAGGCCAGCTCTCTGCTGTGGCCCGGGAGTGCAGTGGAGGATGGCCCAAGTGCTTGGGCCCTGCACCCCATGGGAGACCAGGAGAAGCACCTGGCTCCTGCCATCGGATCAACGTGGTGCGCCGACCACAGTGCGCCGGCCTCGCGGGCCATTGGAGGGTGAACCAATGGCAAAGGAAGACCTTTCTCTCTGTCTCTCTCTCTCACTGTCCACTCTGCCTGTCAAAAAAAAAAAAAAAAAATAGCCCAAGTTCTTGGGCCCCTGCACCCACGTAGGAGACCTGGAAGAAGCTCCAGGCTCTTGGCTTCAGCCTGTCCCAGCTCCAGCCACTGCAGCCATTTAAGGAGTAAACCAGCAGATTGAAGATCTTTCTTTCTAACTCTTCATTTCAGAGAGAGAGAGAGAGAGAGAGAGAGAGAGAGAGAGAGAGAGAGAGAGAGGCATGCATACATACATACATATATCTTTTAAAAAAGAAAAAAAAGTAGTCTTCCACTTCTGAAAGAATAACAAAGAGAATACACATAGAAAACAAAGTGGACAACAGATGAATGAAAGAGTCAAGTTTCATGCTAATGAAAACATAAGCTTAAACCATTAAAGTTCCTTTAGGGTCTGCTAAACAAAACTGTTCATACTTTGGTGTTAAATACAATAGGATTCCTTCTTGGTAGGACGGACTGTGTTGGAGTTCAAATTAGCAACATTTTGGGGAAGTAATTAGAAGATATTTATTGCAAGCTTTGAAAAAACATTGTCCACTTGGACCCAGTCATCTCAATTCTAGAAATGTTTATATAAATTAAAGATGTCATCCAGTACTTACACATAAAAACATTCTAGAACTCCTTTTAATAGCAAAGCAGAGCAAAAATAAATGTCCAATAACAGAAGAGCATCTAAAAAGAATGGACCGTTGTGGCATCATGGGTAAGCTGCTGTCTGCAGTGCTGGCACTCCAGATGGGCATTGGGTCATGTCTGGCTGCTCACGGCTAATGGCCTGAGGAAACAGCTGAAAGTGGCCCAAGTGTTTGGGTCCCTGCTACCCATGTGGGAGATGCTTATGAAGCTGCTGGCTCCTAGCTTTGGCCTGGCTCCTGGCTCCTGGCTCCTGGCTCAGCCCTGGCTGTTGCCACTGTAGGGAGAGAACCAGCAGATGGAAGATCTTGCCCTCTTTCTTTCTCTTCTTTTCCTAGTCCCTCTCCCTTTATAAATCTGTTTCAAATAAATAAATAAATCTTAAAATAATAGAACTGTTACCGTAAAAAAATTAGTTACTAGCTGTAATTTTCCAAAAACATTTGAATAAATGTGTAAGTGCTCATGAAGTAACATTAGGAGGAAAGCGCTTTATAAAACCATACCACTTAAAAAACTGAAGTATACTTTCAAGGGAAAAGAGTACATATTTAAAAACAGTAGCAGTGATGTTCCTTGGATGGTTTCTGATTTAACGTTTCCAAGTTTCTGCTCTGTGAACATTCATGATGGTTATTTTTTAATGTTATTTTCAGCAAAACACATGTAAACAGTGAACTGAGAGATTATAAAATATTCATCCCAGCCACTTCTCACTGCAGATATAATACTTTGTTAATAAAGCACATAGCATTTAAAAGTGCTGCTTTCCCATTTGTTTATTTGTTTATTCTTGGTTTATTTTTTTACAATTGAGGAGGGTTGGAAAGAAGTGAAATATTCTTGCTTGCTATTCTCATTGGTCCAGTGTGGAAGTCAGGTCTGTAGAACAGACTCCATGTGCACTGCAGATCAAGTAGGTGGCCTTGTGAAGGGGACAAGTCTCTTCTCTGCCAGTGCAGACAGAAACTAGGATCCAGACCAGTGTTCCTACTGCCAGCCTCATGCATTTTCCATGTTTCTCCATTTTGCTGAATTTAAGGTTAAGAATAAATCAGGAACCATGTCTCACACTATACTCTGCTTCATACTTAGTAGCTTCAAATTAGGAGTCAGAATCCTCGCTGTTTTTGAAAAGAGAAAATGGCTCTCCTAGACACCCAGTGATTTCCTCAAGTCCACCAACCATAAATGTCACAGTTAGGGCAGGTGACTACAAATCTCATTATTTTTTTGCTATTCCAGGTTAACTTCAAGGCTATTAACTTGATCATGAGGAGATCATTTAGAAAATGAATACATTATTCTTTGATTTACACATCTCAAACAATGTTCTAAGTCATAAAAGTGATTAAAGGGCCAGCGCCGTGGCTCACTAGGCTAATCCTCCACCTTGAGGCACGGGCACACCAGGTTCTAGTCCAGGTCGGGGCACCGGATTCTGTCCCGGTTGCCCCTCCTCCAGGCCAGCTCTCTGCTGTGGCCCGGGAGTGCAGTGGAGGATGGCCCAAGTGCTTGGGCCCTGCACCCCATGGGAGACCAGGAGAAGCACCTGGCTCCTGCCATCGGATCAGCACGGTGCACGCCAGCTGCGGCGGCCATTGGAGGGTGAACCAGTGGTAAAGGAAGACCTTTCTCCTTCTCTCTCTCTCTCACTGTCCACTCTGCCTGTCAAAAAAAAAAGTGATTATATAATATTTTGTAAAATGTACTCATCTCTTTGGGGAAGTGCTGCCAGTTTGGAGAAAGTTCCACTGCCTTGCCTAATGCTTGTGTTCTGATAGGCAGGGCAGGAGTGGGGAGAGGGCTTATGAAAAATAAACATATTCCCAGGCCACGGCTCTTGAGATTCTCCTTCAGAAGACCTGACACAGCTGTGGAATGTATAATTCTTACAAATGCCTTGAAAGATGCTTGTGCTAGGGCTACTGCAGGGAAACATATATCTGAAGCAGTTGATTTCAAACTGCAGGGCACACATCTGACTCCTGCTCGCTAGGTGATAAGGATTCCAGCCCAGCAAGTCTAGGCAGTATGCCTGGTGCTCAGACTCTTCAGGGCTTCTAATGGTGTTGGTACACAGAACTTTCAAGCAAACTACTTGACTATAATTTCATAGTGGTATGTTTATAAAATATATTTTATATTTTATAATGGTATTGTACATTTATAGTTTTTTATAGATGGTACTGGAGGAAAGTAAAAAATCTTAAATATATCCTTTGTGACTAAAGGGATATAGGGGACATAAACAAAACAAGCAATGGTACCATCTATAAAAGTGAGAAAAGGAAGTTGGGACCAGTGCTGTGGCTCACTAGGCTAATCCTCCGCCTTGCGGCGCTGGCACACCGTGTTCTAGTCCCAGTCAGGGCATCGGATTCTGTCCTGGTTGCCCCTCTTCCAGGCCAGCTCTCTGCTGTGGCCCGGGAGTGCAGTGGAAGATGGCCCAAGTGCTTGGGCCCTGCACCCCATGGGAGACCAGGAGAAGCACCTGGCTCCTGCCATCGGATCAGTGTGGTACGCCGGCTGCAGCGCGCCAGCCACAGCGGCCATTGGAGGGTGAACCAACGGCAAAGGAAGACCTTTCTCTCTGTCTCTCTCTCTCACTGTCCACTCTGCCTATCAAAAAATAAAAAAATAAATAAAATTAAAAAAAGAAGTTGGACAGGGAATTCACAGAGGGGAGCAGGAATCCCTGGAGACATCCCTAGAGACAGCGTGCTGCCTAATTGGCTAATGAAGAATGTGTAGGGTGAATGGGGAGATGAAAGACTGCTCTAGTGAGGGGAGCAGCAAGAGGAAATGAAATAGAATAGAGCAAGAGCTTGAATAAGGCAAGGCAAGTGGGATGTTTCTGGAGAGGAAGCGTGGGTCTCGCGATGACATGGCCCGCGAGCATCTCAGACTGAAGGCACAGAGGAACAGACATTGGGGAGCCAGTGGCTGGACATGGTTGATGGACTCTCCGATGACAGATTGCAGTATACACATTGACCTTTCAGAGACTTAAAGAACTTTGAAATAAGGGTTGACATAAACTAGATAGTTTAAGCATTTAGCCACCCCCTCATCAACTCAGAACAATCTCTGCTGATCGTTTAGTGCTTTGTCTTCCGTTCCCACAATGCTCCCGTCAACGTCATGCCCACAAGCATTTCTGAAAGAAGAAAGGACAGGTGAAGTTTACCATTCATGTATATAGATTAAAATGCTGATTTCAGGGTAGGGATATAAATTTCAGATAGTAATTTTCCTGGGCACATCTGTGCCTTGAACGAAGGCTGTGTCCTAAAACCGAAATTCTTTCTCCAGCCACATATGCATCCACATAGACAAACAGAAATGCACAGACAGCATTCCAAGTTGCCTCTTCTTGTTCACTGCAGTGAAGAGCTTCTTCCAGTGTCTTCTCAGATCATTTTGATGTTTCTCTGCTTCAGACTATCGTAGGATGGATGATCTGGTCTAAGGGAAACTCTAGCCCTTAGTGATTCTGATTCGTTTACCCTTCTATCTCTCTGTGTCTCCTTGAACTCATTTGCTAGACACTTTTTAAGACCATACTGTGAAACAACATTAGCCAGACTAAACCAGTAGTCATTTCACTCTCTAGTGATGGCCAGTGTTCCTATTTTGGAAGGATAATAAGGTTTTATCCTGACCTGTGCTGAGAGGCTAAAAAACTGATTATCTTTGTGATGTTCACTGTGCATAATAGCCCTGCTCATATAAACAGATACAGATAATTAGCCATGGCTGTATTAATTAATCTTTTGAAGAGATATCATCTTCAGCATACACCACTGTGGATTTAAAAAGATATGTGTTGATTTTAGCTGAATGAGTCAAATAAGTGTGCGTGAAGGAAAGACATATTTGAGAGTGAGAAGTATTATATGTACTGCAGAAATAAATCTAATTTTTTAATGAAGACCTAGATATATGACTGTGTGTGTGTGTGAGAGAGAGAGAGAGAGAGAGAGAGAGAGAGAAAGAGAATTTAGACAAAGACTTAACAATATGTCATACATGGAGGTTAATCATTATCCACTATCTTGTTGAGATGTTTTGCTAAATAATTAATGAAAATGTAGTAGCATTTATTATAAATGTATTTAGCGTAAATGTAATAAAAGAGCTAAATAACAAGAGTGTCATAAATATTATTTGGGCATTAAGGAACATGCATCTTGAAGTGAAAGGAGAAGAAGGAATGGTGGACCACTCTTTTGCCTTTATTATTTAAACCTGCACACAGTTGTCAGGAGGACTCACATCTCTGATTTACATGTTCTGGAAGACTGCAGTATCATTCTCTGCCATGTCAAGTCAGAGGGAGGACAAAAGGCCTGCATCACATTCCATTTGGTAAGATAGATAAATTCAGATTGGAATTGGAGCACTCACACAGTCTACATCAACACATACGTAGGCTTCCTTCTGAGTCATAACCAGATAAGTGGTAGGTGATGACCAAAGGGAGGAAAAGAAGTTGCTCAGAAAATAATGTTTATCAATTTTAAGTTCTCAGGGGAAAAATGCGAAGCATCTACTGAAATCTGTCCCTTGCTAATTGGATATAAAGCATTATTTGTCCTGCAGTTGAGATAACATATGTGAAAGTGTTAGGACCTAAAATGCCTGTAAGAGCTTCCATTTACACTAAGGAACTTACACTAACTAAGCCTCATCCAAATATAAGACCTACTACATGTTCATCATGAGCTATACAGGGCCTGTGGGGCTTTTAGGCAATGCAAACACAACTGTTCTCAGTGCTTGTTTCTAAACCACTATTTTTGTGTTTATTTACCCAGCACAGATGTTATGGCTCATTGGAAACTAAATGGTTTGTGTAGGTGGCCATGTTTCATGGTCCAAGCAGCTCGTGCTGAGATGTGAGTGTTCATTCCACCGATGCTCTCACCCTAGGAATGATGATGGAGAGGAATGCAGTTTAATCCAGCACATATTGGAGAACTGTAATATCTAAGTCAGAGATGGATCTCATTTTGAGTGAGGAAGCAGGTACAATATTTCGAATGATCTGTCTATCAAAATAGCAGCCTTTATCCTTAGAACCAGACCACGCCGTTATTGAGAAGGACCCAATGTCCTTTTTCAATCCAGGTTGGCAGATGCAGCCAGGTGTGGAAGTCCTCCTGGATCATGCACATTTATAGTCTACAGGCAGGAGTGGTCAGAGGAAACCATGGGCTTCTAACTGTAGGCAGTGGTAGAAACTGAGAACATCTTCATGGGATTCCTGACTTAATGAGAATATGTCACTTCCCAGTCTTGCAAGATTAAGGCCCTTCAATGGCCTGAAAGGATGAACCCTGAAAGAAAGCAAAGATGATGAGGGAAAGGAGAGGTCTTGTTGTGCACAGTGAGAATCTCCTCAGTGAGTCTTCCAGGAGATGCAAAGAAAGAGCTAACAGTAGAGAAATAAATCTTCTGTATGGCACCAAAATATGCTTGATGTCTTCACAGGTAATCAGAATAACCTTGGACATAGATTTGTGAGGATGCATTTGCTATGGTCGTCCTATTTAAATTAACAGGGATGTCTTCAGGATTGGGTTTTCTTTGGGTGACATTTGCAGATATTGTGTTTTGTATTCAGTAAACAAACATTAATTGGCTATATACACAAAATCATGGACCAATTTTATTCCTTATGGTTAGATGGAACTATCCCCTGGATAGGGTGATTGTTTAAGTGTGTTCAGCATTTTCCTGTGTATCCTTCCCTTGACTGTTTCACTTTCCATTCCATTCTAGGTATATAGCAGCTACTTGATGTATTTTGTTCAGTAAACAAGTGAATAAATGAACTAGTTCCTGGGCGTGTATTAACATTCCACTAATCTCCTAGCACTTGACTTCAGAAAAATAAAATGAACTTTAGGAATTGAAAGTGGAAATGATTTGTTCTTACAACTTTCTGAGTTATAGTAAAAGTGATAATAAGGATAAAGTCGATGGGGCCGATGCTGTGGCATAGTGGGTAAAGCCATTGCCTGCATTGCCGGCATCCCATATGGGCACTGGTTCGAGTCCCGGCTGTTCTACTTCCAATCTAGCTCTATTCTATGGCCTGGGAAAGCAGTGGAGGATGCTTCAAGCCCTTGGGCCCCTGCACCCATGTGGGAGACCGGGAAGAAGCTCCTGACTCCTGGCTTCGGATTGATGCAGCTCTGGCCGATGTGGCCTTCCGGGGAATGAATCAGTGGACAGAAGACCTCTCTATCTGCCTCTCTGTAACTCTGCCTCTCCTTCCCTCTCTGTGTAACTCTTTCAAATAAATAAATAAATCTTTAAAATAAAATACAGGAATGTTATGAAAGAATGTGTAACAAATGAATTAAGGTGATTAAAAAAAAGAAAGGATAAAGCCGAGTACTGATTGTTTTCTGTGTGCCAGGAGGAGCTCCATGGCTTATGTCATTGCATCCTCAGTAACAACAACCACAGCAAACTGAGGAAGAATGCAGAGGTGAAGCTTTGGAAGCCTAAGTTTGCAGGTCCTTGTTTGCATTGAGCACAGAGGGAGACTTCTGGCTGTGTGTCTAAAGGTCATTTTGTATGCATGTATTCATAAAAAGACATACTTCCTCAATTATATAAACGTCATGCCTTGACAAACCTGAATCTGTCCCTGGAAAAGGACTTAGAATCTGAGAATTACAGTACAAGATAGGCAGCAAGTAAATGTCTGCTAGTAAAATACAGAGTTGAATGTTTCTACTACCTACTTGCATCTACCACATTGGTTTTTTTCACATAAATGACAGATGTAAGGGCATTTCGATAAGGCATTCTAGAATTAGAAATATTAAATGATTGTAAGAATACATCAATAGCAAGTGATGATAGAACCACATCTTTCTGAAGACTTAGAAATACTGGACATAGCATATAATTTTTAAGGTTTATTTTTATTTGATAGGCAGAGTTACATACAGTTAGAAACAGATATGAGGGAGATAGATTCATCTTCCATTCCCTAGTTCACTCCCAAAATGGCTACACTGGTTAAGACTGGGCCAGACCCAAACTAGGAACCAGGAGCTTCATCTGGGTCTCCCATGTGTGTGCAGGGACCCAAGGACTTGGACCATTTTCCACTGCTTTCCTGGGCATGTTCTCAAGAGCTGGATGGAAGTGGATAAGCACAGAATCAAACCAGTGCCCATATGGGATGCTAGCTTTGCAGGTGGTGGGCTTAACCCTCTATGCCAGAATGCTGGCCTTATAGCATGCAATCTTAGCTGGTTGGACCAGCTGGTTTCAAAAAGGTGTTACATGAATAAAAATGTTCAGTATGGTATGTTTAGATTAATAAAGATACTTATTATATCCTAAAAATTAATGTCTCTTAATAAAATGTGGTAACCATAGCAACCTGTCTCAAAATTGCTGGTGCTGTTACAAAGGAAAGAATCTGAATAGTATGCTCACTGTCCATCCTTATTTCTGTGAAATGGACCTGAGACTCATTCATTAATATACTCATTCATCTGAGAAATGCCTTTTAGGAACTAGTGCTATTTTGTCAGACCTTCTGCTATATCCTGGGACATAGTGGGTGAGCAGAATGAGCCACATTACTTTCATCCCGAAAATTATAGTCCAAGAGAAAACAGATACAAGCATTCATCAAATCATCACACTAATGAATTCATTATTTCAAATGGAGTTAAGTGTTTTGAAAGAGAGCAATGTGGTACTGTAATAACTGATAGGAAAGTGTAGAGTAGGGGTCAGGAAAGTTTTCCCTGAGGAAATACATAGCAGCTGAAATTCTAATGAGCAGAACTTGGTGGATAAGGAACAGTGTAAGCAGGGGCAATGTGAGACATTTGTGGCTAAGAAAGATGTCAGCTTGACTGACGAGATAACAATAAAAGAGGCGTCTGGTTTATGATAAGAGTAGAGAGGGAAGCAGAGAAATGCTATAAAGTGCCTTCGAGACACCTCCAAGGATTTCAGTCTTCACTGTAAGAGTAATGGGAAGCCATTGAGTGGTTTCAGAGTGTGGCAGTAGGGTGAAGGATAAATCATTCGATTTATGATTAAAATACTTGTCTGATGTCATGTCAAGAATGGGTGGTACCAAAATAGATAAATGCAGACCAAATAGAAGACCATTGTAGGCAAGAGATGCCAGTAACTTGGACTATGGGTTTTGCAAGTCATATGGAAAGAAGTCAGATGCAAGGTAACTGTGGTTTGGTGCTAAATGAGGAACAGAATGAAGAGGCAAAGATGAAGGATGTCTCCCAGACCTCACACATCTAAATTCTCCAGGAGCACATATATAATACCCTTCTACAAAAAATGAGAACTTACAGATGAGCTCAATTTTTTTTGTTGCAATGCTTCATTGATTTAATAAACGTTAGAGTGCCCTTTCTGTGCCAGTGTTTTCTGTGTCAGTTGAGTAAATGTGGCCCTCACCCTCACAGAGCTCATGTTCCATTGAGTCACCATCTTCCAGGCTGTCACATCTGTGTTGTAGGAGAGTAGACAGCATTCTGTTCTGTGTACACAAGTTAGCTGTTTCTTCCACACTGGTGGGATACTTTATTTTCAGAGGAAACCCAATATCAGTTATAGGTTTTGTTGGTTTTTATCAAAAAGAGCCAAAAATGTTCTGATTTTGTGGAAAACTCAGCTATCATTATTATTTGAGAAAAGTGTCCAATTTTTGTGGTTTATTTCATAGAAACGCATGGCTAGGTTATAAGAAATGATTATAGAGGTGTAATGTGCCTACTGTCAAATTCCAGACCCAAGCAGTGGCAAGAAACTCACAAAGCAATAGGACTTTTTTATTACTATACAGTCTAAAAAAGCAGGTACTCCTTGCCTGGTTTAGATTATTTCTGGAAACATACATAACTGTATTTGCTGGAGGTTTTTGTGCTTTGCTATTCCTTGCCAGTGATTTGTGCTGACAGCTAAAGGTATATATAGTTGGGCATTTTTACTGGACAATTTCTTGTGAAGGGGATCTTCTACGCAAGATATCCAACATGAGTCTACTGTACTGAATAAAAATGAACCGTAAGCTACTGACAAAAATGAACCAAATTGTCACAGACTGGAGAGCACTTCATCTTTTTTTTAGGAATTAAAAACACCTTTAGCAAGAAAAAATATTTGTATTTACAAACCTAAGTATGCATAGTGATTTGGGAAGACAGTTGTATGTGTCTAACAGAACTACAGCTGGGGTATGCGGAAATAAATGTCAAAAGACATTCTGTTGTTGTTTCAGTGAAGTCATGCTTTTTATTTGGCAGAACTAACCTTCCTAATGTAAAACGAAACATCATTCAGTATCTTCATTAGATTGACTTCAATGATTACTCAACATTATTTATAATGTTGTTCAGGGAAGGATATGTTGATGGAATGGCAGTTTAAACAAAAATCACTTAAGCAACAAGTAGTTATTAAGGACAGACTTCACTTGTCTGGTTCCAAAATGTAATGTTCTTAGATTAACTACAGTTACCCAAATTGCTGAAATACAAATTTTATTGGTATGAATTAAGTGTTTTCAAATTAAATGTGCATTTTCCACTATAGTAGCTCATTGTAGTATTGCTAACTCTCATTTAAAAAATATCCTTCCATAACCATTTCTGCATAACTATATTTTGCTATCTAATATAATTTATGGCAGTTGGCTTTTACTAATATTACCTGTCAGATGTAGCTGTAATAAAATTTGTTTAGACTGAATCCATTTTTTACCATGCTTTATATGTTACTCTATGCCTACCAATTATCTTTTACTTGAAGATCTAAGATCTATAAAATATTGAATATCTCCAATTAAATTGGACTTTAAAAAATGTCATTTTGGTGGCATTCTGGTTTTTGTTTTGATCTATTTTTATCTACTTGCATTCCTTCTTTTAGGAAAAAGAATTTATCTGTTCTTTTTTACTTACCATACTTTGGGAGGTATAAGGTAGAGAGGCCTGATTATGAAGAACCCAATTCTATTAATGAAATGTATTAATGCTCTTGCATGCCATTATCTGGTGCAATCATTTAAACATGTCAGCACATAAATGGGGCATACAGCTAGCTACAAATTTAAAACAAAATTTGTTTTATGAAATATAAATGACCTAATAATGAAAATATTTCACTGTTACTGATGTTAGTTGGTTAATAATGATACATACTTCATCAGCATATTTCTAGTTAATAAAGAATAATTTTCCAAATAAAAAAAGTGTTTAATTTAAATGAAAAACAAGGGAGCTGAGTATTACATGGGAAATGCTCTACTGAATCTGTTTCTCTTTAGCTTAAAAAAAAATACAGATGAGAACAGTGCTTTTCTCTTCTTGGGGAAGTTAATCCCTTCTAAAGATTTCACAATAAGTCATTCTCTCAGATGCCTTCTACTTGTGCTGAAATTAAAAAATAATGTAAATAAATTATTAGCATTGGCTGTGATAAAAATATATAGACAGTTATCTTTGTCTTGGAGCAATGTATTAAGCCATTAAGTAGATTTGTCTTGTCAACAGAATAAAAAATGGTCATTTAATGTTCTGTTGTCAAAGCTAATACACAAAATATCTTTCCAATTCTCAATGCAGTTCAAAATCTGAAACAAAATAAAAAGTATATAGTAGTAGCTGTTTGCCACTGAATAGACTTATGAGAGAAAGAAATTTGTATTTAGAAATAAGTTTATTGTTGAAGACATCAAACAGTATGTTTTTATGATTATAATTGTAACTTTATTTTGTTTTCAATTTCTTTCAGAAAACTAAAAATGAAGTAGCTGAAGCATTTTGATTTTTTTTGCTTTGGGATTTTTTTGTTTTATTTTTCTGTTTTTAACTTTGTAGATTCTACATTGTTGTGGTCCTCAAAATGTGATTTGCATTAATCAGTTTTGGAATTCAAGGAGTTAAATTTTCATCTTCAAAAAGTTAAATTTGTTTATATGTGCATGTGGGATATACATAATAAAAAGATTAGGTTTTTTTTTCCAAATTTAAACAAGTATTTCATTTTTTAAGACACCATATGTTTTTAGTCTTTTTTTTTTTTCATATTGGAAAGGAAGGATAAGAAAAAAACTCTAAAATCTAGCTCACTAAGTAAACTGATCTTAAATTAGGCCGAATCTGGCACCGGCATTGCCAGTAGCCCATACGGACTCCCCTACAAGTTCCCACTACTCCACTTCTCATCCAGCAACTAGTTAATGTTCATGGGAAAGCAGCAGAAGATGGCCTAGCTACTTGAGTGATGGCCATGCAGACATCTGGGGACTGAAACAATGAATGGATGATCGATTTCCTCTCTCTCCCTCTGTCCCCTCCCTTCTCCCCCCATTTTTGAACATTTTTTTTTCTTTTAAGGAATAGGGAAAGGGTTTATTGGGGGAAACCCAACAGACTGGAGGGAAGGGGTGAGGAAGGAAAAAGAGAGGAGAGCGTAAGAGATCAAGAGAGAGAGAGAGAACGAGGGAGAGAGATCAAGAGACACAGAGAGAGAGAGAAATTGAGAGAGAGAAAAGAAGAGACTCCTGTTCAGGAACAGGTCCTTTTAAAACTTTGCCAAGGGGCAGGCAGGGAAGAAAGAGCAGGAATCCCATCAGGTGGAGGTGGGGCTGACGCTGGTGGTTGGGTCGTGTGTCCACTTGGCTTCCAACCAGAGCCTAGGATGGTGGTGGTGGGGGTATGGATTGCACCATAGATAACACTGCACCATTTTACTAACATTCCTTCCTTTTGAACAAATAAATCTTAAAAAACAATTAGGGTACTTCTTATCTATTATTAATCTTGACTTTTGTAGAGAACCTGTAGCTCTGCCTGGAACTACCTGGATATTACTACTTTGATGATTTTATTAGACAAATATTTTTTAAGATTTATTTATTTGTAAGGCAGAGTTACAAAGAGAGCGAAGGATAGAGAGAAATCTTCCATTGCTAGTTCAATGCACAAATGGCCCCAACAGCTGGAGGTGGAGCAGGCTGAAGACAGGAGCCAGGAGCTTCTCCTGTGGTATGGGAGCAGAGGACCAAGCACCTGGGCCATCTTCTGCTGCTTTCCCAGGCACTTCAACAGGTTGCTGGATTGGAAGTGGAGATATGCAAAGCCTGTATCACGGGCACCTAGAAAAGTGTTCTTTGATCTCCATCTTTCTCAATATTTAAGCTAATCATTCATATTCTTTGTTCCTTCACTTACTAATCACTTATCTCTCATAAAGATTTGACAAACAGTTCCATGAATGGTGCCAAATGAGCCATTTTTGTTCATTGCAATAGGTCTTTATTGGATTAATGTACTCTTTTTGTAAGGTTTAAGAGATACTTTAACATCTTTGGTCCTGTAGAGATTGTGGGAATGTAGGCGGGAGGTAGGGAAGGAGGGGAAGTATGCTCTTACATCTGTATGTTTTAAATACATGAAATTTGTTCACTTCATATAAATAAAATCAGTAAAATGTCAGTTTGACACCAGATTAAATTTAAGAAAATCACCTAGCACAAAGATACTATATATTTAATAAGTAAAACCTATTATCAAAAACTAAATAAAATTTAAAAAATGGTAGAAGTAGCTGATAATAGAGAGAAGCATGAAAATTTTCCTCACCCATGAGGGTTGACACTGTAACAAAAGGTAGCTTGCTTTGGAAGATAGAAGTTCTTGTTTCTGCAACCTAATTTGCAGAAGAAGAGAAGAACCCTCTCTTCTGGGGCTCACTTTGGGTTGTGGTGAGGGATGAGAGACAGGAAGAAGGTAAGAAAGACTGCTTCTCAGGTCCTTCTGATGCCTTTGACTCAAAATATTCAACATGCCGAAGTGCCACACTTTAGCATATTGTATCAGAGCTCCAACATTCATTTAATACACAGCCTTGTGTATTACAAATAATCCAAAAACAAGTACACTAACATACTACACTGAAAGACTCTGAGATAAAAAGGGTAAGAAAAATAAAGCTAAGGAAAAGATTAGGCAAACAGAAAGATAATGTTAAATTTCAGTGCTATCAGACACTTTTAAATGAAGAACTCTTTTAATCCAGAAATAATGTTATAGTTTACCTATTTGGAATCTATGAATATGAAGTGAAGTGAACAGTATTAGGAAGCTTATAATGTCTGCACTGGGCTTTTTCAAAAGTCTTCGTTATACATAATGAAAAGAAATAGGGTAAGAAAAAAATCAGTGAATGGGTGGTGCTCTGAAAATAAATAGAAGGGAAACTGTTCAATTTTTTTTTTATTTCTTTATTTGAAAGAGGGCAAGGAGAGAAGAAAGCAAGGTAGAGAAGGCAGGCGGGCAGACTTATCTCTGTCCACTGATTCACTCCCCAAATGTCTTCAACAACTACCTGGGCCAGGTGAAACCAGGAACTCCATCCAGGTGTCCTGTTTGGGGGGCAGGATCCAAAGTACTTGCTGCCTCATTGGGTGTGCATAAGCAGGAGGCTGGATCCTAAGTGAAGCTGAGACTTGAACCCAAGCACTCTGACAGCAGATACAGGTATCCCAAGCAGCATCTTAACTTCTGTGTCAAATGCCTACCTTGAAACTGTTCTTTTCATCACTTTCTGGGGCATTTTTATTTTCTCATACATAAACTACTTCATAATCTTTTTGGACAAGAAAGATCTATTTGTCCATACTCTGCATTTAGAGCCTCAAGAGAGGTGGTATGAGTCCAAGCAGAGCGCCCATCTTCTCAGACAGCATCCCTATATTTGTCAGCAGCTGCTTGTTAGCATTTCACTCACTGGCCTCATACAACTTCTCAGGTGTGTTGGCAGTGATCTTGAACTGACAGCATCTCTATCGCTCACCAACAACTAAAGTGTATTTTTAGCAAAATCTGAATTCAGAACTCAATCTCTTCTAAATCAGTGTGCCAGAAAGAGCTATCTTGAGTAGATAATTCTCTCAACTGTCTATTAAAAAGCAAAACTTTTGACACATTTCTTTCACCAGCAATGGATTCCAGAGAAGAATGAAATATATTCAGATACTAAGGAAAACCCATTGCTAGGCAACTGTCTAGAATGGCAAATTCATTTATTCTTGCTAATTATTTGAAATTACCTAAGCTTTCTAGCATCAATAAAATTCTGTTATCGTCATCTATCATTTGTTCTTGTCCCTTGCAATTTGTTTTGCATGTCCTTTTCTAAGAAATCCAGTTGTTAATATTCATGTAACAGACAAGCCCCTTTTGAAAAACAGGGCTAGGTACCCATTTCCTGAAGCAGCTGAATTCTCTCTTCACCCTTCAAGCGAACATATGTGCACTTTGAGTTTGAAAAGATCAAGGCTAAGTTGCTGATGTGGGCAAGTCACATAGTTAGCTCATAAAGCCTTAATTAAACAGCATTGTGCTTTCTTAATTCTAGTATACTAAAATCTACAACATCCCTTAGGAACTTTTAAAATATCCAACAGAGTGTTAGCACCTCATTTAGCAATCATTGACTTAAGCCAGTGAATTGGATGGATAGGGTTTGGATTCAATTACTTTGAAATAAGGAAACAAATAGAAGTCAAGTTAATTATCATATTGCCTTAGTTGAGATGCTTTTTTAATTTAGAAAAGGGGGTGGGAACAACCTCTGATCAACTCTATTCAGTGGGCTTTCAGACTGCAGAGTTTGTACAAACTACCCAGGAATTTTGGTGCTGACATCCTGTCTACCGAGGAACAATGGCCTCATCATTCATAGCAGCAGCACCATCCTTCTAAAGGAAGGCTCCCTGGAGTGAAAACACTGCCATGGTTTTTAGAAAATCCTGTCTAGGTACATGCCACCTTGATGGGATTGTATTGGAAACCCCTGGCACAATTCTAACTCCATCATTTGGGGCCGTTCCGATTGAGCATGTCCCAAGTTTTACATCTCCTCCCTCTCTTATTCCCACTCTTATATTTCTCAGAGATCACTTTTCAGTTAAAATTTAAACACCTAAGAATAATTGTGTGTTAATTACAGAGTTCAACCACTAGTACTAGGATAAAGAAAAAAAAAATACTACCATGGATAAAGTATTACATTGTACAACAACAGTCAGCACAAGAGCTGATCGAGTCACTGTTTCTCATAGTGTCCATTTCACTTCTACAGCCATCTCATTAGTCCAAGTGATCAATTTCAGCTCACAATTGATCACACTGATAGGTCTAAGAGTCAAAGGGATCACACAAACAAGACTAGTGTCTGCTAATACTAACTGATAGAATGAAAAAGGGAGAGAATGATCCAACATGGGAAGCAGGATACACAGCAGACTCATAGAATGGCAGATGTCCTAACCAGCACTCTGGCCTCAGAATCAGCCCTTAAGGCATTTGGATCTGGCTCAAGAGCCCATGAGAATATTTTAGGCATGGAAAGCTAAGACACTCTGGAAAAAACAGAAGACCTAAATGAAAGATCTCTGCGAGTGAGATCCCAGTGGAAAGAACGGGGCCATCAAAGAAGGAGGTACCTTTCTCTGAAGGGAGGAGAGAACTTCCACTTTGACTATGGCCCTGTGGGAATAAGATCGAAGTCGGCTAACCCTAAAGGCTTCCATAGCCTCGGCAACTCATGACCAGAGCCTAGGGAGATTACTGACGCCATAAACAAGAGTGTCAAATTGTTAAATCAACATCAGGAGTCACTGTGTACTTACGTCTCATGAGGGATCTGTCCTTAATGTGTTATCCAATGTGAAGTGATGCTATTACTAGTACTGAAACAGTATTTTTACACTTTGTGTTTCTGAGTGGGTGCAAACTGATGAAATCCTTACATAGTATATATTGAATCGATCTTCTTTATATAAAGATAATTGCAAATGATTAAAAAATCTTGGTGTTAAACTGGAAATTGCATAGACAATTAATCAATTTTTTTATAAAAAAAAACCATGTAGGATCTCTGTCCTTAATGTGCTGTACATTGTGAATTAATACTATAACTAGTACTCCAACAGTATTATCATTTTGTGTCTCTATGCGAGGGCAAACCGTTGAAATCTTTACGTAATATGTACTAAATTGATCTTCTGTGTATAAAGAGAATTGAAAATGAATCTTGATGTGAACAGAGGGGGAGAGGGAGCGGGAAAGGGGAGGGTGGGGGGAGGGAGGGAAATTGTGGGGGGGGGAGCCATTGTGGTCCTTGAGCTGTTCTTTGGAAATTTATATTCTTTAAATAAAAGCTTTATATAAAAAAAAAAAGAAAGAAAATCCTGTCTAGTAATAGTAGAGTGAGGGAAATACTTGTTAGTACAACAAGCTCTTGCGTGTGAACTAATTTGCATTATTCACTAGTGCACTGCAAAAAAGCGTGGTTCTGAGTTCAGATACACAAAATTCAAGTTGCAGCCCCTCTCCTTAACAGTTACATACTTAAAATTATCCAGCATTTGTGGGCTTCAGAGGCTCATTTTACTCTGTTAATTAGGTTAGTCAGATGCCAAGAATATCCTTATAAGTATTAATGTAATGGTGAATAACCTCAGAAGTGTAGCAGTGCTTTTTGAAGAGTTTTCGGTAAATCATAGCATTTTAGTGCAGTATAAGCTATAAGCAGAAGATATTTTAAAAACCTAGCATAACTTGTCAAAAAAAACCCACATTCAACTGATTATTGAGATTTGGTGAGATAAAGTAGAATATTTGCTAATCATTTGCACAGTTATAAAGTTGGGGATCATGTGGCATTGGAGGAAAATTGGTGTTTAGTTTTGCAAACAACCATCTTGATAAATAGGACGCAGTGCTGAAATCAAGAGAATAAGATTCAATAAAAACAAATGTAAACAATAAAAACAAACAAATGTTCTGTGGAGATGGAGGTATAAGTGCTACAGGTAGAGGTATAATGAGTGATAAATTGAGTGTAAGTCAACAACTTGATGGTAACATATAAAAATCCCAGATATCTCTTCGAGGCATTTTAACACAGAGAACATGGGATAAGTGAGAGGTAATGACTTGGCTTTATCTGCACTCTTTAGGACTCAACTGGATAACTGTGTTCAGTATTTGTTCCTCAGTTGAAACAGAATCATAGGTAAGTCTGAGTTCAGAAGAGAGAGCAACAAAAATGATAAAAGCCTTGGAAAACGAGATCTGTAAGGAAACATTAAGAGAATTGGGCAAATTCAGACTGGAGAAAAGATAGCAGAGGGTAATGACTTACACATAGGAAAGAGATACTATAAATCAAAGAAGGGATCAGTTATTCCCATAGTCACTGAATATTGAGTAAGTTGGACTTAAACTACAATTAGTAAAGCTTAATATGAATATTAAAGACAATATTGTGAATGAAGAGTCCTTTAACAAGGAAATAAATTAGTGATTATGAAGATAAAATTAATACAGTCAGACTTGTAGATATTCTTTCTCAGTTTTGGTGCATTAGGACAGAGATGTTCCAGCATGTACTAAACCCTGTTTTACTTCACACATATGTCTTTAGTCTATGCATCCCCTGGTATACTTGTCAATAAAATCCTAATTGATGAGCTTTTTATAAAAGAGGAAGATATTATCTTTGTTGGATGTTTTGTCTTAGTTTAGGTAGTAGAAGTATGTCTGTTCCTTCAATATTATTCCATTCTTCTTCATTGTCTTATTAGATTCAGATTTTTTGCTTCTTCATACTGTCATGAATGACATGAATCTGTAATGATACTAAGTGTTGTAAATCAGTCTTCAGAGTCAAAGACTTTAATAAGTTTGCTGAAGCTTTATAACTTTCTGATTTGCTAGGTTCAGTAAAGTAAGGTAGGTGGGTTCCTCACTAAGGTCAGACAATAGGTTTCCAAAGGCAAGATAATTGGCCTTTTTGTATTAGGCACTGTTATATTTTAGATTGGCATGAAACTAAATAAGCATAGTCACAACCATGTATTTTGTGAACTTAGATACTATTTTAGCTAGTTGAGATTCACTTGCTTTTTCTTGTAAAAAGAGGATAATATCCACACCAGTAAGAATAAGTAAGACTGTTTATAAAGAGTTCCTGACAAAGTAGATATTTAATAAACAAATGTCCTCTTTTGTTTGCTTTAGGTTGAGAACATTGTATATGTCACTTTCCTGTACAAACTCAGTAGTAGCCCTCCATGTCTTGTGTCAGTCTCATTGGAGCTGTATACAAGGGCTCCTATAAATTAACTCTATTCTTCCTTTCCTGTCATAGTTTGATTGCAAATCTTTCTTGTTTATTTGTGGCAAATAGTGTGCAGCAGTCATATAACTTTCAACCAAAATAAACAATTAAAAAGCGTATATTTAAAAGAAAATATATTTAATATGAAAGCTCTCCAAAAAGTTCACGAAAATGATATATTCCTTAAAACTATGTATGGGTTTCAAAAATGCTTTGCAACAGGACAGGCATTTGGTACAGCTGTTAAAATGCCACCTGGAATGCACTCATCCCTTATCGAAGAGCCTGGGTTCTATCCAAGCTACACTCTCAATTCCAGACTCCTCTTAATTCAGCAGTGTGATGCAGCAGGTGATGGGTCAATTAGTTGGGTGCATGCCAACCACACGGGAGACCCAGATTGAGTTCCTGGTTCCTGGCTTCAGCCCAACCCAGCCCTGGCTGTTGTAAACATTTGAGGAGTAAACCAGTAGATGAGAGTGCTCTCTATCCTTTTGAAATAAAAAATAAATTTTAAAATGCTTTGCACCAAAATACAATTATCTTTTACCATTCATTTGTCCACAAATTTCGACATACTCCCTTAGTGGAGGTGGAGTATGAATATGGCAGAAAATTGCAAAAATGGAACTTCAAAAGTTCTTCGAACAGCCTGTGATATCAGCTCTGGGAAAACACATGACAATTTGAAATCTTGCTCTATAAATTTAATGAGCATATTCTTTCAGATTCTGAAGTGGTTTAACTGACTTTAGCTGCGAAGGCATTGATTCAGTCTTAAATAAGCTAAGTTTCTTCGAGCCCATGAAACTTGTAATCTTGTTGTGATGACAGCCATTTACATTCTGAAATCTATAACTGTATTTCAGACGGTGACAGCTTTATACCACACAATTTCGGCACACTGTCTCTTCCTTATAATTTCAAAAGCCTTCACAGCCTGGAAAGTTGATGTCTGTAAATTACTTTATAATCAATGGATTCTACTAGACATGGGGGAATTATGTAAATTAATAGGCCAGTAGTAAATAAACTTCTAAGGGCTTACACATTTTTACTTGTAATAGTCACTTGTTTTCATTAATGGACCAAGCTTAAATGTATGTTATATTTAGTAAACTTAAATGATACCTTCAGTCAATTTTTTCTTAATCTGAAACTTTTTGGAAATTAAAAATTGAACAAGACTGTCATATTCAAATATCCATTCATTGCATGTATTTCAAAACATTGTACACTATATATATTTTTTTTCTAGTAAATTAAATTTCAAAAGATGATAGATGCTGGTAATTTAGGGGGTACCAAAATAGTCTTTGCCTTCATAAGTGTTTACAGTAGAAGCAGATGAACAAGCAATAAAAGTAACGTGCTAAGTGCTTAGACACTCATGACAGAGCCAAGTAATTTATCTGTTATCTACTAGGGCCTGGTACAGTTTTGATGTACATAATTTTCATTCCAGTTAAGAATATGAAGCCTGTAAAAATGTAATAAACCAATGCACCTGTGCAGGTGTACCTTGACTCACCAAGTCTGGTGTAATGGACATCTAGCAATATTTATCCTCACCAGTGTGGGACAGAAGTGGAGGTTGCGGGATTCTAGAACGTTATGTTGTTTCTTTACCTTCCTCTTATTTCAACCACTTATAACTTATGATATGTTCCCACATGTGTTCTTACTTCATCCCTATCCAGTCTCACTGAAAGAGAGCTCACTTCATTTCTCTTTTAGAAATGAAGAAACAAAGGTCTACCAAATGACCTGTCTGCTATTATGTATGCAGAAACTGATGATAGTTGACCTTGAACATGGACATTTCTACCATACTTATAGTTATTTTGTTAGTTTGGAATGTCATAATCACATCTTAACCTGGTTTCCCCCTTATTTTATGAACAAATAAGCTCCTATGTAGAAAAGATGACTGACTGGGACTGGTCTTGTGGTACAACAAGTTAAGCTGTAGCCTGCAGCAGCATCATCCCATGTAGGCACACCTTCAAGTTACAGCTGCTCCACTTCTCATCCAACTCACAGCAAATTTACCTGGGAAAGCAGCACAAGATGGCCCACCTGTTTGGGAGACCTGGATGTAGCTCCTAGGGTTTATGTGTGGCCCAATCCTGACCATTGGGCCATTTGAGTAATGAACCAACAAAGGGAAGATCTCTCCCTCTCCTAATTATTTTTATTTTTTAAAGCTTTTATTTAATGAATACAATTTTCATAGGTTCAACTCCAGGAATACAGTGGTTCTTCCCCCCATACCTACCCTCCCTCCCCAACTCCCATCCCACCTTTCACTTCCTCTCCCATTCCATTCTTCAAGATTCATACCCAGTTAGCTATATGCAGAAGAACAACTCAGCACTAAGTAAAGACTTCAACATTTTGCACACATACACACACACACAGTGAAAAAGTACTGTTTTAGAATAAGTTTTGCAGTTAATTTTCATAGTGCAAGTCATCAAGGACAGAGGTCCTACATAGGGAGTAAGTGTGCAGTGACTTCTGTTGTTAATTTAATGATCAACACTCTTATTCATGACCTCAGTGATCACCCAAGGCTCTTGCCATGAGCTGCCAAGGCTGTGGAAGCCTTTTGTGACCACAAACACCATCAGTATTTAGACAGGGTCATAAGCAATGTAGAAGTTCTCTCCTCCTTTCAGAGAAAAGCACATCCTTCCTTGATGGCTCCTTATTTCCACTGGAGTATCATTCACAGAGATCCTTCATGTAGGGTATTTTTGCCACAGTGTCTGGGCTTTCCATACCTGAGATGTTCTAATGGGCTTTTCAGCCATATCTGAATGCCTTAAGGGCTGATTCTGAGGTTAGAGTGTTACTTAAAGAAATTGTCATTCAATGAGTCTGCTGTGTGAACTGCTTCCTATGTTGGACATTCCCTTCCTTTTAATTCTATCTGATATTTCCAGGCACTTGATGCTATGTATATGGTCTCTTTAACAGTAATCCTATTTATATGTTCACTTTAACATTTAATATGATCACTTTAACAATGATGATGGCATTTTATAGCTTTACAGTTAGAAACTTCCTCCTCCCTTCTTATTCCCCCTCTCACCCTTAACTGAGATCCATTTTCAATTGACTGTCAAGTAAATAGTCTTTAACTGTCAAGTAAAGAGTTTTTTTATTTTTTTAAATTTTTAAGTTTTATTTAATGAATGCTTTTTTTTTCATAGATACAACTTTAGGAATATAGTGGTTCTTTCCCCTGTACCCACCCTCCAACCCCACTTCCCTCTCCCTCACCCATCTCCTTCTTCATTATGGTTCATTTTTAGTTTGATTTTATATACAGAGGACCAACTCCATGTTAAGCATAGATTTCAACAGTTTACACCCATGCAAACACAGAACATATAGAGCACAGTTTGGGAAAATTTGCAGTTGACTCTCATCATACAACTCATTAGGGACAGAGGTCCTACATGGGAGCTAAGTGCACAGTGATTCCTATTCCTTTAACAATTAGCATTCTTATTTATGGCATCAATGATCACCCGAGGCTCTTGTCATGGGCTGCCAAGGCTGTGGAAGCCTTTTGTGACCATAGACTCCATCAGTATTTGAACATGACCATAAACAAAGTGGAAGTTCTCTCATCCCTTCAGAGAAGAATATATCCTTTGATGACCCTTTCTTTCCACTGAGGTCTCATAGATATCCTCCATGGACTCTTTTGCCACAGAGTCTTGGCTTTCCATGCCTGAAATGCTCCCACAGGCCTTTCAGCCAGACCAGGAATCCTTACAGGCTGATTCTGAGGTCAGAGTGTTATTTAAAGCAAATGTCATTCTGGGAGTCCACTGTATGGATTGCTTCCCATCTTGGACTTTGCTCCCTTTTTAATTATATTATTATTACTAGGCATCAAGTAAAGAGTTCAACATGTAATATGAAGAATAGAAAAGAAAGAAAAAATAAATAAAAATAAAGGACTGTTCCTTGATAGTCAAGATAAGAGCTGTTCAAATCATTGTTTCTCAAAGTGTCAATTTCACTTCTACAGCTTTTATATTAGGTGCTCTATTAGTTTTCACAGATCAAGGAGAACATACAGTATTTGTCGCTTTAGGACTGGCTTATTTCACTAAGCATGAAGTTTTCCAAATTGGTTCATTTTGTTGCTAATGACCAGATTGCCTTTATATTTTACTGCTGTGTAGTATACCATAGTGTACATACCCCAGAATTTCTTTATCTAGTCTTTAGTTAATGGGCATTTATGTTGATTCCATCTCTTAGCTATTGTGAATTGAGTTACAATAAACATGGAAGTGCAGATAGCTCTTTGGTTTATTGATTTCATTTCCCTTGGGTAAAATTCCAGGAGTGGGATGGCTAGGTCATGTGGTAGGGCTATATTGAGATTTTTGAGATATCTCCAAACTGTCTTCCATAGTGGCTTAACCAGTTTACATTCCCACCAATAGTGGATTAGGGTACCTTTTTTCCCCACATCCTCACCAGCATTTGTTGTTTGTTGATTTCTGTATAAGAGCCATTCTAACTAGAGTGAGATTAAACCTCATTGTAGTTTTGATTTGCATTTCCTTGACAGCTAGAGATCCTGAACATTTTTTCATGTTTCTGTTGGCCATTTGGATTTCCTCTTTCAAAAAATGTCTGTTTAGTCATTTGCCCATCTCTTAACTGGGTTTTTTGTTTTGTTGTTGTGGAGATGCTTAATCTCTTTTTAGATTCTGATTATTAATCCTTTGTCAGTTGCATAGTTTGCAAATAATTTCTCCCATTCTATTGGTTGTCTGTTCACTTTCTTGATGGTTTCTTTCGCCATACAAAAGCTTCCCAATTTGAAGTCATCCCATTTGTTAATTTTGGCTTTTCCTGCCTATACCTCTGGGCTTTGTTCCAGGAATTCTTTTCTCCCTCTCTCTATAACTCAGCCTTTCGAATAAAGAAAAAAATAAACCTTAAGAAAAAGTGAATAATATATCCAAATCTGTGTTCTTATATTTTGAAGAAAACACCCATATTTATATAAGAAACACTGGGAGGATTTTCCTGGCCCACTCAGTGTTACTAGACAGAGACAGTACTTTGGAAAGATCATTGTGTGGGCCATTGAAAGACCCAGGTTTTAAATCTGTCATACTCTAAACTCTCCGTGGAACTCTTGGACAAAATTATTGCTTTTTCTGTTATAGGACCTCTATTAAATTAACTTGTTCAGAAAATGGAAGACATACCAGGTGGTGATTCTTACTTTTTCCTGTAAAACAGAACTGAAGAGTTGCGTTCCAAGAAGTCACAAATGAAGGGATGAATGGTTATACAGGGTTCCCAAACATCTGGTATCTAAAAAGAGACCAGAATCCAAGAATTAACAGAAGGTGTGTTCTCAGAAATTTCTGGAACATCTGTGCATCTGTGTAATTGTCAGTTTCATTATCCAGGTCTCTTCCTGGATAGATTTTGGCAATAAAATAGTTAAGTATGAAATGAGTTAAGCTATATTTCAAAAGCAGTAAGGAAATTGAGCTTTTTTATAATTTTTAGAGAATTTTATGATGTTATCCTTTCCTTAACTTTACAAATGCAGTCCCCTTTGCTTTGCTACTAATGCACTATATTCATTCTCTAGGAGTGCTGAGACAGATACCACAGACTGTGTTGGCAGGGTTGGTTCTGTGTGTGTGTGTGTGTGTGTGTGCGCGCGCACATAGGGATAGAGACTGATTCCCCTCAACGTGATATGAGTCTGAAATCCAAAGGGCAGGCCATCATGAAGGACAGTTTTGAAAGTCACGGGAAAGAGCCAATGCTTCAGTCTGTGGGGAGATTTTTGTTTCCCAGTGAAAATTCAGTTCGATCTCTAATAGCTCTCAACTAGATTGTCCTGGAGACTCTCCTGCCGGTAAAGCCAGCTGATTACAGATGCTAATCACATCTACAAAATACTTTCACACCAGCCTATGGATTCATATTTGGCTGAATGGGCTGCATGGCTAACCAAGTTGACATACAAAACTGACCATCACAGCAAATGGGAGAATAGGGCAAGAGACTCCTACATTATTCCTTGGCTCCAGATGAGCAGGGATAAATAATGCTGTGGATGGTATCAGGTGTTGGTAGCCCGACTGGTTCCTTTTGGAGAGCCTGGGTGTGCAAGAGGTTTTCATGGTGTTTTGTCAGGGCCCGGGACTCTCAGCACATTAATCCTTTCTCACATTGCCTTCCCACCAGCTCTTCTCTGCCCGTGTGCACATCACGGAGCTTTAGCTTCGTTCTTCCAATTCAGTCTTGTGCTCTCTGAAGAAAAAATATCCAAAGCAATTTTCACCCCATCACACACTGGTAATCATTTTATTTTTCTGATTATGTTTCCTTCTCTCTTTCAGCCCTTTGGTAAATTACGCAGGGACCCTTTATTCTCATTCTCCCTTTTTCTGTCTCTGTGTGTCTATGCTAAGTGCCAGCTGTCATTGCTTGGCAGATAATTACCATTTTACAAACAGTATTTAGGGAAATGACATCAGTTTCTGAATGTAGGGCTGTCATGGCTTACTCACAGGGCTTTCCTCTGTTAACCACCTTCTCTGTGTGCAGGCTCAGTGGAAGCGGTGGGGATTAAGGGGAGGGGAAGAGGGAAGACCCCTTGGCTCCAGGCTTTTGGAGAACAATTGCATCCCATTTGTCACTGTTAGTCTGACAACTCTCATTTCTCTCCTCCCGAACTCCCCCTGCCATGTTCTGCTTTTTGTGAATAAATAAATGAATTCTTATGTGAGTTCGGTGGCCTGGCTCCCCTATTGGCATTTCTCGAGATCTGACAAAGCTGATAGTGCTGGTTTTCTGTCCTGGTTGATAGTGTTAGTTAATGGATGCCTGTCTTTCTGTCTTTGGTTATTGTTGATTGTTCTGTTCAGTGGAAGAAAAAATGATGAACAAAATGTGTTAATCTAAATTTCTTAAATTAATTCAGTAATGTGCCCATTAGCAATGTTAGTTAAAGATCCTGTTAAGTCTGTAAGATCAAATAGAAACAGACTAACAAAATGAAAAGTGCATTTATTAGCTTCAGGTTAGGGGTCAAATAGTATAAAAAGAACACTAGATTTCAAATTAGGCAAACACCATTCTACTCTGGGCTTTCAGTTGAGAAAGATAACTCACTTGGCCCACCCAATACTCAGATTTCTCCAGTAAAATAATAATATTAAACTGTGTGTCAGGTACTATTACAAGTACTTTATGTCACTTAACTACTCTGTAACCTTACAGACATGCCTATAATCCATATTTCACAAACAAAGACATAGAGACCCAGAGAAGTTTAGGTACTTATTTATTGGACTGGATTCTGGTCACTGTAGTAGTTCTAGAGTCTAGGCTCTTTGTTACTCTTAGGAATGAGTAGCTCAGGTATTTCAACAACCATAAAAGATGTTGATGAGAAAGATATAAGAGACCTTGCACATTTGTCATCCGAGGAGATTTTAAAGCTGTGTGGCACTCCTGTTCCTCCCACTGCACCTCTGTGATTTGGGTTCTTGTATTCTTTCCCAAGTGGAGCGTCAACAGAGAGGGAGGCCTGTGCAGTGTGGGAGGATGGAACGTGTTCTTAGAAAGGTGTTGTTAGGCAATTTCGTTGTTTTGTGAATATCACAGAAGGTACTTACATAAGCCAAGAGGTTATAAGCCAGTCACTCACTGTGGTCTCTTGCTATAATCAAGAGACGTGGTAAACATTCATTGTCTAATGTGGTTGCCAGTGTAGTGCAGAATACTGGTTTATGATCAACATAATTTTTAAATATTTATTTATGTATTTGAAAGGCAGAATTACAGAGAGGCAGAGGCAGAGGCAGAGAGAGAGAGAGAGAGAGAGAGAGATTGAGATTGGTGTAGTTCACTCCCCATTGGCCACAACAGCTCGAGCTGCACCCATCTGAAGCCAGGAGCCAGGAGTCTTCTCCGGGTCTCCCACATGGGTACATGGACCCAAGGACTTGGGCCATCATTTACTGTTTTCCCAGGCCATAGCAGAGAGTGGGATCAGAAGTGGAGCAGCTGGGACTCAAACCAGTGCCCATGTGGGATGCTGGCACAACAGGCAGCAGCTTTACCTACTATGCCACAGTGCCAGCCCTGGGTCAACATATTTTATAAGTAGAAGTATACTCTAAAATAACATAAAATGTATAGTGTAGTAAAATATAGACATAATCTAATAACATAGCCATTTATTATCATTATCTAGTATTATCTTTGGTTCATAATTTTATGTCCTATCATTTTATACAACTGACTGTGTAGTAGGTATGGTTAGCATCAGCCAGGTGGGTAGTGCACTGCTTTGGGACTTGCGACAACTGCAGTGTTACTAGGCAGTAGAAATGTTTAGCTCCATTATTACTTTACTTGACCATCATCATATATATGACCACTCACTGACTAAATGTCATTATGCAGGCTACCACTGCGGCTCACTAGGCTAATCCTCTGCCTGCGGTGCCGGCACCCTGAGTTCTAGTCCCAGTTGGGGCACCGGATTCTGTCCTGGTTGCTCCTCTTCCAGTCCAGCTCTCTGCTGTGGCCTGGGAAGGCAGTGGAGGGCCCTGCACCCACATGGGAGACCAGGAGAAGCACCTGGCTCCTGGCTTTGGATCAGCGTGGTGCGCCTGCCACAGTGCGCCGGTCACAGAGGCCATTGTGGGGTGAACTGACAGAAAAAGGAAGACCTTTATCTCTGTGTCTCTCACTGTCCACTCTGCCTGTCAAAAATATTAAATTAAAAAGTCATTATGCAGCATCAAACTAGAATTTGAAAAAGTTTACTCCCACTACGTTGATGATTGAACTAGAGGGTCCCTGGTTTTTCCAAGGACTAAGAAAACAGATCCTATGATGGTAACAAACTGAGATGAATAGCTAAAACTTGGTAGAGCTGCTACATTTTTTATTGAATCAGAGGCATGATCAGAATAAATTAGTGAGTTGAAGTTTGTGACGAATCATTTGTTTTGTCTGACTCACTAATTGCCAGTTTACCTACAAGGGCCTCTTAAATAAGAATGATGCCTTGGTTCATGAAGCTGCAACCCCGGGGGCCAGCTTCCTTCCCGTCGCAGCTGCAGATGTTCTTAGCATTTCTGATTGCAGTGGAATTATGCGTTGACTCTCTCCACCCCACCCCCAGCTTTGCCCCTTCTTCCCCTCTTCTTTCCTCTTTCTTTTCTATTAATGAAATGCACAGAACAGCAGCAAAGATGGATGTGTTCCTGTCACTGAAGCTAAAACTGAGATTACATTTGATATAGAATAAACGTGATACAGTTGGCTTCAGCAGTGATGTTTTTTCAACATTGTAGTTTGGTAGTGCGCTAGTATAGGTTAAATGAGATGCTTTGGGCTGGCGCCGCCGCTCAATAGGCTAATCCTCCGGCTGTGGCACCAGCACACTGGATTCTGTCCCGATTGCTCCTCTTCGAGTCCAGCTCTCTGCTGTGGCCTGGGAGTGCAGTGGGGGATGGCCCAAGTCCTTGGGCCCTGCACCTGCATGGGAGACTGGGAGAAGTACCTGGCTCCTGGCTTCGGATCAGCACAATGCACCGGCGGCAGCAGCCATTGGGGGGTGAACCAACGGAAAAGAAAGACCTTTCTCTCTCTCTCTCTCTCTCACTGTCCAGTCTGCCTGTCAAAAAAAAAATGAGATGCTTTGAGTAGAATTGCGACTCCAGGGAAGCCCCTGTCTTGTTGGACAGACAAACTGACCAGGGAACCTGGTTAGGTTTCTTCTAAATGCCAATCTTGCCAATATTTGCTTGTACAACGTTGAGTGAGTCACTTAATGTTAAATTTTCTAACCCATAATATGGAGGTAATAATATTTATTTTGCAGTATTGTTATGGCAAAAGTGATAATATGCATAATCTGGAGCTCCAGAATGGAACTCCGTTATCAGTCATGTTCTTATGAAAATACGTGTTTCCATGGGGAGCTGTAAAGCCACATACTGGACAAACAACTGCCATTCATGCTGTTGTAATTTTTAATAGAAATTGGAGATTATCTCTATGTTATTACAAAATATTTTCTATATTTAGTTTTTATTTATGAGTTAAGATAAATAAAGCAAAATAATGACTCTGGCCTTAGCAATTGAACTAAATTAATGTGCATTCTACATAAAAATAACTCATGTTTGACACGCTAGTGGAGATTTGTCTAAATAATCACACTATGAATAAAAATGCATACATAGAAGCATATACACAGCATGTTCACCTAAGATTTTCCCAAATCCTTCAGTTGTGACTCACCTTCATTTAACCTTTCCTCCTTCATAGTGTGAAGTTATCATATAGTATCACCTTTTGATTAGATCACAAAAGTACAGAAAATAGTTCTACAACAAACACACACTGTTAAAATATCTTTTGGCACCTAGTACCTAGACAGACAGAGATAGCCCAGAAATGGGCTTTTCTAGACTTTTTCTATTAACACATAAACAATTGTGGGTTTATCAGATTAGCTCGTTAGATGGAGGTGTTGTAATGTGAGGCAGTTGGAATTGAGCACTGAAAAAAAAAAATTAAAGCACCTTCAGCCTGAATATAGTATGCTGTAGACCCTCATACCTATGGATTGAAATGTTCCCTTTACAATTCTTACTCTTATTAACATAGGACTCAATAACAAGAGGTCATAAGATCTTTTGGCTAAAATTATTCCCTGTGATGAAACAAGGTATCCCATTCTGATGAGACATTTTACTGGCTGGGTAGTGTTTTGACATTAATGCTAAGACTGTAGGGGGAAAATGAAGTTAAAATAAACTTAGATATTTATGATTCCAACTTATTCTAGAGTAGATTTATAATGAAACTCAGGTAATTATCTGATTATGCAAGCAAAAACAAAAAAGTAAATAATCCAGATTTCATGAAAAGGAGCTTTATGCACATACACTCGCACAAGTGTATTTGTATTCCAAACTTTTTAGATTTGCATTGCATACACAAGTTTAGAGAAATGAAATTGGATGAAAAGCAACTGCTAATGAGATTGCAAATTACCCTCTGCTGTATAAAGATGGCAGAGACAATGTTAGGGTAAAACGAGGAACATTTGGGAGAAAAAAAATTCATGCTCTTTGCCTCTTCCTTTCCTGAACCACAGACAACATGTTTCTCCTTGAAGATCTGAGATCTAAGTGGAAAATGCACACCAGATTTCTGGGACTTAGTATGCAAAGTATAAATTATCTTGATATTTTCATAGTATATAGTGAAAAAATAGAGTGAAATATGCCTTATTTACCTTATTTAAATTTTTAAAAAATGTTGCTGTTTGTTGCTTGCCTTATATTTTTATTGGGGAAAACAAGGCTATCCATGCAGTTCTAAGCATGGGATCCCATGAAAGCTTGTAAGCAAGTGGTGGAGTCAGAAGAGCTGATTGATAGGGTGAAGCTTCTAGCTTGCTGGGGGAGTGTAAAGGCATTTCCTCACTGTGATCATACAGAGCTAATCAGCGGAGACACTCATCACACAATTGGTACATCAGCGTCTCGAGAGGAATACTAGGGATCTGTGTCCTTTTCCTACTGCATGAGGTATATCCAAAAAGACAAAAGAAAAAAACAGCGAATAATTCTACCTTGAGTTTCTCCCTTGTCCTTCAAAAGGAACATACTATGTCTGAATATTATGTTTGTCATTCCTGTCCTTTTCATTCTAGACAGACCTTGCCACTCCATTGGGTCAATATCCCCTCAAATAATGGCTGCTGTAAAAAGGTAGTCCTTCTTTGCACTGGGAATGCAGCTACATTATTGTTAGAGAGGTGAGGGCATTTATTTCCTGTCCCTGATCTGCCCGTGATTTCTGCCTGGGTCACTGTACATCGCTCAGACTCCTTTTCCTGATTTGATGGTTCTGGGAAGCACATTGGATATTTCTGTGCTCATTCATACTTTGTCTCTGTTTGCTACAAGAACCTATACCCAAATCTGCCCACTCACTCATTTCTTTGTAGTTCCGTATCTTAAAACCACCTAGACGGGAGGAATATACTTCACTCAGAGGTGTCATGGTAGAGAAAATCTTGTCCAGGTGATTGGTTTTTCGCCCCTATTTCCATTTTCCAAAGTGGTCCTCAACTGGTTGCTATGGCAGCACATACCCTAGAAATCTGATATGTCTTCTTTCATACATCTTACTTCAAGAAACCTATAAAAACAATAATTCTATATAGTGCCAGCATCCAATTCACTTTAATTTAAAGCTGTTGCCAGTTAGAAAGATCATCCAAAATAATACTGAATATATATATATATATATATATGTGTGTGTGTGTGTGTGTGTGTGTGTGTATGTGTGTGTATATATATATATATTCCCAAACCTCCAAACCTTTAGGAAACAAGCCCCTAGGTACAGTAAAGAGGAAGAAAGCAATGGCTGTATTAGAGAGATATCTGCAGAGCTGTCAATCTACAAGTGTTTGGCAGTGGGAAATTTCCTTGGCAAAGAGGAAAATCTCAGAGAGATTTAAAGATCCTATTGAAATTCACACTGCGAATTGCCATTCCCCACAAAGGCTCCTTAAGCTGAGACAGTGAGTGAATACAGACCTCCCTAACTGGGCCAGTGCTGACAGCCTTGGCACCACTCTTCATGTTCTAGCCACCTCTGCTGTCAACTGCTGAGCCTGTGGGACCCACAGGGGTCTGGGGAGAGGCAGGCAGAAGATTTTCTCAGGCCCTTGTGATCTCCCAGTGGGGCTACAAGCTAAGATGTTCCCTCAATCAGATTCCCTCTGTGCTTAAAAAGAAAAAAGAACTGATTTCAAATTCACTTTAAGATTTAAAATCTATTACGTGATTCAGTTGGGTATTTTGCACACCTGTAATTCTCTTCTTTTAATCTCTTTGAAGCAGCATTCCAGTACCACCGATGGGTTGACCAGCAAGATGGCTCTTTGTGGTTAAAGCCACCTGAGAGTGCCTTGCTTTTATTGCTTTTCTCATCAGCGCTTTCTATTCTAAGCTCTCATCTGATTCCCTTCATACACACACACGCTGCTTTGACATTGCATCCCCCATTGGTCTTGACATGTCCCTTTAAACCTCTTGTTTCATTGTTCACAGTACATGTGAGATTGGGAGCAAAGGGATCCCAGTTCTCTTCCTGATTTTGTGCATTCTCTACCCATGATCTTTAAAAGCAGTGTTTTTTTTTTTTTTTCTTCTCTCCCTCTTACCAAGAGGGTAACCTTTAGTAAAGGTTAACCTTTGGTAAATGTTAGTGTGATATAATTGATTATATGCACAATAACAATGAGATTAACCAGAAGGGGGGTCTTTGCAGAGAGCATCCTCAGCTAGAGATCAAGAGAGAGGAGATTTGGTTACTCTTCTAGCTCTAAACCTAACAAATATAAAACCAAGAAAGGAAGACACAGCAGCAGTTGAGACAATCTAAGAGTAAATGTACAGTCTTCACCAAGGTAACCATAGAGAAGAATCAAAAGCAGGATTGTAAGTAAAATTTTATATAAAGAATGTATAGCATTTGTGTAGAATTTTACACATAGGTAAGGAAGCTACACAATATGGAAAATAGAATTAAAAGATAAGTTTATTTTGGGGCAAAAGTGTTTGCCAACAGTTTTTGTTTTTAATATTTATTGATTTGAAGGTCAGAGAGGAGGAGAGAGAAATTTTTCATTCACTAGTTCACTCCCTAAATGGCTGCAACATTGGATTGGGCCAGGCAGAAGCCAGGACTCAGGAGCTTTTTCCAGGTCTTCCACATGGGTGCAGGGGCCCAAGCACTTGGGTCATCTGCTGCTTTCCCAGGTGCATTATCAGGGAGCTGGATCAGAAGTGCAGCAGCCAGAACTCAAACTAAACCGGCACCCATGTGGCATCTGGCACTGCAGGTGGCAGCTTACCCTGCTGTGTCACAGCACTGGCCCAGCAGGCAGAGTGGACAGTGAGAGAGAGAGACAGAGAGAAAGGTCTTCCTTTTGCCATTGGTTCACCCTCCAATGGCCACCAAGGCCGGCGCACTGAGGCCGGCGCACCGCACTGATCCAAAGGCAGGAGCCAGGTGCTTCTCCTGGTCTCCCATGGGGTGCAGGGCCCAAGCAGTTGGGCCATCCCCCACTGCACTCCCGGGCCACAGCAGAGAGCTGGCCTGGAAGAGGGGCAACCGGGACAGAATCCGGCGCCCCAACCAGGACTAGAACACGGTGTGCCGGCGCCGCAGGCAGAGGATTAGCCTGTTGAGCCACGGTGCTGGCCAGCATGGTTTTTTAATAATACATAATTTGTAAGATTTTTGAAAGCCCCTTGCATGCACGGGTTTCAAAAAATTTTGCACCCAAATAAACTTAGCTTTTTATCCCAGTTTCCATTAATTTTCTGAAGTACCCTCTTTTTCTCCTTTTTAATGTTTTGTTATTATGAGAAAGACATTGTTTGAAACACCCTGTGATAAAACCTTTGAACTGCTTGCCTGAAGTTCTTTTATTGAGGCTTGAGACTGGCAAGCATATTAAGCCAGGGTCCCAAGGAAAGGCAGGTGTGGAAGTGTCAGACCTTTGTAGATCTCTAGTCACTTCATGAGATAATCTGTAGCCTGGGTGCATTGCAGATTTCCAAGTGACACTCCAACTACGTGTCAGGACTGATATCCCTGGAGACAATGATGCCTTGTAGGTTATAGATTATGTCAAGATGTCTGTAACCCACCTAATAGCTGCTTCCGGAATTGCCAGCTACATCACTCCATGACAACAAATCACAGGCACTCCAGAAGCTTAATTTTTTTTTGTCATACTTGCTGGAAGAAAAGCAGCATCCTCTCGATACTGATGGTTCTGTGCACAATCTCTCTCCTGTGAAATCATTTTGAAAGTACAGGAGTTAAGTTTGTGTGTATGGTAGACCTAATTATTTCCTTTTGTGCCGAAATTGTCATAGCATCTCATTTTTGGAATAGATATGTCTCTAAACAGTCATCTCTGAAGTGGGTTTTTTCAATTCTGTGTGTGAAATATTATTTTACCCATTATGTGTCATTTAAATTAAGTTGAATTCAGCAAACATTTTGTGAGGGCCTATTATATGCCCAGTGCTGTGCTGAATGTATGGGCTTCGCCAGATGAATGAGATGCAGCTGTTGCCTTCAAGAAGCTAGCAATCTAGCAAGAGAATCAGACCTCTCTGAAATGAAGGCTGGCAGGGCGTAATGGTGCTGTCGTGGTTATGTGAAAAACTACGACGGAAGTAAACGGGAAAGAGTAATTAATTCCATTTGTGTGGGTCAGGGAAACTTTCAGAGGAATGAAACTGCAGCTGAGGCTTTGAAGGACGTTGGGAGATTTTTCTGAGTAAAGACTAGTGGGGAAGTCCTAGTTAAAAGCACAGAGCAGAGGGCATGAAAGACACAAAGACAAGTTTAGAGAATGCTCATAAAATGCTGCCTCCACAAACCCCCCCCTCCCCCAACAAAGGAAAAGAAAGGTGCTGTCATTGCACAGTGTGGTGGAGGAAGAGCAGGACAGTGCAAAAGCAGTGAGTGGCTACATTCTGAGCCTCCCATCCATGTCCTGTCAGCAACACCCGATGAATCTTTCTAGCAAGGGAATGCCACATTAGATTGTGTTTGCAAACAGAACCCCTATGATGGCACATGGAGAATGCACCGGTTGAGGGAGAGATAGAAGCCAGAGAAACTAAGTTGTAGAGACAGTGTGGATCAAAACTAAAGCATGACAGGAAGGAGGAAGACAAGGTGAAGAAAGGCATGAGATATTTGAAAAAAACAATATAAGGAACATGGTGACTGATTGGATTGCAGAGTAAGAGATATAGGCATGGAGCAACTTCTCCAGGATTACCTGGCTTGAATGACTGCATAGGTAAAGATGTTTTTGGCAGAAATTTACAACACTGGAGGGGGTAATCCAAGAGAAAAAAAGCATTTACTGTAACTGTGGATATTTGCAATTAGAGATGTTTGTGAAACGTTCAATTGATGAGAAAGGTCAAAACTAAAGCATGAATTTGGAAACCATTAGCATATAAGTGGGTGTTACAACTCTATAGCAAGTGACCTCCTCTTAAGTTGAAAAGAGATACGGACTTCCGCAACTCTGGTATATTCTGCTCGCTAAGGAGTGGGTGGAGGAATTGGAGGAGCAAGTATGATGTTGATAGAAGAAAAGCTCAAGAAAACTGCTATCATTAAAACTGGCTAACGAGCTCATAGCACAACACTGGAGAGCAAAGGAAGTAGAGTTTGTTGATTATGAGAGCTTAAGCAATGAATGCAGAACAAGTTCAGGAGAGGGCCAGAGGCAGATAGACCTGAATTCTGTCCATCAATCTACCACTTGTTCTTTGTGGGATCTTGGACAATGGCATAGCCTTAGTTTCCTTACCTGTAGAGAGTGGTGCATCATGGAAAGGTCTTGAAAAAACTGCATATGAAGCACCAAGAAAGGGTGGCATACAAAGTAGCTGCTAGAAATGGTAGCTCCTTCTACTACCAGGCAATCAGCAGTGGTTGTGGTGAGCAGCAGGTAAGTCTAGGCACAGGTGAGAGACTACTGCAACAAGAATCCTGATGGGAAGAGCTAGCCCTGGAGCGTTAGATGTGGAAGGAGGCTAGTAGAGCTGCTGCTTCTGCTTGCACGTCTCTTGACTGTGTGAGCCAGAGTGCATGGCTGTGTCAGTCCTGCAGAAGGCATTGAAGCATGAAGAGTCAGCAGGTGTGACTTTCTGAGGGCCTCATGTTGGGATAGGTACCGGGGGACTTAGTGAAGTTGAGCTGTACCCTGTCTTGAAGGACTTACAAGGTAGCTGGAGTAAAGATATACATAAAGACAATGCTTAGAGCATTGTAGGAGGCTCAGCATTGAGATATTTTAGGGAATTACAAAGGCAGAGGAGATGGGACAGAGTAGGAGTGAGACTGAACAAGGTGACTTTAGGCTTGATGAGGCAGATTTCCAAAAGCTCCAAAAATAGGTGGGTGCATCTCCAACTCAGAAATACCGAAACAGAAGAGCAGGTGGGAGAGATGGAAATTCCTGCTTACTCTGTGTGATAACTGACTTCCAGTAGAGCAGAAAGTGAAGGCATCAAAAGAAACTCAAATGGCAGATTCCCCTTTCACATGTCCTTCCTCCCATTTAGCTGGCTTCACCTTCCTTTGTTAAGGTCAGGCTGGCTTGACTCAGCCTCTGTACGAAGACCCAGATGCCATGAACTGCCTAGAGCTCCGAAGTGAATGGATGCAGCTAAGGCAGTAGCTGAGCCTCTGTTGGTGCATGCCATGGCACGTGGGAATAGGCAGGACATTACATCAAAAGGGAGGAGGCCACAACCATGCCATTGGGTGCGCAAGCACACTGAAAGCAAAATGCCAGTCAGGCTGCCTCAGGTACCACCTGTACCATGTCATCTGCAGCAGGGCCCTGAGGTCAGCTTGGGTAAATACAGTACCCATACCATGAAACAAGTATGTCAGGGCAAAGCCCCAGGATATGTGAGCCCTATGAGGATTGGCAGGTTTAGGCACCCCAAAGTGATGAAAAGGGAAGTGGTAGAGAAAGAACTGCTTTGAATCCTTGCTTCACAACATGCTAATGGAGTTACTTTAGAAAAATTCATTCGCTTCTTCAAGGCTCAGTTTCTTCTTTATGTCTTTCCTGTTTTTATATATATATAAAGCTTTTATTTAAAGAATATAAATTTCCAAAGTACAGCTTATGGATTACAATGCCCCCCCCACAACTTCCCCCCATCCGCTACCCTCCCCTTTCCCGCTCCCTCTCCCCTTGCATTCACATCAAGATTCATTTTCAATTCTCTTTATACACAGAAAATCAGTTCAGTACATATTATGTAAAGATTTCAACACACATGCCCTCACATAGGGACACAAAGTGAAAATACTGTTGGAGTACTAGTTATAGTATTAATTCACAATGTACAGCACATTAAGGACAGAGATCCCACATGATTTTTTTAAAAAAATTGATTAATTATCTATGCAATTTCCAATTTAACACCAAGATTTTTTTTTAATCATTTGCAATTATCTATATATACAGAAGATCGATTCAGTATATACTATGTAAAGATTTCATCAGTTTGCACCCACACAGAAACACAAAGTGTAAAAATACTGTTTCAGTACTAGTTATAGCATTACTTCACATTGGACAACACATTAAGGACAGATACCTCATGAGACATAAGTACACAGTGACTCCTGATGTTGATTTAACAATTTGACACTCTTGTTTATGGCGTCAGTAATCTCCCTAGGCTCTGGTCATGAGTTGCCAAGGCTATGGAAGCCTTTAGGGTTCGCCGATTTCGATCTTATTCCGACAGGGTCATAGTCAAAGTGGAAGTTCTTTCCTCCCTTCAGAGAAAGGTACCTCCTTCTTTGATGGCCCCGTTCTTTCCACTGGGATCTCACTCACAGAGATCTTTCATTTAAGTCTTCTGTTTTTTTTTTTTTTTCAGAGTGTCTTGGCTTTCCATGCCTAAAATATTCTCATGGGCTCTTGAGCCAGATCCGAATGCCTTAAGGGCTGATTCTGAGGCCAGAGTGCTGGTTAGGACATCTGCCCTTCTATGAGTCTGCTGTGTATCTCGCTTCCCATGTTGGATCATTCTCTCCCTTTTTCATTCTATCAGTTAGTTAGAATCTTTATGTCTTTTCTTAGGTCAAACTTCATTATGGGATTTATATGAGGATTCTGTGACATCAAATATTTGAAGGTGTCCAGCATGGAGCCTGGCATATGGTTGTTGCTTTATAAATATTTATGGACTCTGAACCAGAAATAACTCTTCCAGGATCTTGCTGTGCTGACATTTGCTATCTGGATCATGTGTCCATCTAAATGCCAAAGAATCACAAATTTCTACCTCTAGTCTAGATGTCTTTCCGAAGTTCAGATTCATCTATTTCATTGCCTACTTAGTATCACCACTGGTTTGTCTGAATAAATGCCTCATCCTTAAAATATCAAAACCTGAACTTCTGATCTTCCCTTGAGACTTTCTCATTCCTTATGCCTCCTTATCTTAGTTGGAGGAAATATTTCCTTCTGATTGTGTACCCTAAAACCTAAAATTGACCTTTCTCTTCTTTTCCCCTAACAATAAGAGAGTCTGCCATATCTTGAGGCTTTCCCTTCAAAGCATTTCCAAAATTTGACCAACTTCCCCCATTTTTATTGTTACTGCATTATGTGACCTACTAGTGTGTAATACCATCAGGACTTGACAATAGAGTTCTCTGCTTTACTTCTTGGTTCCCAATGGTTATTCTCAAGCAAGCAACCAGAGTAACCCAATGGAACATGTAAGAATATGAATTGATCATTTGAGGTCCTAATGTAAGCTCATAAATATGTGATCTGTATATATAACCATCAAAAAGAAGTGAACAGAGTTTGAAAGAAAACCAAAATAAGATAGCAATATAGGTAAGAAAATCTGCAGCAAGATGCAACCTAATTACAATTGAGAGCTGCAGGCATGAAGGCTAAAGGAATTACTGTATTTGACTACTGTTGAGTTACCTGTGAAAGTGGAAGAATGTAATAATAGGGAAAAGTAAAGATAAAAGTTTATTAGGTTCACAGGATATGTGATCAGAAATGGAAAGAGAATTATTGGTAAATTGTCTAAAGTTTTTAACTAGGGATGGCAAAAATGAGATGGCAGTTCAAGGGCATACTGAATGATTTGGATCGCACATTTTCATTTGAAAATATGCCTGTGGATAAATACCAGCAATTTCAGAACCCTTTAAGCTTTTCTTCCTAACCTCGATTCTAAGGCATTTGAATCTTGATTCATTCTGTCCTCTGTCTGTGGTTTTGTCCATCAGTGGAACTCTCTGCATGTGATTAATGTTGCCCTCAAATCAGCTGGGTTACATTTTGTGCTGCTTGAATATTAAGTCAACACATTCCACCATATTCCACCTCTTAGCACCTGTTCTTAATTCAGGCACCTAAGACCTCATCCTTGTCTAGTGACAGACTCCAGCACATGGGAAAAGTTCAGTCTACTGGGGCTTAAGAGAGTAATTCATATACTATCTTATAAGTGCAAGACAGAAGTAAGTAGTTGAAAAACCACAAAGAATGAAGCTGCAGCAGAGAGTTAATGATAGAAACAGGTGATGAGGATGTGAGGGCTGCTGTCAGGAACACAGGTAGAAACTAAGCATGTTTCACAGCTATCAGGAACACAGGTAGAAACTAAGCATATTTCACAGATGAGAAATAGTGTTTCAACATCTCTGAGCTTGAAGTACAGGAGGAAGGGTAGCTGATGTAGACCCTTTGTCTGAAGCTCTAGCGGGTCCTCCAACCTCCATGCCCCTTCTTCAGTGCTGTACACCCACTGCTTTGGCCCCTCTTATCCTGTTTCTGAATACCTGGCTTAAATTTGGCAGGTTACCAAGTCAGGTGTTCAGCAGCCTAGAGACTTACTGAGTTTCTGTTTGCCATGTCATTAGGGACCGCTTCAAGCCAAGGCAAAGATACTCTAAAAAGAAGAGGTGGGGTTGTGATATCTTAACTTTGCCATAAACTGAGCTTTAGACCAAGAAAACTGAACAAATATCAACGGCGACTCCTCTTTGGCTGCTACTACAGGACGAATTTATTGCCAGGACATTACCTAAAGCCTCCTGTGATGATGAAATACCTTTCAAGTGGAAAATCTTTTTTCATTTTCCTCTTCCTTCATCAACTGATTGTTGCCGCCAGTATATTTTGTTTTGGACACACTTCTACGAAGGACACTTGAGCTTCCTTTTCCTCTCTTTTCAATGAGCCCTTTCAGTAAATGCTCTAATTAAAATGTACAAATTAGCTTCATCAGAAATCATCACATCTCAAGATTCAAGTTCAAAGGTGCCATGCTTTAAGAATTAGAATTTGTTTTCCTTGCTCGTAGGCATTTCTCAATCACATTTTTTGTGTGAATTATAGTGTACACTAAAACATAATGCTGGCCAGTTGTATTGAATACAAGGTTGATTTTTTTAATGCCCCTAATATTGTATACATGGTAAATATCCAGTAATTGAATTGAATGTTTGTTTCATGCGTAGGAAAGATCTGCTTCTGGAGATGCCCTCAATTCATTAACTCCCATTGAAAACGCCTAGTGACACTGGGCATGCCATTAGTTATCCTTTTTCTTTACTGCTGTGCCTAAATGGGTTCTGAGCTCCTACTAATGTCATTGACAAAGGTGCCCCATATGACTAACTTCTTCATTAGCTGCATGCTATTGGACATTTTGTTGCCTTATTTTGAGAGGTTGTGCCATTCCTGTGAAACCTCAGTACAAAACCAAATCAATATAAACTCCCTGCATTGGCTGAATTTATAGTTCCACTTGTGTATTTGTGATAATAAAGACACTCGGCTCTTGGAAATGCTTTAGACTCATGATTCTCTTCTAATAGTTGTGAGGTAGATGATTCCTGGCAGAGACTCATTTTTCTTCTTGTCTATGAAAATAGAACAGGGGAAGGTCAATTTTATGAAGATATGCTCCAGAATAAATGCAGGAAATATCAAAAGCAATTAAGGTAGCAGCATAAGCATAAGGTGTGGCAAGATGAGGGTGGGAAATGGGCAGACTATGCAGAAATAGCTACAAACTCTTAGTTGAGCCTAGACACTTCCGATGTGGTGCTTTTTGGTTGTCAAGAGACCTTTTGCTTTCATTCAATGCCACAAATACCATAAATACTTAGAGAAAATATAAAGGATCTGGCAGAGCTGTTTTTCATATTTCCTTAATTCAGAGCTCTAGTGTAAACTGTGGTCTTTCTGTGTTTTACTTGTTGAGTATTATGGTTAGTAGTGCATTAGCCTATGATTATAGAAGGGATTAAAATAATGTTTTTGAAAAAATTAAATGGAAGGAAGGAGGGGGGTTGAGGGAGGGAGATGGAAAGTATGGTTATCTTAGAGCTGTGCTATGAAATACATGAAATCTTTTCTGTATATTAATAAAAATAAAAAAGATTGTGACAGAACACATAGATATAAATATAGATGTAGACATAGATGTGTTTTTTAAAAAATCTATACTGTAAATAAGATTATCAAGGGAACATTAATAAGATATTCAAAATGGATTTTTAATAGTTTAGCATATTCATAAGATGAAAATTCAACTCCTGGTTATAAGTGAGGTGTCCCTATACAATAAATGAAATTCATGCAGGAGTTCTATTTTGGAAACACTGTGGTATTCTTTAATTGAATTATTATGAGTTCTTATAAAATAGAACTGTTTTTAATTTTTTAGGATGTATCTAATTTAGACATTAACGGGTTTTGATGGACTTCCCCTCTTGAGGTTGAATTCATTATTGTTAACTTTTTTCATTACCATCAACAACTCAATTATCAATTAATATTTATCAATTCCACTAATATCCGTGTCATTTCTGATTTACTTACCAAAGAGAACTTGACATGCCTCATCACATTTGAAACTAGCTTCAGAATATTTACAGATAGTAATTAAAGGCTCTTAATTGCGGTTGAGTGTTAAATCCTTCTGTTTTTTCACATGTGGTTTCAGTTGGAAAGGTTCTTTTTGTGGCTTTTCTTTCACCCTTGTTTTCTATAAAAATAGGACATTAACTTTTAACAAATTCATTTATCTATGTGATATCAAATTACATGGTACCCTCACACCCCTACCTTGTAATTATAAGTAATTAAATGTTCAAGGCAAATGAAATTAAAACATTGACTTATTGTTGGTGCAAAAATTATTGCATGCTTTTTTTATAATATGCATTTTCCTTGAACTTCTGGAATTATCGCATATGTATATATAGAGAGAAAGACAGGGAGGGAGAGAAAGAGAGTACCTAGAACTCTTTTATTGCCCAATAAACATACTTTACAGTGTAATTCTAAATAATTGGAATATATTCCTATGATATTGTAGCATGCAGTGATGAGAACAGTTAAGGTAAGTGCAATGATATGAATAAATATTTCAACCTAACACTGAGAAAAAAGGCACTAGACTCCATTTTTGATACATACATGAAAAAGTTGATTAATCCTGATACATATCAGAAGAGAAGGATAATGACTGGAGGAAAATATGAGGGGGTTTCCAGATCTGGTGCTGTTTACACAGTTTGATTGAAGTTAAGAGACTGCATCAAGAGATACAGTTTTGATCTTTGCACTTTTGTGTATGTCATGCTTTAATTAATTCGTTTACCCTGGAATTTCAGTATAAATGTAGATATTTTTGATTTTGTGGCCTCAGCTCCCTTAGAACTTTGTTTAGATCTCACTGAGAATCTGAAAAATAAGAAATCAAATTGAGATTTAAATATCCCTTTTCTCATGTGTCTGAAGACTTGCTAGAGGACATAGTTTATAATTCTAATAGATGTTATGAAGTAAAAATAGAAAGATGTCCCAATTGTCTCTTGCCCTCAAACCTTCATTTTTCTGACCTCTCTCATCTGAAATTAGGCTATATCCCCACAAATGTACTTCTTTTTTATTAAAGTATATTCACTAAAAAAAGTAATTATCAGATTTAATTAATAGTTCCTCCTTTTAAAGAGCTGAGATAATCATTGATTTGAAAATATATAAAAAGACCTTGAATAAACATAATTAACATAGTTATATGTACATAGACTTATGATTTACAATCATATCTCATATGCCTATAATCTGTTATAAATCAAACTTGGTTTTGACCTAATTCCAGCCTTGGTTTGGTATTTGTTTTTAATCCCACTCATCATAAATTATTCTTTTACATGACCACATTTATTGAGTACTCTTTACTTAGGGGAAAAGATTGGGTTGGGCAGTTCAAAGACCAAAGTCTTTATTTAGAACTAGAGCAAGGACTGTGGAGAAACAGTCACCATGCTGCAAACTTCTCATGCATAGTCTGAGCCTGTGTGTCATATCTCCCTGAAGACCTTTGAAGAAAACCCTAGCAAAATTTGTTAAATAAATGCACTCTGAGAGAGAAGATTTGCCAGTTGCTCCTGGTTGCTAACCTCCAACGTTACTTGGACAGGACACAGAATACCGAATAGATGATTTCCTATGGACTCTCCACTCTAATTCAGGGGATGCTATGCTGGTCAGACAACTCAGAGAGGCTACTTCCCTGCAGATCTGCTCTATACTCTAACTACAGAGACTTCAGCCAAAGCTCTGTGAACACTCCAAGAGGAACGGATAGAAAATCGACATGCACACATGACTTGAAAAGCTCATGGAAAATGCATATTATAAAAAGAAAACTATACATGAGTTTCAAAATTTTTGACACCAAAATCAACACATATTTTAATTCCATTTTCCAGGGGAATGTTTTGAAGTTTACTCACAGTCTACAGTCACTAAATCTATGTATATCCACTATATGCAGGGATTTGAAATACCTTCTTTACTGTGGTCATGAATTTATTTTTTGTTTGGTTGGTTGATTCCGTATGGAGTCATAATCAACAATCAAATATTGCTGACAAATAAGACATACAGAGATTATAAGTGATTTAAAAATAAATGTGATTATTATGTTTTGAATTGTATTTATTTATTTATTAGCAATGGGGCCTATATCAGCATTGTATTTCGAGGAACATTCTTGCAGTTGTATAAATGCAGGATGATATTTGGTGGAAAGTGGTTTCTATTAGTTCTAAATATGTTTCTATTGGAATTTTTTGCTATTATATTTCTTTCTACATTTTGGTCATTATCCTAATAGCAACAAATAATAGTGACAAATAAAATTTCACATGTGCATGGTTTTGCTTTCTGTGTTTCAGTTTCTATGGGTCAACTATAGTCTGAAAATTTGAATTGGAAGATTCCAAAAATGGTTCATAGTTTTTAAATTGCATGCCATTCTGAGTAGTGTGAGAAATGTCACACAGCCCTGCTGTCTCACCCAGGATGTGAATCATCTCTTTGTCCAGCATATCCACAATCTCATCCACCTGCCCATTTGTGCAGAGGTAGTTCTCCCAGTTATCAGGTTATCAGGTTGACTGCTGCCAATTCAGGTGTGCAGAAGAGGAGATTTATAGTGTTTCCTTTAAAAAAATGTGGAAGTTTTTAGCTTATTAAGAAAAGGCAAAGAACATATATACTGGCGCTCAGCCCTCTGCCTCTCTGCTGAGTTGCCCGCCTGGCCTGCCCAGGTGTATTCTCTCCACTCAACCACGTAACCTTGCTCTCCCCCAGTCTGAGCGACTGGGCACACTCTCTCAGGTTCTGTCTGGAGAGATGCCCATCCATTCTTACGGATGGCCCTACCCTAATAAACCTTGCTATTTTGCTTTCCACTTAAAAAAAAAGAACATATGTACTGAAGTTGGTAGGATCTTACATAGGTTGTTACTATTGTTAATGTCTTTCTGTGCCCAATTTCTATATTAGATTTTATCATAGGTATGTCTGTGTAGGAAAAATGGTGGACAAAGGAGGGTTTGGTTAGGTATCCAATGAGGGTCTTGAAGCATAAGGGACACTGTGGTAAAGGTACATAAGACACATGGACTAATAGCTAAATTTTTCAAATTTATTTTTTATTTACTAAATATAAATTTCCAAAGTACAGTTTATGGATTACAATGGCTTCCCCTCCGCCATAATTTCCCTCCCACTCACACCCCTCCAATCTCCATCTCCCTCTCCCATTCCATTCACATCAAGATTTTCAATTATCTTTATACACAGAAGATCAATTTAGTATATATTAAGTAAAGAGTTCATCAGTTTGCACCCACACAGAACATAAAGTGTAAAATACTGTTTCAGTACTAGTTATAGCATTACTTCACATTGGACAACACATTAAGGTTAAAAATGTTGAGGTCAGTCGTTTGTATTGAACTCTCAGACACTGAAAGATCTTGCACTTAAAGAGGTGTATAATTGGGCCTTACAAACGGATCTGGCAGAAATTAACTGTTTTCTGTTATGCGAATGAATCTTCATCATGTTTGGGTTGACTCATTAATATCTGAGACAAATATAAAAATGAAAAAGTCAAGGGAGGAAAACAATTGTTTATGAAATTGTTTAATTTCTTCTTTGTTGGTTTATTATCTAGGCCCCCTTCCAAAAGGATTTTGAAGTAGTCCAATCTGTTCTCTGTCTCCTGCTATAATATTGAGTAACTTTAAACAAAGTTTTTGTAACCTTAGTATCTAATAGAATAATATTTTTAATACAGAGATCTTTCAAGGCAACTCAGATCCTTGCATATACATAGCTTATTCTGGCTACAGCCAATCCAGATTATTAAAAATTTAATTCTGATTCTATTCATCATCATTAACTCCAGCAATTGGCCAATATATTTAAATGAGGCACGTTGTGAAGATTTAAGGAGCAACTAGCAGTTCTTCAAGTCACCAAGAATAATATCTTCAGCTTAAGAAAATTTGTATCAACTCAATTTATGATGAATAAAAGTGCCATGAATCAGATCATTTTATATATAGTATTTTGTATCTCCAACCCAAAGACTTGCAGTCGCCTAATGGAGAAAATGAATTAAGATTTATCATCAATAAATGAAAAGCATTTTCTCAATCACTTAAATGAGTCCTTCACACAAATTGAGATTTCAATGAGATCTCATCTTTAAAAATAGAAAGTAGACTTTTTAAGAATTCCCCTTTGAAATGTTTTTGATATGTAGTCTGAGTGGGCTGATTGTTGGACTAATGCTTGTGTGTGAAGAACAGCATGTGTTACACATGTTTATTTCTCTGAGATTTCCATTTTGACTTTCTCTCTCATGCTCTGGTTAATGGGTACTTAAAATAAAGTGGCACCCATTTTGCTTTATTACTTTAATTTCTTTAAAAGTGAGCTCTATTCCTCCTCTATTTCCAGTTCAGAGGCAGCATAGAGTCTTAATAAACTTCAAATGTATTTGGATAGCTGATAAATTTAATGATCTCATCAACTTAAAAATAGCAAGTAAAAGTAAGTGATCTCGAGAATAATTAACAGGGCAATGATGGGAGAAGAGAAAATTATACAGAATAAATGGTAGTGCCCTTATTTATGTGAAAAGTTCCATTGAGAAAATGTAATCTCTATTTTGCCTTTATTTGTAGCTTAAAATGTACTATGTCCTATACAATATTTTATCTTAATAGTTGAAAATAATTAACAAATGCAACATTATTCTGTCTTCTTTGTATCTCAGTAAAATAGAAAGCAACTTCTTCAACTAGAGGGTAGGCAGAAAAGCTATAATCAAAGATGGGTGCAGGGCAGTTTCATGATGGCCGGGGAATAATTAATATGGAAGTGATCATGCTTCCTTAAATGAGATCAGTACTGAGCCTAAAGAGACTATTTTATCTCCCTATAAATGTCTATGGTTTTATTTCAAAATATGTTAATATGATAAATTAGAAAGGATATGTATTGCCTTTATCTAATGCATTATTATTCTTAGCATATTCTTACCACAAGTTTTCAGTGGTATACTAAGAGAGAGGGCTTGGGAGTTTCTGCCCCTGAGGATAGGAATATTATAATTTTAAATTTTAGATATTTCAAGACATCTTAAAGATATTCTAATGCAGTATAAAATTAGGAATAGAAGAAGTTTAAGCATATAGAAAGAATATTAATGGTGTTATGATGCATGATTATAATAAAAAGTATAATAAGTTTTAGCTTGTTTATTATTGTTTTAAAATTATTCATAAAAAACCCTTCACATGCTTGTGGAGGAAAATGCCACCATTATATTGTCCACAGCCCACAATTGACAAAGCTGACAATTTTTGAAGCACCACGTAAACCTGTGAGGAAGATGGTATTTTTCACATTTTACAGATGATAAGACCAAGGTATAAAATGTTAATTTCACAACATGTCACAAATTGTCAGTGGTGAAAGCAAGCAATTAGATTCTACCCCTCACTCTCAAGTGCTACATTCTTGGTTCAGCATAGCTGTGTAGTGAACTCACTGGAATGTAGCTGCATTGTAGCATGTTCAGCTAGTGTTATTCTTACTTTCAGTTTACTTTCTGAACTGAGAATTTTTTAGAACTAGATCCAAAGATCAAAAGGAAATTAGAAACCACAGTATATTAATGTAAGTTTGTACATTTGGGTTAGCTGATTTTCTCACTCTTTCACATTTTAAAAAATCATTTAATGAGATTGCTAATTATCTAAAAACTTGAGATGTCTACCACTTGCCAATTCTTCAATATAGTAGTTGGTTAGGGTATGCACTGCATCAAGACCATATAATCAAATTTCTTTTTTTGTTAACTGAGGTCAGATTGTCTGAGGGTTTGGAATGACCTCAGCAAATACTTTGATAATACCAACAAGTAGGCCGGTGCCAGAAACTTGCCACTAATTTGTGAAAATTTTCAGCTTGTCTGCAAAATCTGGTTTTAGGGCACTTAAATGCACAAGGAAAAGGTTTGTTTGGGTTCTGGTATGTAGTAGTTACACAGGAATACACCTGTGTAATCTCACTCTTCCCCTTGCTTGTGCAGACATTACTGCAACCAGGGGGAGTATTGCTGAGAAGGTTTTATGACAGGTTCAGTAGAGAAAGGCATAAATCTGTACTGGAGCAATTATCTTAGATACATATATAGTATAGGAGGGGCAGGAGTTTTAGAATCATCGTTTTCCATTATATGCTTGTTTTCTGTCAAATTGTGTCTGTCCTACCGTGTTCCCATTTACATGATTACAGTTGCTATTTGCATGGTCTCATTATCATCATCATCAACACAATTGATATCTTCTACATGCGGTAAACTTCTATTCCTAGTTTTTCTTTATAGCATATTAGCCTATTTCTTAAGATGTTTTGAAAATCTAAACTTTGATATACCTATTTATCTATATCTATGTCTATATGCTTTAAACAAAAGATTTAAATTCCTGGTCTAACTGTTCATGTGTATACTTAGGTTGCAAGGAAGTTAGCAAGTGCCATTTAAGTAAATATTAACACACCCAGTTAACACTTGCATAACACTTCTGTGAACCAGTAACAGATTAGATATTACAGGTGTAGTGTCAATGGTGGGCCCTTTTTTTGTAGAGTTCACAGAGTGAATTAGAGAGAAATCAAGAAACACATTAAGTATGCGAGGAAAATGCTATTACAGAGGATAAGCAGGAAATTTCCTGGATTCTTAACAGCATGCATTCAAAATGGTGTCTTGAGTTATCTTTTGATGTTACAACCACAAGAGAAAAAAAAATGGGCTTTTTGGGATGTCCTCAAGGTTATCTTACTTCTAGGGACAAAGTATGGGGGGCTTTTTGCTTTACTTGCAATCACATCGAAGACTGTGGTGAGAAGAAGAGTTTCTACTGTATTCATCTCAGAACTCTTGCTACTGTAGTAAAGAGCACCAAATTTTAGTTGTTTCAATGCTGAATTCTGGAAAAGTGGGGTGGAGTTGCAACAGGAATATTATCAGAGGAGAGAAGTGTTGATGATAGTATCAAATAATCAGTCAATGTCCCCATAGAGAGAAGAGTAAATGCCACCCAGTATCATATTTGCTATATGTACCTTTCGTTCCTTCTCTGTGAAAGAGTGGATAGAACCCTTGGATAAACACGTTCCCCTCCATTAGTATAGGATTAGGGTCAGAATTCCTGGTTTGCATGATGGTATTTGTTGTCCACAGGTAGAACTTGAAATCATATTTAGCTGACAGGGTGGACACCACGCACCACTTGAGCCAGAGGCCTGGGACCATTAAAATGGCTGTCATGATTGCTGTCCTAAGCACTTTTTGCTGCTGACGGTGTTATTTCTTTCCAATTTTATCCCATCAGCAGAACTTGTCCTGGGATTGTTTATGGTGATGACTGTCTCAGTAGCTCAGTTATACCACAATTCCTATGCTTTGGCATAGAAATAAACCTGCAATAAGCATGATAGTTTAATGATTAGATTCTAGATTATTTTAAATAGCTGAAAACTTAATACCTTAAATGCCCCCAAGTTGATTTTTGAGCGTTTGTCGCCTGGGATTTCAAGGGCCTCTGTACCTAACTTATGTGTCTCCAGACTTTATGAGCACCTTTTCCTTCTTATTCTGTATCTCCATCGTTATATTAAGAGAGTTAAGAAAAGAGATTTCAACCTGAACTCTGGTGCTCAGTATAATCACTTTCTAAAATGATTCAGATGTCCTAATGGTGTCCTACTGTATATTTTCTCTTGGGTAATAAACGTACATCCGATATTGTGCCTCAAACATATTTTGCTGCTTTACTTTAACTTAAATTTCCTGACATTTCATTATATTAAATACTTTTTGTCACCACAGTTCCATTTCCTGCTATTGGTATTCTAAACAGCTAGCACAAAGAGATATTTCACCATGAAAGTAGGCCATAAATAGGTTTGTGTTCATGGTGGACTATTATAAAAAGCAATTTTGTAGATATATGGCCAATAGTGCTATAGTTATAGTGCAGGTAGCGCTCCTAATCTTCATTTTGAAATGATTTTTTTTTCTTTTTTTGTCCTAACTCTGCTGATGTCAATCTTATATCTTCTCTCCTAATATTGAACATTCATTTTCTTAGATAGGTATTTTTAATTGAATGTTAAGTCACCATCATTTTGTCACAGCTGCTAATTATACCACATAGTAAATCTGCATGTTGTATTTCTGCGGAATAGTGCTGCTTTGGCCATGTGGCTCCTTCAGAGATGTAGTCATGCGTGGGCTACCATTAGAGAATGTCTTGTGAACAAACCCAGGATATCAGAGGAAAGAACCACACGGTGACTACAAAAACACAGGTCACCTGAGAGCGTGATATGAGTGTATTACAAAGTGAGATGAATTTCCTTTTTTCTTTGGAACCACTACTGAATATTGATTTCTTCCCCCTGCAGCTTTTACCTATATCCTCTGATTTCCCTGCAGCTTCTAACAACCTCCGATGTTTGGGGATGGAGAGGAGTACATTTGCATTTATGTATGTGGAGGAACATGCCTATATACATTACATAGAAATCCGTAGACTTTTAACATTCACAGGAGTACACACAGAGCCATTTGCATACTCCTTGCTGCAGTCTCAGCGAAGCACTCTCGCTTACTCTAAAACCTGGCGGATGCAGCTCAATGTGACTTATCATAAGGCAAGCATCTCAGCAGGTTATTGGGAAATATTTGTTTAAAATGGTTTCCTTCTAGAAAGGCTGATGTGCTACTCTTTCGGACCGTTCCATCTGATGCCATTCTTTCAAATTGGCCCAGTGGCACCCATTGAATCAGTGTAGGCACAAGGATGACTGCTGGAAAATAATTGTGATTTTACCATCTTCTCCTAACAGAGTATACCCTCAGGCCAAGTGGTAAAATACCACCTCCGCCAGCCCAAACATCCATCACTATAATGAGCTACAAAATCAATCTGTAATTGACAAAAGCATTTTTAATCAAAGTATGAGGCATTTAGAGCCTCCAGATACTGCCTTTTTGTCTGACGTCAGTATTTACTTTACAGCAGGAAAGCAGATAGTTGGTTCTGTTTGAGAGCTTAAATTATTTCTGCAAAGGAACAAAGATACACTTTTCAGAAACTCTGCTTGTACTCTCCTCCTCTACAGAAAGTAAATAAGCCTAATGCCTTAGTTTTGTCATAAAATATCAAGTCAGAAAAAGCATGTTTACTATTTTACAGGAAAGTAAGGGATTGTGCCAAAAAAACACTGCCTCTCTAGACCAAACTACTACTCTTTGACTCAAGCAAGCCCCAAATTTGCAGACAGTATAATCCAAAGGACCACTATTCCTTTTGGTCCACACTCCCAAGTTCTTTAACTCTGGTTAGAGGAATTTACAGTATCACAAGGCATTCATCTTAGAAGTATTGTTCTTTCTTGGTCAAGTTAAACTCCTCAAAGTATAACGCTATGTGGACATTTTTGGTGACTACCCTCGAGAAGTTTTAATATGTGTTCAAGTAGTGGTGATTACAGCCAAGAGCAACAGATTTATGAGTATCTGTAGTAACTTTCTGGGCATGAGTTGTTACATTTTTGTGGGATGTGCTCCAGAGATTTAGTGTCAACTCTTAAATTCAGGGACCAACTCCAACATTGGTATCATCTTGGAAAGCAAGACTCTTAGATACTGAACCAGGCTCAATCATCTCCTGGATATTTGGGCCTTAGTATTCATTCATGCAAGAGTAGCTGCATCACTGTCTGGTATCACCATCTGGAAGAGGGACTAGAATCTTTTCCATGGAAATTAGCCAGAGGCTATAAAAATAACCATAGTCTATAGAGTCAAACATTCTCAAGTATGAATTTTATCGTTGATTATATGTATGTGTGTGTGCGTGTACACATGTAAATTTCATTAAGTTTTGCTTGTATCGACTTAAAATCTTGAAAATATCATCTAAGTGATCGCAACATTTCCAGAATGTTGAGAACTGTTTTTGAACATTTCTTGCTGCTCGCTTATTTAGAATATGTGACTTCAATGTAAATTAATGAATATTGCTGACAATGTAATATTTGGGGATTACTTATTTGATATCAAACACTATGCTAAATATGTATGTCTGCATTTCACTGTTTCGACAATTCTTTGAGTAGATTCTACCTTGACTCTCATTTCTGAGTGGTGGAAATTGAGGGCTAGAGAAATGATATAATTTGTCCAAGGACACATAGCTTTTAAGTAGTGGAAATACAATTAAGCACAGGCTATCTACTTGAAAGCCAAAAGTCTCATTTCAATGAAAGTCTAGTCCTGTATCAGCTCCTATGTTGAAGAAAGACAAGTCTATTGTCAACTCATACCATTCATCAGTGTTGGTTTTAAGCAAGCCCATTCTCAGTTAAGCGTTTTCCTGACTTTTGTCCAAGAAAGCACTCCTAGTTTACTTAAAGTTATTTATTAGATTATAAGTAACGATACCATTTTACATCATTGGTTTCAGTTGAGTTTTGAAACCTAGTGGAATAGATACTAATTATTAAAATCGTAACTCTGTTGCCAGTGCAAGTATATTAATGGCACTGCTTTAAGTTTTTTGGTGTTTTTGATAAGAAGAGAAATTACACTAAAGAAAAATTATATTAGACCAATAAAGCTTAACTTTGCCTTGGGAAGAAACACAGGTAAAGGTGTAAATACAGGGTTAGAGTTGTAATAAATATAACTCTTAATATAATAGCTAGCCCTTGACTTGTTTGGGGGAGGTTTAGTGAATCTTAATTTCACACTGAAATTCAGCATTGCCTTCAGTTTGAGGGATGTGCTTAGTGGCAAGGATAGCATTCTCCCCCTGCTTCCAGAAGTTTTATGTTACACAGTGCCTTATTCTCATTTATATTGCCATTGCTCATTAGTAGGTAACTTTTATTTTTCAAAATCTGTTATTTTAACTAGCATGCCCTACACATTCAGCATAGGTAATTCATAATTATCTACACTTAAAAATTCCTAACTCTGGAATATTCACCACAGTAGCTGGTATCATATTATTATACTGGTGAAAACTTTTTTATTCAGGCAGTACTTAATAACAAAAATATGCTACCACATGTATTTGTTGTATGTTGGGAAATGTGTTGAGTGATTCAAATACATGTAACTTGCTAATTAGTATTTTAAAGTCTATTTTTGAAGAAATATGTTAAAGTTTAATTATTTATCTTCTTTATATGCTTGTAACTGGAGAACTGTCCAGATTTATAGTTGATGACACCAAACCTTAGTTTCTTGCCTTTTTATATATATTTTTAAAAGATTTATTTATTTATTTGAAAGAGTTACAGAGAGGCAGAGGCTGAGAGAGGTCTTCTATTCACTGGTTCACTCCCCGGATGGCCGCAATGGCCATAGCTGGGCCAATTCAAAGCCAAGAACCAGGAGCCTCTTCCAGGTCTCCCATGCATGTGCAGGGGCCCAAGGATTTGGTCCATCTTCTACTGCTTTCCCAGACCATAGCAGAGTGCTGGATCAGAAGTGGTACAAACTGTTGAAGTGTTTACTTAGTATATACAAAGTTGATCTCCTGTATATAAAGATAATTAAAAATGAATCTTAAGAATGGCATGGGAGAGGGAGTAGGAGATTGGATGGTTTGTGGATGGGAGGGTGGTTATGGGGGGAAAACCGCTATAATCTAAAAGTTGTACTCTTGAACTTTATATTTATTAAAGTTTTCTAAAAAAAAAAGAAACAGAAGAATATGAGAAAAAAAAAGAAATGTAGCAGCCAGGACTGGAACCAGCGCCCTCATGGGATGCCAGCACTGCAGGCAGCAGCTTTACCTGCTACGCCACAGCGCTGGCCCCTCAGATGTATTTTAAAGATGAGTAGTCCTTTATTTCATCTGAATATTTAAAACTGTAATTTGGTGGCTTATTCTATTTTCCACTCCTAGATATGCCATTGTAAAATGTTTGGATTATTAACTTTTTTTTTATCTTACAAAGGTTCTAAAATGAAGCCTAATTTTTAAAATAACCATCAAGAAAACATTCTTACTTTCTCATACCTAAGCATTCTTGGTATCATCCAGTTCCACAGATATGTAGTCAATTTTAAAACAATTATAAATATATATGGTTGTAAGCATATATGAAAGTAAATATAATTATTAATAGTAGCAAGTATAATCCCTGTAGTTTCTTTGATAATTTAGTTCTAAACTATTCCTCAGCCTTTGCTAACAGGCATGTCTAGTTGTTGCACTAATGTAGATATAAGATGATGTAGAAAGGTTAAAGAAAAGCAGTAAAATGCCTAGAAAAGATGAATAAAAAATCCATATTTTCATTCCAGTAGAGATAAGTTGTATGGTCCCTATCCTTATTGGAATTGACAGGAGTTAGAATTCACAGTCACCTATTGACCTGAACTAAACTCCATCTAATGGCATTCAAATCAGAATAATGGGAAGAACAAAGGCCACGGGCCTATATTGTCAGTTCCAATGGAGCCTAAGCTAACTAGGGTCCATATTACCCTTCTCTTTTAATACTCATCAGAATTGATATTGCACGTTGTGATTCCCAACATCTTTGGCTGCTAATGCATTGATCACAGGGTCTCTGAGAATTGGAGGGTAAATCCTAGGCAATAGTCAATTATTCAAGTTGTTGGAGAGAATATCTCGAAAATGAGGAAAGTACATGGTGAAAATCTTCACATAGCTTTCTACTTCTCATATCACCTTTCATTCATTCTTCAATTGCTCCACACCGGTTCCAGGAACAGCTTGCAGTCAAACTGATTAAATTGATTTCCCAGAAACTAGAATATAGATTAGAAGTAAAGTTCAAGTGTTGGAAGTCCCAGCCTTACAACTGACACTGTGCTTGAAAGAACATAGTTTCCTCATGCCTTAGCTCTGATATTTCAAAAACAAGTAAAATGACTTCCATGAGTTTCCGTGATATGTTGGAAAGGTGAATAGAACATTAGCAAAGACATTACAGATACATAAACAAACTCTTCAGACAGGGGAGGCACTATGGAGACTTTTTTTAAAGCAGCAGTAAATCAAATGCATTATTTTACATCTTTTATTACCATGCATTTTTGATGAGTTAGAGTCTCTACAACACAAAAATAATTTGCTGGGATGATCTGATATCTTTACAGTCTCTTAGCTATGTACCAAAAATGTCCTGCCTACTACTCTGGAATCTTCTAGGGGAAGTCTGGCTAGTATAGTGATATTGTAGAAAGAACATTTATTTGGCATTTATAAGGTCTGTGTTCTGGTCCCACCTAAATCACTAGCTAACTGTAAGAGTTTTGGCAAGTGTCTTAATTTCTTTAGGCTTCACATTCTCCATATATAATTGGCAGCATATTCAAAAAGAACTTCTTTTTTGTTATTCATTCTCATGCGATTTAGTCGGAACTATTTGGTTTATCAAATTGAAGCAATTAATTTTTTTTTCATTTTTATTCCTCAAGGAGGATTTTATCATATTATATATAAAGAGTCAAAATATCCAAAAAGCCACAAAAAAGTTAGTTATTCATTAATGTAGTTGCCCTTTTTGTGACCTTGTAAGACCCTAGGAAGATATTTAATGTCTACTAGTCCTTCAGAATGTTAGAAATAGATCTTTGAGGGCTGGCGCTGTGGTGCAGTAGGTTAATCTTCTGCCTGCAGCGCTGGCATCCCATATGGGCACCGGTTCTAGTCCCGGCTACTCCTCTTCCAGTCCAGCTCTCTGGTAAGGCCTGGGAAAGCAGTAGCAGATGGCCCCGGCACCCATATGGGAGACCCGGAAGAAGCTCCTGGCTTTGGATCAGTGCAGCTCTGGCTGTTGTGGACATTTGGGGAGTGAACCAGCAGAGGAAAGACCTTTCTGTCTCTGTCTCTCCCTCTCACTGTCAAATAAATAAATAAAATTAAAAAAAAATAGATCTTTGATCCCCTTTACCATCATAGTACACCTGGAAGAGACACAAGTCAGTGAAGATGTGAACTGCTGAACTGGACCACCATTAAGGTCCTGTCCAGGTCAAGTACCCTGTGGTGCTAACTACTAAACCTCAGCTATCCAGAATGTATTGTGGTTCCAAACTAGATTTTTTTTCCAGAGGTTGCCCTTTGACATTCTGACTTAAGCTCTGTGAGGTCAACAGTCTTCACACCAAAAAACCTTATTCTTAGGATCTTGAACTCATTCATCCCATTAGTAATAATAATAGACTCTGAGGCAGGTGGTGAAATTAAAGAGCCTGGGTGAATATGCATATAAATGATGCTCCCTAACTTTCTATAACCACTATTACCATAATTAGAAAATGTTCTTGAAAAATTAAAATTTCAGGGACAAGTGTTTCAACTAGTGAAGTTTTCTGGCAACACATCAGAGGAAGCCAACCATTCAGAGGCTTTCGCTCTCCCTATATTGTAATTCCTTCAGTTTGGGTTGCCAGTTAAAGAGTGGATAATATTTCTTTGGTTCTAGGTCTAAGGAATGCTACTGTCTCACCCCGACAGACCTCATTAGTCCTTTTTGCCTTTAATCCTTACATACTGGATTTTCAGGCCAAACTAAACAGATAGCTGTTCTTCAGAAGTGCTGAAGGCCTTGCGTTGATGCCTTTACTTAAGCTGTTCTCTACATCTAGACTTAACCACATGTTTAAATTCAAGCCAATTCTTCAAAGTCATGCTCAGAAAATGAGTTCCCCATGAAGCCTCACTTCTGCTCCCACATCATGCTCTTGTGCTACATCATATCATGTTCTGAACTCAACACTTCGCTGTAATTCTCTCAGTCCTCCCCGCTGACATTTCATTTAGCTTCTCTGTAAGTATGCCATCTTCAGTTTCTTTCCTTCCAACTTCCTCTAGCATAAAAACTACATCATATTTATCTTCATATTCTTAGAATAGCATCTTGTGCTTGTAAGTCACACAGTTAATATTTGTTCAACAAGTAAATAATGTCATTGAACTGTAAGGTTAAAGAGTTAACTGATGATGGTTAGAATGATTTAGAAAGGAATTACTCCAGAACTGTGTGAATACTTATTTTTTTTTCTGATGATAATTAAAGAAGACCCATCAATTCTCCTTCTTGTTAATCCTATTCCCCACTTGGGCAGTTTTGTTAACAAGAATTTGCCAACGAGGCAACAGAGCAAATTCAAGAGATTAAGAAAAACACATCAGACTTACTGCACTTGAAAAAAAAAATGATGTTGATATCATTTATCCTCTAGCCGCTTGTTCTGGTTGCCAATTTAGTATCAGGACAAGTTTTTTCTTCCTGTGCTCACATACCAGATTATTTTCTTTGTAAATGAAAGGGGATGGAAGGGAAGGAGAGAGTTCACACTTAAGATACTTTTGGAAACATGGTGACAGATTCACAGTTATGGTCCATGAAGATAATGCCAACCACATCAGCAACTGAGAGGCCACGCTGGTTCTGAGATTTTCTTCTATCTGAACCAGTTCCAGTTTTTCTTTGTCTTTTATGATTATAAAGTGTGATTGAAAAATCACACAAGCACAGTTTTAAAATCATCTTAATGAAGTAATTAAAAGCTACAGAGATACAATGTCTCATTTTAAAAAGTAATAAAATCACAGTCAATCCATTTTTTGGGCCTCTGAGGTATGTAGGGAAAAGAGCAATAGAAATTTCATCACATTATCAGTCTGGGGGTAATGACTTCCCTAACTTATTGGAGAAATTTTTGTCTTACAGTGCTATTCTGCAAGATATATGACATTGGCATTGAGCTGAAACAAAGGATCAGAGATAATCATCAAAAAGCCAGAGGAAAACAGTACCATCACCCCCTGCTCAGTTGGCACTGCTGTGTCCTGGGCTGCTTTTATTCTGTCTCTTCCAGTGGGCATAGTGTGGCTACAAGTGTGGGCTCTCTAGTCAGACAATCGGGGTTCATGTCCCATCTCCTCCAATCATGGGTTACTAATGAGAATTACTTAACCTTTTAAACCTTAGAGTTCCACTCTTAGAAATGTAGGTAGAAATACCTCTGCCTCAAAAGGATGCTTTGAGGACTGAATGAGATGCTGTATGTTGAGTACCAACCACAGTGGTTGACAGTGAGTACCACTCCAATAAGCAGCAGTAGCTCACCATTCTCACTCACTATTTATTTTCTGCTGCCTGAATCTGGATTTCTTACTGTACCCAGACACCAATCGCATGCACTTTGTGTGTCTTTCTAATTTGAATCCTCAGATAACGTGGGCATTGACAGTACCCTCAGGCTCCCTTTATGTCTTACGCTTTCTCCTCGTTTGATGTCTCCCTTCCAGTGATCTGAACAGTAGTGTCCATGCCTCATTGCCTTTTCAGTCCCAGTTCCTACCTACCAAAACAGTTCTCAATTAGCATTGCATCATGTTTGAGGAAATACTTGATTTGGCTACCACACTCAAGGCTGGACCCATCCTACCTAACCTTGTGGTCCACAGACAGGTGAGAAGAAATATTTAATTGGAAAATCATTGAGAGCTCTTTGAACTGAGAATGAATGAGACTGAGCATACGGTAGAAGGTGGCAATGAATACTAGGGGGCATGGAGCAGCGAAGCATACATGAGGACGAAGGAGGGGAAGAGAACCCAAGAGGTGAGAAGAACGACAATAGCAGGAAAGATGCAGGCGTTCCTGAGTAATAATCTGGAGGGGCTTTACTCCAATGGAGAAAGATAGGGACTAAAAAAAGAAGAAAATATGAAAAATAAAATCCCCGAAAGTTCTAATGGGCAAATACAAAAGCTATAGAACATTAGCAACAGAGGAAAATTTATGTGAAGCTTGATATAATTATAAAATACATGAGTTGGGGTAGGTAATAAGAAGTCTAAGTTTTATAGCACAACATATTGTCCCCACCTATGTTGTGCACACTGCATACTCTGGACAATTTCTTGGTACGTAACCAATGGTGTCACGGACAGAGGGACCCTTGCACCTGAAGGAGAACTTTTTGTTTTTCAAAATTTGTGTAGTTTCAAAAAAAATTAACAACTTTTTAAATTACCATATCAAAGAAATATCAAGGGGATATCACAAAAATTGTATGGATTTTTGAAGTAACAAAATAAATCAATAATATGAAAATAGCAAATGCTTTTGTATTGTCAGTGAAATGGGTTAGGTGTTTTTGAAGTATTTCAAAAAATGGCCAATTTTCTACCACAATGAGCTGTAGAAAAGAACCAGAAGGAGATTGATAGAATTTTGTTGTTGTCATCTTTGTTATTCACCGTCTTTTCTGTTATTATTGTTACTATAGAACTTATCTAGTATTTGGTAATTACTGTTTTAAGCTTTCTGTGTGTAAAAGTCTCCAACTTCTATGTTGTATTTTGAATTATTTATAATTTCATCACATTAACTGTTGAAGTAAAGGTATAAATGTATTTCTCTAGAAATGTGTCAGGTACATTTTTAAAGATTTATTTATTTATTTGAAAAGCAGAATTACAGAGAGGCAGAGGCTGAGACAGAGAGAGAGGTCTTCTATCCACTGGTTCACTACCCAGATGGCTGCAACAGCCGGGGCTGTGCCAATCTGAAGCCAGGAGCCAGGAGCTTCTTCCTGGTCTCCCACACAGGTGCAGAGGCCCAAGCACCTGGGCCACCTTCTACTGCTTTCCCAGACCATAGCTGAGAGCTGGATCAGAGTGTAGTAGCTGAGTCTTGAACTAACGCCACATGGGATGCTGTCACTGCAGGCAGTGGCTTTACCTGCTGTGCCACAGTGCCAGCCCCAGTGTCAGGTACATTTTAAAACTTAGCCTTAAAGATTGATACCATGCCTTGTGTTTTTGGTACTGGCTTGGTCAACGCTAGTTGAAGCAAAGAGAGGTAGATGTTACCCGGACATATCAGGCGTGGAAGATGTGTAAGATCACATTAGGAAATACCATCCACAGCATCACAGCCTGGGAAGGCCCCAGGGGCTGGAAGCTCCCTGATGTGTGGTGGTTCAGTGACATGGGCAGCTCTTTTGGCAACTTTCCAATGTCTGTGCCTGCTCAGCACCATTCAGGTTTTGCCAATACCATTTGAAAGAAAAGATTTTTTTAATTATTTGTCCTCTTTATTTCAAAGTAAGAGATTGCTTTGGGTCTTTCCCCTATATGGTGAGAGAAGGCTTGTGAACTCCCAGTCTCTTTTCTGAGATCCACTTGGGCTTTCCCACTCCAAAAAGCTCAAACACATTTCTAACCAAGAACAACACTAGCAAGAGATACCCCTTAAGCCTCAAGAAATTCCAGAATCCCCAGTTCTAAAATCTCCCTCGTGCCAAAGTTCCAAAAAAAAAAATAAAAGTATCACATGAGGCCGCAGTCACTCATAGTCTAGACATCTTCCATATTTTCTCACAAAAGCATCACCTTTCCAGCAAAATTTCAGACCCCAGCAAAATATTAAATGAAATGTTATTTTTTTTCTTCTTGGATCTTTTTTGTCTGTATCATTTGATAGCTTTTAACTTTTTTGGCAAATTTTACTTTATGTAACAACACCACCTACTTAGCAGAGTTAGAAAGAAAAATGGAGTTTAAAATTTTGGGCTTACTATTTCAATTCTTATGTGTGTCGATTCCCATATTTAGTATCCTTCTGTTTCCTCCTGGGCAAGTGCTTCAAAATAAAGTTTAATTGATCACAAAATATGAAGCAGCATAATGTGTTTGAATTAACGCATTTGTAACACATAGCACACCAAGACAAAAAGAACGCCTCTTAGAACAATGTGTTGGGAGTGAATGCTCATGCCTGATTTTTTTCTTAGTTTGAATGCCAGAGTTTTAAGTCTAGTAGAAAAGAACTAATCATTTTTGTTATTTTTCTGTTGAAAATTCTAAGATTGACATCCTTATACCCAAGAAAGTTCAAAATAATTTAAAAATGACCATTAGAAAACACTGCCCCATCCAAAATTATATGCACAGCAGAGAAAGAAAAATACAGGGTTCTGACATTGTCCAGTTTTTGTCTGAGAAACAAATTACTAATTGGCGGCCTGCTGAGACATGGCAGTTTTCTCTCCTTTGATGGGGAATCTTATCTGTTTGTAGGGTCCAGGTGAGGATGTCCAGGCATTCCATTGCTACGATGCTGTGTGTTCCCTGTGACCCTGTACCAAAGTTTAAAGCTTTTGTTCACTTTTCCAAAATGTGAAAATTTTTAGAATTGAGCTGTATAAGTTCATTCATTCAGAAAAGCTATACAAGGTTTCAGCTTAATCCTCTAATCTTTGGAGTCCAGGGCTTTTAATTCTGTTCTCAGTGGTAACTGCATTTTGCATTCAGGTCTTCATGGTGAGGAGGAAGTCCTCCAGCATGTGACCGAAGACTCTTCTTGATTCGGTCTGAACTGAAAATGGATCCCTCGTGTTTTTTAAGCCTTGTCTCTTCCTAATTGACACCATTAAACATTTCTGGGCTAATGGTAGTTCAGGATCCTTGTTTGGATATTCCATGTTGGTGTGGAATACTCAGTAGATTAAACACATTTGTGACTACTGAAGTAGAGATAACTTACAGCCTTGGATCATCTTTCACCAGCAGCATTTTTTATGTGAGGAAAAAGTGTTATTACTGGGCCAAGTAGTCCAATTAAACCCCCCACAAAACTACCACCTAATGATAATATTTTTGGAGAGTCTTCCAGGCTCTTACAATGTGCATGTATTTTTTTACAAAAGCAGAATACCTTCTGCATATATTTTTTGCAAAATAATGTATAAAGAATGCTTTTTGAGCTCACTAAGTATTCTTCTGCAAGGTCTTTTGTATTTTTTTTAACTGTCCTATGCTTTGACTTTAAATGAGGTTCTTCAAATAAATTTAAGATTGAGGAAAAAAGCTGTATTTTCTATACCTTAAACACCTGTACATGATTAAATAACCAGATTAAGCTTAGGCAAGACATTTCTTCACCTAGGCCCAGGAGACTGCTCCAAATTCATTTTCCAAGTAGGTCATCCATTTTCTAAGTAGAAAGGACCACTGGTTCACCAAAGAACAAGACACTAGAAATGGAGGAGGAAGAGTTAAGAAGGATGGATTAATAAACCTGATCTGTGTGAGCATTGCTTTTTAAAACCTCTATTGTGTTGGCACAAATCTACTTGCAGAGAATAAAATAATACTGTTGATTTTTAAGTAGGAAAGACTCCCTCAAAGGAATATGTAGGCTTATAAAACCCGTGGGTGGGTTGAAGAAAATTGTCTAACGCTACTACACTCCAAAACCCCTGTATCTATTTAGTGTATTGTTTTCACAAGGAAATGATTCAATGACTTCTTAAGGAAATCCGTGTATTGTTTGAGGGGTTTTTCTGCTGAGTAATTATAGATTGTAATGATCTATCTACACACTCCCATGTACACTCCCTGCGAAAATAGAGAAAAGCAGGCTAGCAGTACATGCATATGCTTTTGGGTAATAAGAGAAGTCTGACTCCTGATGCAGACTGATGAGAAAACCCCTTGAATTAATCAACTGCATACTAACCAGACTTTCACTCCGGGTAGCAGACAACCTGCCGTGCCTTGTTTGGCTAGGGATCTCAAGACTGGGTAAGGATCAAAAGATGGGACACTTTCCAAAGCTTCCCTGGAGTGAGGGTTCTCTAAAATCTACACTTTAGGGTTCTCTCAGAATAGCTATTTTCACCCATTCTCATCACTAAGAGAAGGCTGAGATAGATGTCTTGCACCTTAGCTATCAGGTCACTTTTGTGAGCATATATTTAATAATTCCATGATTGGATATTTCTGAAGAAATTAATCTGGCTTATGATAGCCATAGGAGACTGTTAATTTTTTTTTCATTTTTTAAACTTTTATTTAATAAATACAAATTTCCAAAGTACAGCTTTTGGAATACAGTGGCTTCTCCCCCCCCCCCCCATAACCTCCCTTCCACCCGCAAACATCACATTTCCTGCTCCCTCTACCATTCCATTCGCATCAAGATTCATTTTCAATTATCTTTATATACAGAAGATCAACTTAGTATATACTAAGTAAAGATGTCAACAGTTTGCACCCACACAGAAACACAAACTATAAAGTACTGTTTGAGTACTAGTTATAGCATTAATTCACATAGTACAACACGTTAAGGACAGAGATCCTACATGGGGAGAAAGTGCACAGTGACTCCTGTTGTTAACTTAGCAATTTGACACTCTTGTTTATGGCGTCAGTAATCACCTAAGGCTCTTGTCATGAGGTGCCAAGGCTATGGAAGCCTTTTGAGTTCGCTGACTCCAATCTTATTTAGACCAGGTCATAGTCAAAGTGGAAGTTCATTCCTCCCTTCAGAGAAAGGTACCTCCTTCTTTGATGACCCATTCTTTCCACTGGGATCTCACTCGCAGAGATCTTTCATTTAGGTCATTTTTATTTATTTATTTATTTGCCACAATGTCTTGGCTTTCCATGCCTGAAATTCTCTCATGGGCTTTTTAGCCAGATCTGAATGCCTTAAGGGCTGATTCTGAGACCAGCGTGCTGGTTAGGACATCTGCAATTCTATGAGTCTGCTGTGTATCCTGCTTCACATGTTGGATCATTCTAGGAGACTGCTAATTTTAAAAGTGTAGCTGAAAGCTGTTGAAGATAAAGGAAGAAAAGGGAAAAATAACAGCATAGTGGAACTTACTGAATTCTTTTATACTACCCAGTGATAATACTCCCCCCCAACACCACACCCCTCCACACACAAAAATACCTGCTTCATCTCTTTAGCTCTCATGCAACACCCATATGTATACTTGTCTTTCTATATTACATTGGTTGAAAATCAGCTAGGTCATTTTATAAAATGAAGTATAATATCAGACATATTTATAGGGGCTGGCACTGTGTCTTAGTGGGTAAAGCTGCCGCCTGAGTGCCAGCTTCCCATATGAATGCTGGTTCAAGTCCCAGCTGCTCCACTTCCTATCTCTGATATGGCCTGGGAAAACTGTACAAGATGGCCAAAGCACTTGGGCTGATGCACCCATGTGGGGGACCCGGGAGAAGCTTCAGGCTCTTGGCTTCATTTCGGTCCAGCTCTGACTGTTGTGGCCATTTAGGGAGTGAACCAGCAGATGGAAAACCTCTCTCTCTCTGTCTCATCCTCTCTGTAACTCTTTCACATAATTTTTTGATATTTATTTATTTCCTTGTACCCTATTTCAAAAACAAGGGAAACACTTTAAAATGGTAAATGGATAATCATTTAAAGATACAGGTTCATGAAACAAAGGTCCTCATTCAGTTTAAAAGTCCTTATACTTTAAAAACTGGAAATTTAATTGAAATTTCACAGATGATTAGTTCATAATATGGGTTAATTATTCTAGTAATGAGATTTGTCCCCAACAAATTAAATATTAGATCTTTACAAGGTTCATTCTCAATAGTATCTATTAAAAAGTCGATTCATAGTTGGAATAGTTTTGGATTTTCTAGACTTCATTTGTTCCCTTCTTAGAAAGCAAATATTTCAGGCTAAGCTAGAAATAAATTGTGACCAAAAATAGCCTAGAATCACATGTGCATATGAAATAAAAATGGACTATTCCATTTTGTCCTCAGGACTGTAAGCTAAGACAGATTGTTTTTCATTATTTTTCCTTGATCAGCTGAAAGTTTCAGGTGCTAATTTATTTCTCTGCCAAACATACCAGATCAAGAAACTTTGATTAAGAAGGTCAAACTGAATGGCCAGCCTGTGGAGTGGCTGGTAAAGCCACTGCTTGCAACACCCACATCCCATATTGGGCACTGGTTCGTGTCCCAGCTGCTCTACTTCTGATCGAGCTCCCTGCTAATGTAACTGGGAAAGGGGTAGAAGGTGGTTCAAGGGCTTGGGCCCCTGCACCCATGTGGGAGACCCAGAAGTAGCTCCTGGTTTTGGTCTAGCCCAGCTCTGGCCATTGTGACCATCTCGGGAGTAAACTGGTGGATGGGAGATTTTCTCTCCCCCTCTCCCTCCCTCCCTCTCTCCCTCCCTCTCTCCCTCTCTCCCTCTCTCTCCCTCTCTCCCTCTCTCTCCCTCTCTCCCTCTCTCTCTCTCTCTCTCTCTCTCTCTCTCTCTCCCTCTCTCCCTCTCTCCCTCTCTCCCTCTCTCTCCCCCTCTCCCCCCCCTCTCTCTATCTCTCCCTCCCTCCCTCTCCTCTTCTCTCTAACTCTGCCTTTTAAACAAATACACCTTAAAAAAAAAAAAAAGGTCACAAGGCTGGTGCTGTGGCACAGCAGGTTAAAGCCCCAGCCTGCAGCACCAGCATCCCATATCGGTACGGGTTTTAGTCCCAGCTGCTCCTCTTCCAATCCAGCTCTCTGCTATGGCCTGAGAAAGCAGTAGAAGATGGCCCAAGCCCTTGGGCCCCTGCACCTGCCTGGGAGACCCTGAAGAAGCTCCTGGCTTCTGATCGGTGCAGCTACAACTGTTGCTGCCATTTGGGGAGTGAACCAGCGAATGGAAGGCCTCTCTCTCTCTCTGTTTCTACCTATCTCTGTAACTCTGTATTTCAAATAAATAAAAATAAATCTTAAAAAATAGGTTAGGGGCCGGCGCCGTGGCTCAACAGGCTAATCCTCCGCCTTGCGGCGCCGGCACACCGGGTTCTAGTCCCGGTCGGGGCTCCGGATTCTGTCCCGGTTGCCCCTCTTCCAGGCCAGCCCTCTGCTGTGGCCCAGGAGTGCAGTGGAGGATGGCCCAAGTGCTTGGGCCCTGCACCCGCATGGGAGACCAGGGAAAAGCACCTAGCACCTGGCTCCTGCCATCGGATGAGCGCGGTGCGCCGGCCGCAGCGTACCATCCGCGGCAGCCATTGGAGGGTGAACCAACGGCAAAGGAAGACCTTTCTCTCTGTCTCTCTCTCTCTCACTGTCCACTCTGCCTGTCACAAAAAAAAAAAAAAAAAAGGTTAGGAGCAAATCCTTCCTTTTGGATTAAGCACTGATATAGGTAACTGTAGTAACTTGGTTCTCATCAGTGGTTTATTGTTGACATTGAATGTTTCCATTGCAATCCTGAGCTCCGCTAGGTTAAATTATTAAATGATTCCACTTCATCTTATGGTCTGATTGTCTTTCTGTCTCTCTCTCTGTCTCTCTCCAAATGATCTAATTGCTAATTCTTCAATACCTTTTCACTTCTCGCCAAGATCCGTTTGTGATCTCCTTTGTTTCTGTGTACTCGCCTTCCTTCAGTCCTCCTTCTTAGACGGATCAGAGAGGCCTCGTTCCTGATGTCGTATTTGGTCCTTTAATTCTCTGATCTTCATTCAAGTCACAACGTTTTTAATCCTAAAATGTGACTGAAATTCAGTAATAATGTCTTATTCATCCCTTCATTTAACAAATATTTACTGGGGAAGCATGAAGTTTCTTGCACTGTGGAAGATACTCAGAACATGACTGAAGGCAAAGCAGTTTCTATTTTCAGGAAATTCAACTTGCATGACAGTTGGAGTGCTGGTTGGAGTTCTGGCTGCTTAGCTTCCAATCCAAGTTCTTGCTTGTGTGCCTGGGACAGCGGTGGAAGATGGCCCAAGTGCTTAGGCCCCTGCCTTGCACATGGGAGACCAGATGGAGTTCAGGGCTCCTGCCTCTGGCCTATGCAACACCTGTCTAGTGCAGCTAATTGGGATTTGAGGAGTGAATCAGAGGATGAAAAGTCAGTCTCACTCTATCTTTCAATCTGTCTGTCTCTTTCTCTCTCTCTATCTCTCCTCCCTCCCTCTCCTTCCCCCCCTTCTCTCTACCACTATGCCTTTCAAAAAACTAAAACAAATCTTTTTTTTTTTTTTTTCAAAAGCAAAAGAATTCCATCTACTCTTGGAGATAGCATTGTATGCGGTTCTGCCAGCTGCCCATCTTTCAGAGGGAAAGCCACAGATGATCCTACACAGGAAAGAGCATAGAGAGAATCATTCAGAAACATGTGTGAAGGAAGGGGCAGGAAAGAATGAAAACTAAAGACAGTAGTTGCAGTACCTATTATGTGAACAGATTTGATTTAATGCAGTGATGTGTGGAGTTCAAGGGAAAGGGTTACAAGGATAGAAGAATTTGAGGAAATCCTTATATACCTGTTGGGGAGTCCAGTGTCTTTTCTGATGTTCCCCTAGTAAGACTTCCAGTATAGAACCCTAGCACTTAGCAGGGTGATAGAAATAGGCTTGTGGATTGATGTTTGGTTTATATATGTCCTTAATGATAGTGCTTTGGGACTGCTGGCTTCACAAAGCCTTGTTTTATCAAGTTTATTCCTATAACAAAAGTACACTCTTGTACAGCACATGTCTATATCTTGTACTTGTATTACATTTACACTTGTTTTATAGGGTTGATCCTTGTGATTCATAAACAAAGATGTGATCCCTGTGTTACAGAGGGAGATAGGTTGTTAAATGTCACTGCAGGGAATGTGTATTTTTCACCCCAACCATCTGCAGATGGAAACAGACCTCAAACAATCCAGACTAGGAAATACTTCCTGCATGTCTTAAATTTCTCCTTCTCCTCTGGGTATGGGATTCAAGGAGTCTAGGTTTGCAAGAGTAGTTTCTTAGCAATAGTGCAAAATCGTGCATATACTCATATAGGAGGATATAGGGGGATATTCATCAAAGCTTCAAAGCTCCCCCAAAGAGATTAAAATTTTGATCTAATTGTATGTTATATACTTTGTGTTAATTTCCCTTTTCTTACTCTGAGCCATTAGCCTTTTGAAAATACACTAGCCTGTCCAAGAAAATTAATAAAAGTGGTATACATTCAGGCTCAGTCTAGAAATTTAAAGAGAGGATGCCCATACCCCATCCAGTGCAATACTGGCAATATTCACCTAAGATAAATCTCCAAAGGGACAGGTGTCAGGCTAGGAAATTAACCACTTCCCTATTCCCTCCAACCTGCCTTATGGATGTATCACATTGCTTATCTTGAGAAATTCCGTATTTCTGATCAGGAAAATACAAGTTCTCCTTATATTTCTTACCAGGTGTCTTCCCACCTGAATCCTTCACCACAAACTTAACTGGTTCAAAAGCAAGTTGGCATTCAACCAACATAGCACAACCCAAAACATCAGGGTCTCCCCCAGCCTTTACTGTTTCTGTGAAATGGCCCCTGAAAATTTTTGCTTTTATCCCCTTCACGTCAGTATTTCCCACATCTACACCTTAATTCATATGAAATCTTCCTCTCCTGTTTCCCTCAGTCAACCTTATGCATCAGAGGAACAAGGTCCTCATTCAGAAAGCAACTCAGACCTGTCTGGTGCAGGGGATAAGTTGAAAATCCTTTCTTTTAGCTTCTGAAAAAATATTTTTTAATGAGAAAGAATGACATTTGTTAATATGTTTTTCCCAATAAAGATATTTATGCATAAAAGAAAACCAGATGAACATATAGTATCTCCATTTTTCAAAAAAAAAGATGGAAAAGTCAAAGAAAATACATTCTTTACAATTTAATTTAAGCTCTTTATATTTCCTTTTTATGCTTATTTTTCTCATTTACCTAAGACCTTTGAAAAGTTTAAGATTTAGCTCTTTTTTGTTTTTTTTAACTTTTATTTAATAAATATAAATTTCCAAAGTACAGCTATGGATTACAATGGCTTCCTTCCCCCCACAAACTCCCCCCCATCCGCACCCCTCCCATCTCCTGCTCCCTCTACCATTCCATTCGCATCAAGATTCATTTTCAATTCTCTTTATATACAGAAGATCAACTTAGTATATACTAAGTAAAGATGTCAACAGTTTGCACCCACACAGAAACACAAATTATAAAATACTGTTTGAGTACTAGTTATAGTGTTAATTCACATTGTACAACACATTAAGGACAGAGATCCTACATGAGGAATAAGTGCACAGTGACTCCTGTTGTTAACTTAGCAATTTGACACTCTTGTTTATGACGTCAGTAATCACCCTAGGCTCTTGTCATGAGGTGCCAAGGCTATGGAAGCCTTTTGAGTTCGCTGACTCCAATCTTATTTAGACCAGGTCATAGTCAAAGTGGAAGTTCATTCCTCCCTTCAGAGAAAGGTACCTCCTACCTTGATGGCCCATTCTTTCCACTGGGATCCCACTGGCAGAGATCTTTCATTTAGTTTTGTTTGTTTGTTTGTTTGTTGGCCAGAGTGTCTTGGTTTTCCATGCCTGAAATACTCTCATGGGCTTTTCAGTCAGATCCAAATGCCTTAAGGGCTGATTCTGAGACCAGCGTGCTGGTTAGGACATCTGCAATTCTATGAGTCTGCTGTGTACCCTGCTTCCCATGTTGGATCGTTCTCTCCTTAATTCTATCAGATAGAATTAGCAAACACTAGTCTTCTTTATGTGATCTCTTTTACTAAGACTTAGCTCATCCTAGGACAATAAGTTGGGGAGTTGAGCCACTGTCTCACCCCATTTACTCTCTGTAAGTTTTAAGAGTTTACGCTCCGGAGTCAAATGGATAGGCATATCGCATACTGACTCTGCAGTTTGTCAGATGGCTTCAAATTGCTACCCCTAGGAGTCTTGACATGTAACAGCGTAATTTTGAAGGATGTGTAGCATTTGCCTTGTAGGACCTAAGTGTACATAACTGAGTGGCTAATCATTAATTACTCAGTATAGGACTTAATTTCCAGTAAGCCACCATGAAATGAAATCTATAATACTATTATTAGTTTTGAACTCATACTTTCTATTTTAAATTTTTATAAGTGTTAAATTACTTTCTTAAATATGTTCTGATTAATTAAACTAAGCCAACCACTAGGATGCCTAGGTTTCTTTTTTTAGATATATTTTATTTATTTGAATGGCACAGTAAGAGAGAGAGAGAGGGAGGGAGGGAGAAGAGAGGAGAAGGCGAGATTATCTATCTGCTAATTCACTCCCCAAATGGCTACAACAGCTGGGGCTGGGCCAGGAGGAAGCTCAGAGCCAGGAGCTTCATTCAGGTCTCACATATGGGTGCAGGGGTCCAAGTACTTGGGCCATCTTCTGCTGCTTTCTCAGGCCATTAGCATGGAGATGATGAGAAGTGGATCAACTGGCACAGGTCCCAGCACCCGTCTGGGATGCTGGTGTCACAGGTGGCAGCTTAACCTGCTGTACCACAGCACCAACCCTGTGGATGCCTGGTTTATTTTATGAGAGAATCGCTATTGTATTAGTTCATCATATTGAGAAATTGTTGCTATTTTTCAAATATTTGTGATGAGAGACATTCATCCAGAAAAATCATTTTGCTGGATATTGTTATTCTTACCATGAAAATTTTGAGTATGTGACTAGTTTCAGAATATGGACTTCAATTTGGCTTTTCTGTGACTAAAAATGAATGAAGATTTTACTGTATGATCCAGGCTTAACAGTCACCTGAAAGAATCCCCTTTGGGCAAGACTGCAGATGGGTTTTCTGCACCACTGATTTCTGCACTTACTCATAATTAAAAGGGTGGGTAAAACCCTCCTCACTTACATACTGAACTCAGAATGTTTACTTATACATGACCAAAACATACTGGCATTCTTCCAACAGACAGAAATATTGATTTATTAATAATATTACTTAGTGCAATGAAAAACTATGAAAGCAAAGACCTTTATAACTGAATACTCTTGTCTCTGCTAGAATACGATTGGCAGGTAATGATGTTTAACTGTTTTGGTGAAGCTAACAGCTACGTGAAGCACTATGCAAATAGCACAAACAAACGTATAGGAAATAGTTAATTTACACCTTTGAACTTGTTGGATATAATAAGCTTATTTTGTTAAAGGAGAATTAATCCTTGCTACATACTTGCATGAATCTTTATTTGATGGGGAACATAAAGGGAATAATTAGTGTTCCCTGTTGCATAACTAATGTTCTCATAGGGATAAAGAAAGTACAGAAGAGATTATCATGTACACCTCAACTTGTACCACATATCTAGGCAAGGAGAAGTTAAAGCTTGAGTGATTTGGAAAGTTCAATGGGATAATACAGAATGGCATGTAGAGGTTCACACCTACTTCTCACTTTTCCTAGGTATGTAGATTTGAATTCAACCAACTCTTACATACTTGATCTTTTATTTCTTCCTCTGTAATAGGGATAGTAAGTTTTACCTAAAAATTGCTAGTTTGTACATTTGTTTTTATTTGAAAGAGAGAGAGAGAGAGAAATCTTTCATGTACTAGTCTACTTCCCAAATGCCCACAATAGATAGAAGAGGGCCATGTTGAAGCCAGGATCCCCAAGCTCCATCCATGTCTACCATGTGGATGCCAGGAATTCCAAGACCTGAGTTGTGATCTGCCACCTTACAGAATGCATAAGCTGGAAGCTGGGTTGGAAAAGGAGCAGCCAGCACCCTGATATAAGATTTGGGTGTCCCAAGCAATGATGCTTTAGCCACTCAACCACAATGCCTGTCCCTAGGGATGGTGCATTTAAAATTCCAGTATGGGCGTGTCATCAAAGTAACAGCAATAATGACAAGAACATATCATAAGTATGAGGAAATAAACTTTGTAAGTGGATTTTAAATATTACACACACACACACACACACACACACACACATACACACATGAGGTAGGGGCAGGGGAGAGAATCAGAATCATTGGCTTATTTATTGTTAGGAATTTACTCGGTGCCAGACTATGTGCTAGGCACTGGTAGTAAGCAATATAGTAATGGGCATTGAACTCATGGGGCTTTAGATTACTGACTAAAACTAGGTTTGATTTTTTTTTTAACATGAGTATTAAGTGATCGCTGTGTCTGTGAATCTATGTAAATTTGTCAGAGAACTTGTTGAGTCAGTGACTTAACTGTCATTCTCTGTACAGAACCTTAACTCCTTCTTCTAAAAGTTTAAATAGACATTGTGATATTTACATAGGCCTGGGGAAAAGTATGACTACCCAGTGACTGTGTATATAGGTTAATAAAAATAAATAAAACAATTTCTTGCACCCTTTTCCTGCGCATAAGACTCAAAAACTTGTAGGATCTACGTATTTTCACTTATTGTTAGGAGTAAGACACTATTGAAAAATATTCATTGAACATGAATATCTTTTCATGATGAAATACTTCCATTTAGAATGTGAAGCATTGCCAACCGTAGTATATTCTGTAACCACCCCACACAAGCTCTATATTATGTAGCTGCTGTTATTCTGATTTTAATGAAAATGGGTAATATTGGGTATGAGAAAATATTGGCATCATGAATTAGAATGCGCCAAATACAGGCATTATTGTCAAAATTGATCTCTAGCACTTATTAAACACATATCATGTTTTCAGAATTGTGATAAGTGGTTTATTTTCTCTATAACCTTACGAGGCAAGCAACGTTATCAACTTTCTGTGTTGATAAAGAAACTGAAGCTTCGAGAGGCTTAGTGACTTGAGCCATTCCCACAGCTCATAATTGGTGCCTATGAAATTAGGAGTCAAGGCCGCTTCCCTGCAGAGCTTGTCTTCCTACCCACTACTCTAAACTGCCTCCCATGAAGCTGAGGAGTCTGTTAGAAAGCGAGTTATCTTTCCTACCAGGTGTTCTTTAAACTTCACTGTATTTATTTCTACTTTTCTCATAACCTCTGTAATCATCCACTTATTGAGTTGCAGCTCACGGTATGTGTGTGGGAGGTTGCAGATAACACACCAGCGGTGCGTGCTCTTACGCTTGCCAGCTGTTCTGGCACAATATTTATTTGCACCATAAATCCTCCACTGCTCATTTTTCTATAAAAAAAAAATCCGTCAATTGACAGCTCATCTTATTTTTCAGCCAAAAACACTGGAAGCTGAGGTATCTTGACTTGAGGTTCACAGTCCCCAAATAAACAGAATCGTGGGCATCATGCCTGACAGTGTGGGTGAACAGACAGTCGTATCTGGCTTACTCACAGAATTCCTCGGAGTCTAAAATCAAGGCTCTCCCTCTCTCCTATATTTGGAAAATTATTCGCTCTACTTTCATCAGCGCAGGTAGGGGTTAATGAAGGTTAAATTGTTCTAATTTAGTTGTGACTGTGCCAACTCAGTGCTTGAACAATGTGACAGGTGTCAGGCATCCATACTTCCTTCCAGAAGGCCCTCACAGTGGCCTCCCTGCCACTGATGCCATCTTTGCATCATCTAACACCATATGGCAGAATTGCCATTCCCCTGGTAGAGGAGACTGGTCCTTATCAAACTTTTCCTGTTGCTCCTCTTCTATTTGAGAAACCCGTGTTATGCACTTGATCTGAGATTATCAGTAGTAACTCACTAATCAAACGTTACACCTTTCCTCCAAGTTCAATGTTTAAAAAATACTGCTTTGAATTTCCAGTGAAAACATTTTGATACGTCTGCTTTCCCCTTGGAAACCATTCCATCTTTGCCTTGATGTGTGGAATAATTATGGCTCCCATGTTAGTTCATTAACTTTTCTTTTCCATTAAGCGGTCTGTCTTTTTTGACAGTACCTTCTGGCAACTAGAAAGCTAAATGCAAAATAATTTGGGATTAAGGGGAGGCCATTCGGTAGTCATCCAAAAACAATAAAGTAGGACTCTGTTGAGGATCAGATATATAAGGCTTCACCATGCTGTTACTAAATTTCTAAGGAAATGTTTAAACATATGAGGACTGACTCTCTAGAGGGATTATTCTTAGAGTGGGGAAGAATAGGTACTATGGGAGGATAAGACATTGGTCACTCTTTTCCAAGAACTGGAATAACTTGTTTATTCTGCTTGTAATCTAGCTCTCCCGTGCCCCTGCATGTGCCAAACATTCCTGGAGCCCTGTATCAGCCTCCAGGTATGCTTAAAAATATGCTCATATAATAGGAAAACTGTTGAAAGTCAGTATGAAAGACTACAGTATACCTATAACCTATTACCATGTGGGCTGGTTCTTACATTCAGCATTTCAAGAAGGCATGGTGTTTAGGGGAAAAGGCTTTTAATTATGTTCCGTTTTCAGCAATTATTGGGCGAGAAAGCCTTTGAAGGTGGATAGGGTCTTACTACACATACATCGGTGAATAGAAAGTAAAAATACATAGGGTTCTCTGCTATTTTTATAACTTTGTTCATGTACCAGTGCCTGGGGCCTTCATCATTTCTGACCATTTTCTCGTAAGCTGCAAATTGCAGACTCAATTGAGTAGCAGCTGTAAGTTTAAAGGATACTTACAAAAATCCTTATCTTTGGTGTGCTGTGAAACTTATTCACTCCTGCAGACACCATTATTATACTTAGGTTTTTGGTTTTTATTTTATTATTTAATAGTATTTGGGAGAGATTGCTTAGCATATTTACATTTTTGCAATTATATGCACACACATATGATTAAAACTACTTGAACCCAGATACATATCATACCCAAATATATATCTGAAAATGTAATATGGAGAAAAATCATAACATTTAAAAATAATGCCTCTAAAAGTCTCTGGCAGGGAATGGGCTATCTGTCAGTGAAGACTGCCACATTTCATGTCGGAATGCTTGGTTTAAGTCCCAGCTCCAGTCTTTTAGGCAGCAGATGATGGCCCAGGTACTTGGGTCCCTGGCACCCATGTAGGAGGTACAGATTGAGTTCCAGGCACCTGGCTTTGGCTTGGCCCAGCCCTGGTTGTTGTGAGCATTGGTGAGTGAACCAACAGATGGAAGACGTTTGTCTGACTCTGTCCCTCTCTCTCTCTCTCTCTCCCTCTCCCTCCCTCCTTCTCTCTCTTTCTCTCTCTCTCTCTCTCTCTCTCTCTCTCTCTCTCTCTCTCTCTCTCTTTGCCTTTCAAATAAAATGAAAATACATCAACATTTTTTAGACTATTCAGCTGATGGAAAATGAATGAGTAGCGCTCAGTTCCCTTGTATCACATTAGAAGGCTGTGATGGTCCTTGCAGGATCTTACTTCTGGATAATGTCTGAGTTAGTGATTTTGCATCTCATTTTACAGTGGCCCAGGGGAAAGGGGTCAAAGAGTGACAAACATTGTGCAATGCACTCATCACACAGCATACAGCACAAGGGTGCTAGCTGAGAGCTCCCAGAAAGGTTTAGCCAGAAGCTTGCAGACAGTACATGGAAGTACTGTGGCTGCCTTCCTTTAATTAAGGGGCTGCCCCATTAGACACTAAACTGAGTTCTGAACCGTGCTTTCAGGACCAGCTCAGTGGGATGGCAGCTACAAGAAGGAACATCTTGCCTTAGTACACATAAGTTTTCAGAAAATGACTTGCTTTAATGCAATCATTTGCCTTAGATTAAAGAAATGTCCCTCTTCCTGCATATATTGTGGCAAAATGATACGGGATTCTGAGGAGAGGAGTCTTACCATGGATTATACTGGGTAACATCTGTGTTCATTTGCTAGCAGTACCATAACAAAATAATGTAGACTGGGTGGGAAAAGCACCTGGAATGTACTTTCTAACAGTTCTGCTCTTTTATAAAGGTTTATTTTATTTATTTGAAGGAGTTACAGAGCCAGGTAGAGACAGAGTTCTATCTGCTGGTTCACTCCCCAAATGGCCCCTGTGGCCAGAGCTGAGAAGATCAGAGGCCAGGAGCCAGGAGCTTCCTTCTGGCTTCCTACGTGGGTGCAGGGGCCCAAAGACTGTGTCCATCTTCTGCTGCTTTCCCAGGTGCTAACAGGGAGCTGAATTGGAAGTGTTGCAGCCAGGACTCAAATGGGCACCCAAATGGGGTTCCGTTGCTGCAGGCCAGTGCTTTAACCTGCTGTGCCCCAGTGCCACCCCCCTTCCCACAGTTCTGAAGACTACAATTTAAAGTCCAGATGACAGCAAGCTTGGTTTCTCCTGAAGCAGCTCCAGCTTGCATATGGCCACCTTCCCATTCATACATTCCTTGTGCCATGTATGCACATTCTTGGCACCTCGCTGTGAGTCCAGATTTCCTCTTATAAGAACACCATCAAGATTGTATTACATCCCATCCTAAAAGCCTCATTTTAACTCAGTCACCTCTTGAAAGTCCCTGTCTACAAAAGAAGTCACATTCTGAGCTGGGGATCAAGGCTTCACATGGCAATTTAGGTGGGTAGGCAGGCACCTGTCGATCAATAACAATATCTGAGTTCACTTTGAATTTCCAGGGGTTCTTGAGCAGAGAAGGGAAAATTCAGATTATAGTGAAGTGTGCTTCTCAGGAGAGCAAAAACCCTCAACCAACATAAAAAAATTGGCATCGCTGGCAACACCATTGTTTAAATTAATTCCTAACACCAGAGGAATCTCATGTCATCTGTCTGCAAATGCAGGTTTAACCATAAACAGTGCTCTCTGGCTTCTGGTTGAAAATGGAGAGGATTATATTCATTATAATATTAAATAGATCAGGTGAAATTAGCTCTCAGCAGAGAGCAGCTGCTGGTTCTCACAGTGTTGTGACAGGCTTTGCCAATTATGCAATGCAAATATAATCATCTGACTTCCACCATTCTCAGACCTTGACAAGCCCCACGGATCTGTTGGGCAATTTCTTCGGATCTGGTCCCATACATGTTGGCTTGACAGTGGCTGTCTCAGAAGCCAAAACACAATGTCTCTGACAGTCATTCAAGATGAAAGCTAGAATAGAAGTTTGAGCTTCCAGTGATTGAGGGAGAAACATCCAGGCACATATATTCATTTTGCTTTTATTAATCCAGCTGATATTGATTTAGCCCCAAGCAGTGTTGTCTTATTTTTGCTTAGAGCAGCAGAGTGAAAATGATATACAGATACTTTAGCACCCGCTCTATTATTAAGGAAGTTTAATTTTGCTGAGTTTGTACATGTATGATTTCATAACAATATATGACAGTCTTCCAAAGGTTCATGGAAAATAGCATTAAAAGATAAATTTAGGGTCAGGCATTTAGTGTAGTGTTTAAGATACTTCAGATACCTGCATCTCATATGAGAATGTCTAGCTTTAAGTCTGGGCTCCACTTCAGATTGTAGGTTCCTGCTGATAGCCATTTGACAGTGGCTGACGGCTAAAGTAGTTGGGTTCCTACCACACATGTGGAAAACCCAGATTGAGTTCTGGGCTCCTGGTTTTGGCCTGTCTTAGTCTTAGCTGTTGCAGGCATGTGGGGAGGAACCCATGAATGTGAGCTCTCTTTCTGACTCTCTTTCTGTGTCTTGTTCTTTCAAAAGATACATGTATAAACTTAATTCACATATTTTATATGAAACTAGATATTTTTAAATTTATTTTTAGGTTTAAGAAAAAATAGATAAAATTATAATAATAATATCTATAATAATATATATAATAATAATATAAATATAATATATAATAATATAAATATAATATATAATATAAATTATATAAATATAATATTATAATAATATATATAATAATAATTATTATAATAGATAAATATATGCCAAATATTTAGTTATCACAATGTGAATAGCACCCAAATTGAGGAAATATTATTTCAGTATTTAAAAATTATAGAATCCATCAGAGAAGTCATTCGTGTCATTGACAAATGGAGGAAATTCCAACATAGTTCACATTTTTAAAGAAACAAGCAATTTATTTTGTTTGAAAAAAAACTTGAAGTTCATGCGTAATTTTTTTCATAATACATCTCCCTTAAACTTTTTGAAGACCCCTTCCTATTAACTTGAAAGCCCATAATGTCCTTCTTATATGGCAAAAAGTACTAGGAAAATGTATCTTTGGTCTTGCTGAATTACACAGGTCTTGGTTGTGGTGAAATTGTTTACTACAGAGCTAGCATCAAGTCTGACTAAGTGGAGCAGATCAGCATGAACCCTCACACAGAGCTATAGTGGATTTAGGCAATACTCACATAGATGTTGATGAGATGTGAGCAGGACTTCCTAACTTGAAGAACAAGTGTACCTGCCCAAACTGCTAGTAAATCTGACCATTTAAGGAGAGTAGATACAAGACAAGAAGAAGATGTTCACCAAAATTACCTGTATATGTAGGTAGAGGTATTTGTTATTATAATTTTGTGTCAGTGGAAAGTAAGAAGATTACAGGCTCAAGTTGCAAGAAGGCTTCACTGAAAACTGATCCTAAAATCAGACCAGAGAATGCTGCCTAGAATGCCTCTCATGTACACTGAGTTGGGTCATATTTTCCTCTGGGTCTGTTTGTGCTGTTCCCAGGGTTAGATTGCTTCCACGGAGGTTATTTGCTACTGTTGTGTGGATAGCTCAGGAGAAAATTAGAAGAATAAAAATAAAGACAGATGGCTTGTCAGAAGAAGAGCATCACCTTCATTTACCACTATCTTCTCTGACGGAGCATGAGTTTGTAAGCAGGGTCAGAAGTGGAAGGCTGCGTTTTCTGGATGGCGCCGTGTTGGAAAGAATCCTCTGCACTCTCACTGTCTGACACAAGATGCTACACCTTGTGAATATGTTAGTGAGAAGCATATACTGCTTCAATATTCACATCCTCCCTGATCATATAGAGCATTTTGTAAATGGTCTTTTACTGACACAGTTTTCTCTTCCCTTTTCCTGACTATATAGAGTTGTACTCAGTGTGTGATTGTCTTAAACAGGGTAACAGTCGTAACAGGCAATGTCAGGAGAACTCACAAGTTAGTTATCTGGGCTTAGAATGATTAAGGGTACCCCACATGAGATGAATATTTGTCTCTCTTTTTACATATAAGCCCTCTGTGTGATGGATGGATGATCATGAACTGGGCAAGTTACATTCTGAAGCTTCATAAACTTACAGATTGGCTTTTGAAGGGAAAAAGAAGTCCGCATAAAATCTGTGTTTTCTGGCCAGTTGAAAAGAGCTTTATTTAACCATCATAATACTCAGTTCATAATTGATCTTTGTCTTCATTCTAAGCTACTCTTTTAGCCCAACTGTCTTTTTTCACCTCCACTATCTCTAAGAATTATATTTCAATGACAATTTTGTAGAGAGATGTGTTTTAATTTCTTCCTTTACTTGTGCTAGAAAATATTTATTCAGTATTTCTAATATACCAGATACAGAGGGAGGGGATGGAAATACAGAGAACATGACTTGATTCAGTTCTGAAGAAAGTCCCATGCAAACCAAAGATTACTGTAGAGTGTGAATTTTTTATAGAGTTATTTGCAGATTCTGGGGTTCCCAAAGAAGACGCATGTCTCAGAGTGGGGAGGAGTATGGATCTCTCTGTACACTAGTCTGTACGTTGGTTAGGATTACATCACATTTCCAAGCCTGCAGTAAAAATTTCTGCAGTAATTCTCTAAGAGTAACATGTTTTCTTTCCATTCATGGTGCTTACACCTGCTAAGATGTTAGAAGTACTCTTTGCTTCCATTACTGTTTGCAACAGACTGGTCTAGCTCTCCTTAAACCCCACTCTTCCTTATGGACTCTTTGAAGAATTTTACTTCTAAAATCTATTAAGAAACACACATAGCCCTGGAGGTCATCATAGAACACTCTCAGGAAACTAAGTTGTCAAAGGTGAATGGGTTTCCAGGAACAGAGAAAAAAGAAAGGACGCAGAAGTGTAGATAAGTGAGGTTGCATAGCATTTACTCAGAACTGTGTGATCTTGGATTGCCTATGAGATTTCCAATGTAGTAACACATTCTCACATTAGAGAGGTCTTCAAAAAGTTCATGAAAATTGTTTAATAAGAAAAAGCTAAATATGTACTTCAAAATTTTTTGTACCTGAATAAAATTATCTTTTTTTGTTTTTCCATGACCTTCTTCAAGTACCCCGGTACGTAGGCCTTTCCCTTGAAGATATTTTCTTGATCCATTCGAAGTAAATTTGGAACTTGTACCTTTCTCCTCAAAGATACTGATGAATATTTTAAAAGGCAAGCAAAAAAAAAATGCTTTCAGTTCTGTAGTCCCTCCCTATCCTTTTCTTTCGACACAATATCAACTTGAAACTCTGTATCTTTCAAATGCCCAATAGTAGGTAATTAGGAACCACAAACCATGAGCATAGTTTTACCAGTGTCTGTTGAAGATAAATTTGACCCACTTTCATTGATAGATCTAAGGTTAAGTTTTTGAGATCTGCATCCAGGGTTTGTGTTAAGGATTAAGAGATGAGCAGAGAAAAGATTTGGCAAGAGAAGCAGGAAAAAGATTGCCAGCAAGCTGAAGGCAATGTGTCCATCAAGCGCTAGGGTCAGCTTGATATTTACTTGCCCTGTCTCTTTCTTGTTTGTTATGCCAGTCTTTGCAGCACAGTGCCCACAAAGGACTGATCTTTGAATAGAGCTAATAGGAGGGATGATGTGACAGTGATAGGGCAAGTATCTTATTCAATCATTCAAGAAGCATTTGAGGCCTACTCTGGTGAGGTATTGGTGAAATTTATTTTATTTCAGTCTTTAATAAAATAAAAGCCATTGTAAACAAAACTTGCAAGGCAACAGGGCAATCCAAGTAGTGGGAAAATAGAGACATGGAAGCAAAGTAGACCCATATCTAAACCCCATGTGTAGCCTTGACAGACTAGTTCACAGCTTAGAGTCTTGGGTCTTGACAATTCATTGGTGATAGTAATACCCACTTCACTGAATCATTGAAAGAATGTGACAATGGTGTGAAACAAATAAGCTTTTAAAAGGATGCATATAATATTGTGTGACATAGGATTGAGATGTTGCTATAGAACCTCCAAATCTAGGTCTACTCACCTGACACACAGAAAGCCAATCACTAGGTTCAGGGTGGTTGGAGAAGTAGGGATTTACTGTGAAGTGTAGAGCAAGGGACCAGGCAGCTAGTACTTAATATCTGGGCTCCCCAAGGAGTCAGGGGTGATGGTTATTCCTTGTCTTTTAAAGTTGTGTTGGATTTTATTCAGTTTTTAAGTTCAGAGTTTTAGCTTATTGTGCTTTGATTTCTTAATTTTTCATTTTTTAAAGTTTCTGTATTTCTGCCTCTCAAATAAAGAGAGAGAGAGAGAGAGAGGTCTTTAATCCATTGGTTCACTCCCCAAATGGCCACAACAGCCAGTGCTGGCCCATCTGTAGCCAGGAGCCAGGAGTTTCTTCTGGATTTCCCACTTGGGTGCAGGGGCCTAAGCACTTGAGTCATCTTCCACTGCTTTCCCAGGCCATAAGCAGAGAGCTGGATTGGAAGTGGAGCACCTGGGACTAGAACTGGCACCCATAAGGGATGCCAGCACTGCAGGCAGAAACTTAAGCTAGTACACCACAGCACCAGCCCCAGGGGTGAAGATTCTCAAAGAGGTGCGAGGTGCTTGATAAGCTCATGTCCAAGTTCCTGGTTAGTCAGTGGTGTTCATGATCTTCCTTTGAAAAGCAGTTATAGATCAGTCTTCCATCCTCTGGTTTATTCCCCAAATGGCCACAATGGCCAGGCCAGAGTTTAGGCGTGTGGAACTCCATCCAAGTCTCCCATATGGATGATAGGGGCCCAAGCACTTGGACTATCTTCTGCTGGTTTCCCAGGCATATTAACAGGGAACTGGATCTGAAGTAGAACAGCCAGGACTCAAACTGCTGTCTGTATGGGATGCAGTCACTGCAGGAGGGAGCTTAACCTGCTGGGCCACAGTGCCAGCCCCTCTATAGGGAATTTACCATGGCCATGGCCAAATTAGCTTCAGTTGGTTCAGGAGGTTACATATGAGTGTTAGTTACCTTCTGTCCCAGACTGGAAACTTCCCTACCTGACCTGAAAATCATCTAAACAAACCCATCTGGACAATACTGGCCAACAGTGTTTTATCTATTAGAAATGCAAATAACGTCTTGAGTCCAGTGATTAGAACTCTGTTCCACCAGCTGTATCACTCCCTTAGTACACTGAATTCCTTTTGATAAATGACAGCAAGGACACCTTGGGCTAAGGGAGATAGATAGAAGGCTGGGTCGTGCTTTACACTGAAGTGATTCTGTCTCACAGTAACATGGCAGGACACGATCTCTTTAGGTCTAATGTCAGAACATACATACACATGTAGGTTCTGCCCTTGGTGGAATCTCAATTTCCACCTATAATTTCTACCCACTAACTATATTAATTTGTAATCTATGCAACATCCTCATTCTTAAGTAGCAAACCTGAGCCCATCCAGGTACAGTTGTGTATTATGTGAGTAAACGTGAACACATTATGATTGTGTGAATACATGTCATTGCCTCAACTTTCAAGAAACTTTGCCTAATATGTTGGAAAATACATGCTTTGATGCTTTGTTGTCAATGCACATGGTTGCATGGCTGTTTACCTGAAAGCTTCCCCATTCACTTGGGTTCCTCATGATGAACCCCTGGATGCTATGGTATTGAGCAGATGTAGTGCATTGCATTATTTCTTAACCACTATGATAATTGAATGAATCAGCCATTTAAATAAAACAAATAATAAAGTACCTTGTGAAAAACATTTAAAAAAAGAAACAAAAAAGGAGAGAGAGAGAGTGTGTGTGTGCAAGCATGCTATAAATTGTCAGGGAGATTATGACAGTGAAAACCAGAGCTACAATTTTATTGTTTTTTTTTTTTCCTCTTTTCCTTGACCCCTAGAGAATACACAAATAAAATCAATTAATGGGCCTTGAAGAAGAATCACTTTAAACTGTTCAATTAAACCCCGCAATGCAGAGAACAGAAGGGAGAAAAAAAAAAAACAATAAATACGTCTTAAAAAATGGACTTGTCAGAGGCGCCAGGGTCCCGACATGCACCGTTACTGACGGATCGAATCGCAGTTCCATTAACACCATAATCTTATAGACTCCACAGGCTGTAAAAAGGGGATTTACTTTAATCAGGTTTGGTTAGGACTGAATTTGAAAAGCGCTACAAGTGAAATAAAACATGACCTCCACCTCTTTGATTTTTCTCCAGCATTGCTTCCCTAGCACATAATTTGCTGTCCAGTGACGGGTCATTTCGAATGATTGTGATCTGCCGATACATCTCTCTCTCTTTCAGTAGTGGAAATCATTAATGCAAACCTGCAGTATTTCTTCCTAACTATTTTTCTTCATCTAATTATTTGATGGAACAATCATCACCATCTCCAACATAGTTCTCCAGTTCTCTCCCTCCTTTTAGGCAAATACCTAGACTAGTGTCTTGCAAAGTTCCGAAAACATAGTCATAAATTTTATTTAGAATAATAATGTTATGGATTTTGGTAGGTGCTGAGTAAAACAAAGCTAAACAGCTTTTTTGTTGTTGTAGCTCTGCTTGGTGCCTTTCCCATGCTAATATACTCCTGAGAGGGGTGAGAGTGTTGGCCACTCTTACTTGTCTAGGGGGGCGGGTAATTTTTGGAACTTCTAATGAGACTTGTATTTCAGAGGAAGCATGACGAGAAACACTGACTTAGGCAGCTTTTATTTATCTCGCTCAGTAAATTCCCTACCATAATTTGATTGCTGCCTTGTTGGTAATAAGCACTCACCCAGAGGGTGGCTGGAGCAACGCTGGCAGGCCAGGTGAGATGTGAGATGAATGGCCATTAAGCAGACTGGGAAGTCTATAAATCTAAAAGGTGTCAGAGTAATCTTTTCTCACTGCTTCTTGCTTCATACTTCAGCTTTTCCAATTTGTCAAAAGACACAAGCTCAATAGCAAGTTGGATTTCTCCTCCCTACCTTCGCAGAGGAGGGCTCTAAAAAGACATGTAATGGTAGTGTCAGGAAGCAATGCTTTGGGCCTGTTAGCTACCTTGAGTGTGTATGTTGTTCAGTGTTAAGATGAACTGTGCGTTGTTTGGTATAGATTTTTAATTTGAAGGAATAATAAAGGCCAGTGAACCAGAACTATTTTAATAGGCTACATAATGCTCTATGGACTTCAGTGATTACAGTTGAGTAGTGGTCGTATGAGAGTAGAGCTGTGATTTTGGATCTCCTGTCCTTAGGATAAATCCTGATGCTTCATATAATGCTTGCTTCACATCTCTACATCTACCACTTATTCCTTTCAAGATTTGATTAAGATTTTTTTTGTCAAACTAAAATAAGTCAAATTTCTTTGTTAACTTTATCTTCTTCTCTGTCCATTAATGTTCACAAGAGCAAGAGAGGGTGAGACTTATCAGAAAGGAGTACATGTGGTTCAGCTGTGTCTGCAAAATTCTGCCATTGAAGGAGAAAGGGAGAGAATTCTGGGTCATCTGCATGGTGGCCTCATTAGGATTATTTGTGTCCATGGTGCAGATGACCAAAGAGTATCTCAGAGGGGAGGTAACTAGAACTGAGGTGATAAGGAGGAAAGAGAAAGAAGAATGAAAGCCCACCCAAAGAATATTGTCAGAATGATGCAGAGGGAGAAGAGAGAAATAAATAAGGTGCGTAAGGCATGAGAAAGCAGGTAGATTGGCCATGGAACACCAAGAGCAGCTCAGAGAAGATGAGCAACTACAATAATACCAACATCATAAAGCTCCCCCGAATTAAAGGATCTAATGGAAGAGTTGGTCCTAGGATTGCAAGGTTAATTCTAGAAACATTTTAAAAGCCCCCAAAACCATAAAAATCACTTTCAAATAGCTCCAATTTTAAATGCTCCCTAGAGGTACTGTAATAGAAAAGGGCTTTTAAATGCTATTTCAATTTTTTTCCCTCTGTTTTCCTTAGGGGCTGTCTCAGAGGGATGATTTATTGTCTACTATATTTAAAGTGACAGAGCCAATTTTGAAGGCCTGCTGTAGTGGTGCTAGCAAAGACGTCCATGGGACTGCAGAAAGCACCCTGTACACATCAGTCAGTGCCTTACTTTTGTTTGGCTTTGGTCAGCATGACTGACAGAAATGGAATGAGAAGAACATGAGCCTCTATTCTTAGGAGGAGAAATTCTGTTCAATAATGTTAATTACGAGAATCCAAAAAAATTGTTCAGGAAGATTTTGATTTTTTTTCTAAAATGGTAATTGGGCAAGCTTCTTTAGAAAAGAGATCTAGAATCACATAAGGGGTCTTCAGAAAGCTCTTGGAAATGTACATCATGCAAAATCTATGAATTTCAAAATTTTCATGCTAACCTAAACTTATCTTTTAATTGTGTTTTCCATGAACTTCTTGCAATACCTTCATATTCCTTCTAGCCAGTATGAAAGGGCTCACCTTTTTTTATGTGATAGTTAATGTACCATGTATTAGGCATTAGGCTAACTAATTGCAGAAAAGTAGGTAATAGAGAAAGAAGGGGGAGGAACAGCAAGAGAGAAAAATGACATACAATGGGTCTTTTTTTAAGATTTATTTATTTATTTATTTGAAAGTCAGAGTTACAGAGAGAAGAGGAGAGGCAAAGAGAGAGAAAGAGAGAGACAGAGAGAGAGAGACAGAGCGAGAGAGAAGTCTTCTATCTGCTGGTTCACTACCCAATTGGCCACAATGGCTGGAGCTGTGCCTATCCAAAGCCAAGACTCCAGGTCTCCTATGTGGGTGCAGGGGCCCAAGGACTTGGGCCATCTTCTGCTTTCCCAGGTCATAGTAGAGAGCTGGATCAGAAGTGGAGCAGCCAGGACTCAAACTGGCGCCTGTAAAGGATGCTGGCTCTGCAGGCAGCGGGTTTTCCCGTTATGCCACAGCCCTGGCTGTACAATGGGTCTTGACCCGTGACATTGCTAGAGTTTAAATACAAATACCTGAGTTAGGGTCTATCTGAATTACAGCCATGAATGGACTTGAGTGAATCATTCAACCCCTTTAAGTCAGGAAAGCTTTAATACGTGATCTGCTTACTTTGGAGATTGCTATAGGAATCAGTTCAATGTAAGATAACATGTGCCAACACTCTGAAAATCGGATTGGAAGTGCAGTAGCCAGGACTAGAACCGGTGCCCATATGGGATGCTGGCACTGCAGGTGGTGGCTCCACCTGGTACACCACAGTGCCAGCCCCATTGAGTCCACTTTTAACATGATACTTATACAGGCGAATATATACAGTGGAAAAAAGAGGATAAAGCAAATGTGAGTGTGAAATTTACTGTGTTCTGAAAGTAAAAGTTTATTCATATTTTCATTAGTAGAAACAACAGCATTTTTTCTGAGACAAATATTGTTGGTGATAGTAAACCTGAAAATGAATTTATTTTATTGAATTCTGAAATGTATTTAACAGTATAATGGATTATATATTAACTGTGTGGTAAGAAATCCAAAAACTTTTATATTGGAGGTTATTATATCTGCCCTCATTAAACTCTGAGAAATTATTAAAATATGGATCAAGTAATTTTGTGGAGAATTAGTTATTTTGTTTGAATTCATAATTGATTCAGTTTAATATAAAGACAGAATACTTGTGTGATTTTGGTAAACATTTGATGTAAACCTCTAATCTTCATAAATTAGATGTGTGTGTTACTTTACAGATGAAAAACAGGGGCTTATAGAAGTTGAGACATTTTCTCAAGGTCATACAGCTAGATGATATCAGAACTAGAACTTGAATCTAAGGTTAGGTTTTCAATCATGAGGCACTACTGCTTCCTAATTCCTGGAAGAAGAATTGCCAAGCAAAATGGTGTCATTAGCATTTCCATTAAAGGCACAGAGGAAAAGGAGAAATCTGCCAGCGACTTCTGCTTTGATTTAATAAAGCCTGTGACACTTTAAGGCTTTTCTGAAGGTCAAAGAAAAAAAAAAGTTTTGTTCAATTGTCTTAAGAAAGATGTAGGGTTTTCTTTTCCCATCTAATTTTTTTCAAATATGTCATCATTTCTCAAATCCCTGCCTGCTATTGGTCGTGCTTCAGTCTGGATAGCCCAGCCAGACATATAAAGATGAACATCTTTGTGCTCAATCAAGAAAAAATTTGTGTTAGAATTCCCAAATCGTGGGCAATGTATAACATACAAGTACTCCCCACTTTTTGCCACATGAACTAGGAAATTATCAAATGGATGGTGATAATAACAATATTCTTTGTTTATGTTTTCTGCTTAAATATTTTGACTCTTACGGCTTATTTTCATCTCATCAGATCACTCATTTTGGATGCTATTTTTAAAATGCATTTAACCATTTTTAGATAACCTATAATTTTAAAATATAATCAACTCTCATTTATGCAGTAGTCAATTATACAATGTAATAATTACATGGGCTGCCTTATGACATCCCATCTTTTGGCCAGGCAGTGATACTACTACCTTAGGATGCAGAAAGAGAAAAAGAAGCATGGGAGAATCTTAATCCATGTAGCTAGCCTGACACTTTTTGCAAAAGTGGCTAAAAATCAGCACATTTAAATATCCTCTGCTATCTCTTCCTTCATCAGTACTGATAAGATAACCACAGGATGAAAATCTGTTTTTTCATATTAGAAGGCTAAGACTAAGTAAATAATATAATAATAAAATCTAACATTGATCTCTGTTGTCTACTAATTTATTTTGTGAACAGGGATTTTGAAAGCACATCTACTTTCACTTGACTATTTCTCTTTCTGCTGTTCTAAAAATTTTTAAAATAGCTTTTATAATAGCTAATACTCAAATAAGCTTTAATATAGTGCAGGAACTGTTTTGAAAGGTTTACACAGTGTCGGGTGTTTAGCCCAGTGTTTTTTACACCAGTTGGGATGCCTGCATCTCGTATCAGACTGCCTGGGGTTGAGTCCTGGTTTCACTTCTGATTCTAGTTTCCTGCTAATGTACAACTTGGGAGGCAGCTGGTGACAATTCATATACTTGAGTTTCTTCTACTCACAGGCTTTTGCCATGGGCCAGCCATGGTTTTTATGGGCATTTGAGGAATGAGCCAATGGAAGAGAGATGTTTCTGTCTCCCCCCCCCCCCCCCGGCTTTTGTATAGATAAAATAAACAAATAAGATTCTCTCATGTATTGACTCATTTAATGATCCCATAACCCTATGAAATAGATTAGTTGTATTGAAGAGAAGTGACATGCCCAAAGTTACACATCTAGTAGGATTTGAATGATAGCACCTGATCTATAACCTATGTTCTTAAATATCACTGTGTAATTCTATCATATGTAGTATTTTCATAGTAATAAGTACCTATGCCCTTTTCAATTTATTCTACTGCATTATTCTTAGATTCTATTCCTTCTATCATATACTTTTAACATTTATAGAATTTATTTAAGCCTACTGATGTTGCATTTCCCCATCATTATGGGATAAGGTGTCTCATATATCCCCAACACTTAGCATATTTTTTTAACTTTTATTTAGTAGATATAATTTCCAAAGTACAATTTATGGATTACAATGCCTTTTCCCCCCTATAACTTCCCTCCCACCCGCAACTCTCCCATCTCCCGCTCCCTCTCCCATTCCATTCACATCAAGATTCATTTTCAATTATCTCTATATACAGAAGATCGATTTAGTATGTATTAAGTAAAGATTTCATCAGTTTGCCCCCACACAGAACACAAAGTGCCAAATACTGTTTGAGCACTAGTCATATCATTAATTCACGTTGAACTATACATTAAGGACAGAGATCCTACATGGGGAGTAAGTGCACAATGACTCCTGTTGTTGACTTAACAAATTGACACTCTTGTTTAAGGCATCAGCAATCTCCCCAGGCTCTAGTCACGAGTTGCCAAGGCCATGGAAGGCCCCTGAGCTCACCGGCTTTGATCTTATTTCGAAAAGGCCGTAGTCAAAGTGGAAGTTCTCTGCTCCCTTCAGAGCAAGGTACCTCCTTCTTTGATGGCCCATTCTTTCCACTGGGATCTCACTCACAGAGATCTTTCATTTAGGTGGTGTTTTTTTTTTTTTTTTCACAGTGTCTTGACTTTCCATGCCTGAAATACTTTCATGGGCTCTTCAGCCAGATCTGAATGCCTTAAGGGCTGATTCTGAGGCCAGAGTGATTTATGAGGATATCTGCCATTCTATGAGTCTGCTGTGTATCCTGCTTCCCATGTTGGATCATTCTCTCCCTTTTTGATTCTATCAGTTAGTATTAGCAGACACTAGTCTTGTTTGTGTGATCCCTTTGACTCTTAGACCTATCATTATGGTCTATTGTGACCTGAAATTGATCACTTCAACTAGTGAGGTGGCATTGGTACATGGAACCTTGATGGGATTGTATCGGAATCCCCTGGCACATTTCTAACTCCACCAATTGGGGCAAGTCAGCTTTAGCATGTTCCAAATTGTGCATCTCCTCCCTCTCTTATTCCCACTCTTATGTTTAACAGATATCACTTTTCAGTTAACTTTAAACACCTAAGAATAATTGTGTGTGATATATAATACATAGTGATAGAAATCTTCCACTTTGATAGAATCAAATTCTCACAGTCTCAGGAGTCATTTTACCCAAATGAGATGGCTTTTTTGTCTAATACCTTTGAATCTCCTTTATTGTCAGAGAACCCTTCCATTTATTAGGAAAGTTGTTCTACTTGTTAACTGATCTCTTCATTAGTGTTGAAATTTCTACTCATTGATTGTTACCTGTGAATCCACTGCAACTAAGTCTAAATCTCTTCTCTGTTAAAAACAAAGTCTTCTAAATAGCCTCCTTGCTTTGCCATTGCTCAGCCATGCCGTCTCTTGATCTACTTTCTTCAGTTTCTCTACAAGTGAAGGTGTCTATGTTTTCTTCATCATTTAGGTACTCTTTCTTCACTTGACCTAAAATTTGTTAACCTCTATAAGTGTGGTAGCCAGAGTTAAAACATATGTATATCCAATATGATGATGATAATCATAAATAATAGTGGAATGTGTCCAGACATTGCATTCATGATAGGCATGAGAATGCATGGGCAGGGAGGCTGGTGTTGTGGTGTAGCAGGTTAAACTTCTGCCTGTGACACTGACATCCCGTGTGGGTGTTGGTTCAAGTCCTGGTGGCTCAACTTTCAATTCAGCTCCCTACAGATGTACCTGGGAAAGCAACAGAATATGGTCCAAGTGCTTGGGCCCCTGCTACCCATGTAAGAAGTCTTGATGACTTCTACTCTCCTGGATTTAGCCTAGCCTAGCCATGAGTGCTGTGGCTATTTGAGGAGTGAACCAGAGAATGGAAAACTTCTGTCTCTCGTTTTCTTTGTAACTCTACCTTTCAAATATACACACAAGTCATCAAAAAAAAAAAAAAAAACAAACACGGGGCTCTCTCTGGCAGCATTGACACATAATGAGGCTTATGGTGCTATGTATCTCAATGACTAACTCAGATTACATTCATTAGTTGGTACTTCAAGTGATGGACCAAAGTCCAGAAGTTTATAATTTCTCCATTTTGGATTTTCTTGTTTTGATTTGGTTCAAAATGACCTGGAGTTCTTCTATTATGCATATGTTTTTCTTCTATTTAGGGAAATGAATTGATACTCTTGCTATATATATATATTTTACCCAAGTAATCAATAAATCTGTTGAATGAGATAGAGCCTAGACTGTTAGTCTTAGACTGTTAGTCTTTTCTTTGTTTTTGAAAATTTATTCATTTGAAAGGAATAATAACACAGAGAGAGGGAGCTTCTTTCTGCTGGTTCACTTCCCAAATGGCTACAATGGCTGAGGCTGGGCCAGCTGAAACCAGGAACCTAGAACACCATCTGGGTCTCCCACAGTAGGTGCTAGGGGCCCAGATACTTGGGCCATCTTCTACTTTCCCAGGTATATTAGCAGGGAGTTCTATCAGAAATGGCACAGCCAGAGGTTGAACAGCTGCTCATAGGAGATGCTAGTATTCCAGGTTGCAGCTTAACCGGCTGCATCACAATGTCAGCCCCTAGTCTTTCCTCCTGAGTCTTATAAATTCATGAACTAATACTTTCTGATGGTTATTCTATTAAGTAGTTAGCTAATACCTAACTAGTTTTCAATCCAGCCTATTCTTTCCCATTTATTTTTAATCACTGCTACGTTTACTCTGGTAACATTGTTTCATAAGCATTAGTTCAAATATCAGTATTCTCCCTTTCTGTTAGAGTTTGGGTAAGCTACTGGGAATTGACAGAGAGTCAAATCTTTTTGGAAAGGAGGACAGAAGTATTAATATTCCATGATGTGATAAGTCTGTGACCACTTCCTTGAAATCACAGCTGCTTCTTGATGTAGCATTACTTGGAATGAGCTTGTTGCCTGCAATGGTGATGGTTAAGCATTGATATCGAACTTTCTTTTGCAAGATGGCATACAGTCATTTTTGTTAGTCCTTTCAGGAGTTACATGAGGTATTTCAGTATTAAATTCGTGAAAGACTGGGCTGTCATCACCCCAGTTAAAACATTCTTTTGAGCTGTTCATTCAAGTTTGATTTTGTATTTGCTATGGTATTAGGTACCCCTTCTACCACCTTGAAAAAGGAGAAGTGGTGGTGAAGAAGAGAAACCTCTTACTGCCAAGTAACTACAGAGCCACTAACAGAGGTAGAATTAGAAAGCAAGTTCAAGTATGTTTCGGCACTGCCTAGGAATGCATGAACTCTTCTTGCTTCTGTGGGTTTTCCTTCTGAGTAAGGTGTTCTCCTGTCCCATTTCTTAACTATGTCAGATATGCTTTTCAAATGTAAAAATTAAACCTTCCAATCTAAGTAGCACAGTATTTCTTGTTTTAATGTTTATGACTTTTTATCAAAGGTGGTTTATTTATTGGACCATCTAGGGGAAAATAGCACTTGAATTGGTTGACAGGATTTAACGTTCCAAGAGCCTTGGCTCCCTTGCCTAGTTCTCTAGAACTTATTTATTGCTCAGGAGAAGCAGACTCTGACGTCCAGCTTGCCTGAGAGTGCTCTGAGCGCTGAGGTTCAACTCTCCACTGACCCTCCTTGTGGCATCAGACTCCACTCTTGCTTGGCTTGGCTCCCTTTAAGCCAAGCTCAATAGACTGCTTTGCATGTTATAAATGCTGCGTGGTGCTTCCCCCTGTAATCAGGCTGAGCTTCACTGCTTCCCCCAATCACCCTCTGCACTTAATTGACCAATAGAGCTAGACATATGGAGGATCGAATCACAAACCCAAATCAGCAGTTGTCAGAAGAGATTAATTCAAACAGGAGGCAGCAAAACACTTGTTTTTTTCCCCTCTCACTCTGTGCTCATTTTTGGCGGTCTGATGAGAGAAATGATTATTAATATCTCCAGCTGTGCCCTCAGGCAGATGCCAGGAACTTCAGTGAACTGCTTTCCTCTCCCCTAGCTCCCTTAAGTCTTTCTTCTGGAGATACCGTCTGGTCCTTTGGTTAAGCAGGTGGCACTGGAGTGAGTCTGGCACGTTTCTGTCCATGCATCAGTTCTAATCTGCAGAATCCTGTTGGGAGAATCTCCCCTATGAGCGACTCGGAGACCACTTGCCTTGTCTGACTCCCACTCAGGGCCAGAAGTGGAAAAGATGAGTGGATACGCTCTTCCTGTCTAATCTCTCCTGGGTAAAGTTCTCAACCTGTCACTTGATGTATGTATCCTATCTTCTATCTCCTTATTTATTTATTTATTTATTAATTATGTTTCAGACCATTTCTAGGCTTATGCAATATATTGAACATAGCACAATTTTTGCTTTTAAATATCATGTAAGAATGATGAATGTTAGCATTTACTAAGTATCTAATATAGGATTAAGCATTAGAAACTTAGAGCTTTAAGTCAATTGCTTAGCTGCTTACTCATAAGGGACTTACTGTCACATGTCACTTTGTGATGGAGACAGGTTCTGAGAAACGTTGCTAGAAAATTTTGTCATTGTGAAGACATCCTAGAGTGTATTCTATAAACCTAGATCCTATATAGTGTATTGTACACCTAAGTTATATGATATATGATAGTATTGTGGTTCATTGTTGACTGGAATTTCTCATGCATTATGTTACTTTATTTGAGGTAGAGCTACAGATAGAGGGAGGGAGAGACAGAAAGAAAGGTCTTCCATCCACTGGTTCACTCCCCAAATGGCCACAGCAACTGGAGCTGCACTAGTCTGAAGCCAGAAGTCAGGAGCTTCCTCTGGGTCTCTCACGTGGATGCAGGGGTCCAAGCACTTGGGCCATCTTCCACTGCTTTCTCAGGCCATAGCAGAGAGCTGGATCAGAAGAGGAGCAGCCAGGACTAGAACCAGTGCCCATATGGGATGCTGGTGCCAAAGGCAAAGGCTTAGCTCGCTATACCATGATGCCAGCCCCGTGATCATATTTATTTTTAAGTGACAGAAAACAAAACTCAACCTGGCTTAAAGGAGAATTTGGTGACTCAGATATCAGAGAAAATATACATTCCAGTTTCAGGCACAGTTGGCTCTAGGGAAACGTAAGGTCCTGGGACCTTACTATCTCTGGTCCTAGTTGCAGGACCAAGACAGTTGCAAAATTCCACAATTGCAGCCTTCTCATCCAGCAACCCCAGTAAGAAACTCAGGGGAGTCTGCACTCTCTCAGTTATTTCTCAAAGAGAATCCTGGGATTAACTCATACTCACCTAAAACTATGGCCCTGTGCTTTGAAAAATCAGATTGTTGCAAGACAAAGTCTTACCTATGAGTTAGATAGTATATTGAGGTCTTTTAGTCCAATTTTTCAATGCTGAATTAGCCTCCTAAATGGATGTCACCATCCTAAATATAAACAATAAAGATCAACTAAATTTCTGACACTATTCTTAGAATTTTCTATCATTTAACATTCAATAACCCATGTAGGTATTACTAGATTCTTTATATCCTTCACAAGTAATAAAATAGAGACCCAGAAAAACAGAATCACTTGTCCAGGATTACAAATTAAAGCTTCGATCTGGTTTTGATCTTGAATTATCCATTTCTAACTAAACAGTTTTATGATTTATTTACAGATTTCACAATCTGTAAACTATCAGCGTAGACTTTAAGATATGCTACTCTGTGTTTCCATAGACCATTCTCTGAAACAGAAATTCGTGTTTCATCACAGAGAGCTGTGTGTTGCATGAATGACATCTCACTGTGAAGGCTCTCTGCCCTCCATAGGTTAGGTGCTTGCTCTGCTGGCTTGTACAGCAAAATGAAGTTGCAACCTGACTGTAGAAATCCTCCTCGGCTACCGTTGTATTTTGTTGTGCCAGAGTGGCAACTTTGAAAGGTGATCATGGCTGAGATGTCCTATTGGAGTTAGAAAAGATGACATGTCAGGATTGGACAGTCCCCGACCAATCCGCACAGCTTTTTCATTTCTCCTAATGTGAACTGGATGAGGGAAAGGCAGCAGAAGACACAACAGCACACTAGCAGAGGGAACTGTGAAAAAAGTCCTGGAGGCAAAGACATCAAATTGCTTGGAAGGAAATAAGAGACATGGAGTTTCAGGAAGGCTGTGGCATCATTGGAGGAAAAGCTGAACTTGCTGAATGTATTCTTTCCCATAGAGTGCTCTGCTTCTTTATCTTTGAAATAGTTTTAAACGTGGTAGACTGTGCTTGCTTTGGCAGCACGTACACTAAAACATGTAGACAAGAAAGAGTTTTATATGCTAAACAAGGTAGGGAGGGGCCTGCACTGTGGCACAGCAGGTTAAAAGCCGCCACGGCCTGCAGCGCCAGCATCCCATATGGGCGCCAGTTTAAGTTACGGCTGCTCCACTTCCAATCCAGCTTCCTGCTTTGGCCTGGGAAAGCAGTGGAAGATGGCCCAAGTCTTTGGGCCCCTGCATCGGCTTAGAAGATCCAGAGGAAGCTCCTGGCTCCTGGCTTCGGATAAGCTCAGCCTTGGCCATTGGGGCCATCTAGAGAGTGAACAAGCGGATGGAAGATCTCTTGACCGCTCTCGCTCTCGCTCTCTGGCTCTACCTCTCTCTGTAATTCTGTCTTTCAAACAAACAAATATAACAAATCTTAAAACAAAACAAAACAAAACAAAAAACAAGGCAGGGAGAGGTCCTTTGTTCCTCAGGTAACTAGTATTTAATGATTGTGACCCAGTAGCCCAGAGCCTGGATAATTGCTTGCTGGATAGTGGCTGTGGCATGCCATGAGAGAAGTGGGATGCAGAAACTGCATGGAATATTACTCTTCCTCCATGTTTGATCTATTTCATATACACTAGCCACATGGTAGTAGGAATTGGAGTATCAAGGTTAGGAAGGATTTTATTAGTTGTTGCTGAAAAACATGTCTGTCATCGCTTTGATTCACCATCACCTTGTAAAACTTACCTGAAATTTTTCAGTTTATTGGTGAGAAACCTTCATAGTGCAGGCTTTTCTTTAGCCTTCCAATTCCTGCTGAACTATGGGAAATAGACAAAGATTTATCTGCACTATTAGTGAAAAGATACTAAAAGAAGATCAGTGGGCATCCTCTACCACTTTCCCTGCTTTCCTGCCTTACTAGCTGAGCTTTTCTTGTCTATAAGGCTCCCTGAGTCATATCTGTGTTTCTTAGCATTGTATTTCAACTTAGGATAAATTAATCTATAGTCATCTTTCTCAAAGTGTGTGATAGTGACCATCTGCATCCAAAATACCCACTTTCTTGTTGAAAATGTAGATTCCTTTGTCATCGGATTCAGATTGACTGAATGCCTAGGAATACGAATTTAAGCTCCTTGTGTGACCGTAGCATATTATCAGTGCATATATGATCATTAGTTCAGAGCATCACTGCCCCAAAGAAATACAATAGGAGTCATACATATAATCTTCATTTTTCTAGTAGACAAAACAACAAAAAAAGAAATAGTTAAAATTAATGTCAACAATATATTTGATCTAACCTAACTTTTGCAAATCATTATTTTACAAAATAGTATCACTTTAGCATGTAATTAGTATAAAATAGCAAGATACTTAATATATTTTTTACAAAGTAGGTTTTCAGAAATTCATGTGTTTTGTTTCTACAACACAGATCAAGTGCTCAATATACTCATGTATTTATAGTGGCTACTTTATTGGACAATAGAGGTCTAGAGATATAAGGGACTATTTGTTTTTTAACACAGATTACTAGTATGGTTAGAGTTTTCTGTGCTGTATGAGTTGTATTGATCATAGAATTTCAACACTTCTGATTTTGAACTGACTGAAACAAATGGTTACAAAAACCCCACATTCTGTTGGCCATATATTTATAATATTTGAGCTAGTAGTTTTTGATTACATAACAAATGAGATCATTATTTTAAACTCTTTTCTCCTTTAGGGAATATTTTGCTTCCTTCTGTCATTAAAGGGATGATTTATTCTGAGAAACTGTGTAACAAGGACAAATGTTCTTCCAATAATATGTACCTTAAAGCCACAAGAAACAGACTTCATTGAAAAATAATAGTTACAGAGTTAATCAATTACTTGATTGGTGCCAGATAGATATATCGTATTTAGTATATTTAATATAAATACATATAATATATTTAATTTATTTCTTATGACCTCACTAAATTAGAAATTTATATTAATAGAATGAAAACCCTAGAAAAGCTAATTGCATAAAGGAAAGAGATTTATTTTGGCTCATGGTTTGGAGTTCCTTGTTGCAACATCAGGCAACTTCATTAGCTCAGCATCTGGTAATGGCTTGCTTGCTGGCAAGTCCTGAGGCAGCACAGAACATCACAGGACAAGAGGGACCTTTCCTTACAAGCCACCAGGGTTTCATCCTCAAGTCAGTAGTCTGACAACCTAACCCTGTCTATCCTTGGACATTGCAAAGGTGCAACTCTATCACCATAATCAGTGTTTCCATCCTCTGAGTACCACTAACATAAGACTCTGAGGACCACAACTTAACATTTGGGCCTTTGGAAGACACACAAAATAATATCCAAACCACTGCACTCACAAACCCACATAATAGTTTCATTTAACAACACAGGAAATGGAAATTGAATAAGTTGCTGAAAGCCACCTGGTTAAGGTTCTTTCTGTCACACAGCGTATTACAGTTCTGCACCTTTGTTGTACTTAGAATTCCCAGAATTTTTTAAGTGGTTTCAGTAAATAGTACTAGGCTGTTTTGTTTCCTTGTTTTTGACTAGGTCTTTCCTAGGCAGCTATCTCATTCAGAAAATGCCTGGACAAAGCAATACTATACATATGAATGCAGGTACACTGTGAAGTGTCTTCTTGGTTTTGTGAATTCCCATATTGCAGTCTGAGACTTGTTAGCAAGGAAGGAGAAGCAGCTTTTCTCATCTCTCTCTTAGCTCCCTCTCACTTACAGCACTGGTTCTTCTGATTGTCTTTCTCAGTCTCCAATACTCACCCATCTGCATGGTGAACTGAGAAGTTGGAGCAATAGGAAAGACATTATGCTTTTTATCTCCATTGCATTTAAGGATCGTGTAAATGCAGATAACTGAAATCCTAATAAAAGCACCAATCCAGCAGAGGAGTCAGGCTGTACTCTACGGGGAAGGCGGGCCGATGAGCACATGTGAGGAGAAGGGCTGGGAAAGGAAGGAGAGAGCAGGAAACAGCTGTCTGGTAGAGTTGCACAGGTGTAGGGGGTGCTCATTAGGTTCCCAGAGGCTCTGTCATTAAGGTGGTGGCAGATGTTCTCGAATGTGACTAGCCCAGTCACTGGGGAGGCACTAAACTCAGCTTAGCACTCAGAGCACTGGTGTGGCACCGCCGGGCAGAAGCTTGGCAACTTGCATCTCCTTGCCAGAGTGGCAGCTGTTCTCGTCTCCTTAGTTTGTGGATTCTCTGTCGAATTCTTCTTTGGCAGTCTCACCATATCTCACAGACTCAATTCTGCTGCTTTATAACTGGGCTTTATTTATTTATTTTTTTTTAAATCCCACACAAACAGAAGCAACATAAATAGAAAATCTCCCACTTGGGACTACAATGGAGTCCTAGACCCAGAACCCTATGAGGGCTTGCCCATCATTACCCTAGCTCCAGAAAAATCTAAGAAAATTTCAGCTGAGTGATAGTTGCCTGGAATGGTGGCATAAAGCCCAGAGCAATTTTGAAAATTGCACTTAAGACCTTGGAATGTTTACAACTATACTACATAGGGGAGGTGTATGAAAAGCCATTTGTTCTGCTAGAAAATGGAAAAATACCTATTTGTCCCTAGACCTGTAATAGAATTACACCACTGATATTTTCATTCCTTTCAAAATATTCAGTGTGCCAGATTCTGTGTCCCACACCTTAAGAATATAGATTGTTGTTTTTCTGCTCATAGAGATAGGAAAAATATTATATTACTTTAGAAAGTTCATGGGGAAAATGGAATTAAATTTCCTTTGGTACAAAATTTTTTGCAAATCTGTGAAAAGGGGTCTGGCATTGTGGCACATTGGGTTGGGCCACTATATGCAAGACCAGCATCTCATGTGAGCTCTGTTTCAAGTTTTAGCTGTTCCACTTCTGATCCAGCTCTCTGCTAGTGTGCCGAGGACAGCAAAAGAGGATAGTCTGAGTGCTTGGGCCCCTGCCACCCATTTGGAAGACCACAATGGAGTTCCGAGTTCCTAGTTCCTAGCCTCTCCCAGCAGAGTCCTGGCTTCGGTGGCCACTTGGGTAATTGTCAACAGATAGAAGATAGCGCACTCTCACTCGCTCGCTCTCTCTCGCTCTCTATCTCTATCTCTATCTCTATCTCTATCTTTATCTCTTTTTCTCCCTGTCTCTGTAACTCTGCCTTTCAAATATATAAATCTTTTTAAAAAGAAGCCTATGAATAGTTTTTTTCAAATCCGTATTTTCTACAGAATTTTCAAAGAACCCTCGCATTTGTAACACAGCCTCATGACCTATTAATAGTGATAGATTGGTATTAATTTAGTGCACTAATGGGTTGATGTGACATTTTTAGACTAAAAAAGCACTGATCCTTTTGTGTGCCATTTTGCATACTGAGGCCTTTGTCTCTGAGTGTTGGCATTTGACAAGACAGGGCAAATCTTACTGGGAAAGATTTGAGTTGTATGATTTGTTCAAGATCAAGCCAGCCTTCTGCAAGACTAAATATCTGTTAGATATTCTTCTTCTTTTTAACCTATTTTTAGGGATTCCCATTTGGGAAAATCTTGGTTGTCAATTACTGACATTTGAAAGAAGATAAGAGGTAGGTCTTCAGCAGATGGCTGTTTAACTGTTTGTCAAAAGATCTTACAGTTAGCATAGCTTTAGTGAATCTACTGAAGTTCTGGGTTTCGCTCTCAGCCTCAGTGGCCCAACTGTCAAACTTACCAGTGACCATAACTGATTGAGCTTAGAAGACTGACTAATAATAATAAAACTGACAAAAGACTGAACTGTGAACCAAAATACTAAATGATAGTTTTAAGATGGTATAAAAATCAAATTGCTAAAATCAGCCTACCGAGTACATCCCTCCTTAGTGGCCAAGTCCACATGAGACAAAGAATTGCTTCGTATTTTGAACTTTAAACAGTTACAGTTAGTTGTATAACTCACATAATCATATTGATAGGTGTTGTATCTATTTCCAAAGTGATAATTTTAAACACTTACACTTACTCATGGGCCAACTACCATCCACTACCACCCCAAATGATTGACAAATATGAATTCAATAATTGTTATAACCCAATGATGGAACCTATTGCATGCATTTATGGGTACAGAATTAAGTCACAGAGATGAAAATAAGTTGCCCAAGGTTAAGCAATGCAGGCTAATTAGAACACAGGTAAGCTGATAACAAACTCCATATTTAAAACACCCTACTTTGTATAATGTATATAAAGGTGTCTTCAAAAGATTGGTGGCAAATGTGTATTACCTAAAAACTTTGTGTGGATTTGAAATTTTGTGATTCCAAAATATGCGAATCATTTAGTCTATATTACCCATGAACTTTCTGAAGTCCCTTCCTATATAACTGTTGAGAAAATTCTGCCAGTTCCCAAAAAAAGAGATAACCTTGTGTTGCGGCATTTGATACTTTACCAAATTCTGGCCCTTTGGTCTCCCTTTTCTACAACCCAAGCTAATCTTTCTCATTTTGTTCAGTTTTCTCTGGACAGGATACACAATAATTGCTTGGAGTCCAGCTTATTAAATTTCAATCAGACTACTGCATTGTTTCCCCAGTTCACCTTGATGGAAGTTAGATAGAATTCTCAAACCTCTTTGTTCACGTGTTTATAAATATCATGACCTGATTTCTTACTGGAAGTGGACAGTGTACACACATCATCTCCGCATCCAACTCAGAGGTCAACATCACTTCCTGCTCTTGAGTGGATTCTGCGGTGATAGCACTCACGTCTGTGAATTCAAACGTTGTTGGAATTCCCTCAAACTGGTCCCCTCTAGAACATGTTAAACAGTAACATCTCTCTTGAGTACTCAATCCTGTGGGCTAACTGTATCTCAGACAAAACTTTCTGTCTCCTGGAGAAGTTATAGGGGAAAGAATCCACCTTGAGGAGGCTTTAGTCTAAGGTTCAGAAACACAAACTTGAATTTGCTGTTTAGTGATTTGTTTGCCTATAAGAAAAGAGGTGCTAGCCGGCGCCATGGCTCAACAGGCTAATCCTCCGCCTTGCGGCGGCGCCGGCAAACCGTGTTCTAGTCCTGTCTGGGCGCCGGATTCTGTCCCGGTTGCCCCTCTTCCAGGCCAGCCCTCTGCTGTGGCCCAGGAGTGCAGTGGAGGATGGCCCAAGTGCTTGGGCTCTGCACCCCATGGGAGACCAGGAAAAAGCACCTAGCACCTGGCATCCTGCCATTGGATGAGCACGGTGCGCCGGTCGCAGCGCACCGACGGCGGCAGCCATTGGAGGGTGAACCAATGGCAAAGGAAGACCTTTCTCTCTGTCTCTCTCTCTCACTGTCCACTCTGCCTGTCAAAAATTAAAAAAATAAATAAATAAATAAAAATTCAAGGAAGAAACCACTACTTAGTTTAATTTGATTGGCTACATTGGCCACACTGTAGTGCAGCTGTCCTTCTACATGTCCTATATTTAATTTCCAAAGCAGATAGTTTATCCTTGGCTGTTCACCTCCATCCTGGACATAACACAAATTGCTTATTGTATCTGGAATGAAGTCTCTTTTTAAGTCAATAAAACTGTCATATAATCAAGAATTTCTCAGAATATAGAGTGAATCAAATGCAACCAAATTATTATTTTTTTAAAAAAAAGTGTATTTATTTCAAAGTCAGAGTTACAAAGAAAGAGAAGGAGAGGCAGAGAAAGAAAGAGAGATGTCTTCTATCTGTTGGTTTACTCCCCAGCTGGCTGCAATGGCTGGAGATGTGCCAACCTGACCTCTTTTAGACCTCTTTTAGGTCTCCCATGGGGTGCAGGGGCCCAAGGACTTGGGCCATCTTCTGCTGCTTTCCCAAGCTGCAGCAGAGAGCTGGATCGGAAGTGGAGCAGCTGGGACTTGAACCAGCACCCATGTGGGATGCCGGCACTGCAGGTGGCAGCTTTATCCACTACCCTATAGTACCAACCCACAACCAAATTATTAATAAAAAGGATGCTGTTTTGCTGGGTGTTTCTTTATGACAATTTTAAGATTTTAAGATCTTTATGTTTTTTCCGAGGTTTATGTGCATAATATTTACAAGGTTAAATGATTCCATTAGAATCATCGTAATACACCGTATGACCCACTTCACAAAACATGCACTTCCATCAGTACAAGTGGAAAGACAGTCTCATTTTGAAAGGACCAGCAGAATTTTTTTTTCAGTGTCTGAAGTTTGATCTGCAAGCATCAGCTGAAATTTGGATCATGACTTCTTCAAAACCACTAATACAAGTCAAGAAGGTCAGCAGTGTCTCAGGAGAATCACAGGAAACCTATTTGTCATCAGAGAGATAAAAAAACGAAATACAAAGCTTAGCACTACGTTTGCCCATATTCTCAAAACAGTTCTAGTTACAGTGTGCAATACTGTTGTTTTCTGCTTTTTGTGTATCCCAGTCACCCATTAGGATTTGGGATATAATATGAAATATAATATCACATATTAAAAATCATATTTCCTTCAACAGGTAATCAAAACATTGGGTTTATCTAGACCTGCGTAGCCTAATATGGTACCACTAATTGCATGTGGCTCTTCCAGTTTACATTTTCATTAATTGAAATTAAAACCTAAAAATTCAGTTCCTGTGTCACACTATCCACATGTCAGGTATTCAGTGGTCACTTATTGCTGCATAGTTAGAAACAGTGCAAGTGTGGGTTTCTTTTAGTGCTAGAAATGTCTCCATTAAAGCTCCTGCAAATCTTTTTTCAAGCACTTTTTTTTGAAAATAGGCAGATGAGAGGGGCCAGCGCTGTGGCATAGCGGGTAAAGCCGATTCCTGTAGTGAGGGCATCCCTTATGGGCGCCAGCTTGAGACCCGCTGTTGCACTTCTGATCCAGCTCTCTGCTGTGGCCTGGGAAAGCAATAGAAGAAAGCCCAACTCCTTGGGCCTCTGCACCCGCATGGAAGACCTGGGAAAACCTCCTGGCTCCTGGTTTCAGCTTGGTGCAGCTCTGGCCATTGCAACCACCTAGGGAGTGAACTAGCAGATGAAAGACCCTTCTCTCTCTCTCTTTCTCTGACTCCCCTACTCTCTCTGTGTAACTCTGACTTTCAAATAAATAAATAAATCTTTAAAAGAAAATAGGCAGATGAGAAACACACTTGGCCATAAAACAGTACATTGTCTTTAATTGTAAAAAAAAATATATAGCTTTTGTAAAGAGATAGTAATTCTATTAAATTTCACCTGTTAGTCTGAACTATACAGAAAATCCAATACCATCCACTGAAATAAATTATTTGGGTATTAATGAACCACCATATTAACATTGCTTTTCCCATGTATGCCTGCTTCTAAGTTATTACAGAGACAAAGCAGAAAATTATGCACAATTCCAGTCCATATTCACCTTATATCTATTTAAATACAACAAAAACTCTTTAGTGAAGTTTAGATTTCAGTGATAGATTTCATGATCTGGGGCCAGCACTGTGGCTCACTTGGCTAAATCCTCCGTCTGCAGTGCTGGAATCCCATATGGGCACTGGGTTCTAGTCTCGGTTGCTCCTCTTCCAGTCCAGCTCTCTGCTGTGGCCCGGGAGGGCAGTGGAGGATGGCCCGTGTCCTTGGGCCCCTGCATCTGCATGAGAGATGGAAGCACCCGGCTCCTGGTTTTGGAGCGGCGTAGCTCCATCCGTGGTGGCCATTTGAGGGGTGAACCAACGGAAGGAAGACCTTTCTCTGTGTCTCTCCCTCTCACTGTCTGTAACTCTACCTCTCAAATAAATAAATAATCTTTTTAAAAAAAAAAAGATTTCATGATCTGCAAAGTATCATTTTGCCAGTGACAACCCTCATTCATGCCTTGAAAGAGATCTAGATCTACTCAACCATATAGGTCTATTTCCTCATTTCTCCAGATAAGCAAATGGACTAGAAAATGTTACGGATCTATACCATTGTCATAACACATTAACAGCTTGATTTTTTTAGGTAAACTAAAATACACCAGGTAGGATATCAAAGTATACTGCACACTGTTACACTGTAACACTAAAATATGTTTTAGTTTTAGGTATGCAGGTATTGAGTTATATAATGTGTTTCTTATTGAAGGTTTTAATCCAGTAAGTTTCAGCTCCTGGGGGACATACTGCTTCAGGGGGTACCCTCATGTAAGTTAAGACTTTATTTTAGGCACATTCTGGTGTAACTTATGCTAGAAAAGTCATAGAAATCTACTCTGAATTCCTGTGATTATCTCCCAGTTGATTCTTGCCACTGAGTAGAATAGACACCTTGTCAAAGTTAAATGTGTTAGGTCATTTTATTTACTGCGTAACAGATGGTCACATCCTATTACTTTATAATTTGGTGTTTGGAAAGAGGTTTACATGAGTGTGTGCTAATTACATTTACGTTTCAGCCTGTGCAGATGTATTGAGCATCTACGAGATCTGTGTCAGGCCTGTGTGTGTGTGGAAGCACCTTGTGGTTCAGAGTAGAGAGTGATGTCATTAGGTGGGTGACCCTTGCGATTGCTCTTAAAATGTGGTTAGCAGTTTGGCAGAGTCAGGCTTCTTATAAGGATGGAAATGAAGCGCATCAATATATCTTCTGTTTCAACAACTAAAAAAAGTCTTTGTTACTGAAATTATGTTTGTATATGTTTGGGAAACACGTAGGGTCATGAACTGTACATCTTAATCCCATGACTGCTATCATTCATCTTTAGTGTAGAAAGGGACTTTGAAAACTGAGATGTTAAATGACCTAAGACCTTACCTCCAGTAAGGTATCCTAGAACATAGACCTTTAATTTCTGTATCCACACAATGCTTGTACTCCAATGGGTTCCCCATCAATGTGAGTGGTTGAGATTTTTTTCTAAGCTTGCATGGGCTTGTAAAAACAACAATTAGATATTTAGCAATTTTCAGTCAGTTTTAGAAAAAGAAGATACAGGCTAATAAATAATATTTGAAAATGTTTTGCTAAAACCAAGCATCTTATAAATGTGCTGCAGTGTTTGCCAGTTCCTATGAAGTCACTGATTTAGCCAGGATTCACTAAGAATGGTAGCTTTGTATTCTTGTTGCATTCACCATCTATTTTTTTCAGTACTGCATATAATCACTTCCGCAGAGAGAGGCATGTCTTACTGAATTTCCCTTAGAGCTGACTTCTGATGTGCTATAGGCCTTGGGCATGTGAGCTTCTAGCAATTTGTGTGGTAATTAAACTCATTTAGACAATACACTGCTTAATAGGGGATGGGACACCGTCTCACCTGATACTTCATTAAGCTATCTGTGCTAAAGCCTTCCTAAATGACAGAGCCAAGTCCACATCACAATATTAAATATGTTGTACATTTCTTTAAAAACATGGTATCCAGCTAGGGAACACTGATGTTAGGTTCAGAAACAAATGTTCTCTTCCTACTCTGCCTGTTTCTCTGTGTATTAAATTGCACTTCACTTATTTTTTTCACTTGTACCTCAGTGTTCACTTCTTAAACCAGCACATATTTGTTGAAACCCAGTTAGATAGATCCTTCCAGGAGAAGGGATACACAGATAAATATGACAGTTCCTGCCTCCGTAAGATCATAATTTGGAATTTCTGATGGTGAAGAGAAGATGCAAAGTTGTGAAAAGCTGCAGGCAATAGAAGAGACAGTGTTTTCAGTGAAAAACAGAGGTTGTATTAATTTTTAAGGGACTGCAAAGAAGAATCAGCTCTACTGAATTTATTATAGAAGACCTTTTTTTAAAAATATATTTACTTATTTATTTGAAAGACAGAGCTACAGAAGGGAAGAGAGAGGGAGATTGATTGATTGATTGAGAGATTGAAATTGTTCCTCCACTGGCTCAATTTCCAAATGGCTGCAATGGCCAGAACTGGACCAGGCTGAAACCAGGAACCTAGAACTCCATCCAAGTTTGCCACAGGCCCAGGTATTTGGACCATCCTCTGCTATTTTTCCAGACAAGTTAGCAGGAAACTGGATGAGAACTGGAGTAGCTGGGACTGGAACTGTGGGTCATAATGTGCCCCAACCTGCTGCATCACAATGCCAGTCCCTAGAGACTTTTTTCCAATACCTATTATTTATTTTTAATATCAGAGTTAGAGCAGTCTTCTGTCTGCTCTTTGACTCACCTGGTGGCCGCCATGGCTGGCACTGGGCCAGGCTGAAGTCAAGAGCTAGAGTTTGATCTAGTCTCCCATGTGGGTGGCAGAGGCCCACACACCTGGGTCATCTTCCACTGATTTTCTCAGGCCATCAGCCTGGAACTGGATCAGAAGTGGAGCAGCCTGCACTTTAACTATGGGATTATTAATTATCCATATGGAATACCTGCACTGCAGATGGTTGCCCTACCCACTACACCACAATGTCAGCCTGGAGATGACGTTTTAGAAGTAAACTTTGTTACGTTTTATTTCATTTGATTTAAATTTTATGGAATTCTAATCAATTATCAGCTCAGTTCAAAGGTGATTATCTCAATACTTACAACACGCCCTGTGGAATCACAATTTCTCTCTCTCCCCCTCTCCCTCTTTTCCATTGTACATCCAGAGAAAATTAGACATATTTAGATGTTTTTCTGGGGCTGGCGTTGTGCCATAAGACATTAAGCCATTGCCTGCAATTCTAGTATCCCACATGAGTAACCAGTTTGAGTCCCAGCTGCTCCACTTCTAATCCATCTCCCTGTTAATGGCCTAGGAAAGCAGTAGAGAATGGCTCATGTGCCTGGGCCCCTGCTACCCACATGGGAGACCTGGAAGAGCTCCGGGCTCCTGGCTTCAGCCTGGTCAAGCCCCAGCTATCTGGGGAATGAATGAGTAGATCTGAGACCTTTCTCTGTGTGTCTGTCTTTCTCTCTCTGTAACTCTGCCCTTCAAATAAATAAATAAATCTTTAAACAAATATTTTGCCAAAGTTAATTTTCTGTAAACAATGAAGCTAGACTTGAACCCACTCTGGCTTACACACACCTCCTTAGCTACTATGTTAATGCACCTCTGTTGGCCTTAAAAGATTAAAGCTATTTTGAAAGGTGATTAATAAGACCGTGGGTGGTTCTGATGATGTAGAATCATGAGTAAAGGCACAGAAGTACATGTGTTTATGTTCCTTTGAGCCGCCCTGCTCCAGGTTGCTGGCATGTAGAACTTGTACTAGAATGTCGAGGAAGGAGGCTGTTAGATGAAGCTTTGGGAGCAGATGAACTTTCCTGGGTAAGGATGCAAATGAGGAGGGGCCAAGGACAAAGCCCTGGGGATTGCTGACATTTACCAGACAGATGGCAGTTGGTGAAGGTGATAGAAATAAAAATGTCTCTTCTATACCTTTAATGGAAAGGTAATGGAAAATAATTAAAATAAAGATAATGAAACAAATACTAACTGTGAAAGTTCATGCCCATCAAATATTTATTGAAGAGCTCCCCTTGGCATAGTGCTCTGCTATTACTTTGCAGAAGTCATTCTTAATGGGTTGGTGTAGGGAGAAAGTTAAAAATTCCATAGTGAAAATTTCCAGTAGCACATATCCTGGTCATCTGCATCCAACTTGCTCTTTCCAAGATTTTAACATATTCTGCCCTGCAAGTATACACAGAGAAACACTACCACTGTGATTTGTGGAAAAGGCAATAAATTAAACACATAAATAAAAAAGCAAACAGTATTGCAGAGTACTACCAAAATGTGTTCACTCCAGAAAGGAAAATAAAATCAAAATAAACAATGTAAAAATCATTTGATTGTGTGTGTGTGTATGCGTGTGTTTGTGTGTGTGTGTGTGTGTGTGTGTGTGTGTGGTAGAGTCTTGTTTCAATTATAGAACTTCTCTGTCTTTGATGAGATGATGGGAAGAAGCCAGCCTTTCTGGCAGTTCCCAGGAATCCTTTCAGATGGAGTACCTTGTAGGATTTCTGTGGAACACACGGGAAGTGCCATGCCCTGTGGAGCAAACTGTGTCTTATGATAGCAAAAGAGACAAGTTTGCATCATGAAAGGCTGTAGTTTCAAGTAGCATTTCAGAAATTGTTTCTTGGTCCAGTCATCAGTGTTTCTTGCTTCTAAATTTCTGCAGTACTTTGTACCAGTCCTGCAACTTTCATCTCGTATTTTCTCCTGCTGTAGTAAAAGGTCCCTGATCATAAAGAGTGCCTCTCCACCTTTTGGACAAAACTATTTTCTACATGAATGAATAAGAACCTTCAAGATATTTGACAGGACTAAAACTGTCTTACAGATAAAGAAACAAAAGAATTCTGGATACTGTTTTTTTTTTTATTGTTTGCTAATTGAATGCAAATATCCAGCAAAAAACATGAAATCAAAGAAAAGAAGCCCAGTATTCTGTTTCACTATATTTGTTCATCAATCAGTCACATCGAGAGAGAGAGAGAGAGAGAGAGAAGAGAAGAGAAGAGAAGAGAAGAGAAGAGAAGAGAAGAGAAGAGAAGAGAAGAGAAGAGAAGAGAAGAGAAGAGAAGAGAAGAGAAGATAGAAATCTCTGCCGCTTGTCTGGCCATGATTAGGTGGGCATGGGGAGCACTCACTGAGGGGTGGGATTGGGGTGCTGTGCAGGCAGAAAAAAAATTACGGATAAAAGCTGAGAGACTCTGAGAGCAGTTCCTAAAGATTGATTAGATGATGAAAGAACCTTGTGCCTCTTTCCCTGATAAGATACTAACATAGTCAGAGCAATTGGTTTGTTCCGCCTGGTAGTAGTGGCAGTTGCAAATTTAAGCCCAGTTCCTATCTAAGAACAAATAGCTCCGGGGGTGGGGGGAGGCAAACAGCAATTGATCTTTACAGGTGATAAGGGCAGTCACAGAGGCATACACACATTAACAGGACTAGCAAATCTGTTGCGTTTAATTTTTACTTTAATTTGATGGCCCATTTTTAGAAATGTCTCAAGATACATGCTCATTTATATGCGAACTGCTTTTTAAAAAAATTACTTTATGCTATTTATGGAGAAGACATGTACTGTGCACTCTCTGAAGTTACCAAGAGGAAGTATAGCTATTATGTTGTGGTATTTAATTAGTCAACAGTGGCATGCAGAATCTTGACCCAAGAACCTTGTTTGCCTTAATCAGGCTCTCAGGATTGGTTTGGCAGACACCAACAAAAGTGACAGACACCTCAGACTAGAGCAATGCATTTTTTATACCTCTGTTGTTTGAGGAAAACTGGGCCAGGGTAGACATCAAATTTAAAGACTCTAAACTACTAATAGGATGAACTGGAGCTGATACGGGTGAGGAAGAATGAAATCCTACTGACTGGGGCTGGTGCTGTGGCATAGTAGGTTAAGCCTCTGCCTGTACTGCCAGAATCCCATGTGGGTGCCATTTCGTGTCTTGTCTGTGTCTCTTCCAGTCCAGCTCTCTGCTAATGCCCTGGCAAAGCAGTGCTTGGGCCCTGGCCCCCGATGTGGGAGACCCATCAGAAGCTCCTGGCTCCTTGGGATGGGCTCATCTCTGAATGTTGTAGCTATTTGGGGAGTGAACCAGCAGATGAAAGACCTTTCTCTCTGTCTCTCCCTCTTTCTATCTGTAACTCTGCCTCTGAAATAAATAAATAAAAATCTTAAAAGAAAAAAGTGTTGACTGATTCAACATTTAGGAAAAAATCCAACTGATTACCCAATACCAATATGAATCTCTGTTGGTATAAATCAGCTCACACAGGCAACTCTTGTTTGAATTATCCAGATAAATTTCTGCTGTACTCCCTCTGGTTACCAAGTGACATAGGTGCTAGCTCTTAGGTCCATAGAGAAATAATTTTGAAAGTCATCCAACCTGGACTGAACGGCGCTGTACTCAATTCTCACTCAAGGAAATTTCCCCAAGGCAGGAAAATCATCCAAGATATAACTGTCTCCCCTTTCCCTACCATTACTAAATCCCTCCCATTAACAAGATTCATTCTTTCTCATTTTCACTACAAATCTTCTACTTCGGAATCATCTATTTGCAGTCTCAACTCCTATTTCTGCCCTGAGTTACTACCCAAATTCTACCACTATTCATCGCCGGTTCCTCACTTATGAGCTAAACAGCTTAGTTGATTTTCTTTAAAGATAACACCAAAGGAAAAAAAATTGACTTTATTTTGCTTGTTTGTTAGCCAAGTCTTAATTCAGCAGAGAGGATGCTAATTTGTATACAAAATAACACATAGAGCATTTAGGTGGCTTGTGCATATGTCTGGCAATTCATTAGATTCCTAGTAGGAGTACTTCTGACTTATTTCTGTCACCTGGGTGAGTTATTTTCTACTGAAAACAAGAAGTGCATTGCTAACTTCATATTATTCTGATTAGAAAGCTTTGGGAAATGAACACATTTCCCAAATGTGGGGGAAGTGTAAGGCAAGTGACTATCCTGGGGAATGTTGCCCCCTGGGCTCTGAGGATAGGATCATCTGATGAACTGTCTCTCGTCCCAGTAAAATTCTTACCCATATTGAAGAAGGAAGACAAACAGAAGGGAGGGGAGAATGGGGATTGGGTGGAGAAAAGGAAAGAAAGGAGGGGGAAGAAAAGGGGAGAGGACGAAGAGGGTAGGAAAGGAAAAGTAAGAAGCTGTGTGCGCTGGGGAAAGCAGGGGTGTAGAATGAGGTTGTCATGAGTGGTTGCAGGGGCTCCCCTGAACCTGAATATGTTCATGACACCTCTAAGGATGACGTGTCTCTCTCCAGAATCCGAATCTAGGATGCTTCCAAATTCCAGGAAGCAGCAGCAGCATCATGCTTGCTCTCTTCTCATTTTGTAGCAATCCAGAGACAGTTTCTGTCTCCCAGAATTCAGGAACATCTCCACAAAAGAGGAAAAAGAAATACAAACAGGAAAGCTGAGAGCAATCTAGAAAGTGTTACTTCAGGTGTTGGGTGAGAGAAAAAGAAGCAAATCTTTTGTTGTGTGGCCTTCACAGCTTTCATCCTTTTCTTTAGCACATGCCCCCTCTTTCCCTCATCCCCATCAAGCTCAGTTCTTTCTCTTTGTCTTTCTCTCTGTCTCTCCCTCCCTCTCTCTCTCTTTCTTTCTTGATTTATTTTATTTATTTAAAGGGCAGAGTGACAGAGAAGAAAAGACGGGAAGAAAGAAAAAGGAGAGGGGGAGAGATCTATCTTCCATCTGCTGGTTCACTCCCCAAATGACCACAATGGCCAGGGCTGGTTCAGCCATAGCCAGGAGCCTAGAACTCCATCTGGGTCTCTCACATGGTTGCCAGAGGCCCAAATACTTGGTTCATCTTCTGCTGCTTTCCCAGGCATATTAGCAGGGAAGTGGATCAGAAATGGAGTGGCCTGGACTCAAACCACCTGCCATGTGGGATTCTGGCATAGCAAATGTTTGCTTAATCTACTATACCACAATGCCAGTCCTTCACTCTCTTCTTGCCGAGTAGCAGTTGCAATGCTCTGCTCTGATTTTGATGCATTCTCCAAGGCTTCAAGTGGAAAACGAAAGGAAGCTGATACTATTCAAACACCTACCATATGCTAGATGGCTCCTAATGTGCTGCCATTTAATTGTCCCTGCACTGGGCCATAAGCAGGATTATCTTTGTATCACATTTGTAGAAAACAGGGCTCAGATTTTCTGTTATTTTCCAAGCTTTTGTGTGATAAACCATAGATGAAAAATTGGGCACAGGTTATTATGACTCCAGAGTGCCTGCTCTGTACAAGATGTCAGATCTGCAACCGCCTATGCTTCAACCATGCTTTCTCTCTATTCTAATTAGAGGTGCTAAAAGGCACACTTTGGCTTCTGGGTTTTGTCACTTCTATTGCAGATAAAATCTTATGTTTCTATAGGGCTAGGCCTTGTAGTAAGGGAGATTAAGATTTCACTATTGTGAATTCTCTTTACAGATGGAATTTTGATTTTTAAGAAATATTTTTATAAGAAATATCTATTTGTTAAATGATACTAACAAATGCACATAAAAATGAGTGACTCCCCCAAAAATTGGCCCTGATAATGTCATCCAAAGATAACTAATGTAAAAATAATTTTTGTGTATATTCTTTCATGCTTTGTGCATATTTATAAACAAAAATTACCATATGTACAGTTTTACAAATGGCTTTTAGCATCTAACATTATAGTATTAGCATAATTGCATGTGAAAATATACATTTATAGCATTGTTTTTAACAGCTGCAGAGTATTCTGTTGTAAGGATTTCTGAAAAATGTATTTTAATCACATTCCTATGAGTTGACATTTAGGTGGACTTCTTCCCCCATACTATAAACAAATCTCCACAATGGATTCCTTGTGAACATTGTTAATTGCATCTTTATTACAAATTCTTAGACCAAAAATTATTCTTTCAAATTGTTGCACCTATTTTGAAAACACTTAATAGATATTGCTACATCTTCCTGAGAGTTTGTACCATTGAATTTAATGGCCAAACTCATCATTCTAATTTCTATTTATTGACTATTACTTTGCTTTAGCAATTTACATTTTTCTTATAAATAGTCTGTTCATACACCTGCTTCTTACCAGTTTGTTATTTATATTTTGCTAGGATGAAAGTTTACATATTTATGTCTCCAAATTTATTACTCTTTCTCACTTTTCCTGAGCTTATTTTCTGAACTTGGTGTCATTCTGTGAAAAATATTTCTTATCTCAGTCTTATGAAAACATAAAACGTGTTTATGATTTTTATATTTTATTTTTCTAATTTTACAGTTACAATTATATAAAGTTATTATATATCATATGTTATATAATACATTATATAAAATTATATAAATACATATTTCATAATATAGTAAAATTATATATGATATAATTATTGAATTATTATATAAAATTATAATTATCATTTTTATAATTCTTTTTATTTAATTTTGAGAGGCAGAGGACATACAGACCCATAGACTATCTTATTCACTCCGCATGCCCACAGAGGTCTGCAGCTGTGTAGGGCCAAAGCTGGGAGCTGAGACCTCAGTCTGGATCTGTCACGTGAGCTGCCGGGACTCAGGTTTTGATCCATCACCTGCTGCCTCTTAATGTCTTCATTGGCAGGAAGCTGGAGTCACAAGCCAGAGCCAGGTATTAACACAGGTACTCGGATTTGAGATGTAGGGGTCTTAACCCCTAGGTCAAGAACCTGCTACTAGCTATATGTTCTTACTGGTAGATTCCTCTAAGGACATCCTAGCTAGCCAGGCACCAATGCCTGGACTCCATATTTCAGTCTCCATTTCTTGTGCTACTCTCCTGTGGACTCTCTTGAAAAGGATTCTCTCAGGAAGCACTTTGGAGAAGAATACAGACCATAGAGTAGAATACCAGTGTGTAGTCCTCTGGTGACTGTTAGCTCAACAGTGTCCTGGATAAGATGAAAGAGGAGACACCATAGTTTTTGATGTAAGGTGCATAACCAAAGGATGAAGCTCCTTTTTGGTCCCTGCAGCTTTCACCCTGGGCTTTCTGTCTCAGCCCTGTGGAGCAGTTTTCAGAGCACATAAACTGCCTGCTAAGTAAACTGAGCAACTCTTGAATTTTCTGGGCATTTGCAGACTATCTTAAAGCCAGGGTTATTATCCAGAATAACAGAGAATGACTTCCAAGTCACCAAAACAGTAAAAAGAACATGTTTTGGAGTCAGCTGAAAATTAATCACAAGAAATGAATTTGTAAGATAAACTTCCCTATTTATGAAAGTGAGAATAATATTTCACTGTAAGAACAAATAATACAAGCGTATAGATCAAGCTGCCTAAAATGTAGTAGAAAGCATGCAAAGAATTTAATTATTCTTTATTGTTTATTCCTTGCACTTATACTCTGTAAGAACAAGTTATCCTGGTTAGAGATCATATTTTCCCACAAAGTAGCTCTCCTAGAACCCTTATCCCATTTTTGTAGAACCTGCAGTATTTAACTTCTCCATCTCTCATGTTTGGTACTAGACAGTGTCATTTGGTAAGGGTGTTCATTATGTTCTCATTGTGTTTGCAGATCACTCTGCAAATGAACAGTATGCAGAAATTCAACATAGAATTCTAACAAAGAAATAGCTATTATGTGCATATTTTAAAAATGTAGTAGGACCTGAGATTGGATAATTGAACAAGGCATTACATCTGCTCTCAAGGGCCTGAAAAATAAGACAGGCAGGCAGATATTCATATAATAAGGTAGATATCTACAAGAAGTGTGTTATTTGGTACTAGTCCATATATATATCCTCTATATATTTATTTATATTAAATACCATGGTAATCATTTCTCGGCCTTTGGGCTAAGATCATGTGTGAAATATTATGGTTATATTTGAAAGAATAAATACATTTAGATTTCACCAAAACCTTTGTGAAGGTAATGCTCCTGTGAAAAGAAAAGGAGACACATGCATCAAAATACAGAAAAATGCAAATAGGACATTTAAGAAAACCCCAAGTAATACTCAACATCCGTGTATACATACGTGTTCTCACGAATATGTGCTGTGTGTGCGTGTGTGTTATGGCATGTTGAGAACATCTCAGCATTAATCTGCATGTGTGGCAAAGTAAAGGCAGAATATGACAAGTTGATATTGAAAGCAAAAGTTGGTTGAGTCCTTTAGCAGGTTGATAGAGGCAGTGATTGAGTTCCCTATGATACCAAGAAGCAGCTACGCTGAATCCTATTTTATTCTCCTGCCCCAGCTAACAGGTTATCATGACATCTCAATAGCTCTGAGCGGAAGGGATGTTAGGGCAACGTGTTCGGTTGTCTAGTGGCCAGCTAGCAGTCCCCTTAGGATAGAGGAGGCTTCCCAGAATACCATCTTCTCACGTAGTCATTGGATCATAGGGTTAGCTTAGTGATCAGTGAAAAAAAAATTTTGAAATTCTTAAAATTTTGCATAGGTAACAAGAAACCTGATTATAAAAATATGCATTAACAAACTGCTTCTCATAACATTTTGAACAGCTCTGTTATTATCCACATTTAATGGATAATCAAAATTGAGACCAACAGGTTTGCACGTCTTGCTTTGGGTTACATGAAATGTTAATATATAGAGCTTATCTTTCCCTGGATTCCATGCCACATCCCCAGCATTCTTGGACTGACTCCAGAATTCCTTCCCTTACATGAATACTTAATATTCTTTTCACTTACCCTGTTTGTTGACAATAAATTGACCCTTTTCTTATCTGTGGCAATAGGCATTTTTGTTAGTAAAAATTCTGGAGGAAGTTCACTGGATGATAACTAAAGGCAATACCTTACTTTTCCAAAATGAACGAAAAGCAATTAAACGAAAGCATTTTCCTTTTGGTACTAAGCTTACTGGTAACATGTTTTCAGGGAAACTCCTTATCCCTTTAGCTCTCCCTGGATTTGAGGAGCAAACTTAATTCTGCTTGAGTGCTATTAACAACATCTTGGATCCGGTAACCCCAGCCTGCTTTTGGACAAGGAGAATTGATCAGTATTCTTGCAGCATTGCACTTCCTTGCTGGGGAACTTCTGAGATGGGACCTTGAAATGTGAATACCTGAAATCCTTGCTCTTTTCACCATAAGAAATGAACTCCTCCTGCCACAGGGTCTCATTGTCCTTCAGTTGCAGGCGTATTTTAATTCATCATCTCTCTGTAACCTGATGTTGGCTCCAGCTCTGAAATGCAAATCGCGTTCCCCATGCTGCTGCTGCCTCCTTCGAGGTGACTTAAAAGAATGTATAGACAATACCTCTCTGACAATCTTTGCTTTCAAGAGATCTGAAAGGTGAGGGTTTTTGTAATTTCTGCTTTCAATTCTGTTGCCATAGACCATTCTGACTTTCACAAGACACATAGGCCAGAGTACATTAAATTTGATTAAAACTGTGGATTTTGTTTACACATAGGAGAGGATTTTGAGCTCACTTAACGGATGCCTTCACAACCCTGATACCAATCAGTGAAAAGTGCAGGGTATGCTGCAAAAATCAATATGCCATTCGCTTTGGACATTTCAAAAGAAAGATAGCGTTTCTGAAGTTAGAAATATGCTTGTTTCCAAATAATTCATTTTAGTTCTACTTCTAGGACTCTCTTCCTAAATTCTTCTCTGTATATGTGTTTGACCATGTTATTTTTTAAAGATTTTATTATTTTTTATGGATGAGTAGTATTCTTTTTTTTCTTTATTTGACAGGTAGAGTTAGACAGTGAGAGAGAGAGACAGAGGGAAAGGTCTTCCTTCTGTTGGTTCACCCCCCAAATGGCTGCTATGGCTGCCGCTGCGCCAATCCGAAGCCAGGAGCCAGGTGCTTCCTCCTGGTCTCCCATGCGGGTGCAGGTGCCCAAGCACTTGGGCCATCCTCCAATGCCTTCCCAGGCCAGGGCAGAGAGCTGGACTGGAAGAGGAGCAACCGGGACTAGAACCTGGCACCTATATGGGATTCCAGTGCCACAGGTGGAGGATTTAGCCAAGTGAGCCACCGTGCCAGCCCCATTGACTGTGTTATTTAAAGCAAGCATTAACAAAATGAAATCCCCAGAAAGAGAACCAAGCCTGGACCAGAGTAGGTGGTTCAAATGAAGAACTAGAATGATCATCCTAGTGGGTTAAGATACCAGTTAAGACACCTGAGGCCCTGGGCTTAAAACTCAGTACTATCTCCCGCTTCTTGACCCTGGAAAGCAGTAGTAATGGCTCCAGTAGTTGGGTTTTGCCATGCACATGGAAGAACTAGCTGGAGTTCCCAACCTCCCAGCTTTGGCCCTGGCATTTAGGAAGGGAACAGACAGATGAGAGCTCGCTCTCATTCTCTTTGTCTGTCTCTCTCCCAGTTTCTCTGCCTCTCAAATAAGTCAATGAAAAGATTATTTTTAAATGTTAAATGAATGAATGCACACTATTTATCTTCCCCTGCTCTGTGCCTCCTGCAATTTAGCAGCAAAGGAAAATAGTAGTGGCCAGCATTTATTTCAGCCACTGCTACATTACTTCTTTCTGGGACACTTCTCGCCTTCTGTTTTTGTTTTTCCTCAGTAAGTGCCTGTTCTAATCCGTATGTATAAATATGCTACAATCGTAAATGGTCTGATCACTGAGGTGTAGTGAGTTCTCATTCAATATTGAGAATATAAATAAACAAAGCTGTTAGGTAAGAAATACCAAGTTCAAAGCAAGTAATATAAGTAACATCTTTTTAGTGCAGGGTAAATGCATTTTAATATTCATTAGCTCACTACAATCCTGTTTATAGACCTTTTTTACTATTTGTGTGCTGTACTATTCTAAAATCTCTGAAACACATTTACTTCTATCGTTGGAAAGATTTTATTTTCCAGTTTATGTCCACATTTCCCAAACAAAAATAACCGGATTTTATCTTTGCTTGGCAAACCTGACTCATAAATCAGTTAAAATTTAAAAACTTCATTGTTTACCAATGACTTTGAAATCAGACATGACCCCCTAAAGTTTATACAGAAATGTGGCCCTTTAAAGTTCCCCAGATGCGCCATCTGGCGTGCCACTTAGGCTACCAGAATTCGGGGTGCCATACGATTTCACCGTATGCTTACTAATAAATCACCAATATTAATAAGCCCAAGAGGGTTCTTGCCTAATATTTAGAGAAGAATTCTAAATACTGGCACAGATAAGTGAGGCAGCATGGTACATTTTAAGCTTTTATTTAGTGAGAAAGATGCATAGAAGAGTAGGAGCTTTATCTAAGAGAGAGAGGTAAATCTGGGTTCATGCCAAATACAAGAAACCAGCCACGTGGAGGAGCATCTAGGCCAGGAAGACTCAGGGCTACAGCAAGGCCCCTCCTGGCAAGAGGCCAAGGAAGAAGAGAAGGGCCGGACACACTGTGTCCCAGGCTTTTAACCCACTTCCAAAGGGGAGTTGTTAATAAACTTGATTGGCTGGTGGGCACCCAGGTGTGGCCAGGTAGGGGGATGAGGTCACACAGGGGCATGGTGAAGGTGTGATCTTCCAGCTCACAAGCCTAATCGATTTTAACCTATATGCCTGCCTACTTCAATTTCACAGGAAAAGTTTAAGCCATTCTTTTGAACTATCCAAATCAATGAATTAATGGTCATTTCACAATTAGCTCATGTATACCACAGGGCATCCTGCCCCCTTAAATAAGCAATAATACTACTTCTATAAAAATGAAGTACCATTCTCTAATAATTTTAAAATGCACACACATTTTAGTGTTGGAAATATTTTTAGAGTAGTGTATTTTGATTTTTTAGTAAGATATCTTAGTTAAGAGTGTTTGCAAAAGCACTTTCACAATGGAAGCTATTATTATAATGACGATCAGCAGTTGATTTGAACACTGGAATGTCATAGATCTTCAAACAGTCCTTGTGCTTTTTTAAATATGTGCTATTGAAATTGGAAGTAGATCATTTAGGCAAAAATAATACTAATGTGTAAAAGGGAATTGCAGGCTGTATTATTCTGGTAGACTATTTGGTTTAATTTCACCATATATAACTTGTCAAATCTTCATTTGTATGCTTGCTTAGATAAATTTAAATGACATAGGTACCACCTAGCAGAAACAGGTATGGGGGGAAAAAAGCTGTCCCCAGTTTTTGTTTGATTAGACAGTGTAAATATTTTCTGACTTAAAATTGTCTTGCACTGGAAATCCTACTATATGACATGAATCCTTCCTTATAGAAATTGCATTCGGCAAACACTTCCCCTGTCTTAATGTGTACAAAGGGTTGCATGCTGTGCGTGAGACGCCATACAAAGAAATCCAGAACATGAGCTTTCTCATTAAACTTTCGAGGGTGCAACGGCCAGTAAATATTGCAGTTTTTATATTCTAGCTGGGAAAATATAATTTCACTTGTCAAAAATTTTATGTAGTTTAGCAGAGAAAAATCATGAGGGAATGTGTCTGAATATCCAATAGAGCTATTAAAAATAATATTTTGAGATATGGGGCTCTTGATTCAAAAGCACCATGAAACCTAATGCCTAAGAAAAGTGTTCTCTTGATGCTGTTCTCAGGATCTCTGACTGGATTATCATTCAGTTGATTTAACTTGGTTTTAGAATAAATAAATAACAAAGATAACTTCCAGGATGATTTTTGGTGTTGATGGGCTTTTACTGTTTCCAGGCAAAAACTGATGGTGATGTCTTGGGGCCTGGAGAATAATGTCGATTAACGACGGGTCTGGTTATGCACACTCTGTTGTAGTAGTAGCAGTCTTTAAGCAGCAAGAAACAAACAAAAATTTGCACATGTAGCTTTTTCTCTCACGTAATGGTTCACATGCACTGTATTATGTGCTTTTTAGGGATCTCCTACAAAGAACCCTTTACAGAGCTGCTTGCTGTACTGGGTTCAGTGGCTACAAAATAAATGTATATGCATAGATTAATGAATATGTGTCTGTGAATGTGTATGAGAGAGAGAAGGGAAGAAAGAGAATGGGAGAATGAGAAAGAAGATGCCCTTTTTCTAACAACAATTTGTATCTGCATGATCTAGAACAACGTCCAAGTTGGTTGGAGTTGTTGGTATCGAACCCACAAAATTGAGTTCTCTGGATGTGCAGAAAACCAATCACTATCAGGGTGGTGGAAGAAAGGAGTTAATTGCAATGTGCAGACCAAGGAACTGGGCAGCTTTTGCTTAATTCCTAGGCTCCCTAGGGGCCTGGAGGTGAAGGTTTTTATGGGTTGGAGTTAGGGCAAAAGCTGTGTGTCCAGGTTCCTGTTTGATTGGCAGTACCTGTGGCCTTCCTTTGATTGGTAGACTAAAACATTTTCTTTAGGGAATTTTTATGATGATCAAGCTGGCTTCGGTTAGTCTAGGAGCAAATGAAAGTGGTAGTTACTTTCTGCCCTGGACCTGGAATTGCTCCAAAAGAAACACCTCCAGACAATACTGACCATCAAGGTGTGTTGCCTATTGGAGAAGCAAATGACTTCAGAAGTCCAGTGATCAGAACCCTGTAGTCCTACTTGGACCATTCTCTCAGCTCAATGAGTGATTTGCTATCAAAAAGGCAAGGAAGAAGATGGCGGATTAGTGAGGACGCGCACTAGCAGTCCGCAAAAAGATAGTTTAATAAAAACAGAGTTACTGTAGCCTCAGGAAAAATCTCACGGAAAAAAATGCAGTGGAAATTCTTCCGGACCCAGTGAATGAGACGCAGAGGACCTATGGGAAAGTAAGTTTGCGAACGGCAAATCGTGCCTTAGTGGCACGGGAGCTGCCGGGAGGGACGGGAACCGCACGGAACACAGTCGCCATTAGAATCGAGCGCTTAAACGGGAGCCGATACAGGGATCCCGAGACACTGGCGGGGGGAAGCAGACGCCACGGGGGAAACAGCACAGTTGAGGCGAGCCCACACGGACACTAGCCTCTTTCGTTGCCCACCCTGCTCACTCGAGCTAGACTGAACACTGGGACGGCGAGCGCCCGCCGGCTGAACCGGAACCCGGGCGGAACACAGTCGCCATTGGAACTGAGCGCTTGAACGGGGGCCGATACAGGGATCCCGAGACACTGGCGGGGGGAAGCAGACGCCACGGGGGAAGCAGCACAATTGAGGCGAGCCTGCACGGACACTAGCCTCTCTCGTCACCCACCCTGCTAATTCGAGCTAGATTAAACGCAGTGGGACAAGGCGCGCCTGCCCGCCCGCCCGCCCGCCAATCACTGAGGCAGACGGAACCAAAAACCCGAGGCTGTAGAAACCTGAAGGGGATCCAAAAACTGGGAACACACCGCGCACACAAACTCCGTTACCTTGACAACCCAGAGAAAGAGTGAGGGGAAAAAAAAATGCCAAATAAAAACAGATTCCGAGGGAGCAAGATCAAGGAAGACGCTATGATGACCCCAAACGGAAAAGACACCCCAAGTCAGGATTATGAAGATAAGGAGATAGAAGAAATGCAAGAAGCAGATCTCAAAGAATTGATAAGAACATTAAGAAGTTCTCAAAAACAAATTCTTGAACTACAGAAATCCTTAATGGATAAGATAGAAAATCTCTCTCGCGAGAATGAAGCACTACGCAGAAATCAAAATGAAATGAAACAACTAGTAGAACAAGAAGCTACGAGAGTGACAAAAAATCTTAATGAATTGAAGAATTCAATAGATCAAGTGACAAGCAATCTTGAGGGCCTTAAAACCAGAATGGGTGAAGCAGAAGAGAGAATATCGGACCTAGAAGACAGAGAACAGGAGAGGAAACAGTCAAACCAAAGACAAGAAGAGGAAATTAGAAAACTAAAAGATATCGTCGGGAATTTACAGGATACTATTAAAAAACCCAACATTCGGGTTCTAGGTGTTCCTGAAGGTATGGAGAGGGAGAAAGGATTAGAAGGCCTTTTTAGGGAGATACTAGCAGAAAACTTTCCAGGCTTGGAGAAAGACAGAGAAATCCTAATCCAGGAAGCTCATAGAACCCCTAATAAACATGACCAAAAGAGATCCTCTGCACGACATATTGTAATTAAACTCACCACAGTGAAGCAAAAAGAAAAGATCCTAAAATGTGCAAGAGAGAAACGGCAGATTACTCTCAGAGGATCTCCAATTAGACTTACAGCTGACTTCTCAACTGAAACCCTACAAGCTAGAAGGGAATGGCGAGACATAGCCCAGGTGCTTAGAGAGAAAAACTGCCAGCCCAGAATATTATACCCTGCAAAGCTCTCATTTGTGAATGAAGGTGAAATAAAGACCTTTCATAACAAACAAAAATTGAAAGAATTTGTTGCCACTCGTCCAGCCCTGCAAAAGATACTTAAAGACGTGTTACACACAGAAACACAGAAACACGACCATCAACATGAAAGAAGGTAAACGAAGGGAACCTCACGGCAAAAGATCACAGGGAATTCAAAGCATACATTAGAAAATATCTGGCAAATGGCAGGGCAAACTTACCACTTATCAATAGTCACATTGAACGTTAAAGGTCTAAACTGTCCTGTTAAAAGACAGAGATTGGCTGATTGGGTTAAGGAACAAAAACCATCTATTTGCTGCCTACAAGAAACACATCTTTCCTACGAAGATCCATACAGACTGAAAATAAAAGGATGGAACAAGATATACCACGCCAACAGAAATGAAAAAAGAGCGGGTGTAACCATCTTAATATCGGACTACATAAACTTTAACACAAAAACTGTTAAGAGAGACAAAGAGGGGCACTATATAATGATTAAGGGATCAATACTACAGGAAGATATAACAATTCTCAATGTATATGCACCTAATTACAGGCCACAGGTTTATTTACAAAATTTGTTAAGAAACTTAAAGGGAGACTTAGACCCCAACACAATAGTACTGGGGGACTTCAATACTTCACTCACAGATATTGACAGATCGACAGGACAGAAGATCAACAAGGAGACAGTAGATTTAAACAACACTATAGCCCAAATGGATCTAACAGATATCTACAGAACTTTTCATCCTACACAGAAAGCATTCACATTCTTCTCAGCAGCACATGGAACCTACTCTAGGATTGATCACATATTAGGCCATAAAGCAAGTCTCAGCAAATTCAAAAGAATTAGAATCATACCATGCAACTTCTCAGACCATGAGGGAGTGAAGTTGGAAATTAGCAACTCAGGAATCTCTAGAGCATATGCAAACACATGGAGATTGAACAACATGCTCCTGAATGAACAATGGGTCACTGAAGAAATCAAAAGAGAAATCAAAAATTTTCTGGAAGTAAATGAGGATAACAGCACAACATACCAAAACTTATGGGATACAGCAAAAGCAGTGTTAAGAGGAAAGTTTATATCAATAGGTGCCTACATCAAGAAACTGGAAAGGCACCAAATAGATGAGCTTTCAATGCATCTCAAGGATCTAGAAAATTTGCAGCAAACTAGACCCAAATCTAGTAGAAAAAGAGAAATAATCAAAATCAGAGAAGAAATCAACAGGATTGAATCCAAAAAAACATTACAAAAAATCAGCCAAACGAGGAGCTGGTTTTTTGAAAAAATAAACAAGATTGACACCCCATTGGCCCAACTAACTAAAAAAAGAAGAGAAAAGACCCAAATCAGTAAAATCAGAGATGAAAAAGGAAATATAACAACAGACACCACAGAAATCAAAAGAATCATCAGAAATTACTACAAGGACTTGTATGCCAGCAAACAGGGAAACCTATCAGAAATGGATAGATTCCTGGACACATGCAACCTACCTAAATTGAACCAGGAAGACATAGAAAACCTAAACAGACCCATAAGTGAGTCAGAAATTGAATCAGTAATAAAGGCCCTCCCAACAAAGAAAAGCCCAGGACCAGATGGATTCACTGCTGAATTCTACCAGACATTTAAAGAAGAACTAACCCCAATTCTTCTCAAACTATTCAGAACAATCGAAAAAGAGGGAATTCTCCCAAATTCCTTCTATGAAGCCAGCATCACCTTAATTCCTAAGCCAGAAAAAGATGCAGCATTGAAAGAGAATTACAGACCAATATCCCTCATGAACATAGATGCAAAAATCCTCAACAAAATTCTGGCCAATAGACTGCAACAACACATCAGAAAGATCATCCACCCAGACCAAGTGGGATTCATCCCTGGTATGCAGGGATGGTTCAATATTCGCAAAACAATCAACGTGATACACCACATTAACAGACTACAGAAGAAAAACCATATGATTATCTCACTAGACGCAGAGAAAGCATTCGATAAAATTCAACACCCTTTCATGATGAAAACCCTAAGCAAACTGGGAATAGAAGGCACATTCCTCAATACAATCAAAGCAATTTATGAAAAACCCACGGCCAATATCCTATTGAATGGGGAAAAGTTGGAAGCATTTCCACTGAGATCTGGTACCAGACAGGGATGCCCACTCTCACCACTGCTATTCAATATAGTGCTGGAAGTCTTAGCCAGAGCTATTAGGCAAGAAAAAGAAATTAAAGGGATACAAGTTGGGAAGGAAGAACTCAAACTATCCCTCTTTGCAGACGACATGATTCTTTATTTAGGGGACCCAAAGAACTCTACTAAGAGATTATTGGAACTCATAGAAGAGTTTGGCAAAGTAGCAGGATATAAAATCAATGCACAAAAATCAACAGCCTTTGTATACACAGACAATGCCACGGCTGAGGAAGAACTGCTAAGATCAATCCCATTCACAATAGCTACAAAAACAATCAAATACCTTGGAATAAATTTAACTAAGGACATTAAAGATCTCTACAATGAAAATTACAAAACCTTAAAGAAAGAAATAGAAGAGGATACCAAAAAATGGAGAAATCTTCCATGCTCGTGGATTGGAAGAATCAATATCATCAAAATGTCCATTCTCCCAAAAGCAATTTACAGATTCAACGCAATACCAATCAAGATACCGAGGACATTCTTCTCAGATCTGGAAAAAATGATGCTGAAATTCATATGGAGACACAGGAGACCTCGAATAGCTAAAGCAATCTTGTACAACAAAAACAAAGCCGGAGGCATCACAATACCGGATTTCAGGACATACTACAGGGCAGTTGTTATCAAAACAGCATGGTACTGGTACAGAAACAGATGGATAGACCAATGGAACAGAATAGAAACTCCAGAAATCAATCCAAACACCTACAGCCAACTTATATTTGATCAACGATCCAAAACCAGTCCCTGGAGTAAGGTCAGTCTGTTTAATAAATGGTGCTGGGAAAACTGGATTTCCACGTGCAGAACCATGAAGCAAGACCCCTACCTTTCACCTTACACAAAAATCCATTCAACATGGATTAAAAATTTAAACCTACGACCCGACACCATCAAATTACTAGAGAGCATAGGAGAAACCCTGCAAGACATAGGTACTGGCAAAGACTTCTTGGAAAAGACCCCAGAAGCACAGGCACTGAAAACCAAAATTAACTACTGGGATTGCATCAAATTGAAAAGTTTCTGTACTGCAAAAGAAACAGTCAGGAAAGTGAATAGGAAACCGACAGAATGGGAAAATATATTTGCAAACTATGCAACAGATAAAGGGTTGATAACCAGAATCTACACAGAAATTAAGAAACTCCACAACATCAAAACAAACAACCCACTTAAGAGATGGGCCAAGGACCTCAATAGACATTTTTCAAAAGAGGAAATCCAAATGGCCAACAGACACATGAAAAAATGTTCAAGATCCCTAGCAATCAGGGAAATGCAAATCAAAACCACAATGAGGTTTCACCTCACCCCGGTGAGAATGGCTCACATTCAGAAATCCACCAACAATAGATGCTGGAGAGGATGTGGGGAAAAAGGGACACTAATCCACTGTTGGTGGGAATGCAAACTGGTGAAGCCACTATGGAAGTCAGTCTGGAGATTCCTCAGAAACATGAATATAACCCTACCATTCAACCCAGCCATCCCACTCCTTGGAATTTACCCAAAGGAAATTAAATTGGCAAACAAAAAAGCCGTCTGCACAGCAATGTTTATTGCAGCTCAATTCACAATAGCTAAGACTTGGAACCAACCCAAATGCCCATCAACAGTAGACTGGATTAGGAAATTATGGGACATGTACTCTACAGAATACTATACAGCAGTCAAAAACAATGAAATCCGGTCACTTGCAACAAAATGGAGGAATCTGGAAAACATCATGCTGAGTGAATTAAGTCAGTCCCAAAGAGACAAATATCATTTGTTTCCCTTGATTGGCGATGACTAACTGAGCACCAAAGGGGAAACCTGTTGAAGTGAAATGGACACTATGAGAAACAGTGACTCGATCAGATCTTGTGCTGACTGTTGTTGTACAATGTAATACTTTATCCATGGTAGTATTTTTTTTTTCTTTATCCTAGTACTAGAGGTTGAACTCTGTAATTAACACAGAATTATTCTTAGGTGTTTAAATTTTAACTGAAAAGTGATCTCTGTGAAATATAAGAGTGGGAATAAGAGAGGGAGGAGATGTAAAACTTGGGACAGGCTTAATCGGAACGGCCCCAAATGATGGAGTTAGAATTGTGCCAGGGGTTTCCAATACAACCCCATCAAGGTGGCATGTACCAAGGCCATCTCATTAGTCCAAGTGATCAATTTCAGCTCACAATTGATCACACTGATAGGTCTAAGAGCCAAAGGGATCACACAAACAAGACTAGTGTCTGCTAATACTAACTGATAGAATGAAAAAGGGAGAGAATGATCCAACATGGGAAGCAGGATACACAGCAGACTCATAGAATGGCAGATGTCCTAAATAGCACTCTGGCCTCAGAATCAGCCCTTAAGGCATTCGGATCTGGCTCAAGAGCCCATGAGAATATTTTAGGCATGGAAAGCTAAGACACTCTGGAAAAAACAGAAGACCTAAATGAAAGATCTCTGCGAGTGAGATCCCAGTGGAAAGAACGGGGCCATCAAAGAAGGAGGTACCTTTCTCTGAAGGGAGGAGAGAACTTCCACTTTGACTATGGCCCTGTGGGAATAAGATCGAAGTCGGCTAACCCTAAAGGCTTCCATAGCCTCGGCAACTCATGACCAGAGCCTAGGGAGATTACTGACGCCATAAACAAGAGTGTCAAATTGTTAAATCAACATCAGGAGTCACTGTGTACTTGCGTCTCATGGGGGATCTGTCCTTAGTGTGTTATCCAATGTGAAGTGATGCTATTACTAGTACTGAAACAGTATTTTTACACTTTGTGTTTCTGTGTGGGTGCAAACTGATGAAATCCTTACATAGTATATATTGAATCGATCTTCTTTATATAAAGATAATTGCAAATGAAAAAAAAAATCTTGGTGTTAAACTGGAAATTGCATAGACAATTAATCAATTTTTTAAAAAAAAAATCATGTAGGATCTCTGTCCTTAATGTGCTGTACATTGTGAATTAATACTATAACTAGTACTCCAACAGTATTATCATTTTGTGTCTCTATGCGAGGGCAAACCGTTGAAATCTTTACGTAATACGTACTAAATTGATCTCCTGTGTATAAAAAGAATTGAAAATGAATCTTGATGTGAATGGAAGGGGAGAGGGAGCGGGAAAAGGGGAGGGTGGGGGGAGGGAGGGAAGTTGTGTGTGGGGGGAGCCATTGTGGTCCATGAGCTGTTCTTTGGAAATTTATATTCTTTAAATAAAAGCTTTATAAAAAAAAAAAAAAAAAAAAAAAGGCAAGGAAAGGACACTGTAGGTTATGGGAGGGAGGGTTGGAGACTGCGCTCTGATGCTATCTACCATAGGTGTTTAAGCTGCTATGAAAGGACTTGGAGGCAGGGTAAATATGTATGACACATGTAATGTCATGGGGTACAGCCCTGAAGTTTTACCTTCACATAGAGAGCAGTGGGTAATTGCTTGATTATGGCATCAGATAGGTTTCTATTCTTACATGTAAAGTGGGATAACAAAGGCACTTCCTTTAGATTGGTTGTATTAAATAAAGCATTCATGTAAAGCAAAATGCCAGAAAAAATAGCAACTATTCCACACCCTGAGCTACTATTGAGCAGTAGCACTAAAGGAAAAACTTTTAGAATGTTTATGGAAGTTAAGAGTCATTTATTTCTTCTAATAAGAATCTAGTAAAAGTTCATTGCTGATAAACTCAGAGTAATACGGTTCTAGAAGAGATGTGAGGCTCACTGATGATGCAGGTATCATTTTCATGTCTTAATTTAAGTAAAAATTGTACATCTATTCACTGTCGCACGAGGGACAGTGAACATGGGAAATACAGTTGGTCTAAGAAATGTTCTGCCTGATCACAAAGGCAAACCCATTTTAAGCCAAAATTAAATACACAGTTTAGAACCATAAGTACTCTAGAGAGTGGAGTGCGAGTGCAGCGGTTGAGAGCAATGTCAGGTAGGGGACTCAGAGAAGCCCACCCCCCAGCCCCAACCAGGAGGTGACTCTTGGGTGCAGTCCCGAGTGTGAGAAGCAGCCAGGCACCCATAGAGTAAAGCCCACCAGAGTAGATGAAAAGGCTGTGAGGGCAAGGAGGTGGTGTGTTTCATCATAGTCTCTAGTAGTAGCCTCATCACATGGTCCTTCTGTAAGTCTGCAGTGGTAATTGCAATAAGGTCATGCTTGTTTGGATTTATTTTCATCACCAGACCAATATTTCAAGATGCCATAAGCCCAATGACTTTAATATTTTTGAAAGCAGATGACATTTGTATACTTTCAACAAAATCAAACAGCATCAACAAAAGTTTTCAGCTTATTTTTTTTTAAAGATTTACTTTATTTATTTGAAAGGCAGAGTTACAGAGAGAGAAGGAGATCTTTGTTCCATAGGTTCACTCCCCAAATGACCACAGTGGCCACAGCTGGGCCAGGCCAAAGCCAGGAGACTGGGACTCCATCCAGATCTCCCATTTGGGTGGAAGGGGCCAGGGATGTGGGCCATCCTCTGCCTCTTTTTCACATGCATTAGCAAGGAGCTGGATGAGAAGAACAACGCTTGGGACTTGAACCACTGCTCATATGACATGCCAGTGTCACAGGCAGCAGCTTAAACTGCTGTGCCACGGTGCCGGCCTCTCGGCTTCTTATTGTAAGAGGTAGTGTAAGGAAGCAAAGTATGTGTGCGAGCCCAAGTCACTGCTTTTGTAAAGGGAAAGGCAGCACCTAAAAATAATAATGCTGCAAGTAGATACTAGGTTAGGAAGCCTTGAAATAGACATTGTGGGACCCACTGTACTATATTTTCCCTATTTTATGTTATCCCATATCTGGGTCATAATCAAATACCCAGAATAAGTTTTTGCCTTTGGAGAACCACATGTAGGTCGGCCACTTTCCACCGGGATGTGGATTGCTCCTGGGAACAAATGCACCACAGCAGGCTGAAGCCCATAGTACATTTGGAAGTGGGAGACAAAAGGAACTGGATGCTGGGCTAATGCTCTTGACCCTCATTTAGAATATGAGAAGTTCAGGAAGTCCACAGAAATCTCCCAGTAGCACTTCTGAAATGCCCACCCTCCCCTCAGGACCTAGTAAGCTTCTCAAACTGACATGACATATGTTTGCACACAGCATGCTGGACCCCTGCCTTTTCTACCTCTTCATTTCCACACCACACTTATCACATTGTTTCAGCTTCATAGCCCTGGCCTCGTACATACATTCAACTCTCAATTACCCTCACCAATGAAGGGGAGACTTAGTGCAGATAATTGAAATTGGTGAATAATCTGCTCTACTGGGCTGCAGCCAGCTCCTCCTACCAAGGCTGCATTTTATTTTTTATTTATTTTTTTTGTGGGGAGTGAAGGCAGAACCTCTGTTACAGGTCAGAGCCTCTGCTAAAAAAAGTCTTTTCTCCCACCACTCTGGTAGAGGAAGGTCAAGTCCGTGCTGCCTTAACTCTTCCAAAGCCTTCCCACAATCGTTACATGTCACAAGTCCCCAAGACCTTTATCTAGACTGCAAACTCTTGGTGCTGCAGAGTCAATAAAGAGCTGGGCAAGTTAACATCCACTGCACATTCCAATCTCTGTGTCACTCTCAGCAAACATGACTTAATTCAACTAAGAAATGGAAGCATGGTCAAGCGTGCCTCCTCTTTCCTGCTTTGTGTTTTTATTTTCCTATCTCAGGGTTGGTGTCTAGGGCATTTGTTTCCTGTAAAGTGCCAAAAGGTGCTGTTCAGGTTTTAATAAGTGTCCCCAGCATTCTCCGGACAGGATCATCTGTCGTAAAAGCTTCAGGGTGGCGATGCGTCTCAGAAGGAAAGATGGCTGATAGGAAGTCGTCGATTAGAGACTCACGCTTCAGTCAAGTGGTTCTGCCAGGATCTTAAACCTGGAGACAAAGCTCAGTCTACTGGAAAGCTCATCGCAGCCCTGACACTGAGCTCCATCAGAAGCTGTTTTCTGCTCCCCAGCTACCCTGTCTCCAGGGCTGGACTTCCCCTCTTTTCTCATCGCCATTCGACTTCACTTCCAAACATCCTTGCCTTTCATTTTCCCCTGCTCTTCTTCGGGACATTACCTGTCAGCTACTTCCCTGGTTCTCATTTCCTGTGCCCGCTCTTTCTTTTATAAAACATCTCCCCTCCTTAATTCCCTCCAAAAATTTTCTTTTGAATACTTTCCTTAACTCCCCACCCCATATTCTCACTTTCCTCACTCCCCTCTGCCCTAGCATCTTGCATTCTGATGAGATGCCATATGTATAACAAGGGAGACAGATGCTTTGCTGTTAAACTAAAGGGCTTTTTAATCTACCAGAACAGAAACCATGAGCTTTCTTTTTGTTTGGGGACATCAGCAATTCATGGCAAAGGGCTAAGGAATACAAATGAGGGGTTTTTTCTTCAAGCAGCATGGAGTCTCAGCATGTCTCTCCTTGTTTTACTTGGTCTGCAAAGTAAAAATCTGCACATGTGATGGATTCATAAACGCCATTAATGACACATAGATCTCTGTAGACACACTGCATTCACGGGTAGGGGCAGCAGGATTAGGTCTGCAATTGTCAATGCATTTTACCTATGATCCATCTACATATGCTATTCAAAGTCTGTGACTATCAGCAGTGCTGATTTTGATGGGTGTTTCTCAGTAGCGATTCATCTTGTATTGAAATGGTAAATGTTTTTTTTTTCTTTGTAGCATCCTGTTTGTAAGCAGGCATGCCCTTTGGATAGACAGCAAAAGCCCACAGACAGTGTCACGGGCCACATGGCCACAAAATGCCTGTAGTGTAAGCTTTTATACAATAGGATTCTCCTGGGGCTAGCTCAGATCCAGGAGTGAAAATGATGAGAAGAGCCCATGATTTTAGTGCAAGGGCAGCTAGACAGCAAATACCTGGATCCCAGAGTTTGCCTGTAGAGTAGACTTTGCAGTAGAAGTCAGCCTCTGTTTCTCCTTGGGGTAAGACAATGCATGTGCCACCGTGGGGTGGGGGGGAGCACTGCTGCCTGTCCATCAGTTGACAGGAGCATCTTTAGGATGAGGCTGCCATGGAGGCAAAGGTGTCCGTGCCACACCAGGACCCTTCGTATGGTGATATGGTGTGTATCAGTCAGTGTGGCTCCAGAGGAAATTTAGCTAGTTGACATTTCAGGGGCCTGTCCACAGTTCTGGGCCTGTTGTTTCGGCAAATATGTTTGATAGTTTCATCCTCCCTGATCGACCCTGTCCTGATCATTTCAGAATGTCAGAAGTCTGCTGGTTCCTGTCTTGTTTCTCTCTGCTGTGTCTCTGCCTCTGACATTTGCATTCGCTAATGCAGAAACTTCCACTAGAATTGTCAGGAACAGCCGTCTGCCCCCAAGACCTTGCCTGCTGGAACCCACAGTGTCACGAAGGACCCTCTGTGTGAAATGTGCAGTGCTGTGTGTGAGGAAAACATATGGACTACATCGTGGTGTGAAGTTTTTCTAATTTGCACAAAATTTTCACAAACCTTAGAAAAAGGGTTCATTCCGTGCTAACCTCTTACTGCCTAAAATTGGGAATTCTTACCAAACAAACCGCGGTCCTGACTCTCTAAATCTGATCGCATGGTTCTTGATTGTACACTCTTAACCTGGCTTCTTTACTTTGCACTTGGCAGTAACAGTAACAGTGCTTTTGTGGTTGTATTGTTTTGCACTGTGTGAATTCCCCTAAAATTTCCACAAAGGGAAACCAAACACATAGTTGCCTCCGTGTTTGACTGAAGTGAACACTGAGGAATCCTGGAGGACTGGGCCTTTCCCCAGTGAGACACTAGAAGAAACTGAATAGGCAAGCACATACCTTTTCTTATTTTTTTTTTTCCCTAAAAGGGGAGAAAAAAGTTGGCCTTTTTCACATGGGTGGAATTTTATACTCTCTCAAACTGAGTGCTGTGGGACTCAGGCAGAAAGACCACCTGTTATGGAGGTTAGCTAGGTCAGGAGCTAATTCTCGGCTGTTCAAACAAATCAGCATCAACACCGCAGGTCACCCCTTCTACCTGCGCTTTGTGTTCAAAGCACCCTGCTAGGCGGTCAACCCATTTACCCCCTTTAATTGAGCAGACCTGGCCTTTCCCTGCTTGTGGCTTTATTTATTTATTTTTGGGGGGCATGTTATTGCTACAGTAAACAATTAACACTGTTAAAAAAAAAAAAAGGATGTCTGCTCCGGAAGCCTAATTCCTTACCAATGAGGGAGCTATGTAAGGGGAGTCTGTTGGGCTCAGACTGGCCAGGATTGCACAAAGATAGGGGGGACCACGGCCCCGCCCTTGTGCACCTTGGCAAAGCATGCCGCATGGTGGGAGTTTTCATGATTGTGTCTCTCAGGAAGAATACTCTCTGGTCAGTCCGAAGGCCCTGGAGATCGCTCCTTCTAAGAGCAGCGTCTGTTATACGGAAATGCTCAGCTGAATGTGCCTGGTCCTTCATTCACAACAGGGAGGCCTGGGAAGCCGGCCTGCCTAGCAGGCATCAGAGAGGCACCCTTGCCCCTGCTCCCAGGGAGCCAGCCATCTCCCTAAGGAGCAGAACCACTGAGTGCCAGGATCCTGGGACTAAACTATGTTGATGGCTTTGAATTAGCTGTCTCCTCACTGGTCCTCTGCAGGAGGCAGGAAAGCTTTCTCACCCCCACACACTTCAGAACTTCTGTTCACTTTCAAGTTCCTTTTTTTTTTGTTCTTTTGTTAAGATCATTTCTCTTCAAGTCTTTCAAAGCTTCTTTGAGGCTTCTCGGAGACACAAAGCACTTCTTTTGGATTGTGTTCCTGGTATTTCAAGGAGGTGGCTGAGAATCAGATCTGTGTATCTGTGTGCACGTGGCTCCCCGCATGGGGAGGGTGCGCACAGGCCAGCAAGAGCGTAGGGGCACGACTGATTGATCCAGGGCGGAAAACCTGCGCAGTGCGTAAGGCGAGATTTGTTTTCATTCTTGACCTGGACTTGTTTGTCTTTGTAACCTTATAGAAGTTTCACCACCGATCTTCTCTGTGAGGTCAGGATAACATATTGCTCAGGTAGCTTCATTTCTTCACAGATCAAAGGACTACACAGCTTCCCTGTTTGGGTTTTCACGTGACCTGCTCTGTCAGTACGTCCGGTCTAAGTACATAAGGCTTGAATATTCCTTGGATCTTTAACACACTAGTTTCAGGGTAGAAAGCTGCTACGTGGGAGGCAGCAAGAGTGTAGGGCTCGGAGGAGCCTGATTTCCGTAACTCTAGCGTTACCATTAAGTGGTGGTTGTAGTACTACCCTCTGTTTGGGGTTCTCAAGAGATTGAATGAGCAGATCCAAGAAAGTAGCCTGTAGAAGAGTCTGGCATCTCAGTATTGCTCGTACATGAGTGACAATGTCAACTTAGATCCAGCCTCCCAAGTCTCTGCCGCCCTCCCAACCTCAGGGCACCAAGATCTTTTTAACACTGCTTTTTCTGCTGCTCAGAGAGGATACTCTCCCATTGTCTATGCCTTTTGTCTCAGTGTCACTGCATGTTAAACTTTACCTCTTGTTTCAGGTACCACCCACAGGATGACCATTTATAACCATTTGAATTCAAACTACTTCTGCTCTCCTGTTTTCCTCTGTCTTAGTGCCCTCTTTATTGTTTGTTATGCTTACTGAAATTTGAAATTACTGCTTGTGTGCATTGTCTCTCCAGGAGGCTGATTTCATTGTGGGAGTTGACAGTGACTATCTTATTCATTCTTTCAGTTTTTAGTAGTTTAGGATTTCATTTATGCCAAACACTCTGCTGTACTGAGCATACCATGAAGTGAACAAATAAATGCCTGCCTTCATGGGGCATACAGTCTAGTGGGGAGCATAAAAAAATAAACTAAGACAGGAAAATATGAACTCTGGCAAATAGAGAACAATGAAGCGGGGGGTTGCCACTTTAGATGGAATCATTAGAGAAGGTGTCAAAGTGGGTAGGTATGGGTGGGCATGGGTAAGTGGGTGAGTGTAGATGGGTTCAGGAAAAGAGCAGAAAACATAAAGATCCTGAGGTGGGAACTTTCCTGGTGTCTTTGCAGATAGAAGGGGATCTTTGAGGTGCAGTACAGCAAGTGAGGGGGGATTCAGAGGAGACAGGTCTAAAAGGAGCCTGAGGACCACAGGTGGCATTTTGACTCTGAATGGCCTGAGATATTCTAGAAGAGCAAAGAATAGAAGACTTGGGTTTTAACTGGATTATTTTGACTGTGGAGTTGCGAATAGCTTGAAGAAAGCTAAGGGCAAAAGTAGAGACCAATTAGGAGACTTTCAAGAATTCAGAGATAAAGGAAACTTAGTAAGTGATTGCAAATGAATAAATGTGTTTGTGCAGGCTATTAGCAGACTATGAGTCTCCAGGTGGTTAGATTGGGCGTTGACACATCAAGGCTGTCTATTCAGAAATAATATATAGTCTGTTTCTAATTTGCAAAAGACAAAATGTTGGAGATGATGGATAAAGCCAGACAGAGTTACGGTATGAGACATCCATCTGGTATTCCTGTAAAGCAATGCCTTGCTTTTGATCTGGGAAACATGTATTTCCTTCTCCTTCATCACCTAGCTGCAAAATGAACATCATTTTTAGTACACAGGAAAAATAGTGAGACAGAAGTGGTTAAGAAAGAACATGAAATTTCTATCAACACATAGACTGTCAGGAAGAGACATATGTCATCAGAGTTCTAACTCAGATAAACTCGTCTTTATCTGAGTTCCAAGGAGAAGGAGTCCAAGGAGAAGTTGTGTGTGTGTGTGTTTGTATGTAATACATGAAATATATTATTATCTTTACCAGTTTTAAATAGCTTTGCAAGCTTCACAAAAATTTGCTAAATACTTAACTAATAGCAAAACAACTTTAATCAGTAATTACAACTTCAAGAATAACTTGGTCTTTAAGATTTCTACATTATAAATCTGCCTTAAAATAAGTATTACTGACTGGAAAAGATGTCATTTGATCTGTTGTAAAAAGGTCTTAGAGTTTCATAAAATCAGGTACTAAATATACCAATTTATGCTCAAGGGAAAAAATGATGGACAAAATAAATGCAGTTCTTTAATTAATGGCAACAGTTCTATGACAACATTAATATATCCTGCCATTGTGTCCAGACTTCCTCACTTTCAGTTTTCCCTGGACACAGGAGAAGAACATCATTGGGAAGTATGTTGCGTGGGAGGGGTTGAGGAGGGAGTGAGTGCCAGGTGTCCCCTCAACATTGATTACCAAAGAGTCAGTTGAATCTAATCTGTGCTCCTGCTTCTCAGAGTTTGAAACTTTCATCTTTGGATTAGAGTGCATCACTCTGGGCTGAAAACCATCTGAAAAACTTGTTCCCAACAACATTAGGAAGAAAAAAAAAAAGTGAAGAGCAAAGTTGAGCCTTTAAACTCTGAATATCAGAGCAAATTTCCTACTTTGAAATGTACCTTTTTCATTTATAGATTGAGCACTGCCAAGATGACGCTTCATGGCACATTGGGTCACAGATAGAGCCAATCTTACCCCAGTAATCCAACAATTTTCATGAACCCAGTCCTGCTCTACAGAGGAATATTTCCTTGAGCTTCCCTATTCTCGTTTATTTTCCTCGGCCTTGGTGCCCGTTTTCCACAAGACAGAGAAAAGCAGTAAGAATGTTCTCTTCGGAAATGATTGAGCGCTGCTCCAATGTTGATGATGTTCCTGCTGAGCCCTCGTATGTCTTACGTCTCCCAAATGGACATATAAAACATAATATATAGTTCTGTTGTCTCTTTCCAAAGCCTGAACTTGCAGAATATTTCTGGGGGTAAGCATCACAGGTCAGGATTCAGCCACATCTCTGGCTAGTGCACGGTATTTAAAGAACTGAAAGAGCAGATGGGTGTAGGGGAAATCATGCCTAAAGGGGGAAACACAGTAAAACAAGAGAGCGGCATGAAATGGGCATGTGGGCATTGGGAACGAGCAGCTAGGGAGAAGGGAGGTGGGGAAAGTGGTAGAGATTTTTTTTTTTTTTTTTACTATTTGCCTTTTTCACTACTCAACACTTTCTGAAAGCATTAATGTACTGAATCAAGTACTGAGCTGTTTCTGTAAGAGGAAAATACAAATAAATGGCACCATAAAGGTGAAGGAAGGTTTTTAAAGCACAGAAAGGCAGGGATAAAACAACATAGCCGTTTGGAAGGCAACCAGATGGAAAGACACAGGCAGATTTGAGGGAGAGAGAAGTAGAGTGAGAGAGACTCAAGGAAATAGGAAGAGGGAGTTCCGAAAGAAGCAGCAGATAGAAAAATACACGAGGGACAGAGGTGCTTATGACAGCTGGGAAGAGCTTGAGAAAGGTCACGTATGCCCTCTGGGCTCCCGGTTACACAAGAGCTGCAGCGGACTGTCATGGCAAATAAACAAGAGAGAGTGGGGTGGAATACAATTTATAGCTCGCTTGTCATCACGGAAGAGAGTGCAGATGAATTGTGCATCCCTCTCCAGCCATCAGGATGGGTAGGGGAACATGCCTTGGTCTGTTAGCAAGCAGCAAAGGGAAGAGGACATTTTCAGGCTTCCCTGGGAGGTCTGAGCCATGTTGCACTGCCTGCCTTCTGCCATTCGGACTTCGGTGTTTGGGCAGAGTTTGCTGGTGTTCTTTGAAAAGTGCAAGAATGAGGCCGCACCGTGGCTCACTTGGTTAATTCTCCGCCTACAGTGCCGGCATCCCAAATGGGCATCAGGTTCTAGTTCTGGTTGCTCCTCTTCCAGTCCAGCTCTCTGCTTAGGCCCCCTCCACCCACGTGGGAGACCAGGAAGAAGCTCCTGGCTCCTGGCTTCGGATCAGTGTAGCTCTGGCCGTGGCAGCCATTTGCGGGGTGAACCAACGGAAGGAAGAGCTTTCTCTCTGTCTCTCTCTCTCTCTCTCACTAACTCTGTCAAATAATAAAAAAAAGTGCAAGAATTTCCTAACTGAAGCCTATGGTGTTAGGGGTTATCACACACACACACACACACACACACACACACATACACACACACACACGGTTTACATTTTCCGAAGAAGAGGTAACTTTGCAACAAACTTTTATGTGATTAATTAGTTTTCATTTCATTTGAAAAGCAGAGAGACACAGGGACATCTTCCATTCACTGGTTCACTCCCCAAATGCCCAGCCAGGGCCTGGGCTCTTTGGAAGCCAGGAGCCTGGAACTCAACCCAAGTCTTCCATGTGGGTGGCAGGAGCCCCACTACTGCAGCTGCACCTGCTGCCTCCTGGAGTGCCCATTAGCGGAGGATGGTGTGGAGGCACAGCAGCCGAGATTCAACCCCAGCGGTCTGATGTGGGATACAGGTTAATTGTAGCAGGTCTTAACCACTGTGCCCAACACTGGCCCCATTCAGCAGATATTGAATCCCTACAAAAAAAAAAAAGTGTGGTTAAACAAGAGAACTGAGAACTTTGGTTATGGATTTTCTGTATCTCCGTCAGAAACTAGCACATTTCAATGAAATCTTGGATATGGAAAAAGTGCACGCTTGTGTAGAAATCAACAGCAGAGGGTGACAGTCAACATAGCTGAATTGTTTGCATTTTACCTCAGGTGCTCAGTGTCTGATTTCCACACACTGTGGAGAAAACCCGATTCTCATCCTGGAAGAGAACCCAGAATTCCTAAATAACACTTTGATGTGTAAGTGGGTCTGTCTACCTAGTCTATACTGTGCTTAGGAGGAATATGATTTAGGATCTTATCTGTTAAACTTGGTCACATCTTTGGCAGCATGCCTGGTGCCAGAGCTGTGGCTTAGACCACCACGATTTGATAGGATATCGTATTCTGTTTAAGAGTCTGTGAAATACTGCCCATTGTCCTACAGAGGAATAATGGACTGGAAATAAACATTAATTGTTCCTCAAAGCTAATGCATTTGAACTTCTGAAAATCAAAGGAACAGAATTATCGTGGGACTGTGAGGAAATATAACAAATTGTGTTCCAATGTGAGTTCTTGTGCTTTGTGAAAAATGGAAGTAGTTGCGAGGGGGTCAGCTTGTCTGATTGCTTGGCTTGAGGTATAGGTTGGGGGAGTCTAGAGCTTTGTGTCTTAGTGTTGTCTTCAAGTATTGATTTGTAGATTTAAAAATCTGTGTGTTCTGTAAATGACAGCAAAACCCAGGAAACGGTCCAACCAGGCTGTCCTTTTAATCAGTAGGCCCTGGGCACATAATAAATGCCTTCAGCTTAGTTATAGGATCTTCCCTGTGAAGCAAGGGGAGTCATGGGGCAGCAAGGATTGTCCCTGTTATGGTGTTCTCCCATTCCACTGGCTGCTTATCATACTCAACATTATCTCGGTGCTTTCTCAACTCAGGATTGCCTGGAAATCAGAACAGTTACATTTTCCCCTTTGCTTCCTTCCAAGGTTTCAGTATTCCAGTGTCTAACTGGGTGCATGTGCACACACGTACTCTCAAACACACAGAGACGATGTATACTGATGCAGTAAAGGGAATATGTGGAGAATGTAAAGTGTTTTCCTTTAAGCACTGCTGGTATAATATGTGTGTGTGTGTGTGTGTGTGTGTGTGTGTGTGTGTGTATTAAAGAGAGAGAGAAACATGAGCCACTGGTTGATTATGTGCCAATTGAAAAAAACCATGGGCTTCACACATGGTAGAGTGTAATATCTATGTATATACAAAATATATCAGACATCTTCAGGAAATTGAAAGAAATTCTGAAAAATTTTCAAGCTACAGTGCCTAGGATAGATAATTTTCTAGATACTCATTTAGATATCTGCTTGACTTTCAGCTCCCGTCAATGAGGGTCATTCTTGGGACCTGTTTTGAGTGTGTGTGTGTGTGTGAAGCACAACTAAGGTGTCCACATTTTACTGCTGTGTAGATGTTGTGTGTTAAAAGTCAAAAGGCCATTCAAGGATCCTCTAACTGTCAGGGCTGTGTGAAGCTGGAAAGGATTGGAATGATAAAGCCCGAATGGCAGCACTCATCCTTTTATCCTGCTTATCTGCTCCTGTGAGACAGACTTGTCACTATATATTTTTTCATAAACAGTGCAAACTCCTTCATTTCCTTTATCAGTGGTATATCTAAGATGATTATTCGTGTGAACAATTCATGCAACGTCCAAGTTCTCCAATTCAAATGATGCACAAGCCTGCACAGCTTCCCTTCTACTCTCATTCTTTGAATGAATTCTATATCCTTGGAATTCTGTTGCAGACATGGGACACAATTTCTGTGGAGGCAAGCATAAGCTGTTTTCCTTTGACTTTGAAATGTTCATTTTGCTTTGCTAAAAACCTACCAGTTAATGGAGATACAGGAATGGAGAGGATAAATGTGGAAGGCAAAAAAAAAAAAATACAGACAGGAAGAAGAGACTTTTTTTGTGTGTGCCAGCAGCAAGCAGCAGCGTAGAGAAAACGAAGACAGCTACAGCTGCAACAAGAAAGAACAAGTCAACAGGACTTGTGTAAAAATAGGGAGAAATGGATAGCGAGGAGGACAGAGAAGGTGAGAAGACAACCAAAATGCAAAAAGCAAACTGAGTTGGGCACGTGTGCCTGGAAGAGAAACAGTGCGGAGGACAGAGGGGAGAGGAATACTGAAAAGATGCTGTGCCATTAAATATGGTTACGTGGAGGTTAGAGATCAGTTAAATGAAACAGTTTATTGTTGGAAAACAATTAAAATCAGTAGTAAGAAACAATAGAAGATGAGCTAGATTAATCTGCAGGGAGCTGGAAAATATGTAAGTATAACACCCATTACAGAGTCATCATATAAATCAACCTCCTTCCTTTATCTCCCCCTCAACCCACCTACCACATCTCACTCCACATCCCTCTCCACACAAGCAGCACATATTTTGACTTCTTACTTTGTACCTTTCTCATGTAACTTTTTGTAGAAAAAAAGAGAAATAGCGTGTTTAGAAACATCCATTTACCTTAGGGAAACGCCAATTTCAGTTCCTATTTAAAATATCACCTGTGTGAGCCCTTTTGACAGTTATCTAACCTATAATGACAGGTTACGGACTTCAGAAAAGAAACAGTGACTGCAGGTTTATTTATTCTACATGCCACATACTCATAAATAAATAACTACTTATGGAAACTCATTCCTTTGCTATTGTTTACCCGTCACTCAAGCTTATCTTTCTGGAATTGACTGTAATGTCAAAAAGCCACAGCTTTATTAATTTGATGCCTGAGGATTTGGTAGAAGAAAGGCTAGAAAGGGAGGGGGTTTTGTAATGTATTAAATCTGGAAAAACCTATCCTTGTTAGGCTGGGAAGGCCTGAGATGCATTAGCACCACCGCCTGGCTTTCCTGGGTCCACATTTTGGGGTGTGCACCAGTGGGACACTCAGTGATAACAAGATCCTTGCTGACCCAGGGACTGTACCTCTACTACACGGCTACACTGAGAGGTTGCAGGGAGAGAAAGAGCAAGCACCCAGCCCTTGGGTGGGAATGGATGTATGAAAGTACATTTTCCATTGTCCTCCATGTGAGGGTAGAAGTAGGTAGGCTCTCTGAATCTACTCGAGACTTTCTTTTTCCTCTAGATGAGACTTCAACAAAACTAATGTCTTGGAGCTAAGTGAGGAAAAAGCTTGTATCTTTCCCATGGGTCATTGGGTGGTTTTGTAATGCATGAGGGTACTTCAAAAAAGTTCACGCAAGAAAGGAATTAACAGATACATTCACTTTGGTGCAGAAGAATTGAAATCAATGCTTGTTTCCCCTAACGTTCATTTTCCATGAACTTTTTGAAAGCTCTTCATATTACTACCACCATTGTTTTCTCCATAAGGTGTTTTTAACTGAAGTGTCTCCCTTAGAATATACTGATTAATCTTTTTCTACTTAATAATATACTAAGAGTTTTTGTGAGTATTTTGTCATCTTGTATACTAGCCACAAGCATCTATGGAAAGTTTTGCTCTCTGACCCAGGAGACTAGGGGCATGTGTGTAAGTGTGTGTGTGTGTATGTGTTTGTGTTTGAGTGAGTGTGTAGGTAAATGATAAGAGTTTGCTTGCATATATATATAATCCTGGAAGGAATTGTGGAGTGTGGGGGAAGTCTGGCTTTCCCAGATACCTGTGTCAGCTTGGCTACAAGAAGCTATGATTCTTTATCAGTAAATGGGACAGACAGAAACAGCTACTTTATATTGTCTCTCAGAAAAGGCCCTGTCCCTGAGATGGCAGCTCCGGATGTTGTGAGTGGCTGCAGTGCCCTGAGGAAGAGCTCTGCTTTCTGCATAGACAGGAGCCAGTGTTCCCGTACACAGGAGCCTAATGCCTTGGCCTTTCTCAGGTAGCTCTCACCCCATCCCAGGTGAAGCTGTTCCCTCCCATCCAACACTGTCAGCATGTCTGTCTTAGTAAGTTATGAACACAGGAACTCAAAAATAAGGTATTTGGGCTCCTAGCAATCACATAAACCTATGGTAATATTTAATTTACAAATTAGGAACAGTAAGAGACTAAAAAAAGTAATAATAAAATAGAACTGTTGAAACAACACAGTGATAAAAATGTCGGTGTCACTACTCTTGTACTTTGGGGCCATTATCAAGTAAAATGAAGGTTATTTATACACAGCAGTATGAACTCAGACAGCCAAAATGATAATCAAAGTAGCTACTAAATTGAATCATGGGTGGGTAGTATTCATAGCAAGGATACAGTGGATCAAGGGATGATTGATATCCTAAATGAGATGTAACAAGATGGTACATCATACTACTCAGAGCGGTATACAATTTAAAACATACAGATTTATGTTGTAGTTTTATTTGTAGAATTTTCTATTGGATATTTTGGGATCACAAATGACCACAGATGAGTGAAACTGCATAATGTAAAATCATTTATAAGCAGGGACAACTGTACTGTGGTTTTTCTCAGGGTTATTGAAATAAGGGGACTATTACCAAACTAAACTCCTGAACAATATTATGGAAAAATCAAATTTAGCAGTCAGCAGTCAGAGGGATAAGTCATAGGTAAAAATAGAAAATAACTTCAAAAGATAGTCAAGAAAGGAGATTCTGAGTTACAGATGGCTACAAGGAAGCATTTTATAATATGCATATTCTGTAAACTTTTTGAAGATCCTTTATATATATAATTTCAAAAATACTTTGTACCTAAATAAACATCTGTTAATTCCATTTCCAGTTTTTGAAGTATTCTCTTATATTTCTGGTTAGAAGTTAACTATACAAATCAGAAAGCCAGATTCAGGTGTACTGTGGGTATAGCATGTATTATCATCACCCCAGTACTTATCTTCAGGATTGTGTTAAGTAGTCCTTGTTGGAGTGGAGTACTAGTTTTTAACCATTGTACTTATTGTGTGACCTTGTAGAAACCTCAGTTTGTCTCAGCTAGTAAAAGTATGACTGATGGCAGTATTGTCCATCCCACAGAGACAACTCTAGAACTAAATGCATAATAACGTGAGTTAAATTCTGAGATGGGAAATAATAATGCAAAGCATATAGATCTTTCAGAGATCGGCACCACATAAACTTCACATAGGATTGGAAACTTGTCTTGTCCCCTTTTCCTTGTAATTTATTCTTCATACACTCCTATTTTATGGAAGCCCATAAAGTGTTTGGAGGATATACAATTTGTATGAAAAAGGCTATAGAAAAGAAAGATGATTCATTCTAAACATATATAACCTGCAAGCCTTTTTTCTTCTCTCCCAGTATGTTGCAAGGGAGAAAAGCGATCCTTACCTGATATACAGTCTTGGACTCTGAAGTCAATGGGCAGGGTGCACAGGCATCTATGGCCAATTTATGGTTCATTGTTTGTGTATTAATTTGGAAAATATTTTCTCATGGTTTGTGGTGGGCAGTCTCAAGTCAGTTGCAGTGCCACTACTGGCAAAAATGAAAGACTGAATCATGTCTCTTGGGAAGGTTAATTGGAAGAGACCCTGCCTTGGATCATTCTCTGATCAAATGTTAAGGGGTGAGCCTTAAGAGGCTGTCTGGGTAAAGGATGCCATGAACCTATCTTATCACCCCCCCCCAAGGTCACATTCTACCCTAACGATGCGCAGTCTCAGGCTCCAATGTAGAGTGCTGGTGTGAAATGGCCTCAGTGTGGTCTGAACTTGGAACTTTTTCTAATTAAATTTTGAAGTGTTTAGTGTGTTTTCATTTTGGTTTTCTAATTTGATAGGTCTCATTGGTGTCATTACTATGGATTTCTTAAACCATTGCTTCGGTTATTAATTTCTCAATTGTCCTGGGCCAAGTTGTAACGCTTTGATGTACACATAATAGAGAAGAGAACTAGAGAAATTATCCAGAGAATTTAAGGGGGAGAGGCATACTTGTATGAAAACACTTCTGTTTGAGCCCAAATTGTGTGATTTACCTAAATCTCCAAAGTGGGGCATTGACCCTTTACTTCTCTGAAGGCAGTCACACCTTGGACTTTGCAAAACTGAGTCTAATTCTAATGATTTAGGGGATAGCTGGGAGCAGGAGGGGTTTACAGTTTCAAGATTGCTGTTCATTTTTTTAATCTGAGCAAACCTTCTCATGTCAGGAAGGTCGGTCACATCTATAGAGCATTCCCCATTAAAATCCCAAAGAAACCATCATTAGCCCAATTCTTGCACTTAGCTCCTCAGGACACTGCAGCAGAGGCGGGGTAGATAAGTTACCCTGCTGATATAAATCCTCAAAGAGCTCCCCTTCATAATTTATGACAAACAGAATCCTGCATCTAGACAGCAGAAAATTGAGCTGAATATTGCATATGAAAATCTGTCTGATGTGCTAAGTCTTAAAAGCGTTTGTAGTAGATTTCCTTATTATCTCAAGGAATACATTTGGATAGATACTGGAGCACACCCATAGAAGAAACCTGGAGAACAGAAGCAAATGTTCTCTCACGTTGTTTCTAGGTCAGTGCATTCTTGGTTCCAGTTGAGGCCACCAGGATCATTGTTGTCTATTAATTCCTTAATGAGAGAAAAGAATTCCCATTGCTTTTGATGGAGTAATTATTCCACCCAACTCGGGTCACTGGTTGGGAGTGAGAGCCAACCCCATCTACCCGCCCCTGTGGACCTCTCCTATACAGTGTATGTAGATGCTGTTGTTGAGGGAAAGGCTGATAACGGGTCTATATGTGTGAGAATTCTAGAACAGCTGTCCTAAGTGAGCTGTGCCTCATTTGGTGACGTGAAGAGCCAGTAAAGGGGATTCTATAGAAATAACATCTTAATGTAACCAGAGCCTGGGGATGAGTGAAAACAGTTTATACATCTTTGTATTATTTAGTAGCGGGTGGTAATCATTGGAGAATCTTAGTATAAACATGTGTTGAAGTCTTATTGTAGGGGCCAGCCCTGTAGCATGGTGGGTAAAGCTGCTGCCTACAGGCTAGCATCCCATAGGGGAGCCTAGTGGAGTCCTGGCTGCTCCACTTCAGATCCAGCTCCCTGCTAATGTGCCTGGGAAAGCAGTGGAGGATTATCCAAGTGCTTGGGCCCCTGCACCCATGTGGGAGACCCAGAAGAAGCTCCTGGTCCCTGGCTTCAACCTGGCCCAGCCCTGGCCTTTGTGGCCATCTGGGGATTGTGGCCATCTTCCAGCAGATGGAAGACTCTCTCTCTCTTCTCTCTCTGTAACTCTGACTTCAAATAAATAAATAAATAAATGCTAAAAAAAGCCTTATTTGATAATAACTAAGTATGTGCACATTAACTTATTATTTATACTGCTAAAGATAAAAATCTTGGCCGGCGCGTGGCTCACTTGGCTAATCCTCCGCCTGCGGCACTGGCACCCCAGGTTCTAAACCTGGTTGGGGCACCATATTCTGTCCCAGTTGCTTGCTCCTCTTCCAGTCCAGCTCTCTGCTGTGGTCTGGGAAGGCAATGGAGGATGGCCCAAGTGCTTGGGCCCTGCACCCGCATGGGAGACCAGGAAGAAGCACCTGGCTCCTGGCTTCGGATCAGCGCAGCGTGCCAGCCGCGGCAGCCATTGGAGGGTGAACCAACGGAAAGGAAGACCTTTCTCTCTGTCTCTCTCTCTCTCACTGTCTAACTCTGCCTGTCAAAAAAAAGATAAAAATGTTATTCAGATATTCTAAATAAAGGTGATATAATATGAAATGTCAAATGTATTCAGCTTCAACTAGCAGAGTCATACCACATATAGTTAATGAACTTTCACATATTTTTTAAAAATTTATTTATTTGAAAGTCAGTGTTACAGATAGAGGGAGATACACAGAGAGAAAGAAATCTTCCATTGGCTGGTTCACTCCCCCAAATGGTTGCTTCAGCTAGGAGAGGGCCAGACCAAAGCCAGGAGCTTCATCTGGGTCTCCTACCCATCTGGGTGTCAGAGTCTCAAACACTTGGACCATCCTCTTCTGCTTTCCTCAGGCCGTTAACAGGGAGCTGGATTGGAAATGGAGCAGCTGGTACATGATCTGGCACCTCTAGGGATGGTGGCTTTGCAGGCAGCAGCTTTATCTGCTACGCCACAGTGCTGGCCCCGTATGCTTCTATCTTATTACACTCACATTGCCATCAATGGACCTTGCATAGGTCAAAAGACAGTTTAGTCAGTGGTAAATTGGCAGAACCCATAAGACTCTCTACTAAGTACTAGAAAGCTAATGGGTAGCACCACTGCATTTATCATAGGCTTATAGCACAAAATACACAGCACATTTGCAGATAGGCAGCTTTTCCATTTCTCTTCCTGCATTTATAAATCTGACGTACTATGACGTTCTGAGGTGTATATACGTGGTGGGATGGTTAAATCTAACTAACACATGTGTTATCTCATATAGTTACTGGTTGTTGTTTTTCATGGGTTTTTGTTTGTTTTGGTTAGAGCATACAACATCCACTCCTTTCTTTTTTTTTTCAAGACTACAGCAATCATTAAGTACAATCACATAGGTGTGTAATAGATCTCTTGAAATTTCTTTTTGCTATTTGAGTGCAGTGATGTATTCTTTTGCCAAATGTATTCCTTTTTTTTTCTGCTAACCACTCCAACCCCAGATAACCACTATCATACTCATTATTTTTTTAAGATCAACTTTTAAAAATTTTTTTATTTATATAAAGGGAACAGATTTCATGTATTTCATATATACAGTTTTAAGAGTTTAATGATACTTTCCATTTTACCTTCCCTCACTCTTACATTCCTTCTTCTTTTCTTACTTTTCTTTTAATCTTCACAGTGGCATACCTTCAATTTATTTCACAATCACAAGCCTAACCCACCACCAAAGAATGCAACAAGTAGCCAGCAGAAAAACCACTGTTCCTTGAGAGTGTAGACAGGGGTGTAAACAATAATCAAATCTCAAAATGTCAATTTTGTTCATGTACATTACATTTTTTTTGCATTCTATATGTTAGCACAAATCAGGGAAAACATGATATTTGTCTTTTTTGGTACTGGCTTATTCACTAAGCAAATGATCTCCAGTTGCATCCATTTTATTCTGCATATGGGTGATGTCATGGTATTTATCTTTCTGTGCCTGGCTTATTTCACTTAGCATAATGTTCTCTAGATTCATCAAGGTGGCTTAAAATGGCAACATTTTTGTCTCTTGACTGAATAGTAATCCATTGTGCATATGAGTATATATTATATGTTCTTTATCCATTATTCTATTGGTGGAAACTAGGGTTGATGGAAACTTAGGTTGATTCTATCTTGGCTACTATCGAAAGTCACTGTGAGTGCAAGTGTTTCTTCAACATACTTATTTCATTTACTGTGACTACACACACACTGTAGTGGAATTGATAGATTACGTGGTAGTTCTATTAATTTTTGAGGATCCCTAGGCTCATTTTGGACATCATTAAGAACCTTGTAAGTGTCCTCAGACCCTGTGCTGGATGTTGGGAATTTGAAGATGTTGGGAATTTTAAAACACAGGCCCTTTCTCTCATCCAGAGAAACAGACATGAAAAACTTTTACTATTGAGTGGTTCAGTTGGTCAGTAAAGATTAGTAAAGATATTGTATGGCTCAGTACAACATTCCCTAAGGAATTTATTTAAACAAGTGATTTAATTTGCTACAGAATTATTCATGGTCTTTACTATGAAATTTGTCATGCTGAATCATCCAAGGTGAAGATTTCTATTGCAATGTATCTCCAAACTTATGGAGTATGGAATTATTTTCTATAAAAATTGCAAGTAACATCTTGGAAAATACCTTCCAAGACTGTAGAAAGCCTTACTAGTATAATCTCTGCCCCATTATTAGCATATTACCATAGAAATAGATGTGGTTTCCATGGGAATACATATGTTTTGTTACAGTTATTCAAAGCAAAGATATTGTATGTGCATGCCATGTAGAGTGGGCTCAAAATCAATCAGTGCCGAATGTGGAGGTATATGTCCAAGTCCAAAGTTAGACATGGAGGAAGTAGAAGGACGGATGAAGAGGACTTCACAGCAGCTGAGACTGCAGAGGTTAGCTGTCTTGCTGTCAAGGATTCACAAAGGGAGTTGAGGAAGCAGAGGAGGGAATATAGGATATTCATTCATATAGCTTCGCTGTGAAAGGAAAGAAGGGAATTCAGGAAAAGTTGGAAGTGAATATAGGGGGCCAGTGCCGTGACTCATTTGGTTAACCCTCCATCTGTGGTGTTGGCATTCCATATGGGCGTCCGGTTCTTATCCCAGCTGCTCCTCTTCCAGTCCAGCTCTCTGCTGTGGCCCGGGAAGGCAGTGGAAGATGGCTCAGGTGCTTGGACCCCCGCACCTGCATGGGAGACCAAGAGGAAGCACCTGGCTCCTGGCTTCGGTTCGGCACAGCGCCAGTGGCCATTTGGGGGGTGAACCAACGGAAGGAAGACCTTTCTCTCTGTCTCTCTCTCATTGTCTATAACTCTACCTGTCAAAAAAAAAAAAAGGAAAGTGAAGATAGGAGATTCTGAGTATACTTATATTCTGAGAGGACAGAGACAATAGAAAGGAAGAGTTTGAAGATACTGGAGAGACAGCAAAGAGAATATTCATTCAAACCTCTAACGTGTTGGTGAGGGAGGATTTGCCTTTGAAATGAATGACAACCCAACCTTCAATGCCAAATACGTTATGTTTAGACATATCTGCCATTCCTTTGTGGAGGTGATTTCACACTATGTTATTAATGTAAACTAGAAACTTCAGCCTCTTAGAAGGCGTCTTGTTTGTTGCTCGCTCTACAACTGTGTCTAAATAATGTCACTGTCACTGCCGGAATAAAGAAAATAATCACTGTTAGTTATAGATTTAGATTTGTTGATAGTCACAGATGATATTCATGGAGGCACCACAGGCTGCAAGCTGCTACATTGGGTGCTTGAAAATGGGTTAAGGGAAAAAAATAGACTTCCTTTTGATACCCATTCCAGCAATCACAGGCAATTATTACAGAAACACATAGAGCAAAAAAGAAGCTTAACATGAGAAGACAAACATATTCCTTTTAAGGAAGGATAAAGTCACAGTGTTCAGAATGTTATGCCCTAACTGTGAAATGTAGTCTAAGGAAAATATCTGAATTTATTCAGAATCAGAGTTGCATAGCTTATCTTATGAAATGCCAGTTTGCTGGATGAGGAGAGTAGATATAATTTCCTTTAAAACAGCATGCACCATATGAGAGTTAGCTTACAAACTGTGTATCTAACACTGTCATTTTTTGGTTGGGAAATTTAACCCTGTGTGGTTCAGGCATTGGGCTAATCCTTAGAGTTATTATAACTCTATAGGCAAATGCCGGGTCTATTAGAAACTTCCAATGTGGTATAAATTTTCCAAATTGAAGGATAGGGAATCCCTAAGCATTGCCATCCTATCAAATGCTGATAGGCATTTGATCAGTAAAGATATTGTATGGTCCAGTACAACATTCCCTAAGGAATTTATTAAACAGATGATTTAATTTGCTGCAGAATTTTTCATGGTCTTCACTATGAAATCTGTCATGGTGAATCATCCAAGATGAAGATTTCCTTTGCAGTGTATCTCCAAACTTATGGAGTATGGAATATTTTTCCATAAAAATTTCAAGTAACATCTTGGAAAATGTCTTCCGAGATTGTAGAAAGCCTTTCTAGTGTAATCCTTGCCCTTATATTGGCATATTACCATAGAAGTGGACATGGTTTCCATGGGAATACATGGGTGTTTGTTACAGTTATGCAAAGCAAAATAATTGTATATATACCATACTATATGAAATTGCTAGCATTTGATGAATTTTGTCCTACACATAAGTTATTGCTCCAAATTGTTTACGTAATGTCCATTGTCCTTGTAACTAGAGATTAGTGTAACAAAATGGTGATTTTTTTTCCAAAATAAAGACCTAATCTAGACTGTTAAACTCCTGTTATGAAATGTTTTCTCCATATCTGATTTTAATCATGTAAATAATGGTTCTGAGCTTTCACTTGTCACACAAAGGGATAGTGTTTATCCTTACCTTTGCAATCAGGGACTATAGGAAGTCTGCAGATGAATGAAAGCTGTTGAGATTGAAAGAAAAACAGCCACAGAAATAGCAAACAAGTGGGAATCTCAGGTGATAAGGTAGCTTCATACCAATGTCTGTTCACCCCTTCCTTGTGTCCAAGCCTGAAGAGGCTGCTCCCCTTGGCAAAGTCTCATTCTAATTCAGTTTCTCTCCACTCCCACAACAACCCACTTGAAAACATGGAAATCAGGATTCCAAGTAGAGTTAGGTTGGAGGATTCTGAAAAGTAATATTCATGATGTGGAAAACTTTGTGCTTTTTATATTCCTGAAATTCAACATTTCATATTTAACAGTAAATTGAATTTTTAAAAAATTTTTTAAAGATGTTATGTATTTGAGAGGTAGAGTTATAGACAGAGGGAGAGACAAAGGGAAAGGTCTTCTTCCACTGGTTGACTTTCTGAATGGCTGCAAAGGCCAGAGCTGCACAAATCCAAAGCCGAAATCCAGGAGCTTCTTCTGAGTCTCCCATGCAGGTGCAGGGGCCCAAGTGCTTGGGCCATCTTAAACAGCTCTCCGAGGCCATACTAGGGAGCTGGATCAGAAGAGGAGCAGCCGGGACTAGAATCAGAGCCCAATATGGGATGCCGGCGCCACAGGCAGAGTATTAACCTACTGCTCCACAGCACCAGCCCCATGATAACTTGAATTTTAAAATAAAGTGAGGCCGGCTCTGTGGCATTGCGGGTAAAGCCACCACCTGCAGTGTTTGTTTGAGTCCTGGCTGCTTCACTTCTGATCCAGCTCTCTGCTGTGGCCTGGGAAAGCAGTAGAAGATGGCCCAAGACCTTGGGCCCCTGCACCCACTTGGGAGACCCAGAGGAAGTTCCTGGCTTCTGATAGGTGCAGCTCCGGCTGTTGGGGCCATCTGGGGAGTGAGCCAGCAGATAGAAGATGTCTCTGCCTCTGCCTCTCTGTGACTCTGCCTTTCAAATAAATAAACAAATCTTAAAAAAAAAACAAAAAACAAAACTTAAAGTGATACATTCAAATACGAGATTCATTAAAGTGTTATCCAAAATGATAAATTTTTTGGATAGTTTTTTCCCTTTTGTTCTTACAGGGAGTATACATTTATTAAAACTCAGAGACTATCTTAACAGAACAAACCAGTGGCCCACTCTGTTTAGAATCCTGCCTCCAACAACAGTTAACAGTGAACGCTTCAGAGGAAGATGGAAACATTTGATAATGCTGTCTAGGCAGTGAGAAAAAGCCTCTGCCTCCTGCAGAATGAATACTAACAGATAGCAATGAAATGTGGAATGAATTTGATTTTAAGCAGGTAGCTCCACGTCCATAGTCAATGCCCTTTATTATTTTGAAATGTATTTTTGTTCAAGTCAATACAGAACCAGTGGTGCAAACCTGATCGTAAAGGAACTAAGCTATTAACACAAAGCTAAGAGATATGAATTTACAGATTTTTTTTTAGACAATTTCCATTCTCTCCAGGCCTCTGGATAGTGGATACTCTCTGTGATCTTCGCATTTTAATCTCCTAGCACAATTCAATAGAACCAGGATGTATTTATAGATTTGAATCAAATATGATTTATTCTTAAAAGCTAAGAAATAGTCACTGATTCAGCTGCCCATGTATATAAAGTCCATATATATCTATAAATAAATACATGAGGTTTATATATACATAGAAATGTGTATACACACTCGTTCATAGTATCTTAGTTTCAACATTAATTGGCCTTAGCCCTAAACATGAAGTTATTTATATTTCCTAAAACATTATTTTTAGTTGAGCATTTGTGAGTGGAAGGAAATAGGAGGAAAAGTTGGTTCCATTCATCTGTATGTGGTACAGGGATGAGAGAGCTCCTTGATTTCCATCATGAAATGCATTCACATTAATATACATCCCTAGCACTAGACAACTCAATTAACTCAAAACTCATGCATTGGGTCTGACAGACCCAGTGGTCTTTTTGGGGGATAAATGTTGAAAATGTCAACTCCATAATATGGTAAAACCCGATTTCTCTCTATTAAAGTCACCAAGAACCATTTATTGATTTTTTTTAAGGAAAGAGAAATAAAGAGAAGCATGTACCAATTGAATAGGAAGTCAGACAATCCAATTACAGTTGCAGCTGAAGCATTGGGTCTGACAGGCCCACTGATTGCCAATAACTACCAGAAAGCGCAAGCGAACAGTCACCCACTCAAAGACACATACCTGGGACATAGCATCTGGGTAATGAAGTAGCTGGAGTAAGGAGGCGTGGAAGGCCAAAGGCCAGCATTTTATTACCTGTTTATTATAGTCATATTGAATGAAATACATATTTCAAATATATATTTGAAAGTTCACCAGTGGTCAGTGGCCTCTGAGGGACTTTGGTTTCATTTATGCTTTACTATAGAATGATATGACCATCAGAAATGTGTACATAAAATGAGATTATTTATTGTGCTTCATAAAATCTGACCTCTTTCAGGTCAGCAACTTAGTCTTCACTCTGTGGCTTAAACTTTATCCATCATCATCCAATATTTATTGATCGCCCATTTGATTTACGACATTGTATGAAGGTGTTTCGACGATAGCTATTGAAATGAATCATAGGATGACTTGATGTTTAGACTCTGAGAAGGCAGGGTCTTTGTTAGGCGGATAATCAAGCAAGAGTCATCTGGGAAAAGAACAAATTACTTCTGAAAAATATTATTATGAGCATGTCACAAAATTTAACTATTTCCTATTTTGTCATGGGCAAGGGAAGGGAAGTGGAGCTGAGTGCTGGCAGGGACCCTGGAAGCAACTTTGTGGAGATAAAGACTGAAAGATGCCCTTTCTGGGTTTTGGGAAAGCATTCATGAGCTGTTGGCATCGTCTGCAACTTTTCTTGGACTAAGTGAGATTTGCCTCCTTTATTCCTTAAGTCTTGTTAACTGGTTTATTTATTTATTTGCAATGATAGAGGGAAGAAGAGAGGGAGGGAGAGTGATTCCATATGCTGGTTCACTCCCCTGATACCCAGAACAGCCAGGGCTAAGCCAAGCCAAAGCCAGGAGCCAGGAACTCCATCTAGGTCTTTGATGTCGGTGCCAGGTACTTGGATCATCATCCACTGCCTCCCAGGATGCACTAGCAGGAGGCTGGATCGGAAGTGAAAGTGCCAGGTGCAGCATCCAAACAAGCAGCGTGATCAAGTACACCGCAAAGCCCTCTCCAAGATCCGCTTGCTTAAAACAAACTATAACTTGCTCTCCTGAGCAATGTGTTAAAAACTACTGTGGGAACAGAAGAGGGACTTCTCTTAGGTTACTTGTCCTTTGAGTAAGTTGGGCTATATTTGCACAGAAATCAAGATTGCCTCATACTTACTATCTCTGTGGAATGGTGAAAAGCAGTTAAGGACTTATGACAAGAAATACATTAAAATGTTTTATAACTTACTGCATTCAGTTACCTATTTTCTGATTAATATAGAGAAGCTGCTGCTACTGTGGGATACAGATGGAGAAAAAGGACCAGTTCAATGTTTAGCAAGGCCCTTTAGATCCGGGGGACCAATGTCTCTGCATTAAACTAAGTGGAATCCGAGCAGCAGTTAAGCTGCCACATGGTATATCTGCATCCCATTTCTGAGCACCTGGGTTCAAGTCCTGGCTTCCCTTGAGAACCCAACTTCCTGATAATGCAGAAGGTGATGGCACAAGTTGGTTAGACTCTTGGTTCCCTACCAACCACGCTGGCGGCCTGGATTGAGTCTGGGCTCCTTTGCGCTGTCCCAGTCCTGGCTGTTGTGGACATGTGGGGAGTGATGGTAGAGGAAAGATCTCTGTCTCTCTTTATCTCCGCCCTTCAAATGATGATGATGATGAATTAAGTGAAATCCTCTGACGTTGTTGAGGTTGCTGGAATCAAGGCCTATTTCCACTCTTTTTTTTTTTTAATAGGCAGAGTGGACAGTGAGAAAGACAGGGAGAAAGATCTTCCTTTGCCGTTGGTTCACCCTCCAATGGCCGCTGTGGCCCGTGTACTGCGCTGATCCGATGGCAGGAGCCAGGTACTTCTCCTGGTCTCCCATGGGGTGCAGGGCCCAAGCACTTGGGCCATCCCTCACTGCACTCCCTGGCCACAGCAGAGAGCTGGCCTGGAAGAGGGGCAACCGGGACAGAATCCGGCGCCCCGACCGGGACTAGAACCCGGTGTGCCAGCGCTGCAAGGCGGAGGATTAGCCTAGTGAGCCACAGTGCCGGGTTCCACTCTGTCTTGTATGTCCAGGAGAATGTAAAGTGGTAACTCTAGCTCCAGGGCCTCGTTTTGCTCTGTTGACATCTCAGATACTGTGGGAAACTTGATATTGAAAATCATTCTGCTTCAGTCGTATAACCTGAGTTCAGTGTTACGTTACCTGATTATTCCCCTCTAACCTTTCCTTGATTCCATATGACCTGTACAAGCTGCCCAGCAAGATTCTATCTTCTGTCGACACACTTCACCAGTCGCTCTCAGCTCCACATCAACACAGTTCAATGACAAGAGTTTGGGATACGTTTTCTTCTAGAATATAAAGACTACATCTCTGACCAACACCAGACATCATATCCATTGTAAATAATTCAATCAAAAGGGCTCAGGAAATAAAATAATAGTTAAACTTTAGGTTCCACTCAGTGTGCAAGAGAATTCTAAATATGCAAAAAGATCCATAAAAATCTGTCATTTTATTTATTTATTTATTTTTATTTGACAGAGTTAGACAGTGAGAGAGAGAGAAAGGTTGGTTCACTCCCCAAATGGCTGCTACGGCTGGAGCCACACCGATCCAAAGCCAGGAGCCAGTGCTTCCTCCCTGTCTCTCATGCAGGTGCAGGGGCCCAAGCACCTGGGCCATCCTCCACTGCCTTCCCGGGCCACAGCAGAGAGCTGGACTGGAAGAGGAGCAACCAGGACTAGAACCTGGCTCCCATATGGGATACCAGCGCTGTGGGCAGAGGATTAACCAAGTGAGCCATTGCGCCGGCAGAATCTGTCATTTTTAACAGCATGGATGAACCTAGAGGGTATTGAATTAGATGAAACAACCAAGACACAGGAAACACTAATACTATATGATCTCACTTATATGTGGAATCTAAAAATGTTGAACTTGCAGAAGTGGTGAGTATAAAAGTAGTCAACAGAGACTGGGGGAGGAAGGACAGGGAGAGGGAGCAGGTTGACAAATGGGCACAAAGTTACAGTTTATTGGGAGGGATAAATGTCTGTGGATAGAAACCTCACACTGAGGAATCTCTAGAAAGTAGATCTATATGACCCAGCTGTTCCACTCCTGGGAACATATCCAAAGGAACTAAAATCATATGAAAGAGATAACCTGTACTCATGTTTATACACTTGATTCACAATAGCTAATATAGGAATCAACCTAGATGCCCATCAACTAGTGGCTGGATAAAGAAGATGTACCATGTATACATGGTAGAATGTTATTCAACCATCAAAAAAGAAAAAAAATGTCATTGGAAACACAATGGATGGATCTAGAGATCATTATGCTTAGTGAAATAAGCCAGATCTAGAAAGACAAGTATCACATCTCCTTTTATTTGTCTAAGTTAATATGTAGAGAGAGCATAAGTAAAAAAAATCATGTTGTACCCCATAAATAATAGAATTGTTAGTTTTCAAGTAAAAAACAAAATAAATGGACAAAATACCATAGACAATTTTTAATGATCCTTTGATTTTCTAGAGATACATGCTTTCTTCAGCTTAAAATTAGGAAATACGGAGAAGGTATCAGGGGAGAACTCATTCAACCCCTCATTCTGGGAGAACCAGTTTCCATTACTATGCCTTTCTTTCTTTAATTCCTGTTCCCGTGTTACCTTTTCTTGTCACTCTTGTACCACCCCTGACTGTAACGACAAATGACACACAAAAGGCAGTGACGTCTTGTGGGTAAGTCACAGCATCTTCTCTTTCAGAAGCAAGTGCATTATTCTTTCAAATTTTGAAAAACTCCAGGAATAACATTTGGCAAGTAACATTTCACTAAATATCTATAGAGATTTTAATTACTTCATCCATTAAAGTATGTTTTTAATTGTGCACTCAGAAGTAGCAAAAATAAACAGTACCCCATAAAGTTAGACATTGGTAAAGAAAAAGAGTCCATTTATAACTCAGTGCTGCTTGGCAGCTTTTGTTTTTATGATGGTTGTTGGACCCTGCAGAATCCTATCAGTCTGTCTCTCTTTAGCAGAGGCAGAGAAAAAAAGAACTGAACTTGATTCTGGATGATATACAAAGTCTCCCTGTCCTCCCTCAAAGCCTGTAATATTAGCACTGTTTTACGTGAAACTATTAGCATGCAGAAAGAGTCAGCCATAGCAAAGTCTCATTAAAGGGAGCAAATCAGATTTTGAACCTATTTGTTTTGGTTCTAAAACCTGATTCTTTCTAGTCCACCTGACTGAAAACCATACAATTCCCTTGCTGTTGTAACTAATACCCCTCCAGATATATTGCTTTTTACCACTGGCTTAATTAAGTCATTAAAGTTTATGGTATTTTCACTTGTGAGTATTTGGTAACTATAATTTCTAAGGTGAAAGTTGGTATACAAATATCTCTGTCATTAGCATCTTTTTCCTGCCTGCAAGTCAGAAAAGCTGATGAATCAACAAACGAGATCAAAGTTACCCATGTGAAATGACCCCATTTTAAAATATTGCAGCATTAGTGAAAAAGCTTAGGTTGTAGAAGTAAACACAAAGTCAAAAATATTCAGACATGAAATAGATTTCTGTTTAGATCATATCCATTTTGAACATCGGCTTAACTTATTTGATCATAAACTTCTAAAGCAAATCCAATGTCAAAGTTGAATCCTTAAGTACATGATATAAATGAACGCCCAAATGTATATGCCTCTTAATCCATCTTGCTTTGCACATCACAAAGCAGGACACATGACAGAGCACAAAGAGATAGAAAACTTCACACAAAAGCATAAGCAGCAGGTGCCCTGACAACGCATTTCTGTTTATTTTTGAGCCATTCTTTCATAAGCAGTCATTCATTCATTTAGTCTCTTCTTGGGACTGGGTTAACAGAATGCAATTGTTTGTGGTCCTTAAGGAGAAGACACTATTGTGGGAAGACAGGCATACCAACATCCAGAATATGACTTCTTTGGTTCAAATTGCAGTGGGTTCAAGGCATGCCTGTATCCTCTGTTGGTGTTACAGGGAAAATACTCCCTGCACATAGAAGATCCTCAGTTGATATGGAATGAATGACACCAAGAATATGTGTTTTCATCTGTGCACATTATACCTTTTATGTCTCTACAAATTTCTGAATACATCTAAAATATTTGAAAACCTGAAGATTATTGCTCCAAATAGCAGCATGGTGATTCCAAGGTCCTAGGAGAAAATGGAAGATTCCCAGAAAAAGTCTCATTTCCTGTTTTTAAAACCCAGACTCTGGACTCAGACTTTTTATGGGGAATCTGCAAATTGCAGCATAAATAGTGCAACTCCTTTCTTCATCACATGGACTCTGTCTGTAGCCCTCAATGGGTGATCTAGCAATGCTGTGACAAGTTTCTCTACCCAGTGCTTCATTTTGCTGCACTTCATAGGAAGTCTTCACTCCTTGCTGTAAACACACCCACAAACAATGCCTTGCATTTGTGAAGAAAAGTAAATGTTCTCATCTTAAGTTTTTTAATTGCTGAAGAATTTTTTTTTAGGATATAGGTATTGGTATTTGAACTTAGAGCAAAGCAGTCCTTACAAATAAGAAGAAATTATAGAAGGGAACATAACCAGATCAGTTCTGGTGTGCATTGGTTTGCTGATGGATGCTTTTGGAAGACAGTAAGAGTGACTGTGCTGAGACAGCTTTTCACCTCTAGGGTTATGCCTGACCATTCGTGTTCAGAGAAACATGAAATGGGATGTAAAAAGTTCAAATCAAGCTATTATATTTGGGCACCTATGTCTAAATTTCCTCTTATTTTTTAAAATGAACATATGGAAAGTAGATGGGATGCTGAAGAACATAATTGAAAACATAAGATAGCTTTAAAATGCTCATGGAAAAAGAATCATAGGACATTGTTATGTGAGTACAAGAGCATTCTTTAAAAAAAATGCATACCATTTTCATAATATGCATTTCCCATGAACTTTTTGTAGCCCCATTGTATTACTAGAAAAGAGGAACCATAAGAAATAGTGAGAAGTGGAAGTATTTCCTTAAAGAAGACACTGGAAGATGTCCAGTCCACTTGAAAAGTAGATTGCTGTGGATATATATATATAATATCAACATATTATATATTTATATATAAATAATATATTAATATTGATATATATTATGTATATAAAGCGAAAATTCTGGGAGGAGTAGGGGAGAGCTATCACACCTGTATTAGTGACCACATCCTCAGAATGCCAGCAGTCTACCAAGAGGTGAGGAATTGTGGTATCAGCTTGAACGTCACTAAAATATCCCCAACTACCACTGTTAGTCATTGCTGACAGTGTCTACTGGGGCATTGTAATAGTCTTTCCATTGTAGATTTCTGTAATGTCATGATAAAGCAGAATGTATTGATTCTTTGTTCAAGATGGAAAACAAACTTTCTAAAGAAATTGTCTTCATTTGTGACAAAGTAATAAAAACATGACAAATAGCAGAGTTGCACAAATATAAAGAAGAAAAACATGAATTATATGCTAAATATTTCAAAAAGGACTCAAAAGATAATGGTTCAGAATTGCCTACAGAAGAAAAATGATCTTTCCAGGAAATGCATGATGCATGTATTGCAAAAGATTGACCTTGGTGTCCTGTGCATCCTATGTAAATGGCATTAGGAAAGCAGGACAGGATATACAGTAACTGAATTGAGAAATGATCATTGCTCAGGTAGCGTAAATTGTTTTGCCAAAACTAAAACTCTTTCTTCAAGATCTCTAAACTCTGAGACAAGTTTAAGTTGGTCTTCAGGAGGGGAGGAGGGACTTGAGAATGGATGAAGTTAGAACAGTTTGGTCTAGACAGTTTTGTTCTTTATTCCTCCATTGTGTGGGTCCTGAACCCCCAAAATAATGTACTTTTAGCTGTGGACCTGGATCCCAGGACTGTCGTGTGACCTAGCTACCAGCTTAATGTGTAGCATGGGGACAGCAGGGATAGTTGAGTGAGGAGAATTAGAGATTGTTTGGAAAATCATTGACTTGTTTTGTGAAATGCTAAGTTTTCAGATAAGAGTCATTAACACTTTTGTTTTTGAAAAATATATATTTGAAAGTAGGTGAGATAGAGAGAAACACTCCAATCTGCTGGTTAATTTCCCAAATGCTTGCAACACTGAAGCTAGGCTAGACAGAAGCCAGGAGCCTAGAACTCAGTCTGGATCTGTCAGGTGTATGTGGGAGATTCAAACCTGCTGCTTCTCAGGGTGACATTAACAGGATGCTAGAATCAGGAACAGAGCCAGGACTAGGAATTCACATGTGGAATGTGGGTTTTCCACCCTGCTGTTAGGTCAAACACCCACCTGATGAGCATTTTTAAATGACAGATAAGGGCCTATAGGGGCATGACCATGTGTTTATTTGGAGGAAGGGAGAGAGGAGTGATAGACATTCAGAAAAAAGAAAACAAAGACTGTAGTCATATGAGTTTTTTTAATAATATAACTCTTATATAAGATTTATTCCTTCATTCCTTAATATAATGGTAAATTTAAGAGAAAAAATAACTATTCAAAAAACCATGGTTAAATCATAGCTATTTAATCTGACAAGTAAAACGAGAATTAAAAATGACTCTACATTTCCAGGAATAATACGGTGATGGCTTGAATTTATATTGTGCTTTATACATTTAACGCCATTTTCATTTCTTCTCCAGAATAACCCCTGAATGTAGGTACATAGATGCTTAGCATAGAACCTAGCGTACTGCAGAAGCTCAGTACCACACTGATACCTCAGATGGCAATCATCATGCTGATTGGGAGGACAGATTGGGTAGAGTTAAGGAAATCAAGAACTAAAAAATCTGATACTTTATACACCCTTGGGAGTCACTGAAGCCTATTCTGTAATATCATCAGCAGATGACCGTAACTGTGAATTATGGAGAGAAGTCTTCAGCAAGATTATTCAGGGATAGTGGAATGAGACATTCTTAATCTCAGCTGTTGAGAATGGAAACTCTTCTAGTTAGGGTGCAGGTTTCATGGCTGGAAACTGCAGAGTGAAAAGAAGAGACTGATTAAATATGTTGCTTCCCATCCCAGCCATGAACAATTTATCATTTCCAGCTACTGTGATTATTTTGCATTCAGCACAAAGATGGCAATCTGGCAGGTTTGTGAGCCTTGAGACTCCAACAGATTGGGGCTGAATTCTTGCTTGTTTGTCAAGGCAACAGAGCATGCTCCTGTCAGTCAATAAGCCTTTTCTTGCCTTGTCGAAACCATTTCTACTCTATGCCAGTGTCAGCTGCATTTCCTAAATATGGCTCCAAAATATTGTAACAAAAGTTGCTATTTAATTTGAAGTTGTTTTGGCAGGTGAGCTCTGCTGTTGTAAATTGTGATTCTAAATCTATGATTTACAGAGCAACAAGCCCTTGTTGAAATATGAATGCTACTTAACTTTGAAGAAAAATAAAATGCTATGCAGTCAGTCAGTCATTTAATCTCTCTGATGACAATACTTCTTGAGTACCTGTATACACTGAAACCATAACTTGCGCTTGGGGGAAATATAGAAGAAAAATGTTGGTTCATCCTGCCATGAAAATCTTCATTTAGGAAGATAGAATGCATCCAAAAAATTAAGGATAACTTTGACACTTTTTGATTAGTATAAGACAAGAAAAGCAATGAATACACAATACCATACTACTGTTCATCCTTGAATAAAAGAGTTGCTTGGTGGGTTAAGGCCAAGGGAATTGTATGTTGACAAAAACTTTACTAAGATTCTATGTTATAAGACACAAATTATGGGTTTCCAATACTAAGAAAGAATGAGTGCAAATAAATGCACCTTCCTCTCACAATTGAATAAAGCTGTGTACATTCTAAGTAGTTCCTTTCTCTCTCATTTATTAAGGTTTATTGGTTTATTTGAAAGGCAGTTTAGAGAGAGATGGAGGGAGGGATGAGGAAAGAGAAAGAGAGAGATCTTCTGTACATCAGCTCACTTTTCAAATGGCTGCAAGGACTGGGGCTGGGCCAAGTTGAAGCTGGGAGCCTAGAAACACACATAGGCTCCCACTTGGGTGCAGGGGCCCAAGCCCTAGGGCCATCTTCCACTGCTTCCCCAGGTACAAGGAGCTGGATAGGAAATGGAGCAGCTGAAACTTAAGCCAGCACCCACTTAACCAGTAGTTTAGCCAGCCCCAGAATTTTCTATTTTTAAGCATCTAAAATTTTCTTTGGAAAAGGAGCCTCAGGCTCCCCAGGATACCTGACTGACTACAATAGTAGGCATACCTGGGCAGAGGGTATGAAAATTCACAGCATGATTCCCTTACCTTGCTGATGCAACAGTAAAGATGTGGCAGCTTCTCACTGTGCTTCACAGCACTCCAGAACATTGGTCCCAAGGTTGTTTGGAGAGCAGGGTATTAGCAGATAACAGAGCATAATGTATAGGTCGCTTCTCTCTGCATCACTGTACTGTGATAAGGGTTAGAATGATGGCTTTGGAAAGCAATCCATACCTGCCACGAATATCTCTGTAATGAAATCTTAGTGATGGGGAGCAATGAATTCAAGGGAAAAGAAAAAAAAAGGAATTGCTGTGTCTTGGTATTTCCAATGAATTGGCTAACACTCTTGACATCTTGGAATGACTCTAACCAGTGTGGTAGATGAGTTCAATCCTGTTCACCATTCTCATCTCTTTTCTAAAAACACTTCTGTAACTTTTGACTACTTATGTTTCTCCTATGTCCTAGTACAATTCTTCCTTTTTTATCTTTGTTTGATCATTTCCCTTGAAAACTTGAGTGAAATGATGGACCTTCTGAGTCATTGTTTCTGAAGTCAGGTTTAAAATGGATGGTTCCTGGGGCCAGACTATGTCAAGTGTAACTGATGCCAGCAGACAAAGTTCTTACTTGGGGGGAGTGCTTATCTGGGGTTCTCCAGCATATGAATATTTGGCCCAGTTTGAAAATGAAAGACTTTGGAGAATATTCAATAAACTCATGTAATGTGATTACAAACACAATGGAAAGTGGGCCCAGTTTAGTAATTCTTCGTTGATACTGTAATCCTGAATGGACTGTGTGTGTTTGGTGATGTCAAGGTTCTTGTTTCATATTCTGTTTTCTCTCCAGTGCTTACATGATAAATGAGATGCTTCCTAATAATCCCTTGCATTAACATATGTACATTTCGATTTAGAAAATACATATATCATCTCCTGCTGATTTTGATTCTTATAAGACCCCTGTATAATTGATAAGGTAACTATTATTATTCTTGTATTGAAAGTAAGAGAAATGAGACTCAGGGAAGTTAAGTAGCTTGGGGAGTTATATTCAGAATCATATTCACTTGCTGTTCACTGTGCATCTACCAAATGTTAGGAAATTGCTATAAGCTAGCACCTATATGTTATCTTTGAGTTATAATGTATAACCACCCACTGGAAGTGATAGTGCTACTTACATTGAATACAGAGGTTTCATAGCATCCACTGTTGAAAATCATGCAGCTCTTAAGGAAGAATGATGATTTTTAAACTAGTATATTGTGAATCCAAATCCACCGTGCTTTATACTATGAAACATAGCACTCTACTACTGTTAAATAATATTTGGGCCACATAAGCAATCACTCAAATTCTGTCCTGGTCATACTGATTGCCTTTTAGATACATGTCCTAATATTATTTTCTCGTGATTCTAGCCAAGCATCAGAAAGCATAGACATATGTGTGATAACTTATGTTACAACAATGATAATAAAACCTACAATTTATAGGACATCTTCTAGACATTTTGTGCCATTTGAAAGAAAGAGTTCAACTGCATTTTTGATGTTTGACTATTGTATTCTCAGTTCCTACCATTCCCATTTATCTTTCTGTTCTGTAACTGGGAAGCCACTAAGAAAGCCCAGATGCTCCTACTTTTCTGCCTACACTTTCAAGAAAGGCTCCCTAAGTGAATACTAAACATTTTCATACCCACTTGATAGGTGTCTAGTGTTATCAGTTGAACCTGAACCAGATTTTGGGAGGGAGATCTGCTCTGCTTCTTTGTAGTCTTCAACATGTATCTGTTACTACTCCATCACTCACCCTGCATCCATGCAGTTATTATCACCCACATTTTACAGATGAAGAGCCTGGAACACAAGTGAAGAACTAACCCTGTACTCTGTGTTTGTGTGTGCATGTGTGTGTGTGTGTGTGTGTGTGTGTAGGAACTGGGTAACAGAAATTGGCTGAATGTCCAAAGTCAGAAATTGGAATTTGTTTTTACGAATTAGAGTTCTTAAACTTGAGAACCAGTGACTTGAAATTCCAGATGATTGATAGTTGAGTTAGATAATGTTTGATAAGGTCTTATACAGTCCTTGGTAGATATTCCAAAGACAGGTATAATGAAAATTGATATTTCACAAGTCTCTCTCTGTTAGTCATCAAATTGGATCCTTTAGATAAATAAAATCTCACCCTCAAAACAGTTTCTACATATGTTCCCTGAAGTAATAAAATGGAAAATAAAATACTGGCTAAATTTTTACTTCCTGCTGTGTTGGAGAAAGCTTAATTAAAATGTGTTACCTTCTAGAATCCCTCATCAAAATTTCAGTGAAATAGGAATGGGGTTTCTGGAGTGTTTCATTTCCTCATTTCCTCTGCCTTTTCCTCAACTCCAGAACCTAATCAGAGCATTTTTCTAAGTTCCCATTGTCACCAAGAACTTTGATGCCATTTTTTGGCAAAAGAATATACAAATGGTCAAAGCTCTAGAATGAAGACCCAGAGGCCATTTCTACTTCTTCCTAAGATCAGAACACCCTCAGAGTACTTTGGCCTTATAAACTCAGAGGGTTCTACATTATAGGACATAACGGACATCAGGAGTAAGAGAGATATTTGAGAACTCAAGCCAGAATTCCTAAATTGTAACCTACTTCTCAAAGTTTTCTGTGTAAAAAGATTCTACAGTTATTTTATGAAGAGTGGTTATCATTAAACATCTTTCTACTGTGCATCTTATTTTATTGTCTACTGCTGTATTCTTAAGAGCATACAATATTGGCCGGCGCCGTGGCTCACTTGGCTAATCCTCCACCTGCACCTCTGAGTTCTAGTCCCGGTTAGGGCGTCGGGTACTAATCCTGGTTGCTCCTCTTCCAGTTTAGCTCTCTACTGTGGCCTGGGAGGGCAGAGGAGGATGGCATAAGTGTTTGGGTCCCTGCACCCACATGGGAGACCAGGGGGAACTACCTGGCTTCGGATGGGTGCAGCACCAGCCATAGCGGCCCTTAGGGGAGTGAACCAATGGAAGGCAGACTTTTCTCTCTGTCTCTCTCTCACTGTCTATAACTCTCTCTCTCACTAACTCTGCTGGCAAAAAATAAAAATAAAAAATAAAAAAGAGTATACAATATTATATAATGTGTGTAATATGTTATGAAACAATACTATAATAATCCACACTATAGTTGCATTAAGTTTATGCAACTAATATATATAATAAGTTGTTATATATACTAGTTGCATAATAGTATATGCTATATAATTCATACTAATATAAAATAATGTGCTATTGTATACTTGCTACTCTTCAAAATTTTTGCTATTTTTTATACCAAATTTCATTGCAAAGTATTAAGATCCTTTAGTGGTTTCTTTTAAAAACCTTTCTGTTACCCTAAAGAGAACAAAATTCATGTGATTCATAGGTAAAATTCTAAGATAATGATATTTCTCTCTCTCTTTCCCTCCCTCCCTCAGTTGTCCTCCTTCCTTCCTTTTCTTCTAGTTTTTTTTTTAATTTTTGCAAAAACATGATTTCTATCTACTCTATAATCACAGGCTTAATGCACCACTAACCATTATATTCAACAAAAAAAAATTAGAAAGATCACAGTTCCACAGAACTGTATAAACAAGAACTAAAAACAACAATCAAATCAAAAGAGGTCCATTCCATTTTGATACTTCTTTTGTATTCTATATTAACTATCACATATCAGAGGAGACCTATGATATTTGTCATTTGGGGACTGGCTTATTATTTCAGTAAGCATAATGATTTCCAGTGGCATCCATTTTATTGCAAAGGACAGGATTTAAATAAAAAAAAGACTTATTTATTTTGAAATAGTTGGGGGGAGAGGGAGAGAAGGAAAGGGCAGAGAGAGAGAGAGAGAGAGCTATCAGTTCCATTGGTTGTTTACTCCTCAGATGGTTGGCTGCAGTGGCTGGGGCTCCGCCAGGCTGAAGCCAAGAACCAGTCAGGGAGCCAAGCACTTGGACCATCTTCTGCTGCTTTCCCAGGTCCATTAGCAGGGAGCTGGATTGGAAGTCAAATAGCTGGGAATTGAATCAGTGCCTATGATTGCATTCTTATTTTATGACTGAGTAGTATTTCATTGTATATAAATACCATATTTCCTTTGTCCATTCCTCAGCTGATAGGCATGTGGGTTAATTCCACATCTTAGCTATTGTGAATTGAGCTGCAATAAACTTGCCGGTACAAATAACTCTTTCATATGCTGATTTCATTTCATTTGGGTAAATTCCCAGGATTGTGATGGCCAGGTCATAGGGTAGATTTATTTTCAGATTTCTGAGGCATCACCATACTGTCTTTAATAGGGTTGTACTAGTTTACATTCCCACCAACAGTGAATTATTACCAGCGTTTATGATTTTTAAAATTTTTGGTTGATAGCCATTCTAAGAGGGGTGAGGTGAAACCTCATTGTGGTTTTTCTTTGAATTTCCCCAATGGCTAGTTATCCTGAGCATTTTATCATGTGTCGGCTATTTGTATTTCATCCTTTGAAAAACGCCTATTCATGTTCTTTGCCCATTTCTTAACTGTATTGTTTGTTTGTTGTTGAATTTCTTGAGCTATTTATAGATATAGGATATTAATTCTTTATCAGTTCCGTAGCTTCTTTATAATTATTTCCTTATGCAGTTATTATTTGTACCAGGTACAGCACATTTCTTGCCTTTGACCATAAAACAACTAATCTGTACTATTTGGCTTTGTACATTTTTATTGCACAAACTCACTTATAGACTGTCTTCTCTTTTACGATTCTCTTAGCATATCTAGTGCACAGGAGTCTCTCTTGGGCATCTGATCGTGGTCATGAAAGAGAAGTTCTTTACAGGAGATTGTAATGACTTGAGTAGGATCAATAAACAGGCCAGAGTTGTACACAGTGAATGTTTGACTACAGCTGATAAGAGAAGATGGAAGACAAACAGAAAAAGCTTATTTCTTTGAACTCCATCTGAGGAATCTGACAATAATAGCTTCCCCTTCATGTGAAGTGAAAATAGCAGTGTCTATTAAAAACTACACTATGTGTTAAGTAATGCCAAAGTATATCCCTGCAATGTACTTGTGACTGTAGTATATACTATTACTCAAGAACTCTATGCACTCGCTGGAGGAGAACAAGTATCATAACTTGTACAAACACTAAATTAAAGAGGACACTAGGTGAGAAAAAATCTGCAGGATAGGTAACATAGAAAACATGGTCTTCCATCATCAGGAAAGCAGGTATGACACAGTTCATGCCTGGGAACTTCAGTTGGTAAATCTTGGTTCCCTGATAGTAACTGAGAAAGTTGTTTAAAATGACCATGGAACATTGAGTTTGGGAATAGTTATAGGCCTTTTTATTAAAGTGCTTTACAGGTCTGTTAACTTCCATTAATCTACTCTCCAATCTATCTTGTGTGTGTGGATCTAGATAGATATTCAGCGGTCAAATCAGGCTGTTTGTATTCCTATTATGTCTCTTAGTCTTTGCATCACCCTTAAGGAAGTCACTTGATCCTTCTGAGATATAATTTTCTCATGTTTAAATGAGTATAGTTTGCTGTACTTATTTCATAGGGTCAATGTAAGAAATAAGATAATGCTTTGAGATGGTGAAACTATATATATATATATATATATATATATATATATATATATATATTATTGGTTTCAAATATGGGTTAGTAGAGATGCAATCGACTGAGTATTATTTGGGTGGTCACTTTTGATAGAATTTGTTTTGTTTGTCTCTTTGATTTGATGATAGAGATGACATTATTGGAAGAGATGGTGTTTTAAAGTATTATTTTTGTGAAGTGTAACTAAGCAACAAAACTTCCTTTGCCCATTTTGTAAGCTGTGTTAAAATGGGGACTGAAAGGGATCATAGGGACAAATGCCAAGACTAAAGGAAAGGGCAAATAAATCCTGGGCAGCATGTTCTAACCTGAAGCAAAGTGCACCTTCTTTATAAAGTTGTGGCAGGATTAATTAAAGCGAAATTTAATGAGCTGGAAAAGACTTTGTACCCTGTGGACATAAAGACTAAACATCCAGCCCCAAGCTATTAGTATTTAGAATGCCCTGAAGATCTCAAAATTATTAGCAAAAAATTGGTCAGGTTCCAAATGCACCATAGCAGCACTTAGCTTAAGAAAATGAGGATTGGTAGGGATAGGGTGGAGGAAAAAGAATCTTATGCTGAATCTCATAGTACAATGAAAATGGAAACACCTGTATAAAAATGTTTTAGATTTTCTAGAGTCGAAGTTCAATGTGTGGCAAATCGGCTTTGCTTTGAGGGGACCAAGCTTCTAAAGAAGCAGACAAAATTAAAATGTGTTAATTAATCACAAATGTGTTCATATAAATTCATGAGCTATGGTAGGTGGATGGACAAAAAGCTTATTTAATAAGCATTGGATAAATGTATTTTTTTTCCTGGCATTATTTGAAACATAAAATTCTTAACCTCTTTTCTTTACTGTGGCCTCAGGATTTTCAGCACTCATATCATCATTATCATTGTTGGGATGAAACAACCATATCTATAAATGAGAAATGACTTTAACACGAAAGTATAGCCAGTGACCTTCATAACTCCTTGTTGGAATTCAGCATTTCTGAATCTCAGCAAACTGGTTCCCCTCTACATTGATATATTTTTGAATAATAAGGAAATAACTAGTTCTCTTAACATTACAGTAACAGCCTTTTTAGAATAATAGAAACATATCTTCTTGAAAGATTCAGGTTTGTTTATCCCAGGAGATAATCTATAGAACTCCTGGTGACCTGCATCTGTGGCTTGACCAGGAATGAATGTATTTCTCTGATGGGTAGAGGTGGTCTCTGACTAATGATCTGGCAACCACAGAGCATCCATCCCTGCTTTCAAAATGCTTACGGTCTAGTCCCAGTGGATGACCTGCTGCAGTGACCAACAGTGCCTTGATAAACCAGAGACATTTTCATAGATTTCTAATCTTGACCCAATCACAGTGTGAATACTAGACAATTCATTTTAGAACCATATTTCCATTGTTAAATCATACTGTGCACAGGATAAATGTTTTAAGTGAAAATATGTTAAAACAATTTCTGTATATTTAATTCTGAAGCTATACTTTCTACTGCATTTCGATAAATATGAGACAAATGTGTGGAATGTATGTAGTTATGTTGGTTTATGCTTGTGAGGCAATTTTTCATAATCTGAGCACTCTGGAAGAGTTTTTCTCGTGTGTGTGTGTGTGTGTGTGTGTGTGTGTGTTAAGGAAACATTACAGAATGAAAAGTCAACAGAAATAGACCCAAAGATCAATGGTGCAATCCAAAGACCAAGCTTTAGGCTTGAATGAAGTGAGAACAAAACTTGACTGCTCTGTTTTCTACCTGAATAATCTTGACTAGGTTTCTTTCTCTTTTTAAAGATTTTTTTTTTTTTAAATGTATTTGAAAGAGTTACAGAGAGAGAGAGAGAAAGAGATTTTTCATTTACTAGTTCACTCCCCAGATGGCCTAAAGGCCAAGGCTGGACCAGGATAAAGCCAGGAACCAGGAGTTTCTCCGAGTTCTCCCATATGGATAGCAGGGCCCAAACATTTGAGTCATCTTTCGCTGCTTTCGCTAGGCTGTTAGCATGGAGCTGGATTGCAAGTGGAGCAGCTGAGACTGGAACCGGTGCTCAAAGGGGATGCCAGCTCACATGTAGCAGCTTTATCTGCTACACCACAACAACAGCCCCTTGAGCACATTTCTTAACTTTTCAAAACCATGGTTTCCTTTTATGTTTGGGGGCCAATAATGTTATTTTGCAGAATAATTGTTGTAGTTTACTAATCACTGATTTAAATGCTCAGTGCATATTCAGCACTATTCTTCCTAAGTCTAAAACCAGACCTTTCTTACAGGGCGGTAACATTGCCAATCAGTTCCAACAATTACCACAGAGAGAAAAACATACATCCATCACTCTCTCTTTTGGAGTGTTGATGGACTATCGAATAATTCCACATACAAGCTCCGATGAGTGCTGATGTTTAGAATAAATTGTTCAAATCAAAGTGATGAATACATTGGCAAAGCAGTTATTTTTTTTCTTTCATATGAAAACAGCAACACCTAGGTTTAATTATTTTTCAAACTGCTGTCCTAAAAGCTATTAATTCACCTGCCAGACCAAGTCATGATCAAGAATTAGTTCACACACTTGTAGCCTATGCAATATAATGTGCTGCTGCTTTGGGCCTGTTGCAAATTGTGTTAGGAAACAACAGTGATGTGGTTTCCCTGAACTGTGGTTTCTTTCTGCAGTTTGTTACAGTAACAAAAATATCCAAAGGAAATTCTAGAGATAAACAACTCACTATAGTCAATAATCTTTGTACAGTATATTGATACGATTGTTCTATTTAACTATCAGTTACTGTTGTTAGTATGTTACTAGGCCTAATTTATCAATTAAACTTTATCATAGGCATGCATATATGAGAAAAGCCAGTCTGTCATAGAGTTCAGTACTACCCACAGTTTCAGGCATCCCAGGTGATCTTAGACTGTATAGCCCATGGTCAGTGGTGAATTAATGGGTCAAACCCAAACTGCTTTTTCCAAGTTGTCTGAAAAGGAGCACAGTCTTCCTTGCCCTTGTTTCACTCTTTCTCTTTTTCTCCAAAGCAAGGGTACCTCACCAAAGCTTCCTACCACTTGGAATTCGGAGTAAAAGTGGTGGCTGTTTAAAGAGGGCAATAAACATAAATGATACCTATGGGTAATAGGTTTAAAATTGCTATGTTCCTAGGTAACTCAATATAATTACAAGTACCCTGGATTCCACAGGGCTACAGTGCAATTATCACTCTAATTTCCAGAATAAAAGAGAAGGATTACAAACAGTGTTGCCACAATTCAATAATGTGAGAAAACAGATCTTGCTAGAAAGATAACAATAGTTCTGCATGTTTTCCTAGTTCTCATTTCACATTGGGAGCCCGAGTATTTATAAGTCTAAAAGCATACAAATCTATGTGATTAATCCCACATACATTACAATATATCAGAATTATACTAAGGCTACTGTAGCATTCTTTAGTAAATTAAAAAAAAAAAAAAGAGGGGAAAGTAATGAGTAATATCACTGCATAGTAGCAGTGGGCAGGTTACTGTATATTTTGGAAGTAATTAAAGATGATCGAGTGATACTTCCCAGCCTAATGAGTGATTCTGCCACAGCTCACAGCAGGGAGGCCCCCGTGTGTTACTCTGCATTTCCATCGTGTTTACTGGGGTGATGAGTGTTATTACTGCGGTGTAACAGCAGGGTGCACTGCTCGCTGTGTTTCTGAGAGCTCGGCCATAATTAGAAAGCAAAATGCGATTACTGTTCTGCTAGGTACCAATCATGATCTGTTCCTCTACTGTTCCATAGTAACTACCAAATGACATAGTATTGTTTCCCAGGGTGTTTACTTTAGACATTAAGCGAGATTTTTAAAAATTGAATTATTACAATTTTTTGTTGTTGTGGTTTAGTGACATTATTTCTAGATTGGTTATAGAAAATATAATTGCAGAATTTTTATTGGCCTCTGATCACTGCCTCATCTTCCAGTGTTGTGGTTGTTTCTCCTGTACCCAGGCAGTGGGTTTGCCATTGCATTGTCTGCACTTTTGAAGCTTTGTGGTGTAGGCTGGAAGCAGGAATTGGCAAAGAAAAAGGTAATGTTGGCTGGATGCACATGGTCAGTGACTAAAACATTTCACGGATTCTCTTGTTTTCATATTGGGATCTGTTGCTGTCTTTCCTTTTGATTTTAATTTGGGAAAATGTGATCCATGTAAGCCTGTTAGAGGCACTTTGGAAGGTATGGAAAGGGGCCTATAATCTGTGGCTGTCTGTGACTCCACCTTTGTACAACATTCACTTGGCCATAAAGAACTGACTGTGGCAAAGGGTAAATGTGCTGGAGTCAGACTGCTCAAGTTCAAGTCCAAACTTGACCACCTGTGAGTAGGGGATCCATGGGAAAGTGTCTGGACCGCTCTAAGCCTCAGTTTGTTGACTTGTAGAAAGAGGGAAATACTGAGAGTGCCTCACAGTGCTTGCTAAGATCTATTGTAGGATTTCAAGAGAAAATGTAGTTGGATGCTCCCCAAAACAGTTGTACCGAGGAAGTCTTCATTAAATGTTAGCTATGGCTATTCTTCAACTTATTGTGTCTTATTAGAAAAGTGTTAACATTTTCCCTGAAGATTTCTTCTATCTCCCCCAATCTTGGGTGCGGTGAGATTTTCTGATTGAGTCTATAGCGAAAGAAAGCTGAAAGACACATATAATCAGGGCTCCTTTCGCAGCCCTGACCTGGAATGTCTCATTTCCCCATTCTCTGCTTTACATCCAAGACAGATGATAAATAGTTGAAATCTAGCTGTGATAAAATAAAAGAGGAAGGAACCTCAGAATGACCAAACAGAAACTGTAATCCCCCACCCATAACTCTGGTGTTTAGAGCTCCCCAGGTGGGATAGAACTCAGTAGTGGCAGCCAAATGAGAGAGAACCCTGATGAGGGGAAGCAGGGAAGTGTGCCAAAGAGTCTTCCTCTATGAATGAGTGTGAGGAGTGGTGAGCTCTCCTCCTTTACTGAAGAACTTCTCTGAAGAAAGGATTTTCAGCCAAAAGAAACTCATCTGTCTATTTTTGCCCATCTTCTGTTTAGTTCTCTGGTCAATTTCTTCACTGTTTTACATTAACAGCGATGCTGATACTGGAAGAATTCCTCCCAGGGCTGGGTAGCACAGAGAGACTGGGGAGATGAACCTCTCGGAATAGAGAGGCTAGAAGTGTTGTTGGCTTCTGGGATGCAGCTGTTGCTGTTGATGTGGGCGGGGAGGATAGGAGGGTGAGCCTTCTGTCTGGTCCTGTGCAAACCTCGACCTCGGGCATTTGATAGACTCTTCACACAACTATAGAACCAGGACAGCTGCAGAATGGCTCTGAATTACCTATCATTAGTGCTGCAAATCCCAAGATAAGGAAACCAAAGCTGACCACAATAGCACACAAACTTGAAGCCAAGGAATCTGCCATCGTCTTAAATTGGGTGGATTGGAAAGTTAGTAAGACCTGGATGTTATTCTCTTAAGGGTGTCATCAACCATACTGCATAGTATCCACCGTGTTGAGTGTGTGACAATAAAGTAACAGATTATTTGTTCAGTCAGTTAAGTGCAGTTATAAGTTAGCCCTTTTGTTTTCTTTTTAAGACCCTGAACACAGAGGTAAATTGGACAAGATGATAACTACCAACAAAGATTTTCATATGCGATATGTCAGGCCCACAGGGTGGTACTCCTAAAGAATTGTTCCTCCACCTGGTTTATTTCTTGCCCAGGCTGTCTGTGCAGCACCTGTGGTCCAGCAAATCTATTCCTTGCTAATACTGAGTCCTCCATCATCCCACCATGGCATATCCGTCCATCTTTGTGAGCACAATTTTTTATTAATCAGCGAAACGTTTGGGCCTTTGAAATTGAAATGGATTTCAGTCTTCTTTATATATTAATTATTGATAAATGGAGCCTGGGAGACAAGGAAGAAGCCTGGCATGATTAAAGACAGATAGTTTTTAATTTTATGTCTCTTGCAGTGACAGAGAAATTTAGTTTAATAGGAGTAATTTTTCAAAGGAGATGCAATCATGAAAGAGGATGTATAGAAAATGGGCAAAGTGTGCTAAAATAGAAAGAACTTGTAGGAGACATAGGATGTGCCCATAGATTACCAAAAAATTTCCTAGAAAGTGTTATCAGAAGTATATATGTAGAAGTCTCTTGGTAATTATATCTGTACGTTTGCTGATATGAACTGCTGCCCTACAACCAGACCCATGGCATATTGCTTTTCAAAAGGTTTACAGTCCCACATAAGACAATTTCCTCTCTTAAATTATACAAAGTCTCAAGCAATCTGAAAATGTATATTGTCCCAAATATTTTATATAAAGACCATGAGTTATAGTAAAAAAAAAAAAAAAAGAAACCGTGATTTCTGTGTTCCAAGCATTTATTAACTTTGCTTGGCTCAGTGGGGGAGGTTGTAGGGGTGTGGAGAGACCCACGTACCCTTCCATAAGTTCATTTTTTCCATATGGAACATACAGATAACTGTTCCTTCCACCAGAGCCATTGTAGTTTCTGGGGATTAAGTGAGGAAGTCACTCTGAAAAGTTTTGATGACGTCCCTAGGTTAAAAAAGAGTTTTCTGAGAAAAAAAAAAAAAAAGGGAAAAGCATGGTTCCACCAGTTGTTCCATGCCAACATACTTACTTTATTTCTGAAAATTCATGATTTGTGCAGTTCAGTCCCACAAGTATACCTGGGCCCTGGGATGTTTCAGGGTCTGTTTTGGATTTTGGAAATTTGAGTTAGAATGTGAGAGTAAGAGGGAGGAACAGAGCCAGCCAGCCAGCCAGACCACTCCTAAGCATTGTACAGGTCTCCTTTCTGTTCTTTTTTCTTTTTTTGTTGGAGAATCTGTACTTTTTTGGGCTACTATGAATTTGAACCATGTCTTTTCTCCATTCCCAGTTTAACACATTAAGTTCTGTACTGTTGTGTTTTGAAGAGTCAGCTAGGAAGGGGAAAGCACTGAAGATAGAGAATTCTATTGATCAGCTTTTTATAACTGTAGTAACTGTGGCAGGCTAACTTCATGACAGAAAGAGGCCTGGTAAGTTCCTACATTTTAGTACCGCTAACATAAGACTTTGGAGACAAAGCTACTGAGTTTGGTGAGAAAATATTCAAACCATAGCAAGAACAGAGGAAGAATGAAGGAGAAAGAGGAGAAAGAGCATTGGCTTTTGATTAGAAGCATGAAAACAGCATCAGACCGAGGCTTACCTTAACTTGGCTGATAGGAAGAAAGGGCCCCTAGATAAAACCGTGCCTTGCATATTTTAGTAGTGATTATCTTTCATCTGGCCTTCCATATTAATCTTCTTAAAATATGTTCCTTATAGCCTTATGTTTCTCAGAAGCCTCCAATGGCTCACACTGGCACCATACTACATCTATCTTTCCATCTTTTTTCCTCCTTCTGGTCTCTCTCCCTCTTCATTTATTTTTAAGTATTATTTATTTATTTTTTGAAAGCCAGAGTTAGAGAGGGAGAGAGAGGGAAACACTTCCCTCCATTGGTTCACTCCTCAAATGGCCGCAAAGGTCAAGGGAAAGCCAGGCTGAAGCCAGGAGCCAGGAGCTTCTTCTGGGTCTCCCACATGGGTGCAGGGCCCAAGCACTTGAGCCATCCTCCACTGCTTTTCCAGGAGCATTAGCAGGGAGTTGGATCAGAAGTGGAGCAGTCAAGACATGAACCAGCACCTATGTGGGATGCCAGCATTGCAGGCAGTGGCTTAACCCACTATACCACAATGCCAGCCCCTGGATGTGTCATATTTCCTCAGTAACACTGTCAGCTTCCTTCAAGTGTGAAGCCTATCAAACAATTACTCCCCTGTAACATGCATAGAGTCAGAGACCAATAAATCGTTCTGAATTGATTGTAACCCTGTAATTTAACACTTGGTTTTACAGTTATGTGTTCCTTTCTGATTTTTGTCTGCATAACTATTCTGTAACTGGATGACAATTTTTAAAAAATTTTAAGATAAAGTCTTGTGCTTCTGTGTGCCTGAAGGAGCTATCAGTATTGGATTTTAAAGATGTGTTTTTTAATTGATTGATACTAAACTGTAAATGTTCTTGGCAATAAAATCATTTTCCTTAATGATGTTCACACATACTTTATTATATGACACCCTTTCTGTGTTTACTCCCTCTCTTCTTCTAGTAGCTTAATATACACGTGCATATACATATATACATAGCCTGAGCCAGGAGAGAGAGTTTGAGAGAGAGAGAGAGAGAGAGAGAGGGAGAGAGAGAGATTTTCAATTTGCTGGTTCACTTCCCAGATGGCCAGGAGCTTCACTTGGATCTGAAGTTGTCAGAGTTTAGGTGGTAGCTTAACCTACTATGCCCAATGCCAGTTCCCAATATTTGTTTATAAGAACACCTGAAAGTATACACACACACACACACACACACACACACACACATATATGTATGTATATATTTTGGATAGGCAGAGTTAGACAGAGAGAGAGACAGAGAGAAAGTCTTCCTTCCGTTGGCCGACGGGCTGCGCTGATCCGAAGCCAGGAGCCAGGTGATTCCTCCTGGTCTACCATGCAAGTGCAGGGCCCAAACACTTGGACCATCCTTCACTGCCTTCCCGGGCCACAGTAGAGAGCTGGACTGAAAAAGGAGCAAATGGGACAGAATCTGGCACCCCATTTGGGGCAGGTGGAGGATTAGACTAGTGAGCCATGGCAACGGCCATGAAAGTATATTTTAACTAATAACTTTATGACTTATGACAACAGCAAACACAATTGTTATCTGATTTACAATCGGATTTCAATTTATGATTTTTCTACTAAAAGATGGTACAAAAGCAAAATGCTCTCAGTAGCAATCATACTCTGAATGTTGAGCTTCGATGGTTCCCAGGATGGTGATGTGTAGTACCTGATTCTCTCTTGCTCTCCATTCTGAATACTGAGAACAAGCCACAGCTCCCAGTCAGTCATGTGAGCACAGGGGGACACATCCCAGGCTCCGCAGGATTGCTAAACTTGGATGTTCTTTGAGTTAGGTGTGTTCCAAGCATTTTTGACTTAAAATGTTTTCAACTTAAGATAAGTTTATTAAGTTGCCTCTTCTGTAAGTCAAAGTTCTTCCTAGTGGTTGTAAAAGACCCAGTCTAACACATGAAATGAGAAGTGCAAGCAGTTTATCAGAGATAGCAAATACCTTGACCTAACCAGGCACTGCTTAAAACTGGAGCAAAAATGGGCAAGAGATCACTGGCTCCTCTGGCTCATTCTCAGTTTTTCTTCCTATTGTTTAGCTTCTACGTCTCTGTGGTGTGGTCCTCTTTCTCCTTGTGCCCTACCATGCATGCTGGGGTTTGGTCAGGTCTTTGTATTGAGTTCTTGTTACTATTTTCAGAAATTCTAATTCTTTATCAGTGCTTTGTGGAGAAGGCTTTGCTTCCTTCCAATAAGCTTTGCATAATGCTGGCTGCCAGCCTTTTTAATAGACCAAAATATCTGTGTTATGCCTTAGCTTACCCTTTTTCTAATCTGAGGATTCTGGATTCTGGCCAGCAGCATCTACACTCTGCTTTCCCCACCACCACTTCTTTTTTTCTTTCTTGAGTTAGGTTGGGGTTAGTTGGAACATGAGCTGAAAATACATTCTGCCACTAGACAGACACAAACACATTTTTTCTGTCATACATTTATGATTCTCTTTACTGCCAATGTCTATGTGTGGGTCAGTGGATGGGGGCGGGGGTTACTATTTAATTATTACATGTGGTGCTGGATGCATGTGCAGAAAATGAATTCCTTGTGAATTACCAAGGAAAGTCAGTTTTAAGGACTGTTAGACTTTGAAGGTAGACAAAGCACTTCTCACTACACTGAACAATATCCCCAAGGCTGAATGAAGAAGAAGCACAGGTGCGAAAGAAATTCAAACTTAGAACAAGGAATATAGGGCATTTGGCTCAGTGATTGCTACAGGTTCGGTTTTTAAATGCAGATGAAAAGGTACTCAGCATTGAAAGCTAAACCACGTGAACTGTGTCCGAACTCATGTGAACCTACACAGAACACTACCTGTGTGGTGAGCCCAGTGAAAGATTGGATCTGACTCAGTGATTTCCAACACAATTGGCCTCTTGCTTTCATTAATGATCCCCCCCAATTTCAAGATTAACCTTAACTTTACATTATGTAGGATTCCTCTTTTGGAATTATGTTACAATTGTAGGCTTATCTGAATGTTACAGGGTTGGAGTTTTTTGTTTTGCTTTGTTTTGTTTTTCTCTTTTCCCTGAATAGAGATGTTCTCAGTTATTATTCTCATAATGACCCTGCCAAAAAATAATAATATTAGAGGCCATGAGGGTCTCCCACCAGGCCATTGTGAGACCCCTGATGCCAGAGCTAGACTGCCTGGCTGAAAAATCATATCTCAACATAATTGGCTACAATGACTAACAGGAGTGAGAAGGAAAGAAAGAGAAGTCAGCAGGTCTTTTAGGAAGGTTGCAGGCGTTCATATCTAAATGGTCTCCAAATGGACCATTCTGCTTCTAATGACACAGGATTAGGAAGGGGATATAATTGAGGTTTTATCAAATGTTCAAATAAATGTTCTGGCCACCCCCTCTTCTCAGTACCTCTTTTTCTACCTCATATAGATATAAGCAAAATGGAATTTAAGTATTAAGTAAGGCAAATTTAGCTTAAAACTGGATGTCATTTTTTTGTTCTCCTTTTCACCCTTCTCTGCTCACATAGTAATTAACCTTTTTAATAGTCTGCCTTGCAATGCTGTTTAAATTACCCTTCTTTTCCTCATCACTCAATGTTCTGAAGTCAAAACTTGACCAAGTATCTTGATAAAGAAAGTGAGGGATTTCTGGAAATTGTATATGTTGCCCAGAGTGAAACAGTGTCCTGGTAAGGCAAGAGAGCATTAATTGAGTGACACATGGCTCTTGCAGGCTTATGTACATTTGCAAAAGAGCTTCCAGGGCCTGGCCCATAAGCTCTTGCTTTTTTTCCCCTCTTTGCTTCACCAGCCCAAGTTGGTCCTCCTCGTCCTCTCCCTGCCAAATATGGTGCCATTTGTCTTCTTTCAGTGCATCTCCTTTTATTGAATTGACTTCCTCCCTTCTCTGCACCACTCATTCCGTTAGATTTACAATCCCTGTTTTCCAAGTGCTACTGCTCTTCCTCCTTCACTCATTTCTGTGTGTTCCCTCTTGTGTACACAGCTCTCATAACCACTCTATCAAATGGATCTATTGATTCATTATATGCATCTACCCTCATTTGGTTGATCTGCTCCTTAACTTCGACTCACTCATATTTCTATTAATAATGAACGTGATGTACAGTATGCAATGGACCCTCAACAAATACTTGTTTCATTGGAAATAAAGCTTACTTTGCACCCTGCTCATGCTGTTATTTCCTTTACTTCTCATGTACCCTCACAGATTTCTTTATTGATAGTTCTCCACTAGCCTGAGTTAAAGGGGAAACTAGGTATCAGTGATAGGTACTTATCAAAAAGTTCCTGGTTCTCAGCCCAGTCCGGGCTGTTGTGGACATTTAGTGAATGAACCGGAATGTCTTTCTGTTTGTATCTTTTTCTCTGCTTCTTATATAAATAATCAGTTAAATTAAAAAACCCAGTCCCGAAATGACCACAATGGCTAGGGCTAAGTGGCAGCAAAGCCTGAAGCCAGGAACCCAATTACAGTCTTCCATGGGGTGGCAGGGGTCTAATGGCTGGGAACACCACCACTGCCTCCCAGGACTCACATTAGCTGGAAGGCAGAATCAGGAGTTAGAGCTGGAAGAAGGAAAAAAAAAAAAAAAAAAAAAAAAAAAAAAACCACACACTCTAATGTGGAATGCTGGTGTCTTAATTGGAATTCTAATCGCTGGGCTAAATACCCACTCCCTGAACATAACTTTTCATTTCATTTTCTACAGACTTTTGAAGTATCCTCATATATGTTGGAGAAATGGATATATTGCTTGAATTTTTGTGATAACATGGTTGTACTTATATCTTGGCAAATTGCAGAATACTCTCCTGCATAGTTCCTTTCTTTTTTGGCCTATGGACTTGCTTTTTACTTATAAGTTATATTTACTAAATTTAATTAATTGTGCATAGGTAAAAAAAAGTCAATGACAAATTAGGGAAAAATGAGTTATAATATGTTTTATTGGTCTCCATTATTATCGCCATAGAATCTCTGCAGTATGGAAATTTGACAGTTCCTCTATGCTACAGTATGCATATGCTACATATGCACTATGCAGTACGTATGCAGGTGTGTGCTTATAGTGTGAGTTCAGATGTGTACCTACAGCATGTATTCAGGTATGGCCTTCAGTGTATGTTCATGTGTGAGCTCAGGGAGATGCCTACAGTGTAAGTTCAGGTTGTACCTATGTTGTTACTTAAGGTTTGTGCCTATACTATGTATTTAGGTGTGGCCTACAGTTTATATTCGTGTGTGTACCTACAGTGTGAGTTCAGGCGTGTACCTGCAGTATGTACTCAAGTGTGTACTTGTAGTGTATATGCTCAGATTTACCCAGGCTGTCTTGAATCTTGCAACTCTGGAAACAGAAAGCATTCAGGACTTGGCACAGGAGCCCTAGGATATATTCTTTGTTACAAATATGATTATTATTTGAAAATAAGTAATTTTGTCCTTTGACATTGGGCAAGTCACTTAACCTTGTTGAGACTGTTTTCTTATCCTTCAAGGAAGCTAATGACACTGCTTGGACAAAGTTGTGAGGGAGATTGTAAGGGATGGCAATGGCTGGTACTCGCAATGAAGTCATCCTATAGATACTGTCAGTCATGGTGTCTGTATGAGGACTTCTATGCTGAAGTATAGAAATATCCTCATTGTGACACTATGATGTTTTGAGAAGGGTAGTAAGAAATAAACTAAATATTTAGTGGGTAGCTAGTTTGTACCTGACGCTATGTGGCAATGAGGCAATTTGCAAGCGTGTACATGAGGTACATTTTCTGGGATGTTAGGAAAAATCTTGCTGATTTTTCAGGGAATTGCACAGAAAGATATCATGCTTATAAACATCCATCCTGAAGTTCCAGGCTTTTGTCTTGATTCTTTGCTGTCTAAACATTGTACATGCAACTCGTAACTGCTGAAATGTTAATTGACAGTAGCCGTATCTTAGCGCACCAGTGAATTTTAAGACTGGTTCTTGATAGGAGTTGCTTCAAATCCTATTTCTTTAAGAGTATCTGAAGAAGTGCACAGTCACTCCTGAGACTCAAAGTCAACTGAGAGTGTTGCAATGAATGTCACTTACTCTCTGAGTTTTGGCTTCTGGTTGGATAAAAATGAAGCAAATCCAGATGACGCCGGATTCCAAAGTAAGGCTTGGAACAAAAGAAAAATTAAATGAAATTGGTCTCACCCCTGTTCCCTTTGCAGCTTCTGCTGTTTTCCTGTTCTTTGACCATAGGAATGATAGCTATGTGCACTTTACCACATCCTTGGTGGTAAAGAAAAAACTCCATGTTTTTTTCTCCTGTAGACAACTTTAAAACATTTTTTTTTCAATTCTATAATATTGTGTGTTCATATTCCCTTTCTTTGGGTCTTGGGCCTTGATAACAATGACTCCTTCATTTTAGATACAGTTTAGTCTCACTTCCATTGCCACCATTGCCTAGATAGAAGTAACAACCTGGAGCTACAGGCAAGGGGATTGGAAGCTAAATTAGAGACAACTATTTTTAAGTTTATACAGCCTTCATTATATGTATTTTTATTCTAAAAAGAACAATATAAAGCAGCCAGCTGTCTTCGGGTTGAATAGAAATCTCCAAGCACTTGTTTTAGCATTTGAAGCTCATAAATATTCCATGCCTGAAGGTAATATTTTGATTGCTTGGCAGTGCTATATCAAATAAATAAGCTGTGTGTTTATTATGTATGTGTTTGTATGTATACACACATCTATTGTGTGTAAGGTGCTCTGCTAGACATCTTAGAAATCAGATTAATTTTAAAAAATCAGATTAATTAAATCTCATCCTGTTTCTGAAAATTGCAAGTTAATCATTTCTTGCAACATATGCCCAAAAGAAACTGTTTTGACCATGGGGTGAATAGTGTCCCAGACCATTAGCAGGGAGCTGGATTGGAACTGAAAGAGCAGGATCTCATTCGGATACCCATTTGGGATGCCAGCATTACAGGTAGCAGCTTTATCCACCATGCCACAACACTGGCCCGGATGACATTCCTTTAATTACATTATGTGAAATTAGATGTGTTGCTACATATAAGTCACATACAAGAGAACTTGTCATATTTTAACTAGTTAATATGGCGGTTAGTAATACTACTATCATCACTCTGATTTTCTAAGTTAAAATTCAGTGTCTTTTTTTTTTCTATTTTAGCATGATATCCCAGGGTGTTGTAAGGTATAAAAAGACACCATGACTGCAGAAACTTGGGAAATAGAATTTAGACCAAGTTCATCTCTACTTTTTATTGCAAAACCACATAGAACCTATAATAAGCTACTAGATTATTGGGACTTCTAATATGGGAAGAGAGCAAAGAAGATACTATTTGGCTAAAACCTATCGGGAAGTTCTGTTTTTTCCTAAAAACACCTGATAACACTTTGAGAATATGTAGTTGTTCTGTGGAACAGTTGCAGAATATAGTATTACACATTTTGACTTGTAGATTGAAAATCTTGGAAAATACTGTTTTATACCTAACACAAGAGTGAGTTTGTGGGGCGGGCGCTATGGTGTAGTGGTTTAAAGCCTTAGCCTTCAGTGCCAGCATCCCATATGGGCACTGGTTTATGTCCTGGCTGTTCTTAATCAGCTTTTATAAGTGGCTCAAGTATTCTGACTTACTTCTTACACTGTAATAAAGTTATTAATTGGAAAAATTAAACTTAAGAAATAGAGCTTCACTTTGAGTTTTAAAATGAGTGTAAACAAAAATTCAGGGGCGTCAAAGAACAAGATATATTTTGAGAGCTGTGGATAGTTCTGTGAACCTGGATCAAAGGAGAGGATGTGACAGGAAGAAACAAGAAATGAGACTGAAGTCTTGGGAGTGATGGGAGCTGGGTAGCTGGTATGTTGCAGTCTGATAGTAGCCAGATATCTTTAGAGAAAGACACTAAGAGCCGAGTTAGGAGTGAGTCAAAGGGAAACAGAATGTCTGAAGGGAAAAGAAGAGAAAGGGAGCTATTTACATAAAGCCTTGGCTTCAGGAAAGGGTTGGAGTTGAAAGTGTGCAAATTAACTGGTGAGGGGTGGAGGACCCAGCTCAGACACAAGCAAGATGCATTCTATTAAAGGGCCGTAAAGTTAGACGGAGGCCGGCCTGGGTATCCACAGATTAGAGATTTCACTTCACCAAGTAGATGGCAAGGAGCAGTTACTGGGATGACAAGAGGTGTGATGGCCCTGAATGGTGCACTCTGTGGACTACTTAGATGGCTCTCTCTGCTCCTGTGTACTGCATGAGAAACAGAGTGGCAGGCAGGAGCCTGGGTAGTGCCTGAAGAAGTGGAGGAATGCCGTAACTTATGTTCTCTGCCTAATTAATTCTCCAGGGCAAGTCCAAATAGACCCCAAAGACTGATACTATTCTTTTAAGTAACATTAGCTTTGGCTTGTGTCAATTAATGAGGGAATTAATGAGCAATTAAAGTTCCCACTATTAAATAGTTGGTCATTTGTGTTGATCGGTACGTTGTAAACTGTGATATACCAAAATAGTGGATTTTCAGCACTAAAATGTAAAATATTCAAGATAGTAGTGGCCAATGAAATAAAATTTCCATCATGTCATTATCTGCAAAATGTATTATCCACTCTTCAATAATTATTAGCAAATGTTTTCTTACAGGCTTAAAAATAAACCTTCTCCTACTGGCCTGAGGTGAAATAAACTACCTGAATGTATAGAAATAAATTTCTGATAAAGTGCTATTAAAATAGTAGTGAAAGAGTACAATGATCTTTATCCTCAACCCTCAAAATAAATATGTAGCAAAACATGTGTGTATGCCTATATACCTATTATCTACCTATAGATATATTTCAAGGGTAAGATAACATTCAAATAAACTTTGCTTTTACGAATCAGATTTACACAGACATACAGGCAAATCAAATAATATTTTTAGTATGAACTATGTGGGGACTAGCTACCCATGGCTCTGAGTCAGGCTTCTGCTTATGACCCAGCCATTTCCCAGCGGGTGAAGCACTTGCTAACCAACAGAAAAACTACATGATGTTGTCAGTAATACAATGGATTTTTCAGTATTTTAGTTAGAAAAAAAAAGTGTCATTGGCTAACAGTCTCATAGGGAGATAATTATGGGACTAGATCTGGTGTAACACACCTCCTGGTCACTACCTGGAGTAATGGTACCTATTACCACATACGCAATATTTTATAAAACTACTGAGATTTCTGTAGTTGCTCCCTAGGATGTGGCAAAGTTGACTGAAGGTTTGCCCTGAAGATTGACTATAGAAAAATTCAGAAGACCTACTCTGATCTAAAGTATATTTGTTAAGATATGTATAACCTGATAAAAAACATGGTGGCTTAAAAAGCATCCAGAAATACTGCTGGAAACAGCATTGAAAATTAATATTTAAAACACTCAAAGACACTGTATCCAGGTGTGTGTTTGTTATGGTAGACATCCAAAATCTTAAATACTATCCTAGTTCTGCTAAACATTCATGTGCACAACGTATTTTGACATCCCCTGAGCCTCAATTATTGTTAATGCATATTTTTACTGGGATTAAAAAATATATTTGGGGATTTATTCTTTATTGTATGAATAACTCAACTGTAGGTCAAGAGAATAGATTCTTTATGGGAAGAGAGGTGCTAGCCATGAGTTTCTGTGGCAGTTGCTCTGGTAATGTAAAATGAAACAAGAGGTCAGCACCAGTATATACCCCTCAGTGCCTGGAATATTAGGCCAGTTTAGAGAAACAAGGACAACAGTAGCCTGTAATTTTTCTGTCTGCATTTCTGCTTCTTCTCTTACTTCCCTGTCAAGTTGAAAAGGGAATTTAGGATAAATCCCATTAGAAGGAAGAAATGGAAGAGAACATAGAAATGTAGTGTAAGCATAAAATATAAAGGTATGATAGCCTGACCTCAATCTCCCAGTAAAATTTAGGACAAAGTGAGCAACAAATGTGTAATTTAGGGAATGCCACCTGTGTTTTAGTAGTAAAAAGTCTACAAGCTGACCGTGTATAACGCTTTATCTTTAGAGATGAAACTTCACTATTTTACACCCTTTATCTAGTTTGGATGGAGAGTGTATCCAGTTACATTGGGAGGTATAAACTTGTGTAGCCTATTTCAGTTGTAAGAGAATAGAGATATTTGATTTATAGACAAAACAAGAACTTTGGGAAAGACCACTCCATGCTTACAGGGAATTTATTTCTTGCACTGCCACCTGTATTTTGACTGAGTTTTAAAAACATTTAATAATATTTATGGCTAATGACTGTCCAACATATTTTTAATATTTATAGAACACATGAAGCTTGTATTTTGGATTTCTCAGGGAGTAAGTGGTAACATTAAAGTAAAACTACTCATGTTACAATCTCCATGTCTTGTTAGCCTTTTTTGTGCCACACATGAAAATCAATAGGACAAAAACTATTAAAAAATATCAACTAAAATCAAAAAGCACAACTGTTCTGAATCCTGATGAGACTCTTCAGTAGCCATAAACAGCACAGCTCATTGAAACCTAAAAAAACTCTTTAAGGATCTAGTGTCTGTCTAGGTTGGTATTCCTGAAGTCTGTGAAGATATTTAGTTTCTGCATTTATCATTGTGAATTGCAGTGATGCTTCACTTAATGGCAGAGACACATTCTGAGAAATGCATCATTAGGCGGTTTTGTCACTGTGTGAATATCATAGAGTGTACTGACTCACATGGCACAGCCTCCGATGCACTTAGGTTGTTTTATAAGCCTGTTGCTCCTCAGTTACAAACCTGAAAAACTGAACTGAATACTGTAGGTAATTCTAACAGATTGGAGTAAGGTTTTGTATATGTAACCATATGTAACCGTAGAAAAGTTACAGTGAAAATACTGGGTGATAGGAATTGTTCAGCTCCATTGTAATATCATAGGATTACTGTCATACAAGGGGTATATTGTTGGCCAAAGCATTGTCATGTGGGAAATGACTGTACACCTTCCTCTGAGAAGCAGTGGAAAGATTCCATCTTCACGTTCACTGGGAATTATGCTAATAGGGAGGTCTTTGTTATACAAATTACATAAAATAAACACCCAGTTACTGTACATTTTCTCCTTGCATTGGCAAGGCAATAACAACCATCACAAATTTATTTTCCTTCTCTCTCCTTTACTGAATTTCATCCTGTGTAGTTCTAGGCTCACCTTTGTCATCTCAATGTATTAAAAATATGTCATCACTGTTAGCCTTTGTTATTTATTGTTTTAATCTCTTTCTTTTCTATTTATTTCTCTAGGTAAGTCCTGCCTCTTTCTAAATCTTCCCAGAATGTCATTTAGAAAAAAGGTAAGTCTATCTTCTATGATGGCTTCATTTTCCACGGTCCTGTGTTTTAAGCTGCACTTGTGTCATGCAATTTCTCAGCTTTTATTCATTAACACTAAGAAACCACTTTGTCATGAGTGAGGTGGCAATGTCTGTTTGATACATTGATGTACACTTGCTACTTTGGGTTTTCAGAGTGCCATTGTTTTAAGACATTCTAGAAAATTGAGAGTCTGCTGCTGAGACTAGTAGAGAGAGGCAGCTCAGCTTCTCATAGACATTGAACTGTGGCATGGTCAGTAATGCAGATGGTGTCTGATCGGTTTGGAATTAAGGTCGCTTACATGTTTGAGCGTCATGTTTAAGAACCCTTCAGCTAAGTATTATTACAGTGATATTAAATAATAAAATCTTCTTTGAAACATTTCATGCCAAAGCTGTCAAGTGAAATAGGAGAAGTGAAAGGAAAAGTGAGAAGCAGAAGTTCTGAAACCTGTTTCTTTTGTTGAGTGCTTCGGAAGGAAGGATATTGAGCCAGCAGTCCGCATCTGCTGGAATTAGCTTCATGGTCCATTAAAAGAAGCACAGATTTAACTTTGGATATTGCAGTCCATATTCACTGATGACGCAAGTTGAAAGGAATTTTGATTCGTCTTCCTTAAGAGGATAGTGTGTATAATAAGCTGAAATTACAACTTCTTAGGGTTGTCAGCTATTTTATTTTGTGTCTTTGGTTTCACTGCTGTGTTGTACGTAATTACACTTGCACTAGAATCATACTTTGTGCTGTTTTGGGAGACCACTGCAAAAGATTTCTTATCAAGTTGAGCATTCGTTTGATGGCATCAAAACAAAATAAGTATGTGAAAAAATATTTTGTTGAAGCTGTGAGAAAAAGAATGAGAGGGCTCTTGATTCTCAATCTTTTAGTTAGAATGATCTTTATAAAACAATTTAAAAACTTTGATATTTAGGTGCTAGGTCATGATCTTTATGAAATATGTGTAATTATGTCATTAATTTGTATATTTTATAATAGCAGCTTCCAACAAACAATTTAAAGAGAAATCACTAAACAATGTGTATACTTCTCTACATGAAAGTCTGTAAAAGTATCTTTGAGTAGAAAGATCATTAATTGGAATGTATGCTCTATTACTCAGATCTCTTAATTTCCCATAGAATTTTCTGCTTTTACCCTTCATCACATCATCTCTTAGGTATGGACTTGTTTCTTACAGTACCATTTAGGCACATTTCTGCTGCAAGTAATGAAAAAAGTTAATGCAAACTGGTTTAAGCCAAAAAGGAGCTTGGGGGTTATATAACTGAAAAATCTTGGGTTATACCTGGCTTCTGGCATAAAATTAGGCAGATGTTCAGAAAGCCTAATGAGGAGTTGGTTACATCGTCTCAACCTCTCACCTGTGTTAGTTTCTATAAACTCATTCTCAAATCCCATGGAGAAAATAAAATTAGGGTCACTGTAATTGCTGTCCTAACTACAAACTCATTACATTTCATTGGTTCTGATTGTCTCATGAAATTCTGTTTATGAATGAAGCAGTTAACTCATTGACTTAAGTCTAAATTATGTACTTTATTTCTGATATCATGCAGTAGGCAGAGCTCATCAACAAAAATTAAAAGATGATTCCTTAGACTGTTAGTTCTTGAGTTAGAGTGAACAGATGCTGAGAAGCCAAGGAATAAATTAATAAATATATATCTCATCTTCATGTGTGTGTATGTGTGTGTGTGCACACATGTGCCTTTTTTAGAAGAATTGCCTTCCCTCTCCTTGGAGTGGTGTAATAAATTTAGTCAATACTATGCAATCAAACTTTGCCACCAGTGTGATTATGAAACAGGATAAATCGACTTTTCCAGTAGGTGTTGAGATGGAACTATAGAAATAGCTAGTATTTCTCATACTGCACCCAGGATACTTGAACAGCAAACCTGTGACTAGACATGCTGGAGAAAAGCTTAACTTTACAATCATTTTTACTTCTCTCTTCTGCTCATCTCTTTATGTTTATTGTATTCACTGAGTCTAATTATAGGAGAGTGCTCAGACTTTGTATTTTGATGTCATTCTTATTTTAAATATAAAATGATTAAGTACAAGGGCTTTGTTCAAGGAGATAGAGCACATAAAGGTAGTTTAACTCACATATGAAAGCTAACTTAAGAGGATAACTTCTGGGACCAGTGTTGTGGCATAGCACCTAAAGCTGCCACCTGCAATACCAGCATCCAGTATGGGTGCCAATTGGTGTCTCAGCTGTTCCACCTACAATCCAGCTCCCTGCTAATAGCCTGGGGAAGACAGCACAACATGCCCCAAGTGCTTGGGCCCCGGCCACCAGGATGAAGCTCCTGGCTTCGGCATGGCCCAGGCCTGGTCATAGAGACAGACACCTGGAGAGTGAACCAGGAGATGGAAGATCTCTCTCCTTCTCTCTCTCTCTCCTCCACCACAACTCTATATAACTCTTTCAAATAAGTAGATAACTCTTTTTTAAGAAAAGAGAATAGCTCCTTTTGTATCCAGAGTAGTTATCAACCCATAAACTACCCCTGCAACTTCCCTTTGCTTATTTGTGGTAACAATTTGCATCTAGGAACTATATGTTAATGGAAATCATTCTTCCAAATTCAAGAAGACATTTATTATTTTACATCTTTTTAGAATCCCATGGAATTTATAGAATGCTGCTACTGCCCACCGAGGCAGGATAAATGTCTTGGAGCCAATGATCAGGATCCCCAGGTTTAATCTCAAAGTATTCAAGGTTGCATGAGGGAAAAAATAGATTGTTGCTTATTTAGAATGCCAAATATTTAAAGATTTACTTTATTTATATAAAAGACAGTTACAGAGAGAGGTAGAGAGAGACAGATAGGTCTTCCATCCACTGGTTCACTCCCTACATGGCTGCAATGGCTGGAGCCAGGAGCTTCTTCTGGGTCTCCCATGTGGGTGCAGGGGCCCAAGGACTTGGCCATCTTCCACTGCTTTCCCAGGCCACAGCAGAGAGCTGGATCGGAAGAGGAGCAGCCAGGACTAGAACCAGCACCCATAAGGGATGCTGGCACTTCAGGCCAGGGCTTTAACTTGCTGCACCACAGTGCCGGCCCCATCTACCACTATTTAGGGCACTAAGCTGTGAGAAAATTCCTGAAGAATTGTATTGGCCTGTGTAGACGGCAGTGATTTCTAGATTCTCAGTCTAGCTCAGTGAAATTAGATATTTTTATATCATCTCTGAAAATCACTATCCTAGATGAAGCCAAGCTGCTGCACAGTTCAGTGAAAACCCTAAATAGTCAAGGACATTCTCTAAGAACATTTGCTTCTCTAGATCTTGATTATTCAATTTTATTTAATGCTTTAACAATTATACTAAAAGCAATAATATAAATGCTAAGTTAATAAGACTAAAACTGATTTACTCCTTACTGTTTTTCAGTTTAAGGTGACACATAAAATATTTTTGGAAAATAATGATAACTCTGTAGAATAAAAACAACAAGTTTTATGATCTGTCATTTCTTAAAATATATCAGCAATAAAAATCCTGTTGAAAACTATCAATCTTTCCTCAAAGCACCCTAGTTTCACACACAGTAGGTGCTTTTTGTTCTTTTTTTTTTTTTTTTTTTTTTTTTACAGGCAGAGTGGACAGTGAGAGAGAGAGACAGAGAGAAAGGTCTTCCTTTGCCGTTGGTTCACCCTCCAATGGCCGCCGCGGTTGGTGCGCTGTGGCCGGCGCACCGCGCTCGTCCGATGGCAGGAGCCAGGAGCCAGGTGCTTTTCCTGGTCTCCCCATGGGGTGCAGGGCCCAAGCACCTGGGCCATCCTCCACTGCACTCCTGGGCCACAGCAGAGGGCTGGCCTGGAAGAGGGGCAACCGGGACAGAATCCGGTGCCCCGACCGGGACTAGAACCCGGTGTGCCGGCGCCGCAAGGCGGAGGATTAGCCTGTTGAGCCACGGCGCCGGCCTTTTGTTCTTGAATATTGACTAAGTGAATGCCATTTCTGAAAGACATTTTCATGGATAAGCCCAATATGAATTATGAGAAAATGTGAAAGTTTAAATAATTGAAAAACACTTTTGTATATGTGTTTTTCTTGTCATAAAAATTATAGCATATTCAGACTGTAAAGGTTCAGCAAGTCCCTTCTGAAAAAGTCCAAAGATATAGGGAGAATATAGTGACATATAATAGCTATAAGACAGTTTATAAAGCTAAAAGCAGCTAAGACATATCAGAGGCCTAAAAGCCTATTTTAGATGCATGTTTCCTCCTTCTAAAGCATGTATTGATCACGGACCATACCCCTCATGAGAACATTTGTCACACACTCAGCCTCTAGACCCATTTATAGGAGTCAGTAGGAGTGCCTCACTGTTCATATTGTGCCTTAGAAAGTAATACAATTTCCTGAGACAGATCGGAATCCATCATGATCTTATCCAGTAGCCTTTCAGTGTCGCTGATAGAGAAATGTATGATAAAATTGGCTATTTAAAAATCCATAGTTTCACTTCCAAATCCAAAAGCTGGGCAAACTGAAACATCTGTGGCATTTCATGGCCTCATAGGAAAGCTGAAAATATAGGACAGTGTTCCACTCTCAAATGTGGAGTGAGCAGAACACAGTCACTCTAAGGTCTGTTTACTTGGAGGAATCATCAATGGAGCCCTAACTTTGATCAGTTGAACAAGCCAGGTGTAGACCATTACCTCAGGGAGAAACTCCAGGGAGCTGTCATCTTAGAAAACACTTGCTCTTTTATGCCCTTTACCACCAGCAAACCCACCAGAGTCTCACAGTCAGAAAGATTCCCTGTGGCTCTGGTGAGGTGGGCATAAGGAAGTTATCCTCATAAAATAAACTCAACCCTTGTTTATAATAAGTATTCAAGTCGTAGGGGAAGGGGTTTACCAGAGCCTTGCCCCAGACATCTGAAGTGAGTTCGTTTCTCTCAATCCAGCCCCTTCTAAATGTTAAGTAAGGACTGAGAAAAAAGTATCCAAGAAGAAGCACTTGTGCAAATCATAGAACAGAAGCACAGTCCTATCAAAAGGGAGATTTAATCGGGAGGCTACACACACCTTACCACCAGGGCTCCAGGATGATAACAGTGAGTTTCAGTAGAACACAGATTCAGAAGTACAGGCTTTATTCTGGTAAAGCTCAGCTTGAAAGGGCAAGAATCAAAAGGGCAAACAAAAACAAGATTATCAGAGAAATTTGAAGTTCTGTTAGTTATCAACGTAGCAAGGATGAATCAAATCTCAACTGCTAGCCAAATTCACTTAAACTCTTACAGTAGAAACTTACTTTTTGAATCCTATTACCCAATACAGTTTGTACAACTTTAACCATGACTGTGGAAGAAAAATTCAAAGCATACAAAAGCCAAGGTGAACCAAGGTGGTGGTGGTAGGGAGAGAGATCCTAAAGGAGACAAAGCAATCATCAGAACCAGACTCACCTATGACCCCTGTGTTGTAATAATCACAGAAGAAGATTAAAATACCTGAATGGAGAAAGTAGTCAACAGTGAAGAACAAATGACTTATGTAAGCAGAGGGACTGAAACTAAGAAAGATTCAAAAGGAAACCCTAGAAATTCAATACAATGGGAAAGGAAATGAAGAATGCTTTTGGTGGATATACCAGTATACTTGGCATGGCTGATGAATGAATGTGTTAGCTTCAACATAAGTAAAAAAAAAAAAAAAAAAAAAAAAAAAACTGCAAACAGAAATATAGAAAGCAAGTAAGCAAGCTGCTGTAGAAGATTTGGTATATGAGACACTATCAAAAGGTATATGTGATTAGAATACCTGGCCGGCACCGTGGCTCAATAGGCTAATCCTCTGCCTTGTGGTGCCGACACACTGGGTTCTAGTCCTGGTCGGGGCACTGGATTCTGTCCCAGTTGCCCCTCTTCCAGGCCAGCTCTCTGCTGTGGCCCGGGAGTGCAGTGGAGGATGGCCCAAGTGCTTGGGCCCTGCACCCCATGGGGGACCAGGAGAAACACCTGGCTCCTGCCATCAGATCAGCGCGGTGCGCTGGCCACATTGTGCCGGCCACAGAGGCCATTGGAGGGTGAACCAACAGCAAAGGAAGACCTTTCTCTCTCTCTCTCTCTCTCACTGTCCACTCTGTCTGTCAAAAAAAAAAAAAATACCTAAAAGAGGGAAGGCAGAAGGGGATATGATGTTCTTAAAAGTATATCTCACAAATCACATTGAATCTGTTAGAAACTATTTAAAAATCAGACTAAAATATTAAAAAAGAATACCGAAAGGATAATGAAAAAATGAATGTAGTAGCAAAAATATTTAGAGTAATAAAGACAAGAAGTTTCAGAAATTCATCATAGACACCAAACCATGGGTCTAGGTAGCCCAGAGAATTCCAGGTGAACAAACGCTGCCTGAACTATGCTGAGTCATGTCAGATTCAAACTGAAGAAAATTAAAGACAAAATATTGAGAATTGGACAAAAATGAAACTACTTATACAGATAGTGCAGAACAAAGATAAGACTTACAGTAGATTTCTGGTCAGACACCATGCAAACAAAGTTATGGAGGGAATTATTTAAAATGATGAATGCAAAATATCAGCCTAGGAATGCAGTGAAAGTAGCTGTTTAAATAAAAACTGAGGGAATTCACTGCTAGTGGATCTTCTTTACAAAGAATGTTAAAGATTTTTTCCAGGAAGAAGGAAAATTATACAGGTCAGAAAGATGGATCTGCATAGAGAAAGGAAGAATATTAATAGAATAAATGAGAATAAAATGAAATCATTTTCTTATTTTAACTTATCTAGAAGATATCTCTTTAAACTCCCAATAGTACAAGGATTGGATGATTATAAGTGAAATGTACGGCAGTAATGTCTCAAAAGAAGAGAGGAACGATTTGGAAATCCAAGAATAGTGTTGTTTAAAAGTAGAATGAGATTTTCAAAGTTTTTTTTTTTTTTTTTTTTTTGAAAAGGTTACAGGGAAAGGAGAGACAGAGACAGAGAGAGCTAACATGGCTAAGTTGCACCTGGTTGAATCCAGGAACTGGGAGCTGTATCTTGGTCTCTCATGCAGGTGCAGAAACCCAAGCACATGGGCCAGTAGTAGGGTCTTAAACTATATGGCAAGCCAGTGTCGGAGGTGGTTACTCAACCTGATACATGACAATGCCAGCCCCTAGAATTAGATTTTTAATGTAAATTATACATTCTAGGGAAACCACTTAAAGTTTTCTTTAAGGAGTGCAATTGGAATTATTATCAGATATAGGAGAGGAATAAAAGTCTCTGGCAGTGAACAAAGCACAATTAAAAGTATGATGGATTTTTATCCACATATGTGAATAATCACTTTAAATCTGAATGGTCTATTTTGACCACTTCACTGATGGAGATTTCAGGGTGGGTGCATAAAGAAACCAAGTATATTTTGTCTACAGAAACTCATTTTTAAAAAAAGTCTCAGAGATTAAATGTAAAGGGACAAGGAAAGATAACATACTAGAACTAATTGAAGGAAAAGGAAGAGCTTTGTTATCTTGAGACAAATCAGGCTTTAGAACAAGGGAAGTTATCAGAGAAAGAAGAGTATTAGTAATGATAAAGGGATCAGTTCTTCAAAAAGATGTATTTTAACACTAAATGTGTTTGTAGACAAAACCAAAAATATTCCAGTGCATCAAAATAAAAAAGATAAAAGCTGATAGAACTAACTGTAGTATACCCATATAATACAACTTGGTAATTAAAAGAAATGAACTATCAAACCACAAAACATGGATACATGTTAAATACAAATTGCTAAGGAAAAGAAGGTATTTGGCATAGCAGTTAGGTCACTTCTTGGGACACCTGAGTCTCAAGTTAAGTCCCGACTGCACTACTTCCAAGTCAACTTCCTGCTAATGTGCACCCTGGAAGGCAGCAAGTGATAATTCAACTGTTTAGATTCCTGTCACTCATATGGGAGACCCAGATGGAGTTCCAGGCTGTTGGCTTTGGTCTGGCTCAATGCTGGCTATTCTAAACATTTGGAGAGCTGACATAGCAAATGAAATACATTGCTACAAAATATATAAATTATTTGTAAAAAGCTAATATGAAAAGGTGGTATGAGTGAGTTCAACTACATGACATTCTAGAAATTTCAAAGCTATGGAGATGATAAATTGAAAACTTCTTGAGCAAGAAACATAATAGAAGGGAATTGTATTTATTAATGGATTAGATGAATATTCATACAAGTACATACTTTAAAACTTAGCACTGGCAGTATTGTGGCACAGCAGCGTAAGCCACTGCTGGTGACACTGGCATCCCATATGAGCACTGGTTTATGTCTCAGCTGCTCCATTTCTGAGCCAGATTCCTGCTAATGTGTCTGTGAAAGCAACAGAGGCAGTCCAAGTACTGGAGTTCCTGACACCCTCATGGGGGATCTAGATGAAGCTCCTAGCTCCTGGCTTCACCCTGGCCCGGTGCTTGCCATGTGGTCATCTGTGGAGTAAGCCAGATGACCTCTCTCTCTGTGTGTCTCTCCCTGTCTCTGTAAATCCACCACTCACATAAGTAAATGGTTAAAAAATAAATAAAACAGTACTATTTGATCCATATAGAGGAAGAGCATGTTTAAATGTTATGAAATTTTCTGATACTAGTAAATAACACATAGAGAAGTTACCACATTCCAGAGAAAGGGTACTCTGTATGCTTAAGCATAGAATATGTAATTCGCCAAACACATGAAATTAATTATTGGAAATTGAGTTAGAAGTTGAAAGTTCATACATAATGGGTGCCTAAAAAATTAAATGGTAAAGCTATTCTCAGTGTTCCTTTTCTATAAATACCTTTTAGCTCCACTGGGAAGGATGGATGTGGTCTGATCTGAGTTTCTTTGCTCTTAGTTTCTGCCAACTCAAGGCTCTGGGATATGGATGGGAATGTTCCTCAATGCGGCTTTCCCTAACTATGTGTAGCTGCATAGGTCTCAGAACACCATTCCATGATGTCTAGGACTGACTTCTCAAAATGGTTAAGGAAGTTTAAATATGGAAAAGGACTGAAAATGAGATAATGCTGAAGACATCCTCAGAACAAAAGATTGCTTAAGAGATTTGTAAAAAGAACTACTATGCAATGGTTTTGTGTGATTTCTGAAAGTGAAATTACAGGTAAAGTTCAGCATGTGAATGTTAGTGATGCCCAATGAAGATGTTTGCTTTTGTTTGGGTTCCCACCAGTGTGGAATGTTGTTTGCAGACTTGGGCACACTCCCTTACTTTCGGCACCAATTGGCCACATCCACAAAGTGGCTGATCACTTACATTCCATAACGCAGTCATCCACATGAGGACTTCTATAACATGATCTTTACTTCTGCATGTGGCGTTTTAATCATTTGTAATATGTGTAAAACTTTGTGTCTCTTTATCATGTTTCTACTTAATGATCTGTACTTCTTAAATGCAGGTGGAGTGTTCTCAGTACCTTTGAAGAAGTATCTTTAAAATTCCAAGGGAGACTAGAAAATACTTCCATTTAATTAAATTGTCAAGCTAATGGTGACTATTAGAGGATTTTTTACAGTACAGTTTCCTACAAAATTAAGCGAGTAAAATCAATACTCTTTTAGAATATTTTCATGGCACATATTAGATAATTGAAGAGCAGTCAGATCAAGATCTGCCTCTGGTTAACAGGCGAAGGCTTGCTGATTACTTTGGGGTGGCTAAGGAATGGTTAGGGCACACAGCTTAGAAGCCTTTTTCATAAATAGTACCCTCATTGCTTTCAGATATATTTTTTAAAGTTCATTCTAATGTATTTATTTGAAATGGATAATAAATATTTTTAAAAGGTATCTCATTTTCCTTTAAGAAGAGTTGATGACAAAAAGAATCAGCGAGTTCTGCAAGGGTCATTTTCATGGACATGGGAAGTGTGGTAAGGGTCATTTACCTGATACCTCATTAACTTTCACATTCTTCCATACTGCAGATGATTAGTATTAACATGGAACAGTAGGTAGCACCTCTGACCTCAATTATTTTCATCTATGGCTCTCTGCCTTCCTGTATTATTTTTTGGGAACTGACTTATATCAGAAATATATTTGAAAAGCAAGATTTGCCAATGCAAATATAGGGGTAAATGTCTTTTGGTACAAGGGGTTTTCATGGAATTGTAATGCTGAAGATCATAAATGAATTCAGCTGTGCCTCTTGTGTCATACTCCGCTCCCTTCCAGCCCCTCTCATTTTTTTCTTTTATAGCACTAGTGTCTCTTTGTTAAAATAATTATTTTTTCTCTGTGTGAGATTCTGTCATTAGATGAAAGGTCATGGTTATAATATGAATCCTGGATAATAAACACAGTGCAAAATGGATTGAAATGCGTACAGAAAAAAGACTTTCCAATTAAAAAACACTTTGCCAAGCCTGCACCAAACAAACAACCATATAGACTCTGATTTTTCTTCACTTATAATTAGCTGCCACTGGAAGTTAATTACTTTCAGGATCAAAGGAAACAAAACTAGAAGTAAAATGGAAGAATTCCTTTTAGATTTACAGCTTAAATAAATGTTTGCCTTAGTGGCAGACCATATGCTGAATCTATCCCAGAGGGAAATGAACTTAAGGCTCTTCAATACATATAGACCAACTTTAAAGTTCACTGCAGGTGGGCAAAGAAATAAGGCAGATTTTATTTCCTTTGGGAGTACCAACTGAGAGATTTTGTAAGGGAGCAGCGAAGACTCTTTGTGTATCCTTATGTTTGCTTTATCACACAAGCTGGTTTTCTTTTAGAGATTTATTGTTAACATTCTTTCTTCGAAAAATACCACTAAAAACTCTAATTTGCTGATTTTTCTGAACACAATATATTTCTTGTTAAGAAGGATAATGTATTGTGAAGGTGTGAGTAGCTCAATTCATGGACATACTAGTATTAGTACCAGCATTTATTGGTTCATGGGTAACATTTTTTGCTGTTTCACTGTCCTAAATTCAATATATTGGATTTGGTTTTGCCCTCAGGAAAGACTTCAAAACATAAAATATAAGAACCAAAGTAGAATTTACATTTGTTTCTAAAACAAGTGATGATCTTTAAGAATGATTGGGTTTTGTGATGTTTATGGATCAGTTAAGATAGTATATGACTAAGGTAGTTCAGGACCATGGGTAGAAAAATGACTAACACTTTGGGTGTTCTCCCTGATGGGAAGTTCAGATGCTCATCCCATAATCTGGGTTCAGCAATAATGATAATATAGCTGGTTTTCTAATACCCACTTATCCCAATGATATCAGGAAGGGACCGGTCTTCATCCCCAATCATTCAGTGCTACTACATCTTCCTGTTCCAGCGATACTGTCAAACTAGTATAGTAAGCCTGGCTCAGAGGCTAAGTAGACTTCTGGCTCATAGGAGTATGAAGCCAGATTTAATCCAAGTCTTGGCAGAATCTAGAGCCTGTTTTCATAAGCACTATGCTGATATCTCCTACCTATAATACTTCCTATTGTGTTAAAACTCATACATTGGCTGGTGCCGCAGCTCAATAGGCTAATCCTCCGCCTTGCGGCACCGGCATACTAGGTTCTAGTCCCAGTGGGGGCGCCGGATTCTGTCCCAGTTGCCCCTCTTCCAGGCCAGCTCTCTGTGGCCCGGGAGTGCAGTGGAGGATGGCCCAAGTGCTTGGGCCCTGCACCCCATGGGGGACCAGGAGAAACACCTGGCTCCTGCCATCAGATCAGCACGGTGCGCTGGCCGCGGCAGCCATTGGAGGGTGAACCAGTGGCAAGGGAAGACCTTTCTCTCTGTCTCTCTCTCTCTCTCACTGTCCACTCTGCCTGTAAAAAAAAAAAAAAAAAAAAAAAAAAAAAACAACTCATACATATCATTTACCATCTTAACCATTTTAAGCATAAGACAGTGTTAACCATATATACATTATTGTGTAAAAGGTCTCTAAGTTTTGTTATCTTGCAAAACTGAAACTGTACACATTGAACAATAATTATCTATTTCTCTATTTCTCCAGCATCTGGAAACCACATTCTATTTTGTGTTTCTATGAATTTGACTACTTTAGATACCTAATATAAATTTAATTATGTAGCATTTGTCTTTTGTGACTGACTTATTTGTTTTTGTCTATAATGTCTTCAAATTACATATATGTTCAAATATACTAAATTTTTTTCTTTTATTGCGGTAGAAGAATATTCCATTGTAGGCATACACTGTACTTTTATATATATATATAAAGCTTTTATTTAAAGAATATAAATTTCCAAAGTACAGCTTATGGATTACCATGACTTCCCCCTCCCCCATAACTTCCCTCCCACCCGCAACCCTCCCCTTTCCCGCTCCTTCTCCCCTTGCATTCACATCAAGATTCATTTTCAATTCTCTTTATACACAGAAGATCAGTTTAGTACATATTACATAAAGATTTCAACAGTTTGCCCTCACACAGAGACACAAAGTAAAAATATTGTTGGAGTACTAGTTATAGTATTAATTCACAATGTACAGCACATTAAGGACAGAGATCCTACATGATATTTTTTTAAAAATTGATTAATTATGCAATTTCCAATTTAACACCAAGATTTTTTAATCATTTTCAATTATTTTTATATACAGAAGGTCAATTCAGTATATACTATGTAAAGATTTCATCAGTTTGCACCCACACAGAAACACAAAGTGTAAAAATACTGTTTCAGTACTAGTTATAGCATTACTTCACATTGGATAACACATTAAGGACAGATCCCTCATGAGACGTAAGTACACAGTGACTCCTGATGTTGATTTAACAATTTGACACTCTTGTTTATGGCGTCAGTAATCTCCCTAGGCTCTAGTCATGAGTTGCCAAGGTTATGGAAGCCTTTAGGGTTCGCCGACTTCGATCTTATTCCGACAGGGTCATAGTCAAAGTGGAGGTTCTCTCCTCCCTTCAGAGAAAGGTACCTCCCTCTTTGATGGCCCCGTTCTTTCCACTGGGATCTCACTCGCAGAGATCTTTCATTTAGGTCTTCTTTTTTTTCCCAGAGTGTCTTGGCTTTCCATGCCTAAAATATTCTCATGGGCTCTTGAGGCAGATCTGAATGCCTTAAGGGCTGATTCTGAGGCCAGAGTGCTATTTAGGACATCTGCCCTTCTATGAGTCTGCTGTGTATCTCGCTTCCCATGTTGGATCATTCTCTCCCTTTTTGATTCTATCAGTTAGTATTAGCAGACACTAGTCTTGTTTGTGTGATCCCTTTGACTCTTAGACCTATCAGTGTGATCAATTGTGAACTGAAATTGATCCCTTGGACTAGTGAGATGGCCTTGGTACATGCCACCTTGATGGGATTGTATTGGAATCCCCTGGCACGATTCTAACTCTTACTTGAGTGGCATAGTTAGAGAGAGAGAAGTCTTCCATCCGCTAGTTCATTCCTCAAATGGATGGGTTAGGAGCCAGGAGCTTCTTCCGGGTCTCCTACATGGGTGCAGGGGCCCAAAGACTTGGGCCATCTTCTACTGCTTTCCCAGGCCATCAGCAGGGAGCTGGATTGGAAGTGGAGCAGTGCGATCTCAAACCGGCACCACTGTGGGACTCTGGTGCTGTAAACGGATGTTTAACCTACTATACCACAGCACTGGCACCTGCATTTCTTTTTTATCTTCATTGTCTCATAGACTTGTTTTTCACTTTTGAAATTTCTATTAATATAAAGAGGACAGATTTCTTGTCTTTCATTGGTACAATTCTAAGATAACCATACTTCCCTCCCTTCTTCTCCCTCCATTAATCCCCTGACTTCCTTTTTTTTCCTTTAACTTTTGCAAAAACATAATTTCCGTCCACTGTATAATCATAGGCTTAATGCACCACTAACCATTATTTGCAATGAGTAAAAGTAGATAGAGCATGGTTTCACAAGAGATACATAAGGATTAAAAACAACCATCAAATCACAAGATGTCTGTTTTATTCCTATACATTTTTGTATTCTGTTTTTATATTGCACTTCTTTATTTGTCTTGTTGAGAGACATTTAAGTTTCTCCTGTGTCTTAGCTCTTTTTATTAATTCTGCAGCCAACATGATCCTCCCTTTATTTGTTGTGGATATATGCCAAAATGTAGTATTGCTAAATAGTATGGTAACTGAATTTTAATTTTTTTGAGGCATCTTCCAACTGTTTTGTGCACAGCGGCTGCACCATCTTACATACTCACTGTTATATCAGTGTTCTGAACTTCACTAGTTCATCACCAGCGCATGTTATTTTGTCATTTTTTTTCTTGATGTTAACCATTCTAATAGGTTTGAGGTGGTATTTCTGTCTGGTCCCAATTTGCAATTTCCTGGAGAACAGCTGAGAATCTTTTCATAAGATCACAGGATACATGTGTATCTTTGAGGAAATGTGTATTCAAATCCGTTGCTCTTTTTAGTTATTTGTTGTGTTTTTGGTGTGTTAGAGTTGTCTATGTTTAATTTGGATATTAGCTCCTTATTAGGTACATGATTTGTCAATGTTTTCCACAATTTGCAGGTTGCCCTTCCTCCTGTTAATTGTTTCCTCTGTTGTGAAGCAGTTTATAGATTTGGTCTTGTCCCATTTGTCTATTTTTGCTTTTCTTCCTTCTGCTTCTCTAATTCATTAAATCTGTGAGTGAGATCCCAGTGGAATGAATGGGGCCATCAAAGAAGGAGGTACCTTTCTCTGAAGGGAGGAGAGAACCTCCACTTTGACTATGACCCTGTCGGAATAAGATCGAAGTCGGCGAACCCTAAAGGCTTCCATAGCCTTGGCAACTCATGACTAGAGCCTAGGGAGATTACTGATGCCATAAACAAGAGTGTCAAATTGTTAAATCAACTTCAGGAGTCACTGTGTACTTACGTCTCATGTGGGATCTGTCCTTAATGTGTTGTCCAATGTGAAGTAATGCTATAACTAGCACTGAAACAGTATTTTACACTTTGTGTTTCTGTGTGGGTGCAAACTGATGAAATCTTTACTTAGTATATACTGAATCAGTCTTCTGTATATAGATAATTAAAAATGAAAAAAATCTTGGTGTTAAATTGGAAATTGCATAGAAAATTAATCAATTTTTAAAAAAATATATCATGAAGGATCTCTGTCCTTAATGTGCTATACATTGTGAATTAATACTGTAACTAGTACTCCAACAGTATTTTTCACTTTGTGTTGCTATGTGAGGGCAAACTGTTGAAATCTTTACTTAATATATAGTAAACTGATCTTCTGTATATAAAGAGAATTGAAAATGAATCTTGATGTGAAGCAAGGGGAGAGGGAGTGGGAAAGGGGAGGGTTGCGGGTGGGGGGGAAGTTATGGGGGGGAAGCCATTGTAATCTATAAGCTGTATTTTGGAAATTTATATTCTTTAAATAAAAGCGTTATAAAAAAAAAAAAAAAAAAGATCTCTGCGAGTGAGATCCCAGTAGAAAGAACAGGCCATCAAAGAAAGAGATAACTTTCTCTGAAGGGAGGAGAGAACTTCCGCTTTGACTATGGCCTTGTCGGAATAACATCAAAGTCGAAGAGCTCAGGAGGCTTCCATGGCCTTGGCAACTCATGACTAGAGCTTAGGGAGATTACTGATGCCATAAACAAGAGTGTCAATTTGTTAAGTCAACAACAGGAGTCACTGTGCACTTACTCCTCATGTAGGATCTCTGTCCTTAATGTGTAGTTCATTGTGAATTAATGCTATGACTAGTGCTCAAACAGTAATTTTCACTTTGTGTTCTGTGTGGGGCCAAACTGATGAAATCTTTATTTAATATATACTAAATTGATCTTCTGTATATAAAGGGAATTGAAAATGAATCTTGATGTGAATGGAATGAGAGAGGGAGCGGGAGTTGGGAGGGTTGTGGGTGGGAGGGAAGTTATGGGGGGGGGGAGCCATTGTAATCCATAAACTAGACTTTGGAAATTTATATTTACTAAATAAAAGTTAAAAAAAAAAATAAATAAATAAATCTGCTACTACAAGAAGTTTTCCCATATATTTTCTTCCAGGAGTTTTGTCATTTCGGAACATGTTTTTAGGTTTTACAAATGGATATGCAGTATTCCAGTGTCATTTGTTTGATGTTATCCTTTCCCCAATTTGTTTTATTGGCGTCTTTTTAAAAGACAAACTAAAAATAACTGTGTGGATTTCTTTCTGGGCTGGTCCATATGTTTGTTTCTTTGTCACTACCATACTGTTGTGATTATTGAAGCTTTGCAGTATGTTTTTATATTAGTAAGAGACCTCCAGTACTTACCTTTCTCGGAATTGTTTTATCTGTCTTGCAATACATATGAAGTTCAGGATTATTTTTTCTATTTCTTCCAAAGATGTCATTAGGAGACTCAGTGGTATTGTATTAAATCTCAAGGCTGCTTTAGGAAGTAGGGAAATTTTAATAGTATTAAGTCCTACAATACCTAAAAATAGGATGTCTTTTCATTTATTTGCATCTTTAATTTCTTTCATGAGTTGTTTAGTTTTAAATGTATATGATTTTCTCTCTTTGGTTACATTTATTCTCAATTTTTATGTTATTGAAAATGGCATTTTTTTCAGATTATTTGTTTTTAGACCATGGAGACACAATTGATTTTCACACATTGATTTTGTGTCTTGCAACATTACTAAGTTTATACTAGCAGTTTTGTGGGGGTGTGTGTGTGTCAAAGTATTCTTTAGGACTGTCTAAAATAAGGCCACAACATCTGTAAAGAGAGCTGATTTCACTTTTTTTCTTTCTAGTATATGCTTTTTATTTCTTTTTCTTGACCTATTTTTGTGGCTAGGTCTTTTAAAATACTGTGCTGAAGATGTGGCGAGTGAGCATCCACGTCTGGTTCTTGATCTTGGAAGAAACATCTTTGCGTGTCTCACTGCTGAGTGTGGTGTTGGCTGTGGCCTTTTGCGTATGCTCTTTACTGTGTTGACATAACTTTCTTCTACAGTTAGCTAATGGAGTGTTTGTTTTTAAACAGGGATGTCTGTTGAATCTTCTAGATGGTTGGTGATCATGTTATTTTTATCCTTAATTCTGCTTATGATGAATAGTACATTCAGTGTTGTATGTTAAGCCATCCTTGCATCTCAGGGGTAATTCCTGCTCAACCACCGTGTACAGTTTGTTAATGAGATGGTGAATTTAAATTGTTAGAATTTTGTGAAGGATTTTCTGTCAGTGTTTATAAAAGACTTCAGTTAGTAGTTTTACTTTAATTTCTTTGTTTGGCTTTAGTATTAGAGTAATAGCAGGTTCATAAAATGAATTTTGAAGTGTTACCAACTCTTCATTTGGGAGTTTTTGTAAAGGAGCGATGTTAATTTTTTTTAAATTTTGCTAACATTTTCAAGTGTAGCCATCTGATTCTGGTTTTCCTTTGCTTGGAAGTTTCTGGTTACAGATTCAATCTCCTTACCCATTATAGGTCTACTCAGATTTTTTTTAGATCTCTTCATAATTTAGTCTTGGCAAGTTTGTTTCAAGAATTTACCCATTTCTTCATTGGCATATAAGGTTTCAGAGTAGTTACTTATGACTCTTTTTGTTTGGCATTGGTGGGGATTCCTTCCCCAGTATTTCTGATTTTTGCTATTTGAATCTTTTTTTTTCTTAGTCAAGCTAATAGTTGGCCAATTCTGTTTTTTTTTTTTTAAGAAATAAGTGCTTATTATTGAATTTTTATATTATTATTCTGTTTTATTTCTGCTTTTTTTTTAAAATTACATTCATTCTTTTTTGATCAGTTTATTCTTTTTCTGTCTGCTTGCATTGAAAAAAGTCCAGTTGTTGATTTGCAATCTTTGTTCTTTTGAGGGGTTTTGATATTATTGCTATAAACTTCACTCATAGTACTCCTTGTGCTGCATCCTCTAAATTCTGGAATGTTGTGTTTATGTATTTATTTTCTCTAGATAGTTTCTAATTTCCCTTGTGACTTTATTTTACATCCATTGGTTGTTTAGGGGATATTTAATTTCCACATATTTTTGGATTTTTTGGTTTTGCATATTGTTTTGATTCCTAGTTTCATTTTATTTGGCTCAGAAAAGATAGTTAATATTTTATTCAGAAAAAGATAATATGATTCTAGATTTTGTAAATTTTTTAAAGAATTATTTTATGACCATGTTATAAATCAGGCTTGTTATACATGAAGATGACATGGGCAACTTAAAAATGTTCTGTGTTCTTAAGAAAAAGTTATTCATTTATTGTTGAGTGCAGTGTTCCATATGTTTTTCTTAGGTCCAACAATCTGTCTATAATTTGTTCAGATCTTGTGTTTTCTGCCTCATATTATATCATTGTTTTATCCATTACTGAAGGTAGAAAGTAAAAATCCAACATCAACATCTGCTTCACATATTTGGGTGTCTGATGTTTGCACATATCTATTTAAAATGGTTATTTTCATTGAATTTATATTTATGTCTTTATGTGTTTTCTTTCTTTGTACCTGTGACAGTTTTTAACTTATCATCTATTTTGTGTGATATCAGTATTGGCTCCTTTGACCTCTTTTGGTTATCATTTACTTCAATCATCTTTTTCTGTCCTTTTAGCCCACATGTTCTTTAAAGTGAGTATCTTACAGACAGAATATGGTTGGATGTTGCTTTTTTTCTTGGCTTGTTTGTTTTTTAAAAACTGGTCACTCTTTTAATTGAATATATTAATCATTGACTATTTAAAGTAATTATAGTTAGGAAAATACACTGTTTAGTCATATTTTTTCCATGTGCCATGTAGTATTTTGGCCCTCTTTTCAGTTCCTGTTGGCTTTATTTGTGCTTCATTGACATTATATGGTGTTATGCTTTGATTCCTCTCTAATTTTCTTTAGCATATCTTCTGTAGGAATTTGATTTTTACTATGAGGTTTATATGAAATATAGCAATCCATTTTAAGCTGATAACAACCCCTGTTACCTACAGAAATTTTTTTAAATGAAGATTTTATACATTCATTTGAGAGGTAGAGTTACAGACGGGGGGAGGGGAGGGAGGGAGAGAGGGAGGGGGGAAGGAGGGAAGGAGAGAGAGAGAGAGAGAGAGAACGAGAAGTCTTCCATCCACTGGTTCAAACTCCAAAAGGCTGCAATGGCCAGAGCTGGATAGATCTGAAGCCAGGAACCAGGAGCTTCCCTGGATCTTCCATGTGGGTACAGGGACCAAGCACTTGGGCCATCTTCCATTGCTCTCTTAGGCCATAGCAGAGAGCTGGATCAGAGCAGCTGGAACTAGAACAGGTGCCCATGTGGTATGGTGGAACCTCAGGTGGAGGCTTAGCCTACTACCCCACAGCACCAGCCCCTATTTTTTTCCTTTTAAAGGTTTATTTATGTACTTGAAAGTTAGAGAGAGAGAGGCAAAGAGAGATCTTCCATCCACTGGTTCACTCCCTAGATGGCTGCAAAGACCAGAGCTGGGCCAGGTTGAAGCCAGGAGCTTCCTCTGGGTCTCCCATGTGTATAGCAGGGACCCAAAAACTTGGGCCATCTTCTCCTGCTTTTTTTCAGGCCGTTAGTAAGGAACTGGATCAGAAGTGAAGTAGCTGGGAGATGAAATGGTGCCCATATGGGATGCTGGCAGCTCAGGTAGCAGCTTAAACCACTCTGCCAAAATGCTAGCCCCTACCTACAGAGCTACACTCCTGGCTTCAGATCATCCCAGCCCTGGGCACTGCTGCCATTTGGAGAGTGAACTAGCAGATGGAAGATTCTCTCTCTCTCTCTCTTTCTAATTCTGACTTTCAAACAAATAAATAAATCTTTAAAAATAATAATAAACCTTGATTTCTCTTGTTCTTACTATTGTTTAAACCAGGGTTATACTGGGTTTAAAGAATTATTTGCAATAGGTTAAATTTCAACTGGAGGGAGATTAATGGTCCCTAGGACACCTGGTTAACCCTTTATATTCAGATTACCCTTAATTTGGATTTATTTTAATTAGGAGTGATCATGGGAATATTCTAGCCAAGTTTAGAATTTTATATAAAATTAAGAGAAAGGAAGGACATGAGAGATTAGAGACTGATGAAAATTTTGAGTTGAAACTAGTAAACTCCAATTGATTAACATTAAAATTAAAGCTCCTAGATGTTCATTCTCCACAATAATCCAGTGACTTTTTCACTCTCAGTCATGTGATCCCAATGCTAGGTATATTATCTACTAAAATGCTATATGGGGTGATGATGTAATCATGCTGATGGCAAAACTTCCTTTATATCAGAAAATATTTGAGGACTGTGAGAAAGAGCCCCTTTCCCTGACTGACGTTAAATAAGCCCTTCATTTAAGATTAAGAACATTCACAGTAAGAGTGCTTCTCCCTCACCTTCCCTGTAGCTTCCTGTCATCCCAGGATACCCCTTTCTTCATTGCCTGTGATATCAGTGTCAGGCAGGGCAAGACCACTCATACAACATCTTAAAGGTAAGCAGTTGACCAGAAGAACAGGGATACCTACATTCCTGAACTCGAACCCCAGTGAATAAAAAATAAAATACTGAGAGTTTGAGAATCTGGGGATTTTTGTTTTCTAAGCCCAATTTTTCCAGTTACAGGCTACATGGTATTGGGTAAATTATCTAAGATTTCTGTGCCTTTATGTATCTAGAATATAGACATATTTTAGTGTAAAAATGAATTTTTAGATTAAAAAGTATAAATGAAAGGAAATAATGTCTTAGAATTTTTCAAAAACATGTATTAGTAGTTAAAGTATAGAAAATGTGTTTCTTTCTACCTTTAGCATATAATTACCCACACGCACAAGCTTGAATCATGGTATACCTATAGTTTTATGACCACATGTTTCTCTTAACATAATATTATGATGGCCAGCGCTGCGGTTCAATAGGCTAATCCTCCGCCTGCAACGCCGACACCCCGGGGTTCTAGTCCCAGTTGGGGCGCCGGATTCTGACCTGGCTGCTCCTCTTCCTGTCCAGTTCTCTGCTGTGGCCTGGGAGTGCAGTGCAGGATGGCCCAGATCCTTGGGTCCTGCACCTACATGGGAAGCCAGGAGAAGCACCTGGCTCCTGGCTTCAGATCATTGTGGTGCGCTGGCCACAGCGAGCCAGGCCACAGCGGTCATTGGTGGGTGAACCAACGGAAGAAAGGAAGACCTTTTTCTCTGTCTCACTCTCACTGTCCACTCTGCCTGTCAAAATAATAATAATAATAATATTATGAGCATCTTTCTTTGATTCCATTTTTATATTTATCATTCAATTATTGATAGGTAAATGTCCATATTCCTACTGAATTAGGGTCTTTTTGCTTTTTACTTGTTACACTTCTTATCTGGTGAAATATTAAGCCCTTTTACTGAAATGTAAATTTAAACTATGTTATTTCAAAAACTAAAAAAAGAAAGTAGAAGGAAGGAGGGAGGAAGAGAGGAAGGCTGTATCACTATGTTCTTAGACATGTATCTACAAATCATATTGAATCTGTTAAAAATTAAAATTAAAAATGAAATAAAAACACTAAAAACAGTGCTATTCTTCTAATTAATATTTTTATATTTATTAACATCTTAACATTAATCAGTGTTTTAAGAAATTGTGCTTTTTATGTTAATATATAATTGTTTTATTAATATACTTCTATATGAGTTAATAAACAAGTATTTTAAAAATTGTATGATAAAATTTGTATTCCATAGTCCTTTTTATTTTCATTAATTTTGTAGATTATCCACATTTATTACACATTCAGCTTATTCAAATTTGCTTCAGGGCATCCTTCAAACCTATTTCTTTGAAAATTTATCTGCATATGGTAAGTTCCTTCAGAATTAAAATTCTATATTAAAAGAAATTCATATTTTTGTACATTTGCTGCAAAATGCAAATAATCAAAAATTAATCAGGGAAAGTACATGTAGTTGCCTTTCACAAAAGAAAAACAACAATAAACATAAAATATTAATGATTGAGAAAGTGCGAATGAAAACCACCATGTATTTAATTGGCAAATGTTTGGGGCCTGTATTGTGGTTTGGTAGGCTAAGCCTCCACCTGTGGCGCTGGCATCTCATTTGGGTGCAGTTTCATATCCTGGCTGCTCCTCTTCCAATCCAGCTCTCTGCTATGGTTTGCTGTGGCAACAGAAGATTGTCTAAGTGCTTGGATCTCTGCACCCATGTAGGAAACCTGGAGGAAGCTCCTGGCTTTGGCTTAGGCCCAGCTCCGGCTGTTGCAGCCATTTGGGGACTGAACCAGCGGGTGAAAGACCTTTCTCTCTGTCTCTTCCTCTTTTTGTCTGTAACTCTACCTCTCAAATAAATAAATAAATCATAAAAAAATAGTTAGAAAACATTTGGAAGTCTGATAAGACCAGGTGTTGGATATGAGCCAATGAATTTTTTAGATATTGCAATTTGTAGTTTAAATTGGAGCGACTGCTTTAGAAAACACTTCCGATCTATAGTATAAAACTGCACATTACGTACCTGGTGAGTCAGCAGTTCCAGGATCCCTGTACAAGCTTGCTCGTGCTAACAGAATCTGGAACTACTCCACGTGTCCATCACTACACAGATAGGGAATCAACTGCCTCATATGCGTCCAGTGAAATATCTAAATCACTCAGTGTGAGTGAACACATATGATAGACAACACTCTAATTAGTGTAGACTTTTGAATGTTTGAGTATGAGAGGCTCTGATGATGACCTGAAAATTAATATATATAAAGAGCTGTGTTACTGGTTTGCATACAGTATTGTTCCAAGAATTCTAGGAGATAAAGTTATTCTTCTCATGTTATAAATAATGCAATTCTGAGAGATTAGATGACAACTGGCCCAGGGTCTGATACTATTGTGGCTGTACCAAGAGTCTAGAAGTCACCTCTTTCATCACAGCATCGTGCTGCCACAACACCTCTCCAGTGCTATCCTACGATGATGACAGGACACAGGTGGGAAACCACCACATGTGAAATTCTGAGCCAAAGTTTTTATGCAATAAAAACCCTGGAGGCCAGTACACAGTTTCTTAAAAATAAAGTAAATTAAGATAGTTACGAAGGACCAGGAGTGGCAGAAAGCAATTCAATTTAGCGCTATTCTTTTCCAGTGAGCCATTATGTATTTTGAAAGATTTAATAGCATGAAATCACAGGGAAATAAAAAAAAGTATCTGAAAGCAAGCCTACAATAAGAGGGCAGTAACTTCTGTGACAAGCAAGAGTATTTGAAAAATGATTTGCAGATTGTAGAAAAAGGCCTTTGGAAATAGTTGTCTGGTAAAATAATTCAAAAGACACACTGATCCTCTGAGCCACAGCATTATGGTAATATTTTTCCACATTGGGGTTAGGACCCAATAATGACCTCTGGATCCAAAGAGTTGGTGGTGCCTACAAAGCAAATGGTGGATTTTCTTGTGTTAGAGAAGGAGCCCTGCAGGACCCCACAAGGTGATGAGAGTCCTAAGGAGGGGCCAGAGGCCCCAGGAAAACCATTGCTCCAGAGCATGCACTAAATATATTTTATGAAAATATGCAAAATTGGACCGAAAGGACAGTACCAGGCAACTTTGAAATAATAAATTTATTTTTAAATATGAAACTCAAATTCACCCTGTAGTCATGGTCACCTTTGCACACAGAAAAAAAAAATATATGTAATACATATAGGCAAATATGAGACAAAGGAGTTAGAAAAATTAGAAAGCCTAATTTTCAGCAGAATTATATTAAGAATAGCAGAGGATTACGGAATATATCTTCAGAAAATAGGCATGGCTACACCATGTTCAGTCTTCTGTGTGTGGAATATTATATAGTTTACTCTGACAGAGTTAAGAGCAATTTTCCTACCACAGTATTACATATGTTATTACTGTTAAGAAATAATATAACAGATTATTAAAATTAGTATTTAGCTCCTTTAGTGAAATGAAGACTTAGAGATATCCTATGTTTATTATAGCAACACTGTACTGTGATATTTGTTCTCTAGGAAATTATGTTTAAATTTCATTCTGGCACACCTCTTTGAAGACTTGTGAGTTATACTGAAGAGGCCAGAAACCAGTAGGCTGGTATAGAGAAAATACAGTAGTTTTATGAATAATTAGGGACTTTGTAGCCTGTTAGACTGGAATTAAATTCTGGTTTGGGCTTTACAGTGTGTGTGTGTGTGTGTGTGTGTGTGTGTGTATTTTTTAATATGTATAGCCAGAAGCAAATTTCTTCAACTTTCAAACCCCTGGTTTCCGTGTCTCTGTAGGGCAATAATGGTTTCTATTTCCTTGTCTTTTAAAGACACAAGGATGATTGAGTTAAAGCAATATGTCTGACCTTCGATTAATACACAAAACCAAAGTGGGTATTTTAGTAAAGTGACCATTGGCCTGGGCCAGCAGCACAGAGGCCAATGGTAGCTGTGTCACCAACCCTTTTCTGTACTAAACTCATCTTGTGATTGGCTTTGGGTGAATCACAGGCTCCCAGGATCTCCAATTCTCCAGCTGTAGAAAAACGATTTGTACTCAGTCTCCTAGGCCTGGAATCCCTGATGCACGTGCTTACCTCTGCTCTGCAGAAGATGATACTTTTTACCCTTAATAGAGGCAGCAGCCTTGGCCTTCAGAAAATAATGAACTATGGCCCCAATTTTGAATAGAAAACATGTATTCTTTGAGTATCTGCAACATTTGTCTGAAGCTTTGCAGACTGTTACTAAATGCACATCTTCTCCAGGCAGGACTTAGTAGGGAGGAGGAATGGCCAGGGACTGCCAGGAACACTTAAGAGAGGCCTCAGTGAATCCAGGGCCTCTCAGCAGTCTTCTACAGCTGCCCTGACCACTTCCTCTCTAGAGCCCTGGCCCGCATACAGTGTAAAACAACTTGAAAAGATTCTTAGTTAAGGAAAGATACCAGTTAACGGAGCTGATCTTTTATAAACAATTTCCAAAGAAATGATCACAGAGGAGAAAGCCTAATAACAAGACAAAGATTAGTAAATAAAGAAAGTGTCCACCTATGTACTCATTTTTCTTGCATAACCGTTTTGTGACTGTGTCAGATCTGTATCATTCACTAACCCTTGTAAGTTGTGTTTAGGAAACAGAGGGAGATGTAGGAGAGAGTGAACCCTGAGAGTGAAGGGGATTTAGACTGGCCGTGCACAGGGCACGTTGGCACTTGAGTCTGGGAGCCCCGGAGGGGGTGTGTCATGAGGATGAAGATTCAATGACCCTCAAGTGTCAGAAGGGCTCATTACTTTACACTGGGGAAGGGGAGGTCCTGTGTAACCACATTCGCCAGGATAGCATAAACTGATTGAGTAAAGGCAATCCAGTCTAGATATTTTAATATTTTAATATCTAAATCCAGGGACATAGTGGGAACTTTCAAATATTTTTTTCAGTTACTTCGAAGATACTTGTTTTTGTGTCTTTTTTAAAGCTTAGTAGAACCCAGACTCTGCCAGACTTCCAACTTCATATTACTAGTTTGACAAGATCTCTCCAGGAAGGCACTGATGACAGCAGAGAAACCCTCCCTTCTATGCTGACTTCCTTCATTCATCCACCCCTTCTCTTTCCTCCTGAACTTGCCTCCCAGAAAGACCCTTAGAGACTAAGGAGTCTAAGAATCACTGGAAGACAAGTTCATGTTTGATTAAAGTCTCATGGTAATAGAACAAGGTAATGGAATAGCTGATTTATTTGAGGAAAAACTCCATGACTCGTGATGCTGAGCCTGGGATGAACTCTAGGTTCATGGGGGGAAAGGGCAGCAACAATAATAGAGAGATGTCTGTCTGAATGATTCATCAGCAAAATATGAATAGACATTCGATTCTTAGGCAAACAGTGAAAGCAGATAGGTTTATTTCCTAGACAATAGTAGAGAGGCAGTACCTGATATTACTATCTGTGTATTATTATCTGTAGATCTGTAGACTGCATGAATTGTGCAAAGGAAAGAGTATCTGCAGGCATGTTCAGTAAAAAAAAAATAATAATTCAATCCCATAGATACCGTGCAAATTTATGTTTTACCAAAGGAGTACAAAAGTAATGAAAACACAAAAATAGGTAGCAATTGAAGTGGTTTATAGGTTAAGTATTGTAAGATTTCATTGCTGACCTAAACTGAAATCTATATTCTGAATGAGCAGCAAGAAATCATACATTAGAAAGAAAGGAGAAAATAATTAAATGGATAAAGAGGCACAGATGCAAAAATGGAGGTAGGATGAAGGACGAACAATTCCTGTTAAAATGAGTCAAAATTAATAATTTTTATGGTCAGAGAAGTCATGTTTAGTTATAATGGAAAATGTGGTTGATGAATGCATGCTATTAAAGTGATTTTTGAAAACACAAGTAGAGAATTTGGAGCTAATATACAATAGGGAACATCTGTCCTTAATTATCAAATGAGTCCTTTGATACACACTCAGCTGAGGAACTTAGTTCCAGAAGTTATATGTTGGAGGAAAAATGCAAGATTGTCACTATAATCTCTGTTGGGTCCCAGGGGAAAAGTGAAAATACAGGGTATCTGTGATAGTTACTGATTCATGATGCAAAGGACAAAAACAGAACTACAGAACTTCAAAGAAAAATGCCATGTATTTGGGAATAGTAGGACATTGCAGGTAGAGGTAAGGGGGAGTTTATAAAGACTAAAAGGAGGAAGATTGCAGCAGGTGTTTTGAAGCAATGCTCTTTGGCTACCATGATTAATAATGGGGGTGATTTTAGTCTGAGGTAAACAGACAGTGCTGGGCAGATGTCCTTGAAATAGTGCTAGATGGGTAATGTTGCAATGTCCTTGGTTCAGAGTCTTTTGTGATGGTTTCTATCAGGCTATCCTGCATAAAAACTGGTTATTCATAGCCTTCTCTTTGACTTTATTTACTTTTATTAAGATTTCTACAAGACACTGCATTTTGATTCTGATGATTTTTTAAATTATTTTATTTTTTTAAGATTTATTTATTTTTCACTTGAGAGTCAGAGTTACACAGAGAGAAAAGAGGCTGAGAGAAAGAGAGAGAGAAGTCTTCCATCCGATGGTTCACTCCCTGGTTGGCTGCAACTGCCAGAACTGCGTCGATCCGGAGCCAGGAGCTGCGTCTGGGTCTCCCACGTGGGTGCAGGGGCCCAAGGACTTGGGCCATCTTCTGCTTTCCCAGGCCATAGCAGAGAGCTGGATTGGAAGTGGAGCAGGCCAGGACTAGAATTGGCACCCATATGAGTTGCCGGCGCATCAGGCCAGGGTGTTAATCTGTTGTGCCACAGCGCCGGCCCCTGATTCTGATGATTTTTACAATACTTTCACACTATACATGGAGGGTTATGTTGACTCTTGCTCCTCAGTGAAGTTTGGAATTTGGAGATTAATAATAATTATTATTGGTATAATCTTCTACAGTCTAACTAAGATCAGTTCAGCTAAGAGAGAAATTACAGTCCAGTAAGATATGATAGCTTATGGCATCATTGAAGATGATTACTATAAGTCCACCTCAATCCAGATGTATCAGAAGAGAATGTAGCATAGGACTTTGCTACTTTAGCTTTTAAAAAAATTGTTTCAAAATATCCCTTTTATCATTATATTCATAATGTTTTACCCATTTTCAACATTTTTTTCTGCATTTGTAATATATGAAACAAGGTTTTTCTCAATAAACTAGGTAACATAAAAATATTTCTTATGATTCATCATTTCAGTTACTAGTTTTTATTTATACATGCTTCAAAATTATCTGAATTTAATTCTATGTGAAATTCACACTGCTATGACTTTACTAAATTAATATCAATTATAATTCATTCATCTTCTGGCCTAGAAAGTGAATATGAAATGTGAAGTTTAACCTAAGGGTAAGAGACTTCACATCTTGCCACAGAGACTTTTTTTTTTTACTTTTTTCCATTGTAATTATTTTTCTTAATTAAAAACAATTTCTCAAAGAGAAGGCTTATCTGAGTATTCACAAAGAATCATACTTCACATAGCTCTCTTTTTTGTTCTTTCTCACTGGCTTGTACTTCTAAAAATTTTTAAAAAAACTTTTTTTTTTTAGCTTCATTCACTATGATGGTTTTATAAAGAAAAGAACTTCCATTAGAGCAAATATCTAACGGGACGTCCTTGCCATTTTTGGAACACAAATAGTTTTCTTTGTGTGGGGACTCAAATTACGTATTTTAACTTTTGACTTATTATCTTAGTCATGTCAGAATGAAAAATGGATCTCTCTAGGGACTTCCATTATGTCAAATTGAAAAATCATCTCTCTTGACTGCTTTGGGCAACTGCATGTTCAGAGCCCTTTTGCCTCATTTCTCATCATGCTTTGTGTGACTGTACCTTCTACCTGTTCTCAGGCCCGTTTCCACTGCTGATGACAAATCTCACGTGCAGGGGTCAGACCGATTCCATGTGTACACAAGAATCCCCAAGCAATTGGCAATGATTTATTCATGAGTTGATTTATTTAAAACATTCTCATTACCTAGAGCTATTTACTGCCTGAAATGTGAGCTTGTGCACATGTAATTGTGAAGTAGAATTATTTATTTTTCTGGGCACACACAAATATTCGTTTGGGGCAAAGGTCATTTAAGGAAAGCAAGATTTTTCTTGAAAATGTGCATTTACTTTAAGGAAACATCATATTACATGAGTTTTCTGATCTATACCATAGTTAATCTCAGCCACTGGCAACCATTGACTTGTTCTTTGTGAGAGTATAGATCTCTTCCTGGAAATCTGGGACATGTTAATTCTAGAGCCTAATTCAGACTCATCTTGCAACCAAAGGAGAGAACATTGTATGCCCTCACATCTGATAGTCTTAGTTCCTCTCAGTCCCCATCACCTTCACAACATTCTTATTGTCTTAACTCCTTTGACCATTTGTGCTATGCTTGAGTTGAAAGTAGAAGGTAGGAAGATGCCTGAGAGACCTTCTCAGCTGCCTTCCTTAATCTTCTGGCTTAAACCATCCAAGGCCCTATGATTAGAGTTTATGTTTTGCCTGGCCAGGCTTTCTTCTTGACTATTTGGGGACTTCCTCAATTCTTTCTCTCCACTGATTTTTTACCCCAGAGGCATCTCTTCTTATCTGGCTCCATGATACTACTACCTTTGCATGATTCAGATGGCATTGAATCAACCTATTTTGCAGGATAGTTATTTATTTACAGATCCCAGTAGTTTTTCTAGGTTGTCAACTGCTTGAGAGGTTGTACAAATTCATACCCAAAAAGCACCCAACTTTTAGTGCTTGTAGCCAATCCTGTTTGTTTTCAAAATAGATATTCACTGAATGAATACATCAAGGGAGATCAGGAAAGCAATGATAAATTAAGGAAAATGTTAAACAGGAAAATTTAATCGCAATGTACAGTGTAATGGAATGCTCATCAAAGTGTAATGATTCATTCTTGAATTTGAAATAAAGGATGCATATTGTTTAAAGGGCACTTTAGCTGGTAAAAAGTCATTGAGGCATTAAATATTATTATAGTGACCCTTATTACTGAAAATTGGCATTTAAGTTTAAATGACACTCTATAAAATTAGATTTTTCAATAACATATTAGACAAATACCATATTTTATAGATTACGTTTGAGATTGTTTAGAACAAGAATGAATAGAAAAAAAAAGAAAATTTCAAACTAAAAATGTAACTATTGATTTGGCATTAAATTTAGTGACATACAAGAAATTAAATGTTGTAAGGAAAGAAATAATAAAATAACTTTTATCAAGTTTCTCCTGTAAAATTAAATTTTAGTTTTAATTCCTGGAGTTCATCTAGTCCGAATACTTTATTTTATGTATGGAAAAACTGCAGCTTAGAGATCCTGACATCTCTAGATGCCAAGATGTAGGAGCAGGAAAACAGGAAAATGTGTGGGAGGAAGGTGTCATATGGTGTGAATAAGTAACAGAAGACATAAATCACAACCATTTATTCACATATAGCTTTTGACTAAATAAACTCATGTTTTATAAATACATGGATAATTATAGGGGTTATAGCAAGTAAGCAATCAGCAAAACAAAAAAATCTAACTTCTAAGTACACTTTAATAAGATACTTAATGTTATTATGTTAAGCAATTTTTATTTATTTTCATTTTTATTTGAAAGAGTTTTTTACCCAGTGGTGAACTCCAAGGACCAAAGTACTTGAGCCATCAAAGATATGCATTAGTTGGAAGCTGGAACAGAAACCAGAGAATTGTGACTCAAATCATGTATTCTGATAGAGGATACAGGAGTCCCATATGGGTGTGCTACAATGGCCACCCAACTCATAATTTTAATATAAAAATGTTTTGAGAGTTCATATGCATTAAGACTCCCTCCCTGCCTATGTGCCATTTGAGAAAGAAAGGGAAAAGTGTGCTATACTGACCATTGGTTCAATAATTGAATTACCTCACAGTCCCATTATGGTTACTAAGTTTGCTGGAGCACAATTTTTCTTCTCCTGAAGTTCATGCTAGGAATAGAATATTTTTAGTAGCATCCTTCCATTTTCCATTTATTTATTCAAAACAATTTACTTAGTCACTCTGAACAAAGCAGCGAAAATTTCTGCTCTTATTAAGCTTGTATTCAAGGTAGAGAAGGCATGGGGAAAACAGATAAAACAATAAATCATTTCTTAATAATAAAAATATTGAATATTAATAATAAAATATTGAATTCTAAAAATCATTATATATATACAAATATATATATATATATACATATATATATATATATTAGGAAGGGTAAATAAAAGACCATAGAAACAGCAGCACGATAGGAGTGTGTAGAGAGAAGAAGGTCAGGGCAGGCCTATTTGATAAGAGCCATAATCATGTTCTACATCATATGTGATAGGAGACCTTGTTGAAATTAATGACTCACGCAAAGGAAAAAATTATAAACTATTGGTGACTTCATTTAGAGAAGCCCATGGAGTAGAGATGACAAAGCTGCAGGGCTCGTGGATTCACCCATCACCAAACCAGCCTCAAGACACGACGTGTACAGTGGAAGGTCTAGGAATGGGAGGGAAGCACACGCAAGTAGAAGGCTGAGAACACATTCTTTTATATACATATTTTCAACTTAATAAAACAGAGAGGTGGTTTTATGCATATTCATGGACTCTCCTGATTAATAATGGATGGGAAAGCCTGGGGCAGGTGGTTGAGAATGAAAAACATTTAGCGGGGAGCAGAGTAGAGATCTCACACCAGCCTGCGTCCTGAGGGGAATGGAAGCAGCGAGGAGAGGGAGGAGGAGGTGGGCACAGACACACTGCTGAGTGGCATCTCTGCAGTGCAGTTTCCTTGATTTGCATATTTAATTGCTTCCTGTCTTTAGCAGTTGGAGGATTCTGACACACTTTCTGAGAAATTTTTATCTGAGAGTTGTAGAAGCTCTGCAGCGTGAGAGTGACTGAACCCAGTCCTATTGGTGTCCGCAGGAGCTGGGGAAGGGTCATTTCCATTAGTTCTTGGATCATCAAGGGACTGGATAAACAAATCTGTTCCCCAGACCTGGATAGTGTTGTGGTACTCGAAAGGCCTGGATCTTAGAGAACAGGAGTTTCATAATTGACAAAAAATACTGTTATCTTAATCCTCACTAAATCAAAATTCCTTGTATGTAGATGGCTATTATAGTTGTAAAAATACTTTTGCTAAATCCTCTTAATGAATCTCTAATGTTAGTTAGCATCATCATCTCTTTATTTTTTTAATCTGAGGGAATTTAAATATAATGCTCCATAAGATAGAAGCCAGGTTTTGAAGCCAGGCTCTCTGTCCTGCAGTCCAGGGCTGTGTCGACTGTGCCTATAGCTCACAGCGTTGGAAGGCAGCCCGCAGAGGACAGCTTCCATATGTTTAGATGCGTCTATGGACCTTGGCTTGAATTCCCAGTGATACCACAGGAAAATCTGATCATCTCCAACATGTTAAGTGACCTCAGTGAATTATGTACAATATATTACTTCAAAGTACCATGTGAGTAATTATTCACTATTAGCAGTAGTCGCTATATTATTTTAAAATCCCAAATAAGATTTCTTAACTCTTAGAGATCAAGCAAATAACCTAGAGAAGGAGAGACCCTTAATTGTTTTGACACCTCAAAACAACAAAGCAAACCTGAATTCCACAGGATATTCAGTAATCTTTCATATTCAGGACTATAGTTGAGTAACTGCAGGCATGCTCAAAATTAGTGATAGCAACACAGAAAGAAAGGAAATATAAATTGACAGTGGCACACATGTCTGAATGAGAAGTGGCGGGAGAATTTGAGTGATCAGGGCATTTGTTTTCATTATTATCCTCCCAGTCCCAAGCAGCACACAGTACTCTATCTAAAAACAGGAGCTGATATTTGAAGTTTAGTTCATGTGGAGTGTGCAAGTAGTCCAGGCCAATGTTAATTCATCATCATGATCGTTCATATGCACAAGATAATCCTTTATTTATGATCTGGGTAGTGAAAATCAAAGTAATATTTAAAAACAATGGCAATTCTGGCTACTCAGTCTCATTTTCTGTTGCAAAGGCAATGATAAATAATAAATGAGCAGTTGATGCATATTTTAACAGAAATGAATCATTGTATAAATGTTAACTACTTTATTTATTAATACTTAACTACTGTATATTGTACTTAATGACAAGTATGAAAGCAAGTGATTTTTTCTTTCTCCTCCTTGACAGGCTCAAAGAAACCAAGAAAGTTCACCCAAATTGCTCAGTTTTTACAATTCCATGATTGTTTCCAGCATTATTTTGTGAAACTTAAACATGAAATTTCCCATTGGGTAATTAGTTGAATGTATCTTTATTTTCTGAAAGGTATAATCAGATGCCCATGCAAAATCCTGATACTTCATTATCATTTGCCAGTACAAGTTCCGCTCTTATGTAACTTTATCAAATCTATTGTTTCACCTTGGCTTGGTGCTCACATGTTTGACTCCTCTCATTGATGGGGTTATTTTCTCTTGTTTGAAATGTCTTTTAAAACATATTTGTTTATAGACATCTCTATTGCAAAGTCCAATCATTTGTTCAGTATTCACATCATTACTGCCTTCCCATTCTCCCCACATGACTGTAAAACTCACTCATATTTGTCTGTATAGGTAGAACCGGCTCTCACACTAATCTCATCTCTCTTTTTAGGATCTTGTTCCCTCTCTTACGATTTATATAACATAAATGGAGACTTTGCCTCTTGCTGACAGCCCAACCTCAGGGATCTGGTATAGAGTTAAGTTTTAAAATGTTGTTCTAAGTCTTGGCAAAGCATTTCTTCATCCATCTGCTGTAGAATGCCTTGTGTTTTGATGAGAGAAAGGCCTCGTGGCGGCCCTCCTTTCTCAATGACCATTTCTCTAGTTCTTCCATTCATGCCACAGAAAGCCACAATCAGGGACTACTGCCTTTGAATTAGAATTTAAGCATCTATGTGTGTCTTTTATAGCATACTCTTTAAGTCAGTCGCAGATTTTCATTTTAAACAAGTGTCCTTTTTGCTTGTATATAGCAAAATCTTACTTCTCTTGTTGGCTGCCACTTCTTTTTTTCCTTGGACACTAATTGTTAACAGGCAGCCTCCAGTTAGTAAGCTGTCCTTCCCCACTCCTTCTGGAATGCTTAGTGCTTTCCGCTGACAGAAATTCTTAGTCACAGAATCAAAGACTCTGTGGTAGATGATAACAAGACTATACATCAGAATTACATCAAATGCCTTAAAGAGTCTGATGAATTCTTGGTGAATTTCAGATTCATTGTAACTAAGTGTAGAGACCAAGAATCTGTAATTTTTTGGAGTTCATCAGGTGATTCTGAAGTATGAATAAGTTAAGAACTTGACTCAAATGACTATTTTATGGTTTTGTACATAATGACATAGGTTCTGTTACAAACTTGAACCTTATTTAATTTACAAAAAATTCCTCTCCTGTCCAATTATTTATTTACCCACAGATATTTCTTTTTTTTTTAATTTCTCTTGTTTTTAGATAATCTATAGACAGTATTTTTGGCCAACAAATCCAAACATTATTGGGCTCACCTATTCTTTCAATCTCATATTTCTAATCATTTAACAAGAGAAATATTTTATTTAACTAGATAAGGAATGTAAAATATCAAAACTAGCATGTGTTTTACAATGGACTAAACAGACCAGTGAAGGACTCTGAGGGTAGGAATCCTCAGTTCTTAAAGGAACCAACTGCTTTAACACAGTGGCAGGAAAGAAGATAAAGCAGATTAAAGAGGGGTCAAAGAGATTGTTGTGAGAGCAATTGCAGCACCCTGTCTAGTAGAATATCCCCAAATGAACACAGGGAGTTGCAATTAAAAATTGGAGCACAGGGCATGTATCTCCAGATGAAAAACTTTTTTTCTTTATCTTTCACTTGTCATGCACCAGAACACACAATGCCGTTCTATGTGGACTAAAAGACTGCTAATGTACAAGGTTAAAGGAGCAGTGAACACATTCTATCCTGGTTATCCCTCAAAAAGGAAGTGCAACTCTCCAGATCCAGTACATGCTCATCCAAGTCTCTTAGAAGTGGCCATCTTTGATATCTCTGATTAGGGTTGAAAATGAGGTAGAGAATAGCAGTGTTGAGCAATTTTGAGAGCGAGCAATCAGGGACACTTACTTGAGATGAGACTGTGAAGTTGGCCCAAGATGTGGATTCACATAACTGAATGTGCTTTAGTATAAAAAAGACCTTCAACCATGTACCTTAAGAGTACAGATAGCAATGTAATCTTTGTTTATAGAAGTGAGTGCTGCATATGTAGAGATAAAGACCTGGATCTCATTTGTATCTTTGCCTAACCAGTTAAACCAACAATATACCCATTTTGTCTATCTTCTATATAGAGTCTTAAGAATTCAGGGTGGGCTACAAGAAAATAGGGATTAAGCAAATACCTGCTTAGGTAATAGTATGAAGTGAAAAAGGAATGTGGTAGAGTATAGTCCAGCTTTAAGGGATGCAGAGGTAACCCAGAACTAGCAGACTAATGCTGATGCCTTCTACTATTAGTATCCTACCCTTTGCTGCTTTGATTTGTCCCAGGCTGTTGCTGTTGTCTCATCCCCATACTTCTGGTGGGATGTCTACAACCTTCCTTTGCAATTTTGTGGCTTTATCGTCATATTAATTACAATTTTCTCTCTGTAAGAAAAGTTCATTATATAGTGAAGTCTTACTTCTTCAGCATTTCTGCCTTTATAAATTGGTGGGTTATGATATTCTTGGTGAGTAAATATAAATTTGATATATTTCCATTATATATTCATTTGTGACCCTAGTAGATGTGTTACATTTTGTCATTCCATTCATAATTTCCTGCCCCAATTCTTTTTTTTTTAATTAATTTAACAAATAAATGCTCAATGATTGCCTTTTCTGGGCTAGTGCACTTAAGAGAAAGAGGATATATACAAAAACTAGTCAGCGCTGTCACAACCTATTTCAGAAGAGAACACCTGAAGGTGGGATTGCTAATATTAATGTGAACAAATGAATCCTTGATGGAAATATTTCAAACATGATTTCAAAAGGAAATCTTATTTTATGGGGTCAGGGCCAAACAACAGGGATTTGTGAAACAGTCCTCCCATAAGGCAGATGCATACTCTACTCTAGCGAAGTTCGCAGCAGTGGGATAATGAGAATTTACATAACATACAGATTCCTACATGTCTTGTTTAGGATACTGTTCTAGCTAAGTTAACTACCAAATTAGTCCAGATGATGTCCCTTAGAGGACATCAGCCCTGAGAACTTTAGTCTTGGTGATGGCTAATGATATGGGCTCCGGAGCCCATCCGTTTTGCCTCTAGCATTACCTGTCTGTGTGACCTAAGGCAAATTACCTTCCTCTACCTGCCTCAGTTTTATAGGTAAACTTGGAATTACAGCAGTACACTTCTGCCCCCTTAGGTTTTGTGAAGACTGAATCAGTTAACCAAGTAAAGTGTTTTTGAGCAGTACATATTGAATAGAGCATACTGTGTATTCCTTGTGGAGAGCAAGCATGTTTTGCTTCTTTGTAGTTCTTAAATTATCAATTCTCCGGAAGATGCTTTTGAACGTAGCAGATCCCATTTTATAGCTTTCTGAGTTACCGATTGTATTTTCTTCTTGGGATAGCTGGCATTTATTTGAAGTTTCCAAATTCTAGTACTTCGTAGGACAATTTCTTCCTGCTCTGCATCCATATAATCTATCAGAAACTATGGGAAAGAAAAACCAAAGGTAAGCACTCTGTGCCTCGTGCATACCAATTTTCCCATTATTTAATAGCACAGATAATAAATAATTGTTTGAGAATAGCTGGGCAGTGTTCTCTAAACAGTAGTATTTTATACTGTGTCAAATTAAGTATACAAAAAATGTGCCCATAGCAAAGTGTGACACATAAAGAGTTGTGACCTTTTATATAAGAGGATAATGAAGTGAGATTAGCATTGGTGGAAGGTGCTAGTTTGACTGCCCTAGAGGCTGAAATTCTTTATCTGGAAAGTAAAAATAGTATGGCAGCCCCAGCAGCTGCAGAAACTTTCCCAACAAATTGCTTCCTCTGCAGAGATGAAGTGTGAGAGATGAAGCCATTTCCTGAATGTTGAAGATTCTACTCAGATAAACACCCACATATTTCAGCCTTAAAAAATGAGTTTGGAGGGGGCCAGCGCCCTGGCACGCTGGGTTAATCCTCTGCCTGCAGCTGCTGGTTCTAGTCCCTGTTGCTCCTCTTCCAATCCAGCTCTCTGCTACGGCCTGGGATAGCAGAGGAAGATGGCCCAAGTCCTTGGGTCTCTGCACCCACGTGGGAGACCAGGAAGAAGCACCTGGCTCCTGGCTTTGGATCAGCACAGCTCCAGCGGTTGCGGCCATTTAGGGAGTGAATCAGCGGAGGGAAGACCTTTCTCTCTGTTTGTCTCTCTCACTGCCTGTAACTCTATCTGTCAAATAAATAAATAAAATCTTAAAATCAATTTGGGGGCCGATGCTGTGTCATGGAGGTTAAGGCCACCACCTGCAATGCAGGCATCTCACTGTCCAGGCTGCTCCACTTCCCATCCAGCTCTCTGCTGTGGCCTGGGAAAGCAGTGGAGGATGGCCCAAGTCCTTGGGCCCCTGCACCCACATGGGAGAGTGGGAAGAGGTTCCTGGCTCCTGGTTCCTGGCTTCAGATCAGCACAGCTCCAGCCGTTGCAGCCATCTGAGGAGTGAAGCAACGGATGGGAAACCTTTCTCTCTCTCTCTTTCTCTCTCTCCCAGAGAGAGGTTGTGTGTTTGTGTTTATTTGTACATTTGTTCACAAAGGAGGTGTGGTTTGTTATATTTAGAAAAATAATAATCCTTACTTTGTTAACAAAGGTTCAATGGAGAAGGTGGAATTTAATATGTACCTAATTGAAAAACATTAACAGTTTAATAAATCTGACATGTGCTGCTAGGTGGTGGCAAAGAAAATGACAGAGTAGCTTGGGAGCTCTGGGGAAAAATATCAAATGACATGAATAGGCTTAAGATATCAGAGAAAAACAATCAAAATCTAAGTATTTTTCAGTAACTCCAGTGCCGCATTGTAGATTATAAAATCTAACCATAAAGGATTTTTAAAGGTACCATATCTGAAATATACTAGGAATATATAACAGTAGGTAGTAAGTACATTTAAAATAAAAAGCTGCTGTGAGTGTTATAGTTGCTGTAGATGTGAAGATTGAGGTTGAATAAACTCATGTCAACAGATTAAGAATGGAATTTCAAACTGGTTTTGAAAAGTACATACTAAGTGACAATCTCAGAGCAGGAAAATAGTAAAATAGTATTGCTTCTTATTACATGACCAGAAAGTGAAGAAGAGGGTAAATTGGCAAGCATATTTGTCGAATTTCACTCATGCATGATCTGAGAAAAAAAAAAAAAGGACATGATAAGGGCCACAGAAGAATGTTTGAACTGTTAGGACGATCAACTCATCTGTGTTCTATAAGCCAAAGCTAAATATAGATGATATAAATATAGGGGATATTGGGTGGTGAGAAAGATATAAGGGAGATCTGTAGTCTTGACTGTGGAAACTTTTCAGACTTGGGGAGAAAGAGACAAGAAAAATGTTCTCATATTGAAGCTAAAGTAAAAGAAACCAGGAGAAAACTAAAAGGAAGGCACTCATAAACCTACAATAAATCCCAGAGTGACAGAGCAGGTGAGACGTTAGGGTTCAGTGAGACCAACTGTATATTGAATGCTGCAGTCATGCACTGTGATACATCTCCAATCTCCCTGAACTCTATTTTGCTGTAAATTATGCTGTCCTGTTGTGCTCGAATTCCTCTTTCCTATCTATTCCATATAATTTAGGAACTGTGGAGTTGAAAGCTAGCCATTAAATATTTAGATCTGAAAAACCAGTGTTAATTACTCTATAATTTAAGAACAGTAAAAATCATTTGCAATTATTCTTCTAAATCAATACTTAATAGAAGAAATCTGAAAGATTTCTTTATATTTGATATGGCAGTTAAATACTAACTATATTAAGTTCATTGAAAACCAGCTTAGAGTTAAGGAGTACAACTAGACTCAGTATCTACAGTTTATTCCTCAGTGAGATAAGACAACTGAGAAAAAATGAGAACTTGTTGGGGAGAAAACTGTAGTGAAAATTTTGAAACTGCTGTGTTGAATCATGATATTCCAATTTTAGCAGTATGATATCTGTGTAATATGTAGATGTGATTAATATCACATGTTAGTTACCATTCACATGTAATACTAGATCTTTACCAACATTTTTCTTTCAAGTAAACCTCTAAAGAACACATTTCACGTAATGTATTGGAGTGAAATGAATATTTTGAGATTTGGTTATTGTTTACAACCCTTGTTTCTGCTGTTGAGGAAAGTGTTTTTTTCTTCATCCTATCTGTTGAGCTCTTAACTTAGTGTAGGATTAACCTTACGAGTATGAAGTACACTGAAAACAGATCTTGGTAAAAATTAAGAGTGGGAACAGGAGAGGGAGGAAGAACAAGGATTGGAGGATGGATAGGCGGGAGGGTAGGGTAAGAAGTATCACTATGTTCCTAAATCTGTATATATGACGTACATGAAATTTGTATACCTTAAATAAAATTTTAAAAAATAAATTGCACATTTTAGATATCTTTTCCATATGGTCTATGTACTTATTTGGACATTTCTATGCTTAATTTGATTTTATCTCTTGATAATGTTTTGGAGATAAAGTTAGGTATTTAAAAATTACTGGACTGAGAAGTAAGAGTTGAGTTCAGATTTAAACTCGGCTACTCGCAACATTTTTAAAACTGATTCTACTTCACTATTATCTACAATTGAGAACATGGAACTAGGTAATATTTGAGTTTCCTGTTGGAATTTAAAAGTAGTGGTTGCAAATGTATCACTCAGAGGTTAAATGAGATCATTTTTTTAGAAAAGTTATCCTAAGGTGATTTTATGGTCCCTCTGTCTAATACATAACAGGTATTTATCTGTTCATCCTAGTTATTGTTTTTCTGCTTATAAATGTCAGGTGTGTCTCTCCCAGAGCACACAAGCACTTGGTTCTATAAATGGTCACTGTACAGGTGCTTAATACCTACAACACAACAGCCATATGCATGCCAGAGATTGCCGGCAGTGCTCTCAGGTTGACTTTTCACCGGTTGTCTTCTTATGTGGGCTTCAGTTTGTTCGTCAATAAAGGCCTTTGTAAAGAGATGGTAACTGGTGGTTGGCATGCAAACCTCATTTCCCTTCTATATTTTCCTACATTTTTTTCATCTCCTATCATTTCATTTCCCTTATCTGTTTAGAGTTGTGATGATCAAAAATGTGAAGAGCCCTATAGGTATTACAAGTACAGTAGTTAGGACAAAACATTACACATTATCATTTTCTCAAGTCTTTTTCATTAATTACACATTGCACAGATGACTTTTGAGAACAAATCTGAAATATGTTTTGTCTCATTTCCTGAATTATAACAAACTTTAGTCCACTAAATTGAGCTTGTAATGATTTTCTCAAAATGTTTTAATTATCATGCTCCCAAGTGCACTAAAGCACTTTGATACAGAAGTGTGAACTCTCCCAATAGCATATCTGCTTGTTACTTCCCTATTCAAACTGCATGCTGATATCAGATTGTGAATAATATAATCAAAGTAAAAAATGTATGCAGACATATATGTGTGTGTTTGTTCTTATATACATATATAATATAAACTTAGACTATCCAAGTGAGAACTTTGATCCATGTCCTATCCACATATACACAGAGAACATATGGAGACCCATATGAATCTTTCTGATGAAGCTATTAAAGTCAAATTGGAAAAAGGGATTTCATCTCTCTCCAACAGTGCTCGAGTTGTGTTATTGTTTTAGTTCGCCATGGTTTTATCAAGGATTAATTGCCACTACTACCAATGTTTCTTTCTCCCAGTGACTCTTTTACAAAGAAATAAATTAAGTCCACTGTTACTTTTCTACCTTAAGTGACAGTAAAGAGGTGATATTGTTGTCTGTGAGAAGATCATCACTTCCAATGCCATAGGAAGAGTGACATTGATATACCATAGGCTCACCAGCATTAATTATAGATATACCATCAGTGACTACTTGTAGAATAGTGTTACAGTAGTATATTCTACTTGTGAATTTTCTATAGATTTGAGGGCCTTTGAACATTACCAACAAATGTATTCTCAGGACAGTTAGTGCCACTTATTTAAATTTATTAGTAATTAATTTGTTTCTATTTCCACTACTATTTCATTTTATTGGTGACAGTTAATTTGGAACATTATCTGATTACATAGTTTTGAGCAATATAATAAAATAATCAAATAATATATGGAGTCATACAATCAGAACACTCCAGAAAAACCTGGGATTCACTTCACTTGTATTTCTTTTCAACATAACTCTTATACTTACTCTATTTTTTCTTATTGTAAACCTCATAGGCTATATTCTAGGTCATTAGACAGAGGAAAATTATCACAGTGTAGATTACAGAAATTTTTTAAATTTTGTTTTGGTTTTCCATTATAAAAATTTTATGCCACTTAGATTACTCTTTTGAATTTCAGTTTGAACTTCTGCAAAACCTCATGTAACACTCTACTTTTATCTCTGGAGTCTTACCTGGCTTTTATATTAAACCAGAGACAAACTAATTTTATCTGAAATTGGCAGAAATCTTAATACACATTTTCCCAAAAGTGTTGTGACATTTGAAAATATTCCACAAAAATGTCAGAGTTTGCTCATTTCTAGTTATGTCAAGAAACTCTGGCGTATTCTAATAGCACCCGACCTTAGGTAGAAAGCCTTTTATAAATGAGCTAATGAAATAGGTAGTACACCCTGACAAAAATAAGCCTGGTTAAAATGGAGCTGTGTAAAGGGAGCTGCTTCTCTCTTATTTCCTATTCAAGACACTTGTGTCTTGACCATAACAAGGCAGTCCCTTTCCACTTTGAGTCTGTGCACTGTGTTTGGATGTGCATGGCTGTGTATGTGTATATGAAGCGCTGTAGTATTTTAAGGCTTTATAAATAATGAAGGAATATGTTTAAGATGACTGAATCCATCCTCTTTTTCAAGGATAGTAGGACTTTTTTGTATTATATATTTACATATGTTTGATTGCTCTTGAAGTTATGACAATTACTATTAAGTAAAGAACCAGCAATAAACCTTAGTTGTAACTAAACATTCCAGTGTGTGTTTGAGTTTATGAATATTTCTCAGTTTTTTCTATATGTCTCCAAATGTCTCCATTTGATCTATGTTTATTGGCCTGTTTGCATGTGTGCGGCAATGTGCTTACACACTTACTCTTTATCTTGTAATGAAGACGTGATCATTGGTTCTCATAAGCAACAGTTAAGAATCACTTAGATCTGTAAAACTCCTGGACCTCTGACTTCTCCCCTCCCCATGCTGCCAGTATTGCCTTTCAATAGAGAAAAAAAACTCTCCCAAACTTCTTTTCTGTGTTTCCTAACCCCAAATTTTTGTAATAGGTTTCCATTCTCTTTTGGATAGCCACTATTTATTAAAGGAAGAAACCAAAAAAGAAAAGGATCAAATGGCATGTGATACAAGACATTGCCTGGTCAAATTTAATAAGACATCATTAGGATTCTCTTGTCTCATCTGGTTCCTGAGTCAGAGCCTTGTCTCTGGGTTTATGAACCTCTGGGGAAGAGCAGAGACCAACTAGACTCTAATTGTGCTTTGTTAATGTGATCATTTAAATGTTTCTTTTTCTAACACATTATTTTCAATAGCTATTATATCTTTTTATGATCTGGTATAAATTAACCTTTTTTTCCACTCTGCCTTTGAAATGGATGTTGAAATTTCAGCAAGGCATTTAAAAAGTTATTTTCTTAAAGAAATCTTGGAGGCTGGCACTGTGGCATAACAGGTAAAGCAACCACCTGCAGTGCCAGCATCCCATATCCATGCTGGTTTGAGTCCTGGCTACTCCTTCCAATCCAGTTCTCTGTTGTGGCCTGGGAAAGCAGTGAAAGAAGTGGAAGATGGCCCAAATCCTTGGGGCCCTGCACCCGTGTGGAAATCCCAGAAGAGGCTCCTGGCTCTTGGCTTCAGATTGGCGCAGCTCCAGCCATTGCGACCATTTGAGGAGTGAACCAATGGATAGAAGACCATTCTCTGTAAATGTTGTGGATGAAAGACCCTTCTCTTTCTTTCTCTCTCTCTCTGCCTCTCTGTAAATCTTCCTTTCAAATAAATAACTAAATCTTTAAAAGAAAAAAAACCCTCCCCCCAAATCCTATATTAAAAAAAAAATCCTGAATAATGTGGTATGTTGTCCATTGAACTTTAGACATTTGACAAGGCCAGTTCCTGTCTCGTGGGTGGACATTCTGCGGGATCAGAGATTATGCTGAAGCCCAACAGGAAGCTGCCTCTGTGTCACTCAATGCCAGCTCTTTTCTGCAGCATTTGTGGGAAATAAGCAAGAGGGCTGGGAAAGATCTAACTTGTGTCCACTGAGGTAGAGACATTTTACTGCTTGAATGGGCTTTTCTTCAATTAATTTGAATTCAAAGCATTCTTTGGTAAACTACCTTGAAATAAATAAATGAAACACATTTCTGCCTTACTTTTCCTAATATCCTGTCACATAATCTTTTTCTCCACTTTCTTCTCCCTGTGTTTCCTTTCTCTCCTCCTTGTCACTCTCTTCCTGTCTCTGTTCCTCTTCTTCTTTTTCTCTCCCTTCTCTCATTTTCTTCCACCTTTCCTAATCTTCCAGGGGTACCCCCTTTCATATTTTGAGAGGACTTGCAAACATAGCAAGTAGCCAAAATGATTTATGGTCAATAATTAACAAATTTAGGCAGATATCACAATAAATCCAATTCTGATCCCTCCATTTTTTTAAAAAGAAACATTTATTTATTTATTTGAAAGTCAGTTGCAGACAGCAAGAGATAGAGATATTTCATGTTCTGGTTTACTCTACAGGTGCCACAATGGCCAGGGCTAAGCCAGTCCAAAGCCAGAAGCCAGGAGCTTCATCTGTGTCTGCCATGTGGGTTACAGGTGAACGTGTGTCCATGTAGGATGCCAGTGTCACAGGCAGTGGCTTTACCTGCTACACCACAATGTTGGTCCCATGATCCCTTTCTTCTAATTGATACTGTATTCCTAAGCCCTGAATATTCATTATGGGATTTTTCAGACCAGGGAACTGAAAGAATGATTTCTAAGGAAGTACAGAATGATTGCCTCATTTTTATGGACAGCAGCACATGAGGGACCTGTTCAAGTGTTACTCTCATCATTTCTTATCTGTAACATTATTCATTATGAAGTTTTGGAAAGTAAGATGGGTGTCTCAAAAACAAATGCTACTTATAGAGGAGCAAATTGTCTAGTGATGACTCCCCTCTGTTTGCACATTAGAAACACAGGAAGCATTTTAAATACAGAAGCTTGACCCATTCCAGAGGAATTAAGTTGGGATGTATGGCAGGATTCAGTATTGTATTTTTAGACAATTCTCATCCAGTTGATTCTGATGTTCAGCCAGGGTTACAAATATTTACTATGGAAAGAAAGGGTAAACTCCATCAATTCCACAATTTAAAATAATCTGAATTTAAAATACTTTGCATCTTATGGTGTTTTTTAAAGATTTATTTATTTATTTGAAAGAGTTACACACAGAGAGAAGGCGAGGCAGAGAGAGAGAGAGAGAGAGAGAGAGAGAGAGAGAGAGGTCTTCCATCTGCTGGTTTACTCCCCAATTGGCTGCAATGGCTAGAGCTGTGATGATCCAAAGCCAGGAGCCAGGAGCTTCTTCTGGGACTTCCACACGGGTACAGGGGTCCAAGCACTTGGGCCATTTTCTATTGCTTTTCTAGGCCATAGCAGAGACTGGATCGGAGGTGGAGCAGCCAGAACTTGAACCGGTACCCATATCAGATACTGGCACTGCAAGTGTGGACCTTACCTGTTGTGTCACAGCTCTGCCCCATGGATGGGTTTTGTTTAAACATATTTCAGCTGGGGCTGGTGCTATGGCGCAGCAGGTTAAAGCCCTGAGCAGCGGCAGCATCCCATATGGGCACGGATTCTAATCCTGGCTGCTCCTCTTTTGATCCAGCTCTCTGCTATGGTCTGGGAAAGCAGTAAAAGATGACTCAAGTCCTTGGGCCCTTGCACCTGTGTGGGAGACCCAGAAGAAGCTCTTGGCTCCTGGCTTCAGATTGGCACACCTCCAGCCATTGTGGCCATCTAGGGAATGGACCGGCGGATGGAGGACCTCTCTCTGTCTCTACCTCACTTTGTAGCTCTTTCAAATAAATAAAATAAATCTTTAAAAAGAAATAAATATATTTCAGATGAAATTAAAGGAACTCCTTGGTTCCCATCATTGGTTCCCCATCAGCCCCTCTTGAATCCACATGAGGTATTCCCTCAGGAACTCTAGCCTCGCCAGTGTAGCCAGCAGGGTGGTAGCAATGTTCTTTTCCATTGGTGTTTGATGTTTCTGTCTTTTGTTGCCGTGTTCCTCATACCAGTGCAGTCTCAGCAGATGGCTGTGCTTAACAAAGTAGATTCAAGATGGTCAGCTTCTTGACTGATACATATTAGTAACTCCTCAGAATCCTTCAGAAAAAATTGTGGCTTCAAAGGAAGAGAAGAAGCAAGGTTAGTGTTAGCATGTAGAGGGAAACATAATAATATCAGTTTTAAACAATCAGTGATTTTCTAGTGCATGTATAGCTTATATAATACCTATAACATGCACTTAAATTCCAAAATAAAAATTGTTTATTCAAATTTAACTGAATTTCCAGTATTCTTATTCACTGGAAACCCTTTTTATGGTAATAGAAAAGGAAAATAAGGTATCCAAGTGCTCAGATGATAATATTGGATGACAGTTAAAGAACAGAATAAATACAGGTGTTAGAGGAGATAGGAAATTAGAGAACTATGTATTAGTTTGATTACCTTCTCCTTTGCAAACCCAATATCTGTGTTTCCCTGATGACAAGTAGAGTTTCTGTTTTATGTTCTTATTTCAAGGTTAAATCTAACAAAAGAAATTTGAGTTCCCATGACTTTCCTTTGGCAATGAAAATTCACAGAGAATTGTTTCCCAAGAAGGCCATTGAGTCACCTGCTTTTAACCCAAGATATCTCTGGCAAGGGTAGTTGTTTTGGGTTCAGGTTTTAGTTATAATCCCCAGAAAGTGCTCTGTGCTGGGCATGTGCTGATTTACTAAGCAGTTGCAGCAAGCAGGCAAATAGTCCTTACATACAGCAGATGCACAACCATAGGGAAACAAATCTTCATGAAAGTCACATTGGAAAAGTTTATAAAAATTGAGAATTGGCATTGGATTTTTTTTCTGGGAAAAACGAGCTATTAATGTGCCTCTTTAATCTACCTTCCCTGTGAGTAAGATTGAGCAGTTCCTAAAGTCTTGTTTATAAGTTTGTTAACTAAGTGTTTTAATCTATTTTCTGATAGTCTCCAGTGATTTCCAGTCAACTCGAGCCCTTGGAAGCAATCCATAATGTCAATCACTTGAACATATTTAAGCAGGAATCTATATTATTGTGGTTACCACAAGAATCGCGGTGAGGCCAGGAATCATTCTGTGCACGTTTGAGGAAACTATTCCCTACCCATTTTTGGGCTCCTGCTATTCTGCTTCCTTCCTTAAATTAATCATCCGATCAGAAGCCAACTATATACACAGAACATTTTACACAATTCTATTATTTCACTCTCTAGGATGGACACAGACTAGGAAAATGTCAGTATATTGAAAGACTAGCCATTGCCTTTTCTTCCCAGTGCCTCAGACAATAGATGATACATATATTTCTGAACTCATATGGGCTGCCTTCAGCAAACACAAGAGGAAGTTGGTTGGAATTAGGACTGATGGCCACAGCAGTCTTAGGTCAATAATGCTCGACCTAGATTCTGATGTGAAATTAGAGTCCCATTGAACTAATCCTAGGCAAATACTCATCTGTGAAATGGGGATGACATTACAGTTCATCATGAAGAATCATTGGCAATTATAAATGACAGTTTTATATTGAAGTTCTTTGTGAGTGATGAATTGTTTCCTAAATGCAGTGTATTGATATCACCTTGGTAAGGGTGACAAAGGAAGTTAAACAAGAAAATAATGACCTGCACACATCCTAGGAGAAAGGTGAAGAAATAAATTATGAATCATGGTTTTACTCAAAGTCTAAAATCAAGCTTCTGATATTGCTAGATGATATATTTTGATATTAAACTACTAGCTGTGAATAATCAAAATTTGTAGGCTGTGGTGGCATAACTCATCAGAAAGTTTATATTCCATATTTAATCCAGAAATTTAAGCAAATATATAAAAGCATGCAGATATTTAAAATCTAGGTTGCATTACCCTTACATAATGTTCATACAGTCAATCCTTCAGATTTGTGAATTTGTCATCCAGAGATTCAAACATGGATTAAAAATACTTTAAAAATTGTACTTAACATGTACATGTCTAGCATTAAAATCATATTAGCTATTTTAAATCAGTAGTAATGTCAGTAGGTTGTACGAAAATTCTTTGTTGTTTGACTTGACCATCTACCGGTTTTGGTAGCCTCAGGGATCCAGGATCCAGTTCTCCTCAGATGCCAAGTGACAATAGTGCTTTTCTTTTTTTCTCAGTCTTTTTATCCTATGCATATATGCACACATAAATATATATTTATATTTAGTAAATGTTTGTAGCATGTTTTTATTCTTTATTTATTATTGAATTTTTATGGGGTCAGTGTGTGTTTTTTATATAATCTGTGTCCTGAGGGTTTTTTTTTTTTTTAAAGATTTGCTTATTGGTTTCATTGAAAGGCACAGAAAGATCCTCCATCTGCTGGTTTACTCCCCAAATGGCTACAACAGCCAGGTCTGGGCCAGGCTGAAGCCAGGAACTCCATCCCGGTCTACCACATGGTTGACAGGGGCCCAGCCACTTAGGCCATGCTCATCTCCCTTTCCAGGCACATTAGCAGGAAACTGGCTTAGAAACAGAGTAGCTAGTTTTCAGACCAGCGCTCTGATATGGGATACTGGCATCACAAGAGGCGGTTTAACCCACTTTGCCACATTGCAGGTACCATGTGGCTTGAGTCTTAACTCATGTTGTTTCTAAGAATAGACATCTAGTAATATTTATATAATCCTAATGTTTTATTCTGAGTGCCATTGTATTAAAGAGACACTTTAGAAAACCAATTTACAAATTTGTTTTCAAATTTTTCTGTTTGCATAGCACAATATACAAATGAGCCAAGTATTCACCAAGAAGTCCTAATGGGTGGAAAGTATATTGATAGATTGTAATGCAACTTATGATGAAATATTTAATGCTACACTCTCCATATCAGTGTGATAGTTTCCAATACACAGAATTTTCCAAGATTCTAGAAGAGTGTGAAAGGTGTGCATCTTTACTCTTGTGGGAGTCAATATTGGAAAGATGTGGAATGATTTGAGTTTCTGCTGCATCCTTAGCTCCTTGAGCCAGAAGAGATCATCAAAAAGAAGGATAGATTTTCAGTCAGATACATTCTAGCGAGTGATTCATTGGAAATAACTCTTTGTGAAGAATTATAGGGACAGAAAAAAAAAAAAAAGATGATACTGGGAGAGGAGATATACCTGATGTGATGGCCAATAGAAAAGAGATCTCTATCCTTACATCTATATTTAAATCCATATCTGTGTCATCTAACTCAAAAATGCTGTCTAAATTTAGACTTTTGTTCAAACTGTCTATTTCTTTTTTTTTTTTTTACTATAGACAGATAATGTGAGCTATATGAGAAATGAACAAAGAATAGCAAAGGGTTGTATAATTCAAAAAGAATACACACTTTAAGCCAAAGGTGGCGTGTCAAGATATTCAGATAATATTTGCTAGTCCTAGAATATGAAAAAAAATCCCCTCACACACTGTATATATAAATTCCAAACTTTAAATGATATATTTATTTTTAAACTACCTACAATATGAGCCAAAAGACAAATGTTAAACTAATACTGGTGCTCGATTGTAACTGACATTTCAGCAATTCCATCTGACAACTTTCCCTAAATTTTTGGTCATTGAAAATAAACCAATATAGAATCTGGCCCCTGAGGCAGAAAGGTACAAGGAAGGAGTATTTCGGGGTATAAAAAAGCAGGATTTAAATTCTAGTTGGTTTTAGTTTAACAGGACACACACACGCATGCACACTCGTAGATCCTGTCACGTTGTTTCTTCATTGAAAGATTTTATTAAAAGATTGGTATCTGGAGTATCTGGAGTGAAGAAGAAAAATTGATCTGTCAGGGAGATAGAGATTAAAAAGCAAAAGTGCAGGTAAGATTCATCCATCCAACAGTAACTAACACTGAGGCTCCACTCTGCACTAGAAGGATGACAATGACCTTGTTTAAGATCACCTCTTATGGCAGTTCTCTTTGAGGAGGTCACTTTTAGTAGAATTATAGGACGGGAAGGTCATTAATTGGAGACTTATAGCATTAGATGAGTCAAGGTCTTCTGTTGTTCTTTGAGTGCCTTGTTCATTTTCTTTATAGCATTTAAACACAACATTGTAAACATTATAACCATATTTCTCTAACTTTTTCTCTCTCGTCACATAAAAACGTAAGCTCTTAGAAAACAGCGACCATCAGGCTGAGAATGGTGGTGATGATAAAGCTGTTGGTGAGTGAATGAACATACAGGAGAAGAGAGGATAGAAATCACGCAGAGGTATTTGGGAGTCTTGAGGAAATGAATGGTTTTTTGGACGGTGTAGGCAACATTTGAAATTAAGAAAATGGGGACAGATTCAGTATAATATATTGGAACTCATATTCTTAAAAAATGAAAAATTGGATGTGGCAGGCGAAGAAAAGGGAAGAAAAGAGGACACTTCCTATTATTTAAAGCATGTGACTCAGTGAACAAAAATTCCTTCTCCTGAGGCAAGTGAAATTTGGGCAGGGGACTCACTTAGAATTGGAATCTCGAGTTCCACTTTGGGTATTTTAACTGAATACATCTATAGTCAGCCAGGTGGAGATGACAAAAGTGTGGTTAGACGTGCTTGTCTTGCATATTGTGTTGGTGATATTTGACCTTGCACTACATTTCCATATGCGCGCGCGCGCGCGCGTGTGTGTGTGTGTGTGTGTGTGTGTTCCAAAGAAAAACAACGTGTTTCCAATATCAAGGACCTGAAGAATTACAGTAACAAAACATTGCAAGAATAGAGAAATCATAGACCAACTAGATGGAATTGGTTTTCCTTGGTCCTGGAAATGGTTTTTAGAAAAGGTCTTTATAGGCAAATAAATAGCATGCCTTTTGTGAACTGACTTTTATGGATAGAATGTTTAGGGCAAGAGTTCTTCCATTTCTTTGTGTCAACATAGGGTTTGGAAGGAAGCAGCTTACGAAGCTACTTTACACTGAGGATCTTCCAGATGCCAGACGGCTGCCCTCATCTAAACCTGAAACTTGCCGTTATCACACCCATGACCTTCGCTCTGATTCTGATTCTTGGGCTAAATGAAATCTACTCTTGCTGGGTTACCTCACGTGTTGTAAGTCAGGTAATACTGGGGTCAAAGGAGGATAGGGACCCAGAGTCCCAATAAAACTGGTGACCCTTCTCTTACCTCTGTGCAACCAGAGCCACCTTGTGTGTGTGGACATGCAAGCTAGTGCCAGGGATGTTCTTGCCTTTGGGATATTGTGAAATGCCTGGCAACTCCTGACCTTACTCTGTGTCTCTCAACCACAGGAGGAAAGTTAATCAAATGACAAAGTAGCAAATTTTGACTGGACAAAGCTCATGCTCTTTTATGTAGGGAATAATTAACCTATGAAAACCACTGATGCTGGACAATGTTAAGCAGGTAATTTAGGACGACTCTAAAAGAGGATTGAACATCTATATGAATGTAATTAACAAAGGCAGTTTTAGACTCTCCAGTAATGACCTGTGCATCATAAGTCTTGATTTACAGAATAAGCCTCTTAACTCTTAGAGAAGAGCCAATCCACATTGCCATAGCCACTGTTGAGAATAAACGTCTTAGGTACCAATCCTTCTCTGCTAAGCAGCCTTCATGAGGAATGACCACAGATAGGGTACTCGGGTGGTAAGAATGTTCATCATAACCAATGACCGGATATTACAGTTTGTTCACTAATTACCTCTGAAAATGTTGAACTCGCTATCTTATAAATATGTGAAGCTGTTCCGGGAAGATGAAAAGAGGACTGAGTTTAGGGATTACAGGATTGCAGATAAGTAAAAACTATTGTAATGTGCATCATTTCCTAGTTCTGATCATTAAGGAGAATGCACAGACTCCTGAACGTGACTTTCTTAGTTTTCTGAAAAGGCAATTTATGGGGCATCTCTGAAAGAAAGTGAAACTGTTACATGGGGATATTGTAAAAAGCAAAAGACATTGATCTGAAAAATAAAAAGATTTGACGGCTGTAAAATATATTAAGAGCCCTTTCCTGGGAAGATATTTTGCTTTGTGCAGACAGGGTGTATTAGCAGTACTCGTTCTGCCTGACCATATTTAAGCTGTGCCATTAAAGATGCTAGTGCCTCATCCAGCTGTTTTAAGACTATTAGCCATGTGACAGCCAGACGGGAGAATAAGATGGCAACAGCCATTTCAGCACAGACAGATGTCTCTTTTTTTGTTGGAAAAAAAAAAAGAGCCCAGTGAATAATGCTGGTAGAAGATATTAAATTATCTTCCTTCAGAGTGGTTCGTCAGTTTGGCTAGAATCTGAATCATCTTCCGTCAGAGACAAGACAGTGACAAGCCTTGACTGCTTTAATATTGTTTAAAGATTGATTAATTGAGTATCCAAGGTAATTTGAATTTAAATGTAGCAAAAGTAATGATCCTTAATTTTTAAAGTTCTTGATGATTCACAAACTCTCATTAGCTTTAAAATTAGGGCTGAAGGTGAAACTCTGAAAACTAAGTAAATCTATTTGCAGCAATACCCCCTCCAAGGCTAAAAGCAATGCTACCTTTCAAGTGATATTTATTTGGCTTTAAAATGTCATAGAAGCAAATATTTATTTTTATCTTTGTTTCTCTTTTGGATGAGGTTCAAATACAAATTCCTTGAAGAATAAGCATGCGGTGGGTTCCCATTCTGCTAGCCGTTATCCCATTGGCACGTCGCCAGCCCAGGCTGATATTGTGGCCCCTCATCCTATGAGCCTCATGACTTTCGTCTAGGCTGCCGAAGCAGAAGCCTTGTCTAAGTTCCTGCTCTGGCCACACGAGCGCTCATAATGGATGTGGAGCGGCAGCAGCCCGTCTCACTAGACATCGACAAGGCTGTAAATAAATTTTCCACCCTGGGCCTCTGCCAAAAGCAGTCATCATTCGGCAGGCCCGGCTCTCCTGGCCGAGGAAAGTCACCGAAAGCATTAGTCTCAGTTTCTAGGTTCCTGTACAGGGAGGCCAAGGGAAGCAGAGTGAGGAGCGAAGGGAAGCCTTCTTGCAGGGTGTGGGAGAAGGGAAGAGTAAGAAAAGGCTGTCCTCTTAGGCCGGTTGGAAAGACTGCTTAACCCACTATTCCACAGTCCATGTGAGTTAGCTGTGTTTTCCAGCCTTTTTAATATGGCACTCAAATTCTATTTTTAAAATAGCTTTCTGGTTTTTTTTGTTTTTAAAGATTTATTTATTTACTTCTTTGAAAAGGAGATGGGGGTGGGAGCGGTTAGGGGAAAAGATAGAGACAGAGGCAGATATTCCATGGAGAGATGATTGTAACAGCCAGGGCTGAGCCTAGCAAGGGGCCAGGAACTCCATCCTGGTCTCCCACAGGAGTGGAGGGGCCTAAGCACTTGAACTGTCATTTGCTACCTTCCCAGGTGCATTAACAAGAAGCTGTATTGGAAGCAGAGCAACCGGGATGCAAATCAGCACTCTTAATATGGGATGCTGAAGTCATAAGCGACAACTTAACCAGCTGGGCCACAATACCAGCCCTATTTTATTATTCATATGGAATTAGAAATCTTTAAATTTTTAAATTGTTATTAATTTTTATGTGTGTGAGAGGTACAAACATCTAGTGATCTTTCACTTGCTGATTCACTTCCCAAATGCCTGTAACAGGCAGGGTGGTGCTAGGCTGAAGCCAGGAGCCTGGAACTCATCTAGGTTCCCCAGTCTGGTGGCAGGGACTCAAGAACTTGAGCCATCGCCTGCAGCCTCCCAGAGTGCACAATGTGGGAATCTGGAATTGGAAGTAGAGGTTTGATTCACACTCAGGCACTACGGTATGTGTTGTAGGTGTACCTCAGTAAAGTGCATTTTATAATTTGCCCCTTTTGTCTGTGTCAGTCCACTCTGCTATTTCAACCTTGCTTATATTTCCATTTTCAAACTTTCTGTGAGGGTTGGATTTCTGCTTCCATCCCAAACCATTACCTCATTTTTCTTAATTTGGTCTGCCAACATGCCTTTTCCTCATGATATATAGAATTCATCCTTCAGCCAGCGTTGTGGCTTTAGTGGATTAAGCCGCCACCTGCAGTGCCAGCATCCCGTATGGGCACCACTTCTAGTCCCAGGTGCTCTGCTTCTGATCCAGCTCCCTGCTAATGTACCTGGGAATGCAGTAGAAGATGACTTAAATGCTTAAGACCCTGAACCCATGTGGAAGACCCAGAAGAAATTTCTTGCTCCTGGCTTTGGACCAGCTTGGCTCTGGCTGTTGAAGCCATTTGGAGAGTGAATCAGCAGATGGAAGACCTCTCTCTCTCTCTCCCTCTCTCCTTCTCTCCCTCACTCCCCCCCTCCCTCTGAAACCCTGCCTTTCAATTAAATAAAATAAATCTTACCAAAAAAGGAATTCCTCCTTATTTTCTTAGTCTGGGAGGAGTAGGCCTGCAGAACACGTGGTCTCAGTGTGTGAGCTGAGTGGCATTTTTACCCCCTACTCAAAGCAGCTTCTGTGATCCTGCAGTATGTAATATGGCCGTAGCATTCCTAATGCATGGAGATGTTAATGTCATTGCTAGCCTCATCAGGCACAAAAAAGTCAAAATCCTCTGCCCTGGGTGTTGCCTTGTGTGCCATGGGTGAAGAGCTTTTCTTGCCTCAGCCAGAACCAAGCCTTATGGAAGATGGATACGGATCATCAAATGAGATTTTTACAGTACAGTAAAGTGTGATTCTAATTGCAGCCAGAGCCAAAGAATTGTAGCGGAGAGGCAGTTTCAGGCAAGAAATAAAAGAGCCAAGCTGGGTATGTTCATGTGAAATGCTAGCCATGAGACCATTAGGATCAGGAAGCCCCAGGGCATCACAGTTGGAAAGAAACACTCAGGTGATGCCCAAGGGCATTTAATTACATTATTCTAATTTGTATTATTAATGGCAATATTAAAACACAGGCAGGCAGTTTGGTGGAAAATTTAGAAGAATCAAAGATGGCATAAATATTCATTTTCCCCTTCTCATCATTTTGCAAAAACACATACAGCCAGCCATTCATTCCTGCGCAGGCCCATAACCAAATCATCATTAAGCATAGACAGAGTGACATGCCCTCAGGAACAGTGCTCAGTAGATATTTGCATTTTGGCATAGCCACTGTCTTCCCTGCAGAGACATTATTCTGCCAAGTGGAGAATGTTGCCCCTGATGTTTGGTGTCTCTTAAAATCAAGCCCATCAATGTGAATTGTGTGAAGGAGCCAAAGAGAGAGATTCACCTGTTTTTCCTCTGGGTTTTTGGTTTGTTTTGTGGTATTTTTGTTTTGTTTCTTTATTTTTTGCTATGAATGAATAATCAGCTTGGTAAATATAAAAGTGATCTGCAAAATCTTTCATTGAAGATAATGCCTCTCTCTCTGACTCTCTGTCTCTCTCTTTGTCTCTCTGTCTCTCAGCCGATTTTTGATATTCTTAGAAAGGTAAGTGTCAGCCAGGGCCAAAGTGGCCTGCAAACAGTAGAGCTCTGACTTGTTCTTCCTTTCCAAGTAGATGAATGAATTGGATCCATGATAATTCAATAAAAGCTTTGGAGAAACAACACTTAAAACCATTTTATACCTGCCATGAAATTGTTCACTAGTATTTTGGGAGGATGTGAATAATAGATTTGTAGTTAAAGTAAGTATTGTTTAGCTTTCACTAGAATGGGACATTTCTTACAGAATTGCAGCTGGGGGAGAAGAAAGAGGAGAGAGTCTGCAGAAGGAGGGAAGGACTCGTCATGTCATGGTTGCTTTGCCTGATGTGACTGCTCATACATGACCACTCAGTGGTCATCCCCACTTTAGCGCTACTCCAGGGCAGAATGGTTCACGTCTTCTAATAGTTGAAACAAGACTGTTGCTGAAAAACTAGTTGGAGGTGTTGTTATGGAACCTCCAAACCCGTGTCTGCTAGTCTAATGTGCAGAACGCCATTCACTGACATTGGAATGGTAGAAGAAAGTAGGTATTTATTATATTTATTGAAAAACAGAGAGCAAGAAGCTGAGCAGTTGTTACTTAATTCTCAGGCTGCCCAAGGAGTTAAGGGTTAAGGTCCTTTTAGATTGAAATTGGGCTTCAGAAGTACATGATCACCTCATGTCCAAGCTCCTGGATAGTGGTGCTCTTTAGGGAGTTTGTAGTGGCTAGGTGGGCTTCAGTTCATCTAGGGAGGAGGGGTACATGAAAATTAGTTCCCTTCTGCCTCAAATATGGAATTTTCCTACCTGGATTTAGAAGTCACCTAAGCAAACCTCTTTGAACAAAACTGGCCAATAAGAATTTTTTTCTGTTGGAGAAGCAAATGGCTTCTTGAATCAAATACTTAGAACCTTGTTTAGCCAACTGTGTCACTCCCTCAATTCATTGAATTCCTGTTGGTAAAGGACAGGCAAGGAAACCTTGGATTAAGGGAGACAGACTCCTGATTTTACATTAAAAGTGTTCCATTTCATAACCACATATTTATATTTTTCAAAGAAAATATGACTCTACAGGATATTAGAATCAAATTCAGCACAATAATTTTGTTCATTCTTGGCTTATGCCTGGAAAATGATTTTGAAATAACAGAGAGGGAAAGGCATGAGGGCAAATTGGAGGGAGACTGTGTTATGAGTGTCTGAAAGAGAAGGTCCACAAAGATGTGGAAAGAGTAATATAGGGACCAGCACTGTGGCAAAGTAATTTAATCCTCACCTGAGGCACTGGCATCCTATATGTGCACTGGTTCCAGTCCTGGCTGCTGCACTTCTGATCCAGCTCCCTGCTAATTGCCTGGGAAAGCAATAGAGGTTGGCACACACCCTTGGGCCCTTGCACCCATGAAGGAGACCCAGAAGAAGCTCCTGGCTTCCGGCCACACACGGGCCCAGCTCCAGCCATTGTGGCCATTTGGGGAGCAAACCAGCAGATGGAAGACCTCTCTATCTCTCCCTTTCTCTGTAACTGTACCTCTCAAATAAATAAATACATCTTAAAAAAAGAATAATATAAACCATTGTTGTTATGGATTCTCTAAGAGAGAAGTGAAGTGTGCAAATGAATGAGCAGAGAAACATGGCAGAAAAAAAGGGGAAAAGTACAAAGAAAATATTGATGTTATAGTGCATACTGTAAGCCTGATACTGGTCTAAGGATCTTCATACAGGCATATGGTAATGGTAATAGTTCCTATTATTCACATTGTACAAGTTAGGAAGCTGAGAAAAGCAACTTGTGCCAAGATCACAAGTTGAGGACAAGTCGGTATTGAAAGCCAGAGGGTCTGGCTTCAGAGCCTGTGCTGTGCACTGTTGTCTGCGTGGCCTTTCCCACTATAAGCAAGAAGGGAAACAAATACAAGGACAGGACAAGGGAGAATACAAAGATGTTGTGGTGCTCAGTGTTTGATTGGGGTGGAAATTGTGTTTTTAGGCTTAGAATGTGTGCTGTCAGCCCTCAGCAGCCTTGCAGCACAGAGCAGCGGCCGGGTCTGCTAGCTGCAGGGAGGGAAATGGATAAATAATTGATTAGGCACTGTGTGTGCAGATCTATAGGGAGGAGAGAGGTCCAAGAGGCAGAGCCAGATGGTGAGCTGTAATGTGCCCATATTAATAGATGTCTTCATTAGATGACATATTCACAGGAGTCCAGGGTGAATGCCTTTCAGCCATTGCCAGGGACAGACAAGGTCTAGAGATGAAGGTGACACTTACCTGGAAGGCAATCAAAGTGACAGGTCAGGAGCAAAGAAGTGGAGATGGAGGCTTCCTCTTGCAGTAAGAAAAATAACTTAGATTTCAAAGACTGTCCCTTCTCTTTCGGTGAGCTCACCTCTACATACATAAAATAGCAAGGCTCTCCGTGCACCTCCTCCTTCTTTCTGCATTCCTGGTGTAGATCTCTGTCTATTGTATTCCTGTTCTTAACTGGATCAGTGCTCTCCATTTTCCCTACCAATTACAGCTTCTTCCTGCTCTAGACATTCATTGCTTTCCATTAAATGCCCTTCTTGGGCCTCTTCCCGGACCTATAATCCCTGGCCACAATCTCCTTCATTTTCTTAACTAATAATATTGCACTCGGTCAAAATTGCCAGTAGACTGGTCCTGTATTAATGACCAGTTGATAGTCAACTGAAAACTGTTAAACAAATGTCGAGGCTGAAACTTTTGTATTATATGTGAATTAATACTGGTGACATTAATCTTAAATACTGTTGAAATGTTGGCTGAGCAGATGTTGAATGTTTCAAGGACTTTGGCTCTCTGTACTCCTTATGTATGCATAGATGCACACATACATATTACTCCTCCAGAGATTAAATGCTTGTCATGCCTTGAATCCTATATGGCTACATTAGAACACAATTTTAACAGAATAATATTTGCAAAACTATTATCAGTGACAAATACTGATGTACTCACTGCTCTATTTTTCCCCACACCCTAGGAAAAAAAATTTCACCCTATGGAACACAATGCTAAACATTTAAAATTTTGGTAATAACACATATTTATTGAGTACTCAAAAAGTGCAGAGGACAGGGCTAGTGCTGGGTGTTGTGGATTCTAGAAAAATACATCAAGTACCTTAAGCTACACAAGAAAATGGGATGGAAAATAGGTGGAAGACTCCTTAGATTGGCAAGCTAATTCCAAGTCTCTACTGTTAAGGAGAGTTATTTGCATCCTAGGGGTGAGATAAAAATACTGTGCCCTTGCCTAAACCTCAGTTAGCTTCAGCACTCTTTCCAGCTCAGCCAGAGTTCTTTATTTCCAGATTACCAACATATTTATTTTGGAGCCAGACTTTCAGAGGCATTGTGGCAGTGGGTTTCTCTGAGGAAGCATACTCCACAATAGGGACACACTTTCCAAGGCATTGTCCTTGTATCAGGGCTCAACATAACTGCAGGTTAACAGTGAGAGGCATTCAACAAAGGTAGTAGACCTGATTTTATCCATCCTAAGTTTTAGATGATTATGAGGTTTTGCTTGATTTTCCCTTATTCAAAACATGGCTTGGTAAAATCATTTCTCTTTCTAATAGTAAGACTTAAAATTCACTAGCAAGTTTGACCTGAAAGGAAGCAACTAGGAGATTTTTGTACCTTATTCAGTTCAAGTTTTCAGCCAATCTCAAGTTACTATTGTTGGGGTGGGCATTTGTTCAGTGGTTAAAACCCTGCTTGGGATAGTCATATCTTGTATCAGAGTGCCTGGGTTGAAATCTTAGCTTTAAAATTGTTCCCAGCTTGGCTGGTGCTACTGCTCACTAGGCTAATCCTCCACCTGTAGCGCTGGCACCCCGGGTTCTAGTCCCTGTTGTGGTGCCGGTTCTGTCCCAGTTGCCCCTCTTCCAGGTCAGCTCTCTGCTATGGCCCGGGAGTGCAGTGGAGGATGGCCCAAGTCCTTGGGCCCTGCACCCACATGGGAGACCAGGAGAAGCACCTGGCTCCTGGCTTCAGATCAGCACAATGCACCAGCCGCAGTGGCCATTGGAGGGTGAACCAACAGCAAAAGGAAGACCTTTCTCTCTGTCTCTCTCTCACTGTCCACTCTGCCTGTCAAAAAAAAATTGTTCCCAGCTTCCCACTGATGCATACCCTGGAAAGCAGCAGGTTATGGTTCAACTACTTGGTTCCTTGCCAACCATGTATCCAACCCAGATTGAGTTCCAGGTTCCTGGGTTAGGCCTAACCCAGCCTGGCTGTTGCAAGCATTTGGAGAGTGAATCAGTAGATAGAAGATCTTTGTCAGTCTCTATTTCTGTTTCTTTCTCTTTTCCATTTAAAAATGTTTTTTTAAAAAATTTACAGTGCTATTTTAATTTAATGTAGAGTTGTTTAGAAGAAGAATCTAAGTAACTTCTACATCCCTCTATAATTTATAAACTAGGGATGACTTTTGAATATGCTAACCTTTTTTCATTTTTAAATAGTTGCTCTGCAACCTGTCCCCTATAAACTGTCTTGTTTCCCCGATCACAGCTGTCTGCCCATCTGAGCTATACTCACACAACCTGTGTCAGTCCTTGCAGGATCTGCAGCTCTTGACCTCCCGTTTAGTCTGTGTATTTTTACATCTGGATTAAGGTATGTTTCCATCCAGGAACCAGTTCTAGCCTCAGAAAAAAGAACTGTAGAAAGATTTTAACTGAGAATAGGATTGGCAAATAGGAGACTTGAGTTTGCCCACAAATATTTGGTGCCTCTCACTGGAGTCCTTATCCAGACTCTGCCTTACTTGTTGTCCATCTGCTGCATAGAGTGTTGGTGGTCATGAGAGAAGAACACAGCGTGGTTGTGAGAATGATGATTTTAGAGTCAAGAGTGCCTGGGTTAAAAATTCCATTTCTGCTGCTTCTTAGGTCTATGACATAACAAACCTGTGTGGGCCTTGGTTTCCTCATCTGTAAAGAAGGTTAATAATATCTCCTTTTGGAGTGAAACTGTTGTACCTCAGCGTACCTCATGCCTGCCTAGGATGGAGTCCAGCCTCTGCTTCCAATCCATCTTCCTGCTAGTGCACATGGGAGGAGGCAGACGATGGTCTAAGTAGTTGGGTCTCTGTCACCATGTGGGTGTTCTGGGTGGAGTTTCTGACTCCAAGTTTCAACCTAGTCCAGCCCCTGATATTGTGGGCATTTGGGAAAAATAAAATAGTAGATAGAAGATCTCTCTCCCCTTCCCACTTAACCTCGTCCTCCCTCACTGTCTTCCTTTCTCTTGATTGGCTTTTTCAATCAATCAGTCTTTTATTTTTTTTTTTATTTTTTATATATAAAGCTTTTATTTAAAGAATATAAATTTCCAAATTACAGCTTATGGATTACAATGGCTCCCCCCACACAACTTCCCTCCCTCCCGCTACCCTCCCCTTTCCCGCTCCCTCTCCCCTTCTGTTCACATCAAGATTCATTTTCCATTCTCTTTATACACAGAAGATCAGTATAGTACATATTACGTAAAGATTTCAACAGTTTGCCCTCACATAGAGACACAAAATGAAAATACTGTTGGAGTACTAGTTATAGTATTAATTCACAATGTACAGCACATTAAGGACAGAGAGCCTACATGATTTTTTTTAAAGAATTGATTAATTATCTATGCAATTTCCAATTTAACACCAAGATTTTTTAATCATTTGCAATTATATTTATATACAGAAGATCGATTCAATATATACTATGTAAAGATTTCATCAGTTTGCACCCACACAGAAACACAAAGTGTAAAAATACTGTTTCAGTACTAGTAATAGCATTATTTCACATTGGATAACACATTAAGGACAGATCCCTCATGAGATGTAAGTACACAGTGACTCCTGAAGTTGATTTAACAATTTGACACTCTTGTTTATGGCGTCAGTAATCTCCCTAGGGTCTAGTCATGAGTTGCCGAGGCTATGGAAGCCTTTAGGGTTCGCCGACTAATCAATCAGTCTTTTAAAAGATAATATCTCCTCCTCTTAGAATCGTTATAAGAAGTCATTGAAATAATGCATGCAAAGAACTTCGTCACTTGCCTGTCACAGAATTCTATGAACGTTCTTTATTGACATTTTTCTTCATCTTTTGTCCCTCTTGCATGAACTCTTATATTCCAAAATTCATATAAAATATTTCTCATTTTTTTTAAAGATGAGGGAGAGAGAGAGAGGGAGAGAGAGAGAGATCTTCAATACTCTGGTTCAGTTGCTTCTTGGCCTTTTGGCTAAGCTCAAGTGTAATACTCTGGTTCACTCCCTAAATGCCTGCAGTGGCCAGGATAAGACCTTCTTCCAAGTCTGCTATGTGGGCTCAGGAGCCCAAGGACTAGGGCCATCCTCTGCTGATTTCCCAGGCGCATTAGCAGGAGCTGGGTCAGAAGTAGAGCAATGGGGCTCAAACTGGTGCCCATATGTGATGTCGATGTCCCAGGCAGCAGCTTTACTTACTACACCACAACACCTGCCCCAACAAATATTTATTAAATACCTACCATGTGACAAGCCTATGACAAGCTCTGGACACCATACTTTCTTTGCTGGATATATTCTTCATTATCAATAGTTTAAAAAATTAATATCAATGATTTTAATTTTGTTTTGATAAAATTTGGTCACAAAATTATTTTTCTCTCATTTCCGAAAGTTTTTAAATAAGATTCAACAGACAAGTGGGATACTTACTCTTCTTCAAGGTCATCTTCTTGCTGGTTTACAAAGGAACAAGATATTTAGACTAAAAGCTGAGGCTTTTCTTCTGTTCATTAAACTTAAGAAAAGAGTCAAACAAAGGGCTAATCATGGGATGCTAATGCACCTTTAACTCAAAGCAATGAACATAGCTCTATAATTATCTTAAGTGAATAAGAAATGATTTCTGTAAATAAGCTAATTGATCAAAATTTTGAGGTCAAAACCAATTCCCTAAGAACTTGTTGAATTATGAAATTGTCAGGCAAGTATTTCAGTGATATATAAAAATATAAAAAATTCATCTCTGGTAAATATTTTAGTAATATGTTAGAGTTTGTGTGTGACAATATTATATACAAATGTTTACCTGTCAAAATTTCAGACAAGTAATTATTAACATGTCTGAGTAACTAACTGTGAGGTAGAACTGACAAAAAGAAAAAAGAGTACATAAACAAAAACATCCCCAAAATAACAAGAAAACCTGCAGAATCTACTGCTTTTTAAGATGTCAACATTTTACAATAGTCAAAGAAGTTATGGAAAAGTGAACAATAATGTAACTGACCTAACAAGCTCTTTGATGCCTATTGGGATTTATTTGAACCAAGAACTTTAGGTGGGGCCGGCGCCAAGCACAGTAATCTTCTGCCTGCAGCGCAGGCATCCCATATGGGCGTGGTTCTAGTCCAGGTTGCTCCTCTTCCAATCCAGCTCCCTGCTGTGGCATGGGAAAGCAGTAGAAGATGGCCCAAGTCCTTGGGTCCCTGCACCCACATGGTAGACCAGGAAAGAAGAACCTGGCTCCTGGCTTCGGCTGTTGCGGCCACCTGGGAAGTGAACTAAAGGACGGAAGACCTTTCTGTCTCTCCCTCTCACTGTCTATAACTCTATCTCTCAAATAAATAAATGAAAAATATTAAAAAAAAAAAAAAACAACTTGTAGGTAAGGGGCCAGCCTCATAGCATAATGAGTAAAACTGCCACCTGTGACACTGGCATCCTATATTTGCTCTGATTCAAGACCCAGCTGCTCCACTTGTGATCCAACTCTCTACTAATGGCCTAGAAAAGCAGAAGATGGTCTAAATACTTGTGGTCCCTGCCACCCATGTGGGAGACCCAGATAAAGCTCCTGGCTCAGCCCTGGTGGTTCAGACCATTTTGGGGTGAACCAGCAGATGAAGATCTCTCTTCATCTTCTACCTCTCTCCCTTGTCTCTCTGTGTTTCTGACTTTTGAATCAATCAATAAATAAATCATAAAAAGAAAAAAAAAGGAGGTAAAGAACTTATAGAGAAAAAGGAAGCTGTAACAACAAATCCAACATGCTGGACAGTAAGAAGTATCATAGCAATTATCAGCATCTCATGAATAAGCACTTTTATAATAGATTTCATTATAAATGAAGGGGAGATGAGACCAAGTATAAATCTCTTCTGAGTGCAGTAAAAATATAAACAATAAAACAGCTTTAGCAAGGCAGTCTAAACCTGTTAGATGATTTCTTTGGAAAGAAGCTCATGTACAAATAGATACAGGAAATACTATGCTTTTCCTTTTCAAATTGAATAGCCTATGTCACAGAGTTTCTTGTTTTTTAAAATTAATTCATTTTCACTCAAATATTAGCATGATAGTAGGAGGCGATTGAGACAAAAGGGACAGAGTAGGAAAGAAGGAGAGCTGGCAGGGGATGTGGGCTTCTTCGGCACTGTGGTTATGATGATTTATCTCTGGTGATTTATGTGGTGCAGGCCAGGAAGTGCAAGGCAGCACAGTGCCTGATTTAGAACTTTTCAGTCTAGGTTAGAGAAAACTGCAGCATAAAACTTATCAGCTGATAAGATGTCAGCCCTGAAATGCAAAGTTCATTGACATTTATGCCTGTGGATTTTGGGAGGTAGAAGTAAAATTTTGCTGGGAAGGAGAAAGCTTGGGCATAGATCAAAGGGGCACGTGGTCAAAGTCCTAGCAGAAGCAGGAAGCACTGCCAGCGGGTCAGACAAGGGCAGCTCTGCACCTCTAGGCAACTCTGGATCTGTTTTGTGCTATGTTCCTGGCTCCGGAGAAATGCTAGAAAATTCACAGACTACATCAACAGGGTTAATGATGCCCTGAAATCTGTAACAGGAAGTTTGCTTGCTGTGTGAATGATAGGTCTGCAGAAATAAACTTGTGTTGGAAAGACAATGAAAGAAGGTTTGCTTAGCTTTCAGAGGGACTTCTCTGATGTTAGCAAAGCAAGCTGAAACGATCACCAACAAGTCCCCACAGCACAGGACTGATGGGGATATGAGGAAGCATTAGATACAGCCCAAGAACTGCTCAGGGCACCCTTCTGTGTGTTCCCTCTTCTCAGCAAGCGCTGACAGAGAAACACTGCTCATTGGGAGTTTGCACATGAAGAAGTGGAGGCCTGGAGTGGATGATTTTTTTCTTTGAGGCTGTATTTTCATCCTAGAGCTCCTGAGGCAATGACGCAACTCCTTGGCACCAAGCTCTGACGGAGGCGTGCCGGGACCTGGAAGGGAACCCAAGTATCCTCTCTGGAAGTGTCTTAGCAGATGAAATGTTTTTTCACTCAATGAAAGCAAACTTTTAAACTTGACTAAAACAAAGATGACACATAAAATGGGCCCGATGAAACAAGGCAACTGACCAGTGTAAGGAATTGCTCACAATCCCAGCTGGATTCCTAGAGAAAGATTCTTTCACCCGTTCTCTGGAAGCAGAGCTGTTTGCCTAGACTGGTACATAGGTCTTAGTAGCTCTTCCCTTTCCTCGAATGGCTGACTCAGTCTGTAGGTTCCAGCACCCACACCTTCCCAAACATTCACTGAGCTTGTCCTTGGGGTCTCCTCGCTTGTTTCTAGGCACAGAGACAAAGAACCTTTAACAGTGACATTCAGCAATGTGCGTTAGCCAGTGTGAATACAACAAAGGTGGAAATACATAGTGCTTTTAGGGCATGAGCAAACCAAAGGAGGAGCTGTGCTCACAACACACACAGAAGAATTGACATTCAAGTTACATTTATGTGATTTTGTCTTCTATGAGAATAATTTCTTCTGCATCACTGTATCCTTTCATTGTTTATTTCATACAGTGAATGGCATTGTAGAGATTTACTAGATATTTATGGAACTGAGCTAAAAAGCTCACAAAAAGCTCTTAAGTACTTAGCAAAGACTTAAGCAATGGGGATACTAAGAAATAGGTGTGCTTTTAGTCTGTTTCTGATAAAAGTCACTTGGGAACTTTCTGAGGTGGCTGTACACACAAGTGCAAGGAAGTCATGCGATGAAGAAATTATATAAAAAGAAGATCTGAAACTTGAAAGGACAAGTTGGGAATGTTTATGAGTGACATTTAAATCATACTTTCAGAGCAGGCATTTGGCACAGCAATTAAATTTCATGTATCCCCCATCCTAAATTGGAGTACATGGGCTTGAATCCTGCTTCCATTTCTGATTCCAGAATCCCACTAATGCACACTATGTGAGGCAGCCGGTAATGGCTCAAGTACATCGGTTCCAACTATGTATAGTGGGAGGTCTGGAAGGAGTCTAGGCCCCTGGCTCAGCCTTAGCTGTTGTGGGTACTTGGGGAGTGAACCAGTGGATGGAAAAGCATGCGCTCGTCTGCTCTCTCTCTCTCTCTCGCTCTCTCTCTCAAGTAAAAATAAAAATATTTAAACATTTTTTAAAAACAAAGAATATAATACTTAAATAAAAATCTTTGAACTGATGAGGACATCCCAGAAATACTGGGGTAATAAGAGGCTGAAAAGAGGAAAAGACTGAACATAGTTATTGTGATATGACACTCATAGGCTAATGTTATTTTTGGAGGCACTCTATTTAGAAAATTTCATCATGGAATAGAGGGTGACAGTCCCACTCTCAGTGACATTCATGAGACCTATTCTAGAATGCCCTGTTCTGTTTGGTTTCTCTGAGTACCAAAAATAAGTAGACAGATTGGAAGGCATCCAAAGAAGAGCTTCACAATTGATTAGGGGAAAGAAGCTGACTTTTGGGGAAAGTTTGAAAGGGTTGTGTCTACACAGCTTGGCTGAGGAAAGTTGGTGTGCCATAAACACCTAATGCAGGAAGAAATAATTTACTCAGATCAAAAAGATACTGTTTGAACTGTTCACTGAAATGGGTTTTTAAAAAGAGAAACCAGCTTGCGTATTGAGTGGAAATTGGTTTCCAGTTAGTGACATCTAAGTGATATTGACTTGAAAGTGTCGGGCACCCTGAAATGGAATACTGCCATGCATTTTCCACATTCAAGTGAGAGATGGGAGGCAACATAGGAGGTGAAAAGATTTGATGTCACATTAGACACTTTCCTTCTCTGACCTCTCCTGTTACACAATGTAGTTGTATCTACCATAAACATGTACTGTCTTTAATTCAAATTTAATGTTTTTAAAAAAATATTTATTTGAAAGACGCTACACCCCCCACACACACATATGGGCACATACACAAACACACAAATCTCCCATTGCTGTTTCACTTCCAATAAGCTTGTAATAGCTGGGATTGGACCAGGCTGACATTGGGAGCTGGAAACTCATTCCGAGTCTCCCACGTGAGTGGAAGGGACCCAAGTACTAGAACCGTCACCTGCTGTTTCCTAGGGTGCACATCAGCAGGAAGCTGATATCAGGAGTGGAGCCAACTGGTGTCCCAACTGGAGTCTTAACTATTAGGCCATATACCTTCCCCCAAATGTAAGTTATTTTAATCCCAGGCATACATAAAAAAAATAACTTGTTCTTTCCCTCCTTTTTGAATACTCTTTGGGGAAAACTAAAGTGATAAATTCGTAAATACCATCTAGAAATATTATCACTCGTAAAATCAACAGTATGAAAATAATTCGAATATCTAAGTGGGGTGAGCCTTTAGCTTAGTGGTTAAGAAGCCACTTGAGACCCCTGTATCCATATCAGAGTGTCTGGGTTTGAGTGCCAGCTTCAGTTCTCCCAATTCCAGCTTCCTGTTGATGTGCAACCAGTGGTGGTACTAGTAGCTGGAGCCCTTTTACCCAAGTGGGAATACTGGATGGAATTCTGGGCTCCTGGATTTGACCTCACCCAATCCTGGCTGTTGCAGTGATTTGAGGAATGAACCTGTGGATAGGACCTCTGTCTTTCTATCAGTGTCTCTCAGTAAGTAAATAAAATACAAATAAATATATCTAACAGTTTGAAATATTCTAAAAAGTTACCAGTGTTAGGATAGTATGATAGTGTTTGTGATAAGTGCACATGCAGAGTATTGGGCACGCAAAGAACCCTTATGTGGATTTCTTAACTATGAGCTTGGAATATCCCATTGCTTTTGTTGGTTTGTTATTTCCAGCTGTCTGTGTAGAAACTCGACCGATAATACTGAGACTTTTAATAAAAATAAATATAAATTCAGTAAGAAAGAAAGATGATCTGGAAGTATGGGTAAAGAAAGAAACAATAAACAGAAGTAGGAGCAGGCATTGTAGCTCACTGGGTTAAGCCACCCCTTGGGATGACCACATCTCATTTCAGTGTGCCAGTTTGAATACCGCCTCCTCTACCTCTGATCCAACTTCCTACTACTGTGCCTAGGAAAGCAGCAGATAATGGCCCAAGAACTTGGGACCCTGCCAGATACATGAAACACCTGGATGAAATTTCTGGCTCCTGGCTTCAACCTGTCCCACTCCCAGCTGTTGTAGACCTTTGGGAAGTGAACCAGTGGGTAGAAGGTCCCTTTTTCTCTCGCTTTCACTCTTGCTCTTGCTGTGTGTGTGTGTGTGTGTGTGTGTGTGTGTGTGTGTGTGTGTGTCTCCCTATCTTATTGTCATTCTGCCTTGCAAATAAATGAATAAATATTTTTAAAAATAGTGTAATAGGAGAGTGAGGAATTGATTTAAATCATCAAGGCCACAGTCAGTTCAACACATTAAAGACAGTGGTGCTATTCTTTTTTTTTTTTTAATTTTTTGACAGAGTGGACAGTGAGAGAGAGAGAAAGACAAAGAGAAAGGTATTCCTTTTCCGTTGGTTCACCCTCCAATGGCTGCCGCAGCTGGCGCGCTGCGGCCCGCACATCGCACTGATTGGAAGCCAGGAGCCAGGTGCTTCTCCTGGTCTCTTATGCGGGTGCAGGGCCCAAGGACCTAGACCATCCTCCACTGCACTCCCGCGCCACAGCAGAGAACTGGCCTGGAAGAGGGGCAACCAGGACAGAATCCAGTGCCCTGACCAGGACTAGAACCTGGTGTGCCGGCGCTGCAGGCGGAGGATTAACCTATTGAGCCTCAGCGCTGGCCAAAAGACAGTGGTGCTATTCTTAAAGTTTACACACTGATCTTTGATTGTTAGAAATAATAACTTGTACTCTAGAAAACTTCTTGGTATCTTTGTTTAAACTATCCAATTTAAAAACTCTTAGTTTTAACAGAGAACTGACAGCTAGAATATAAATCTTTCATCGTTTTGTTTCCTCTTCTAGGTACATAATCAACTTGCCATCTTTCCATACTCTTTTCATTGTCTTTGCTGAAATATACTTTGTCTACATAATATATTAATATTATTAAGGTCCACAAGAAAATTTAGGGGGCAAAAGAAGAATAGTCTTCCACCAGCAAAGCTACATAATGGTCACACTGATTGAAAAAGAAATATGAGGGCTAATATTCAGTTTTGATGTAAATTCATGTAAAATTTCAGTGGTCTCAAAGAAAAATGCAAGGATACCTCTGAGTTTACCAACTCCAATCCAAACTTGAATTTCTGGTAAAGGTAAGACTATGTATTAGATTTTAAAACTTTTTTTTTTATAATTCCTAAGAAATTCTGGGCTAGTACAGTAGCACAGAGGTTGTATACACTTCTACTCAGTTATTACCTATTTACCCATTTATAAATTTCCCTGGGTATTCAGAAATGAATCAAGTCCAGTAGGGATATCATGAGGTAAATTTGTTCTATGTCCTTCACTCATTACAATATGTCTGGAAAGAAAAGTAAGAACAATTAGAGAAGAAATTCAATGGTCATGTGTTACAGCAGGACTTGCTAGTGCAAGATACACTATTAAGGAACAATAGACACACTCAGGTTTCTTGCAGCAAATCTCTGAGAAAAAGTAGTTTACTGCCATGATGTAAAATGGGAAATTCAGAGTAAAATCATGCTAGTGACAAACACATGGGGAACTCTAAAGAAAAAATGGTGTCCAGAGAGAAGGGCTTTCTTGGCGAGCAGTCATATACCCTTAAGTATAAGCAGTTCCTGATAATTATGCATTTTTCACTAAATAGCCCTTGTCTCTTTTCCTGTCAACAAACATCTTCATTGACTCTCCTGTTTCTTGTTTCTCACTTTGAAGTGGCTTGTTTATGGGCATAGGTGAAAGTACTTTATGGCTTCAGTGTTACTGTACTAACTTATTTCATTTTTGTTAGAAAATGGTTCACACAATAATAAAGTCAGTGTGTGCCCCCAAAGCTAAAAATTCCTGAACAGTCGATGTCAAAAGCACCCATGAATTGAATACTGTAATCTCATTGTAACTCTTTCCCTCATCCCTGGTGATATAGACTCCCTCTCAATGCCAATAGCACTAAACTCCTTTCAACATCGATTTGGGTACCTACTTGTCTTGTATTGACATACACTGTTTTTTAAGGTTTTCTTCTCAATTGCATTGAAAGTTTTTGAGGACTGGAACAGCTCTTACACAAAACTAGCTAACTACACAGCAGAAACCAGAAAACATGCTCTGAGTAAATGGGTTTGTAGGATGGTACTTTGTTTTCTTTCCTTTTTTCTTTGTATTTCTTATAAGGGCCTATTTCTCACCTCTGGAGACAATATGAGTGGGCAAAGCTCATCCCATCGCACACATATGCTGTCAGTCCCACCATATATTGATCTCCATCATTTAAGTTTATCTGTGAAGCCTTTGACGTTTTCCCTGACAAGCCTATCAAAGCCAGGCTGTGGAAGCTGGGCTTGAGGTGTCTTGTTTCCTTTGTAGAGAGGAATAAGTAATGCTCAGAAGCACGCTGCTTTGCATACAAGGGGTGTTCAACAAATGGTGAGCAGGAGGATAATGATCTCTTCCAATCTCAGGAAAAAAATCAAAGAAGATAAGTCTTGGTTGATTATGCTATCTTTAATGTTTTCATAGATTTAACTTCTTCCAATCCCTCTGTCAGTATCTGATGTGTTGTTAGATAGACCCTTTGAAGCAGTTTGTTCATGGGCATGTATGAAATTACCTTGTGACTTCAATATTGTTATGATAAATATTTCATTCTCCTCTACCTTCAAATTCCTTTTAGCATATAAGTGTTTTTTTTTTCTTTTCTTGGATAGTAATTACAAGATGTTATAGAGTCAAAATAAGAAGCATTTGTACATTTCACCCATATACAGTAAATTTTAAAGTAATCACAGATTATTAAAACTATAGTAATATGCTTATTAGTCCATTCAATTATTGTTTATAGCAATTGTCTATATTCTCACTAAATCAAAGTCTTTTTGATTTTTACTTGTTAAACTTCTTATTCAGTGGAATAGTAAGCCTTTTTAATGTAAATTTAAAATATGTTATCTCAAAAACTAAAAGAAAGGGAGAAGGAAGGAGGGTAGAGAGGAAGAAAGGAGGGAAGAGGGAAGGAGTGAGGAGAAGAGGAAGGGAATATCATTATATTCTTAGAATCGTATTGACAAAGCACATTGAAAATATTAACATCTACCTAACAATTAAAATTTTAAAAATTAAAAATAAATGATGCACATACTCCTCTTCATCTCTTCACATATATATAGTAAATCCCAGCTTGTATGTCAGTTACCAGGAGCCCAGTGACCCTGGATCAGATCTGTGTGGTACAAACTTCATCGGGTTTGAAGTTGAGCATTTTCTTTTTTGTGTCTCTGCAAACATTCCTTTTGTCACATCTCCCAACGGTCAGGTAAAAATCATCCCACCACTGACAAGAAACTGCATTAATTTTGTGACGAGGTAAAGAGAGGCTATGGTGAGTCCCTTCTGCTCACTCAGAAAATGTAATCTCATGTAGCTATTGGGGAGACAGAAAACCCTGGTAATGCCAAGCCCTTTCTTTATGCTACATGTGGAAGACAGTAGCATTCCAATGCCTATTCCAACTCCTGTTCTGCAGTGGGAAGAGGCCTCTGATTCTCCACAGTCATACCCATATGCAGTATCATGCTGTGATACTGCACAGTCATCAAGAGCAATTCCAGATCTATAGTTACCACCTCAGGGCCAAAGTTTGCCCATTGCAACATAAGGCAAACTGTCTCCTTTCACTTCAGATCTCTCCTTTTGAACTCAGAAAGAATTTATATTAGTGAGCCATGGGAGGATTTGAATATTTATTATCTAAGGACAACTAAAAAATACTACTTTATATGTTGCAACATATAAATATAAGAAAATAATTTTGAAAAAATAAAATATTTATGTGCGTGGAAAAAGGAAATATAATTTCTGTGACATTGTTGCTATTCCACTGTTCATCTCATATGTTGACTGACAGATAAAACAGTCTTGTGTCAACCTGACGTGGCTCCTCATCTCTAAAACTTTCCCTGTGCAGTGAAATCTCTGGCAGGCCCTCTGAGCTGCCTCAGTGGGGAAGTGAACACGATTACACAGAGACAGCTATACCTCCTATTCCTTCAGCTCTCGACTTTGGTTATGTTTCTTTCATTTGCCTTTGTTCTCTTTGGTAGTTTTGATTCTGGTTTATTTATTTATTTAGTGAATACTGAGTTATAATCAGTTTCTGCAAAACAGTTAAAATAAGCCCACTGCACATTAATATATTATATCCTTGGAAAAGAAAGAATGCTAGAAAGAAAGCTAGACACTGAGTAAATATTTTGCTTTTGCCTAAATACTGCCTATGTAGTAAGTGAAACTCATTTTAAAGTTTCCTAGAGAAAAAAAAAAGCGTTTCTTATTAGGTCTTGATCCTGTCTTTCTGGACATTATTTAGCTAAATGATTTCTCCCAAAAGCTACGTAAGAGGCATCCAGGAGTGGGCCTGTCAATCAGAGAAGTGATGGAATGGTAATGGACAGGACAACAAGCCACAGTGTGCATGGGGCCTACACCGATTTTACTCAGATTCTGCATTTTGGAAGGGTGGTTTGGAGGTGAAGTCTTGAGAAAGAGCTTAGAATTCCCATATCCCTTTCAACAAATCAAGGCTATGTGTATTCCAAAAGTTTCACAAGGACCAAGTGACTTTGGCCACTTAAAGTATGAAATCTGTTTCACCACCATTCAAGGCTAGTTAGTTCTTTGTTAGTAATTTGGCATAGATTTTGGGATCAGGAGTATCTATGTGATATCATTATAACAACAACCTAGTTAGAAACAAAAGAAAAAATACTAATTCTCTTGAACTGATACAGTAGGCCTACATACCACTTAATAAACACTCAAACCGAATTTTTTAGACCTGCATTTGTAGCTCTTTGTGAGTATATTTCTCATTGCATCAGTGTCTTCAAAAGAATACTCTTAAATGCTTCCAATCCTTTTCTATCTGGTAAAATGCTGTGGGGAAAAATATGAAGGTCTGTCAGCTCCTTCGGCCGCAAAAGGAATGACACTGCTTGCAGTTAATCGGTCTTCAAAAGACTTTTACTTAGGAGGAGTGGGAAAAAGAGTGGGGGACCAGGAGAAGGGGAAGAGATGGCGCGCGCGTTCCTTAAGGGGGAAAGCTGGCGTGCCCCCTCTCTCTCTCCCGCTCTCTGCTTCTATACAGAATCCAACCTATCACAGTCGATCAATCACAGTCCATGCACAGAGCTCTCCAATCTGGCACTTGATCACGATCAGCTGTGGAGTCATGCAGCAGGCAGGGCATCAGCGCCATCTTGTTGTTTACCACAGTCCTGAGCTAGATGGAAAGTTCAATCAGCTGCTACATCCGCATTACTGCTATAAGCCACGCCCAGCATGGGGGGGGGGGGTCCCATGGCAGGCCTATCCATGGGTCCCCACAAAGGTCTTTTCTGGAACATCACTAACAGATACTGGCAAATCACAGAATGCCAGTGCAAACTCTACCTGGTAAACCTCATTTAATACTAGTAAACTCGATGTACTTTTGTTCTTCTATCCTTACTGAAATACACGGATAGCCTATATTTTTCTCCTGAGAACCACTGGCTGGTATCATTTGCTTGGACTGCCATACTGCTTTTTTGATCCCTGGCATAAGAACCACTTAATGTACATATAAAACTATAGCATCTCCCTGACATTAACTCATTAATCTTTCTTAGCCAAACAGAATCAGTGTACCTTCTGAATTCACCTTTATCTTCCAATTAAGAGTTTGTTTTCTTACCTTCAACTCTGCTCCTGCAGCTCACCCTTGTAGAGCCACCTTTCTCATTCCCTGTGCTTTCATTGACTACCACCATCAGTTCAATGGTTGGAGAACAGAGCTCTCATCTTTTTACTTTTAGTTTAGCAGATACAATACTGGCATTAGAATGTCATCAGTGCCCAGGGATATATTTACGATTAATATTAATCCTGATTTTAAAATATCACAATTGCTTAATTCTGCACTTGAAAAGGAAATATTAACAAGTAAGACTCACAAAACCCCAAATGAGTGTTCCTTGCTTTCAGAAAATATTTGATCATGGAAACAAAAAGATGAAAAGGTAAAAGAGAACTCTGGAAGGCAGATATTGCAGAAAAATCCCAAGATTGAACAAAATCTGTCAGTCCTGGTCCCTTTTACATTCTTTACTTCATCTCTATGGAGAAGCCAAGCAAATGCCTTTTCTTCATGACTGTTCCTGTTGCATGCTCACAAGTCTGTGGAGGGAGGAATGTGGAGCTGGCCCTGGTGCTGAAGCTATCATCTTTTGCTCTCCATCCCTTCTTACATGCATCTGTCATTTTAAATTTAAACTGTATAGGATCAGTGCAACAGGAATAAAGTCAGCCTTAGAAAAATCACAGACTGTACCTTCTCTTTGTGCTTCTCTTTTCCTTGTCATGGCCTACTCTGATGGCTGTTGTTAGTAGGGTATAGCATCGACCTAGAAAATGGACAAAGGCAAAACCATGTAGGAGAGGAAGCTAAACCACATAAAGCAAATGAAATTTTGTTTTAGAGAGCAAATAACTCAATGCCAATGACAAAAAAATGCATGAAAAATGCTCAGTATTGCCAGCTATCAGGGAAATTCAAATAAAAACTACAATGAGGTGTTGACTCACTCTGGTTAGAATGGCTATTATCCAAAAATCAAGAAATAACAAATACTGTTCAGGATGAAGAAAACAGGGAACGCTTACACAGTGTTGGTGGTAATGTAAATTAGTACAAGCTATTTTGAAAAACAGCATGGAGATTCTGGAAAAAAAAAAACTAAAAATAGATCTACCATATGATCCAGCTATCAAATGTCTTGGAATATATTCAAAGGAAATGAAGTCAACATATGAAAGATATACTTGCACTCTTATGTGTATTACAGACCAGTTTACATAATAGCAAAGATATGGAATCAACCAGATGTCCATAAACTGATGACTGGATAAAAAATATAGTAGATGGGCAGGGTGGAATACTACTCAACCACAAACAAGAATGTAATCCTGGCATTTGCAAGAAAATGGATGAAACTAGAGATCATTATGCTAAGTAAAATAAACCAGACACAGAAAGACAAATTCCACATGTTTCTCTCATTTGTGTAAGTTAATATATAGACATAATATAAAAAGTCTGGTTGCCATATTATTTGGTATAGATATTTTTATACTTTTTTCACTGAATTATGCCACTTATTTTATATCTTACTTTATGGTGCTTGTCATTAACCCCATCATATGTGATACTAATGTCCATGCATTCAACGAAAACAGTGTATTTATGTGCATATGTATATATATATATGTGTGTGTGTGTGTGTGTGTGTGTGTGTGTGTATTTATAACATTCACAGATAAAGAGAATATGGCAAAATCTTAAAAATTGTTAAATCTGGGGCCAGTGCTGTGGTATAGTAGCTAAAGCCACTGCCTGTGGCACTGGCACCCAATATGAGCACCAGTTCAAGTTCAGATCCACTTCTGATCCAGTTCCCTGCCAGTGTACCTGGGAAGTCAGCAGAAGATGGCTCAAGTCCTTGGGCCCCAGCACCCATGAAGAAGACCCAGAAGAAGCTCCTGGCTTCTGGCCATGGACTGGCCCAGGTCCAGTCATTGTGGCCATTTGGGGAGTGAACCGGCAGATGAAAGATTTCTCTCTCTCTCTCTCTCTCTCTCTCACACACACACTCTCTCTTCATCTCTCTCTCTGTAACTAATAAAAATAAATTTAAAAAATTGTTTAATCTGTATTCTCACTTAGTTCTTCTTTAAACTTTTCTGCATTATCTGGAATAAAGAAGGCAAAAACAACAACTAAAAGAAGTAGGAATGAAAGTAAGCAGATCTGACAGGTAAAATGTGTAGACACATCAGGACCTGAAAGGATTCTTCCTGCTCTTCAGTAAGAGTGCCCACTGGTTTCTGAACACATCTGAACTCGGACATGATGCAAACATAGTCAGTATTCATTTTCTTCATAGCTAGAGTTCTCAGGTATTCTCCATATGCCTACTAACTGCAGTATTTCATTTATGGTATTTATTATTTACCTGATATATCTAAGTTTTCATTACAGAAAACTTTAGAGGTTTCTTTTGGGACTTGCATTTTTATTTCCTACTTGCTATTGTATAAATCACTCATGATCATAACAAAGTAAGCCTTCTCTTCAGAGCCTCTCCCTACAGTCAATCACTATAATATCTGTATGTTTTTTTCTCAATAATTCTGAAAACAATCTGAAATTATTCTCTTCTCGAATGATTTATTTTTTAATTTTTTAAAAGATATATTTATTTGTTTGAAAGTCAGAGTTACACAGAGAGAGGAGAGGCAGAGAGAGAGAGATCTTCCATCCGCTGGTTCACTCCCCCAATGAGCCACAACGGCCGGAACTGCATCGATCCGAAGCCAGAAGCCTGGAGCTTCTTCCAGGTCTCCCATGCAGGTGCAGGGGCCCACAGACTTGGGCCATCTTCTGCTATCCCAGGCCATAGCAGAGAGCTGGATCAGAAGAGGAGCAACCGGGACTAGAACTTGGGCCCATATGGGATGCCGGCGCTTCAGGCCAGGGCATTAACCTGCTGTTCCTTCTTGAATGATATATTATGTTTCCTTTGATAGAATATTATAATCTTCATGAGGGCATGAAATCTGCCCAGTGTTCTACTCATTGTTCCTACTCCCCACCAAATAGTGCTGACACTTACAGGCACTTCATCATGGAAGGATGAATTCATTAGGTAATACATAGGTTCCCTGGTCACAGAAAAATGGTAACATTTATAATGCTCTGGAGAATTTCCCATAGTAATGGTTTTCCAATGCCCATTTCATTTAGTTTTTAGACCTTTCAATATTTTATTTTTCTACTAAAGCAAAATTGGGTTTGAGCTGAGACTGGCTTATTCACTTAAGTTCAAATTACGAATCCATACATTTTTAATCTATCCCCTATTTACCTACTTTCTGTATGCATTTCTCACTTTTCTCTCCCCTTGAAATGTGTATAAGTAATTTATTTACATTTCACCATTTTAACAGCAACATTAAAACTCAGCACCCAGTAGCTTGGATTGATTTTACTTTGATTCCAGTGTAAGTTTCAGTACTCAAACTTGTAAAACCTCTATCTCATTATCTTTCCCTGGAAAGTAGTACTTGCAGGATGCTACATAGAAATCAATTAAATTTAAACCTTTGATCAAAATGCTCCATGGCTGTGTGTACCTATCTTCCTTATCTACAATGGTATAAAGACATTCATTTGAAATAGCATTTCCTTTGCCTTCAGTTTAATAAAAATTGTTTAAACTTCTCATACATTAAAAAGTATCAAAGCTATTTGAAATCGCAAATGTTATCTTTATGTATGCTGGCTTTTGAACAGTAAATAATTACCTTTCAAGAAAAACCTACTGGTCTATGCCTGATCTGATGGAACCAATTTACCTCAGTTTAGTCATGTCCTTGAGGTTTGCAGATACCTAATTCCTGATCGCTGTATCCTCACCTTAATTAATCATGTTCTATATCTGTAGCCGTTATTGACAATGGCAATAAGTATGTACTTCCTTTTGCCAGCCGTAAAAATGATTTAATATAAAATGTGCCATTTCTCTTTAAATTCATGGTATTTACATATTGTAATAGTGAATGGAGATATTTTATAGAAAGTATTGGCTAATGGTTACTGTTCTTGTTAATCAGTTTTCTTTTCAACCAGGATAAAAAAATTAATTTTCAGTTTTGCTTCATTTTGTATCTTTCTCCAACAATCAGAATAGTAAAATATATTTGACTGAAAAGTTAAATAAAGGCATGGCAAACACATGGTCAATGTAATTAATACACTAAAACCAACAACTTTGTCACTGAAAGTTGCCAATTATTTAAATAAGATAATAATAAACATATCACTTAAAAGGCACTAAAGTATATGCCAATGCATTGTTTGGACTCTAACATAGATTTTGCAACTGGGTATGAGGAGCTTACGAAATGCAGACACATTGAGTCAAACTATTGCCAAACAATATTATATTTGAGAATTTTACCCACTGAATGAGAACTTCCCTAACCTCTTGATTTAAAAGTTTCTTTGCTGAACTTACAGTTTCATTCATATATATATATATATATATATGTATATATATATATGAATATATATATGTATATATATATATGAATATATATGTATATATATGAATATATATTCATATATATATACACATATATATACACATATATATAAATGCAGTATATGAAATATATAGCTGAGTTGAAGGTAACACCATCCTCATTCTTCAAACAGTTCAAAAATGTTGGGTTAAGAAATTTTTCCTTTTTGCTATACTTTCCTCAACTATAAAGAGGGTAGAAAATATGGCTTCTACTTTTTTGTCCTTAAATTCTTGGTGAGAGGCAAAATGAGGTCATATAGGAGAAACCTGAATGCAGTATTTCCAGAAGTTTGCTGAAGTAATCATTTCCCCCCATATTTCTAAAAATAGTGGTGAATTAAACAAGGTAAACCATGGCTTACTTAGCCTTCTATTAACCAGGCATTTCTATTAACCATCATAGAGGGCAAAAATCTCTTAGTTGCATATATTGTACTCTGTGTTCCCACACAGGGTACTGAACAAGAATACTAATGTTAGACAATATTATGAGCAACTTCTAGACGTCAACAAAAACAAATGTACCTTGACTTTTTACTCCTTCTATTGATATAACATTAAGATACTACAAAGTGCTAAAAGGCATGCTTTGTCAAATAAATTTAAATTATTTTGAATTTGCTTATAGTGGTAATCATTTTTAAAAAATATTTGCGAATAGAGTATACAAATACTACAACAACTAATTTATTTGTTACATATGCCCCCAATGAGGTAGCATCTTATTTTTATTTTGGGTATCCAGATGTAAAACCTGAAGCAGTAGACAAGGAAATTGTGGGGGTAGGGCTCAGAGATTTGAAAGTCTTTTCGTAGTCACTAGACCAAATTTTCATGTGACTCTCCTGCTTAAATAATTGTCCTTTATGGGGCTGGTGCTGTGTGCACAGCCGGTTAGCTCCCTGGCCTGAAGCGCCGGCATCCCATATGGCCACTGGTTCGAGACCCAGCTGCTCTATTTCCGACCCAGCTCTCTGCTGTGGCCTGGGAAAGCAGTAGAAGATGGCCCAAATCCTTAGGCCCCTGCACCCACATGGGTGACCCGGAAGAAGCTCCTGACTCCTGGCTTCAGATTGGTGCAGCTCCGGCTGTTGGGGCCAATTGGGGAGTGAACCAGCAGATGGAAGAACTCTCTCTCTGTCTTTGCCTTTCCTCTCTCTGAGTAACTCTGACTTTCAAATAAATAAATAAATCTTTTTTTAAAAAAGTTGTCCTTTGCATGATTTGTTGGTGAATGTTATCTGTTTCTCCCTAAGCAGCATGCTCCCCATCCATCATAATGGGGGGTAAAAATCCTTGGTTCCTTGGTAAGTCATGAGGATTAAATGTAAAATTTGGTGCAAACTTAATGTAAATGAATAAACTGTTCAGTGTCACTGAAAATGGAAGCTGGCATTATTTCTAAGTGGCTCAATTTGAGCCATAATTACCAAAGTCATGTGATTCTAATTACTTTCTTTTGAAGTGTAATTAAAAAACCCTTTCATCAAGAAATATAAAATGAATTTATGAATCAAAATTTCATCCCATTTTTGTAGAGAAGTTTTCTACATAAAGCATTGTGAATATAAAGATGGCTTTATTGAAAGCAAGTTTTTTTTTTTTCACTCAAAGATGTATTTCTAATAGATCATACACTTCAGGCAGGAAGAATGGCTTTCTTGTTCCCTTTGTATCCACAGTTCTTATCCTGGAGCAGGTGCCCAGTAAGTGCATGTTGCTAGGGAATATTGGAGGTAAATCAGAGCCACAGGAAATTGACAACTCTCGTAGCATAGTCAGTACAATTTTCTCTTTTCTTCCTTGCCATTACTGGCAAATTAATGAAATTATCTTTCTGTTGTTTGCTTCAAAAGTAATAGTTTTGTGTGTTTTTTCGTTATTTCCTCTAAGTCTATTGACTATTCAGATTTGAATCGATTGTTATTCACACAGTAGAATTTTTTTTTACCTTGGCACATAGAGTTAATATGTTAGCTATATTTAAAAATGTTTAGGTCACATCAACTACAGATAAAATTAAATTGCATGCTTCATTTCCTTATACTGTTTAAATGAAGATGTTTTGAAAATTGGAAGTCCTCAAAGGTTTACTTAGATTAACACGATTATTCCCAGTCACAGAAATAGGAGCTATTCAATAAATGGCAAACAGATTGATCTCTATGCAAGGCACTTTACCCATATGTCCTTTTATGACAGTTGATTGAATTAAGTGTTATTATCCCCATAGGCTAGGGAGGTTGAGCATCTTGCCCAGGGTCACAAAGCTCATAAGGCCTGACCTCAGAATATAAAAACAGAGAAGACCCTAAAGCCCATGTTAACATCTACTGCCATTATACTCAGGGGATTATTCATGCAGTTTGAATATGGTTACTGGAATGGCCTCTCACATCCCTAAAGCTTTCTCAACTTTAAAGGCTGCATGTTCACCTTAGGAATACTTTCATTTATCTTAAATGTTTGTGCCATATTAAATGGATATGATCCCAGTGAGAGGAAATTTTACCTCCCTAAATATATATCATCCTTATGTTCTATTACACTGAGTTTTGCATAATGCACTTTCACATAAACTTACTTTTACTAATTAATTAGCTGGTCATTCAACTACCAATTCAATGAGAATATTAGGTGGAACACATTGCCCATATTCTACAAAGATAGAACAAGAGCCTTACCCAGATGTATTGAAATATAGTTAAATAGACTTATGTATGATAACAAACAATAACACAGTGAGGAATGGGAAAGTGTTGGAACCCAGGTAAAGTTGATGGTATGCTAAAGAAGCATGCAAAGAGGCACTGAATTACAGCTATTGACAGAAGGAAGGCTTCAGAAAATGTGGAGGGATGCATTGGCTATTTGACAGAAAAAGAAAAGAATTCCAGAATCAGTGTTTGGCATGATTATGGCACGGTATCTTCAATGTCCATAGCACATTTCGAGGATGGCAAATGACCACTGTACTGGAAGCATGACAGTCATGGGGAATTGTGGACGATGACAGGATGGGTAGAAATGAACTCCTGGGGGTCTTGACTGTAGTGCTGAGGTGATTTGCACTTGCTTCCATGAACATGGTGGAGGTATAGAACTATCTGATAGTGATTTTACTATTTAATGTTCATTTTCAGAAAATGACAAAGGCAAGCCAGTAGAAGGGAGATTAGAGAAATGAAAAATGAGAGGTGTTTGTACCAGTCCAGAAAGAATGGTAAAAGAGGCGATGGTGGCAAAGGGAATGAAAAGGAAGGGACAATAGGGAACTTTCAGAAATGAAACTGGGTAAAAACAGACACTGCTGATTTGAAGACATATGTTCCATGTTGTAGTGCCCAGAGTTCTAGTCCCAGCTCTGCTCCCTATTTCAGTTTCCTGCTATTACAGTCCCTGGAAAGCAGCAGGTGATGGCTCAAGTAATTGGACTCTTATCACACACATATAAGCCATTATTGGCTTCCTGGCTTTGGCCTGGTCCAGCCCCAACCACTGAGGACATGGAGGATTAAATCACAAGAAGGGACTCTCTCTGAAATAAATAGGTATTTTTTAAAATTTGATCATGTGTTTTCGGAGGATTTGAATTAGTTACAGAGAGACATGGGTGAATTTATTCGATGTCTTTCCTATTTGTTCCCGCCCCAATGCTAGCATTTTCACCATCCTCTGGACATTAGAAAACTAGGCTTTCAGATGAGTAGAAGGCTCCAGCAACATGACATCATTTTCTAGTTAGTGGACTGGGTGCCCTCTCAAGGGAATGATATTAAGGGTATTTTTTGATCATATGAGATTTTGACAATTTTTTTCTTTGGCTTTCTTTCCTATTTCTCTTATATTACATCATATGGATACCCCTACTTCCTTATGTCCTTTCTCAAGTCAGAGACAAAAGAAAAAAGAAGGGGCTGCCGTGCCTGGACCCCTGACCACATCTGTTTCCTCTCCTTGACTCTTTTTTTTTAAAAAAAAATTATTTATTTGAGAGAGAGTTACAGAGATAGGGAGAGACAGAGAAAAAGGTCTTCCTTCCACTAATTCACTCTCAAAATAGCTGCAATGGCCAGAGCTGGGCCAATCCAGAGCCATGAGCTTCCTTCAGGTCTCCTGTTTGGGCACAGGAGCCCAAGAACTTAGGCCATCTTGTCCCAGGCCATGGCAGAGACCTGAATCACAAGAGGAACAGCTGGCGCTGCAAGAGGAGGCTTAGCCCATTAAGCCACAATGCTGGCCCCTCTCCTTGACTCTTGATAACTAAAACATTAAAGACCATATTAAAAAAAAAAAACCTTTCTCTTTAGAAGTTATGCATTGCACAACTCCAGGCGTACTGTTCACAGAACAACAAGTAGGACACAATGGGGCAGCTTCCCTTGCTAGCTCCTGCTCTTGTTCTAATATTTTCTACCCACCCAGACTCAACCCACTACTTTTGCTCTTATCTCTCAAAATTTTGTTTTTGATAAGATCTTAGGAATACTACAATCCGCTTGAAAATTCCTGCTTCTACTGTCTCAATCTTTTGTTCGTTTTGATCATTGCGTCTGCTTTCTAGTATCATTTCTTGTGATCATTCATTAACAAGGAAGTCTACAAAATAGCCAGCCTTTTGCAAAGGACAGGGAGTGTAAAATCTCTTAAGATAAGGAAAACAAAGAGAAGCCATTTTTAAGGGTGTATCTGCATGTCCTCAGTTACCATGAACGCTTTTCAGAACACTTGGCCAGGAGGTGCTTCTCCACCAGGATCTAACCTCATACTTGTGAGTAATGATCACAAGGAAAAAAATAATTTAAGAACAGAAACCTAAAAGAAAATCCTATATTTTATTGTTAAACAAGTGTAACATGCTTTTTTCTTTTCTTTTTTTCTTTTTTTGCCCCTCACTCTCATATTCCAAGACTAGGAAGATAAATAACAGCGGGTTTAATACTATTGACAGAAGACTTTCTGCTATGTAAACCTTCTTTCTCTACAAATGTATCATGGCCATAGGGGACAGAGAGAGCAAGATTGAAGATTCATTACTATATCCCCGTAAGCAAAGAGCAAATGAATCTTACGCCTGTCTCTCAGAATACTTGGAATGACTCACTCAACCAGCTGTCTACATCCCTTCTGGCTGGAACTATCAGAACTGGAATTGAATAATCTCACATTAAAAGATAAGGAAAAAATATGAATCTACTGTACATGCCTGTATTGTAAAGTAGCATTGTATCTAATTGCTGATATACTACAAAATATTCTCTGTATTTAGATTGCCATACGATCAGGCATCAGATCCTTGTAGAACTATTCTGGTTTGTTTTCAGATGGCATTTTTGGTTATAAAAGTCATGGAAGATTTTTACTTGAGGTGACACTTCTATTGGGTCTTTGTTTCTAAATTCAATATTAGTGAAAGATGGAAGCTTTAGAAACTGCCTTATTTATTCTTTCCCCAACTACTTGGAGCGAGACTATTTTCAAGCATGTTCATGTGCTTCGTCTTTATTTTGGAGAGGGAAATACTACATTTGAAAGGACTTAAGAGCTGCCATCTGGTCCTGGTGATTTTTCTACATCTCGTTTATCTATTAGGTGTAGAACATCTTGTACATTAACCACTATTTGATCTCATAATTCTCATCTGTTTGTCTTGCCTGTTTCCAAAGGCGCTTAGCAAATGAGATTCTCCATAACATCTTGCTTAAAAATGCAGGACCAAAATTCATTTAACATCCCAGCCTATCAAAAAGCTTGTCAAGGAGTTTGTGTTCCTCTGCCCTCTTCTTTCATGCTGTTTTCGTGTTTAACATCTAGGTCTGTGGTCTGTGTGCTAAGTTTTTTTCATTTTTTCTCATCTAATGTTGTCAATGAAGAACTAACATACACTTTTGTAATTAGGAAATTGCATTTTCTTCAATACACAGAAGAAAGCTAAATAGATTACTGGATGATAAAATTGTGGATATTATTTTCATTCTTTTCTGTCTAAAGTTATATATTGTTCTTGTACATGTAAGAAGTGTTATGGTATAAATATCAGGTGCTATGGAAGGGAAATGTAACATTCTACTGACAGCAAGAATTAAAGGTAAACAAAGTGATTGTTTTTTGGAGTGAATGACTTTGTTGAAAACATATTCCTATAAAAATGTTTTATGCAATTGATTAATACAGACACTTTTTTTAGTATTTAATTTGAAAGTAAGAATAGCAACTACAAATGAAAAATAAGAAAAACAGTGGCCTTTAATTTGTCTGGTTGGTTGGTTGGAGTTTTTGTGCTAAACAAAGTAAGTTATATACTGGGCAGCCATTTTAGTCTGGAAAATCTGAGAGCTTCCTGGGAAGGAACGTGTGATTTTCTAAGGTTGGGTGAGAGAGTGTTCCAACATAGGGAACAGCAGTTTGAAGGCCCTGAGGCAAAAAGAAAATTTCCCTGTTTTGAAAAATATGAAAATTAAAAATAAGAAAATTATCACAGTAAAATGGTACAAAATGAACCTTTGAGAGAATGTGGGAGTTGGGTCATTCTGGGCCTTTGGCCATAATAAATTATTTTGGTGCTTATATATTTTTTTAAAGATTTATTTTATTTATTTGAAAGACAAAATTACAGAGTGAGGTAGAGACAAAGAGAGAGGTCCTCCATCCACTGGTTCACTCCCCAGATGGCCACAATGGCCAGAGCTACGCCGATCCAAAGGCAGGAGCCAGGAGCTTCTTTTAGGTCTCCCATGCGGGTGCAGGGACCCAGGCTCTTGGGCCATCTTCTACTGCTTTCCCAGGCCATAGCAGAGAGCTGAATTGGAAGAGGAGCAACCGGGACTAGAACCGGTGCCCATATGGGTTGCCAGCGCTTTAGGCCAGGGCTTTAACCTGCTGAGCCACAGCGCCAGCCCTTGGTGCTTATCTTTAAGAGAAAGATGGGCTATGAAGAGATTTAAGTTGTATATTTGCCATGCAAAGAGGATACCTAACCTACTAGAGCATTTGGGGGTTAATGTTTAACTCCAAGTTTGATTCATAGAGACAGAACCAGTAGCAGGTGCATTTGTATTCTAGAAAAGTCTGCAGAGGTATGGTAAAGTCAGATACCACTTGTCAGCAGGACCCGTCACCTTTGGTCTATAGGGCTTTTAAGCTGCATGACAAGAGGAACATTAGGTGACCAGGGGCAAGAATAAAAAAAAAGTAGCACTATTCTGAAGCAGAAACTGAGCTCTAGCCCTTCCCAGCATTTGTGGTTGATGGTAGTACCAGTCCCTCCTGTGACTTGGTATAGCCGATAAGTAGAATTCTGCGGATCCAATTATCATTTAGGCAAGCACTGGCCCCTCCTTTGGCATGAAAAAGGCCTGAGGCTATGATTTTGCCAAGGTTGATTGCCTTAAGCTCAGGGCCCTAAACTTAGGGTCTTAGCCAATTTCCATGGAGCTTTGAAGAAGACTCTGAGACTCTGTCTTCGAAAATTTAACTTTTATCTCTCAGCAATAACATACCTAATGTTGTGCATTAAAGGGATTACTCTGGGTGCAGATTGAAGAGTGTAAGAGTGAATAAGGAACACATGACCATTGCAATCATCAGGCAAGAAGTTGGAGGAGTTTGAATTACTGCTGAAGTGAAGACATGTAAATGGGATTTATAGATTGATTTAGAAGTGAAATTGGCCAGATTTTGTAATGAATTGATTATGGGAGGTTGGGAAGAGGGCAGTTATGAGGTTGGTTCCCAGATTTCTAGCTTGAATTAAATGTATGGTGTTTCCTTTCTAAGAGAGGGGACACATAGGAAGATCCCAAATTTGAGCAGCCTGGTCATGAATTCAGGTTTGGATATGTCGGGGATGCAGCTGGTTAAATGAGATAAAGCTCGGACAAGGCATCTCTTGCTTCTACAGGAAGCTATGTAGAACAAAGCCACTAATCAGTAAAGAAAAAACCAAATATTCTTCCACCTTTAGCTACTCATAGGGCAAGTTGAAGGCTAAAAATCTAAGTGGTCTCTCTTGTTCACAACACTATTGCCATCAGTATATTTACAGAGATTCTCCATTCTCTTAGGATTACCTAAAGTAACTGCCTTCAGGCTTACGTTGTCTTCAGAGTCTCAGCCTTGAATGTGTCAATATACAAAGCAACCTAGGAATCCATGGTTACTCTTGTGTATAGATTTAAAATAAGAACAGGCGTCGACCTTAGTAACTTCACTGGAAATGTCATTTTGGTCCAAGCTATTGATCACTCTCCTTTGTCCACCAACAGGATTCCATGGGTTGGAAGGTTGCTGTCTGCCTCTCTTTCTCCCTAATCTCTCTCTCCTACTGTACCCTCATTATTTATCCATTTACCTCAAGTCTGGGAGTTCATTTCTCTATAGGAAGTAAGTGATACTATATAATAAGTTCTAAGTTATCCCTATGTATTCCTCCAGACCCCATATATGTTCCCTGGATGAAGTGTTTGTGTGTGTGTGTGTGTGTGTGTGTGTGTGTGTGTATGAGAGAGAGAGAGAGAGAGAAGTAAAACTATATTAAACCATCTGAATATTTATTAATATAATGTGTTATCTAAATGGAAAGATTACTCTTCTGTAATGCAATTTTCAAAATTTTAATATATTGTTTAATTCTTTGATGATAATCCTGTCTAAGGCTCTTTTAGCTTTAAGAGCACTTGAATAGACAGTTTGAGATATTTATTTTCTCTGTACAATGTTGAAAGACTTGATTGATTGTGGTAAGACGGGTTTTGAAATGCAGATTTCAGCAACTCAGTGGTAGATGTCAAAGCACTTATGTATATGTATATTGTTCGGTTTCTCTTGCATTTAATAAAGATTAAAGTTTTTAGTGAAGAATATTCAACTCATGGGAAAACATTAAGTATAAGCCTACTCATTTTTTAAAAAAAATGTGATCTATGTTGTTTAAGTGATGTTGAATTAGTGATCTTTTAAAACATTACTTTGTTATAATTATAAAAATGTCATCAATTCCACATTTACATGAATCTTTATTATACATTAACATGAAAAAGAGCTTAAAATCTGTAGAAAATAAGATATCTTAAATACTCTATCTTCTCGCCGGTGCTGCGGCTCACCAGGCTAATCCTCCGCCTGCGGCGCCGGCACCCAGGGTTCTAGTCCCTTTTGGGGTGCCGGTTCTGTCCCAGTTGCTCCTCTTCCAGTCCAGCTCTCTGCTGTGGCCCGGGAAGGCAGTGGAGGATGGCCCAAGTGCTCGGGCCATTCACCTGCATGGGAGACCAGAAGGAAGCACCTGGCTCCTGGCTTCGGATCGGCGCAGAGCGCCAGCCGTAGCAGCCATCTGGGGAGTGAACCAACGGAAGGAGGACCTTTCTCTCTGTCTCTCTCTCTCATTGTCTAACTCTGCCTGTCAAAAAAAAAATTACTGTATCTTCCCTATGTTTAGTATCTTTTTCTGTGAAGCATAAAACAGTCCCAGAATAAGTTGCCAGTCAAATGTCAGCTTCTACTCAACCTAACTCATGCACAGAAAGTCTAGGAAGATCAGGAAGAACATTGAATCTTCCGTGGTGTGGAGCCAGTTGCCTGGCTCAGGTGAACAGGTCTTAATTAGCAGAAACTTCCTAAGTACCTTCGATAATGATGCTCTTGCCTCTGCAAAATCCAGCAGGCAGCAGGTAAACTTCAAAGTAAAGACAGTTTTAACAACCTCAAGTCTTCAATTTTGAAAGAAGATTTAGTGAGAACTCTAAGTTAACTGGCTGAATTCTAGTCTTTAGGAATAGAACAGTTAGGAAAAAATTGCAAGTGTCTTTCACATACAGCATGTTTTTTTGTTTTGTTTTGTTTTGTTTTTTTACTTTTTATGATTGCTTCCAAAGAAAATTAATTTCGATTTTGATACTGGGAGTTGTATAGCTTGACAATTGAGAAGGCACATATAAAAACTTGTTAATGGTTTGTTATGTGAAAGGATAGATGTCTATGCATCCTAAATACACTGAAGACTTGAGATATTGGTTGGAGGTACTTAAAAAGTTCATGGAAAATATATATTATGAAAATCTATGCAGGTATTGCACAATTTTTATATAAAAATAATCTTTTACTTCCTGTTTTCCAAAAACTTTTTGAAGTACCAGAGTATGTTGCTCTCTAATGACTGAATATTCAAGTCTTGTACAGATCCCTGGGATGGGTGACAAAATATTTGAAGGTAGGTCAGTGCTCTTAAATTCACAAAATGATAGCTGAGCACCAGAATAGCAATACCTCCACACTAAAAAAAGAAACAAACAACAATTTTCTAATATCACTGTATTTTAAAAAGCGCTTTAGACTATGTGTTGTGAATCTACTTGAAATTCACCAACTTCTTTGATGTATCAGATTTAATCTTCAGGCAAGTCAAATCATATTCCACATATGCATCTTAATGACGTGTCTCTGCCATTATAATGTGGATACCATCCTTATACTGAGTAAACCAGCATACTACATTGGGAACCTGGGATATACATGATCAAATTGTAAAGTTTTTCATGGGATTCAGAAAGATGTTTAACTTTACTTAATTTACACATGTTCTATGATGAGGAACAGAGTATGGCCTTTTTGAAGATCAAAAATACCCTCTTTCCTGTCCCATTATATGTTTCACTTTGCATACTTTCTTGCCAATTGATTAAGAAAATCACTACAAGCAAGGGAGAAAGTAATCTAAATAGCTATCACATCAGGTCCTTTCTAATCTACTTCCTTTATTCCTGGCTTCATTATTGTCTCAAAGTAAAGCCTTAATATTATCTTTTAGCACATTTCATCCCAATAGTTGTCATGCCGGTGTACTTTTTATTCCATCCAGATTTCCAACTTTTTTAATACCACTATGAATATGACCGGTTGTTTTATAAACAATCAAAATTTTAAACATAGTGTTAAGAGCTTAGAAAAATTTGTAAACAGTTATTTGACCAACAATAAGCAATAATGGAAAAAAATACTGATGTAATAGGAATTTGCACCAGCCAGTGCCATGCGGGTTTTTAAGCATGAAGTTGAGATCAAGAGTTTGAATGATCTATGAAAGGTCTACTTCATTCCAGGCAAGAAAAATAAGAAAGTCCTAAAAGATCTTTGCTATTTGAAAATTTTAACTTCAACTCAAGACACATGTCAGGAGTATTTTTATAGGACTATGCACCTAAGTTTTCCTTATATATGAAATCTAAATAATGGTATACATCTCATAGGGTTGAGATGCATACATAAGATAAAGCACATAAAATAGCATAGCATCTGACACATAGTAAGTATTCTACAAATATTAGCTGTTACTAGCTAGGCCATGTTAAAGAGCTTGCTTTGGTTGATGACTGGGATCAACTGAGGAGTATGCTTTTTCAAGAGAATCATGGTTCTGTTTGCATTATAGCCAGCACATTGGGACTGTAAGAAATAATACAGGAGAAGATTTGACACAGGTGGGTCATAGAGGTAATGAGGGCTCACTCAGATAATGTCAGAGTGATAGAGGTGAGGTATTTGTTCAGGAGGGTTAAATATGCCGAAAACCTGATATTGGTTGTGGGAGGTGGGGTAGAAGGAAGCAACATGGAAGATGCCCATGATTCTGATTTAGGTCAATGGATGTGGACTTCATTAAGATGGGGAATATAGGAGGGAGAGCAGATCAGGGAATAGGGGAGAGTTTGAATTCAATATTGAGACATGCTTGGTTGAAGGTGCCTAGGAGACATCCAAGCAAAGGTAGCTGGTAGCATGGAGCTTGGAGGAAAGGCTTGGTCTGTCTAGAAAGTTGAAGATTGACTCAGCACATATTGATTGAGTTCTTTCTTTGTGCCAGGAACTGTTTCATGTTAGAGAAGTAGATACAAAGCTAATAACTAATCACAAGAGTTCAGGAGGTAAGGGCTAAGAAGAATAAAGTGCGGTTAGGGGATAGGGTCACAATGAATGAGTTTTAAGGATGTGGGATAGACATACAGCCTTACAAACATAAAGTAAAATTTCCCATGCTGTCCTTTGTAAGAAGCTAGGTGCAGCCTGTTGGCATGTGACAGGTAAACTATGACTTTGGTATCTAAATCATTACAGACAAATGAACAAACAAAAGAAAAACAAACAAAAGCCTGTAAGCATGATACAGGTACAGTGTTGAGGAGGTGGACCAGGGAGTGGTTGCATCTGGTTGGAGAGTTTGAGGAAAATGTTTCAAGAATCAAATGGCATTTGAGATGATTGTTAATGGGTGGGTAAAAACAGAAAATACCTATTTTCCTGAATGGAAAGGTGGTTATGTGCATTGTGGAAAGTTTACAAAATGGAAGATATTTTAGATAAAAATATTTACATTTGGATATATAGCTAATTTAGCTAATAAATTTAGTTTAATGCTGTAAATACAATATATTATCAATACAATATATTATCAATATATAGAGAATAGATTTCAAGAATTTGCTAGATATGATTCCAAGAATACAGTGATATTTTCCTTCCTCCCTCTCCCTTCCTTTCTTTCCTTTTTTTTTTTTTTTTTTTGAGATTTACAAAGATTTATTAGAGTCAAAGTCCTCCAGCCAGAGCAGCATGGAGGAGGACTTCCAAGAGAGGAAAAACCCAAAAGGCCCCATAGCATTCGAGTTTTTAAGTACAACTGTGGAGGAAAAAATACTTGACAATCCGATTGGCATTCAGTGACCAGGTGGGGACAAAACCCCAAAAACCTGATTTACAATTCTCCATTCTGTCTGGCCTGCTCATGATAAAGCAAGTTAATTGGAAATATGTCATCATAAAATATATGAAAAAAAGATGTCTAACTTGACAAGTGATTATGTCACTAAACCTAGAGGGATAGTGTAGTGCAAATGATAGAAGTAGGTTTCTACTGGACAAATTGAAGATGCTGATCAAGGATCAGAATAGAAGATTGGTTTCTTTAGCCACATGAGTCTAGTCTTCTTTTTCCACCACCCGAAACTGTTTCCTAACTTTCCTCCCCATCTTCCTTCCTCTTCTCTTAACTCCAGATCTTCCTTGTACTCCTTCTCCTTCTCCTCAACTTCCTCCTTCCCCCTCCTCTTTGGGAAAACCTGTACTGTTCTACCCAACTCCCTTACTTGTACCACACATCTGGCTTTGCTGCTCCACTTGGGACAGCTCCAGCCCCAGCGTGGCTGTCCTCCCCTTTCCTTGATTACATTTGCACACATGAAATAATTTATCATTTTCAGACAGATTTCAGTAAACACTAGCAACAAAGGATCCAAGGAGTCCTGAGACGTAACACGGTTCTGCTTGTAAAGTACAGGTTTCTGTCGCATGTAACAGAGACTGTTAGATGGGTTCTGTTTTATTTTAAACATTATCCAGCCTCAATCCACAGCAGCTACCACTCTATATATGGGAGATGCTTCCTGTTGACCAACAATTCTCTGTTGTATGTCTTGACGCCTTCAAGGTTTTGTTCTCTAGATATTAACTGGAATTGTTCTCTTCGCTGAAATGGAGATAATTTTCTAGAAACATCATTCCAGTGGATTGTTCAATGACCTCTTCGAATATCTATACATTCCAGAGAGCTTATTATTTTATAATCACTGCCAGCTTTGATCTTTTGTCTCTGTTGGGTTCACCCACTTTGTATTCCTTCACCATCTAACAGCAGATATTTTTGTCTCATGTTCTCCTAATTCACATGAAAAGCATTGAAGAATGTATACTTTTTTTCTCCAAATTATATAAGCAAACACAAATAATTCATACAGGATATTCACTTCCTAACTAGAGGGGCAGTGGGATTCACATCTGAATGTATAAAAAGAAAAGCACTCAAATCTGAGTGGTCATCAAAATGTTCATGGAAAATATGCACTATGAAAAAACTTTACGTGGATTTTAAAAGTTTTCTGCATCAATATAAACTGATATTTTCCCATGAAATCTTCATGTTAGAATACCATAAAACTTTGTTCCTGCATATTTCTTTGGTTAGTTCTTAGTTTCCCAGTAATTTCCCCAGTCTTTGTGTCTTTATCTTTCTGCCCTTCCTTTCTCATTCTCTTCACTTCCCTTCCCTTCTTTTTCTTTTCTTTACTTTTTTTGAATGTTATGGTCCATTAAGTCATGTCACCTAAATGCAGGATTAATTCTGCCCTTAACCCTGAGGACAACCTCTGAATTTTATCCAATTCCTGGAAAGTGACTCAGAAGGCCTCCATGGGACAACCAGATCAACCCACATTCTAACAAGAAAACCAATCAATTTACTTTATAAGGCTTACATTTTATCATTGTTTGAGAAAAAAAACAAGTCAAGATTTATGAGTTCCAAGTACTCCAGCAGCCAACAACACAACCAAGGAACAGAAAACAGAGAAAGAGGCAGTTATTGAGAACATATGAAATTCCTCATTGGCTGCATCAATTTTCATTAAAGAGACATGACCAGAGCAAATTTATTAAGGACGTCTCTAAAAGAAAGCATTTCAAAGTAAGTGTTTATCACAGAAACCCTTCTTTTATTCTTGCTGTGAAGACTTAAAATCAGTTACCCATTATCTAGTTTACCAGTAGAAAGAGTAAATTCAAGTGAGCCAAGCCATATATGGAGAAAAAAGGAAGCATCTCCAAGAATCGATTAATATAAAATACTCTCTAGGTCACTAACATATGCATGTCTTCATCTCAGTTGATGTTCCAATGGAAATAGTTTAATAGGGAATACAGGAGACCTAAAGTTAGGATCCTTAAATTACTAGTTACTATAATACAGTCCCTGTAATGATTCTGCGTGACCATCCTCAGTTTTCCAATGAGGAGATAAATTCCAATAGGTATTTATTTGTTTATCTAAAATGATATGCTATTATACGAATCAGGATTCAAACTAAAATCTGATGAAATTCTTAATTCTTTCCCCAAAATGACCTTGTTGAGAAGAACCATTTAGAGACCAAGTCAAGAAGAATGCAGAAAAAATATATGTTGCATGTTTCTAGTTTCTTTATAATCTTTTCATAGAATTATTCTGTCGCTGTTGTGTGTGTGTGTGTTTTTTTGCAATAAATTCCAACTAACCGATAGTGTAGAAATCTGTTTGCCTACTTCCAAGTACATAATTAACTCTAAATATTGTTGATTGTTTTTTATGTTTACTTGGAATAAATCAATTATTAAGTCAATCAATTTCGACCAAGTATAAAAGCATCTAGTTGGGGCAAGCATTTGGTATGGTGGTTAACATGCTGCTTTGGATGAACGCATCCCTTTTCCAAGGGCCTTGATTCCAGATTTGGTTTTGCTTCAGATTTTAGCTTCTTGCTAATGTTCACCCCTGGAGGCAACAGATGATGGCTTGGGGACTTGTGTTCCTGCCACTCATGTGGGAGACCTAGATTGGGGTTGCAGGCTCCTTTCTTTGGCCTGGACCAGCCCTATCTGTTGAGGGCATCTGGGGAGTGAGCCAGAGCAGATGAGAGCTCTCTCTGTCTGTTTGCATTTTAAATAAAATAAAAACAAATTAATAATTCTTTAAAAATTTAAATAAAGGGGAGATTTTAATTTTTAAAAATCTGGTGTTTTTTCATTTCATAGAAAACAAAAAGCAATAAAAGAGACTGCAAAGTGCCCACTCCTAGGTTTTTATGTTTTATGGTTTTTTTAGATTTACCTTTGCTCAATACAGTGGAGACTGGGAGAAAAAGGGGCAGAAAATAAATAAATAAGGAAATAAGGAAGGAAAGTGAAAAGGAAAAGAAGTATCCAGGATCGAGACCCTGGGCTGGAACTCAGGGAAGCCCACAAAGAGACTTAGTATCTGCTTCAGTCTCACCTCTGTGGCCTGCACTGCTCTGCTAAAGGAGAAGCTCAGGGTTCTAGAAATAAGACTCTCCTCACAAATCCCGACTGAGTCTTTGAGGGCTTCCATTCCTATCCTCTCTCCTGTGCGGCATTGCCATGTGGTCCCTGGGAGACTGCAATCAATCCTCTCTCTCTGCCTGTGCATCTGCTCATGCTTAGAAGGCTGGGGAAGCTGTTAAGGCTGGGAAAAGAGGTAATGATGGAAGGTAATGAAGGATTGAAAGAAAAGTCATTCATGGAGAAACCTGTGTCCTGAAAAGAGAATGAGGGAGGGATGGAGATGGGGCAGGCGCTCGCTTTAGTTAGGATGTGAGGGCCTAGATCCTGTGGCAATACAATGGCAGCTCCATCTCCATTGTGTTTGTTAAGCGTCTTCCTATTTCTGTTTTCCAGAGCATGTTTAACGTGTCCTTGGCAGGGGACGCTGATGTCAGCAACAATCTCTGCATTACCAACAGGCAGTGCACGAAGCCTGGATCAGGGATTACATCGAGGGCTGGCTAGCTAATGAAGATGAGGCACAAGGCACAGATGCACACTCTCTGATAAGAATGGGCTGCTCTCTGTGTTTAAGCAGAGAAAGTTAATGAAGGATTTCGAATTCAAATAACTCCAGAGTGAAATGCTGGTGTCATTCACAGCAATAGGGGATTTGTTTACTTGACGTTTGTGTGTGAGCGTGAAAGCCAAAGTGGGCTGGTGAGGAGGGGCTGCCCAAGGTACAGGATGAAGCGGCAGGAAGCACAAGGTGTCAGACCTGGGGACCCCATGAGATAACTGAGAATGGCCTTGTTTAGGATTCAGCTATTCTTCACTCTTCTCAGCCATTTTCCTGCATCCTTCCTCTGCAGTCATTCATTGCTGCACATCTTCTGCCTCCTGTCTCTTTATCACTTCTGCCTGTACTGCCAGCCATTCATCGTCCATCTGCAACCCCAAACCAATCTCATCTTCTGGAGACTCAAGGATCTGTCACACTGCTTGTGTTTATCAATCTTGCCCTCACCCCACCCCCACCGCAGCATCTGTGCAGGATTGTCCCCAGATAGGCTGACTCTATAGCATTGTGAGGAACAAGTATTCTCAGTGGCATCTGGAAAGAAAAAAGAGAAAGAAACAAGAATTGGCTCTTCTTTTTATTTTACTTTTTTTGGCATAAAAGGGTTAAGGATCAGAACAACACATTGCCTCTTACATGTGAACTCCTTCACAATCTACTAGTAAAACTTTTTTAGAACTTTGAGTTAATGATGGCATAGCAGAGAGGAATAAAAGGAAGGAAGATGAGATTTAAGGGGACATGTGGAATGGTAACAACAGAGGCAGGGAAAACAAAAGAAAGGAAAATATTTGGAATTTTCAGAATGTTCAATGGGTCTTTTCTCGGCTATTTTAACATGTAGAATAATACTGAGGCATGGCTGCCTCACTTATCTTCTTTCGCCACGGTCTCTCTTACATAAATGTGCCCTATGTGAGACAGGGCAAGCCTGAATCTCTCTGCTAGCTTCTGTCATTGGAAGGGCTTGCAGTGGAAGGAGATTGGGAGATGTCTGTTGGAGGCGTATTGTTCTAATGAATACCCTTGACTTCTGACAGGAACCTCACAGCCTCAGGTGGGAGGAGATGTGCAGAGGGCCAGCACAATCCAATCGGGACTGTTACTGGATTGGTAGGCTGTTAGCCAGGCCCCGCTGCTTGAAAAGCAAACAACATCTCCCTACTTGCAGAGGTAATGGAGCTGTTAGGGCAGCTATTCAGGAATAACAAAAGACCAGAACTCATCAGACCCCGCACAATGGGTTAATCTAGTTACAAGGTAAAACAGAGGTGCCCTCCCTTCTGCCTTGGCTCCTAGCACTGCTTTCCCTTGATGCAACAGTGAGCTAATGAAGTCAAGCTGCATAAATTTCAAGGGGAGCACATGAGGAAGAGGCAGAGAAAAAAACAAAAAGAATGGGAACTGCAATAAAATAGAAAAATAAGCAGAGTGAAAAATTAAAGAAGGGGAGATACTCAAAGACAGTGAAGGATCCCAACAGGCAATCATCAGGTGAGAAGGGAATAACGACAGAAAGTAGGATTTAAAGCAAAAGAGAGGGTCGGTCCGATTGATCCCAATCATCTCTGCAGAGAACGGATAGCCTCAGCTCAGCCTCACTGTTTATTGCCTGAACTGTGTAATTCGTTTGCTGTAATATGGGCAGACCAGAGAGTCGCCTGTTTCTCAACAAATCTGTCACCTGTGGGCATCCATCACAGACTTGCACTCAGTGGTTCTTGTTAGAAAGGGTTGAAAGGAAAAAGGATTCCATTCAAGGAACAATGCTTTGAAAGTGTTGGAAGGCAAATTGGCATCTTTTGTTGGGGTTGGCAAGGAAGAGACCTTAAGGGCTTACCAGTAGGGTCTTCAACTACTTAAGAAGCATTTCTTTACTTCTTTCCCTATGTTGACGGGGGCAAAAATTGGAACAGAACACATAGGAGTGAGAAGCATGTTTAATCAGCAGCAGGGAGGGTCCGTGGCCACGGCCTGACACTGCATCTTGAGTGTTGTGCAGACTTGCTGCCCTTTGGTCCCCATCAGGATTGAGGACGCGTCTCTGTTGGCTGTTAAAGCCTCGTGCTGTCCAGTTTTCACCCATAGGCCGCAGTGTGGCTGTCCTGCTGAAATGTTGTCCAGCAGTACACGCTCTCTGGAGGATATACATAGAGAAAAAGGGAAGACAACAGAAGGTAAGGAGTGAACAACCAGGAAAAGCTACAGCAAAACAGCTGTAACCAAGCGTTCTACATGGTCAGCAATCCCAACCACTCAGGCGTGTCTATCTTCTTTCCAGGTGCGTTCCTTCAGATTGTCTGATGCCACTCCCTGTCCTTGGCCTGCAGTTTCCCGTGTCTTTCTCATATTTTTTTCTTTCTTTTCTTATCATTCCACATTTGGAAACTTCAGTGTTGATTTAATCTCCATGCACCACAACTGTGAAGGATGCTGTGAAATGTCTGCTGGGCCTCTGATGTCTAGGGGTTGAAGTCCTGCTGCTGAAACAAAACTCAGACATACAACCCATTTGGGAAACAACAGTCAGATGCTAAGGGAAATAGGAAGCGAAGCATGCAGTTGTATGGCTGCTTATGCTTCAGGCTGTGAATGTGGGGGCCCACATTCCTAACCGGCTACACAGCAGGCGTTGGGCCAAGGTTTAAACCCATTCCACTCAGCCTGTAAAGGACCACTCAGAGTTTAATGTGTCAGCAAAAATGAGAGAGCTTGGCACACGTCCTCCCAAACACATCGTCAGGGCCAAGCAGAGTTTTGGAATCCATGTTGAGCCAGGAAGCCCATATGTCTGAGTGATGGATGTTTGTGTATTGTTAAAAAGAGAAGTCCTTTCATTTCTCATTCATTCCCTCTCTCTTTTCATAAATTAAAATGATACAGAGGAATACCTTTTACCATGAGCAGTTAAAAAGGAAACAATATATATGCAATAATATAATATAAACAATATAATATAAACAATAATATATATGTATGTACATGTGCCTACACACATGCACACACACACACACACACACACACACTAGAATGCTCTTTTATCTACTAATTTAGCCAGTGGGTTGTCAAGGGTGTATGTTCTGGCCCCAACATTCAGTGATGTGTTGCCTCAGAGTTGCAGACTAGAATACAAGAAGTCCATATTTTCCAAGAGGGTAAAAGAAAACAGTTCTGCAGTTATAGCAAAGGTAAGATTAAGCAGATTTCCACCTTTTTCTCTAGCCATGGCTGTAAGGAGAGAAAGAGGGGAGCCAGGTACATGTTAGGCGTCACATGTCTGCCCTATGCCCACCTGACTTTTGTCTTAATTCTTCTCCAAACATGGCCTGGACCCTGAATAACAAAATCATGCCTGACTGGAAGACGAGGCCAGGAAATACTTTGCTGGTGTGTGCAGGCTTAGGGAGGGGGATTGTTTTCCGAGGATCCTCTAAAACTGCTGCTCTTTCTAATGCTGAATATATCACTAGATAAATGACTTTGAAGAAAGAGGCCTAAATTTTTAACATAAAGTATAATATATGAGGGTACGTCAAAAAGTTTTTGGAGAAATGAAACTGAAAGATTTTTTTTTGGTAGAAAAAAACTTTGAACACTATGCATAGTTTTTTTTTTCATAATATGTATTTCCCATGAGCTTTTTAGAAGACCTCTCATATAAAATAAAAATAAAAACCTTAAATCATAAATATTCTTCGTCTCAGTGCTGCAAACATGGATGGTGTTATTTGTTGGTATAACTGTATAATCATTTCACTTGGCTGGATGTGCTTTAGTTGGTGAGGTTGCCATGCTATAGATTGTGCATTCATACCACAGAATAAGAAGTCAGGTGAAATGACTCAAAGAAACTCATTTTTATACAAGCCCAAAATAAGTGCTAATTCATTTTTTGAGATTGAAAACAGTTGAGAGTCAATATATTTCTATTTTAATCATACTCATTTCTATGTAATGTATAAATTTGACTATTCCAAAGAGAGCCTTTTTAAGCTGTCAGAAAAAAGAATCAAAACTTTTCCAAAAGCCATATTTAAAACCAATGATATCCCTAGAAGGTTTGGTTTATTTAGACATAGAGCACTTTTCCAAATCTCATGAAGAATTTTGATGAAGAAACTGGATGTTTGTCCTTACTCATTCATTTTGCAGTTCACCCATCAAACCCAACATAGCATTCTTAGCCTACAATACTAAACTGCTCTCTCTTACTCCTCTAAGAAAGATTTTCATAATTTCTGAAAAGTCTACAGATCAAGCAGATGAGACAGATCAGAACGATCTTATGTGTACACAAAAAGGTGTAAGAAAGCAAATGCATTGCTTTCCTAGGAATAATACCAAAAGTGGAGTGGTGAACAGAGATAGAAAACAGAAGTCAAGAAAACTCAGCAAGACCAAAAATATGTCAGCAAAATTCACTCTTCTCTCTTTGTCCAAAATATCTCCTTTTGTCAAAGCTCACAAGATTTCACCTCTGGATAAAATAGATTTAGTCTCCAAGCTAATCTCTCTGCCTCTTATCCAACTGACAGATTGATTTTAAGTTATTAGATTGAACCATATGAAATTGCCATTCCTTTCGGTAGAAAAGATCAAACATTGGCAATTTCATTTTTGAATTGGATATGCATTTCACTACATTTCTTCCAAAATTCTTGAGTGTTTCACTAGTACCTTATGAATTAAGACAAAAACACTGAAAGCTGGAACTCATGTGATTTCCCTTCCTTAACAGATGTTTTTCTTCTCTTCACCTTATCCAATAAAGACTGTCTCCAGGCCAGCTCCCCAGGTTCTAGTCCAGGTTGGGGCACTGGATTCTGTCCTGGTTGCTCCTCTTCCAATCCAGCTCTCTGCTGTGGCCTGGGAAGGCAGTGGAGGATGGCCCAGGTGCTTGGGCACCTGCACCCGCATAGGAGACCAGGAGAAGCACCTGGCTCCTGGCTTCAGACTGGCGCAGTGCACCGGCCAACGCGGCCATTTGGGGAGTGAACCAATGGAAAAAGGAAGACCTTTCTCTCTCTCTCTCTCTCTCTCTCTCTCTCACTCTCTCACTCTCTCACTCTCTCTCACTGTCTAACTCTGCCTGTCAAAAAAAAAAAAAAAAAAAAAAAAAAAACCTGTCTCCAAAGTACCCTCTTTAGGTTCCACAAATTCCAGCTCTGAAATATTTGTTTTCTTTCTTCCTTGCCATTGTTTTATAATTCTTCATCCTTTCTAACTACTCTGCGAGTGCCAAACTGCTTTCCAGTATTTGTTCACAGTTCATATTTAGCTGAAAACTCCATGAAAAAAATTCTACTTCACTGAAACTTCCCTTCCTATAATATCCCCTCAACTGTATAATTAGCTCAATAATATAATATGTGATTCGCTCAGTATATCAGCCAATATAATTGAAATATGGCTAAATAACATATATTTTTTCATATATTTATTGTTTGAGTGAGAGATTGTTTCAGTTGTAGGTGCATTTTTAATACCTGACTAAACCCGAAGTACTTCCAAGGTAAAAATAACTTATCTTTTCATTTGTTTTTATATTTTGGACCTCTCCACTCGGGGTTCCTGGAACAGTTCTGAGTCATCTAAGCAGACCACACTAGTTAAATGAACACTTCTCCAACAGTTTGTTTCTCTGTAATAACCACAAAGTGCCAATCTAGACACTAGAAGCAGCCTTTCAATAGCGACTTTCCTTCCAGCTCTCTGGGACTGCAATTTGTGAATACATATTGCTCCAGAAAGTACTGGTTATGGGTCATAAAAGAAAGAAAAATAATCCAACAGCAATCAATTAGACTCTCCTTCCTAAACCTACCTCCAGTGCTGATTGTTCCAAATCATTACTTCAGTCCGCCTGTTAGTAAAGGAGCTTGCTAAAGACACCCAACAGAGAAACCAGAAATTACTACCCCTCGGGATGACGAAGCATCATGATAACAACAATGGCAAAAATTCATTAAGTGCTTAACTATATGCCAGGTGCCACTGTAAATTCTTCAGAAGCCCTGTCTCATTTAATCCTCATAAATTCCTATGAGATCTGTGTATTTCTATAGCTGGGGGAATTGAGGCAGAGGAAGAGGCTAAGTAGCTTGCCCAGGCTCAGTTACTACAAAGTGGTAGAATCTGGTAGAATCCAAACCACGTACCAGACTGCCACCTTCTATACAGCATGTCCTTCTTGAGATTTTTCTGTATCACTGACTCCTAATTCAAGCTTTATGGCTTGCTTGAGATCATATAGCTACTCCCAGGCTGAGTTAGGACTGCAAGGTAGTTGCTGCCCTTATGCCTAACTCCTAACCCTGTGCTGTTCCAATTAAATTTCAGTGTGTTTTATGAACAAAATAAGAGTAAAGATGTTGAGGTAGAAAGAGTCCTTTTCAGGCCTCATAGATAAAAGGTTCATTATTTTAAAAACTCCATTCTTGAGCCATTGATTTCTTTAGATTATAGCAGAAATCTTGCCCTAGCACAAGAGAAGATAGAAAAAACAATGAGAAATAGAAAGCATTATTCCGTCCTTGGCCCTGTCTATCTCTTGGAGCCATTTCAGGTTATAAATATGCACTATTCATATGGAAGTTTTTGTGTTCAGTATGGGCTTCCGCTGACTTTTCAGGAAGTGGGGTAGAGAAAACTGTTCACATTTGGAATTTCTCCAAATATAACAAGAATTAAGCTTACAAAGGATTCCAACACATTTCACATTTCTGGAGAACTGGGAAACTTAGATGTCTGTTTAAGACACATCAGTGAATAGACAGTGAAGTTGAGTTATCCTGTTTTGTACCTACGTGAGAATTTACTACTTAAGAAACTCATGCAAAAATCTTTAAAACGGCGAGCATAAAACTATTATAAGGCTGGCCTTGGCTGTAGTTTTTGGTCTTGATTTATTGCATACTACTATAATGTGAATTCATTTTTTCAAGACTGTTCCTGGACCTCAAGAATGGAACTGACTCTGCTGACTTTCCCTTTATCCACATCATAGGTGAAGAGGTGAGGCTAGCGTGCCATCTCCCTCTGCCCAGGCTCCATGGTGCTCTGCTCCCTGGCATTGAGCTGTCAGGACATGCATTCTTGGTCTGTTCTATTTTCTACCTTGTTCCCTGGCCATTCTTCATCACTTACTGCTCTCTTTTTCCTTCTTTTCTTCACTTTCTGAAGTCCAATGCCTAGCAAGTAGAAATCAGAGTTACCAGTTATGTTAGGTATTATCATTGCCTTCGGAGTTCTTGCAGTGGAACTTGGGGAAAATCATTTCATTTTGTTCATCTACAAGTGGGGGATCACAATGCTGCCCTCTGTTTTAAAAGATCTCTGTGATATGTTACCCCCAAAGAAAGCAAGACCCAGGTGTGGGAGGAGCTGTGATCATTTACACCCATGCGTAGAGCTGAGCTGGTACACAGGAAGCTATAGCAACAGCACCAGGTAATGAAGCCATGCCTGACTGTGATGACCAATGCCCTAATGAGATTTCCCACAATGAACACACATCCTGCATTTTGTTTTATTTCATTTTAATTGAAAGCTTAGGAAACGCTTCATGCTTCATAAATGTTCTGTTATTTTCAGATCAATCTACTATACTGTAAAACTTAATAAACAAATAGATAATGGCCCTGCTGAGTTGTTCGGCATCTCTTATTCATATCTCATCAGCTCCATGCCCTGCCCGCAAATTTCCATCTGCTTTTTGTTTTTGTTTTTGTTGTTTATTTTTTTCAAACTAATTTTCAGAAAGATACGCTCTGCTGCAGAAACGGTGATGAAGACCACAGCAACATTCATCTGAACTATTTTGCATTTGACAGGTTTTTGAATTATGTATAATGCTCCATGGTTAACACTTTTTTTTTTCAAAATAAATAAATAACGTGCAGGATTGCTTTCTGCATTCAGTATTTTTTTTAAGAAAGCAAACATGTGTCTTGGAAAGATCTGCCTACAGGCATGTGTGTGATGTGTCATCTTGGTTTTTTCCAATCAACTCCTAATGGACCACTGTAGGTGGCCCCCGAGCTGTGACAAATAAAAGGACAAATTGTTAGGTATCAGGATCCTGCCATGGTCCTTGCTGCTTTTACATATCCCACCCTGCAAAGCTTAAAATGTAATACTAAAATGAAACATTAAATACGCAAAATAGGACATTGGTGATAAGAGTGACTATAGGGTGGGAGATCCTATATAAACAATGGTTTTTTTTTTTCTCCCAAGTGTAGAGAATTAGTGGGGAAACAGCTATTTCTTCAAATTCCTGGAGAGAACATTCCTGAGTAGGAAAGGAAAAAAAAAAAAAAAAACAATTATTTCTTGGATGTAGAAACTCTATTTTATTTGGTATTTATTAAACATGAAGAATGTAGAAAATTGTCTGACACAGAGTAAATGTACAAAAATATAGTCATGAGGGTGGGCATTCGGCCTAATGGTTAAGATGCTGGTTCAGTTGCCTGCGTCTTACAACAGAATGTCTGAGCTTGAGTCCTGACTCTGCTCCTGACACTGGCTTCCTGCTAATGTGTACCCTGAGAGTCAGTAGGTAATGATTCAGTAACTCGAGTTCCTGCCACCCTTGTGGGAGACCTGGCTGGAGTCCCAGCTCTGAGCTTTAGCCTATCCCAGCCCTGGCTTTTGCACGCATTTTGGGAGTGAATCTATGGATGGGAGATTTCTGTTCGTCTGTCTGTTTCTGTCTCTCAAATAAAAATAAAATAATAATATAAAAATATGATGGTTGTATATATCCAAAATATATAGGCTAGATCTCACACATAGCAGTTACTTGTTAAATCACTGTTAAACTTTTAAAAATGAATAAAGTAATATTTTATTTCCTACAAACCACAGACTAGTGGTAGATGGTTTCATTGTTGCTGCCACTCCTGAACACGGAGCTAATAGAGTCTCGTGAATCAGAGCTTCATTGAAATGCCTACCCCTTGGAACAATACTCAAGACACTGAAAGATGCTTGGGGTTCAAGTTATGGCAATTCTTGTCTGCTGCAATTACCAGGGCCCTGAGTCCTGTATATGATAAACCAGAACCAGGGCCATTGTCTTCAGAACTCCATGTCTCTCAAGTCTATGCTACTGTAAATGGCTGGATTCTGACATTTTCAACATGACATGAGTGAGAAAAATGTCAAAGGCAGAAAAAGAAGAAGCAAATGGGAAAAGCAGAGACCAATAGGGGATGTGCATCATTTCTAATATTCATTGGGAACTGAAATCATCTCTGTGTGCCTAACGTTTGTCTTGTGGTTGCTTGTTTGAGCCATAAGATTTGAGAACTGAGATCATGGATTATGTACTAGAGTCCACAACATATAACATGGTGTCTGGATTGATAGGTTGAAAAAGTCCAGTCAGATAATGTTAAATATGAAGGAACACCTATCTCTGGTATACTATACTGTCTGCATTCTCTTTATAAGAATAAGTAAATAGAAAGAAATGAACAAGATGAATGTGTGAGTTCATGCCCTTATTTTTATGCACGCTTCATAACTGACTTTGTTCCTTGTGTTTAGAAACGAGGTGCTAGATTATTTATTTTTGCTTACTATCTAAAAGAACTGCAGCTCCGGTGGAAAAAGGAAAATTCCTTCTGGAGTCATGAGTCAATATAGTTTAGGCAACTACAACCAACGGGAATGAGCAGAGAGCAGGAGCACAAGACAGGGGAATGCACACATTGAGGAGTCTGTACCTATGCTTGACCTTAAATGAATATTTCAAATCAGCAAACGTACATGTTGATGTTTAACATGTGCATGACAACACACGGGAGGTTACAGTTCGCCTAGACCTGAGTACATTTGTTGGACATGGCTGTACCAGCATGCATCATCACAGTAAGGAAATGGAGGGAGAATGAATCGGGGTGGGGTGATAAATGAGCCTTTACTTTTATTCGTACACTAATTAACAACAAAAGTGCTCTCAACCATGCATCAGCAGTCATAGTAAGACTCTCACCAGGGAAAGGTGGTTTGAAATTTCTCACAACAGCCAAGTGAAGGAGTAGGCTGTGAGGAACATACAGTAAATCTCCTCATTAATGAAAATCTGTTTTTAAGATGATTTGCTTTGGTTCACAGCTGATTTTCAAGATCAGGATTAATATTAATTGTAAATTTATGGAAAGTGGGAATACTTAAGAGACAGCAGGTTCTTTGCAAATAGCCATGTATGTCCTCTGGGGATACATGACTTGGAAGGAAATGGCCTGCGCAGCAGGTTACATACTGGTATGATTATGGGCTGTGCATGCATTCTTGATGTCCACAACAGCTGCGTGCTTGTAAAGGTGTGCATCTTGTAGTTGAGAAGGAGTCCCTGGAGCATAGCAAAGATTTGCATAGTGAGTTCAGTATGGCTCATGTCTTCATGTACTCTGTCTTCTAAATAACTATATTAATAGTAAATACTATTAGACACTTAATATGTGCAACTTTGTGTTATATTTCATTAGTATCCACATTTAAGAGGAAAGAAACATAATCCACCCAAAGGTTAAGCAACTTTTCCAAGCACATACATGGAGGTAACGGTAGAGGTATATTGTGAACCAAGACAAGACTGTTTCAGTGTCCATATGATCAATGCATAGCGACCCTACCTAGGCACACACACTAGAACTGAGACTGTAGAAGTTATATGAGTAGTGATTTATGTGTGTAAATTACATGTAAAAGAATAGATAGCCATACAGCATTCTATGAGAGCTAATATGACACGTATAATATTCATCAATTCTAAGACACACATTTTATTCACAAATTTATATTTCTGAAAATGAATTGTCTTAGAGTTGATAAGAAGTGTTGTAATTTAATTGGGTATATCTTTAAAAAAAAAAAGATTTATTTTATTTACTTGAAGGAATTACAGAGAGAGAGAGAGGTCTTCCATTTGCTGGTTCACTCCCCAGATGGCCAAAGCCAGGATCTAGAAGCTTCTTCTGGATCTCCCATGTGGGTACAAGGGCCAAGGATCTAGGCCATCTTCCACTGCTATCCCAGGCCATAACAGAGCTGGATCAGAAGAGGAGCAGCCTCAACTAGAACCGGCACCTATATGGGATGCTGGTGCTTCAGGCCAGGGCTTCAACTACTGCGCCACAGAGCTGGTCCCAGGTATATGTTTTACTGACTCAAAATAATGGTTTGCCTTATATTCAGTGGCAATTGCCAATAAACTATAGAAGGGAGCTTTTAATACCTGATGGCAGTAAGTTAAGGGATGCCATATAAACACAGATAGAAGATTTTGTTTTATATATTTTTTTCTGGTTAAAGTTTGATGATATTCTCTTACTCAGAAAACACAAAATGCCCATTTCCTCTATTAAAAGGTCCACTGACAAGGGAAGAAATGTGAAGAAATCAAGAAAATTAGAGTACAAAATGAGAAAGGCAGCAGTTAGCCTAGAATATGTGTGTATGCATATGTATATATATGTCATGTATACACATGTATATATGTATATTTCACTTTCCTGTCTTCTGCCTTCCAAATAAATATATATGTATTTTTAAAATGTGATGAGGCCGGCGCCGCAGCTCACTAGGCTAATCCTCCGCCTTGCGGCGCTGGCACACTGGGTTCTAGTCCCGGTCAGGGCGCCAGATTCTGTCCCGGTTGCCCCTCTTCCAGGCCAGCTCTCTGCTGTGGCTATGGAGTGCAGTGGAGGGTGGCCCAAGTGCCCGGGCCCTGCACCCCATGGGAGACCAGGAGAAGCACCTGGCTCCTGCCATCAGATCAGCGCCATGCGCCGGCCACAACGCGCCGGCCGCAGCGGCCATTGGAGGGTGAACCAACAGCAAAAAGGAAGACCTTTCTCTCTGTCTCTCTCTCACTGTCCACTCTGCCTATCAAATAAATTAATTAATTAATTAATTAATTTTTAAAAATGTGATGAATCAAAGACTTAAATGTTAAACATGAAACTATTAGAAGAAAACAAAGATAAACACTTCAAGATTCAGTAAAGACAGTGATTTTTTATAATAACCTAAAAGCACAAGCAACAAAAGCAAAAAATAGACAAATGGGGTGATATTCAATTCAGAAGTTTCTGCACAACAAAGGACAGAACCAATAGAAAAAAGACATTGGACAGAATGGGAGAAAATTTTTGTAAACTCTCTGACAAAGGGTTAATATCCAGATTATATAACAAACAAACTTCAGTAACAAAAAGAACACTGATTTTAAAAGCATGGAAATCATATGAATAGACACTTCTCAAAAGAAGAAATTAGTGCAGGCATTTTTCTTAGTTGTTAAGATGTTGATGGAGGGCCTTCGTTGCTTTGGAGCCACCTTCCTAGTTGCTGCATCTAGGGATTTTCTGACTTAAATGAATATTGCTTTGCAAAAAAAAAAAAAATGTTGGTCAAGATATTCATATACCCTATCAAAATGCCTGGCTTTGATATCTGACTCTGCTCCTGACTCAAGCTTCCTGCCAGTGCAGACTGTATGAGGCAGTAATAATGGCTTAAGATACTGTGTTGCTACAGTCCAAGTGGGAGACCTGGATTCAATGTCTCTTTCCTACCTCCAATCCTGGACCCACTGTCATTGCTGGTGTTTGGGGAGTGAACCAACATATGGGCTGTATCTCTCTCTCTGTTTCTCTAATTTAAAAATTATGAAAAAAGGAAGAGATTCAAATGACTATCACAGTTAAGAAAAAAATGCTCAACATCATAAGCCATCAGATAAATACAAATTAAAGCTCTAATGCGATATCATCTCTCCCCAGTCAGAATGACTATTTCAAAGTAATAGCAAAGAAATGCTGACAAGGATGTAGAGAACCCATGTAATGTTGGTGCAAACACAAATTAGAATAGCTGTTATGGAGAACAATATGGAAATTTTTCAAGAAACTGAAAGTAGATCTACCATATAAAGCAGCTGTCCCACTTTTGGGTATATATCCACAGGAAGGAAGTCAGTAAGTCACAAGAGATATTCCGTCCTGTGTTCGTTGCTCTACTATTTGTAGTAGATAAGGTATTACTGCTCATGAGTGGATGAAAAGATAAAGAAAATGTTGAATATATAAATATGCAATGGAATATTATTCAGCCATAAAAATGAGTGATATCCTATCATTTGCAACAAAATGATTAGAACTGGAGGACATTATGTTAAATGAAGTAAGTCAGACACAGAAACACAAATATTGTATGTTCTCTCTCATATGTGGAATCTAAAAAAGCACAAACAGTTTATCTTTATGGGGAATAGTGATTACTAGAGACTGGAAAGGCTGTGGTATACAGTGAGAGCAGATACCTTTTACTAAAATACAGGTAAAAGGAGTCAGTCCTATTGTTCCACAGCACAACAGGGTAATTGTACTTCACAATAATTTATATATATTTTATGAAGAACTACATGAGAAGAGGAGATGTAAGTCATAATTGACCTGTTAAGCTCAGTACACTTTGTGTACATATATTCCAATGTCACACTGTACTGTATTAATATGTATAAGCATTACATGTTAATCAGAAATGATTTTTTAAAATGAGATAGGAATGCTACCTACTGCATTTTGATCACTACATATGTACATGTATGTCATCACATTGTACACCATGAACATGTACAATTAAAATAATGATTATAGTAGTTATTTTCTAGCAAATGAGCTGGAATCAGAAGCATTGCATTCTGTACCTTGTGTTTTCTTACTTATTTAATGCTACCTAATGTCTCACTCTACTGTGTTGCTGGCAGCATTCACATAGCAGTTATTATAGGCTATCCTGCTGAGCATCTCCATGGGCAGCAGTTGTTTTCCACAAGAGGGCACTAGCTCCTTTTCTGGATATGTTATTCTAAATGTCTAGAAATATGTTTGGGAGTCAGAATTCATAAAAGAACTTTTATAATTAGAATATAGCTACCAAGAAATCAAAACTTGCATTAATTCAATGATTGGGTGATTGTTCTGTCTGCTTCTGTCTCATATGTTAGACACCCCCATCCCCCACCAAGTAGTTGCTTGAGTTGAATGAGGAGATGAGATGGGGAAGGAAACTAAGTTATAGACTTCCAGGGTTTACTTCTAGTTCCTTTGTCTGCTCCATCCTATGAAAAGAATGGGTTCATCAGATCCAAAAAATTTAATGTACTTAAGAGAATACCATTCTCTTTTTCATGCCTTCAAGTAGGTAAAATAATTGATGCCTTGATTTTTATTATTGATATTTAAATGTAAGCAAGATCCAAAGTCCAAGTGTTTGGCTGTGGTTGAGATGCTTGGGATGTCCATATCTTATATCAAAAGTTCCTGGTTCAGGTACCAGTTCCATTGCTAATTCTAGGTTTCTGCTAATATAAACCCTTGGAAGCAACAGGAGATGTCTCAAGTACATGGGTCTCTTTCACCCACATAGATGTCCTGAATTGAGGTTCCAGAGTCATAGTTTGGACTGGTTCATTCCCAGCTTTTGTAGTTGTTTGGGGGAGTGAACCAGATGGAAGATCTCTTTATCTGTCTCTCTGCCTTTCAAGTAAATAAAATCTATGTCTCTGCCTTTCAAGTAAATAAAAATAGATAAATAAATCAGAATCTTAGAGATATAATGCCCAGTCTACATCAGTTCTTCTGACAGATATTTGTTTCTAAGAATTGTTAAGGCTGGATGTGTAATGCTAGGGCTATAATAGATTGTGTCTTTGTTACAGTTGAAAATCAAGTAACTAATAGTTTGCATGCCATACCAGGCATGAACACAGGGTACACATTTGATGACTGAATAATTTTCTGATGTCTGTCAAATATGCCCTGTTTTATATGAAGATTATCCTAATCTCATGTTCTGTGTTATATCTAAATCTAATTTGAATATACACATGCCCAATATAAGTTTGAAAAACGTGTTTCATTTGCAGAAAATGTTTCTGTCCCCTGGGAAACTGGTAATAGAGAAAGAGGTTGTGATTTGAAACTATCACATCTGAATTCAAATGTCACCTATACCACTTATATGTTACACAACATTGGGTAGGTGATTAGGTTGACTAAGATTTAGCACCTAAGTCTGCAAAATGGAAATAATATACCTACTTTTCACTACTGTTGTGTAGATTAAATAAATTCACATTATGATATATAATAGAAACTCAATCTCTCAATCAATAGGAACTCTTCTTTCAAGATTAATCAGAAAATATTATGTTATCAGCTTCTGCTTAAGTGTAACCTGTGCCCAGCTAGTTGGCTAATTTCTTTAAAAAAGAAAAACAAATATGTTATACCACCACTTAATTAACCCCATTGTATTATACTCTGTGGTTGGTTCTAAATCCTGTGTTGTGAGTACAGTTTATGAAATGTGTCTTGGCAGTACAACGCATGTACTACTGGATTATGTTAATATACAGTATTTTCACAGAGATTAGCTCCTGTTACTCTAAGTTCAAAAGGTGAAGCATGCAACCAGTCAACAGGAGGTCAACTAGTATTCCTAAATCAGTTAGTATACATTCCTTTTTAGAGCAAAAATCTCTTACTTAGACTTAGGCTAGTAAAACTGTAATTTTTGATAGAAAACAATGAATAGAAGATCTCCAGTGTTAATGAAATTCTGTTTTTGAAGGTGGGGGTTAGAGAGCTGCCTTGTAACTATGACAGATACTTCTGACTGGGGAGATAATATGACAAAGTCATAACATGAAATTCTGTTTTTGAAGGTGGGGTTAGAGGGCTGCCTTGTAACTATGACAGATACTTCTGACTGGGGAGATAATTATGGACAAAGTCATAACCATTATCTTGAGACAACATAGATATGAATGGGGAAAATACTAAGTAGTAAAAAGTCCAGAAAGAGTTTGCTCCTTGACTTGGGGTTCCATGAGAAAGCAGGCATTAGAATTAGGCAGATAAGAGCAAAGACAGTTGTGGACATACACATAGCAGTTTGCAGTTTTGAATGAGTTAATTACTACCCTCACTGTGTACCAAAAAAAGAAAAAAAATGAAAGTGAGTTCAAGCATCAAATAAGAAGTTGCTTAAAGTTGAGCCTTAACGCAGATCTGATTCTAGGTCCATAGCAATTGGTTCTATAACCCAGACTCTATAATGGCTTACATGATAAGATAAAAAAATTATTAAAAAGAAAAAAAAAAGACCAACACTCATTCATTCAGTAGATCTTCTAGAAAATATTTAGGAATCATTCATTCTGTAGTATCTTTTGGTTTAGCAGCTTATTAGACAGCTCGTCTAGGAGCCAGTGCTCTGGCGTAGTGAGTTAAGCTGCCATCTGCAGTGACAGCATCCCATATGAATGCTGGTTTGAGTCCCAGCAGCTCTACTTCTAATTCAGCTCCCTGTTAATATGCCTGGAAAAGCAGGAGAGGATGGCCCAAGTGCTTGGGCCCCTGCACCCATGTGGGAGACCTGGATGAAGTTCCTGGCTCCTGGCTTTGGCATGGCCCATCACCAGCTGTTGCAGCAATTGGGGGAGTCAAACAATGAATAGAAGATCTCCGTGTGTGTGTGTGTGTGTGTGTGTGTGTGTGTATGTGCACACGCACAGACATGTCTCCTCTCTCTGTAACTCTGCCTTTCAAATAATTAAATATTTTAAAAATGGAAAGCCCTTTTTTATGAAGGCCAGATTTGTCAATGACCAATATTGATCACTGCTGTCAAGGTCATTCATTGGCTTGAAAAGATCCAGAGTTAATTAGTAACACAACATTCTTTTAGAAAGTAGTTGATAACAAGCAAACCTGAAATTGAACAAATTTACTTTTATTGTCTTTTGTTTAAATCTTGATAGATATCCAGTCTTTGTGTCAGTTCATATCTTCCTGTAAGTATTTTAAACATTCACATATGTAAGTTATCTGATACGTATTCATTAAAGTGTGTATATACACAATTCTATTTAGAGTCAAAATTGAATTTCAGCTTTCAAGATATCAATAAGCCATCTATGGGGTCTGTGAAAATGTAAGTTATCAAATGTTTGGGGAGGACAAAGAGCCAGGCTGAAATCTAGAAGAGACTGGGCTGTGGAAATGCATCCCACACCTGAAGCATCTCCTGTGGACCAGAGCAGTGGCCGACAGGATATTGGGAGAGTGTGCCAGGCTAGACTTGCTATTCGTCACCCCATGTTTCTTTTCAACATGAGTATCCTGTCTTGTCCTATTGGGGTAATATTTAATTTGACAAAAGGGTTACTACTTATTAGAAGGTTTAAACCAATGGTTCTAGGGAATAAGCTAAGACTTACAATGCAAACCAAATGTCAGAAGTGTCATAATATCACACTAGCTAGCATTTCTCTGACTAGTGTATACACAGAATCATCCTGTGAACTCAAGGCCCAAGGCAAGTTTTATTTTAGGAGCCCTTTGAATCTCTTCCTGTCTGATCTGTTTTGGTCACAGAATTTTTCTCAGATGTGACCATGATCGTTACAAGAGTCCCAGGAGAGGTTATTATTTCTTGTGTAAACTATTGCAGGCCTCTTCGCCCATGCAAAAGTATTTAAGCAATTAAACATCTCCTAAACATGTGCCGTCAGATGTCTCAGGCCTCCCAGGGCCATGATCCCTCTGCTTCTCTGTGGGTTCCGGGAGGAAGGTTTTACTCCACTGACTGTTCACCTCTATCACCAGTGCACAATTTCTGTCTGCTTAGGATGTTACATTATTTTATGTAAACAGCCCCAGGAAGACCAGAATTAGATCTGTGTGTTTTGTCCTCTACACTTTTTTTTGTCATTCATTTGTAATTCCTTCATTTCTTCATTCTCCTTTCAATGTCAGTTGATCAATTTGGATGATCATGATATTGGACCTACTCCTCTAGAAAAATACCTCTGCCTGCTCAAATCCCATTAGTTCACATCACCCAGTAGTTTTCTGCTTTCTGGATAATGCCCTAGAGTATCCCCCACCATCTCTATCAACCACGCTTGAAACTGTTACCTACTCATTTATTTATTCAATACTTATTAACTTGTTATCTAAAGAGTGTCAAGTCAGGACAAGAGAACAAAATAGTGAGAAAAAAGGAAGTGGTCTCTGTCCTAAAGCAGATTTGAGTACAGGGGCAGATTTTCAACTAAACTGACCAAGGCAACGGGATAGGGAGTAAAACCAGGGTGCTGTATGATCACACAAATGTTCCTGGAGATGGACTGCTCAGGGGTTCTTGTCTTCGTGCAAGGCAGAATTCAGACATGAGACAGAGTAGCGGTAAGTGAGAGAGCAGTTTTAGTGAGGAGAGAGTACATCTGATGGGCCAGGCTGACATCTCAGGCCAGGATAGAGAGCACCATTCGCATTTTAACTGGGGTGGTCCCCCTGTTTCTTCTCCCCTCCTCCCTCTCCTAGAAAATTGTGGGTTGGGGATTGCAGGATGTGGAGCTCCCAAAAATCTTCCCAGGGCCTTATAGCTATTTATAGGCTATGTATAACCTAATAGCCCCCTTGGTGCAAGGCATGGGGATTCCCCAGAGCTGTGCCCAGGGAGGGAGCTGGAACCCATCTAGCAGGGTTATAGAATAAGAGCCATTATTAAAGGTGTAATTGCTGCTCAGCTTTCATTGCTTGTTTGCTTGTTCCACTGCACAGAACTGTATTTTCTTCATCTTGTTTTATGCACATAGGCAAATATCTACCTAGCTATCTTAACACGGAGAGCCCTTAACATCTGACTCTAGGCATTGAGGAGTCAAGGGAAGGAGAAAATGGAAGTGAGGAAAAAGGAAGAGTTGGGGAGAAGAAACAGTGAAGATCTAGGCAGGGAGGAAAATACAGTATTTGAAGGACTAATAGGCGTTCAGTGCCTTTAGGGCTTAGGACGGGATGAGGCAGCTGTAAGAAATGAGGCAGCAGTCATCAAGTAGAACTATGTAAACTGCTGTAGGTTTTCGCATGTTGTCTGTAGACAAAAGGGAGATAAAAAACTAGAAAAGAGAGTTAAATGATTTTGCATTTTAAAAAGATTACTCTGGTTGCTGTATGCCAGGAGAAATAGAACCAGATTGCAGGTAATTCTGAAATGCACACACAGGCACACACACATGCACACATTCTTTATAGTACCCACATTCATTGGCTTTGAGCCACAAGTCCTTAAAGTCTCTTTCCTTAATCTATAGTAGTTATTTGTTTCTCTAGTTAGACATAGATCAAACGTAGAGAAAGAATGTGTTTTCTGTAATAGAGCTTTGTTGCTTCTCACTCACTTCCCTCTTATAAACCCTTGTTACTCACAATGTAGTCCCTTCCAGAACACTCAGCCTCTCCTGGGAGATGTTTAAAAATGTGAATAGCTGTTCCCACCCCAGACCTACTGAAACTGGATCTGCATTTTAACAAGTTTCCCAGTTGATTTGTATGCACATTAGAACTTGCTAAGCCTGTTCAAGAAATCTAACCATAGAATGTCTCAAAGCTTGATTCTTTGTCTGTGTATTAGAGACTAATATAAGTTTATTAGTGAGATTAAACATAAGCAATGTATAAATATTATAGTAGCTTTCAACACTGTATCTTTAAATACAATGAATAAAGCTCCCAAATTATTTTTTTCTGCAGTGGTCCTGACCTCAAAATGAATTGATTACAAATTTTGTGAGTTATCCAGGTGGGGGCCTCAATAAATGAGGATTTTCTAAAACTTACCTCCACCAGTTTGTACACTTAAGCCTTTCAAAATTGCAACTGGATACTCAAACAGCGTGTGGGCACTTAATTCTAGTACATGTGATTACTGTTATAGAATGCTTCTTAAGCAGATGTTTCATTTCTCATTTTTGTGTAAAAGTAGTCAGTCTGTAACACCAACAAATCTGACTACTTTCTTTTGCATATTTTGCTAAGTGATGTTTATGACAATGATGCAAACAACTATCGAACAAATCCTATCACTGGTTTGTTTAACAGGGTGTATTGTCTGTCATTTGTAATGGGTGGTCATAAATTCAGGCCAATTTCCTATGTTTGTAACTTCCACCTGTTAGTATGGTCCAGAGGGAATCATTATCTGTCATGATGACCTCTAAGGCACTTAAAATTCTCCATCACCAAAAAGTATTAAAGAATATTAAGAGTTACACCTCCCCCTAGGGTAGTAGACATAAAGATTGACCTCCAGGTGAAGAAAGCTGTGCTCTGTTCTTGGCTGCTTTACTGATCAGAAGTGAACTTCACATATGTGATTCCTAACTGAGCCTACATATCCTTAGCTTTAAGTTGAAGCAGTACACAAGACAACCTCTGAAGGTCTTGAGATTCCAAATGCATTTCATTTATCTGAAAATCGGTAATCTATATGTGAAGCATAACGAGGAGAGCGCTTGGGAAAGCATCATGTCCAATTAACCAGTGCACAGCCATTGCCCAGGCACTCTGAATTAGCAGCAGTGCACACTCCTGCATGCAGGCTGCCCTCAATCACGTGCCTTTAAGTGGCAATTTTTGCCAAGTCTAACCGGTACTTATTTTGATGTTTTACTCTTTATTTTTTCCTCCAAGATAACTAAAAGATTATACCTTTCCTGAAGCTTCTGCCAGTTGCTTTCAACTCTGCTTTAAAATCAGGATGAAAACACATCTCTGGGAGTCTGTCGTTAACCCCATCAGCAGTGTTTTTGCAGTACTGCTCCATGTGAACATTGGCTGGTGCCTTTCCCCATTGGCTGTAGTCCTGAAAGAGAAGCACATTCAGAATGGCTCGGCCCCATGTTCTGCTTTCCCTGGAGACCCCACGAAGCTGTGCCTTCTCTGTAAAGGCTGCTTCTTCCTGGCCCTCTCTGGGGACTGTGCTGGCGACATCACCTGCAGCACCGTGGTAAAGGCCACTGTAATCTTTTCTTCCCTGTCATTGCATTTCTTAAAACATTCCTTTTTCTTTACAATAATCTCACTTTAAATAGTGCTGTTCACCTAGAACCAAGGCCAAATTTGTTCCAGACTTGAAGTTAAGAGTGTTTAACAGGGACCAACCCATTTCGACTGCCTCTTTACCAATATCTGACTCCAGCTATGGATTTTCTTTTTAGGTACAGTGCTCTATCACTGGCATTCTAACAGTAATAACAGTGGCCACAGCAACTTAGGTTATGCCAGGCACCTTACATGACGCATCCATTTTATCATCAGGATGAGCAAGAGTTTTTTTTTTTAATCACCAAATTTGAAGTAAGGAAGCTCAGGCTAGAAGGGGTTCTAGTTGCCCAGCGTTACACAGCTGGTCAGTGGCAGAGCAGGAGTTTGAATATGAATAAGTTTTTTTTTTTTTTAAAGATTGATTGATTGATTTGAAAGGCAGAGTTACAGAAAAGGAGGGAAAGAGAGGGACATTCAGAGAGAGAGAGATCTTCCATCTGTTGTTTAACTTCCCAGATGATTTTAATAGCCAGGGAAAGGCCAGGCTGAAACCAAGAGCCTGGGACTGCACCCAGATCTCCCACATGGGTTGCAGGGCCCGAGAACTTGGGCCATCTTCCAGGTTTTCACAGACACACTAGGAGGGAGCTGAATTTGAAGTAGAGCAACTGGAACAGACTGTACTCCTGAGCAACAGGATTGTTGTTTTTATCCCTCAGTGAAGTAGGCGCTGGCCTGCTTTGGGAATGAACTTGACCTCATTAACACTGCACTCTGAGACGCTGAACATTTGGCTTTCATTATTTTGATACAGTGACAATGATTATTAAGAAATAGCAAGAAAGCCACTGAATCTAGAAATTTCATTATTCCCATTAGTGATGCAAATCAGAGGAAGTATGCATAAGAGAGAATGAATGAGAGTCATCACACGGAAATCATAGGTCTGGGAAACAGGGAGAAGAATGAGTGTGTATATGAATAGGTGGTATATAAGTGCGTATGTGGACTGGGGGGGAATAAGAGTAAAGAGGCAGACATACTAAAACAGAGATGAGTACAGCTGTGAGAAGACAATGGGGTGTATCATGCAATTTGCTGCCTTCTTATTTCGTATTTTTGTGTCCTGTAATTACTGCTAAAGAAAACAGTTAGGCAAGAAAGCAAGGGACACTTTCTCTATTTGGTATCATACCAACATTAAATCTGATCCTTTTCTACTACCAATATTAACAGAAAGTTCTAAGTGTGTGTTTCTGTATGTGTGTATTTCAAGAGGGAACTAGAAACAGAAAATTGAAGTATCTGAAAAGATCCCTGCCCTTGTGAAGCTTGCTTTGAACTGGGAAGAGTCAGATGCAAATATAGCTCTGTGACTAAGTGAATGAGCAAATTAGTTAAAATCATATATTAAGAAAATGTATAACACAAATGAAAAATGCAAAAGTAGAGGAAGTGGCTGGAGCGAGAGAAAGATACCACCAGGTAGGTTATTACAGATAAAACAAGAAACAAATCTTTCCCAGTATAACTTAATTGGGGGAAATTTGCAGCTTTGAGACATCTGACAGGTCTGGCTCTAGGATTGTGGAGGAGAATGTATCTTTTCTTTTAATTAATTTATGTATTTGAAAGAGTTAACAGAGAAAGGGATACAGAGTGAGGGAGGGGGAAGAGAGGGAGAGGGGAAAAGAAGGGGAGATCCTCCATCTACTGGTTCACTCCCCATATGACTGGGCCAGGCAGAAGCCAGGATCTAGGAGCTTCCCAGGTTTCCCACATGAGGGCAACGGGATCAAGGACTTGTTCCTTCACCCCTGTTTTCCTGGCACATTAGCAGGAAGTTGGACTGGAAGTAAAGCATCTGATAGATGAACTGGTGCTCATATGGGTTACCAGCATTGCAAGAGGTGGTTTAACTCTGCACAACACTAGCCAGGTTATGATATCTTTGCTGTCAGGTATTTAAAAGGAATTTGCAATTCAAAATATGAAGCAGTCTTCTATGGAGCCACTCACTCCCCTACAGTCTCCCCATCCATAACAAGGTTGATTCTCCTTTCCACACCTCCCCTGGCTAAGAACCTGGGGTTTAGTCTCTCTTCTAGACTGGCACAGATGATTCCCTCATCAGTTTATGGCAGAGAATAAAGCACATACTGTGAGGGTGGCTCAACTCCAAGGATGATTTTGTCCTCCTCCATCCACTCTGTCTCCCTCATCTTCAGAGTTGGCTTTGCTGGTGTAACTTCAAGACTTCAGAGTTGCAAGTTCAAGACTAATCCCAAATGTTGACCTCTTTGTTAATCGCCTAGTAACACAACCAACCTTGGAGCTTGGGCTCCACTCAGCCTTCCTCAGGTCTTACAATCACTTTAACTTCTCCTGCTTTCTCAGCCCTGTTCAGTCAGCTCTGATTTTTTTCCCTTGACCTCTACTCCCTTGACCATTTTCCTGTTTTCACAGTTCATGAGCTTGCTTCTGTCTTCATTCGTCTTTATACCACTGTTGGTCCTATTGCAGACAATTCTGTTCTTCATATGCTTATATTTCCATGTTTTCTAATTTTCATGTCTCTGAAATCTTCTGCTTTCTCCCCTTATGTAATAATTGAGAACTGCAAAGCAATGTTAAAGGTTTTTCATTTATCACTGCATTTCATGCTATTCTTTGTGAAAATCATCACCATTCATTTTCATACGATTCTAAATTATTGAAAACATTTAGCAAATATTGAGTAAATACTTGTCAAAGTCCAAGCACTATTTTAAGTGACACAATTGCATGATCAGTATTGAGTAATGATTATATCTACAGGTGCAAAAGGATGCAATTGAGGGAAGCAGAGAAGAGAGGGAGGGGGTGGGGTGAGATAGGGAGAGACACACCCACACACACAAAGAGACAGAGAGAGAATTATCTCAGATGAATTCCTGAATAGGACTGTGCTTAAAGATCTACTCATAAACTTTTCAGTTACACAAAACAATAAATTTCTTCTCTAAGTGACTTTGTGTTTGGATTCTATCATTTGCAACTGAAAGGGTCCTGAATAGAATAATATAGTTATTTGCATTTATATATTATCCTCCCCTATGCAATCATAAACTGCTTGAGAGAAAAGATTACATTATGCATTTTGTATCCTCCAGAAATGTTTGCATATTGTAAGTGTCCAATAAATATTTATTGAATGAATAAATCTATTTATAAAAGAGCTTCAATTAGGATTGATGCAGTCTTCAGACTTCTCTGGAATGATCTGGATAATGAACAGCGTCACATGGCAGAAATCTTAAAGATCTTCCCTACCTCCAAATGGGAGTGGCCAGCACTCACTCATCCTGCCTTTCACCCATCCATCATTGTCAGTTTCTCTGCATCCTCATCCAGCTCTGACTCCGAGAAGAGAATAAAGACACCTGAGTAGCTGTGTTTCTATTGTCACCAGTCAGAGCCCTAGTTCTGCATATGATACTTCTGAGAGGAAAGGAAACACTGGATTTTATTCTGTATTGATTTATTCTTTTTTGGATTTTATTCTTTATTGATTCATTTACAACTTCATTTTATAGAAACAGCACTGAGACCCAGTATTTAGAGCAAATTCTAATAAATTGTACTGAGTAAGAGGAAGACATTGGAAGATGATGATTTTCAAGTTTTGTCTATCTCTCTTATACACACACACACACACACACACACACACTTCAAAGCTGAAGGATTAAACAGAAACCCAACTGATGCCCAGGGCACACTTCTGCAAGGAAAGCTCAACCAGGCTTACAGGAAAACAGCTCTGTCTTTCTATAGCTATGAAGACAAGTACACACAGAGACAAATATTTTCACTTAAGAAAAGATCCTCTGTGCATCTCTGGAGACAGAGAAGTCAAAAGGACCAAGAACTCTCTCCTACAGCAGACAGAATGGGAGTGGAAGCAAAAAGAAGAATGTATTTAAACATTTAACAGGAAGGAAATCTTAGAGAGTCAAAACAGCATCCTTATTAATTGCCAATTTTAGAGGCATTCTAGCATAGAACCGCTTTCTCCTGTCTTATTATTTGTGGATAATGCAATAGGATTTGGGGTGGGGAGAGCAAGAAAATTATCTCCTTTTTCTGGGTGTGCATACATGTTTTAATTATCTCTCTTGAGATACATCTTTGCATGGTTGTGCTTCAATCTGTTGCTTACAGTTTTGTTTTTGACAGCAGAGTTTACATTAGCAGTAGTTGCCAGTGTGGTTTTGTACTTGGTATTTTGAGGAGGTGGAGGCAATTAGAGAGACCAGCACATCTTGCACACTGCTCATCACTTGGAAGAGGCTAACCTGCTTATCATTAAATAAACTGAAAGTGCATGAGCTTTCCCTGCACCTGCTTCCTGGGGTCAGGAGATCATGCTGCTGAGGGTGAGAGCAGGAATAGATTTCTGGGCTTCTATCTGAAGCCCACATGCTGGCTTGATATTCATAGATGTCTTCTTTGAAAAAATAACCAGGTTACTGTCAAGACAACTCCAACAATAATGATAACTAAGCCAGTAGAGAGGCACAGTGCACACTAACAAGCAACTACTTACATTACAAATAGAAGTGGCAATTCTCTCTAATAGCAAATGCTAAATATTCAACATTCTACATCTGCCTGTGGAGATGGAGATCTTTTTAAGATTTTGATGCTCAGAAAGCCGCCCCCTCCCATTCCTGCTGCGTTAAGAATGCAAATCATCTTTGATTCAAAACAGGGCATGTTCTTAGAAAGACAGAGCTTTCATTCTAACAGGCTGCCTCAGTAGTGCGGTGGAAGTCGGAAAGAGTTTTTAATATAATGTATATTAAGTGGAAATACACAAAACTTACTCAAACTTCGCCTGCCTCATAGGTGATCACTGAGGTGCATCTGGTATGTAAGGCACATGAGCTAGCTTTATAAGGCAAGAAGGTAAACTTACATAGCAGTAAAGGGTTCTAGAGTTACTTGCTCATAATGCTAGCATTTTAAATTTGTACACGTTATTATCTTGTTTTTGTTCTGATTATAAAATACTACAGGAAGAACTTTGGGACAAAGCAACTAGAAAGTGACCATTCAATTAACCATCCATAGTTTGTTTGACATGTTAGATAATTTCCTTCTAGTCTTTTCTGTGCACTTTTGTATTCATAATTGCATCCGATACTCTGGATATGCCATAGCCATTGGTTCTCCAATGGTGTGACCTATATTAGTCTCATATTCTTACTAAAGGTTTAGTTTTGAATACTGTCCCACCAGAGTCTAATAGAATAGGTTTCCAGTGATCCTATGCCAGTTCCAAAAATGGTCTGTGACTTGGATGTGGAGAAGATGAGAATATTAGATGGAACAAATATTTGGATCAGACTGTGGAAGCTAGCTATTGTGAATACCATTTTTAAAGTGTTCATGGTGAAAATTTTTTCTTGATTATATTGAATGTATCTGTTAAAGAGGTACTGGATGGACTAATTAGAGATAAAATGTGATCCCGGGATAGATGGTTAGCCTAGTGGTTAAGACACTAGCTAAAAAGCCTATGTCCCACATCAGAGTTCCTGAGTTTGATTCCTCTCACTAGTTTCTGACTTCAGCTTCCTGCTAAGGCAGACCCCAAGAGGCAGCAATGCTGATTCAAGTAATTGGTTTACTACCTCAGATATGGGAAACCTTGATTGAGTTCACACCTACTGGCTTCGGCCCCACTCAGCCCTGGCGATTGCAGGTATTTAAGGAGTGAACCAGCAGACAGAAATTCTCTGTCTCTCTGCCTCTCTATATCTCAAATAAATGAACAAAAATTTAAAAGTACATATAATATTAAAAAGAACAATTTATGGTGCTTAAAGCAGGTTGGTGTTAGATGACAGTTTGATATATAAGGTTGCATGACTGGGTGGAAGCTGTCAGGTGGAATTATGGATACAGGGATGAGGAAATATTAGAATCATCAGGACCATTACCAACATCCAAGGATCACATTTCACCTGTAATCTCTTTTTCCACTTATACTTACAGCTGTTTCTGACTAGACCACTTGAATATGTCAACAAGTACAGTTCATGAATATATTACTGCTCTGAAGAATTGTCTCAAGCACAAGAAAACACTCTCACAAGAATAGAAAAATAGATATTTCTCTTAAGGATGCACAAGTGTTTTCTCATAGGAAATCCGAATCTCAATGTGACAACAGGTGTGATGTTGAAAACTTTATTAATTAAAATATGTAAGTGTGGAATTATATAAACATCCTTTAACATATGGTTATTAAAAGATAAAAAATGGTTGGACATACCTAAAAGATTAAAAAGAGTTTCTGTTTTGTTTTATTTTATTTTTTTTTTTGACAGGCAGAGTGGACAGTGAGAGAGAGAGACAGAGAGAAAGGTCTTCCTTTGCCATTGGTTCCCCTTCCAATGGCCACCATGGCCGGCACTCTGCGGCCGGTGCATGGCACTTTCCAAAGCCAGGAGCCAAGTGTTTCTCCTGGTCTCCCATGCGGGTGCAGGGCCCACGCACTTGGGCCATCCTCCACTGCACTCCCAGGCCACAGCAGAGAGCTGGCCTGGAAGAGGGGCAACCAGGACAGAATCTGGTGCCTTGGCCGGGACTAGAACCTGGTGTGCCGGTGCCACAGGCGGAGGATTAGCCTAGTGAGCCACAGAGCTGGCCTCTATTTTGGTTTAAAATGAGTGCTGGCTATTCCATCTTCTGATTTAGCCTCTCCCAATCATCTGCCCACATGGTGCATTACAGTGCTTGGAAAGGCAATAAACCATGAATATGGCAGGATCTCTCTCCTTCCTCCCTCTCTCCCTTCACTCCTTACTCCCTCCCCACCCCATCCATCCAGCCAGCCAGCATCCTTTCTTCCTTGCATATTAAAACTGTTCCTTTCAGCTGGATGCGTGTTGGTTCCCAACATTCTGCGCTCCCTGAAAGTGTACATGTCTCTGTAACAGATTTCAGGTCTCTAAAGTGTAGCAGGAAGTCAGGGGAACTTTTTGGGACCTCCCTTGCAGGGCAGCTTTTGTATGTGCATTAACCTTTGCCTTTTCTTACTAGCCCCTCTCTCCTTCCTGTTAACTAGAATGCAGATACATTGAATGACAATGGTACAGCAGGACTGTGATACAACCTTAAGCATTGAAGCCACAATGGAACACGTTAGAGGGAGCATGGCCCCCAGGAGCTGGCCATGGCAACTACCTATCAGCCTACAGTGCCTCCAAATTCCTCCTGAGAGGAGACCAAGCTGGCATTCTGGTTCAGATGCACTTAAAGCGGAGGAGTCAAAGGCTAATGGAAGCACTGTGCTGCTATCCAAAAGCAGAGCTATCCACCCAGTCTTTGCACTGTCTTCTGAAACCATAAGACCAATAAAATAGGATTTAAATATCTCATGAGGGGTAAACCAGAAATAGAAGACAACTACTCCCTTGAATCTGGATGCAAGCAAGCCTTCTTCCCATTCTTAGTATCTGCCCCTTGGGTCAGAAAATAGTTAATATGAATCCTATCAACCAGTGCTGACTAGGGCAATCAACTACTCCCCTTTCCACTTTCTTTTTTATAATGATCTGTTTATTTATTTGAAAGGCAGCATTACAGAGACACACACAGAGAGAGGGAGAGAGAGGGAGTTATCTTCCATCCACTGGTTTTATTCCCCAAATGGCTGATCAGGAACCAGGAGCTTCTTCTGGGTCCCTCACGTGGGTACAGGGTCCCAAGACTTGGACCATCTTCTGTCTTCCCAAGCTACTAGCTCCTCTTGCTAATTTGTGTGTTGTTTTTTTTTTTTTAATGAACACCTATTTTTAATATAAAAAAACTTATTTCAGTTTTATGCATTTGAAAGGCAGAGAAACAGAAAGATAAAGAAAGGGAGTGATGGAGAGAGATCTTTGATTCACTGGTTTGCTCTCCAGATCCCTACCACAGGCAGGGCTAATACAAAGTTAGAGGCCAAAATCTTCATCTGGATCTCCCATATGGGTGTCAGAGAACCAACTACTTGAGCTATAACTGCTGTTCCCAAGGTACACATTATCAAAAAGCTAGGATTCCGAGCAGAGCTGAAACTCAAGCCCAGACCCTCCTGTGTGGGATGTGGGCATCCTGAACAGGGTATTAACTGCTATAACAAATCTCTGCTCTGATCTCTTTCCATATCTATGCTAAGACTATATCTTCCATTAAATAAAGAGGAGATAATGCTGGAAGACAAGCTGTATGCACTGCATTCTGGAATGTGTATTTGTGCAGAGCTATTTGGGGGAGTTGTACAGATGCAAGAAAAAAAATTCACATCAGCAGATACTGGAGACTAATTTTGCCATGCAATTCATCTGTTGTTTGTGTCAAGCCATAAGGCATTTGAGATAAGACACTCTACTGTTTCAAGTCAGTAAAGGCACACAGAATAAAACATTAGAAGACAAGAAGACTTAGGCTAGGGGTTGTACCTATCAAATTACTGTTAGTGAATCTCTACATATTTGACCAGCACCCAAGTGAGCAGAGAGTAAGCACACTCTGGGGAATAAAGAGTGGGCTTTAACTCTAACTGTAATGGTTTGATTCTTTAAGTGAAAGATACGAAACTAGGAGGGCAAAATGTTAACGTCTATTAAATCTGACTTTAGCATTTTTCGCTATTGCTGGTTATACCATTTTCTGTAGTTTTCCATATATCTGCAATGTCTTGAATTTTAAAGAATTAGTATGGGAAATTGTGAAGGTAAACACTAAGTAGAATTAAAATAAAAACATCTTCCAGTGTATTCTTCCCAATAGTTCTGCACTTCCCCCAAGGTGTATATGTACTAACCATGTACCAGTACATCACTGGAAAAGAAAACAGTAAGCTATATAAGATACAGAAAGTTTAGCGTAGCAAATAACAGAATGTGAAAAGAACCTGAAAAAAAATACTCAGAACACAATGACAAAAGCAAGACTGTAGATCCATTGTGAGAATCATTGTAAATTGTTTCAGCTCCTATATTAAATAACTAGTAATAATGATAATGATAATAATATCAAATATTCATTACTTTTTAATATGAGACTGAAGCTCTGCTATATGCTATTCTACATGCTTTAAATGTTTTATGTCCATTAATTCTCATGACACTCTGATTCAAGTAGTATTATATGAAATTCTCATTGACTTAGTTGCAAAAATAATTCAACCAAGATATACATCTTTTCTAAAAGACAGAAAGTTAAAGTCAAGAATATGCAATGTAGTGGTCATTAAATACAAGTATTAACATTGTATAAAATAGAATTAGGAGTGGATATTTGACACAGCAGTTTAAACATCACTTGGGATGCCCTCATAGGTTCAAGTCTCAGCTCTACTTCCTATTCCTATTCTGCTAATGCATATCCTGGGAGGTAGCAGGTGACGGCTCAATTAATTGGGTTTTTGCCATATACATGGGAGACCTATACTTTGAGGTTCATAGCTTCTGCATGATGTACCCCTGGTCATGGACATTTAGGGGGTGAACAGGTAGATGGAAAATATTTATCTGTCTATGTCTCTTTCAAATAAATTGCAAATAAATAAAAACAGAATTTTAAATAGTGCTGGTGCTACAAACAAATTAGAATTGATGGTGAAAAAATAATGTTATATAGAGATTAATTTTTTACTTATAAACTTTACTTATTAATTTTTTACTTATAAAATGATCTTCAGGGTGAGTTTTTGACCTAGGGGTTAAGACACTGGTTAAGATGTACAGTATCCTTTTCTGAATGCTTGGATTCAATACCTAGACCTGGCTTCTGACTCCAGCTTAGTGCAAGTGCAGACCCTGGGAGGCAGCTGTGGTGGCTTAGGAAACTGAGTTCCTGCCACCCACATGGGAAACCTCAGCTGAATTCCTGTATCTTGGCTTCGACTCCACCTGGGGCCACTGAGGGCATAGGAGGTGTAGATAGGCAGATGAAAGATTCTCTATTGGCCGGCGCCGTGGCTCAACAGGCTAACCCTCCGCCTTGCGGCAACGGCACACCGGGTTCTAGTCCCGGTCGGGGCGCCAGATTCTGTCCCGGTTGCCCCTCTTCCAGGCCAGCCCTCTGCTGTGGCCCGGAAGGGCAGTGGAGGATGGCCCAAGTGCTTGGGCCCTGCACCCCATGGGAGACCAGGAAAAAGCACCCAGCACCTGGCTCCTGCCATCGGATCAGCGCGGTGCGCCTGCCGCAGCACGCTGACCGCGGCAGCTATTGGAGGGTGAACCAACGGCAAAGGAAGACCTTTCTCTCTGTCTCTCTCTCTCACTGTCCACTCTGCCTTTCAAAAAAAAAAAAGAAAGAAAGATTCTCTATCTCTCTTTCTCCCTCTCAAATATCTTTTAAAAAGAGGTGGATGGCTAAGTTTGTGATTATAAAATAAACAAAGTATGTCATTATAAAAATTAAAAAGTAAGAAAGGAGGAGAGAGGATAGGAACATGGGCAGGAAGGAGGATAAGGTGAGAAGTATCACTGTGCTCCTGTATCTGTATAGATGAACATGTGAAATTTACTTATATAAATGAAAAATTTAAAATAAAAAGTTATGTAAATAAATAAGTTAGTTCTAAATGCTGAACAATATAACATTGAAATAATTGGACAGAATTAGTACAAAATACGCCATGGTCTGAATATTTGTGTCCCCACCAAATTCGTTTGTTGAAATCATAAGCCTCAAGATGATGGTCTTTGGAAGGTGATTAAATTATCCTCATATTTGGTATTAGCGCCTTTTAAAAAGGGACTGCAGAGACCTAGCTAGTCCCTGTGAGGACACAGTGAAAGGATTGATCTCTAAGTCAGGAAATGGCCTCTTACCAAACATTGAATCTCTGCATCTTGATCTTGGGATTCCTAGCTTCCAGAATTGTGAGAATCAAAGATTTCAGTTGTTTTTAAGCTCTCCAGTTTAGGAGAGCTTGTTACAACAGTCCTTATAGACCAAGAAAAAATGCAGATTAATATATGAAATCAATGTTTTTAGCAATTTCTAGATCAAGGAAAGAAAAAGAAATTAATGACATAGTGAAAATATTGTTTAACCTAAAATTTATGGATGAGCTTATTAATTTTTAAGGATATTTTAATTCTATGCAAATTATTGCAGTTCTGAGATATCATTAAATTTGTATAAATTATTGCTTACATGTGACTCTAAACTTTTCAGGAAATACAGTATCTTTCAATGGCTTCCCCCAGAATATACACAGAGTACATACAAAATATTTGAACTTTATGGTGGAAAATTAAGTTATATTTTGTATCCATAGGATGTATATTCAAAAATTATACATATAATTTCAAGGAAAAGAAACCTTGCATTGTTCTTGGCATTGCTGATTTAGTGTTTGATTTTCTTGCTAGGTTTTACGTTCTGTGAGGATAGGGACCATAAATATCTTACTTGTTCCTCACTCAGCATCATACATGGCCGGTATATTAGGCTCAGTATCAATTGGATTAATCTATCAACCAATCAGTGACCATGAAATGAACTAGTATATTGTCAAATAATTAGCTGCCCAAATAACTCCAGATCAAGACAATTTTATCTGGATTCGAATAACCCTACAAAGATTAGATGCCTACAAGTTTTAAACTTTTCCATAGTATGCAAAACAAGCAATATATGAGACTTCTTAGCTTCAAAGATACTCATATGAAACTCAGAAACTAAGGCCTGAACTAAGTAGCTATAAAAATTCTATACCCTAAAATCACACATGTGCACATACCTAAATACACATCCATATATAACAGAATAAACCAGATGCTATCATTTTCATATGTATTTTACCTGATTTTAAAAGATTTCAAATAATAAACTATAAAGGAGAATTTAAGAGCACAAATTGATTTAACAAGTTTCCCTATTCTCTTTATATATGAAGAGTATATATGTATATATAAACATACATACAATTTCTTTAAAGCAGGAGTGAATATATTAATATCATTTAACATGAGATTTGTAACGAAGATCATAAAATGAGAGAAAAGTACAATGTTAAGTAAGGGGTATAATTCAATAAAGACACCATTTGCAAATATCTGTACATTAAATAATATGACAAATTCACCAATGTGTGAAAAATATAACAATACAACTGTATGATTTAATTCAGGGGAAAAGGTTTAAATAGAAAAATGAGACAAAAATATTTAAGTCAGGTATATCAATGTGATTTAACATGAAATAATTGACTCAAATAATGAAAAATATCATTATATTAGATGAAAATGTTATGATTATCTGAAATGATACCCAAATGGTAATTTGACAAAAAATTTACATGTATTATGATAAAGTTTTAATGTACTAATAAAAGAAAAATGTTCTTCTTTCAGCCTATTTATCTTATTATGTTTTTAAGAGAAAAATAGTAGAGGTTAAGCCTTAAAAGCAAGCTAAAAACTCTATTATTTGCATTTATGGAAAGTAAGATACATTTGATAGTTATATAAATATATATATACAGCATGTATTTTATGGTGATGTAATGTATATATATATACACACATATATTGATAGCATAGGAGAACTGGAATAAGACAAATCTAAAACACATGATTAGAGTAGAAAAACAGGAACTTTTAGTTAGAAAATTCTGGGTCAGAGAAAAATAAAAGCTTAATTTCATGTAATATTTCTGCATTAAGTATATAATAGTGTGGTTTTAAATAACAGAAGCTCTAAGGAGTTAGTAAGTCACCAGACTTAGAGGTAAAATGAATGTATAAAAATTACTGTGTTTCCTATAAACCTATTAAATATTATAAGAAGTTAAAGATTCAATAAAGAAAAACAAAAATATATACCATCGGTATTAAGGTATCTGAGATACGACTAACAGAAAGAATGAATAGAATTTTAGGATGCAAATTTCCTCCTACATTGTCTGGTAATCTTAGTAAAATTTCAATTTAATGGGGTTGGCACTGATGTATAGTAGGTTAAGACTTCCCCTTGTAGCCCGGCATCTCATTTGAGTACCAGTTTGTGTCCTGGTTGCTCCACTTCTGATCAGGCTCCCTGCTAATAGGCTGGAAAAACAGTGGAAGATGGTCCAAGCGCTTGGGCTCCTGCATCCAAGTGGGAGACTCAGAAGTTCTTGGATTCGCATTGGCCCAGCTCTGGCCATTGGCAGTCATTTGAGGAATGAACCAGCAGATGGAAGACCTTTCTAGCTGTCTCTACCTCTCTCTGTCTGTAACTCTGCCTCTCAAATAAATAAATCTTTTTAAAAATTCAAATAAGTATCATTTACTGTAATAACTTTTAAAATCAGTTTAGTGGAAGATTTATGAAAGGGTTACCTTTTATTCATTTTACAAAAAAAATTTGGGGGCCAGCAGCGTGGTGTTATTGGTAAAGCTGCTGCCTGCAATACTGGAATCCCATATGGGTGCCAGTTCAAGTCCCAGCTGTTCCACTTCCAATCCAACTCCCTGCTAACGTGCCTGGGAAAACCGCAAAAGATGGCCCACATCCTTGGGACTCTGAACTCATGTGGGAGACCCAAAAGAAGCTCCTGGCTTCAGATCGGCCCAGCTTTGGCTTTTGTGGCTACTTGGGGAGTGAGCCAGTGGGTGGAACAGCTCTCTGTTTTCTCTTTCTCTCTCCCCCCGACTCTGGCTTTCAAATAAATAAATAAATTTTTTTTTAAAGTTTAAAATGCTGATATCATATATATATTAAAGCACTTTAGGAATGCTTATACCAATATTCGCTGGGCTTATAAACCAATTTAGCATTGTCTCATTCTCATGTTGCCTAGAAAACAAGTTTTCTTTCTTTACCAACTTAAAAACTAGGGTGATTAATGGAGAGTTTTATGCTTATGAGCATAAACTGTGGATTGTTTACTGTGCCTTAACAATGATGAAATCACTAAAGGGTTCATAGCAAAACATGAAACCATGGGGAACCTATTAAGAGTTCACTATTAACAATTCATGGAGGGAAATGGATTCCATATACTAAGATGATTTAAAAACATTTTCTTTAAAATGCAAATATGGCAGCCCTATAAAGTTGCACATTTCAGAGAGATTTTCTTCCAATCTTTGTTCTTACATGAGGGTGATGTGTTATTTCTAGAGGAATCCCAAGATTCTAATGTCTAGTGAGTAGTGGGCATGTAATAAATTTTCGATAACTGCAGAAGAGAAGTGATTGTTAAAGTTGGAAGAGTCTGGATGCTTAAAGCCACTTGCAGGCCTAATAGTGTCTAGTGCAAGAGAGAGTTCTTCGGTCCAAATTGGAGCATCTCTGGCACTTCACCAAGACCCATTTTGTCTTCACTGCCTTATTCGTGCGGACACTATGGCGCCCTCCGGCAAAGAGAGAAATTATTATAACTCTGAAGGAGACAGACTTTAGCATGATTCTCTGGAATTCTTAACTTGTACCCCCAGAAAACCACACATGCAACACACACACAACACACACACACAAATGAAATGTGGAGACCAACACCTGATAGTAAGAAAGGCATACACTTCTATTTGAGGATGATTAATCCATACTTTAAAAATACCAGCAAGTCTCTCATTGCTTCATTTGAGTGTTTAGTCATTATATAGTGACAGTTAAGCAAGGCAAGTGCACGTCCTGAAGCTGCTCTTGATTTACCTTCTGGAAGGTGTGACTTGTTCTGCAGTTTGTGAGAGCACAACTAAATTGGAGAGCTTGTGTTTCTAGAATTGGAGAAAAATGGCTTTCAGAGACATGTTCATGATTGCTGTGCTGGTGCTTATTATCATTCGCATTGAATCAATTTTTCATTAAAGCTAACTAGTCTTTTTTTAAAAAAAAAAACTGTTTTTCTTTGATTTTGAATTTTACTCATTATGAAGAATTTTCTAGTTCTTAAAGTAAACATAATGCTGAACAATATGAAAAGTCAATGCTGAATAAGGATTTCCTTAGGGTTCAGAGAAAGAAAATAAGGAATAAATCAGGAATCATTTATTTCTGTAAATGCCTCATCAGTTTTTCCCCACGTTTGTCTCATCTCTCTGTGTGTATTTGTGTGTGCCTGCCTGCATGGAAGCTCACTTTCTGTTTGTCTAGGTCTCTTTTCCCCCTTCAGCCTGCCCCTCCTACTGCCTCTTCCCCCATAATAAAGGTAGATGGGTGAATTTACACTGGATTCAAGATTCCTCCCTGGAAGTACTGCCTGGATCCCAGCCCAGAGGGTGCATCTGCCCTTGGAAGCCTTCCTCCAGTGGCAGACGCCAGGCTCACTGGCTGATCCCCTAACAGTCCCACCCCAGGGATTGCCGCAGGGACCTCACATCTTCTTGTAGAGCTTGGTGTTCCAGACCATTACATTCCACAGACAGGGCCAAGGACACGAGCATTGATTTTCAATGGCAGTACATGCCAGTGCAGTCACCTCTCTGTGTCAGCCTTTGTACTGTTTTGTTTCAGGGCCAGAAAAGGAAAAGAAAAAATTTTGGACATGACAGGGGGGATAAAAGAGACTTTTTCTTTAACCCCAAAGAAAGGAAAATGAATTCTGTAGAATTATGTTACATCAAGAACATCGTGATTAAAGTAACCTGAAATGAATATTCATCCCTGGCTTGATGGAAGGGTGGTGCCTGCGGAGTCCTGCTGCTTGTTGTTATCATTGGAGATCTCTTTCAGCAACTTGCCTTGTAAGAGAATCTGTGATTAGGTCCTTTGGCCCACACTGCAGGGGACTTGTTTTTTGATTTTTGTTTTCTTAATCTTGGCGTTTTGGACGTCCAGCTTCCTGCTGAACTGAATTTCTCTCTAATCACAACAATCCGAGGCGGTTTGCCACTCACACAAGGGCCTTGCAGATCTCAAGGCAGGTGGGAGCAAACACCCGGAGTCATCACAACAACTTAGTATCCATTGTCTTTGTGCAAGCAATGACAATGTTTAACTTGTTGCTAATTAGTTCTTCATTGCCTATGTTTAAAGAGCAACCATAGCATTTTGTGCAGCCACATCATTTTCCCTACCATGAGAAATGTTGCTTTCTTTCATTCCCAGTCTCCCATTCTCACCTTCAGCCAGCACTGTCCATCTGAATTCTTCAGAGATGACAGAATGTTCTATATCTGCATTGTCCATTCTGACAGTCACTACTGACATGAGGCTTTTGAGCACTTGAAAAAACTGGGCAATGAATTATAATGTCATTGAAGCTTGATCAGTCTCAATTAAACAGCCACATTTGGCTGATGGCTACTATATTGCACACACTGCTAAAAACACTTGAAAATGTTCGGAGAGTTCCAGAGTTCAAAACTGTTCCAGAATCTAAAACTGTCAAGAATGTGAATGCGTGAGTCTAAGTACATATACATGTTAATATTCTCTAAGAATACTTTCTTTTAACTTTTCTAATCTTTCTAAATCATTCATCATCATTTGTCATTAAATCTCAGTTGTGCTAGTCATATGTTACAGTTGCAGAGGACTCGTGGAGATAAAATGTGACATTGTTAGCATCACTCTACTGTTCTTCAAATAGCTAACACACAGGGACGAGGAAGTACAATTATACTTCATATCAAAATGATGTGCACTGAAGAGGAACAGTCATTTCTAATGTGAATTTTTGATGGGAATTTTCAGCAAATCTGAGATACCCACACTTTCTGTTCTTTAACTGAAAATTATTGATACTTAACATGAATCAATGTTACTAACATTGTCATTCTTGTTTATGTATAGATCTTTCTATGCCTAATGAAGAGGATTAAGGTATACTTAGGTTGTATCTATCTCTGAAAGGAACCATCAGTTTAGTCTGATCAGTGGAATGAAACTCAAATTGCTTGTTTAAAGATGTTAATGATAACAACGATATAAATTATTTGTATTACTTGTTGAATGTCTACTATGATTAGACACTTATTAATTTATTCCTTGCAACAAGTCTGAGACAGAAGTACAATTCTCATATCCCTTGTTCATATAAATGAGACAAAGAGAATTTACTTTTCCAAGGTCAGTCAGAGTTGTAATTCAATATAGGTAATCTAACCACAGAGCCTGGCCTCTTACCCATAACCTGGTCAACCTTATGCATGGAGGAAGAAGCAAAGCAGATATCTGAAGTATTTCATATTTTGCCAGATGAACATCAGCCTCAGCAGAAAAATTCTGATTTTGTGGTCAAATGAGTTGTTAAGTTTAAAACAATTAGCACTTACACTTGTGACCAGAATGGTTTACTTGTCCAGAGCAATGAGGTGCTAAAAGTGACAAGAGATTGCCAAAGAGATACCATGGGGCAAATCTGTCTTCTGCTGATAATAAATACACATAATAGTCGTCCAAGATTTAAAAATAGTTGAGAGGAACATTATATTCTGCATGTACCGTTGGTTAACTTTCCTATTTGTAATTCAGCTCATTCTCATTTCTTAAGATAAATTTTCTGGAATTGCTATTTCATGGGTTTGGAAAATACTTTTGAGTATATAATGCATTTCCTTCTGCTCTGTTTCCCCTTGTTCTTTTTCAACTAATTAATGAGAGCGAGAGCGAGAGCGAGAGAGAGAGAGAGAGAGAGTGAGTGAGTCTGCAGTGGCTGGGGAGGCCAAAGCCGGAAGTCAGAAACTCAATTCAGGTCTTCCACACAGGTGGTAGGAAACCAATTTCTTGAGCCATCGCCTCTGCCTCCCAGGGTCTACATTAGCAGGAAACTGGAATCAGAAGCTGGAACCAGCAGTCAAATCCAAGGACTCTGATGTGGGTAATGGGAATTTTAACAGCTAGCCCAAAGGCCTGCCTCTCCTTTTCTTTTTGATTGGGTGCCATTTCCTGTATCACTTCCCACTACCGCCTAACATTTTAGAGAACCTGTGGGCTACAAGGTCAGGAGCTGCCTTCTTTCAACTTAGAAAACAAATACTCTTGCCGCTCTGTTTTGTAGTTTTCTCTGCACACAGCCTATGCCATATATTAGGATTGGGTTTTGAAAAGAAATTGCCCCCAAAGAGTTTGTGTTTGGAGAACCTGTGTTGTATGTGATTATAGATACGGGACTGGGAATAATTAAGGTGACAGTTCTAACTCTGTTTTTGTTCAGAACAGGCAAATACAAAAGTTTTAAATGTTCTCAAAAACAATCTTGGATTTCTTATGCCAGTATTATTCAACCTTGTTTGAATAGCTCTAGTGATAAAGAAAATTCACTACTGCATCAGGCAGGGTGACAATGTTTTATATTAATTAAACATTTTTAATTGTTTCTTTGCTTTTCTTTGAAAAGCAGAGAAACACAGAAAGACAGAGAGCAGCTGGAGAGAGATCTTCCAGCTACTGATTCATTCCCCCATTGTCCTGCAACAGCTAAGACTTGGCCATGCTGCCATGCAGAGTCCAGAACTTACTCAATCTCCCACATGGGTGGCAGGGATCCCAGTACTTGGGCCGTAATCTACTGCCACCTAGATCAGGCAAGCAGCTGAATTGGAAGCAAAGTGACTGGAACTTGAATCAGGCACTTCAGTTTGGGAAGTGGGTGTCTCAAGCAGCAATTTAAACTGCTGTGCCACATGCCATCTCAGATTTTGTTTTGTGATAGTTCTAACCATTACAGCATTTTTTAAAATAAAGTGTTTCAGGGACAGTGTCATGGCACAACAGCTTAAGCTGCTGCCCGCGACACCTGCATCCCATTTAAGCACTTATTCCCTTTCTGGCTGCTCCACTTCCTGTCTGATTCCCTGCTGCTGTGCCTGAGAAGGCAGCAGACAATGGCCCGAGTTCTTGGGCCCCTATCCCTCACGTGTGAGACCTGAATGATGCTCCAGCCCTGGCTTTTTCTGCCAGTTGGGGGAGTGAAACATTGGATGGAAGATCCTCCCTCCCCCCCCCTCTTTTTTTTCTCTTTTTTCTCTCCCCCTCCCTTCCCCTCCTCTCTTTCAAGTAAATATAATAAGCCCTAATAAATAAGTAAGTAAAATGTTCCTTTCCCTCTTAACTTTTTGAAGTTGAATTTAATTTTGCTCTTTTGGGTCAAAAGTAAATCCAATTTGATTCTCACATGATGCTCCACCAGATATTTACAAACAGTTCTGATATACTCTTGCACTCTCCCACTTTGGCTAAGTATGCTCATTTTTTTTTTTTTTTGTCCTTGATTAAGAGGTCCTCATCTTCAGTCTCTTCACTATTTTCCCGAATGGTCCCATCTGTTAACTCAGTTGATCATGGTCTCATTTGCTGTGTACAATCACTTTTATGATGCTGGTAACACTTTGGTCAACTAAAGTAGACTGGCAAGGTCTATTCCTTTGTCTTTTATGACACCTCTGTAATAATGAGTCCTAAGGTTAATTCAATGAGCATTTGTGTGATTTTAAAAAAAAATCTTTCTTAGCTTTGCATCTGTTCCCCAATCGTTGGAAACCTGGTAGCCACTACAGTATCAGAAAACTAAAAATAGCACGAATGTCAGTGTTTCCCTTTTTCTGATCAATGCTGCTAAAGTTTATAAGCCTTTAATTTATTAGCTTGTATTTTGAGGCCTAAGTGTTTTATTGACATAGATTTAAATTTCTATCTGGTTAAGAGTAGGTGATCTAGGACCATGTTTGCCTAATTCTACCTTTCACTGGCAGTGTGGACAAGCATGTTTCATGAGTTCTCTGAGTTTCTAGACTGTTTCAAATCTCTAAAGGGGGACCACAATTACATCCCTCTGTAAGGTCGTTTGAGTCTAACGTAATAATACATAAAGTGCTTAGTGTAGTGTTCAACATACAGCAAGTGTTCAATACATTTTAACAATCATTAAGGTGTGAACTTATTAGAAGCATTTATGGGCCTGCGCCGCGGCTCACTTGGCTAATCCTCCACCTGCGGTGCTGGTACCCCAGGTTCTAGTCCCGGTTTGGGTTCCAGATTCTGTCCCGGTTGCTCCTCTTCCAGTCCAGCTCTCTGCTGTGGCCCGGGAGTGCAGTGGAGGATGGCCCAAGTGCTTAGGCCCTGCACCAGTGTGGGAGACCAGGAGGAAGCACCTGGCTCCTGGCTTCAGATCGGTGCAGCGCCAGCCGTAGCAGCCATTTGGGGAGTGAATCAACAGAAGGAAGACCTTTCTCATTCTCTCTCTCTCTCTCTCTCTCTCTCACTAACTCTGCCTGTCAAAAAAAAAAAAAAGCAGCAGCATTTGTGGAAGCTGCACAAGTAGACAGGCTTTTTATCATTGCAACTTTCCTTATGATCTCATTCGTTGCACAGAACAACACTCAAAGTGTTCAAAAACTGAAGTTGAGGGATTCTTTGAGTCTTCTTACTGTAGTTTATCTTTCTGTGAGGAGGCCAAAAAAAGTCTTCACCAAGACCATTGCATGCAGTCTTAGAACACAATATCCCTGTCTCTGAGTCAACCTCATAGCCTATAGCCACTTAGATCATGTCTTAGTTGCTTGATTTCCTGGTACCAATTTTTAAAGAGAGAAAACTGGTCATACAAGCCAGACGTCATCTGCAATAATTTTCACCGTTGCTTGATAGACTCATCTGGGTGTGATCTTGGGGAGATTCCCTTGTGTAGAACATGGCCATAACACGCAAGAGCTGTGCAAGAGATTAGTGAGTGCTTGATTTTTCTAGTATTGTGGTTTCATTTTCCACGCTCTGAATAATTCTGATAATTTTGAAACTTAAATTACTTGGGTGCTTTTTTTTTTTTTTTTTTAAGTTTGAGGCGGGCTGGTAAATGTTTTACAACCAGCTCTCTGGGAAGGAGAAAACTCTGTTTTCCAGTATTTTCTAATTCCTGTGTTACAAATATTCCCAACTTGCACAATTTCCATCCAATAAAATGAAGTGATTGGATGCAAGGTCCTTGTACACACAGTTGTGAAAAGATGGACAGTAGCACAGTATCACAGAGTAGCTGCATGATAAAAATGTAAGAGTTGCAAATACCACAAATAATTGTAAAATATAGTAAAATAAGGAATGAAGAGTTTTGAAAATACATTACTGTTTCTTTTGATGTAATTTATTCACATGTAATTTATCTACATAAGTACATATATTTTGATCTCTCATCATGACTATGTAAGAGTTTCCTAGCAATTTTGAAATCTGATCTCACAAACTTCTGCAAGGTACTTCCAACACAAAACTGATAGCAAGATGAGACCACTCCAGACTTGGCCTCTACTCTTAAAAATTAATTGGGAAAATGACACTTTTTCTTGTGAACCAATAGAGGACACTTCAAGTTGTTACAAACTTACAAAGTTGGTGGATGTAAACAAGGCAAGGATTTTAGAGGAGAGAGTTCTTATATATATAAAAAAACAAGTGTTCCTATACTGTTAGTGTCAATTTTCTATCTTTCCTGAACTTCCCAAAATATACTCTAAAGTGTTCGAACACAAATCCAGACAAACCAGATTCTCGTGGGGTAAAATGAAATACTGTTCTTCTGTGTAATATTTATTGAAGGTCTCTAATTGTACCTGCAACAAAGGATTAGAAGGTTCTTTGGGGACAGCAGAAATTAGAATTGCCAGATCCCATAGATCAGCTTAATAATTCATAAAGTCTGGGCTCAGAATTATTTGCAGACTGAATTGATGGACTATTAGAAATAGTCAATGACTGCCCTTGGGAGACCTTGAGAAAAGTGACTGAGAAAAGTGGCACTTGGGTTTAATAAACTTCAGGCCGCTCAGATTCATCTCCTAACTAATGGATTGTGACATACATAGCCTGGGCTTTGGCCAGCAGTGATACCCAGTGCTGTAATTGTCTTGCATATAGAGTGTCTGTTTCCAAAGAAAGTTGTTGTTGTGTTGAGAGAGTAATTACAAAGCTGCCAGGAGGAAGAACAGTCACCCCACCAAGCTCACCATGATTTATTGGGTGTATTTGTACTCTTAAACGGATCTGTCTTTTTCTTCCTGGAATGTTTTCACACCTCAATATGAATCTCTCTTCCCCTGAGCTCACCTCATTTGTGTCTGAAATATTGATCTGGTTGACAAAGGACAGGGGAATATGAGAGAGAGAGAGAGGGGAGTAGGGGAAGGAGTGAGGGAGGGAGAGGTGTGGAGGGAGAAGCATGTATGCATGTGCACAGTATTCAGTTATGATTTTTCTTTTCTTATTATGTTTATAATCTAAGGAGATTTGGCACAGAGACTGCCCTTTCTCCTTGAAAGTTCTGCTGTTGAAAAACGAATTCCATTGTGAGACTGAAAAAGCCCTTCAGTGTTTTCGATGGCATTTGTCCATGAAGTCTGCAATAAGAAAGGATTTATGAAAGCACACCAATGCAAGAAAACCAGAATGTCTGTGACAAATTCTTTCACATCCATTTCAGATCAGCAGTTTTAGGAATGTGGTCCCTGCGGAATCCTAAATATCAAATGTCTTCCATCAGAAAAAAAAAAAAATGCATCTTGCTAAATTTGAAGAGAAGCTTGGAAGGTTTTACTCACCCATCTCCACTTTGGAGAAGTAATCAAAAGTTGCTTTTTCGTAACTCGAGCAGTTTCTTTCTTGAGTAAATACTTTTACTTTTCCAAACTTGTAGGTACTGAGGAACAGCAGAAGGTGTTAGTCTACACCAAGCACTTGCTGGAAGCATCCATTTTGCAACTGTCTCTGACTTTTCGCCCCACTCTTCACAAAGAGGGACAGTTTGTGTCTCTCACTTCTCTTCAGCATTTTCAACTTCAGTCTAAAAAAATCAAGTTCCCTTTGATGGAAAAAATAATATTCTCTATTTACTTAAAAGCCAAGAGTGTAAGATTATCAAAAAGATCATCCCTATCTCAAGGTTACAACTCAGGCATTCAGAAGCATCCGAATTCAGTATACTTCTTGTTTCACAAAGAGCCTGTTGCCAAGATTTGATTGTTGCTGATCAGCACAGGCAAATAAAATGTGTGGAAAAAAAGTGAAACCATGGCATATGCTAGAAATTCCTTGTTTTTGGAGGACAACGGAGAAAACCATTGTTTTAGAAAAGGTCCTGGGTTTTCTTTTACCTAGAGCAAAGAATAAATTAGGGAACCTCCCTTGGTCCCTTGTACTGTCCACAATAACAGATACTATGTGATTATCATTCAATTTTGAAGATGTTTTTCTTTTTAGAATCATTTTCACAGCCCTGGGTCAGGGCCAGGCCCACCCAAGTTGAACTGACCTTCCTCCCAGGACAGATTTTGAACATAGTGGACTCACTCATGTTGAGCTGGATGTCAGAAGTCTTGGCTTTTGCTTCTGCAGACAAATGCTATGAGAAGGTGAATATAGTTCCTCTGAAGTGAAATTGTCTTCAGCTAATCAGCTAATTTTCTTGAGGTGACTTATAACTGCAAGAACGGTAGATACAGTGTAATTAAGACTTCATTTGGATTTTGGATGAAGAGGATGCATTTCTGCAAGATTTACCACAGCTACCCAGCAGATGATAGAAAGAGGTAATTCGCTAAGGAAGAGAAAACTATGTTTAGAAATAAAATAAAATAAAACATATTTCCATGGCTCACTTGGCTAATCCTCCGCCTGTGGCCCTGGCATCCCGAATTCTAGTCCCGGTTGGGGCACCGGGTACTAGTCCTGGTTGCTCCTCTTCCAGTCCAGCTCTCTGCTTTGGCCGGGAGGGCAGTGAAGGATGGCCCAAGTTATTGGGCCCTTCACCAGCATGGGAGACCAGGAGGAAGTACCGGGCTCCTGGCTTCGGGTCAGTGCAGCCGCCGGCCATAGCGAACATAAGGGGAGTGAACCAATGAAAGAAAGACCTTTCTCTCTGTCTCTCTCTCACTGTATATAACTCTTTCTCTGTCTCTTTCACTGGCTAACTCTGCCTGGCAAAAAAAAAAAAAAAAAAAAAAGAAAAAACAAAATTTCTTCTGCTTGAACCAAGAAATGACTAACAATGGTACTTCCCAGGACAAAGTGTTAAGATTAGTTTGACATGGCCGGTGCCGTGGCTCACTTGGCTAATCCTCGACCTGCAGTGCCAGCACCCTGGGTTCTGGTCCCAGTTGGGGCGCTGAATTCTGTCCCGGTTGCTCCTCTTCCAGTCCAGCTCTCTGCAGTGGAGGATGGCCCAAGTGCTTGGGCCCCTTCACCCACATGGGAGACCAGGAGGAAGTACCTGGCTCCTGGCTTCAGATCAGCGCAGTGTGCCGGCCACAGCGTGCCAGCCGTAGCGGCCATTTGGGAGGTGAACCAACAGAAGGAAGACTTTCTCTCTCTGTTTCTCACTGTCTAACTCTGCCTGTCAAAAAAAAAAAAAAAGATTAATTTGACTTAATACTTGAATAATGCTTCTGGAGTGATATTGCATAGGGGAATACTAGATTTGCTGAGATTTATTTACCTACCAGTAAACAAACTTAATAAATAATTTTCAAAGTCTGTTTATAAAATTTATACTTTTGAGCATCAATTACATTAGGAGCATATGAAAGGAAGATATAAACAGTGCTTACTTTCAAGGGGCTTACATCTGAGCATATATTTAAAATATTATTTTTCTTACTACTGGCTTAAGCTGACAGCCTTACCTACCCCACCAGAAGAGTAAGTAAAATATGTTAAATTTCTGACTGCAAAGCTTTTCCTTCTGACTTGAGCAAAAAGGAAGAGAGTCAGACTATCAGGAAGATGATAGATAATGTTTACACTGGATCTCTAGACCTCTCTTCTTCATAAAGCATCCAGGATTTCTAGGCATGTGGACAACACAGGCAAAAATGGATTAGAGAAAACAGGAATAAATGATGTCTAATATGTAAACAGCAAGTGTTTAGGGGTTAGGGTTCTTTCTTCTCACATGAAGAATATGTGAGAAAAGAACAAGATTGGCCCAAATGGTAAAGAACTATGAAATGTCAAATTAAACTATTTGAGCTCAATCTTGAAGACTGAGAATTCTCAACTCCTTTCCTCCTCAGCACACATGACGGATCACATTTAAACATGCAACTGTGCTAGTATTACATACAAATTACAATTACTCTTCAAAATACCATGCAAAAACATATCATTTTAATTGAATGGCTAATTTTGGAAAACAAGAATAGTCATGAGTCTGTTCTAAAGTTATTTTCAAACATCAGCGTGTAATTATTAATGATGGCAAATTACTTTTGACATATGTCAAAATAGATGACAATATTTCAGTGTATTGACATAACTGGATTCGGGTCTGCAAGCCATGGAAGCAATCTATTTCAAGCAAGAAAATATCATGATTAAATAGTTTATTTAGGAACACTTTGCAATTTTTAGAAATTAGCGTAGGTTGAGTATGAAAGAAAATACAATAAAGAAATGATAACTGATTATAATATTCACTTGAGTGGCAATGGAGACCTGAACTCACGAAGCAGCAGTGAACATGAAGACAACTCAGGGAAGATGTGAGTTATTGCAGGACAGTGGCTCCTGGAACGAAATGGGATTAGGGAAGAGAAATGAATTCTGGTGGGTGGCAGACGTCGAGAGAACAATCATAAATTAGATAAAGGTTCAAATGGGAATTTGAGTGGGAAGATGGTGTCATTAAGGAAGGAAGAGCAATGAGCTAATAAAGTAAAACTGTAAATTGATGGATATAAGATGGATTCATGAGGCTTAAGGAACCCTCAGAGGTTCAATAGGCAAATTGAAATATTATAGACCTAGAAATCCAAGAGAATTGAAAGCTAAAGATTATAATTTGAGAGTCATCCATGATAGTTGATGATCAAAATCGTGAGACTGGTTAAGATTTATCTCTCTAGGGGATGGAATTGTGGCACAGCAGGTTAAGCTGCCACTTACATTGCCAGCATCCTATATCAGACTGACAGTTTGAGTCCCAGATATTCTGTTTCCATTCCAGCTTCCTGCTAGTGTACTTGGGAAAGCAGTGAAAGATGGCCCAACTGCCACCCATGTGGGAGATGAAGATGGGCTTCCTGGCTCTTGGTTTTCACCTGGTCCACACCTGTCTGTCGTGGCCATTTGGGGAGTAAATCAGCAGGCAGAAAGATCTATTTTTCTCTCATGCTCTGCCTTTTAAATATATAAATAAATCATTTATACAATAGATTTATTTTTGTTTAATACCATCTCCTTTGATAACCAGTATCTTAGGGATCATTTACATTTAGAGTTCAAGAGGAAGAAATCAAATCACAGAAAAAATTTAGTTTTCCCATTGGTAGAAAAACCAATAAACTAGAATGCTACAAAAGTCAAAAAACCAGAGGACTCAAACTGAGAGTGATCCATCATATCAAATGCTCCATAAAATTTGAAAAAGATGGGAATGGAGAAAAAAAAACTAATGCATTTGGAGAAACCATTAGTTCAAAACAGCAGTTAGTATAATGATCACTAATGTGCATGTACAGAGAAGTAAACTTATTTGAAGAAGTTTATTAAGTAGTAGAAGTGTGAAATAATGTTCCTTTGTATGTGTCTATGTAGAGAGTCTGTTTTATTGGGTTTGAGAAACTTTGAAATGATGCTAACAGAAGGTTGATAATAGAATGTTGGCGATGGAAGGAATATAAAATCACCCATGAGTTTGGTGTAAGAGCCATCAAGGAATGTGTTGTATGGTGAGGGACAAAAAAGGGATTTGAGTTGTTGTATCAGTGTTGCTCTTCTAAGGGTAGATGAGTGGAACTATATAGGAAAACATCTTTGAAGGATAAAGGGCAGGGAGCCAGCGTAGGCACAGAAAGATTTCAAACCACATGGTAGGTTTCACACATGTGAAGGGAGAAGAAGAAATGAATAGGAAAAGTCTCAGAGTGTAGCACAGCTCCAAGAAAGTTTTGGGTACAGTGATGGGTGCCTCTGAGTCCAAGGTCACCTGTATGAGGGGCCTTGCCTGTCATGGAAATGAACTTGCGTTATCACTGTGACCAGTGCTTGAAAGCTGCAAAGCATGTTCTTGGTATGAACATGGTGGCAGATGGCAGATCCAGGAGACAGAAACTACAGCTACCAGTTGGCTGTACTTTCTGCAGCAGGAGACCTAAGTTGCTGACTATCAGGACTCAAATATTAGTACAAGTTAATGTGTTTAATTTCATATGTGGATCATGTTTTATGATTAGTTCATTCCATGGTTGGTTATGAGGGGGAAAAACAAAGAATAAACCATCTTAACCATCATGTCCTCTTGACACTTTGAGAGAAAAGGAGCAAGTGCTAATCAATAGGGTTTTATTAAATACATAATCTTAGCAGAGCATTCCAGTTCAGATTGCTAAACAAGAGAATCCCAGAAACAGCCCAGTGTCCTAAAGGTATGCTAGCACAGATAACTGCCATTTGTCTCAAGTACACAGTTTAAGCCATCTGCAATGGCAAGTGCATGATCCATGGGATTTGCTAGAGAATGCTAATTCTTCCTGCAAAGCCTAATGCTATTTTAGGTCACATTAAAGTCTGGTCACTTGCTGTCTGTGTTATGTTGGATGTGTTGCTTACTTTTTCAGATCTTCATTTTCCTCATCTTCAAAGTGCGACTACTATAGCTCAGAAATTGCTGTGAGGGTTATTTTAGTATTTTTGTGTATTCTATTTTTAATCATAACACAGCGATTTCCCTTCTTCAATGAAAACTTTGTTTTAAAACTTTGGCTTGCTTTCCCTCTCAGCAATTGAACTAAAGATTTGTGATTCCCAACTTAATCCTGTACTTTGTCTCAGTCTATCTTTACTATTTACATTATCCTATGACAATACAACAACCACTACCACCAAACTTACCATCTCCACCGCCATCACCTGTTCTCTGTGTCCTCTCATCCATTTAGTGGTGGTTCGTATGCAAAATGGGATGTCAAAAGCACATCATTACTGCATTGCATTGATGCAAAACCTAATGTGAGTAAAGAAGAAAGGTTTCATGGAAAGGAAGAAGATAAAGGTATTTATTCTCAATAAATCAGGGATGCCACAGCCCATTGTTGAAATGGAAAAAATACAAAAGGGGAAAAACATAAGCATGGTTTTGACTAAGCATTACAGTGAAAAAAGAAAAGAATTCAGATTTATTGATATGATGTTAAATTTCAGTAACAGAAGTTGAAACATATTTAGAAAGTACCTGGAAGACATAAATTTTCAACCTATTAAACAGGTTAATAAAAAGCTAGAATTTCAAGAGATTCTCTTTAACTTCTGTTACATAGTATCTTTAACTTCTAGTCCATGTAAAAATTACATTATTTTATGAAAAAAAATGCTTAGTTATTCTTACTGTGTTTGAATGGCAGGGAGAAACAAAGCGATCTTTAATCTGCTGGTTGACATTCCACAGACTCATAATAACTAGGGCTGAACCAGTCTGCAAGAGCCTGGACCTCAGTCTGGGTCTCCCATGTAAGTGGCAGGGATCCAAGCACTTGAGCTATCACCTGCCACTTCCCAGGACATGTGTTAGCAGAAATGTAGTTAGTAAGTAAGGGAACTGGGACTCAAACTAGGCACTCTGATGGGATGTAGGCAGCACAAAATACCAGTTCAATTCCAGTACTTTAAATTTCTGAAAGAGTTCATATTTTTGCTCTTCAAGAATATGAGAGCTCAAATAAAAAATAGAAGCCAAAGAGAGTCATTTGAGAAATCAATGGAAATAAGTAAGGAAAAAGAGAAATATTCATCTGAGTATAAACGAACAGTCTATGTTGCATGCAGTAGTTATTACTCCTTAGCTTGCAAATACAATGATGGAGGACATATAAGACAAATTAAAATCATAAAGCTGATTATGAATATGCTTGAAAAGTGTCATTATGGAAGCCAGCATGTGGCATAGTTAGTTAAACTATCACCTGCAATTCTTGTTTCCCATATCAGAATGTCTGTTTGTGTCCCAGTTGCCCCACTTTTGATCCAGGTCCCTGCTAATATGCCTGGGAAAGCAGTGGAAGATGGCCCAAGTGCTTGGGCCCCTGACACCCATATGGGAGACTGGAAGGAGTTCCTGTCACCTGCGTTCTACCTGGCCCAGCAATGGCTGTTAGGACCATTTTGGAAGAAAAGCAATGGATAGAAGATTCCTCTGTCTGTGTTTCTCACTGTGTGTATGTGTGTGTGTGTATGTATGTCTCCCCCTTCCTTCTCTTTCTCTCTCATTCTCTCAGTCACTCTGCCTTTCAAATAATTAAGTCTTTATAAAAATTGTAATTATACTGAAATTCTAAATTATTGTTAATGTTTGTCCTTTTAATATAAGCAAAAATTAGTCTACTTAAGAACAGCTATAGAAATAATTATGAGTATTTGTTTAATATTGACATAATATTATGTCAATACTTTCGAAAATGGTGATATTGGTAATAGGAAGGGAACTATTAAATATATGATACATATTTAAAAATATCTAGCAAGTTTCAGGCATTGTGGCCATCTACTTGTGTTTTCTCATTTAATTTTATCAATAAGCAGAAGATTAACAAATCTATTTTATGTGCATGAAGCATATGGTATTGGGGGCAAAGGTAGGTTGTAGAAGGCTCTGCCAAGGCAACCTCAGGCTGGACACAAAATTTGAAAAAATCTATAGCAGGGGCCCATGCCATGGCTCACTTGGTTAATCCTCCACCTGCGGCACCAGCATCCCATATGGGTGCTGGGTTCTAGTCCCAGTCGCTCCTCTTCCAGTCCAGCTCTCTGCTGTGGCCCGGAAGGGCAGTGGAGGATGGCCCAGGTGCTTGGGCCCCTGCACCCGCATGGGAGACCAGGAGGAAGCACCTGGCTTTGGATCAGCCCAGCACGCCGGCCATAGCGACCATTTGTGGGGATGAACCAACAGAAGGAAGACCTTTCTCTCTCTCTCACTGTCTATAACGCTACCTGTCAAATAAGTAAATAAAAAAATGCTACTTTAAAAAAATCTATAGCAGACTAATTTTTAAGTTGATAATTTTATATGACTTACAAATGATGTTATAAATTTCCAAATGACCCTTTGCAGAAAAAGGTTCCCAATCCTGGTAGACTGAGTTCTCTAAGCTCCATCTCAATCTCTGTAGACTTGGAAATGAAATCCAATTCTAATGGACTTCACAGTCAATGTTCATATGCCACTTTACCTCAGTTACGTAATATCCCTCATTCAGAGCTATAAATTTTATGATTAGGTAGCCAACTGTGTTGTAATTTTGACCTATTTTAAAATCATGAGAGTTAGGAGACCTGCATTTGGCACTTTTCTTAGAGACAAGTTGTAGTACTAAATGAACCATGGAGCAACCATGTATAACATTTTCAGTTTTTTAATTCACTATCTGGGGGACATACGTTGGGGCACAGTGGGTTAATCCACAGACTGTGATGCTGGCTTCCCATCTGGGCACTGGTTGGTGTCCTAGATGTTCCATTTCTGACCTAGTTCTCCGCGAATGGCCTGGGAAAAGCAACAGAAGATGGCCCAAATACTTGGGCCCCCTGCAACTCATATGGGAGACCTAGATGAAGCTCCTGGCTCCTGGCTTCAGTCTGGCCCAACCCTGGTGTCTATGACCATATAGGGAGTGAAGCAGCAGATGGAAGATTTCTCTCTCCCTCTCCCTCTCCCCCTCCATCCCTTCCTCCCTCTCCTTGTCTCTCTCCCTCTCGCTCTGTACATCTGACTTTCAAATAAATAAATAAATCTTTTTAAAAAATTTACTATCTAGAATGTGCACTTTGAAAGATGAATCATACCGGAAATAATATTCACTCAATAAATATTCATTTTCGATGCTATAGTCAACATAGAAGGAACTAAAATGTAAACTAGACAGACCTACCCAGAATACCAGAGCAATTAAGATATTTTTGAATAATAATAGGGGCATAAGTCTTAAAATACTGATCCATATGCCCATATGCATGCAGAAATACCCAACAATCAAATCCCAAAGGAGGCATGTGACATTTGATTCCAAACACGTCTTTGAAGTTATATTGACATGTCAAAAAATAATCTTGATAAAATCCTCTCTATTTCTTTATATTTTGAAATATTTTCCAGCTATACCAAACAACTAATCACTGCAAGCGATTGCTAAGAAAAGGGAAAAATTGAATGAAAAATTAACAAGGATGTTTTTAAAAGATAGTTAATGGAGAAGCTCTGCCTTTTCAATAAAAACTTCTCTTTGTCCTCTACTTGGTCAAGGCTAGTCTTTATAAGCCCTTTTTAGCCCAGTTTATAAATTGCTGTTGACTCCAGTAATGGAATTTCATAAATAAAAAAATATGACAGAAATTACCTTACTACTGTAAAATGAATCGATACATTCTGAATTTTGACTTCCAAGAATGTTGTTCAGGGACATGCTGTTTACTCTGTGGAGGGCTATAGCATTCTGGATAAAATAGATATTCTCTAATTTGAATCACGTATGTTATTGAGTTTTTCTGTTATAAAAAATAAGCATTTTAAATTCATCACTAGAGAAAATATTTTTTCTTTTACAATGATTTAAAAATCTGCAACGCATGTACCAGTTCCTGGAAAATACGCTGTAAGACTGAGGATTATTTAAACAAAATTTGGAGGCTGTTATGTTTCCAATTAATACATTTAATAAAATTTCTCTGTCGTAATAGAATTTCACCTATCTAATATGTCCATTCCTTGTGGTGTTTTCTTTTATTAAGAGAAAGTTTACCAGAACTCATTGATGGAATCTCTAATCAAACACTTTAGCACAATTCATGAGCTTCCTGGAATCTTCATACAAACTGTGCTCTGATCAGGTATTCTTAGGATTTTGCTAAAAGGCCATTTACTTTCATATAAAAAATTACTTGAAATATGGTCAGAATTCTTGTGTATAATTTGAGAATTCTATTCCTCTTTATAGAAATGTTACAGATGTATTTGTAGGAACTGATAGTTTGTTACATAATTAAGAGAAATAGATTTGTCATAATTTTTTTTTTTGTCCTGAGGTTAGTCATTCTTGCTGCCTGCATTTCAACCAGAGTTATTCTGAGTATAGCCCAGACTAGAATTATCTTGAGTAACATGAAGAATTGGTTAGATTTGATATCATCTTGTGAGATTTCCTCTACCCTTAAGTTGTCTCTTGTTGTGGTCTTCTCTGGAGAACAATAAGGACTCAACCATATCAACTTCCATTTTTGCTGATTACTGAGTATTATGAATTTCTCATATGTTCCATAGGAATAATCAATCTTTCAAAAAAATTTTACATTTTATGTAAGTCAATCCAGACCAGATTATAGTGGTCATAATGAGAACTAGTTGGTTATGTGCTACCAGAACAAAGTTTACTTTCAAGGAACCTTGTAACCTCATTGTAATCCCATGTGACTAGAATACCATTTTCCATAGTAGAGTGATATATATCACATATATATTGTTTGTATATATGTCATTTATTACTCAAAATTTTGTTCTGTCCTTTTACTTATTCCATATAACACCATTGTTTCAATAATTTATATGGGTTCTAATCATTCATCATCAACATGTAAATTTATGAATTGTGTTAATTAAATGTCTCTTTGATTTTTTAAATTTTTTTACTTATATAAACTGAATAAATTTCATGTATTTCATATATACAAATTTAGGAGTATAGTGATACTTCTCATCCTGCCCTCCTTCCTACTCATGTTCCCACCCTCCTTCCTTTCTTATTCTTTCTTTTAATTTTTACAATGACATACTTTGAGTTTATTTTATAATCATAAGCTTAACCCTCCACCAAATAAAGAATAGTAAGAAGAAAAAAACACTGTTCCTCAACAGTAGAGACAAGGACTGTAAACAATAATTAAATCTCAATGTCAATTACATTCATATATTACAGTTTTTGTACTCTGTTACTTCAGAGCGGGGAAAACTTGATATATGTCTTTTTGGGACTGACTTTTATATTTTTTTAAAAAAGATTTATTTATTTATTTGAAAGTCAGAGTTACACACTGAAAGAAGGAGAGGCAGAAAGAGAGAGAGATATCTTCCATCAGCTGGCTCACTCCCCAAGTGGCCGCAACGGCTGGAGCTGTGCTGATCTGAAGCCAGAAGCCAGGAGATTCTTCCAAGTATCCCACATGGTTGCAGGGGCCCAAGGACTTGGGCCACCTTCTAGTGCTTTCCCAGGCCATAGCAGAGAGCTGGGTGAGAAGTGGAGCATCCAGGACTCAAATAGGTGCCCATATGGGATGGGCAGGTGGCAGCTTTACCCACTATGCAACAGCGCTGGCCCCTTTTGTATGTTTTTAAAGCAATTATTGACATCAATTAGTAAAAACAGAAGGACTATTTATCATTAAATTTATAATCTATTTTTATTTCTTTCTTAAAATATTTATTTGGAGGGAAGAGTTAGAGAAACAGAGCCATCTTCCGTGCACATGTTCACACCTCAAATGACCACAACAGCAGAGGCAGGGCTAAACAATTTAGACTCCATCCAAGTCTCCCACATGGGTGGCAGGAATATTAGCAGGGAGCTGGATTGGAAGTAGAGTAGTAGGGGCTCAAAATGGTGCTCATATATGATGTTGGCATTTAAGGCCACGGTGTGACCCACTGTGCCACAATATCAGTGCCATACAATGTCTTTTCTTAATAAAAACCTAGACAAATAGGTCTTATAAAGTGAAGAAAGATTCCCCTCTTTGTTTTCCCTCTACTTATTTATGGAAGTATTAGCACACAGTTGGTAGTTGCACAATACATCTTCAATGAACCCAATTACGAATGAGGGTATTTCATTAATCTCCTCTGTTCTCAAGCTGAGGGAACTTTACTTGTGACTCCAGGATGAAGACACGGAATAGAATAGAAATATAATAAACCTTATGGAATGATTTATTGAGGGTTCATGCAAGCATAGTTCACTTGTGTACCTCTAGGGCACTTTATCTGTTATTCTCTTATGATGTCTAGTGTGCTTTTCACGTACAAGAGCTTATGTTCTTGTTTCAAATTTGATATTAAACTTATTAAAAAGTCACTTAAGAACAAAAGTTTTCTAACTCATGCTGGTGTCATAAGAATTTCTGTGAAGTTCTGTTCTTATAGAGTCAAATTTTAAGAATACCTTGTGTTACTGGCCAGATCTCTCGAGTTTTCCGCAATTTGCAGAGATGGCAACCTTGTGCTCATCCTCTTTATTGAGGGAAGTTCAAAATGCCTAGGCCAGGTCACTCCCCAATCTAATATGTGGTCAAGCTCAAATGTAATTTGTTTTGCTTATTAGATGGAGAGTATTTGTAGAGTTTCCACTCCTTTCAGGGTGTGGGGTGGGTGCAGGCAGTTCTGGTGTGTCCTCCCTCTCAACCCTGCCTTTCAAGGTTTGTGTTGCTGGGAGAACTGAACCCTGAGGATTTGAATCACAGTGAAGCAATGAAGGGAAGCAGCATTAGGTCAGAGAGCTCTAAGCGCTGGTGGGAAAACTCAGAAAAAGAAAATGCAAAAATATGTATTCATACCTTTTTGGCCAGCTCCGCGGCTCAATAGGCTAATCCTCCGCCTTGCAGCGCTGGCACACTGGGTTCTAGTCCTGTCTGGGCGCCGGATTCTGTCCCGGTTGCCCCTCTTCCAGGCCAGCTCTCTGCTTTGGCCAGGGAGTGCAGTGGAGGATGGCCCAAGTGCTTGGGTCCTGCACCCGCATCGGAGACCAGGATAAGCACCTGGCTCCTGCCATCGGATCAGCGCAGTGCGCAGGCCACAGCGTGCCAGCCGCGGCAGCCATTGGAGGGTGAACCAACGGCAAAGGAAGACCTTTCTCTCTGTCTCTCTCTCTCACTGTCTACTCTGCCTGTCAAAAAAAAAAATACCTTTTTGCCTGGAGTCCATGTAAATTTAAAAAATAACTAAAATGGAGAAATGTGGATTGAGATATTTTAACAAGTGTAGTCAAAGGATGGCTGGCTTAGACTGATTTGGAACATAGAAGTCCCCTGGGAATCCAGAGGAACTGCTGATTCTGACTCAGTAAGCCTAGAATGAGATAGAAAATTCTGCATTTCTAAGAAACTCCAAATCAAATGAGTGCTGTTATCTCTCAGTTCTCTCAACAGAGATTTAGAAGAACACTTAACTCCATTGTGTGATACAATAGGAGGGATTCAAGGAGGTATGGTGTATAGGATTCCTCTAACTTTACTGTCACCATCTACTACAGGATCAGGAAGAATGTGGGCGGGACTATGTGCAGGGAGTGTGTTTGTGTTTGACTTCTCAAAAACAGTGTTTCACCAGCTGTAGATAGGATTGAGAACAAGTACCAGCTGAGCTCCTGTCTCATTAGAGCTAGCCAAAGCAAGTTACTTCACCGACCTGTCCAATTATTTTTATTTCTGGAATTCAGATCCGGATACTTGTACCAGACTTCTCTCACAAATGCCATCAGTACCAACAAGGGATCCTTGTTAAGAAGGAATAGCTACAAATAGAAGGCACTGTTACTGGGCTCTGCCATCTCTCTTCACTTAGCATCCAATTCCCTTCTTACCACTTGTACTTGATTTATCTTTATCCCATGTGCTTTCCATTTTCTTGGCGTTCTTCTCATCTGACCATGTGATGTATTATTCAAATACCCAACTCCTTTTATTGCTAATTATATATTAACCAGGTTCTGACTTCATTCTTCTCTGTACTGAGTCCTGGTCTAGGAATGACACTGACAAAAAGGATTCCTAGAGCTCAGATGAAATTTTGGCAAATGACAGTTCTCTTTTAGGCTGTTAGTCTTAATGGAATATTTGATAAGATGGTAATAACCCCTGAGATCCTTTTATAGCAAACCCAGGGGCGAAATATATATATTTTTTAACAGTTTCAATGACTTTTATTTATTCATTTAAGTTTGCAGTGAGGTCAGTTCTTGAAGGCATTTCACAATGGTGTTTTCTTCGAGTGTGATGAACTTGTATGATCCAAACTGTCTTCCTCCTTCCAATTATACCTACTGATACGTGTAGAAATTCTTCTCCACATTTTTGATTCCATTGCAGTTTAAATTTCATTTCATCCATTTAGAAGTGAAAAACTGCTCCAAGAACTCTAGGATATCCCTTTATTCATTTGTGGAACCAGCAATTTTTTCATTTCAATATGTAGTCTCGTCCATGTGTCATCCATTTATGTCCTCCATTTTAATCTCTATTCTCAGAGAGCTTTTGTGTTGATTCAGATGTTTAAAATGTGAGTGTTTCCCCTTGGAAAACATATTTAATGTCCTTGTCAATTTTGTACAGCATAATACAATTCTTCCTCTGTTTCAAACATAAGGTCCAATTATCAATACAAATGAGCAGGCAAGGTAAGCATTTTGAGGATAATAATAATGACAAGTATTACCATTTATTGAGTTCTTTACTCTTTCAGACACCATGCAAAGTGATTAACATAGGAGTTCTAATTTAATTATCACCACAATTGTGTAAAGAAGCAAGAACCAATACTCTCAGTTTGTAGATGTTGACACTAGGGTTGAGATGCTGAACATTGCTGGACAAGGTCAGACAGAAATAAGTAACAGAACCTCTAATAAGGAAATGAACTTGTCTCATACTTAATGATTATGCTAAATTATTGAAGCAGAAGTTTACTACTTCTGGATCTGGAAACTGCCACTGTCTAAAGAGAAATACACTTCTATCTCAGATGCAATGCCCTGTAATGCTCAAAGCCTCATTTAGAGACATTTATTAGAGCTGAACTAGTCCAAATTCCACTTAAGGAGCATGTGTGAAGTTAACAGAAAACCTGTTCCATTATACCATCAGCCTTAATTAATATGTTTATAATAATGGCTTGGAATTTATTTAACCAAAATAATAACTTCATTTAACATAATGACTTGATGCACAGGAGGCATTCCTGCCATTGTTTCCAGAACATTTACCATGTGGCTAATGGGAAATCACCTTTGTGATCCTGAAACACCTGTTAATGCCTTGTTTCACCTCTGAAGCTTGATCTCTTTATATGAAGTTAGGCAGCCATCATGAATTAAATAGGGACCAAGTGAATTATTAATTATTTTAATAGCATTGTTATGGTTGCAGTGCTATAATAAGAGATTCACAAAGCATCACCTTCATAACCTTCATATAGTTGTCTGAGAAGCCACAAGATCAGTGTTGGGTATGATTTAGACCAGGGTAACTTTTGATGTGTTTATGCAAAGTGATGTTTCCAATTTAGTCTCTTCATTTCTGGAATTGTAATATGAGTTGTGTGGAGGGAGGTGGTAGGGGAAAGCTTACCAGTTCCCTAACTCTATCCTTTAACTTTATTTTCTCTTCTTAGTCAAAATATAAGGAAAACTCAGATTTTTAACAAGGCAGTAAGAAGTTTGGAGCGGTAGTAGTAAATGTCCCTCCGGAGACTACATTGGAGGTGAATGTGTTGGAGATCCGATCCATGTTTGAGTCATGTAAAGTTAGAAAAAATTCTCTTCCCCTTGTCTGAGGGGAACCACTCAGGCAACTGATTGGGTACATACAAGAGTAGCGAGATTGCTGCTCATCCATTCAACCATGTTTGCCTTCCTCCCAGGGATTAGAACTATAGCTGGTAACATGCCTACCCATTTGGAATTTGTCGTTTCCCATTCTTGCTTTCAGTGAGTAAGTACTTACTAAAGAAATATGATAGGAAGTGATAAGTGGTTTCACTTGGCCTGGGACTTGAGATACTAGTCATTTGCTTCTCGATGTTTTCTCTACCTTCTTCTCACAGTGAAAACACGGGGATATCTATAACCTTGGGTCATCCATCTTCATTGTTTTTCCCAGACCATTAGAAAGGAACTGAATCAGAAGTGGAGCACTCAGGACATAAACCAGTACCTTTATGAGATGCTGACGTCACAGGCAGCAGCTTTACCTGCTGTATCACAATGCTGACCCTAACATGCTACAGATTTTAATTTCTAGTCCCGACTATGGTTGCCCTGGCAGGGCCAGACAAAATGATTGTATTGCATTTATATGGCTAGATGCCCCCCCCCCCCTCCCCGCAAGGCAACAAATGACCGAAACTGTTCCGTAAAATCAGTTTTCATTGATGTTCACTGCATAAAATCTTAAGGGAACAAATCTCCTTAACAAATTCGGTTTTGCAAGGCAGGCATGGTGGCACAGTAAGGTAAGCTGCTTAAAGGGATGCCTGCAAACCATATGGAATGCCAGGTCCAGTCCCAGGATTCCACGTCCTCCAGCTTCTCGCTAATGCACCTGGAAGTCAGGAGGTGATGGCTCAAGTACTCAAGTCCCTGCCATGTTAAGAAACTGCCACTGAAATTATTGACTCAAAAGCCTTGCTTTATATGCCAGAATCCTCAAACAAAATATAGATACCCCACAACTGATCCCTTTAATATTTGGTCCCAAAGCCTCACAAATGCTTATGGAGTTGTTGATATAAATAATAAGATCATTACCAAAAAAAAAAAAAAAAAAAAGGAGTGTACAGGACACAGTATTCCACTTTTTCCTTTTCTTCTGTTTTTCAGCTTTTACTTGCCAGGATGATTTGGGGGTAGATGCTTAACAGGCTGTGTATATTACAGAGCTTTAGGACAAGGACTTGGACTTGAACGTCCCTATTGCATTGTGCAGGTTTTACAGTGGGCTATATCACAGTGGCAGCTTAATCCTGGAAGAAGGAATGTGGGAAAAGGTTTGGAGTGAGTGTCCCAGGGCCAGAATGCTCAAGAAATTTGGTCATGAAGATGCCTGCTCAGACTTGAGAGCTAGGGTGTGGGTTTAGTTCTTGTATTATCCAAGTGAATTTCCAGTTGTGTTATATATATTCAGTTTTTGCAGCCTCGGCCAAGACCGAAACCTTTGCCTTTCAGATTCCCATGAAGCAGGTGTCTTTAAAAAAGTATTACAAAAAATGGTGTTTTATGGCTGTCATTGTGTTTTTACTCTAGTGAATTCAGTTAGCCAGTATTTCTTGAGGCTCTTTTAGTTATCAGGCACTGTGAAAGTCCTAGAGAAAAAGACATTGTTCCTGCCATGAAGGAGATCACAACCTAGGTTGGATGGAATCCAATCATAGGAATGCAGTAAATAGAAACAAGAAGACTCTTGGCTGAAGCTGGTAAAACTGTGAACATCCCCCAGTGCCACATTGTTATTACGAAGGTGCCCTGTATCCCTTGACAGAGTGAAGGATTTTCATTATCACTGTTCCCCACCCTGTGATTTAGGAGATAATAAACTCAGCCATGGCTCCAGACATGGAATAAGAAAGATGTAGATCACTCTAGTTTACAAAATATGATGCCATAAAATAACATCTCACACGTAGTAGAGTGGTAGTCTTGTACTTTCAGCCATTAAAGATTCTATTCTGCATAAGTAACAAATAGGAAAACACTGTATGATGAATCTGTACCCATATTGTTGCTTTTCCCGTATGCAATGTTGAAGGCAAGATTGACTACAATTATTTTCATGAGTTTATGAACAGTGTTTAACCAAAAATGGTCAATTGTCATGAGTTCTCAATTGTTTGAAGATTTTCTTTATGTTCTTTACCATGCCTATTATAATTTCTTTATCTAATTCATTTTTAAGATTTTTATTTTTTATTTGAAAATGACAGAGAGAGACAATCTTCCATCTAGTGTTCGTTTCCCAAATAGCCACATTGGCCAGGGCTGGAGCAGGCCAAAGCAAGGAGCCAGGATCTTCTTCCAGGTGTCTCATGTGGGTGTCAGGGGCACAAACACTTGGGTCATCCTCCACGGTGTTTCCCAAGACATTAGTAGGGATATAGATTGGAAGTAGAGCAGTGGTGACACAAACCAGCACCCTATCAAATTCACTTATCATGTGTAGTGTTATCTTAACATCAGCATTAGCATTAACATGGCATTAGCATTTTACTGTGTTGCTTGTAAATACTAGTTGTTCACTAAAAAATGAGTAGCAGGAAAAATTTTAAAACAAATATTTCTTCTTACTGAGTGTTGGCTTGACCTTGGAGCATTTGGCTGTGAGGGTCAATAGGGACAGTTGTCTCTAAAGAACTTTAACTGAATCAGTACTAAGACTTTGCTGGTGGGGCCAGTGCTATGGCGAGCAGATTAATGCCCTGGCCTGAAGCGCCAGCATCCCATATGGGCGCAGGTTTGAGACCTGGCTGCTACACTTCTGATCTAGCTCTCTGGTATGGCCTGGAAAAGCAGTGGAAGATGGCCCAAATCCTTGGGCCCCTGCACCCACGTGGGAGATCCAGAAGAAGCTCCTGGCTCCTGGCTTCGGACTGGCGCAGCTCCAGCCGTGGTGGCCATTTGGGGAGGGAACCATAGGATGGAAGACCTCTCACTTTCTCTCTCTCTGCCTCTTCTCTCTCTGTGTAACTCTTTCAAATAAATAAATAAATCTTTTTAAAAAATTTTTAAAAGGCTTTGCTGGTAACGTACACCTGTGTGTGCCCTCATGTATTATCTTTCCTGTGCATGAGTGCAATGCTCGGTTTCCTTCCTAGCTTGACCAGGCATGTCTGCCTCAATAGCCATATGACTATATCATGACTGTAATTATTATTTCTTTTTGACTCAATTAATTGTATTTGCAGCCTTTTCCTCATCCTTGCCATATGAAAAGTCCCTTAGATGGTGTTTAATAAGAGGGCATGTAACAAGAAACAAATTGTTTCTGGGCAGTGCTATTTACCTTTTTTATTTTCTGCTTTGTTAGCATGCAGAAGTTTCATTAGCAAGGAGCAAATGAATTGCATTGCAGCTAATCACACACACACCCACACACGTATACACCCCAGAAAACACAACTGCACCATATTCTCTTGAGAAAGAATAAAGGAATATGAATTGCATTTTGGGTAACAATACTTACTGTTGCATCAATATTTGAATAAATTATGCTCTAAGTAATTGGTAGTTCACACACTTAATAGTGTTATATATTTTTACCTATGAAGAGATGGATCTGAATTTGTAGTAGTTCACAAACCTGAGATTGAGTCCTGTAGCATTTTTATTGTGTCAGAAAGTTCATACGTTCACATGAGACGAATAGCTTGCATTTGGAATAGCAGAATGAGTACAAACGAAACTAGGGTTGTGAGGATTAATCTCTGTAGAAGTTCTAAGACAGAGACAGAAAACCTCCGAAATATGGATGCAACACGTAGGGCTGTGTGAGATGCCCATTTCATGTTGAAAGGCATATCTGCCACTCAAGGCTGAGCAGAATGCCCTAAGAACATTAAAGCAGAAATGTGAAACATGCCAAACATCTCAGCTAAGGGAAGGAACACTATAGTACTCTACTACTGAAGAAGAACATGCTACATTTCTAATACTAGGTAGTTCGGAGAAGCCTTTCTTTAGTAGCGCTCATTGTATTCAGCAGGTTTAAAGCCTTGAGTTACTCTTGCAGTATTCCTCCTAAATGTTTAAAGGATATATCACATGAAGTACAGAGAGAAGGAATTTAGAATCTATCAAATAATTGCGTGCTAAGAAATTCATTAGAATATACCAGAGCAAGAGATAATCAAATCAATACTATCAATTCTTAACCTTGATGATTCTTCATGGAATGTACAACAAATAAAATTTTGGTTAATTATAAGGATAAGGATATGAGAAGTTAAAACATTGTTCAGTAATGGGGTAGGCTTTCTTAAGAATTAGTAAGCTCCTCATAACCACAAGGATAAAGCAAAGATCACATGACTGTTAATATTATTCCATTGATTTATTAGCTCATACATTCCCTTTACAAAAAATATTTATTAACTACTTATGTGTCAAAAGATGCTGAGCTAAGAGACATCAAAAATATACTCAACTCAAAATTTTGTAAAACTTCTGAGTTTAAGGCAAAAATTGCAAATGCAGAAATTAATCAATAATGACTGAGGCAGTTCTCAATACATGTATCTTTAATGTCTGAAATAGCTACACTTTTGCACCTAAGAGGATTTTCAATCAATCCATGTATTGTGGTGAAATGCTACACAGTGCTCCCAGTCTTCTTACTGGTGGCTTCCTTTTCACCTTTATCTTATTGTTCAGTAGTTACTTTTCTAAACAAATTGAGTCAGGAACATTGCTTTGGTGCTCTTGTTTGCATGGGAAGTTGTCAGGCTTGATCTGACCTGCCTCTCCATCAGGATTATAAAGGTGACGGATAGTCAATTTCAGGGATTCATGATCCATTTTACCACAACGCTTCACCTTGCAGCTAAGTAATACAGCTGTGATAAAATCGGCCATAATCACTGCATCTTACTCAGCCCTGCCTGAGCCATAAATACTAGGTTCATAACGGAAAAACAAATGGAACAGGAGAGGAGATAGAAGAAGGATGAAGGCAAAGCTGAAGGTTTGTTCATAGTGACTAATAGGAGTGTGTGTTTATGGTTTTTATCCTATTTATTTTTCTGTAGAGAGAATGGGATTGTATATCACACAATCACGAAGTTTGCTTGTAGTTGATTCATCAAAATCAATTATCAACATTTGATTAAGTACTTACCTGCATTCAGAAATTTTCTTCAGCTGTACATGTAGTTAAGCAAGTCCTAAGCATGGAAACCTTATACTTAATATATACATGTGCATATATCCACAAACACATATTCAATTTTTTATTTGGGGCAGATATATAGGCAATGGTGCAAATATTAAACATGGAAAGAACTGAATAGAATAGCATGATAAATACTAAAATTTATCTTTTTATCTCCTCATTGCTGAGTCACACACTGCTCTCATAGAAATAAAGGAAGGTATGGGGTAAGTTTCAGATGTCCTGGCTGATACTATAGACACCTCAACACGTCTCTGAGAAGGCAAGAATTGAATAAAAATCTTTGAAATAAGTTAGAGAATAAGTCAGCCAGATGTGCAGGAGGCAAAGTTGAAAGTCAGAGTCACTAAGGTAGAGGGATGCATTGTGTGTGTGAAGATCCGGGAGAAGGCAGGTGTGGCCATGGCAGCTTGAGCAAGAGGGAAGATGGCCCAGACAGAACGTGCAGTCCAGATGGGAAGATCCTCGAGAGCCCTCCACAGGACTTCAGCTTTTTCTCTCAGCGTGATACAAACCACTGAAGCCTCTGAGCAGAAAGGTGACAAGATCTGACCTCGGTGTTCAAATGACCAGTCTGAAATGTGGAGAATATATCAAAGGAAAGCAAATATTCTAGACTGGAGGAGATGATCACGCAGACCAGAGTGACAGCAGTGGTGGTGGTGAGCAGTGATGGAATTCAAGAGGTCTTTTATGGGTAGAGCCAACTGGACTAGAATCAACATGCAGAATGAGAGGAATACAGAAGTCAAGTTGTTTGAACTCAGAAGCAAAGGACGACTCTGCCGTGGAGTTGAATGGGAGGCATTTGGATGATAGGAGACGATCAGTTATAGATGTGGAGTTGAGATGCCTATCAGGCATCACAGAGGAGATATCAAATAAGTAATTGAATAGTTATCCTGAATTCCAGGGGAAAGCTTCAAAATTAGAGCTCATCAGCATATTAAAACCGTGAGGAGACTTGAATGAGGTCACCCATGTGGACAGAAAGAGGAGTCTCATCATAGAGTCCTCCATTCTTAGAGTGAGCTTCCAACGTTTCCAGATTCTCTTCTGGAAGTTGTAATTGACCAGCTGTTTCCTAGCTCTGCATGTGACTAGCCTACACTGTGCTGATGTGTTCTTCCTAAGAATCTAGGAACCTAGCATTTATTTCTCATTTTAGGCATTAAGATTGATTTGGGTGCAGGGGAGACATTTGATGTAGTGGTTACAGAGCTACCTGGGGGGCCTGTATGTCATGTTGCAGTGCCTGGGCTTGAATACCAGTCCCTCTCCCGATTCCAGCTAATGCACATCCCTGGAGGCAACAGGTGATAGCTCACGGAGTTGGATATCTGCTACCCTTGTGTGAGATCAGTACTGAATTCCTGGTTCCAGGCTTCATCCTGGCCTACCTCAGTTCTTACAAGCTTATGGGGAGCAAAACAGCACACTGGCCTTCTCTTATATATATAAAGTAATTAATAATATATATAAATATATATATTTTACTCTTATATATTTATCTGCATCTGAAAGACAAAATATATATTATGTATTATATATTACATATAATTATATATTATTAAATACATTTATAATTATATGTAAATATGTATTTATAATTATTTCTGCATTTAATTCTCCCTACCTCATTAAAACAATTGAAAGAATTTCACCTTGAGGTTGCATGATATGGGTTAAGTGACGAAGGGAAGGGATTTGAACTAGGCATAAGTAGATTTAAATCTACTTACTGTCTGTGTGATTGTGAGGAATTTACTAAACTTCTCTGAGCCTCTAATTGCCTAGCTCCAAAATGGGAGTAATAGCACCTTACTAAATGATATTTAACCACAGAATGGTGTGAGGATTAAGTAAATGCTTGAGTATAAATGACCTGGTATAGTGTCTTGAACAAAACAGACCCACAGAAATGTCATGATTGCTGTTGGTACTATACTCATTCTCCTCCTTATTGTTTGAAGAACTTGCTGCCATCTGGACTTTCCTCATGCTGTGCCCTACCTGGTAGCTCTTTATCCTTCTGTCTAAAGCCGGGTTTGCCCCCTACCTCTGCCCTCTAGAAATCTGCCTCTCCTCACTACCCTAGGAGGTTCCAGATTTCAGCTCTTAGGCTGCTCATACCTGCTTTCCCATTATGCTCTGTATTACACCATATTTCATCTTTTAAGGAATTCTAAAGTGTGTTGTAAATCTGTGCAACACAACTATCAGGCAGATTGACTTGGTTATAGAGCGCATTATAGGAAAATCAAGGTCTTTACCATTATTCTCTTCAATATTGAATATTTATATGTTAGGTACTCAAAAGGCATAACAAACACTACCAATATTACTACTGCCCTCTAGAAGCACCTGTTTTAAAAACAGTAGTCTCCCAAGTCACACATTATTGAATTGAAGTGTCCTTCCCTTTCATTCTACCTACATACCCAATAAAGTGGCTTCTTAAGAAATCTGAGTTAGATTAATAATTTCCAGGAAATTTATTTTATTTTACTTGTTCATATGCAGTTCATATGAATGATTTTTAGTAGACTGAATGAAAGTAACGAAAGTATTGGTGAGGTTATAAAAGACTTTCTATGTTACCATTCTCCTCCTCTCGCATTCCCCAGGTTGCTTGATTGCATTTCATTCTCCTGTTCTTTGTTAAATTTGAGGGTTAACAACTCTCCAAGGCTTCTCTCCACTCCATTCACTCCCACTGTGACATTTTTTGCATACTTTCTCATAGCCTATTTGTTCTTAAATGTAGCATTGCCCTCTGCCATCTTCCACTCCATTTCCCTGAGGTTTATTTCATGTTCCAGTTTGTTTTATTTGGGTTTTGTTTGTGAGTCTCTATTCCTTTCCAGTGTAGCATGCACACTGGTCTGTACCATCTCCCATCCTCCTTCCCTGTAGCTCTTCTTGTATTCAGTGTCAGAGTCACGATGACATATGTGCTTTAAGATTATCTATAAAGCATAGTAAGTTATCCAAATGTTACTTGCTATTTTATTGTTTAAGCTTGGAGAGAAGTAAGATGAGAAACAGGAACTAAACGGTAAAGATTAATAGGTACATTTTTGGGAGACAAAAGTATAAGCATTACTTCAGGATTTAATAACTTGATTAGAGAAAATGTAGAAACGCCAAGTAAATTGATATAAAGAGGGAATGAAACTTCCAAGTTGATTGAAACAGATTTCAGGAAGGTTTCATATATGTATACGTATGAACTGAGAAGTAGCTGCTGGCTACCAACGTGACCTACCAAAGGTAATAATTATGAAGAAAAAAATGAGCCTTGATAAGCCCTTACTATTGATACAGAAGGAACCTGGGACTAATTATAATTCTCTTCTTTGAACTCAGTGTCCTTCTGTGGATAAAAAAAAAAAAAAAAGAAAATGGGCATAGTAGGAAAGGTTATAAGAAATCAAACAAAAGTGTCTCTGTGTACATTGTGTGGACAAAAACAAAATCTATGAAATTGGACCAGTGAGTTTGCGCACTCCTGACAGAGGAGTAGAGAAGGAGCTAAATAAAGAACAGAGGCTTTTTTTTACTTGAGTTTGGAAAAGCAAATAATGGGATTAATTTTGGTATTAGCATCAAAGATCAATCAGTGCCTATTTTTCACAAAGTGTGTTCCATGGAGTACTAGCTACACTAGGGCTTAGTAACTAAATTGTGAAGATGAGAATTGAGAACTTGAGTTACAACAGGAATTCTTATGTGCTTCAAGATTCTAGTATTTATTTTAAATCTATAAGAAATATGTGCTATGCTGTGTTTCCCAGCTTTATTTGATCATCGGGTCTATAACTTGCATATGAAATGTTTGTGCAAGACTCAAATCCTACTAATAGTCTTTGGTACAATTTTCCTCCTCTTTAGAGATGTCACTTAAAATAAGGGGAGTAAATGTGTACAACCACTGATCCCTCAAAGAGATAAAAATGGACAATATAAATAAGTTCAAGCAGGCTTTTCATAAATTTTTCCATAAATTCATCCATAAAGAAATCTAAACTGCTGAGGTATATTTTAACCTTTGTGGAAACTTCAAGAAGATCAATTGACCTTTCAAATAATATGGTAATTCAGGAAAATGAGGTAAGTTGGTTTACTCTGCCTCAGTGTGTAAATATTTATTTTCTAATGTATTTACTTAAATGAGGTATCTGAAGCTGGGACTCTCAGAATGAAAGTTTGCATAATTCTAAGATAAACACTGTGAAATTGTTTTCTCTGATGGTACATAATTGAAATACTATTTGTGGGATAAGAACAAAGTTATATGTTACTTAGGAGAGAATGCAAAATTTATAATAATTTTTAAAGTAAAATACCAAATCTTATGGGAAACAAAGTTTTGATGAGTTGTACACTCAGCTTCCTAGAGGAATAACACATTTCTTTTATGTTAGTATCATTTAGTGCTAGAATTTGAAATGCATTGTCCTGGTATATGAAAATAACACCTGGGAATATTAGACACGATTTTAGTATTATTTTGAATACAAGTATGGAGAATATCCATTCTTTTCATAAATTCCCAAGACATATCTGCCTTCTTGGTAAGCTCCATATATCACAGTTGATGAGGATGTACTGTTCATGGTCTCTGGTAGAAAGCTGCTTTTGCAGTGAACTTGAACTGAACTGCATTGATTTGAGAGATCACAGGATCTGTTCTAAATATTAGAAAAAGGAATGAGATGCTGTGCTTGATATTATCTTGTCTCCAATGTGAACTTAATTCAGATTTAATGCAATTACTCCGCGTTGATTAAATCTCAAACTGTTATTAAAAAACTGAATTATTGAGGTTTACCATTTATATAACAAGTTTGGCCTTCTACATTGCACCATAAACCTTAATCATTATGTTGGCAATAATCGCTTTGTGGTTATTTAACATAAATAATTACTTCAGTTACTAAAATGAGATGATGCAGCATTATACTGTCCCCACAACTTGTAGGACAGCACTGCTATTGCTACTGGAATTACTTAACTCTTAGCATGCAGTTATTTTTCTCTGTTTCCATCTGGTGAATACTAAATACAATAATGTTTAGGCCTTTGCCACTGAATCTTTCTCTGACACTTCTTAATTTCACTATACCTGCCCCTAAATAATGTCATCTACCTCCTCAGGCTCTTTTATTTATCATGGAATAGGGATTTACCAGCAAAAATGGAGCCTTTCAGAGAAATCAATTGGGATTTGGAACCTAGCTCTCTTCTTTCTCCATCTGGATTATAAATTATCTACTCTATGAAAAATATTCCATCAGCATATTTTTGCTGTTTTCTTTTTTTTTGCAATTTTTCATTTTTTTCCTTTGGTAACAAACATTTGTACGGGGATTTTAACAAAATTGTTCTTAGTCCTGTCTGTGCCAAGCAGGGTTAATAACTGAAATTCTGGCTCCTTGGCCTCATGAAGTTTACCATCCAGTGGGGAAGGTCATGGGGGACAATATTTTCCTGCTCTGAAATCATAGCATAAAGCTAGAAGGAGGCAGTGGAGGGCTGTGTTTATCTCATCCTGGGTCAAAAGTCATAATTCTAACTCTTGAGAATCTTTTAAGGTTAATGTCAAGTTTTATAAATGACCTTCAGCTGTTTTGAGTCTGAAGTCATCTTTCGCACATGAGTTTGAGGTTCTTTACTCGGCACTTCTTTGTCACTTATTAAATAGAGTCTCTCCTTTAGAGAGATACAGTGGGGCCCATGATGCTTAGGATTACCATCGTTGCATTGGATACATTTTGGTGCAGAATGAGTGTATAAATTCTGCCTCTGTCACTCATTTATTGATGTGGCTTTTAGAAAGGCTCTTCAGATACATAGAGCTGTGTTTTCTCATCAGTAAAACACGTATAGCTATGCCTACTTCCTGGAGTTGACAGAAGGACTTGCGATAATGCATGGAAGTCACTGGGCACTGGCTGGCACATTGTTCTTGCTCAGGTAAATGGCAGCTGTATTATCCCTTATTGATGATGAATTTACTATAGAGGCAACCTGTGGGGATAAAATGGTTCTTGTACACAAGCAATATGTCAGGACATGCATTTGTTGTCCATTTGTCTTAGAATATTTCATAAGAAATTATCAAACAATGGCACACGTGTTCCTACCTCACCATCATGTACCCACCGCAGGCACTTTCAATCAATCACAGTGAGCCCAGACATAGCCTCATAATCTTTCTCCAAACAGTATTCCAGGCAGCTAGTACTAATCAATTGCTATTGACATGAAAGATGAATCCTATTTGCCATCTAATAGGTAAACAGCAAAGAGACAGATAAGAAATAGAGAGCTTAAGAAATTAGGAACACGGATGGGGAAGGTATTTGGGTCCGAGGCACAGGAAATTGTGAGGCAGAAGCCCCCTTGGGGAATGGTAAAGCACTAACTGGAACATTCTGGAGCCCACATTACGGAATACAAGCGTGCAGTGCTTTGACGCATTTACCAGTATGTAAGTTATTTTCCATTCTGGCTATTTTACAAGAGTCAGGCACAGCCTGCTCACTTCAAAGGGTGACAATGTACATAGCAATTTGCTTGTCACTGATTTACTCTGGCAACTTATCTCATAGCCAAATAAAATAAGTAATAAAATATTTTTAAAGAAAGTGATGAATTTCTTCAAAGGCAATGTTCAGCTGGACCTGACATTGATTTAAAGTACAGGTCTGGGCTGATTCATGATCTCTAATTCCCAGACTCTAGCCTACTTAGACCCTGGGTTGTGCCCCTCGCATGACTCTCTCTCAGAGTTGGACAGAGTCAACATGAGATAATCCTCGCACTTCGGGCCCAGGCAGATTTACAGAACATCTCTAGGTTTGATAAAGTCATACTCTTTTCTCTAAAGAGACATGTTCTTGTCTTAACTCACACACAGTGAATCGTAAGCCCAAACACATAACCGTTTAAAAGATGCTGCAAGAGATCAAAGGAGAAATGTTTCACAAAAGGATGGTAAGCTCCTGCCACTGTGGTGGTCTCTAAGCCTCTGAGACACAGTTAAATACCCATTTGCTTGCAGTTGGTTGGGTAACAGGAGTTTAGGTCCATGAGCATGCCAAATGAAATATCAAACAGAAAACCTTACTGGCAGTTCCCAAGGCGCAGCTAGATTTCACTATGGTATTTGGCAGACTGGACTGTACACTATCACTTTCAGTCTTGTACTGAGATCAGCTGGTCAAGTAACATCACTCTAAATGTACCTAAGGACTCTTGACTTTGGGGAACAAAATACAGTGAGAGGGCTTGGTCACATTTGTCCCACCAGGTGCAAGGTCACTTTTACATGAATGGCTGTAAAGGATCAGATTTAGTGATCACTGTAAAATCAGGATCGTGACAGTTCTATGTATGGTTGGGTTTGGTCGCTTTGTTTTGGATGAAATGGTAGGCATAATGTGCACCCACTCTAATACATACGGGTTGTTTATAGGGAGGGTGTGGTAGGTAAAACTAATGAACATGAAAATATCATGACTTCTAAAGATGTATAAAATTTTAAAGCTAAAGCTTTTATTCCTTCTTGATTTTATGGATTTCCAACTTAGGACAACTTGAGGGTATAGTAAGAGCCAAAAATATGCTTGTGTTTTTTAAATGTATACTGTTAAAAATAAGTACTATGTACTTTATGACTTGGAAGACATCAAGAACTCTGAGTTCCAATCTGAACACTAGAGCAGAATCAGGATAGTAACAAATAGGATTGGCTCAAAAAAATATGGGGCCGGTGCCATGGTTCACTTGGTTAATCCTCTGCCTGCAGCGCCAGCATCCCATAGGGTGCCGGATTCTAGTCCCAGTTGCTCCTCTTCCAGTCCAGCTCTCTGCTGTGGCCCGGGAAGGCAGTGGAGGATGGCCCAGGTGCTTGGGCCAGACCAGGAGGAAGCACCTGGCTCCTGGCTGCAGATCGGTGCAGTGCTGGCCATAGTGGTCACTTGTGGGGGGGGGGGGTGAACCAACAAAAGGAAGACCTTTCTCTCTGTCTCTCTCTCTCACTGTCTAACTCTGTCAAAAAAAAAAAAAAAGTATGATCAGAATTGTGCAGTATCTCCTGTAGAATGAATATTGAAGAGAATGGAAATATTGACCTTATACTAGACTCGTGGAGGAGCCAGCATTGTGGTATAGCAGGTAAAGTCACTGCCTGTGACATCGGCATCTCATAATGGGTGATGGTTCTAGTTCCGGCTGCTGCAACTTTAGATCTAGCTCCCTGCTAATGGCCTGGGAAAGCAACAGTACAAGGCCCAAGTTCTTGGGCTCCTGCTACCCATTTGGGAGATTTGAATGAAGCTCCCGGTTCCTGGCTCAGCCCCAGCCATCATAGCTATTCAAGGAGTGAACCAGCAGATGGAAGATCATTGTCTCTCTGACTTTCCCTAACTTTCTGAACTCTTTCAAGTAGGTAGGTAGGTAGGTAGATAGATATTTTTAGGAAAGATTTGGTGAGGGTAGAACTTTAAAAATTGTTAAAGTTACTGCTAAAGGGGAGAGAGATTAACTTTACTCCACATAGCAGAACTTTGTCCATGGATGATGGTCATTCAAAAACAAATTTTGGCATTAAGTTATCTGTTGTGGCAGTTAAGATGTCACATAGAGGGCCAGTGTTGTGTCATAGCAGGTAAAGCTGCAGCCTGTGACACTGACATTCCATACAGTTGCTAGTTCATGTCCTAGCTACTCTGCTTCCAATCCACCTCCTTGCTGATGGCCTGGGAAAAGCAGTAGAAGATGACCCAAGTATTAGGCTCCCACTCACATGGGAAATCCTGTGAAGTTCCTGGCTCCTGTCCTTGGCCTGGCTCAGCCCAGGCCCTTTCTCTTTAAGCCATCTGTGGTGTGAACAAATGGATGGAAGATTGATCTCTCTCTTCCTCCCTCCCTCCCTCCCTCCTTCTCTCCTTCCCTCCCTTCCTCTGTTTGTGTGTGGGGGGGTAGGGATGGTGAATGTGTGTCTGAAACTCTGACTTTCAAATAAATAGATAATTAATTAAAAAACCATGTCACTTAGGATGCCAGCATCTAGTATACGAGTGCCTGGGTTTGAGTTGGGCTCCACTTGAATGCCAGCTTCCTGTAAGGTATACCTTGGGGGCAGTGATGATAGCTCAAGTAGTTATGCCCCTGCCATCCATGTGAGAGGACTCTGGGGAGATCTTGCTTCTCACTGACCCAGTCTGGCTCTTGAGGGCATTTGGGAAGTGAACCAGCAGATTGAAGATAGCTACCATTGTCTCTTTCTCTCTTTTAAATATATACTAATTTTTTTTTTTAAGATTGATTTATTTATTTGAAAGTCAGAGTTACAGACAGAAAGAGAGGTGAGGGGAGGGTCTCCCATCCTCTGGTTCACTCCCTGGTTGGCCACAATGGCCAGAGCTGCGCCCATCCAAAGCCAGGAGCCAGGAGCTTCTTCTGGGTCTCCTATGTGGGTGCAGGGACACAAGGACTTGGGCCATCTTCTACTGCTTTTCCAGGCCATAGCAGAGAGCTGGATTGGAAGTGGAGCAGCCAGGTCTCGAACCATTGCACACATGGGGTGCTGGCACTGCAGGAGGCTGCTTAACCTGCTACACCACAGCACCGGATATATACTAATTTAAAAAATTATCCAAGAGTTGTGGATAATATTTTCATAAGTCTACCTAAAAATAAAATGATACTTGGTATCTTGCAAGTTAATGAAAATGCTTCAGATTGAAGTGATCATTGTCAAGACTACTTGACCAACTTGTCAAAGATATTCCAAAATGTCAGTTTTACCTGATGGTTCCTGTCTTAGAATCCATAAATACAGGGGCAGGCGCTGGGGTACAGCACTTTAAGCCACCACCTGCAGTGCCAGCAGCCCATATGGGTGCTGGTTTGTGATTGTAATTGGTGTTAGTCTCTTTCTGCCATACAGAGTATATGACTCTGACTTGCAGTGTCATTCATTTATGCATTGCTGTGAATAAAGGGACTATGTTATGATTTGGTTACGAAGACAAAAAGTATAGAATGCTTGGGTTGGGGGTGACGTTGTGGTCTAATTGCCTGAGATTCTGGCATTCCGTATGGGCACTGGTTCATGTTCCAGCTGCTCCACTTCTGATCCACCTCCCTGCTAATGGCCTGCGAAAACAGATTAAGGTTCAAGTGCTTGGGCCCCTGTACCCACATGGGAAACCCAGAAGAAGCTCCTGGCTTTGGCTTGGCCCAGCCCTGCTGTTGCAACCATTTGGGGAATGAATCAGCAGATGAAAGATCTCTCCCTGTCCTCTCTGTCTCTAACTCTTTCAAATAATTAAATAAATCTTAAGGATACATAATACAATAACAATTCAGTAAAGGTAAATATATTACCTTTTTTTTCAACAAAAAAAGGACGATGTGAATAAGGCTTAAATTTAACATTTCATATATTGAAGTACATGGGGAACTTGCTACTGGTAAGTTGAAAATAGAGAATTCAGGTTGGACTAAAGACGTAGGTAAAAGAAAGTAAAGCTTCTTAGAGCTGAAAGAGTTCTGCCAACCAGCATACAATTGTGATGGGGTGGAAATGGACCAATAGGAAAAGGGAACCTAAAGTTGTTCTTTCAAAGAATGTGTGTGTGTGTGCACACACATACCCGCAAACCTGCATGTGGGATGCTAAGCAGGCAAGAGAGTGAGAAAGTGAGGAAGAGTGAAAGCAATTTCTAAGAGAGAGGCAAAGGGTATAACCAAAGAAGATAACTCAAAATTCAGAAAGAGGGAGAATTAACATTGGGAATGGAAGCCAAAGAAAGATAAGAAAGTGAATCTAAAATAAATGAGTAGGCTACACATGGGGAGAGAAATGATAAGGAAGCCAGATGTGGTCTGCTCAAGTGGCCAAAGGAAAAACTCAGTCTGTGAATTGAATCAGGAATGCTGCCTCTTCCAGCCAGTGGGCATATTTGAGAACTGTTTATGCTGGACTCAACTTCACATGTTTACTCAGCAGATGCATCCTAGATCTATGGATCACTTCTGATCTAGGCATAGCTGGGATGTGATATGCATGATTTTTCCCCTTTCTCTCCTCTTCTATAAGTCATTCACAGCTCAGGCTCCACCAGCAACCCCTCATCTAGCATCTGTCCTTTCTGGCGCCACACCTCCATCAAGAGTTTCATTACCCTGATCACCACCGCCGCCACCCACGTTCCCTTCAGTTAATGTGCTCCTGTGTGGCTGTTCTCACCCTGTCTTCCACAAGTGACTATTACCAGAAAAATGGCTCATTCTCAGGAAACAGACACTTTGTCTTCAGTATGCTACAGTGATAAATTAGCCATGTTCTGTCCTCATGAGATCAGGTTAGTTGAGTCTTCAGATTTTTTTTCTTTCTAAACCAAGCAATGTGAAATTACGGATTTTCCATGCAGACACACCCCATCTTTTGTTATCCAAGCCAGGATAGTTTCTCTAATGATGGACATCAACTCCAGTCGAAATGAAGTCCAAGCCACAGTAGCTGCTGTAAACATGAACATCAAGTCCAATTAAAATGAAGGTTTGTAGGGCTTGGGAGATTTAGGTGTGAGTTTTTGTCACAGTAGAACCTAACAAATTGCCATCTCTCTTCCTATATCAACTTCCTGTAGCTTGAGTGATACAGTCTATCCAAGCATTAGATTTTGCATCTGAATGAATTTTTGCAACAACAGAGAATTATGAAAATGCCATTAAAGTTTTAACACTTTGGATTTTTAGATCTCCTCTGTGTCGTGTGCATCCTCAAGCATGACTTAATTTTAAAATGGAGAAAAAGAAAAATTATGGCTAGCATTATGATGTTGAATAAGGTTTATAATAGCAATAATCCCCCATGAAAACAGTTGTTATCATAGTTAATGCCCATTTTGTCAGTGTGTTAACCTTCCCCGGCTCTGCCTCGGGCCATTAAATGGCCAACCATTTGTTAAGCACCCCAGAGCAAGCAATTTCAGGGGGAATATTGCTGAGCTCATTTGCTAAGAAAAGAACCTCAGATGACAGTGATAAACTTTCCACAGGTTCATGTACACACATGTATCTCTACATAGACTTTTTCCACATCCTTCCTGTAGGAAGATCCTGCCCTATAAATTATCTCTGGGACTGTCAGAGTGGTTCTGCAGCCCTGCAGTATCCATTCTCACTCATACAGGTCCTCTCAATACTTGTATCCCTGCCATTCTCGCCCAAGTCTCAGCTGACATTGGGGTTTTAGGTATTTATTAATTTCAACTGCAACCCTGAAGAATAGATCATGTCTGAAACATACTTAAAGCATATAATGGAAGAACAGCATGAAAATGTTACTTGCAAGCAAGTACAAGAAAATGAAGGGATGAAATATCTCCATCATCTAGAGATAGCTTTCTCTTGAATGGTCACAACTTTGCAATAAATTCTGTTGTTCATTTACTTAGAGCTAAATGCAATCAATGTTTTATATATATCATCTCTTTTAATCCTAACTGCCTTTAAACAATGTTGGTATGATTGTGTTTCTAATAGATGAAAAAAGGAACCGAATTTGAAATCAGTCTGTTTGATTCCAAGCTCTTCAATCCCATGGTGATAAATACATTGATTTCCATATCAGGACTAAATGGGCAAGGTTTTCAAAATGTGACTGGCTGCTCTCTCACTTTCATTATATTTCAGTTCTGTACCAGACCAGCCAGTTATGATCAAGATTGCAATGGTTACTGAAGTTTGTTAAGCTCACCTGTTTGTTTTTGTTCAGATAGGCTACATTGGATGTCTTGTCCAACTGTCAGCTGGTTTTCAGATTCACAACATTATAGAGTTCCATAATGTAAAACACTGATCAAGGACACTGTCATGTGTTTTTTTTTTTTAACTTATTCTTTCACATTAGAAATAACTTTATGTTCTGCCAACATAAAGCTTCAATTTTTCCAGAATTATCAATCTCTAGTCCTGGACAGGGTTTACTTGATGCATTAAAGGTAGCTGCAAGTATCTGTGGGTATGTCGTACCAGTACCGTTTTAGGGAAAAGGATGCAGGTATGTTATGTAGGTTTTGACATAATTAGTCATTTCATTAATGAAATAATTAGACCTCCTTAATCAAAGGTGAATTTCTTCCTTAAAGCTTAGTTTGAAGAATCAAATGGGCGTAACAGTAGGAGGCACAAAAATTGGTTCAGAGGAGACAGGAAAAATTTTAATGAGGGAGAGATCTTTTCTCATTAAGCTTCTAATTTGGTAAGGCTATGTTCTATATTTAATTTTTACTTCCCATCATCATTTTCACCATAGTTAACACTGTCAACTGCTAATATCAGATGAGAACCATACATAATACATGCAAGACAATGCCAAGGGATGAGAGGAACTGTGGATTGTTTGTCATGATTATGGTTAGTTCTTGATTTCTTGTATTGACAGAAGACTCAGAGCCAAGCCAACTCTCTAAATTCAGAGAAAATCCTACACTCTTCATTAGCCATTGCCTTCAATTGTCATAGCAACTCAGTATTTTCAGGCTATGAAAGCCCAATTAGAATTTAAAAACTATGAAAGTATCATGCTTAATCCTCTTTTACCTTACCACCAAACACCTAAAATTTACAAACTACTCTAAAGTTATAAACAGATATCCAATTCACTCTTTCCCAAACACTCAAAATCCAAGAATATTCCAGTGGAAGAAGTGAGAAGCTGGCTCATTGGCGTATGAGTATCAGCTCTCTGTAAAAGTAGTTCTTTTTATCATCACTTAATAGTTGCAAGTTTTTCTTACTTGGTGTTCTTGTTGGCAGAAAGTCATAGACATCTCAGTATTGCTCAGATTAAATAGGCTATCCCACCTCTGTGTCTGTTAGGGTTCCTTGGAATCAAGGCGTTTGAAAGCAACAGACCCATATGTTTGCTCTGTATGAGGATAAAACTGGGGCTTTAGTTTTCTGCAAATTTGTAACATAAACATACAGGATAGCCTTAGATAAGCATGATGCTGTAAGATACTGTTCATTCATGCTAACCTCCAATAAATGTTAAGATCAATTGTAAGGTGTCTACAAATAATGGTGTCTAATGTTAATGTATAAAAGTTTGCAAGTTTTCTTTCATAAATTAGAAGAGAATCAAAGTAATCCCTATAATAAAGCCATTCTCATTCCTGTATGCTCTGATCCATTTTCTTGGGGAGGAAAATAGTAGAAAGGCAACTAATCAAAAAGTACAGAGTAGTAGGCATTTGTTCTACTGATTAGGCTGTCCCCTAGAATGCCATTATCCCACATCAGAGAACCCAGGTGGAAATCCCAACTGTGTTCCCAACTGAAGCTCTCTGTTAATGTACACCCTGGGAGGAAGTGGTAATAGATCAAGAATTTGGGTTCCTGCTACCCACATGAGAAACCAGATTGAGTTCCTGGCTCCCAGCTTTGGTCCACCAGCCACTGCAAGCATTTAAGGGGAGTGAAAAAGTATATGGGAGCTCTCTATCAGTCTTTCTCTTGAATAACTAAATAGGTAATTTTTAAATGCATAGAATTTGTGTCCTGCATGTTGGTGTCATGCCATTCTACTACCAGACTGAACTGCTTTAAGGAGAACCTATGGAGACCAAAAATCTGACACAGCATGAGTAACAAATGAGACTCTCAGCACCACTGGGCAGCCATACTTGGAACCGAGACTTAAATCAGGAGGAGGGAGAAGAGTAAGGTTCTGGGGCTGGCGCCATGGAGCAGGGGGTTAATCCTTCGTCTGTGGTGCCATCATCCCATATGGGTGCCAGTTCTGGTCCCGGCTGCTCCTCTTCTGACCCAGCTCTCTGCTATGGACTGGGAAAGCAGTATAAGATGGCCCAAGTCCTAGGGCCCATGAACCCACATGGGAGACCAGGAGGAAGCACTTGGCTCCTGGCTTCAGATCGGCCAGCTCAAGTCGTTGCGGCCATTTGGGGAGTGAACCAACAGAAGGAAGACCTTTCTCTCTGTCTCTTCCACTATCTGTAACTCTAACTCTCAAATAAAATAAATAAAATCTTGGGGCCGGTGCTGTGGCACAGTGGGTTAATGCCCTGGCTTGCAGTGCCTGCATCCCATATGGGTGCCAGTTCTAGTCCTGGCTGCTCCTCTTCCAATCCAGCTCTCTACTATGACCTGGTAAAGCAGTGGAAGATGGCCCAAGTCCTTGGGCTCATGTACCTGCATGGGAGACCCGGAAGAAGCTCCTGGCTTCTGGCTTCAGATCAGTGCAACTCCGGCTGTTGCAGCCAATTGGGAAGAGAACCATCAGATGATAGAGTTTCTCTCTCTCTCTCTCTCTCTCTCTCTCTCTCTCTCTCTCTGCATCTCCTCTCTCTGTGTAACTCTTTCAAATAAATAAATAAATCTTTAAAAATAAATAAATAAAATCTTTAAAAAAAAAAGAGTAAGTTTCCTCTTTGTCCCCCTCTTGCTTTTCTTTAATAAGCTGCCCTGGGCTGGTAATTTTAAATTAAATTTCCTAGATGTGGATGTGCAAATACGAAGTGACAAAGTCTAATTTATAACTGATTTATAAGCTCTAAGCCTGTGCTCTCCAAAGAGCTGTTCCCCCACAGTAATCCTCTGAGAGAAAGAAGGTGGGCTCCCCCAGGGAGAGGAGCAACTCTCGGAATCTCAGGGCCCACAGCAAAGACAGAGCCTACTTCAGGGTGCAGTCGCCTGTCAATGTGTTTGTGTGACCTGAGTTTACATTTCTACAGGGAAGGAGGCCAACAGAGGCTGTGACACTTCTGTGTGCTGGGAGTCAGTGTAGTGGGGATGTCTTGAAAACCTTTTCTTCAAAGATTTATTTATTTGAAAGACAGGACTGCAGAGAAAGAGGGAGAGAGACAGATGGAGAAGGAGAGGGAGAGGGAGAGGGAGAGAGAGAGAAGAGAACGAGCTTTCACTTCTCAAATGGCTGCAGGGCTGGGCCATGTCTGAGCCAGGGTGAAGCCAAGAACCAAGAACTTGACCTTGGTATCCCACATGGGTGGAAGGGTTTGGAGCACTTGAGACATTTTCTGCTGCTTTCTCAGGCACATTAGCAGGAATGTTGGGTCAGAAGCAGAGCCGCAGGGACTGAAACCAGCACTCTAAATGGGATGCCAGTGTTGCAAATGACAACTTAACTCTGTGCACCGCAATACCAGCCCCTCAAAAACCATTTTGGATTCCTGCATATGGAGATAAGTCTTTTATTCTCTCTCCCCTGTTGTAACTCTCCCAGCTTCCTGCTTTCTTCCACACAGCCTCCCACCTCCTGCTGCTCAAGTCCTAACTCTAGGTAGGGCTGCCCGTTGTGTCAAAAGTTCCATCTGGTCCTTGTCTGTGTAAGAACCCTTGATGGAAGAACCCATAAAGGGCTTGGGTCTTTAAAAACATAATTTAATAAAATCCAAGAACAATAGCTACTGAGCATTCTTTTTAACTTGTCCATCTTATAAAATCCCCATTTAACATTGGTGTGGAAAGCTCAAAATAAACTCTACCAGTGAGGGGCCAGCACTGTGGCACACTAGGTTAAACCACTGCCTGTGGTGCTGGCATCCCATGTGGACGCCAGTCCAAGTCCAGGCTGCTCCACTTCCAATCCAGCTCTCTGCCAATGCATATGTAACAAGCAACAGCAAATGGCCCAAGTTCTTGAGCCTCTACACCCACCTTGGAGGCTGAGATGAAGCTCCTGGCTCCTGGCTTTAGCCTGGCCCAGCCACGGTCATTGCGGCCATCTGGGGAGTGAACCAGTAGATTGAGGATTTCTCTCTGTCACTCCCCCTCTCTGTAATTTTGTCTTTCAAGTAAATAAATACATCACAAAACATAAACCCTACACATGGGCAACAGACTTACTTTTGCCCCCAGTAATAAAAGGGCTGCGTGGATGTGGTGGCAAGCTGCTTGCCAGTTCGTTTATTGCTCAGCACATCAACCTAAACCTATTCCCTAAATTTTCTTTCCTCCCAGAAAAAAAACAATACACACACACACACACACACAGCACTCCACCCTCCACACCCCACCCTCCCCACCTCTTCTGAAAGACAAAAGGCACAGATAAATTGTAATTGGGCAATAGATCAAAGCAAATTATTTTTTATTCATTCACTCTATAATGTTTAACAGCTACTATGAATTAATAAATTATTTGCTGAACAGCAACAATGAACCAGAGCGATTGCTGGAACTATAGTTAGGAGGTAACTGGTTTGTTGTGTCAATGAGAACAGAAACACAGCCCAGCTCCTGACGCGGTGCTCCAGGCCCTGAGTGACAGCACTGTCAGAATAGGGAGCAAGCAGCTTTCATAGTTGGCAGTGGGAAATGCCTCCTGAACAGGTGCAATACATCTTGCCACAGCTGGTAAAAGAAGGCATGAAACATGATCAGGGCTCTGTGAATATTGAAGTGGATGAATGAATCAAGAAATGAATAAAGAATGAAGGCTAGTGTTACAGGAAAATAGAGAAAAGTAATGAAGTGTGACGCTCTACTGCTGAAATCTGTGTCGCAGCCTCAGTCCTCTGTTCCATAAAATGGGGATCATATTGCCAGCTTTCCTGAATTTAAACAGGAATAACTTGCTGCATAGCATACAGACAATGCTGGATACTTTGTGTTCACTGAATACTTATTAGCGGAATCTGAATCTGGGATTAACTCAGAGAAGTGTTTCAGGTGTGGCTGTAGCCTAAGAAGCATAGCCAGGTGCCACGGAGATGAATCCTGGAAGAGGTGACAATTAACCCTTGGTGCCCCAGTAATTCTTGGTATAGTATTTGGGTAAATTGGATACTTCCTACAGTCTCTCTCCCTCTCTCTTTTTTTTTTATTCTTTTCCACGATTATTCTTTGTGCTCATCACTCCCATTCCTTTTTGTTAGTTCTTTCAGTTTGTCAGTAGCCTTTGCATAGGGATTTCATGATAAGGGCTGTTTGGGACATCGTTGAAAAGATAGGTTAAGGCCAGGCTGCATAAGTTTTTGGAAGCAACAGATTATATGTTCTTACTGATGGGGAACTTTTGGAATGTTTGGAATACAGAAATAATGATATGAAGGTATTACAGGAATTGAAACAACAAGGAATTATCAATTTGTTTTAAGGGCAGTAAGAATTCAGTCAAGGGACAGTAGATTCTTTTGCAGTTATTAGAATAATACAAGTTTTTTTTTAAAAAAATTTTTTTTTTGACAGGCAGAGTGGACAGTGAGAGAGAGACAGAGAGAAAGGTCTTCCTTTTTCCGTGGGTTCACCCCTCAATGGTCACTGTGGCCGGCACACTGCGCTGATCTGTAGCCAGGAGCCAGGTGTTTCTCATGGTCTCCCTTGCGGGTACAGGACCCAAGCACTTGGCCATCCTCTACTGCACTCCCGGGCCATAGCAGAGAGCTGGAATGGAAGAGGAGTAACCAGGACAGAATCTGGTGCCCCTACCAGGACTAGAACTCGGGGTGCTGGCGCCGCAGGCGGAGGATTAGCCTATTGAGCTGCAGCGCCAGCCAGAATAATGCAAGTATAATGTGGTTTGTATCTGGACTGTACCAATGGAAATAAAACATAAGAGAGATACAAAAACTATCTCAAAGGGAGAATCACCAGAACTGTATCATCAATTAGGTTTTAGAATAAAATAAAGAACTTAAGTTAACACTAAAAAATGTTCATTTTATTGTCTTTAGTTGCTTTGAAAAATATTATATTTTAAAACCGGTGACAAGTTTGCTTACTAATCACCTTACTAGCCATATATATGGAAAGAGAGAGAAATATATATGTAGCTGCTTGTATAATATATGTGTATATCTATCATTAGCAAAGTTGTCTGTACACACAAGATTACACACAGACATACATATTCACATATGTACACATATGTATGCCTGTTATACAGACCTTTGTATGATTGATATATATTTGCACTTTGATGGATTTAAGGTTTTTTTTTTACTGGTACTCCAAACCAAAATAGGGAAAGTGGGATTTGAACCTGGGTCTCTGATTTGAAAGACTCCCTCGGCACACAGTCCAAGCCCCCCACCCCAATATTCCATCTCATTAGTTGGGAAAGTAGTAAGGCTCTGGGTAAATCAATAAGTAGCCAATACAATTACATATGCATCTAATGTGATTTGAAGAGTTTGGTTTGGGGTAACAAGACCCTGGGTTGTCGCCTGCTCTGTTCTACTTATTAAGAGTCAGATATATACTACAGGATCTCATCTCTCTACCAGATAGAATAGTTATTATCTACTCAGAAAAGTCAATACACTTGTTAAAAGATTATTCCTTTTTCATGATGTAGTTGATCTTCCTAGATCACAGATTTAGAAAGAAGGAATTTCAAATTTTCTCTTTTCCATATGGAAAAGCCTCCAGCATCAAAGTCATCAGCTCCACTAGTATATTTAATATTAGAAATTGGGGTGCATCGCATTAAAGCCCTGGCCTGAAGCGCCAGTATCCTATATGGGTGCCGATTCGAGACCTGGCTCCTGCACTTACGATCCAGCTCTCTGCTATGGCCTGGGAAAGCAGTAGAAGATGGCCCAAGTCTTTGGGCCCCTGCACCCATGTGGGAGACCCAGAAGACGCTCCTGGCTCCTGGCTTCAGATCAGCACAGCTCCAGCTGTTGCAACCAATTATGGAGTGAACCACTGGATGGAAGACCTTTCTCTCTCAATCAATCAATCTCTCTCTGCTTTTCCTCTCTCTGTGTAACTCTGACTTTCAAATAATAAATAAATAAATCTTTAAAAAAAAAAGAAATGAATCAGGCATCTTAGCTGTTGTTTGTCTGAATTCTATAACTTATGAGAGTTTGCAAACTCTAGCCTCCCTGCTAAAAATCTATTTAAACATCACCAATGGCGGGTGAAACTGACAGGTTAAAGGAAAAAACCCTATTCATATATTTCCTTTTTAGAGTCAGACGCATTATAAAGCATTACAGTCAAGGCTGCTTCAAGATTTTAAAGAGCTTTTCCAAAGGAGGTCTTTATGAAGATACATTAGCATGTGCAAATTAAGATTCTTCATATACTATGCAACAGTTAACACAGAAGGGAAAATATAAAGACGAACAATCAGAGACAGCCCAAAGCTAATTAATTGCCTATCTTTGGGCTCAGTAGATGGCAGTGCATTTATCTAGGCTCTTTCACTTCTCTCTATGAGAAGGAAGCTTGCTTTTCATTTTCATATTACCAAATCTTGAATAAGGCAGCTCTCACCTAAAACAGTTTATTCACACATGGATTTCCTCCAGTATGGACAGTCAGTGTCATTCTAATTAAAATGTATTTGTGAAACATTTTTTCACATCCTGTAGGTTATTCTTTCATACATCAATAAATGATGTACTAATCCAATACTTCAAATAAAATAAAGATAGGGACAGCTTACTTCTAATACACCTTAACCATAATATTTTACGTATAGGAAAACTGAGGATCTGTGCAAGAATCAGAAGGACTTGTCCTTTACCATACAATACAGATGACATTGGGACATGATCTTCTGACCCTATGCCTCGTGCAATATGTTCTTCCTTAATAGGTCTGATTATTCACATGGCTGAATTAAAATCTCGATGAGAAACTTTTGAGTTTATGTGAATCTGTCATCAATATTGTCTCCCCACCCCTCCCACCCCCAAAAATAGCCAAAGGAAAATAAATTTAAATGGATTCAGTAGAAACACTTTATTCACTAATATGCTAATTGAGAGGCAATTGAGAGTGCAGATTGACACACCAAGATAATAGACATGTAGTTGTAGACACATCTTACCAGGCAGAATTTGATCTATTGTGACTGTTCAGCTTTTTTCTCTCTAGGAGGTCATCCCCTCACCATTTTATAACCCTGTTCATTAACATAGCCTAAGAAATAAATGTATTGCTCATGTCTTGCAGATTGCTTTAGATTTAGTCTGTAAGACTTGTTAGCAATACCACTAATGTTCTAATGTTCATTTTCCATATTTTCTGGTTAAATATAAGTACATTGATAAAATTTAATATATAAAAATGAGGAAAGGAGTTTGCATTAAGAACAACTATTACCTTAACATTATAATAAAAAAACAAAAGAATATATAGATCATCAAGATGGACCTGACTTAATAGACCACTTGATAGCTCCCTATTCTGTGAGTGAAGAGTTAGAGGGAAGTAGTGCTGTGTCTTGGCTAAGGTTACAGACACAAAACAAATAAAGCAGAGACTGCTCACTGGACCAAAGATTTCTTTTAGAATCTTCATTCATCCATCAAGATTCAGTTCAGTCACTTTGATACTAGAAATCCTGTGTGGGCTGCCACAGCCTCAGGGGGGGACTTGCTTCTAGAGGGGTTGGAATCAGTCACGAGCCAGCAAAGTGAAAGCAAGCGGGTTTTATTAAAGAAAGCATCAAAGAGCAGACTACTTGATACAGCAGTCCTGTGTGATTTCAACTCCTTTTGGTGGGTTTCACAAATCTATATTAATAGCCAGGTGGAATATTCATCTGTATTTCTGGAAAAGAAACAGTGACTTCCAGGAATTAGGAATTCGCTGCTTTTCTCTCTTTATATGCTCTCTTCCATAGGTTGTCGTGGTGATTATAAACTGTCATGGCATGCAGGGGAGAGTTTAGTGCTTTTTACTATATGAATGCTTTGTTATGGGGTCTGGATTCTCTTGAGGCCAGATTAGGAGGCATCTTGGATCTGGTTGGTTTGAGCCAGTTCTTTTGTTTACTTGCCCACTTCCTGGTGGTTGAACGTGGGGCTTGCCACACTCCATCTTGATTTCTTGTACTTCCATAAAAGATTATTATCTCTATGGGGTGAGCAAGTTGCTCTTTGTTTTCATGCTACCCTATGTTTGCTTCTGTCTGTGTACTCAGCATGTCACATTGACATTTTGTATGAATGCCTCTCAAGATAAGTGCTAAATTTTTTTTGTGAAGATGTGTAACTTTTTAAAAAGATTTTATTTTTTTTTTAATTTGAGATGCAAAGTTAGAGAGAGAGAGAGAAAGAGAGAGAGAGAGAGAGAGAGAGAGAGAGAGAGAGAGGTCTTCTATCCATTGGTTTACTCACAAATGGCTGCAACAGCCAGAGCTGGGCTGATCTGAAGTCAGGAGCCAGGAGCTTCTTCCAAATCTCCCACATGGGTGCAGGGGCACTTGCACTTGGGCCATCTTCCACTGTTTTCCAAGGCCATCAGCAGAGAGCTGGATCAGAAGTAGAGCAGCTGGGACTCGAACTGGTGGCCACATAGGATGCCGGCACCACAGGGAGAGGCTTAACCTACTACACAGCCCCAGCCACAGTGCTGAGGGTTTCGATGACAAGAACCAACTCATATTCATCCATATATCCATAACATTGAGTTCAATTGTCTCTTAGTGAAGCCTATTCAACTTTTAGGGATATATTATATAAAGTGAAGTAGAACACTAATATGTTTCTGTTAGAAGTTAAAACTTGCCAAGCTAACTCATTTTGTACAAAATAAGCTATTAAATGCCATGATTTTATTTTAATTATTTTTAATAGGAAATTATATAATGACTGAGCATTAGTAATAAGTATCCCTAAAACCAGAAAGATGACAAAGATGATCAATCCATACTATGGCATCTTGAGGGTTGCCAAGGATTATTGAAAGCTTTTTATTTCTTGATTTTTGTGTCTCAAATAACTATCATATTATGCCAAAAGAGAGCATTTTATTAGGATCCACTGTATGGATAGCTAAGCGTATATTGATTGACAGGGTGTCTACAAACAGCCAGAGAATGGTCTTAGATCTCTGCTTTTATCTTCTGCGGCCATCACTGGTCTCAAACTCTCCTCTTCAGGGGATGAGCCCTTTTTCCCTAAGAGTACTGGCATATTTCAGAAAAGATAAGGCTGCATCTGCACACCTCTTCATCTCCTTTGTTTTCAATGAAAATCCAGCCTGAGTCATCTGACAAGACTGTTCCATCCTGACATGGATCGCTTCCCTTTAAGTGAGTGACAGGTATACAGTTGGAGACCGTGGCGCTCCTCCATATCAATGTTTACAAAGACATCTGGACTTCTTTCAGCAGGAGTAGCTCACATCAATTATTTCTGTCTATGGTTTAATACTTATATTAAAAATGAATGCGTATTTTCTATTGGCCATAGCCAAAACCACATGATCAAATTGCATCTCATGGAAAAGTACCTGAAGATTCTATGATAAGGTGAAAATAGCTCTTTCACATTTCCACAAACTAGACAAGAATTGCCTCATTAAGATAGAATCATAAGCAGCTTGAGAATGCAGGCCATTTCCTTATTTGTCTCTGCTTCCTGCGGTATATTTTTCAAAATAAAGACTTGTTCACTGATAAAATAGCAGATTGATTTTTAAAGAGAGAAAGTATGAGGTTTTGTTACCCAGTTCTTGTACATTTGTTGATTTATATTAATTTCCAGAATGGTTCCTAGGACATATACATGATCGTGCTCACTTGTGTTCTCGAACAGGCTTAGGTTGCCTGTCAAGCTGCCAATCATATACTCAACACGAAATCATAAAGCTTCTTAGTGTGACAGCTCTGGGGGCTCAGTAGAAGCTGGGGAGAAGGTACAGACTTACCAGTCAGATAGCTCTGAAAATTTTGCTTTCTGTATGAATTGTGATTTTTCTGATAGTTCAGGAATAGCAGAGTGTACAAGAAAAATATGACTGAGAATTGTGAACTCAGAATTTTGTCTTTGCTTTTGCATTATAATCACAACTCAATGAAAGCCTTTGAATAGGAACTTGAGTACTTTGCACTTTGTGATTTGCATGAGAAATGAAATAACATATCCACAGTCCTTAGTTCTTAATAATAAAACTAGAATCATGTGAAAATATGGCTCATAATTATATAGATTCAGAGCACTCTGCAGCTTAACCAGTATAACCACATAAATTGTGAACTGTGAAAGCATAGTATCAGTAATCATCTAACACTGAAAACACAAGATGCCCATGTATAAGATTTCAGATATTCTGCCTAAAACATGGAAATCTTTTATGACTTGAGAAGTACTTTTGATCCCAACTTAATACTTGCAGTAACCAAGTATTAAATATCTTTCATTAATTCATCTTTCCCTTTTTTTGACATCTTATTCATTTACCTTGATTTTTCCTTTACATTCAGAAAGCAGAATTGCTCCTTCTACACTATGGCTTCACAAACTGCCTGACATCTGTTAATAGCTTCAGGTATTGGAATATCAATTAGCGCTTGACTAAAATCTTTATAGAAACTCATCATCTTCATGCTCAAGAACAACTCTGACCTCAGAAAATAAAGACCAGTGGGAGACTCTGAGATTTGGAAATATGTGGAGCCCCTTAATTTATTACCCATTAGAAAATATCATGTGTTTTCTGTGATTTGTGGTAAACAATTCAGAGTATAAAAGAAGTTCTATATATGAGCATAATTTGCATTTTCAGATTTGATTATTATTTATAGCCCTTATGTATACTCCTGAAAAACAGTGATTTTTTTTTTTACTTGTTGAATTCTTATTTAGTGGGTGGTTAAGTTTGTGATTATAAAGTATATTGAAAGTATGTGAATGTAAAAGTTAAAATAAAAGTAAAGGAAGGAGGAGAGAGGGTGAGTGTGAATGAAGGAGCAAGAGTAGGATGGGATTATCATTATGTTATTAAAATTCTATATGAAATACCTAAAATTTGTTCCCTTTTATAAATAAAGAAAGAAAGTAAATAAATAGTCAACTCTCAATGATCAAAGTCTTCTTCTCCCTGGCCTTGGGACTCTGACTTCTAGCTCTCACCCCGCTAAAGGAAAAGTAAAAAAATGAAGAATGAAAACCATTTGGGAGGCAGTAATACCTGTAACAAGTATTTATGAATTGTATTTAAACTTAGACATTGCCTGAAGGAAAAAATGCAGCATTTACACTTTCACCTGTGATTTCCCACTTGATTTGTACACTTGGCCATGACTCTTAGCCTTAATCTAGTGTAAATCACTCCACAATAGAGATATTCCCTTTCCATTCTCCATCTATTCACACCTGGATGTGAAGTATTTCCCAGTTGTGTTTCCATTCATCTTCACCCTGGCAGGTGGTCTACACTTACTGGTGCTTCTGAGTTTGTTCCATTTAGTTGAGGCTTCTAGACAAGGCTTGCCATGTCCATGACAGCTTGTAAGCGAGGAGGGACAATATTTGAAAGAAGGTGTATTTCTGGCAGCTTTTACTACAGATCACCCAGGGAAACCCAATATTGAAAGAGATGACATAAACATAACAATTTTGGAATGAAATTTGTGATATCTAACAGGTAGAGCCTATCCCCAATGTCTCAATCTGAGCCTGCCTTGTTCTGCCTTCCTGTCACTTCCTTCCCGAGTTCATTCTTTTCTTGGTTTGCTTTCCATTGATTTACTCTTCCATTTTCCCATGAAAAGCTGTGCTATTTCAGGGTCCATCTTCATCCTTGATTTCTGGATGACCTTCTTAATCTCCATACACAGGCATACTTCTGGGACTGTTGTGAGAAGAGTGACAGGGACATATTCCTTAAGATAATGAGATCAGAAACTATTATTAAAAAAAGTCTTAGATGTTGATAGCTTGCCTTTCTGGTCCAGCCCAAAGGACGTTTCCTCAGACTAAGGGCCACTCCTTTGTATATTTCTGTACCTCTGATCCGTCCTCCCAATATGAGACATACTGTTGTACCAAATATGTTGGTTCCAGCTGCCTACAGACATCTATCTTCCTCAACATAAGACACTGATCTTTGAATATTTAGTGCTTAGCACTGTCTAGTATATGTTTGGTGCTTAAGAGTTGTTTCTCAAATTCCATTGGCCTTCTTGCTCACATTATTCAACAGAAGTCATCTGGATTTATAGATTTTTCTCTTTCATTCTGGGGATTTTGAAGGACTCAGTACTTGGCAGTCTGCTGGAAAGACTGGGACCAGGTCAGACTTCCTTCATCTTGGAAGCTTTGAAACAGGAAACATCTGAGGGGTCAAAATGATTTCAAAGAGACAGGTAGACTGTGTCAGATAAAATAGAAAATAGCACATGCTACCAAACTCCAAATGTCAAATTGTTCTGTTATCATCTGGGGTTTTAAAAATCTGATTACTCTTTCTACCCAATGTTGTATTCGGGATCCTTGCCTTTGCTGGCTCCAAAGAGAAGTGTGTTCTGTCAAATAGGCATTCCTGGGCTCGTTTTTCTGGGCATAGCTTTTCCTGGCACATTAAAAGGCTCCCTGGTATCAGTCAAGGGAGTATGTCCTGACTTATGATTAGGGTAAGGAGAGAAAAACAAGACCTATCAACTGCTGCCTTGTGCAGGACAGTGAAAGTGTGCACTGAAAGATGAATTATAGTCCAGCCCTCGTTTCATTACTATCTCCTGCCAGTTACATGGTGGGAGAAAGGATGATGGCTCATAGAATGTTACAGATGTCTGAGCTAGAAGACACCTCAGAAATCATCCAACACAATTCTCTTACCTTATAAATGAAGAAAGAGAGGTTATGAGAGGTTAAGTGACCTGTGCAGGGAGGTAGTGAATGGCAGAGCAGGGCTGGAATCTATTTCCCTAACTGCCTGCACAGACCTCCCACTCATCACCTCTATGCAAGGTGAAGGAGCAAATAGTTTCCAATTGTCCCTTCTTCCTTCCAGATAGCTTCCTTTGCTCCTCCACGTTCCAGCTCACTAGGAGGGAAATTAGCATCTCATGATTCTCTCTCCTTGCATTTCAAAACTTATTTTTAGGAAAGTTAGGGACATCATATTTATATCTAACCTCTAAGTGTTAATGTTAAGCCAGGTTTTGAAGAAGTTTTGAAATATAGAAATAAACAGAAGAAAACTCTATAAAATATAAAATCAGAGCTTATCTAACCTCAGTTGACATGACTTCCTTTTAAAAATAAAAGCAACATCGTCACAAAGTTAAAAATTCAAAAAGTACAGAAATGTAAACTATTAAATGTATTTTCCTTTCCCCTGGTTATTCTCTCCAGTCAATGTTGTTCCTAACTGCATTTATCTATATTTTCAGCAAAATATAATTTTACACATGAATAAGCATGGGTAGCTAGACACATGGATGAATGGATGGATGGATGGATGGATGGACAGTTAGATATACCCATAAATGGAGGATAGATAAAAATTTACACCAAAGAGTTCAGTCTGCACAAATAGTTTTCATTTAATAATATAACCTGGAGATTTTTCATATCCATAATAAACATGTCTATCTCATTTTTCATAGCTATCTAGTGTTTTACTCCATAGAGGTACATTAATTCATTCAAGTAGCTGCTAAGTTTTTCTTACCTTGCTATAGCAGGTTAGAATAATTACTCTTGCATCCAAATGTGTGTGTCTGTGTACACAGAATACCCACATACACCCTTATTTTTACAAGTATATCTGTAGTGGTAGTTTTGTTGGGTTGGAGGGTGTGAGCACTCAAAAATTTGGTCAATACGTTCAAATAGGTCATTTGGATGTCTGAAGAGGGAGGAGCGCTAGGTAAGATACAGTAATATTTTGTTGTAGCATTTTCCTTTATGTGTCTGAACACCCAGAAAATGTGTTGAGAAGGAGATCTAGCACAGTAGCCTCTACTACCCACAGGCTCAAAATCTCAAGACCTGAGTGCAGTTACGGTTTTGTTGTAGTATTTATCCAGGTTTATTAGTTTGATTCATTTGAAGAGAACTTATCCAGCATGCAGCCCATGAGATTCTGCAACCTAAATGCCCTCATCTGAAATGCAATATAACTACACCATAGATTGATGACAAAATATTAAGTAGAATGATGAGTCTGGTTTACCATGACTGTTCAGATTTGGATTTGGAACTAGTGAGAGGGCCCAAGCTCATGCACTGCAGAACAAAGACTGGACCTCCTCAAAGGGGCATGTGGTTGTCTTCATCCCAGCAGGCTCTCCCTGCATGGCACGCAAGCGCCCAGCTCCATACAGTGAAGCCGCTTGAGCAAAGGAGCAGTGGGAACCTGGCAGCAAAGCAGGTGCATTTCTCAAAATCTCCAAAATGGAGGCTATGGAGTTGTCATCCGCTTCTTTTGGAAAAGGAAGATGCACTCGTCTCTCTTCTCCGACCAGCTTATTAGTTACTAGGGCAGCCCTGGCAAGCTAAGAACAGCAGCTACAATCTGATCAATAATGTATCCGTCTGTATCTGAATCAAAGGCGTGGTGGTAAGAAAGGAAAGCAAGGAGCACCTTAAATCACAATGCACAACAGCAGGAGCCAGACAGCTGAGAAGGGCCTGGGATAGAGCAGAGAGAAGAGAGAGTCTGGGCAGGGGGTAGGAAGCCTGGGAAAGAGACTGGATTGTTAAAAAACAATGCACTTCTTATTTTGAAAGGTGAAAGCTTCAAAGGACAAAGGAAGCACTGAACTTTGGGAAATCAGAATCACAGAAGTACAGGGGTCAAATGAAGCAAAAGTCTTGGACAGGATTTATTTTTTTTTTGGGAGGGGTGGTGGTGGTGGAGGTAATTTGAACAAAATCTCTGCATTTCCTGGAATTTTCTAGTTTGTCTTTAGCCTCCTTTTTCCAGATAATGGATCAGGCTTCTCACTGGGAGTCAGGGCTCAGAGTTCCATCGTTTGAAACTAAACCGTGCAGAATGGCCCTTAGCTCTGCATTTGAGCTGCTCCTTTACGGTGATGTTTTCCATCACCTTCCGCCCCTACCCCTGCCTGCAATGGTTTAGGTTCTGAGTTAGAAGCTGGAATTATGCAAGCTGGGAGGAATCTTCCAGAACAATTAGTGCAAACTGTCAAATTTGCAGAGAAGGAAATGAAGATTGCAGAAATAACTACCTTAGCATCAAGTAATTAGGAGTAGACATTAGATCTTTTTAAGTATCACTCAGTCAACCCTCTGCAACTAGCACGCTGAGTGTCTAGTCTTATTCATGGGAGGAAATTTTAAAAAGCCAAATGATGTTTTATTTCTCCAAAGAAAATGCATGTATAGGTTTTTTTTTTTTTAATTTTCAATTGACTTTTTACATGTTTAGTTCTATGTTATGTAAAAAGTTCAACAAATAGTATGAAAAAAAAACTGCTCCTCAACAGTCAAGACAAAGGCTGTTTAAGTCATTGCTTCTCAAAGTGTCAATTTCACTTCTACAGATTGCCTTTTAGGTGCTCTATTAGTTATCACATATCATGGAGAACATATGCTATTTGTCTCTTTGGGACTTGCTTATTTCACTAAATATGATGTTTTCCAGATTCATCCATTTTGTTATAATTGACTGGATTTTATTTTTTTTACCACTAAGGAATATTCCATGGTGTACGTATCCAATAATTCTTTATCCAGTCTTCAGTTGATGGGCATTTGGGTTGATTCCATGTCTTACTTATTGCTAATTGAGTTGCAAAAAACATGGAGGTGCAGATAATTCTTTCATGTGCTGATTTTTTTTTAAAGATTTATTTTATTTATTTGAAAGAGTTAGAGAGGTAGAGAGAGAAGTCTTCCATCCACTGGTTCACTCCCCAGATGGCCGCAATGTCCAGAGCTGTGCCAATCCAAAGCCAGGAGCTAGGAGCTTCTTCCAGGTCTTCCACAGGGCAGAGGCCCAAGGACTTTGGCCATCTTCTACAGCTTTCCCAGGCCATAGTGAGAGCTGGATTGAAAGAGGATCAGCCAGGACTAAACCGGTGCCCATATGTGATTTCGGCGCTTCAGTCCAGGGCGTTAATTCACTATGCCACAACGCCAGGCCCTCATGTGCTAATTTCCTTTTCCTTGGGTAAATTCCCAAAAGTGAGATGGCTGGGTCATACGGCAGGTCCATATTCAGATTTCTGAGGTATCTTCGTACTGTCTTCCATAGGTTTTTACAAATAGATTATTGCACAGAAAGAACGGTGAAGTGAAATTTCTAAGTTGATGTGCTCTCTCTTATTCTGAATATAGTGGGGTCCGTCACTGTTTCAGAAAACAGAATTTACTTGGAGGAAGTGGTATGCACATATGTTGCCACAGGGAGGGGTACAGGGTGAGAAAAAAGAGCTACTTTATTATTGTAAATGATTTTTATGTCATCACTCCCTTTAGTCTTTGAACATGAACCTAAATTATCTATATCTACGTGTAAGATTTTCACAGGTAAATCAAACACCTGCATGTATGTGGTTTGATTATCACCTGTATGATAATGTAACACGAAGAGGGTAGAAAGCTAGTCTGCTGTTCATCTTTATGTCAGAGAGGCCCAGTTCATGTCTCTTTCTTTTAAAGAGAACTTAATGCAGGTATGTTTATTTGTAACTTTCATGTGTCATTGTACTTGCTTAAGGGGCACAGTGTGGTATTTCAATGCATGTATACAACATGTAATGATCAAAGTAATTAGCATGCCCATGAGGAAACATTCAGAATCCCATTAGCTGTTTTGAGACACACGGTTAACTGATCTCAGCCAGTGCCCCTTCTGGGCTGCAGGTGACCACAAGTTACTCCTCCCACACAACTGCACCTCTGTGCCCATCAACTGTGCTCCTGCCTGTCTTCCCTCCTCCTCTTTCCAGCCTCGGGCGATCAGGATTCTACTCTCTCCTTCTGTGAGATCAACTTCCTAACTTTCACAGGTAAATGGGGACACGCAGTGGTTTTCTTTCTGTGCTGACCTGTTCCCTGTAACACAGCGTCTTCCAGGCTCATGCATGTTGCTGCAAATGACATGACTGCATCCTTTTTGATGGCCAAGTATTATTCCTTTGTGTAGAGGTAACCACGTGTCCTTTATCCATTCATCTACCAATGGAGCACCTAGATTGACTCTGGCTGTCCTGAACAGTGCTCCACTAAAGATGGGAGTTCCACTGTCTTGACTTCTCTGCATACATACCCATAGTGAGATTGCCGGACTGTAGGGCAGATCTAGTTCTGGGGTTTTGAGGAAACTCCACACTAAATCACCTCAAGTCTAAAATCAGTGTTTTTTCTTTTCTTTTAAAAATTTTATTAGTATAAGGAGAACAGATTTCATGTATTTCATAGGCACAGTTCTAAGAAGATAACCATCCTTCCATCCCTCCCCCTCTCCCTCTCCAGATCCCCCTCCTTCCTTCCCTTCTTTCCTTTCTGTTAATTTTTGCAAAGACATAATTTTAATCTACTCTATAATCCCAGGCTTAATTCATCACTAGCCATAATATTCAACAAGGAAAAAGTAGGAAGACCACAATTCTACAGGAGTAGAAACAAGGGATAAAAACTACAATCATATCACAACGTGTCTGTTCCATTCCCACACTTTTTTTTTGGGGGGGGGGATTCTGCATTAATTGCCACAATCAGAAAAAAACATATTTGTCTTTTTGAGACTGGCTTATTTCACTGGGTATAATGGTTTCCAGCTGTATCCATTTTGTTGCAAAAGACAAAATTTTATTCTTTTTTATGGGTAACTGAGATTCCATAGTGTAAATTCAGTGTTCTCATTGTTCTAGTTTAGGGGCAACTCTGCCTCTTTCTACTGGGCTGTCCCCCATCACACCATCCATGTCAGATAGTAGGGGAAGACCATGGAGAATCCACCAGTTGCAGGAGCGAGGGTAATGCCTCCCCCACATTCAGTTAATCAGTCATCTATTCATACCTCCCTCCGAGACAGTAAGGAAATAGAGATCAGTTGTGTCCACCATAGGAAATAGGTTCAGATGCCAGCCATCAGCCTTTGCCATATCACTGAGAGGGTTCAGAACATCCTACCTCAAAGATGGCACCTTAACACACTGAACATTTTAAGCTAAACAGACAGAATAAGCAGCATGTGTAGGAAGATCTCTCTGACCTACACTTGTACTCTGCCAGCTGAATCAGGTCAGGAGACCCTCATGTCAGAGGTATCTTCCCCACCCTAACCCATGAAAATAAAGGGTGGTCACAGAGAAAAATCTGAACCAGTAGGCCTTGCTACACTCCTCTCAGTTATTATCACTTCATCACACCCTTTACACTTTACATATTTGTACATGACTGGCTACCCACACTTCAGGAAACCTGGAATGAAAATACACAGGCTTCACTGTTCCGGTGGTCTGTGTTTCATTATGAAGTCTCCTGAGTCATGGAAAACTTTCATTACATAAGTTTGTATGCTTCTCTCTTGTGCCTTTTGTTATAAGGATCTCGACCATGAACTTAACATGGGGAGGAGGAAAATATATTTGTCCAGGCAGGTTTAATGCAGTGGTTAAGATGTCACTTGGGATGAGCACTATCTATGTCCATAAATGCTTGAATTCCAGTCCCCATTCCGCTCCTTCTAATGCACACCCTGGGAGGCAGCAGGTGATGGTTCGAGGTAACTGGGTCCCTGCCACCCACTTAGGAGACTTAGGTGGAGTTCTGACTTTCAGCTTTGGACTGGCCTAGCCCTGGCAATTGCAGGCATTTAGGGAATGACCCAGTGGATGGAATATCTCTGTTTCTGTCCATGTGTCTGTCTGTCTCTGGCTGTCTGCCTTTTTAATCAAATTTGAAATAAAGAATATTTTTTTAAAAGACAAAAGATATGTTTCCTTATTGACACTACAACAAGTGTCTAGGATTGCTTGGCACATATTAGATGCTAAAAAAAAATAGTGATTGAAAGAATTTTTGAATGAATGAATGTAGTCCACCCTTTATCTCTCTCACAGTCCTGTTAAGTAATTAAGAACAAAATACTTATCCAAATAGAAATGAGAATTCATTAGGATTCTGTTTCTAAAGAGGATCTTATTACTCTTCAGCTCATTTGGTTTTTCTTTCCCCTCAGCAATGATCCTTAACTGAAAACAACTTGATTTTCTTCATTAACCAGTTATCATGAAATGACGGCTATGCTCATTTTGTGTTCCTCCAAGTTTCATAAAGACTTTATGGAACCTTGCAATGAAAACTCTAGTCACCACATGACACACAATTACTTGAAAATCTGTCCCCACGGGGATGTCAACTGTCTACATTCCATGTGAACATTTTGGAGATGGCCAGTATGTTGCAGTTGACAGCACAAGTCAGGAAGCATACTGAGATGGTGTAACTCAGGTGAGAATCTGTCCTTGTGTCTGAATACCCAGAGCAAGACTTTGAACCAAAGCCTCTGATTCTTAACCTCATCTCCTTTTCAGAAGTTTCTTTCACTCAGACTGCTTGTCACACCCAATCTTTTGTTTTCTGTGCACCAAGAGACCAGCAGGTAAATGTCCCTAGAATAACAAGTCTGTAGTACAACAGCTGCCTGGGGCCTGTCTTTCTGTCTTCATTAACATCTTAAAGGCTTAAGGGTTGTAGTTACAGCCTTTGAACACAGTCTTTTGCAAGTGTTCTGTCCTTTGACCTTGCCCTTTGCAAGTCTCCTCTATGTCTGCCTCAAGTCAGCAATGAGGACTCAGGGCAGCTGGCAGACTATACTGTGTAAAAAAAAAAATAATAAAACTGCAGACAGTAAGAATGAGATTAATACAAACTATTGATTTGGGCTATCACAAATTCCTACAGCAGTAGAAAGTAGAAACATGGACAAGTAACTAAATTTTTCTTTGCTTCAATTTTCTTATCTATGTAATGAGGAGAATGGTAACTTCGTGTTGAGTTCATATGAAGACAATGAATGTTAAAAAAAAAAAAAAAGTCCTACAAATGTTTGTTTTTCTACCCCTTTCATTCCACTCCATGTTATTCCTGTTTGACTCCTTATGTCACTCCCAGTTGATGGGTAATTATCCTCCAATTATCAGTGTATATTCTTTATGCTTACATCACCCCATTTCGAAATCAGTTATTTTTAATGCAATGTCCCTTCCACTGCTTTCTCTACTCAAACTCTCTTCTTAAACTGCAAGGCCTGTGGTTTCCAACACCATGATCTCCAGCAAGGAGATCTTCAGTTGGTATGAAGCACTTGAAATGGGACTCCTCTGAACAAAGGAGTGCTCTAAAGTGTATGACAACACCAGGGGTTTGTTAAGGTTCCAGATACTAAATGAATGTAAAGTATCTCACCAAACATTCGTGTTGCTTATATCTTGAAATGCCAATCCTTTAGATATAGTTGATGGCACTCCATGTTATTTTAACTAATCTCACCTGTTTAGAATTACTCTTTTACAAAGCTACTAAGAAGTCTTAAAAGACACATATGATTCACACGTGTGTTTTGCCTTGTACATTCATACCTTCCAGATTCAATAAATAAGAAATTAAAACTATTCACCAAAAAAAATTACATATGTAATGAGACATACACAGACTTGTTTTCTCTTGTCATTTTCCTCTAAGCAATACAGCATTACCGATATTTACACAGCATTTGTGATGTAGTGGGTATTGTGAGTAATCCATAAATGATTTAAAGTAAGTGGGAAAAAGTATATTGGTCACATGCAAATACTGTCATTGATAGAGTTGAGGATCTAAGAATTTTGGTATCCATGGGATGGCCTGGAATCCACCCTCTGTGGATATTGAGGGATAACGGCCTTTCCATCAGATAGCACTGTAATTGCTTTATTTTGAACTTCAATTCCACAGTTCCAAAATTCTCCTCCAAAAGACTCCTCTCCTCTCAAGCCAATGCTCCTCCTCACAATGTGGTCAACTATCAGGCAGATCTGTTCCTTCTCCATCCCCACTGACAATGACCAATTGTAAAGCAAGAGGATAGAAATGATATGTTAAATTTTCCAAAGAACTTTGATAATTATTGTAGATGGAGGAAAGCTGGTTGAGGATCCCATTGCAGATCCCACTTAGCTGAAAGAAAGAACTGGGCTTTGAGTTATTCTGATCTTCGAAAGTCTTATAAATAAGAATATAGCAGAAAAGCTGGCAGACTTGATTTTGGATTTGGATGTATCTATGTTGAAATCTTTGCTCTGCATTAACTTGAATTTATAACCCTAGGCAAGTCACTTGAGCTCTGTGAGTCTGTTTCCCAATGTTCAGTGTGTGTTTGTGAAAACTAGACTTAAATTATGTCATTAGACATATGCAATCTTTAGTGTGTGTTCCAAATATTATTTCACATGAAAAATCACACTGCCGGTTATTATATGGGGACTTCTAAAACTCAGACCAGGGCGTGAGGGCAGATGTTGGGGAACTGTAAATCCCAGCAGCCTTTTATAGAACCTTTTCTATACCTTCTCTTCTTTGACTTCATCATTCCTGTTTCTTTTAGCTTCTTCTATGCCTCTTATTTCAACAGCTATTAAAAATGTCCATAAAAGGTTGAACATGATACCAGGTTATGAAAACACTAAAGGTATAATTCTAAAGGTTAAAGGATCACTTTTAGTCCACATTTCAAGCTAATCATAGCAGGCAAGTGGGCCCATGATCTTAGAAAGAACCTTCCAGTTAACTTGGAGACTCTTCACATTGTTCATACTCAGAGATATTAAGAAGTTGAGTTGTATCAAACTTAATATGGCTGTAGTCCAAGAAACAGAGAGTAATTTGCACAGAACAGTGGAAAAAGAAATTCTTCACTAATATTCTGGAAAGATAAGAAAAGCTCAAATGCATCAAGAGTCAGTTTAGCAGGCTGTGGAGTCTTTGACCTTGGAATATTCAACTTTTCCAGATCTTTGTGTGCATTATTATTCCAGCTGACCTTTAGTGGAGTCAGTAAATATAATATGACAGAAACTAAGGCAGGACACTCAAGTGGTTTCAATGAGTCAAAGAGTCTTAAGGCTTACATCTGAGATTCTGGATTCATGGGTGCTGATTGGGTTTGGGGTCATGCCTACCTATGGAGTGATGATTTTAGAGTACGGGAAACTTAGGTCCTTGTTCTTCACCATCTGTGTTCTAACGTTCAAATACTTCTCTGTTTCAATAAATGGAGGCAAAGAAGGCAGTGGTAAAAGATAATTAGAGTAGAAGGTCAACAATGTCAGATTTTTAATTCAAGAAGAAATATAATTCTGCTGGATAAAACAGACTGTGATCCAGAAAAGCCTAGTTTTACTGAGTCACAAACAGGCTAGTACCTAGAGGTGCCATGGTTTTAAAAGCTCTTTGTGGAGCCCTAACATTGTCTCAGCCAAGAAACAACTTGGAAACAGTCAATGAATAGGCTGTCAGACAAACTGTACCTGCCTGCATACTTAATGAACCTCAAGAATAGCAGCTGTGTAGAAGCTTCTTGAGATTTGAACTTCTTTGCCTCCCTTCACCACAGGGCAAGTTCCTGCAAGTCCTCAAGGCCCAGGTGACTCTTGACCTGTTCAAGAGCCTTGTTACTTTCTCTCCTGCTATACACTTAGTTGTCACCTATCTAATCAGCTACCATTGCACTTTGCACTTATCTCCTTTACAAGTGTTGTAATGGACTGCGTAGCTGTTTGTCTCTCAGTATAGACAATGGGCAGGATTTACTCATTTCTTCTGTTATCCTACATACCACTCAAAACTCCTGGAGTAAGAGAGACAGGCTCAGTCTGTGATGGGTGAGTGTGTGCCTTTTCTGAGATCCAAGTCTGGCAAAACTGTATTTGACTCCATCTCAAACACAGATTTTGCCTTGGCACCAAGTGATTTACCTTTCTCTTCTCCATTCTTCATCCTCTCCTTTCCCACACAATCCCTTTCTTGTTGCAGCAACTACCCACACAATCCCTTTCTTGTTGCTTAAAACAAAACAAAACAAAACACCTGGCATTAATGTGTTAAATTTATAATATTACTGACTTTCTTCTGCTTCTGGATGGGGAGTGCACCAATGAAAAAAAGGGCTAAAAAGACCTCTTTTAAGAGTTGGTTGAAGGATGGGCATTTGGCCCAGAAATTGGTCAACCCACATCCCATATTGAAATGCCTGGGTTGGAGTCAGTCCAGGCTCTGTTGCCCATGCCAGCTTCCTACTTAGGCACATGCAGGGAGGCAACAGGTATTGGCTCAAGTAATTGGGTCTTTGCTATGCATATGGAAGAAATGGACTGAGTTCTCCCCACAAATATGGCAGGCATTTGAGGAGTGAACCAAGGGATGAAACTAAGGATAGAATCCGAACCAGGACACCCAAGTGGTTTCAATGCGTCAAAGAGATTGAGACTTAAATTTGAGATTCTGGATGCATGGGTGCTGTTTAGGTTTTTGAACCATGGCCTACCCTGTTTGTCTGTCTGTCTGTCTCTCTCTCTCTCTCTCTCTCTCCCCTCCCTCCTCTCTCCTCTCTCCTCTCTCTCTGCCTTTCAAATAAATAAAAATTATAGAAAAAAATTGGTTGAGTCAATCAACTGATAAACTGATCAAATTCCTCCCCAGAAAATGGTCCTTTTGAATGTCTTTACATAAAAGCATAGATAGATAAGAAATTTCTCATTGTCTTCAGTTTCCTTTGCAGAAAGATAGTTGGTGAGTGAAGAGCATATCATCTGATTCATAAGTTGTTTTCTTTCCATCAACATTCACAAGAGCAACCATTTGACTTCCTTTGAACTAAACTGAAGTAGATGAACCATCTTTCAGCTTCCCTATTGGGATCATCTGAGGAAACTGATAACTTTTTCAGTTGCAGCATATGGGATAAAACATGATTCATCATGTTTTTAAATGATTCATCAGTTCAGCTATTTTCACATACGGTTATTATTACTATTGACAATACTGCCTTTTGCTGCTGTTTACATATTTAGTTCCAATGTTTCTTGGGTATTTTTCCTTCTTTGTAAAATTTAATAATTATAAGTGAATATGATAAAAATCTGAATTGTTGCATTTTGAGAGACATAATAAAGGGCTCTGGAATCCTCCTCTTATTTTCCTGAGTAGCTCATTGATGCCTGAAATTGTAAAACTTGAGACTCATTCTTTGGCTCAAGACTTGGGCTGTTGTTAAAAGAGAATCTTTCAAAATAGATTTAACATTTTCCTTCTTTAGTCCTGCTCAGAGCTATGTGTGTCACTCATATCATTTGTCATATTGATTTTTTCTTAGACTTATTTGTGCATTTATCTTCTTTCCCTATTTGATTGTTGGCTTCTTGAAGGCAAGAGTTATTCTTTCTGCGTTTTTCTGTGTCCTGCTTTTTTCAGCTGCATGTTTTCAGATAAATTAAGATAGTTTGTAAGAAATGACATCCATCATTCCACTGAAAAGACAGATTAAATCTCCAATTATTTGCCAAAAGCTGGACTAGGAAAAATTAGAGCTTGTTGCATCCTAGCTGCCCACTAATAAGTTGATTGAAAGCTGTTGATGACAATGGTTTCACAAGGTGTTTTTTTTTTTTTTTAAGATTTTATTTATTTGAGAAGCAGAGTTACAGACAGTGAGAGGGAGAAACAGAGACAAAGCTCCTCCTTCTGTTGGTTCACTCCCCAGTGGCCGTAATGGTTGGAGCTGCACCTATCTGAAGCCAGGAGCCAGATGATTCTTCCCAGTATCCCATGTGGGTGGAGGGGCCCAAGGATTTGAGCCATCTTCTACTGCTTTCCCAGGCCACAACAGAGAGCTGGATTGGAAGAGGAGCAGCTGGGACTAGAACCAGCTCCATATGGAATGCTGGTGCCGCAGGCAGAGGATTAACCAAGTGAGCCAAGGCGCTGGCCCCTTCACATGGTTTTGATGGGCCTGAGTCCCTTACTGTCATACAGCATCACAATTCCTCTTTGGGAATTCCATGATAATCACATAGAACTGATGCAAATTATCTTTTTCACTGGAGCTTCATTTGATGGGAATACTTTGAAATTGTGTGCTGTCATTTCTTATGCCAGATAGTAGGAGTCAAGTAATAGCTTCCTGTGGGAGGATAGAGTTGTGTTTCCCTTTTATCCTGCCACCACTCCACAGCGTCCAGGATGTCTCATCTCCCTGCATCAGCACAATTTCTTGCACATCATGGTCATTCCATAAAAATTGTTCATACACACACACACACACACTTATCCACAGACACATATGCCTTTGTGCAAACTTGGGCCTGAAAGAAGAATTAAGAAACAAGAAAGGAAATTTGTCCCGTGAGTCTCTGTCATTCACATACAGAAGAAACAGTGCGGTTGAGTAACACATCCATGATCACACAGCAAGTAAAGGAGCCAGTTTCTTTCCCTTATGTTCTGACTGCAAGCCCTGAGAATTTCCAAAACACTATGATTCTTCAATCATAGTGGAAATAATGGAAATAATCTATTCCGTGCTTCTGTATTTCCTTTAAAAAAAAAAAAAAAGTTCACACACTTTTATTTCTTCTTTCTATTTGAGTCTAGATCCCCCCCCCATATTTCTTTTATTTTTATTAAGTTCTGGCCTTTTGTTTTTTTTGTTTGTTTGTTTCTTTCCTCCTCCTGCTCACTCATCTCTTCCTTCTTCCTTACTCTTTATCTCTTTTCCACTCTCTTTTCCAATTCCATTAATGAAAGTAGATAATAACTTGTGAATTCAAGTGGAACTTCATTTCTGAAACTGCACACTCATGCTGGAACCCATTAAGCTCGATAGCGAGAAATGAGAGAAATCATAATTATCGGGCCACTAAAATACATGAAACATAAAATTTGTCAGGGAAAGTAATTGAAATTATTGGAGCAGTTGGGCCTGGTGCTGAGCAGACCCTCAGTGATAATGGAAAGGTTACGGGCGATGTTTAGCAATGCTGATGAGGTCCAAGGTGACTCTGCACCACCACAGTCAGCAAATTTATGCTCGGTTTATATTAATTTGCTAATCCATCTCTGGAAATTGGGAGAACAGTGGTGCTCAGGGAAACCCTTCAACTGTCCAGCAAAACAGGTACTGAAAACTTTCCCTCATCTCTTTGTAGATATTTTCCCTTCTTTTTTTTTTTTCTCCTTTTTTAAGCTTTTCTTATTTTTGAGCTTCCCTACATTCTCTTTTGACTTCTTCCCCTCCTTGCCATTATTCCACTTTTGTCTTTTAGTGCTTCTCTCTGTCATTTACCATCTATTCTGAGCACTCCTTTATTCTTTCCTCTCATCTAAGCATTTAGCGGTGTGCCTGATTGGGGCATATAGTGTTCTTTTTACCAGTGGCAGCGCTGTGGCTTGAGAATCAGAATTTGTCTTCCCTTGAACAGGGTTGTCTGCCAGTGAGGTGACACCAGAGTCTCAGTGGGGAATGTCCCTGCCATTAGCATTACCACCAGCAGTTGTGGTACTGGGCATGCTCAGCGTTTGTGGTGCTCAGCAGAAATGAATGTGCACGAAAGAAGAAAAAGATTCTCACACACCAGCATCAGGGTCTCTGCCCTCAGCAACTCAGTAATTTTAAGTCATTAGGGCTGCATATGTGATGTGCTTTAAAACAAAGATTTATTTATTTGAAAAAGTTATGAGGGGATAGAAAGAGAGAGAGAAAAAGAGAGAGAGAGAATGAATATCTTCCATCTACTGGTTCATTTCCCTGATGCAGATGGCTGAAATGGCCAAGGATTGGTCCAGCTGAAGCCAGGGGCCAGGAGCTTTTTCCAGGTCTCCCACATGAGTGGCAGGGGCCCAAGGACTTGGGCTATCTTCTGTTGCTTTTCCCAGGCCATTAGCAGGGTGCTGAGTTGGAAGTAGAGCAGCCAGGAGATGAACTGTCCCCTACATGGGATACAAGCATTGCCAGGTGGTGGCTTTACCTAGTGTCCACAATGCCAGCCCCCTGCGATGTACTTTTGACCTAAGGGTCAAGACACAGAACATCATCCAGTGGAGTCACCAGTTCACATAAAATAAACCAATATTTTCAGGCCACATGAATGGGAAAAAATTTTAGAACTTTTGTTCATTTCAAAGGCTGAGTGAAAGAGCGGAAGAAACAGAGAGAGCACGAGCTATTTTGTCTAGTGTGCTGCTCTCCAAAGGCCTGCGACAGCCAGAGCTGCACCGGGCCACAGCCAGGAGCCTGGAATTCCATCTGGGTCTTACATGCTCACATCTGGATGGCAGGACCCAAGAACTGCAGGTACCATGAGCTGCCTACTCGGGCATATTAGCATGAACTTGAATTAGAAACATAGGGTAGCAGGGTTGTGAACCAGGCATTCTGACATGGGATTCAGGTGTCCCAACTGGCAGCTTAGCCTGCTGTGCCACAATGCCTGCTCCAATAATGAGAAATATTTTACACAGATAATCTGAGTCAAACTGAAAGCATTTCTGTAAGGTTCCATAGCTGGTAGAATAAGTACATTAATACCTGACATCACTCCATGGCTCCCTTGTAGCTGTGTCTTTTCTGAAGGATAATTTATATCTATTGCACATTTTGCCACTTTCAAACATCGAGTTTGATGCTCACATAATTGAAAGCAGGAAATCTATTATTTCCCTCCTCCTATAGCTGAAGAAGCTGAAGCTCAGGAAGATTAAATGATACAGTGAGGGTTGCTGGACTAGTGAGTGGGGGACGTGTTCCCTGACTTTTATTCTGAGTGCTTTCCACAGTGCCTTATGTCTACTCTTAGAAAATGCTTGGTTTGCTCCTGTGCTGTCTTAGTTCTTGGAAAGAGGTGGTGACCCCATCTGGACAGGTGATCACTGTCTCTCAGTGTATGCCTGACCAGAGCATCCTGACACTGTGCTAGGCAGACAATTACAGGTACCTAATCCCTGTCCCATACGTGAATTCCAGTTCTAAAATTCCCCACTCATGGTAGCTTAGCCTCTGCTTAAACATTTTTATACTTGAATGGCTTCAAGTCTACTCCATTCCATTTGCTGGATAGCTCTAATTATTCCAGTTTTTTTTTTTTTTTATCAATTCCAAAGCTATTGCCATTTAATGGAATTTCAGCCTTAGGTGACTCTGGGCAAATCATCACAGAGAAGACTATTGAGCTCAGAGTAAATGCTAGCTTTGTGCTTGAACACTGGAGGTAGCATCTTCCTCCTTCTACAATAGCTGTGGTTTCCATGTATAGTAAGTAAAAGCATGGGTTTTGGGTACAGGCTGTCTGGCTGGAAAGATGCCCCCAATTTCTGTGCACAGTTTTGTAGGTTACCTAAATTCTCTGTGCTTCACAGTTTCTTGTGCAACGTAAAGATAGGAATAATGCCACCATGTTAGATTTGCCAGTATTACAAGGCGAGGTTCATAGGAAGACCTTGAACTATGACATGACACTTATTAAGCAATACTAGCTGGTAAGGATTACTTTCACATGTTAAAGGAAGTACTTCAAGATATCAAGACAACTCTCTTCTCCAGATTAAAACTCTAAATTCATTACATGGGCCATTCACTCATTTATTCATTTATCTAAAACTGAGTGGTTCCTATGGCCAGATGTGAAGCTAGTTCTTGAGAAGGAAGAATGAACAAACAGTGCCAAATCTTAGGGAGATCACTGTCTCTTTGCAGGATGCAAATATTCACAGAGATCATTGTAATTTAGAAACAAGTGCTTTGGTTCTCTTATGAGTCAGACAGAACACAGGGCAAGATACATCCTTTCCTTGCTGGAGCTGGTGCTGAACTGTGGAGTACTTGGGCTTTCCAGAGGGAAAGTCTTGAACCAAGTCTTGGAAAACAAGTTAGAACTACCCAGAATGTGACATGGCAGAGAGGAGAAGGGAATTCCAAACAGTAGTAGTTAGGCCTATGTAGAGGAACAGGGGCAAGAGGCATTCGATGGGAGCTGTAAGATATGTAGGATGGCTGGAATAAATGATACATGTCAGAGGGAAGAAGCTACAGGGAAGACTGGAGAATGAGTCAGGCTCTTATAGGCGCTGATTTAAAAAAAATAAATTTGGCTTTTACCTTGATCTTTACTTGGCAGCCTCGTTACTTGGAAATAAATTAAATTTCAAAATCCTCTTTTATATGTGCTGCTATTAATGAAGGTTTCTTTGAACAATAAACAAAAAGCAGGGCATCCCAGGGCCCTGCACAAAGACTCAATCAGTAACAATGCCAGGAAGAAACCAAGGAGCAACAGGAGGCTTGGAACACCTGATAGGCAAACCTAGGCATTGTTTCAAAGTCTTTGTGCGGCAGGTTCTTACATATGAAGTTGTGGAAAATAATCATGTATAATTGAAGTTTTAAAGATTACTCAGTGATAACAATAGGAAAGATGAGGGGAAGGAGGAAGGGAAGAAGGAAGGATGACACACACCTGACAGATGCTCAGGAAGAAAGCGTCAACTGGGAGAATTCACGAAAATTGCTTTATTGCCCTCTGGTTGTCATGAAACCATTACATGAATACAGAGGGACTTCATAAAGCTCAAGGAAAATGGAATAAAAAGATACAATTATTTGGGTGCACAATTTTTGAAATCTATGCATGGTTGTTAAATAATATTGTACTTCCCCAGGAGCTTTTTGGAGACCCTTTATATTTCTTGGGTGTTGCTTAAGGACACGTTGTGATCACTTTCCCAGCAAGTTCCATGATTTCATGTTAATCATTTTGCTCAGACAAATGTTTCTACAGTTCTCTTGAAAAAAGTAAATTATATCTATAACATGAATGGCCAATGAATGACTACTATGGCATTAAAAATAACTTTTATTGTGGGTCACAGGAATAAAAAGACTAGATTACATGAATCTTTAAATTCTGTGTGGCACATGTGAAAACGCCCTACACCACCAAACAAAAAAAATTAATTTTAAGCTCCAGGCATTGAATTGTCTGTCATCCAGGGCTCCTAAATTGCCAAGATGATGTTAGTACTATTTCAAACCTGAAATTATCTAATTAAAATATCTGCTGAGCTGTTGTTGTTTAATAGGGTTTCTCATGTTTGTTTCCCTATTGCTAGAACAAACTGCATTTTGTCAGTGCAGTTCAGACACTTGTTCTAAATTATCCCAAGCATAGCCAATGGGCAGAATTTCTGAATATATAAAGACATGCTTGTACAAATAACTTCTCCAGCAAATGGTGTAGGTGCCTTTCTTCAGAAGTGTAAGTTAGAAAGGGCATTGCTTATTGTTCTACACAGCTCAAGAAGACAACTGACAGTTTTGCCCAGTGGTATATCTAAAAGAAACTTTAAGTACAGTGTGATTTTCCTCCCTGTCTCACTTTGTGCCATGAGAAAAGTACTCATCCTTAGTGGAGAGATGATGGAAAGAATTTTTGAAAGCTGTTAGTATAGCATTTTATTCAGCAGATGAGTAATCTGTATCCCAAAGAGGATGACTAATTTGCCCAAGGCCTCGTAGTTAATTAATAGTAAAGCTAAGACTCAAATTCACCTGTCCGGTCCCTAATTCATTGTTCTTTCTACTTTCATTGGGTTTTTGGACTTTATTGTTTTTTACTAAACCATGCTGCTTTAGGAGATTTTGTCAGCATTAACATTTCTCCTCAAATGTACTTTGGTCTTCTCTGTTTAGCAGAATATGAACAATAATAAAGTGTATCCTTGCTCATTAATTCAAAATTGTTTTATTGAAAAAATTGACTTCATTGAAAACATACCACAAATAATATAAATATATGTCCTCAGTTTGCTGATGCAAAATTTTATTCTGTTAGTCTTTCCAGACTGAAAACACCATATGAATGTACAAAAGAGGCCTTTTCAAGAGAACTTTTAAGATCTGATGATGCTCAGGAACTATGTCAATTAGCAAGAAAATGTATCTCCGAATCAATCCTTTGAGGACTAGAAACTCTTTTATGTTCAGATGCTACTGGAAAAACTGTTATTGGACAAAGCAGCTCTAAAGCATTTGAGCAACAATGAAATTTCACAGGGAGAAAGGTTAGAGCCGGGAGCACACCAGAGAACTAATTGCTAAGAGAGCTGCCTTTCTCTTCACTGTAGTAATTCATATAGATACCACTTAGAAGGAGAGAATCAACAATGCTATTCGACAGACACTGCGTCTTCCAGATAAGGGGGAAAAGGAGGGGTCCCCAGGGCTCTGGGGATTTTCTGAAAGACACACCTGGGTATGCATCCCTGGAAATTGTGTGGGTAGTCTGCTATGGGAAAGAGGGGGATCCTTCAAGCTTAAGAATTCAACAAATATATCACTATTTTCCCTCTACAGCTTCTCAGTTTTGTCCAAAGCAGTGTGATACTTTCAGTGATTTTTTTTCCTTTTTAAAACAGTTTTGTTGAAGTATAATTAACATGTAACAAATTGACTTAGTGACTTTTTACCTGAAAAGGAGAGTGAGAGCAAAAATGAGGGGCGAGAAAGAGAGAGAGAGAGAGATTTTTCCATCCAGTAGTTCACTCTCCAAATGTTCACAGCAGCCCGGCTAGGCCAGGCGGAAGCCAGGATCCCGGAACTCCATCTACTTCCCCCATCTGCCTTCAAGGGTGCTAGTGGCTAGTGGGAGGCTGAACTGGAAACAAAGCCAGGAATGAAACACAAGGACTCCAAAATGGGATGCAGGGGTCCCGAGTGGTATCTTAACATCAGTGGCAAAATGCCTGCCCCGGATTCACATATATAAAGAGTACGATATAATTAGTTTTGATCAGTTTCATGCTTGGAAAATCATAGACCAATCAAGTTAATATTTCCATAATCCCCAAATGTTACCTCATGCTCTTTGTAATTTCTCTCTGCAACCATCTCTGCCTCCTCCTGTCTTCCGACCACCACTAATCGACTCTCTCTTTAGGTTAACCTGAACTTTCCAGAATTTTGTATGACTGGAATTATACAGTAATGATTTTTGTCTGGCTTCCTTCACTCAATGTAATTACTGTAAGATTCATCCATGTTGTCATGTGTATCGGGAGTTGTACTTTTCTGCTGTATGGATAGACCACATATTGTTGTTGATCCATTCAAGTACTGATAGGTATTTGAATATATTTCCCGTTTGGGGCTATCGCAGATAAAGTTGATATTCACATTCATGTACGAAGATTTGTGTGCACATATGATTTTCTCTCTTGGGTAGACACCTAGGAGAACAGAGAGTAAGTGGTAGAGTAGGTTTAGACTTTTTACTACGGGGAGAATTGGGAGAAGGAGCGCTAGTTCTGCTGAAACAGGTGACCTCGATAGGCTTTAGGGGAGACAGCCTCTTAGTTTTGCTTTCTAGTTAGTTATGGTTCCCCAAAACTGGAAAGTATTCAAAGTCCCTGACCATCTAGGAGCATGTATTTCAGCCAGGAATTAGAATTATAACTTCGGAAGGGCCCTGTTCCATTGCTTCTCCATGACTCCGTACTGCCCTGCAGACCTCTTGCTTAGTACACACAATGCAGTGCAGTGTTCTCAAAGAGCAGGTGTGGAGTTCTCAGAATAAGTGGCTTAAAACTGGGTAGTTCTCCCAGTGTATGCAGTAACCATATCCTGGGGAGCATTGAAAACTTCATGAAAAATGTGTATTATGAAAATACCATGAGTGGACTTCCGAAATTTTGCTCCCCAAATAAACTTATCTTTTTTCCTTTTTCTTTCTTATTTTTTAGAAAGCTTTTATTTAATGAGTACAAATTTCATAAGGTTCTTCTACCCGTATCCAGCCTCCTACCTCTATTCCCATCCTACCTCCTCTTCCCTCTCCCAGCCTATTCTTCATTAAGATTTGTTTTTAATTAACTTTATGTACATAAGTACAACTCTATACTATAAACTTTTAATTCTATTTTTTATGAACTTTTTGAAACCCCTTGTATTTGTACAGGGATAACTTTTGAGCTCAGTCCTGGAAAGATGTCAGAAAAATTATGATTTTGCCCATTTCAAAGTTGTAGAAAGTAGACCATAGAAAAAATTAGAAGCATAGCATGATATAGTAGATAGGGTTTCTTAACTGGGAATCAGGAGAATGGAGTTGTAAGAATGTCTTTTTCATCCCATTACTGTGGAACCTCAAGCAAATCATTTAATTCTTCTAGACCTCAGCTTTCTTCTTGATAAGGTAAAAAAATTGGATTGGGTCAGCCTACTCAAAGTGTGAAAAGATGTAACAAATTTTTTAAATAAAATTGTTTTATTAGCTTCTTTTTTAAAAAAAGGCAGAGATTCCCTATCTGCTGGTCCATGCACCAAATGCTTCCAGTACCTGAGACGGGGTGAGATGAATGCCAGAAGCCAGGCGCTCAGTCCAGGTCTCCAATGTGGGTAACAGGGACCCAGTCATTTGAGCCTTCAGCTGATGCCTCCCACAGTGCACAAAAGCAGAAAGATGGAATTGGGGAGAAGCTGGAATTTGAACCAAGGCTCTCCAATATGGGATGCATGCTTTCCAAGCAATATCTTAATTGCTATGTCTAACACCTGCCCCTCTTTATTAATTTTAAAAATTATGCAGTCAAACATGATTGGAGAAAATGGCATGTTTAATTCCCACTCAGGAGAACCACAACACAATTACCATATAAAAGGCTCAGAGAATTCCTACAGTAAAGAATACTGTTTAACTTTGGGTCACCCAGCATTTCCCAAAGTTATTAGACAAAGAACCTTTTTAGATGCATTTTCTAGAACTGACACTCCATGTAATTGTTATTCTGAAAAAAAATTACATTGAGAAGCCCAGAAAAAAACAATCTTTCAATTTTTGACAGGCCGAACATGTGCTTTTTCACATTCATAGAGGAAAACATGGAAGAATAGAAAGGAGAAGCTGAGTTTCCTTTTTATTCATTTTAAAAATTTGTTTGCTTATTTGTTAGGTATGTGTGTCTGTGTGCGTGTGTGTGTGTGTATGTGTGTGTATGACAGAGAAAGAGAGAAAGTGCCAGTCTTCTGGCTCACTCCCCAAATGCCTGCAGAACCTGAGGCCTGGGGTGAGTTGGAGCCAGGAGCCAGGAATTCAGTCCAGGCCTCCCATGTGGGTATCTATTATTTGAGGCATCACTACTGCCTACCAAGGTCTACATTATTAGGACTCCAGTTGGAGTCAGAGCTGGAGCCAGAAATCAATCCAGGTACTCGGATGCAGGATGCAGACATCTTAACCAGTGTCTTAATTGCTATGGTTAAATGCCCTCCCTGATTAAAAAAAATGTTTATTGATTTTAAAGGCAGACAGAAGAGACAGACACTGTTTTTTCATGGCAACTGCAGCTCTTTGCATGTGCTGCTTACTGTGTGCTGATGTCTAAAGGTGCAGCCATAGACTAAAGGGTGAGAGTTCACGTGACAGCAACATGTCCGGCCTTAATTCTGACCAGGAGAGAATTTGCTAGTATTTGTTGCTCTTCTTCTACTCCCATTGCCTTCCGAGGACTTGTTATAACACCGAAGATGCTGTAAATGTGTTGAATTCTCTCTCTAAGATCGTTAGGGGACTGTGCTCTACCCTTCCTGGGAACGCCTGTTTCAACTAAAAACTTTATTTGGAAATCACAAGGCTTCTTCACTCAGACAAAATAAAACACAGGAACTCCGAATCACCAGCCAATTTTCTTTTCAGTCTTTGTTTCAGGCCAAGAGTGCTCTGCTCCCCAAATCAGCAGGTAGAGAGGATTTCTGTGAAGTCTCTCTCAGACTGTCTTATTTAGAAATTTTCATGGCCCCAGAAAACAGTATCTAGAGAATCCCAAGGAACAAATGAGAGGAAATGATCCCCTCATTTCTCACCCCCTGTTCTTCCACTAAGACAGCAGGGTCTTTGTCTCACACAGGGGTAAACAGACAACTCTATTTTAGAGAGAAAGTGAAAGTCAGTAATTTTTTCACTTGTGTTCTAGCTTTACCTTTAATTTCTCCAGGACAATAAAAATAGTGACATTCTGAACAATATAAATAAAGATTGAAGTTTTTTTTCTATACATCTGTATCACAGAACCAAACAATGAAACTCTTTGAGCCCCTGGAGATTTAGAGAAATCTGCTGGCAAGATCATTAAATAAATTCAAGTGTGTATGTGCATCTGAAAGAAATACAACTGGTGTTTATGGCATGGTATTTGATTTTGATTTTGAAGGAGAAAAGATGGAAGATGGAAGTAACTAAAGTGTACAGATATGCAACTTGGATAGGTTCAAAAACAGGCTTAAAGGGATTGAAATTCAGCCACTAAAATGTCCCAAGTTTAATGCCTACTAAGATCTGTAATGTGTTCTCCAAGGTAGCTCAGCTGGCATTCACATTCCTTCCTCCACTCTCAGGTGAGATCACTGAGATCCACAAGTTGACTGATGTTTGATCTATGTAAGATTCAAACTGGGTGTTTAGGAAGTCAGCTGACAGCCTTATCTCTTATTATCAATTTATCCTTCCTAAAGTTGTAGAACAGATGTCCATTTATTTTCCAGACTTTTAAAAATAAATAGCTTAAAATAATTGATATCATTTGATAAAGCGCAGGAACGAAAGCTGAATTCTTCCACTAGATGATTGTGATTTTGCTCACAACAGTGGAAAGCAGGTAAAAAACGAGGGTGGGGTTGAAGGAGGCGATTCCATTATCTTTTTAATATTCTAGGCTATTTTCAACTATTAAACTTGCATGTATTTTATTTGATGCAAAATAAATAATAACACCTTTTCTTCTCCAGTTTTTTTTTCCATCTTAAAAAGCTCTTGTTTCTTGTTACCATGGTGATGGTGCTACTCTGATATTTGTTTAAGTGGAACACTTTCATCTCACTGACTTCAAGACAGGTACTAGAAGGGCCAGAATAATAATTGACAACACAGCCTGTTAGCTGGAATAAAGGGTCCTTGTTCTGTGTCCAGACAGTAGCCTTGGTAAGAGAACATGTCCTAATAAGAGTGATGAACAGAAAGGCTATCTCTCACTATGAGATTTATCTTATTTTCTCTTTCAATTGTGTCTTATTTTGTTTCACTTTCAAAGAAGGTGAGAAATAGTTCTGAGAGTAAGTAGGCATTGTTTTAAACTGCAGTCATTTGTAAAACAATTTGCTATTGTGATTTGAGGGCATCTTTGGAGATGAAGGACAGGAGACCTTTAAGAGAAAGCTCCTTTTCCTTCATAAGACGAATGAAAACCAGGAAGAGCACCACAGATATCAAGGAGGCACTCCCTAAAATGTGTGTAGCTTTGTTCCCATGGCCAACCTGTTAAAATGGGCATGCAGTTCATAGCTGGAGTCAATATTCATTCAGAAAAATCCAATGCCTTTCCTCTTGCCTCATTGCACAAGGGTTGTTGGTTGTACACAAGTCTTACATGGGGAGACATCATGACAGTTACTTCTGATGAACTTCAGCTCACAAATGCACTAGCTCTCATTATCTAGAACATGCTGCTATGAGACTTAATTCTTAAGAGATAGATAATGTTTGTATCTGCTCTTCATTTTTCTGCTCTGCTGATGCTAATGTCCTTGGCAGAAAAGCAGAGAGAGAGAGAGAGAGAGAGAGAGAGAGAGAGGTTAAAGAATGATCTTTGGAATCAAACTTTCTGTAGTCACAAACCCCACCACTTTACTTTATGTGTGACCTTGGGCCAATGAACTAATGTCATTGATGAAAATGACAAACCTAATGGTCTTAACAGTGGACTTGACTGAATATTAAAGTGAATGTGTGTTTTATAAACTATCCTCTCAGTTTTAATGATCATGGAAACATGATATTGAATTTTGTTTCATTCAAAACACATAATGTTTCCTTTAAAATTATAAGCACTGTTAGCATGTTTATCTAAATAAATTTGGGGTGAGAATGATTATTGAGCTGGCCCACCTGTGAGTCTAGTTGGTTTTGTCCTTGAAACTTATCTGCATTTGGATAGCTTCTTTCATTTCTGTAATGCACAATGTCCTTATTGATCAAAGGAAGGTAGATAAAGCCTAAGGTGGATTACCTCTCTCAACTTTGTGATATTTCCTTTGTTGTTCTTGGTGGTAAAATAATATAGTAATGGCCTCTTCTTAGGTTAAGGTTAAGAATCAGCTCAGCCTCTGATTGTTGGAGAAGAACTAGGTTGGAGGGCTTTCTGTTGAGCTGCCCATTTGGTAGGATGTAGGCTCCAACAGCATCTACTTTTCTGGATTGTGAAAAAAAAATTGTTTTAATAAATCATGAAAAAGAAACTTGTCTAGGGCTGGTATTATGGCATACCAAGATAAGCCACCACTGGAGACCCCCACATCCCATATTAGAAATGCTTGGGATTGAGTCCTGCCTCTGCTTCCCATCCAGCTTCCTGCTAATGCACCTGGGAGGTAGTAAGTCAGATGACTCCAGTACTTGGGTCCCTGCCACACAGGTGGGAAACCCAGATGGGGTTTCTCGTTTCTGGGTTTGGCCTAGACCAGACCCTCCTGTTATGGGCATTTGAGAAATTAACAAACAGATGGAAGTGTGTGTGTGTGTGTGTGTGTGTGTGTGCACGCGCGTGCGTGCACGAGCGCGCGCATTTCACTCTTCACTCCGCTTTTTCAAATAATTAAATTAAAAAAAACCCTTATTACTCAAAACACAGGAGCACAGTGATGGGAGGTAGAAGGGCTGAAATCTCCTATGTCATTCTTGTCTTGTGCAGCAGCAGTTGCAAGAGTCTGTAAATCACACTGGACATGATAGAAGCAACTGGATTACAATCAGCTCCTTTTCTCAGACCTTTAATTATGTCTACATTCCTTTTTTATCTCTAATCTTCCAAAAAGGTCATACTTGTTTACTGTTTTTGATCTGTGTATTTGTGTGGCTACTTTTCCTTTGAGTATGAAAAAAAGAACAGAATATTAAAGACTTTACAAGCATTCTAGATGACTGGAAAATGCTTGGCCTTCCAATTTTAAAATCTTCAATCTAAGAACATTCTTTACTCTTCCTTTCCTGCTTTATTAATTTACCTTTCTGTTACAAAAAGGATTGACACAGCAATTCTTCCCTTCATCTCTTTTGTTCATGTCTTCCTCAAAGAGAATCAAAAGCGTACATCCATAGTCTTTACATACTCCAGAGACAACAGTCAAGTATGTTGAGATTTTTTAATATAGTAAAAGAGTAACAGAACAACATGGAAAGAAGAAAAGCACCAGAGAGCTAGGAATTGACTGAGCTGCAGCTAACTGAGGCAGGCGAGGGAATTCACACACTCTCTCTTATATAGTACCTGGTGTTCTGGAAAGTTTGCATAGAAAGCTATCTTTAAAGATTGACTTAGACTTCTATTTCACTGGGATAGCTTTAGATTTGATTATATACTTTCTGTGCAACCTAGAGCTGAAATAGGGACCCTGAGTCCTGCTTTACTTTTGTTTTGAAAATGTGCTTGACTGTAAAAGCTGAGGATGAAAAGCACTGAGCAGTCTTTAAGAAAAATAACTTGCCAACATTGCATCCTCTCTTGGAAGTTACACAAGTTCATTCTAGATCAATGGTTTTCATGTGATTTGATCATGGCCTGCAGTAAAAAACTCGTTCTACTTAGCGGCCAGTTATATGCATATGCATTTGCACATATGTGAAGGAACTTCAAAATGTTCATAGAAAGTGGAATTAAAAGGAAAGATTTTTTTGGTGCAAAAATTTTGAAATCTGTGTATTAAGAGACACCAGAAAGTCTACAGATAATGGGTATGAGGAAAGAACTATGCGGAGAGTTCAAAAAAATTTTGCAGCAAAATAAATTACTTTTAATGCTATTCTCTATGAACTCTTTGGAATACCAGCATGTCGTATGTATTTAAAAGTTTCACAGAGCAATGTTTACCCTCCTATGCATGATCTATTCTAGTTTTCCTTTCCTTTCTCTTTAATTTTTAAAAAATATTATTGAAACTCACTAAACTGATTTTATAATAATATGTCACAATGCATAGTTTGAAAAACACAGCTGTAGCTAAATAATAGGTCAAGATAAATCTGAAGTAATTACATAAATAACTGGCAGAACTTGAAATTTGAAATAGTAAAGCTTGAAAATAGTTACTCAAGCAAATAGAGAAACCTGGAGAGATTTTCTGATTAGAGATAAGAAATAAGAGGCCGTAAGTTCTCATGGGATTTATCTTTGGATAAATTGAGTCAGACTTTGGTCTGTGACCAGCACTCAAGCATTTGAGAAATTTCATCTGCTGTCCTTTTATCTGAAGCATGGGGTTGCCCAAGCACATTAAGGCAGCCTGTGGTAACCACGTGGATTTTCTCAGGGCTAAGATTCAAAAGAGGAGCTAGAAAGGACAGAAAAGACCAACAGACTCTGCTGTTAGTGAAGTGGGGCTGGCAGGGAAGTTGGCTGTAGTCTGGATTCATAGCAAGCAGTCCCAGGAATTCACACATAAACCACATGAAAAAGCAGAGTCTGCACATTTGGGATGTGTGCAAGAACTGGGTGTGGAGATGAGGGAGCTTAGGGCAAGCTCTCATGCTGGTCTGATGTGTTAGCCATGATAAGCCACTGAACTTCTCTAGTCCTCACCTTCTCCATCTGTTCGACATTGAAATGCTTATCCAGGATAACCTCGTGTGATCTTGTCGCCTGAGATGTCAGTCCATGTGGATAGCAAAAAGAAGCTAGGCATTTTCTGAAACATCAAGGATCAGAAAGAGAGGACAAGGTTGTCCACTTGGAGAGACCAGGAACAGGAGAAAACCAGAGCCTTGATAGAGGGTCTTGATACAGGAGGTTAAAACACCTGCACAAAGTCTAGACTGAGAGCAAGAAAACCAGGATCAGACTGACCGTGTTGCTAAGCAGCCTCTTCCAAGACCAGAGCTCTTTATTAATACCCAACCAGGACAGGGTGCCTGGTAGCAAGCAAGTGAGACTGTCCAACAATCTCACGACCAATGAGTGTGTCTGGGCGGTGAACAGAGAGCAGGAGTAAAATTCCTGCTGTCCCCATCTGAGCTGCACAGAGGGAGGGGTGTCACCTCTGAATGGCATGGGCACTTTTCCACAAAAATTGTTGAACTCTGAAATTTGGACTACCAACTTTAAGCAATCTGTGACTCAACTCTTTAAAAAGCAGTGTTTTATAGGAGATTGAAAAACGTGTTAAGTTACGTATGAAGATTTTATTCCTTCACGTGCTTGCTTAAAGCATCTATAACCTGGAATAATCTAGAATTGAAATTAAGCATTGAGTATAATAAGAGAATTCATTCATTTACTTGTTGATTCACCAAGTGTTACTTGAGTATCTGCAATTGTCTAGGACCTTGAACTAGACTGAGTCTAGACAGATGAATAATACTGAGTCTCTGTCTTCATAGATTTCATAGTCTAGTAGGAGAGATAGACTTATAAATAGATAAATTGCAATACAATGTGATAAGTACTTTAATAGAGATAAGAAATGATTAATATAAATGAAAACCAAATTAAGCCCATTAAGCTTTTCTCAAAAGAGGAAAAATTTGTTCATGTAAAATATTATTATTAAACTGTATTATTCTTCAATTCCCTAAATGATATTTGAAGATAATGTCTTACTCCTTTCTCTCTTAGCTCTGTTATTTTTCTTTTCTACTCCACTGGGATGAATGTGCATATGTGGGTACATGCACAGGTGGACTTGGTTTCATCCTTTTACTTCTAATTCCTAGAAATGTGGAATAATTTTTTTATAATTAATATAAAATATAAATTAATATAAAAGTAGAAGTGGGGCTTGCATTGTGGCATAGTGGGTAAGCCACTTCCTGCGATGTGGGCATCCCGTATGGGTGCTGGTTTGTGTTCAGGGGACTCCATTTCTGATCCAGCTCCTTGCTAGTAGCCTGGGGAAAGCAGCAGAAGATGGCCCAAGTGCTTGGACCCCTGCCACTTGTGTGGGAAATTGAGATGAAGTTCCTCACCCCTGGCTTTGGACTGGCTCAGCCCTGGCCTAGCTATTGTGGCCATCTTACATCAGTGGATGTAAGATCTCTCTCTGTCTCTCCCTCTCTCCCTGTAACTCAGACTTTCTTATAAACTTTAAAAAAAGAAGTAAATATAATAGAAACATCTTTCAAAATAATTTATTTATTTGAGAGGCAGAGACAGAGATCTCCCCACTTGCTGGCCTATTCCACAAATGCTTATGAGGCAGGAATTCAGTCCAGATATCCTGCAAATTGTGCGGACCTAACTCCTCAAGCCATTACCTGTGGTCCCAGGGTGTGCATTAGCCATAAGTTGGAATCAGAAGAAGAGCCAAGACTCCCAGCCAAACTCTACCACTAAAGCAAATACCAGTCACAGAAACCAATCTTAAGACTGCAAAGTGTTTTATTCTACCCACTGACTGCAATCCTCTTTGCAACAATCAGAAGATATGAATAGAAAAAAAGCAGTCTGAAGTAGAAATATGGAAGCAGTGAAAAAATAACGATATCTAATATTTGTTGAAGTTTTTAGGTACTGCTCTAAGTCCTATACATATTTTGATAATCTTAAGTCCTAAGAGCAACCCTGTGAAGCAAATATTTCCTTTTTTTTTTCTGATGAGAATCTGAGTGCACAGAGGTTAATTAACTCGCCCATGGTTACACACCCAGGACATGCAGAGCCACAAGCCAAAGCCAAGCTGCCAGATTCCTGAGTCTGCAGTTTAACGATTACACTGGCCTGTGTTGGAAAAAATAGCTTGTCACACTTTTCTCTAAGAATTCTGAAGTGATACCCATATTAAATATATATTAACAGAGTGAAATGCACCTAGCAGGAGAAGGGAATGAGAGAAAAAGCTTTGCAACAGCTTGCTTCCTCCTCTGTAGCTTCCGCTTGTTGCCTTATCTTGTGAGGAGCATAAATCATCACTGTGGAATTGTCTGGAGCAATAAACTTCTACTTGATCTTCTATGCAGGTTTTTTGGTAGAAATCTTTCTATTCGCATTCTCTAAGCCAAGAAATTTTCTTCTTTCATTTTCTGTGAGAGCAGTCCAGTTCATTGAGAATTGGGTTTTTTAAAAAAAATTACCTTACAGTTAACTGTATTTCTGTTCAAGTTCATGTCCTCCATAATCACAAATATTAAGTGGCTGCATTATCTTCACAATATTCATGAGGAAAACTGAGGCAATAACAGCATCCCATCACAGAGAGGTATTTGTCCATTTGAAGTGGAAGGCAATGAAACAGGTGGGTCCTGGTGAATGTCTAATTGCTCCTGGCACAAGTTTGTTTCTCTAACTGGTACAAAAGAAAATGACAATCAGACATGGACCTGTCCAAAATCCTTTAGGATACATGGCCATTGTATTAACCGGCTTTTCCTACCAACAATGTGCTCTCTTCTGCCTCGATGCTTCTACGCGTGGCCTGTTATCCAAATGTGAAGATAGTTGTGCCCCGACTCTCAGGCGCTGACGTTCTCTTTGCCCGTAGTTATAGCAGCCACCTGAGGTTCTCAGTGGCCTGTGACCTGATCTGACAATTATTGGTGTGTTTTAGAATTGAAAAAAAAAATAAGTCTTAGCGGTCATCCAGTTGCTTTGCCTCACGTGTTACCAAAGGCAAGGTTGAGGTGGGAGAATTACCTCCTCAAATAGTTCTCTCTTCGTGGAGCCCTTCAAGTGCTAGCAGAATGTGTGGGTAAACTGTCCATGTCTTAGGGACCTTTGCTTTCCCCTTTTCCCTTGTGTAATCTTCTCTCTAACATTGAGTGGCAGGAGGCTGTATCCTAACTTGAGGATCTGCTTATGACCCTCTCTGGTCAGCTAATGGTAGATATTGGCTATCGAAGAACAGACATTGGGCTTAAAATCAAAGAGCTGTGTTGCAAACTGCAGCATCTTGTGCCTATGTGAGTGTATGCATTTTGTTCAGTATCTGATTTTTCAGTCAGTGTCCACATCTGTAGATTAGAGATATTATCTAGTTTTTTTAAGATTTAGTTATTTATTTGAAAGAGTTACACAGAGAAAGGAGAGAGGTCTTCCATCCACTGGTCCACTCCCCAGTTGGCCGATCGAGCTGCACTGATAAGAAGCCAGGAGCCAGGAGCTCCCTCCGGGTCTCCAACGTGAATGTAGCAGCCCAAGGACTTGGGCCATCCTCTACTGCTTTCTCAGGCCATACCAGAGAGCTGGATCAGAAGTGGAGCTCGAACCGGCGCCCATGTGGGATGCTGGTGCTTCAGGCCAGGACGTTAACCCGCTGTGCCACAGCGTTGGTCCCAGAGATATTATCTGTTACATACACACAGGGTTGTGAGGATTTAATATAACCACAAAGATTATTACATACACACGGGGTTGTGATGATTTAATATAACCACAAAGATTGCTATGTTGTAAAAAGAAAAAAAAAGATGTCTTTATTTTTTTCAACTTTTATTTAATAAATTTTCAAAGTATAACTTTTGAATTATAGCAGCTTTTCCCCCCCATAACCTCCCTTCCACCTGCAACCATCCAAATCCCACCTCCTCTCCCATCCCATTCTTCAACAAGATTTATTTTCAATTATCTTTATATACAGAAAATCAACTTAGTATATACTAAGTAAAGATTTCAACGGACTGCACCCACACAGACACACAAAGTATAGAGTACTGTTTGGGTACTAGTTTTACCATTAATAGGTATGGTACAACATATTAAGGACAGAGGTCCTACATGGGGAGCAGGTGACAGTGACTCCCGTTGTTTATTTAACAATTGACACTCTTATTTATGATGTCAGTAATCACCCGAGGCTCTTGTCATGAGCTGCCAAGGCTATGGAAGCCTCTTGAGTTCACCAACTCCGATCTTATTTAGACAAGACCAGTTTCAAAGTGGAAGTTCTCTCCTCCCTTCAGAGAAAGGTACCACCTTCTTTGATGGCCCGTTCTTTCTGCTGGGATCTCATTCACAGAGATCTTTCATTTAGGTTTTTTTTTTTTTTTTTTTTGCCATAATGTCTTGGCTTTCCATGCCTGCGAAACTCTCATGGGCTTTTTAGCCAGATCCGAATGCCTTAAGGGCTGATTCTGAGGCCAGAGTGCTGTTCAGGGCATTTGCTTTCCACACAGTCTTCTGTGTATCCTGCTTCCCATGTAGGATCATTCTCTCCTTTTTAATTAGTATTTGCAGACACTGGTCTTATTTATGTAATCCATTTGACACTTAATCCTATCTTTTTGATAAAATATGACTATATGAACTTAAACTGATCACTTTAACAAGTAAGATGCCTTTGGTACATGCCACTTTGATGGGATTGAATTAGAATCCCCTGGCACGTTTCTAGCTCTACTATTGGGTTAAGTCCGAGTGAGCATGTGCCGAACTGTACAAAAGATGTCTTTATTTTACAGAGAGTGAAGAAGTGAGTAGGGAGATAGATATAGAGACAGAGCTAGAGAGAGAAAGAGAGTAATCCATCTATTACTGGACTCCCCAAAGGCCAGCAATGGCCATGGATGAGCCAGACTGATGTCAAGAGCCAGGAACACATGGACGATTCCAACCCCTCGAGATATCACTTGCTGCCTGCCAGGTTGGGGAGAGGGTCTCATATAGAACCCAGTATGGGACGTGGGTGTCACAAGTTTCTTAACTGCCTGTGCTACTTTTTCTTTACTCAGACTCTTTCATTTACTTGTCACTACCCTTAGGCAAAGTTTCAACTTCTTAATATAAGCTCCATGATCCTGTATGGTCTCTTTTCCTACTTTTCTCTTGTTCTTTTTGTTCTGAATGTTGTAGAATTCTTTCAGTTCTTCTGAAAGTCTATCTTCTCTCTTGTCTTGGAGTCTGCCTTTTCTTATGCCTCATGAGCTTTCACCTTAACACAACCAACTTAGCTATTAGGACAGCAAACATGCAAATTCTTTGGGTATTCCAGACTCAGTTGGGTTACCTGCTTTATTCTGCTTTCCATGATGTTCTTCATTTTTGTGACCATTGGTTTGACATTTCTTTTCTTCTCTAAATTGTAGGTACCAGGAATTTAGGATTTACAGGTTTTCTCAAACCTTTTGTATCCCCAGTACCTAGTAAAGTACCTGATACCAAGTGTCAAGATATCTGTTTGCTCTTTAATTATTTATATGGGTATAAATGCAATTCACACATATACCAGAAATATGCTATAGGAATATTATGTGTACCCTCCTAATTAACTAGCATGTGTATAGGTATACCTGCAGCATTAGACTGAATACAAATGATCTACCTTGGAAAATAATTGCTCCAACTGTCAGCTGTGGGTAACTACTCTCTTGGCTGGAGCAACCAGAAAATACACAAGGTATCACTGCATTAACATTTCTACTTCTAGCAAATACATTACAGCTTAGACTTCTCAGATGTTCTCTTAAGTTGGACTCATTCTTCTACAACTCCTAAGTCCATGAAAACCTCGTCCTGCTCTCTCGTTCAGCTAACGAAGATTCTTTGTCGCCTCTAAATTGGTAGTTTGGAAATCACAGGCAAGTGTACCAAATGTAAACTTCAGTTATAGTTGCAAGTCACTTCCCAGCAACTTTGTCTTTTCACAAATTTATTTTAATATTAATATTTTTACCAGTTTATTTCAATATTAACTTTATTAAAATACAATAAATTTGACAGTGTTGCTAGCAGCCTAGACTGCAGTTTTCTCATTGTGCATGTTTCGGTTAGTAACATCAATTTCAATATACATATTACATGGCCTAAGAATAATTATTCCATTCCTGTGCTACCTTATTTAGTTATTGCATTGCTTTTATCTGTTTTAAAGTTGAATTTCAAGTGAAGTTATAAAAAATCTATAGTAAATATCAAATATTTATATACATATTTTACTTACCAAAACCATTTACTTGGGCTTGGTTTGCTTATATTGTACACAAATTTAACAGATGTTGATGCTTTGGATTCCATTTCTCAATCACACACATGAATGCAGTTAAACAAATGAAGTAAAGTTTAGTTAGAGTCTGGATTGTTTGAATTCCAAGAGGTTTATGTGGTCTAATGCAATAGTTTAATTTACAAGACAATGGCTTATTTTCTCCAAATAAGTGATTGCTAGATGCTGAGTTACCATAGCACCCCAGACTTTCTCACCATTTCACCTGAAGTATAGATCAATTATGAACTTATCTGTTGTTCCTCCAGTCATCCATTATGTTACCTAGGCAACGTGATACGCTCTGCTTTCAAAGAAAAACTAGAAAGCTTTCGAAAAAAAAAAAAAGAGACAGTTATAAAAATGAGTATGGGAACTCTTTTCATCTGAATAGCTGTATCTTTGAGAAATCCTGTTGAAAAGCAGCCTTTAGCTGATGTGACCAGATTATTGAGTACCAAATCCAGGTGTGTGTGTGTGTGTGTGTGCGCGCACGCATGTGCACATGCTTGCACTTGGATTTCTAAAGCAATCATTCCAGCACTATGATTTATCAGCCTCTAATTTTAATCTTCTTTCCTGGTTGTTTACAGCTCCTTTTTTGTAAACTTAGTGAAAGGCAAAATATAGTTATGCAAAATATATTTTCTTTCAGTTTTGAGACTTTTCATTCAGTGCAGTGTTTTAAAGTTAAGCTAAATTTATTTTTGGAAGGAACACTTTCTTTCCCTAATGAGGGTTGTGTTCACAGAAGATAAAATGGAAAAAGAAGGCACTAGGGGAAAAGAGAATAAAGGATTTAAAAGCAAAAGAAAACCTTTTTATATTTTTATTTTATTGTTTAGACACTTTCAAAAACCTGATTAATAAAAACAGTTGGTACAAGTTTTCATTACAAAACAAATGCACTCTTCTTTTGTGGAACTAGGAGGTGAGAAAGTACACAGAGCTTGAGAGATTTTTCTCTCTACTGGAAGGTGAACACTCATTATAAGCATGTTGCTGCACCTTATGAGAACATGGTTCAGCAAGAGTCAAAGTGCAATGAGGGTTCTCCTCTTCTCTCCTCCTGTAATCCAAGCACAGAATTTCTAGTAAGAATTTTGACAGTGTTACACTTTATAAATCTGGGGCAAAATAAATTGTTGGCATTTTGGCAGCTATGTGCAGCATTGGCTGTTAGGCCTTTTCCATCCCAACTGTCTCATCTTTCCTTGGTACTTTTTAAGCTACACTCAGCTTGAGACCAGCTTTCTGTATGATTCCATCCCACAGTCTTCCCTCTACCTCAAGCAGGGATATGCACCTTCTCCCCTAGGCCCCTAAGACACCCTTTCTCTCCCTGCTGCCTGACTGACCATTTGTGTTGGATCTGATTTCATTCCCATCTGTCTCTATACTTTGAACATCTTGAGGTCAGAGATAGCATTTTTAATGTTGGTACCCACGTACTTTTAACTGTGAGTGACACATAATATGAGAGTATGATCTCAAATTCGATTTCAATATATGTTCGATGAATAAATTTTAAAATGAATGATTTTATTTTTAGGATCATTTTGAATTCCTACGCTGTCATTCATTCCAGTTTGATGGTATCTACAAAGTTCAAAAGCATTCTTTATCTATTTACATTCAAGTCATTGATAAACATGGACATAGATGTAGGTGACACAGATAGATACAGATATAGACACAGGTAAATATACAGCTACAGCTACAGATACAGGTTTTCCATGGCATTTCATGGAAAACAGGCCTTCAGTGGCCTTTCACCACTGTAATTTTCTCGGGGGAGAGTAGTGTTAAGTGTTTCACTTAATCTGACATCTTTGCATCATTCAATTACAGTGAACTAGAAGCCATTATATTTCCCATATCCTTTTTCATATGCATGATTGAAATAAAGATAAACAAGATCTAAAGACTTCTGATTTACTGCTATATGGAAAACAAGTTTAGTTCCATAATTGGGAATAGACTCTTTCTTCATATGCTCTGTTAACTAATCTATTTCCTGATTCATTCTAGAATTTTGCTAGAAATCAACATTAAGTTCATTGATCCATAATTTTTCCCATTTCTTTAAATTGGGATTTTTGTCCCATCTTAATCTGTATGATGTAGTGCCAATTCTTTTTACATTCTGGCAATAAAATCTTTCAGAGCCTAGAAATTTGAAGACATTTAAATTGCCCAGGTAATAATTTACTACCACTTCACCTGCCAGAACTTTAATTCCTTTTTACAATGTTTATCCTACCCTTTCTACTGGGAAGATTTACTTTCTTGCTGGAGAAGATGAATGAAACACAGAAGTTAAAAATTCTGACTTCCCACTTTGATTCGTTTTTTTAAGTGACTACTTTCCTTAAACCACAAGCTTTTCTGAATACACTTAACAAATATAAGCACATTTTCTTATTGATTTTAGGATACTTCAGAAACCAAAGACTCATTCTAGATTTAAGCCTTTTAAAACTGAGTTTACATATTCATAGCACAAATAAGATATATTTATATGACTCTCTTTTCTTCTTTTATTACGTGAGTTTTAAAATAAGAACAAGAATTTCTTGTGGAATAATTTAATCAGGTATTTAATTTCTGAAAATAGTGATGCAAACTTAATTTCTTCTCTTGCTTGGCTCTCATTATTTTAGTCAATTCGGATTTTGAGTATAGGGAAATTTGACACCAAATATTATTGGGGAAATAGCTTCTGTGTGGGTGTAGCTGTATTTACCTCGATAGAGGCATAGAAGCCGTTATTTAAGACACTGCCTTGTAAGGTTCCTCAGCTCTACAGAACGTCCATCCTCTGACTGTTCTGCTTGTTAGGTCCTACACAACCCGGTAGGTGCATGGGAACAGAAACAATTCCCTACAGGGACTTTGTATAGAGTAAAAATTCAAACTCATTGCCCATGCATGCTTTTAAAGATCTGATGATTGTTTATAGCCCTTGTCTGTACTGTTGTAGAACAGTGTTTTTTTTCTTCATACTGTTTGTCGAACTTGTTACTTAGTATAAGATTAATCTTATGAGTATAAAGTAACTGAAAATAGATGATTGTAAAAATTAAAGAGAGGGAATGGGAGGGGTGGAAGGAGGGAGGGTAGGGTGGGAAGTATCACTGTGTTCCTAAATCTGTATATATGAAATTTGTATACCTTAAATAAAATTTCAAAAAACTATACAAAGTGTAGCCTTTGGTTTAAACCACAGTTGCACAGAAAGCTTCAGTTGATGAATCAATTCCATTTTTAAGTTGTACTAGGAAAAAATTCTCAGAGCATATCAATAGCCAACTAGCTATTAAATTGGTCCTTCACCTTTAATCTGATGTTATGAAGGTCTTCAGTTTAGCAATTAATTTGTGTTTGTAAAGCTTCTGCTAGATTCCTATTTATTGCAAAACCGAAACAAATATCTTGTATACAAAACCCTGGAAGGAGAAGGCTAGGGTGCCCTTTGTGCAAAATAATTACATGTTCCATTCTGCCTAAACTACAGAGTATGTGGGAAATAAAGATTTAAAAGTAATTACTTAAAAAAAATTCACTGGAGAGTTATATATATATATTTCACAATGGATCAAACTACAAAGTATTTCCTTGACTGAATTTCATTTTGATGTAATATGATGTCTTGTAGGGGACATTATGAGACAGGAAACATTTTTATAAAATGCACTGCTTTTTTACACTTAGTATACCATTGAGGCTGTTGTCATATTTCTACATCTTCACAATAAGCTACTTCTGTTTTTTGTTTTTTTTAAACTTTCATTTAATAAATATAAATTTTAAAAGTACAACTTTTGGATTATAGTGGCTTTTCCCTACATAACCTCCCTCCCACTCACAACCACCCCATCTCCCACTCCCTCTCCCATCCCATTCTTCACCAAGATTCATTTTCAATTATCTTTAAATACAGAAGTTCAACTTAGTATATACTAAGTAAAGATTTCAACAGTTTGCACCTACACAGTTACACAAAGTATAAAGTACTGTTTGAATACTATACACAAAGTATAAAGTACTGTTTGAATACTAGTTTTACTGTTAATTCGCATAATACAACACATTAAAGACAGAGATCCTACATGGGGAGTAGGTGCACAATGACTCCCATTGTTGATTTAACAATTGACACTCTTATTTATGATGGCTACTTCTGTTTTTTAAAGATTCATTTGTTTATTTGAAAGACAGAGTTAGAGAGAGAGAGAAAGAGAGGGAGAGACAGAGAGAGATCTTCCACTGGCTCTTCACTTCCCAAATGGGTTCCCCCGCGTGGATACAGGAGCCCAAGGACTCGGGCCATCCTCCAGGGCTTTTCTCAGGCACATCAACAGGGAGCTGGACTGGAAGTGGAGCAGCTGGGAGTTGACTGGCAGCCATATGGGATGCAGACACTGCAGGAACCGGCTACGCCACAGCGCTGGCCCCATAGCTGTTTCTGTGTTCTATGTCTGGATGAGTTACGATGTTCCTGTTAGCCATATAACTGATCCTGTTTTCCTCTAATTTGTGGCTGTCATTAAAAATCATATAGTATAGGAATTTGCTCCACCCATTTTGGTTTTAACTACACTTTGGGTTCATACCTATCCATATTTGTTGTATCTTCATAAATCATTTACATATTCTCTTTTTCATGAGATAAGATTAGAAGAAAAGAAAGAAAACTGCCATGAATCCCTTTATATTTTGCACAACCACAATGATACTTTCACTCAAATTTCCCATTTCTTCTTTCAGCCTATTAATCACATTGAAATCATTAGAGACATTGTGTGTGGGGGGAGGTGGGGATGGAATGTGGAGTTGCAGTTCTCATGTCTGTTCTAAGAAATACCTATTTATAGATACAGGGAGAGCATCAGGATAAAACTCATCAGGTCAGTTTTCACAATTCCTCCATCTCTACCTTAATCAAGTATTAGCCAGAATTATCAGAGGCCAGTTTTAACTCATCTCATTTTCCTGATTTGCATTAGGAATTGGGGCGGTTTGTCCTAGGGGTTAAGTTCCTGTTTAGGACATGTACATCCTGCCTGGAAGTGCCTGGGTACGATACCTGGCTCCAGTTCCTGATTCCTTCTCCATGCTGATGAGGTTTTGGAGATGACTCAGGCAGTTGGGCTCCTGCCACCCATGTGGGAAACCTGGATTGAGTTCCTAGGTTTCAGCTTGAGACATCATGATTGTTACAGGCATTTAGGGATTAAACCAGTGGGTGGGAGTGCTCTTGCCCCAACTCCCTCTTCTCTTAAAAAAATAAATAATTTTTTATTATGCAATTTCTAAATCTATGATCTCTTTTAGGAACTTAATAGCAGTATTTGATTTGAGTGATTTATTCTAGGTGCAATTTCTATTGCCACTTAATTTTTGCTTTGAGGCAAACTCCAAGTTCAACACTTCTTTGAGAGATCCTCAGACTTCCTCAGTTTGGCAAGTGAAGGAAAAAAGATGCAGAGTAAGGCACAGAAAGAGAAAAGAAACAAATCAAGGGAGCCATTCCTCTGACCATTGTCATGGTCCTTGTGTGTTTATAAGGCAACTCTAAAGGCAGTTCTGGAAGGGAAGCGCCCACATTTTTTGTACTCAGTGGAAATATTGTTGAGAAATAGGAATCATTCGGGAGATAATATCTTCATAAGCATATCGTTTGAATGTATATGAGATTATAAAAATGCTCGTGTCAGGAGATTCCAATACAATCCCATCAAGGTGGCATGTACCAAGGCCATCTCACTAGTCCAAGTGATCAATTTCAGTTCACAATTGATCACACTGATAGGTCTAAGAGTCAAAGGGATCACACAAACAAGACTAGTGTCTTCTAATACTAACTGATAGAATCAAAAAGGGAGAGAATGATCCAACATGGGAAGCAAGATACACAGCAGACTCATAGAATGGCAGATGTCCTAAATAGCACTCTGGCCTCAGAATCAGCCCTTAAAGCATTCAGATCTGGCTCAAGAGCCCATAAGAATATTTTAGGCATGGAAAGCCAAGGCACTCTGGAAAGGGAAAAAAAAAAAAAAGAAGACCTAAATGAAAGATTCTGTGAGTGAGATCCCAGTGGAAAGAACGGGGCCATCAAAGAAGGAGGTACCTTTCTCTGAAGGGAGGAGAGAACCTCCACTTTGACTATGACCCTGTTGGAATAAGATCGAAGTCGGCAAACCCTAAAGGCTTCCATAGCCTTGGCAACTCATGACTAGAGCCTAGGGAGATTACTGACGCCATAAACAAGAGTGTCAAATTGTTAAATCAACTTCAGGAGTCACTGTGTACTTACATCTCATGAGGGATCTGTCCTTAATGTGTTGTCCAATGTGAAGTAATGCTATAACTAGTACTGAAACAGTATTTTACACTTTGTGTTTCTGTGTGGGTGTAAACTGATGAAATATTTACTTAGTATATACTGAATCGATCTTCTGTATATAAAGATAATTGAAAATGAAAAAAAAACTTGGTGTTAAATTGGAAATTGCATAGAAAATTAATCAATTTTTTTAAAAAAATATATCATGTAGGATCTCTGTTCTTAATGTGCTATACATTGTGAATTAATACTATAACTAGTACTCCAACAGTATTTTTCACTTTGCGTTGCCATGTGAGGGCAAACTGTTGAAATCTTTATGTAATATGTACTAAATTGATCTTCTGTATATAAAGAGAATTGAAAATGAAAAAAAAATGCATCTCCATCACCACTTTCATAGTGATCTCTAAATCAAACTTTTAAAATTATTTAGAAAAGAATAAAGCCATGTTCTACTAATTGCTGCTTCCGTTGTGTAGGGCAGGAGGCAAAATATGTAACTAAAATGGGAAAGCTTTTGATTTTGTGGTTTCAGGATCAAACTTAGCACTGGTACCTGAATTTGGATTGTCAAGTTAAACCTTTCAGCTCTTGACATTGTGAAGTAACAATCTTATAAGAAATCAAAGGATGAGAAATTCACACAAGTGAGGGTTGGCTCATGCATTTTAAAGACAAGTTTGACTTGAATATATTAGGGTTCAAGGTGAAGCTGCTAGTACAGATAAGATAGCTACTCAAGAAGTAAAAATGAGAGGTATTCTGTTTGCAAACCCAAGAGGAAAACAACAGCTGGATGTCTAATATCTGAATGTGCAACATAGAAATTTATAGTGAAAATGGAAGACAATAAAATTTCTTTCTAAACTATTTTATCTAAATTACATCACATAATCCAAATTATCTTCAAAAAGTGATTTCCAAAACCCTCAAGAAATGTTTTCATAAACGTTATTAATTTAGAATAGATGTTCTTAAACACTTTTACTTCCTAATTTCTTGATGTAAAAATGAAGCAAACATCATAGAAAATAATAGAAGTTGGTGCATCTATATCTGGCTTCTGGAGAGTTCAACTTTGTGGTTTAGATAGAGTTTCTGGGATGACTATTACTGCTGTTTAAAGAGATTGTTTTCTATTTAGTGCATCCACTGTAGTTAATAAAGCATGATTAAGTCCATGATGATGAAGAGCATATAAAAATTGCAATATACTATTAAATTCAACATCTTATGTTGATACAGGGTCAGAGTTGAAAAATTAGCACTCAGACACTCTTAAAACTCTAGTATTATACTCTCTGAGGCAAAATGCAGTATGCATTTAAGAAATAAATGCCATATATTATGATAAGCCTCTACCAGGAGAGAAAAGTATATGAAAAATATGAATTTATACATTTGGGTGTCTACAGGAATGAAGAATCATCATATTAACAGCATTGAAAAAAGTGTTTAGCATGTTAAATGCTCAGTTTTAATGCTGCTTGAATCTACTATTCACTGTTCTTATTATTCAAGGTACATAAAGCCAGTGCTCAATTGAAAGGGAAACATAAAAAGGAAAGCACACACAGGGGCACATAATAGAGAACATATTTTATTATACCATCTCCCAAATTAATTCAAGATTTATTTTCCACAAACCAGCATGGTTTGGGGACAATTTTCAATTAATGACAACCATTACATTATATTATAATTGCATACATTTTTGCTTTATTCCTGGTACATGGTGAACCCTCTGAAGGCAGAGTCTCTGTATTTTGACATCAGATCTGAACACCTAACCAGTGACTGGTACGTGGTCAGCAGTGAACTTCTGGTTGTTTGATCTAGGAACAAATGCATGCATGTGTAGGCACAATATGGAAGCCTGAGCATTTTAGGATGCGTGTGGTGATGGCTGGCGCTGTGGCTCAACAGGCTAATCCTCCGCCTTGCGGCCCCGGCACACCGGGTTCTAGTCCCAGTCGGGGCGCCGGATTCTGTCCCGGTTGCCTCTCTTCCAGGCCAGCTCTCTGCTTTGGCCAGGGAGTGCAGTGGAGGATGGCCCAAGTGCTTGGGCCCTGCACCCCATGGGAGACCAGGAGAAGCACCTGGCTCCTGCCATTGGATCAGTGCAGTGTGCTGGCCGCAGCGGTCACTGGAGGGTGAACCAACGGCAAAGGAAGACCTTTCTCTCGGTCTCTCTCTCTCTCTCACTGTCCACTCTGCCTGTCAAATATAAAAAAAAAAAAAGGGATGCGTGTGGTACCCTGGGCATTACTCTAAATTTGGCTGAGGTTGTAGATTGTTGAGATATGAGACATACTTACTTCTAATGATTACTTAAATACAATTCAGGGCAGGGAAAGTACACTTTTTGCCATCTTTTTGTGCAGCTGCCATCCTGTGAAATGGACAGTCCTTATCTGGACATTTCCAGGGAAAATTCCTCTATCCTGACTTTGTTAATGAGTCTGGACCTTGTCCAGCTCCACTCTGTTCCCTGGAGAGTAATGAGCAAATGCATGATACACTCAGGGGCTGTTGCGTTGCGTTTGGTACAGTTTTGTTTTGTTTCCATTGCGAACATAGACGATCCTCTTAGTTCTGTTTATACAAAACTCTGTGAGGAAGCACCGCATTTCACGGGTCTCTTGGCCCTGGCAGCATTTTCTGCCATTGCCTTTAGTGAATTATGCACTCATAGGCTTTAAGATTGTTAGTGATAGCTTGGAGCCCATCATCTTGTAGTTTGGATTATTTCCCCCGGAACATATTACCTTACATTTACTGTCGCGGAATGAAGCTCATTGGAGATGTGCCACTTTCATGCCCACTTACCCGAACTTGTAGGAGTCTTCCTGAATGCTATCCATGTTGCCTCAGTACTTCCTCACCCGCCAGAGCTTACTGTCACGTGAGAATGTGCAGATTTCACTGCATATAACCTCTCTAACTTCTCGTGTTAAATGCTGTAAGTAATATATATTCATTTCAGCTCAGATGTCTGGGTGTTGGTGGTGGAAAGGGTGTATGGCATAATTCTGAATATTACTTTAGAGGACTTTTTTTTCTTTTTTCTTTTTGTCCTCCTCCTCCTCAGTCAGAGCCCACAGGCACATCTGCTGTTTTTGTTTACGTCTGTGGGCTCTGGGGTACCTGAATTCTTACATTAGCCCACTTTTGTCCTAGGACAGATATGTGCCTCTGATGATAGTCGCCTTGACCTGGCTGGTTTTTGGGGCTGTACTTTGAACACTTTTCTTTGATTAAGGAATGATATTGGGAAAAGAAACCTAACTGTAGAGTCAAATAGTTGTATAGATCCTGTCATTTTATCTGAACAGGAGGGAGTAACTTGAGTTTCTTCTCTCATCTGCAATGTACAGATTCTAATACACTGCAGGGTTTTTGGAAGATTTAATGAGAAAATCAAATTGTATATCATGGTGGGCCACATTGTGTATCACAGTCCTCAGGAGCCTTTATTTCCTTCTTCCTATGATTGCTGATAGCTGCCTAGCCTTTAACCTGGATTTTACTGTTTCCCACCCTCCATGCCTGAGAGAGCCCTGTTCTCCTTTATAATGCCTATCTGACCCCCTAGTCCTTGGTTTTCTGATTGTGCCACCTGCTACGTATAATTACTGCCCAGTGTAGCTAATCTAACTAAACAGCTCCCACATTCAGTGACTTTTTTAGAAGAAATCATTCTCACAAACAAGATCTTAGAAATACTCTGAATTCTTCAAGAATCACATGTTTGCCCATTTCCCCCCTCAGTGTGCATATCAGTTACTTTGGAAGAATTCCTCTGATTATTATCATCACCACTGAATGTTGACTAAAACACCCCTGCCCAGTTGCAGGGCTCTAGGGAGTATCCAGTACAGCCGTGACCTCTCTTCATATCTTGCATAGAGATTGAGACACAGTTCTGATTTGGGTTGGGGTGGTCCTGATAATGCCAGAATTGGAAACAATCTGAAGGGCAAGTAGATATTTTAGCAGAGGAGAGGAGGTGTACCCCAAAGAACCATCTGTAATAAGAAGAGTCTGTAGCTAGAGGCAAGGAGACAGGGATGCCAGGTACAGCACAATGTGAGATAGGTGGTAGGGTTGAATCTGCATGACACGAACAATTCCATGGTCTATAGAGGAATTGCTTTTAGTGAATGAAAATGCAGTGGCATAGAGGAAGCCATCAGGTTTTTAAAGGAGCATAAACTGAATGGCAGCCCATAGCGTCTTGTCTTGGAATACATCGTTTATAATTACAGAGATTGCAAACATGAAAACTAAAACATAGTGTGATACAAATTATTGAGCACTGTGGCCTTTATGCACTTTGGGTTAAATTCTCAAAACATCCACAAAAAGTACACTTGAGTTCTATCAGACCCTGAGAAAACTATCTGGGTGCACGTCAACAAAGGGGCCCTTAGTAAGCACTGAGAAGCCCACCTTCCCCTGATCAGGAGTTATCCAAGAAGGCATGAACTTCCCACACTGTCTTTCCACTCCGAGTACAGGAAGAACATTCCTGTGGCCAAAGAAAGCGGGCAGAGAACACAGGTGTTTGGTGTCAGGTAATTGTCTGCGGAAGCGTATGATGCTTCCGAAGTAGTCAAAGGAGCTGCTGGGCGGGACACTAACAGTGTCTGATGCAAACTGAAAGTAGGCATGATGTTCTCCATGTAAAAAGGGAATACACTGAGGATTGTGTTGAAAATCACTTATATCAAAATATGATTTGGTCACATTTTTGTCCCTCGGATCCAGGTCCTGAAAAGAGATTATGTTTGTGCATTTTTTGTCTTTTCCATTAAAATCTACATATGTCAGGACAGGATCTGGCATTTGTTTTATTTGCCTCTTCACCACCCAACATGATGCTCTGCTGAAATGAAATGAATTCAATTCTAGTGAAATTGAAAGCAACTGTTCCATAGGAATCCCTTTTTCCTTAAAAAAAAAAAAAACAGCAACAACAACAACAAAAAATGAGCTTTTGCTAGTTGTAACCTGCTTCCCTATATCTATTTTTGTAATGTCTCCAATCCCTGTGGATCCAAATGCACTGAAATAGCAATTACTGTATAGCACATTGAGCATACTTAGAAGTCTCTCTGCCCGCCATTGGAATGCAGCCATTGGGATAGAGCGCAACAGCTGTTCAGCAGCTAGAGTAACACAACATAAAAATTTATGATGAATAACGCAATTGGCATTTGTCTCCATATAACAGGTTGCATATTTGCAATCGCAGAAGCTTCTCTAGACCACATTTGGACTTCTAGACTCAAGAGCGCATCATAATATTCTTACAGGAATGACACGTAGGAAGATTACAAACAGTTCATAGTGTCCTTTATTCTGGTGCATTAGAACCAGAAGTGAGAGGGGTAGACTGCCAATGGCCTACATCTTTATTATGAAACTTGACTGCCCAGTAAAGAGGAAACTGTGTCCTTGGAGGAGTGGTCTCAGTACCACATGGAATGATGATGGTCTCATCAGAAAGGTAGGTGGTTTGTCAGAGTTTATAAAGCTCTTGGACATGTGCTATTGAAATTAAACCTCATAATATACCCATTTTGTAGATAAGGACAGTGAGACCCTGCAAAGAGATGCCTCAAGGATCCCTGAAGGTCATAATGTAGTAGCAAGACAACTGCTGCGTCCAGCACTGCTTGTTGCTTTTGTGTGCTGTGCCTGACCACCACCCCATACAACCTTCTGCATGTGGCACAACAAGAGGTCATGGGTGTCAGGTGAAATTGCTGTCCAACTGAAACACGATCCTATCACTTTGTTTTAAAGGGTCTTGTTCACTGTTGCCTCAAAGGTACTGTAAACCAGGCATCTGCCACCCATTGCCATGATCCTGGGCACATCTGCTACAGATATTGAATCACAGATTAATTACTAAATATATCTGAGTCTCATTGTCCTCTCTCTCTCTCTTTTTTGAAAGGCAGAGTTAGAGAGAGAGAGAGAGAGAGAGAGATCTTCCATGCAATCATTCACTTCCCAAATGGCCACAGTAGCTGGGGTCGGACCAGGCTGAAGGAGGGAGCCAGGATCTTCATTCGGGTCTCCCACATGGGTGCCGTGGCCCAAGCACTTGTGCCATTTTCTGCTGTTTTCCCAGGTACATTGACAGGGAGAAAGATCAGATGTGGAACAGGCAGGACTTGAACTGGTGCCCATATGAAATAGTGGCATTGCAGACAGCTTATCCCATGGCGCCACAACACCAGTCCTGAGTCTTCACTTTAAATAGTGAATTTCAAGTGCTACTCTGATAATTTTCCATCCTATTATAAAAAGATCCCATACATTTATCCTTTAAAAGCTCTAATGAGTTGTGCAAAAGACAAGTGACCGTCATTCACTAAAGACTGGACAGCACTCAGAAATTTTTGCACATTGTGTCTCCCTTTACTTATACAGTCTGGGGTATGTGATCTATCCTGTATTTCACTGGGAGAAGGGAATTGAAGTACAGTGAATTGAAGTTTATTATCAAGGATCACAAAGCTTCTAAGTGGGAACAGAATCTAAACACAGATCTGTCTGACTTTGAGCCCTCTCCTGTCCACACACATCTGAGGAAAATCCCAGGGTTCTTCCAGTTAGCATGGCACAGGAAAGTTTACCGGGGAATCTATGCTAACAGAGTGTGTTAATGAAGATGGAATTCGGAAAACACTCAGAAAATCAGCGCCGTTGGGACCTTGAGTTTGGCTGGCTCAGGATTCGGAAGACATCAGCAGGCTTTCTGTTGTCTCTCCTTATTCACAGTCTTTCCTGCTTCATCTTCCTCGTGCTCCTGCCCCAGTGTCAGGGCACCATGGCCACCACTGCTTGAGTGCCTGTAGGAAACACTGGGGAGGACACACTTCTTGCCCACGAGGAAGAGAGGCAAGAAGCAGACAGGCAGGCACAACTCAGCAGATTGCTGGGGAACCTCAGTTCTAGGCTCAGTAAAAGTGCTGAGGAAGAGATCCCAGAAACTTGGGGAGCAGCTCCTCTGGCTGCTAGCGAAGACTGTGTGATAGTTCCTGGATGTATATTAGGAACACATGACAACCAGGGTTGCTTGTGGACCAGCCACTGAGAACAGAGACCATTACAACCCAGAGCCTTGGAGGCCACTTTGCTGTGCCCAAGGTTAGTATAGCTGTGGACACACAGTAAGGCCCAGAGGGTCTCAGAGGAGGGCCTGTGATGGCCAAAGTTGTAGAGTGGGGATGGGGCACAGGCACCAGGAGCTCAAGGCAGTAGCTGTTGGAGAATTGGTGCAGAAATATCTCCATATTTTCACACCTAACAGATTCCTCCAGCCCTGTTGAATAGCGGCCTGTTATTTGCTTTTAGAGGCCACTCTTCTGTTTGCCTTAAGCCTTTCTGAGATTTGCCTTAAGCTCTCCTGTGATATTTCAGACATCTGCAGAGCATGGAAAGAGGTGCCCCCGTAATCCATGTTCACAGTTCCCTGTCTTATGAGTGGGTAATACCATATACCCACAACATTGCGAGAAGCTGTGGAAGATTGTTCTGTGTTAAGAATTGATCGAAAGAAAACTGACATGCAGCTTGCAAGGCCTTCTTAGTTTATTTAAAGGGAATACTAATAACCGCAACCGTGTTAAAACCCCTTTATACTCTGACTTAACAAACTATTTCCACATATAATGCATTTATTTTGTACTACCATGCACTGAGCAGGCTGCTGTTATTGTTAGTGCAGTTCTATAAGGGAGGAAGTAGAGGCTCAGGAAGGATATCTAACAGGAGCATGCTGTCAGCAAGTGACAAAATGCAGTGACTACTGAAGAGGTTAAAACATGGGCTGTGGGATCTGTTTGTAGTTGAAATCTGGCTTTCTTTCATGGCTGGATGACTTCAGACAAGTTCTGTTTCCATCACTGCAGCCTTGGTTTCCCTTTTGTAAAATAGAGCAATATCAGCGTCTACCTGTTAGAGTTGTGTTAGGTTTAATATGGCAATGTTTTTAAACTACACAGTGCTTGGCACATAGTAAGCACTCAATAAGTAGTGGCTACTCGCATTAGAAATCCAGTCCTCTGATCCCCTAATTGAGTGTCTTCTCCTTTATTACACACCTCCACTTTTATATCTATTAATAACACAATTAAAAACTCAACTCTGTAATATAAAATCAAAACAGAATCCTGAATAATTTGAGACACCAGCTGTTTGGGTGGTATTCATTAAGTACTAAATGCTGTATGATAATAGTTACATATTTTAGTGCTAGTAAAAAGCTACTAAGAAAAACAAACATGAAAGAAATAGAAATGTTTCATGTTTGGAGTTTTAATACATGAATCCATTCTATAGTATACTAAAATATACCAAACAAAGAACCTGAATTTCCTTATCACAGTAGGATATTGATTAATTTCACAGCCACAATATTGGGGTGAGTAAAGTTATAGAGAATTGTGGTACCCTTATCACACCCAGAAAGATTTATTTTCTCAAATCTTCTTTGTGCAATAAACCATTCTATGCAATTTTTGCATTGAGTTTTCCAAGCTGTCAACCTGTGGACTTTAATTCCTCACCTCTTGTTTTAGGAGTAGAGGTGGTGGAAATTGGGCAAAAAGCTTAGTTTTTCAAGCCTCCTGAACCTAATCCAATTTTTGTGTAACTTTAGAAGGCACAAATTTCATGGTCTAGAGTGGAAAATATTTCATTCAAAGACCTTTTTCTGAGATGATTGGAAAAACCACCAAAACAATTCAAAAATGGCTTGGGAGACAGAGTATGGGTTAAAATAAGAATCTAATTCTTACCTTTGAGACAGTCTCTTTGCTCTAAGAATCAGTAAGTGGTTATTTTACTCTGTATTGAAAAAATGCACACATTTCCCTGAACACTAAGAATTCTTCCCAAGTGTCTTGGACACAGTAACTGGTCACTACTGCTAAAAACTCAAAACCATCTTGGGTTTCAGCACTGTTCATTGGATGAGGACTTTTTTGAGGATGTAACTGACTTACACTACTTGTCTTATCTCAGGAACCTTGCAAATCTAGATTTTCCGGCCCACCACAGCCATAAATGTGACTCATTAGCTGTCTAACTTTATCAAGATCATAGACCTAGACATTCAACTCAGTTGTCCCATGGTGTAAAAAAAAATATATATATATATAGGTCTGCTATTAATCTCAGTGGGTAGCATTATTTGAAACTACACTCCAAAGGAGAAAAAATTTTTGCACTGATAGACTTCCAAAAATGTGTAATTCTTTGTCCCTACTCTTTTTCAGAGGAGTTGGGGGGGATTAAGTGAAATATTGCACAAGTGTTGTCATCTCTACCATGCTTAGATCTGATCCTCATTCCTAATGAACAGCAGCGTGTTGAAGTTGTCCTGAAAGTGGAAGTCCTTGAGGTTGCCCTCTTCATCTCTGCCTCTGAGTCTTGGCTACATTCTTCCTTGCAATGTGTTATGCTTTGTCCTCCTTTAATTATTTAAACCCTAGGCATTCTTGCAAGCCTAGGTCAAGCCACACCTTGATTATCAAGCTTCCCCTATCTTCCTAAGCCCTAGCCTAGCCATTCCCTTCTCTAAACAACTGATGCATCCACCCATCAGTTTCACGAGAAAGCATTTAAAAGCATAAATACTGTCTGAGTCAGTTCATACTGCTAAAATAGAATACCACAATTATTAAGGGTGGAATCCAAGATCAGGGTCCCATTGTGGGTAAATTCTGAGCAAGAAGACCCTCTTCTAAGTTACAGATGGATGTCTTATTGTATGCTCTTTGCAGGACAAAGACAAATAACTCAGACCTCTTTATCCCTTTGTAAAAGTGCTAATCCCATTCATGAGGGCTCTACCTCTTAACATCATCACATTGGGAATTTAAACACCAGCATTGGAATTTTGAGGGGGACACAAACATTGGGTCGATAGCATATGAAGAGAGTAAAATTAAAGATGGTAGAATTAACTATGGTAAAAATTAAACACAGATAACACTGGGAAAGTTAATGTAATAGAAACTTTAATTCAGACCAGCTAAAATTGGAAATAAGATGGATTATGAAGTATTAATATCTCTGTCACAGTAAGCATTGAAGAATTGGCTGAAAATTGGATTGTTGGTCTCATTCTAGAGGGGACCTAGTGTTACATGGATCATTTAAGGAATACTAAGGCTTCTGAGTTTATACCACTTTATAATTTTCAATAGAGCACATATTCAATAAGAATAGAAATCTTACCATTTACTGCTTCTGCATCTTAAAAAGTGAGGCATTTACCATTGGCTACTTAATTCCAAATTGATTAACTGTATTGTTTTTACTAGTTCATTTTCTTTTGTAACAAAAAAATTCTAGCATGCAAAAAACACTGATAGAAAGAGAAAAGAGTAACTATGAAAAGCACAGGATATGCAGAAGGATCCTTTAAAAAGTTCATGAAAAATAGAATGAGAAGATAAGTTGGTATTGATGCAAAAGACATCTTTTGAAATCCAAGCCTAGTTTTTTCATAGTACACATCTTCCATAAACTTTTTAAAGACTTCTCATATACCATGCTCAATTTATAACTTTTGTCTTCATGTAGCATCTTTAATTAAATTTTACTAAGAGAGAAATGCACTAAGGCCTTCTAATTAGGATGATGCCAGGTCTGGTTACAGGCAAAACTAAAACTCTGAAAAGTATATTCATGCCTTGACAGTGTACTACTCAGAAGAAATAGTTGTCTTTTGTTTTGCATTTCTAATTGCCTTTGAGCTTTCTTGCTCTTTCTGAAGGACAAACTGATCAAAGCATAATGAACTTGACCTTGCCATACTTTGTTGTTTTTGTTACTGTTGTTTCAAAGACCTTACACTCCATTTCATTTAACTCTCACCACAGTCCTGTAAAATTTCCCAAGGAAACTGTGGCTCAAGGAGGTTGAGTGATTTGTTCAAGAACACACAGCCATTACTGAAGCAAAATCTCAATCTTTTTTACTCTTAAAGCAATAATGACATCAGCAGCATAATGCAAGTAGGGTATTTACACAACGCCACTTCCAAGAAATGTATAAATGAGCTTAATCAAGGCAACAGATTTTAAATGCAAATATTTAAATGTGTAATGTGAAACAATTTTCTGTATGTAGTTAAACACTACTAGAATGTGAGGCATACTTGTTTCTCTATGTGTGTATATGTGTATCAATATAGAGATATAGATATATAGATATAAATGCTATAGATATAGCTATCTGAATGCAAGGGTTAAAGCATATCCTGTTTTCAATAACTAAATTGAAGATGCATTGTGCTAACGTTTAAAAACTCATGGAGAGAGAGCTAGAGATATCTTTATGTTTTGGATGTAAGAGTTATTGTAAGGAAAGATGCAGAGCCAAAAGCACTTGTGCCAAAAATGTCAGCATATTGAAGCTGAGTCGTTTAGAAAAATGAGTACAGAGAACAAAGGATTGATTAAAGAGCAAAGCAAGATTATGAATTAGACTGAGTGAATAAATGAGTATGTAAGACATGGGGGGATTTTGAGCAGTGGGCTCCCAAGCTTCTGTTTGTCTACGGGGATGTTTTATATACAGGAATTTATTTTTATATGCAGAGATAGTCTGTATACAGGGACATTTTTATATACTGGCCGAGGCAAAGAACCAAGGGTGCTAGAAACACCTGCTGCTTAGTGCTTGACCACTCTTTACCCCAGCTGCCCACACTATAATAAGAAACAGGCAGCAGTGCTCCCAAGAGCAGGTATATAACCTCCCTGATGCTTCTTAAGTGGTCATAAAGAAGTTGGCTGAGCATGAAATTCTGTCATTAAAGTTTATGCTTTGAATTGGGGAGGGGGCAAGAATCAAGATTAGGAAAGAGAAGAGGAGGGGGAGATATTGATAACAGCTTATGTGAGGAGATGATGTGGTTCCTAGGAGATAGTTAATTTTTATGGGGGAAAAAGGACTCTTTCGATTTTAAATCTCACGTGTGCTGGTGGCTAATACTCTTCCTGTCATCCAAAAAATAAAAATAAAAAGTGAAGGAAGGAAATTGGGAAGAGGTTCTACTTATTGATGCCTGAGCTTTACATGATGGCTGGTGCTTTGCTGAACCTTCTCTGAACACATAGGGAACCGAATTCTATTGGAGGAACTCAAGAAGTATTAGTTGAGGGGATAGTATATTTATTTGGTAGCACAGTTATGTTTGGAAATCTACCTGCTGTCATTCAGATGATTTCTGTCATTAATTTTCTGCAATGGTTCTATTCCTCCCAGTCTTCCTCTTGCTTAGTATACTGAGTTTAGGGTGGCATGAGAGAACATAAACATAAACAATGTCTTTGCATTTGTCTATAGTCTACTTTGGCTTTCTAATTATCTTTTAGATAAATACCACCTTTCACATTTACCCTGCCTTCTCCTACTGCTGTTTCACTTGGCATCTGGCTCCAAGGTGAGAGGCATGAAATATTTTATATGAGCTCATAAGACTGTAGTAGAGTGGGACTTGAATGTCAAGAATAGCGCTCATATCTGCAGTAGGTGGATCATGTGTTCTGGGCTTTGGACTAATGATCACAGAAGTGCTCTGTTTCTGCACAGCCTTTGGGAATGATGTGCTACAGGGAATGCTGGACCCTGGACCCTGGTTCCAGCCATCTGCCCTTTCAGCCCAAACCTGTGCTTGATCTTAGCCAAAAGGCCAGAAAGTGATGGGAAAAACTTTGTAAGGGAAAAAAAAAGACTGGTTATCTGCCAAAGTTCATATCAAAGATGTAATGCTGATCTTCAAGGAGCTCAAATTCAGTGTCTAATTGAATTCTATCTAGCAAGTTATTTGATTCTATTATCCCTTCTTTACATGTATTTAATTTTTCTCCTAAAATTTAAATTTAAATTAATACACATGCAGAAGAAGATTTTTGTTGTCAGTTGCTTTTCTTCATCTTGAGTTACTACTTGGTGTTGCATGTTGACAATGAGGTCACATGCTTATCTTCACACTGAGAATGTGATCTCCCAGTGATTTTATTTTTGCTTGCTTGTTCATTTGCCAGGAGTAAGGTATTAAGAATTTAAGATAATAGGCAAAGTTATGATTCTTTGATGTATTCACTATGTGATGTCTGCTTAACAGAAAAAGAAAATGAAAAGGGTGATGTTTCAGGGTTGCAGTTTTTACCATAATCCAAGTCAATGTGTTCCCGAAATGTTTTCTCTTCAAACTTCCCCTTTTCATTTGAACACTCTTTCTCAAAGACTGCACCTGCTAGAATTATTAATATAGTGCTTTGTAAATATTGTTTTAAGTCCAAAGCATACACAAACATCCAATTTTAGTGTTTATTGGTACAAATATATTGGTCAGGAGATAATTGGAAATGCTCTCTCCCTGTTTGAAATATTTTAAAATTTTGTTTGTTTGAGGGACAGAGAATGAGAAAGACAGAAAAAGAGAGCCCTGATCAATTGATCCTTTACAGATGCTCACAACTACTGTGGCTGGGCCAGCACTCAAGCTGGAACCCATGAGCTCAATCTACATCTCCCTCATTGGTGGAAGGAACCCAGTTATTTGAGCCTGTTACCTCCCAATATCTGCATTAGCAGGAAGCTGAAATCAGAAGTTGGAGCCAGGAACTGAACCTGGACACTCTGATGTAGGGTGTAAGCATCCTAAAATGCCCACTCTCTCTCTGAATTTTTTAATTGTGAATCCCTTCGTAGGCTTACATTTCATATCTGTGATTCTATAAACTCCTGCTTCTGTTGGCCTCCTGTTTGTGCATTACAACACCAAAGCAAAGAGCCAGCCAAGATGAGAAAGTCCTTACAAAGTGCTGTTCTCATATAGCTGTTCCCCAACCTAATGTTTATTGGCTTCTTGTTTTTGTTATGAATTAATAAGAGTTTATAAAGACTGTACTCTTTTTTTACATTTTTATTTATTTATTTGAAAGACACAGAGAGAGGAGAGGCAGAGAGAGAGAGGGAGCTCTTTTATCCGATGGCTCACTCCCCAATTGGCCACAATGGCTGGAGCTGAAACAATCCAAAGCCAGGAGCCAGGACCTTCTTCTGGGTCTCCCACGTGGGTGCAGGGGCCCAAGGATTTGGGCCATCCTCCACTGATTTCCCAGGTCATAGCAGGGAGCTGGATAGGAAGTGGAGCAACCAGGTCTTGGACTGGAGCCATATGGGATGCTGGCACTTCAGGCCAGGGCGTTAACCAGCTGTGCCACAGCACCAGCCCCAAGACTGTACTCTTAAAAGAGTCATAACCCAGAAAGGCAAATTCCACTGGCTTTGGAAGCGGAATGTGGTAAGAACTGGTAGGCAGATGAAAGGAGTGGAAGAACCATGACAGCTATATGATGCAATAGGAAAAAGGAAGGAAAAAAAATGTACATTTAATTCCTTCAATGTCTTGAGAATCCATCACTCAGACAGAACCCTTAACAGAAATCTAATTCTCCAGTTGCTGGACAAAGTTAATTAATTTGCAAATATATTTCATCTTCCAAGTGACAGCCTGGTCTACTGAAGGCAAGGAGGAGAGGAGGCTGAAACTGGGACATGAAATGCTGGCGGGCTCACATGACACACACTAACCCTAGAGAATCGAGGTGACACCAGCTCATTACGTCTCCTCTAAATGAGCTCCTCGTAAAAGGGAAATATTTTGATTAAGGTAGTGAGGGGGGCACTTGGCGATGCTCTCCATGTGCTGCTTCTAATTGCTCTGCAGTATACTTCACTTTCTTCAAAGGAACAGAGCCTGCCAGGAGAGGGGCCCTCCTGGCTTTTGTCGTCAGCCCCGAAGTGGGGTGGAAGATGTTTGCGTTTGCACCCTCACTCCTCTGATTGCTAAGTTCCTTGTCTTCCGCAGTACTTTCATTTTGGAACAGCTCATCCTGAGTGGGACTCTTTCAGATTACATTGGTTCCTAATTTGCACCAGCCAGATTCTAGCACCAGATTTATTAGAGACTACAGGGCTCTAACATGGGCCTTTCCTTTTCCGTTAATAGATTTCCAGTGATGAGGGGCCTTTCCCTCTGTCCACATGACTTCAAAGGCTAAACATTGGCACAGTAATAACAAGATCAAAACTGGAGTGACAGGAGGAAGGGAAATAAAAGCCTAGATTCAAAGTGGAGTCCGGCTCTGATTCCCAATGCACCCAGTTTTCTGTGTTGTGCAAGGCTGCGCTTCTTGGCCCTGATTGCTGGCTCAGCAATGTCCCAGTTTCTAGAACACAAAAAAGAGAGAGTGCTTATCAGCATAGCAAACAGGAGGAAACAGCTATGGATGAAGTTGGAGGTTTATAAAAGGAAAGAATTGTGCAGGGCTTTGTAGATCATGTAACAGGGTTTGGCACATGTCCTAAGTGCAATGGGAAGCCACTGAAGACATCGAATTAGGGAAATTAAATGGCTTGAACAGTATTTTTAAAATCAGATTTTAGCTGATTTGGGGTGAGTGAGGAAAAAGTAAGGAGATCAGAATGGCTGTTGTAAGAGCCCCAAAGGGTGGTACGAGAGGATAGAGGGTGGAAAACTTGACAGAATGGAGATGTAGATGGAAGTAGAACAAACAGGTCTTGAGAAAGGATCTAATGTGGAAAAGCAGGAAAAATAGGAGGATCAGGATGCCTTCTAGGCTTCTGGTTTTGGATATCTACATGGGTAAAATCATCAGAGAAGTCAATATTTTTAGAACTTGGACCTTGATATGTCCTTAGTTCCTATCCCAAGGGTGAAAGATACAACTCCCACATCTGGTGGACACATCCTTGAAATCAACCTTTCCAATACATTGTCTCTGTTTTAGTCCCCTGAGGCCTTATTGTCCTTTTTGACCATTGCATTAGCTGTGATGCACCTGTTACTCCATTCTGCTGATCCTGTACTGCTATTTGCGCTACCCCCAAATCCCTATCAGGAAAGCTCTTATTTTGATGCAGACATTTCCCACCCCCGTCCTCTACTGCTGGAGTCCCAGCTCCATGCCAGACACTTGTACTGCTTTGTAATGGCTCGAACTGTAGATTCTGGCTCCTTTCATCTCGATTCTCTTTCATTCGTTTGGTGAGCCTTTCCCTGCTATATCCTAAAACAGGAAGGATAAATAAATAAAATTCATGTTGATACAAAAATCTGTGACAGATGTTTATAAAAATTCCCCTTCATTTTGAGATGAATATCCCCAGAAATAGCTACCCTAATGTTTAGCCCTCTCGTTTGGATACCTCTAAGCAACATTAATGTTGTAGTAATACCAACTAATTTATCTAAAGTGTTCAGCCCATTATTTTTACAGAGTGGACAATGACAATGGTAGAAAGGCAACTTCTCGAAATGATTATATAATTATGAAGAACTGTAATTGAGTCCATGGAACAAAACAGGAAGAAATTTTTATTAAAAAGATGAAGGGAGAAGCTAAAAAAGAATTGCACGTTTCCGTCCAAAGATCAGAGCCACTTTGTCTAGTTAGTGGGCATCCGTTTGGAAATTTTTAAGATACACAATGCATCTCGTTTTCTGTCTTTTCAAAGTAGAAGAGACAAAATACTGTTTCTTTTCAGTTAGTAGCCAGAGATTTATTTCTAGGATAGTTTTACAATATACCAATCAAGTGAATTGTATCTAAATATTCATTGTATTCAGGTCCACTGAATTACAGGTCCGATGGACTAATGAACAGGAGTATCATCTGCTTCATTCATGAGTATAGAATTCTCCTACCCCCCCCCCAAAAAAAAGCATAAAGAAAAGACAAAAAGGAAAGATAAAGCAACAACACAGATTCAAAAATGATGTGAAGGGGATCTGTAAGCCAGCTTTTAAAAAAATGATCAATCACCTCCTGCAATCTAAAAATGGGGGTATAGAGCAATTTTTATAATTCCAGATAGCACTAAAAAGCTTGAAACTGCTTCATTCTTTTAAAGGAAAACATTATTCTAGCTAAACTTTCCACCCAGTTGTCATGACAACCTTGCCATTTTCTACCACGTAGAGACAATTAGATATTAACCTGGGCATTTAGAGAAAGACACTTCTAACACAAGAGAAAGACTTGTTGATTTGTGTTTGGCCAAGTAAGCCAAAGAATTACTATTATATTTCTTCCAGGAGCTAGTACTTTGAACCTTATAGACCATTGTCTTAGAAAGGAATATCTCTGAATCTTACAGATAAGCCCAACAGTGGGGGGGGATATAAACTGGATTGTGTTAACTAGTAGTCTGCCAGCTAGAAAACTAAAGAAAATCACCTTTTTTTGGATTCTCTGATATAAATCTTTAAGAAATAGATAATATGTTCATGTAGTTATTATTTATTTGAGAGCTGAAGGAAGAGAAAGGGAGAGAGACCAATCTAGCTTGACCTACCACTGGTTTATTTCCCAAATGCTTGGGCAGGGCCAGGTTGAAGCTGAGAGCTTGGAATTCAGTTCAGGTCTCCCATATGGATGGCAAGGACCCAAGTACTTACCACCTGCTGCCTGTAGGTTGCATGCTAGCAGGGGGCTGGAATCAGAGCCAGGGATCAGAACCAGGCACTCTGATAAGGTGTACAGCATCCCAAACAGCATTTTAACTGCTACATCCAACCCCTACCCCAAATCTTTAATGACTGTCATCATTATAGATTCATGGTAACATGAAGGAGCAATTCACCTGAAATTTAAATGTGGAAAGAAGTGGCAGAGAAATGGATCTCTATGTTTTCACAAACAAGATTAGTTACTAAATCTATACCCCTAACATTTCCATTTATTATATATCTGGGGGGAGACAGCATGGGAAGCAATGATTTGGAAAGCTCCTGAGAATGTAGGAATTAACTTTTCCTTAGCTTTTTCTAACAGGCACCCATCCTTTTCCCATCAGCTTAGAAGGCAGAACTTGCTTTTCTTTCATTTTCTCCCCTCACCATTGACATTTCTTCCTACTTTCCTGATCATATTCAGGGTGGGAGAGGGGTGAGGCATATGGTTAGAGAGGCAACATTGTTTTAGGTTAAATGGAACTCCTAGAACCCATCTGCTGAGACATTGCTGTTGTCACAGAGCCCTTGTTTAACCACAAGACCGTGTTATTTCTCTGGTTAATGTAGACATTTACATAGATTAGAGCTATCCCCAAACATGTACTATAGAGATGAGGAACAAGGTAGAATGCATTGAAAAATGTGACTATAAAAAATGGTGACTTTTGTTAGAAAAAAAATTGAGTTTTCTCTCCAATATTCTAACCATCGGAAAGTGATATATTTTCTAATTATGCTGTCATTGTTCAAAATATTTAGAGAGCTCTTCTCCTAGAAATTGCTTCTGGAATCTCTTCCATGTTGTTTCGATTATCCTAATATATCCTAATCTATATTCCTGGAGAGTAAGCCGAGACTATTAAAAATGTGGATATTCAAGTTCAGCAAATCTGTTTTTTCTTTAGTATTTTTACGTTTTTTAATGGAGCAATGAAGGTTGCATATGTGTGCCTAAAGGTGGGGAAGGTGTGTGTATGCATGCGAAAGGGCTATTCTAGAAATATCACCTACCAAGTGGCTTAAACCAAAGACATTTGTTTCTCTCAGTGCTGGAGGTTGGAAACCTGAAATCAAGGCATCAGGCAGTAGGGTTGGTTTCTTCTGAGGACCATGAAGGTTGCAGGCTCTTCTCCTTGGCTTGTAGGTGTCCCTGTGATGATCTTTTCCCTCTGTCTACACGTCATTTCCCCTCTGCTCTGCACGTGTCTGTATCCAATTTCCCCTTTCTCATGCAGACACCAGTGGCTGAAGGCCAAGCCAAATACCCGCATTTTAACTTAATTACTGTTTTAAAACTTGATCTCCAAAACAATGAAATGCTGAGGTGCTGGGGTTGCAACTACAACATAAGAATTTGGGGGTAGTAAGTAAATTCACTCTGTAGCAATGGGTGGGGCTTCTCCGTAAAATGTGCAGGAAGTTGCCACTGGGAAGTTCTATGAAGGTAAATACTCCTCTGAGGTTGTATCAGTTATTTATTTATTGCATAACAAATCATCCCAGAATGAAGTGGCTTAGAAAACAACCACTTATAACTAACAGAGTACTAAAAGGTAACCTATAGGAGTGGAATTTTGAGATTCAATGATTGTTTACAGACATTGTGTTAACTGTTGAGGAACACTGTTTTTTTGTGCATACTATTTGTTGAACTCTTTACTTAGTATAGGGATAATCTTACGAGTATGAAGTGAGCTGAAAGCATATCTTTGTAAAAATTAAGAATGAGGATAGGAGAGGGAGGAGGAAGAAGGGTGGGCATGTGTGGGGGAGGGAAGGTAGGGTGAGAAGTATCATTATATTCCTGGATCTGTGTAGAGGAAATACATGCAATTTGTATACTTTAAATAACATTTAAAATAAATAAATAAATCTTAAAAACAAAAAAACAAAACAAAATAACCATTTAGGTAGCAAGCGATGAGCTTAGTCATTGGTACCCCCATGCCGCATTAGAGTACTTCTGTTTAATTTTGAGCTCTGGCTTCTGATTCCAGCTTCCTGGTAACATGCACCCTGAGAGGCAGCACGTAATGGCTTAAGTAACTGGGTCACTGCCACCCACATGGGAGATCAGATGAGTTCCTGACATGGCTTTGTCAAGGCCCAGCCCTTGCTATTGTTGGCATTTTGGGGGTGAACAAATAGATGGAAGGTTCTCTCTCTCTCTCTCTCTCTCTCTCTACCTCTACCTCTTAAATAAATGTAAAAAAGAAAAAAAGAAAAAAACCCTGCTTTATTTTTAAATTGTATTAATTTTGATTATTCTATGAATCTCTTGTAAAATCAGTTTGCATTCTTCAAGCACACACTGGCCAGATAAAAGAGAAAACCTGAGGTATTGCTGACAGAAGCTCGCGGACAGTATTGCTGGTTTCTTTCCTGTCCTAGGGAACAGAGAAGTACAGCTACTCAGGTGATAAAGCCATATTGCAGAGATGCATGAACTAGCAAAGGAAAATGGAACACTCTCCACTGAGATCCAGCCAGGCCGCCTAGAGAGCTCACACATCATAGTAGGCATGTGCTATGTGGCACAGCAACCGCACTAGTTTCCTGAGGCTGCTATAACAAATTACAACAAATTTGGTAGCTTACAACAACAGCAATGTATTCTCTCCCGGTTCTAAAAGCCCGAAGTCTGAAATTCTGTAGGACCGTGCTGCCTCCAGGCTGTGGAGAGAAGAATCTCTCCTTCCCTCTTTGAGTTCTGGTGGCTGCCCCAGAAGTCCTGGGCTTATGGCTGAATTACTCCAACCTCTGCCTCTATCTACACATTAGTTTTCCCCTTGGGTGTCTGTGTTACTCAGCTTTGTCCCTTTCTTATCAGAATACTTGTGACAGCAATTAGGACCCACCCAGATAATCCAGTTTCATTATCTCTGCAAAGACCCCTTTCTCAAGCAGATTAGATGACAAATTCCAGGAATCAAGACTTGAAATCTGTGGGCCATCATTATGCAACCTATTATGCTAACCAACAACATTAGGCTTGTTCAGCCCCCAGAGCTGACCTGTTGCAAAGGACAAGTAAGATGTGTGAGGGCAGAGTTGTGCATATTCGGTTGCCAGCCTGCTTTCTGTACTCCTTCATCTCCAGCCTCAGTGCAACACTCTGCTCCTCCAAGTTCCATGTAATTGCTGACAGCGTAATTCCCTGTCATTCAGGAATCAGAGGCCCTTCCCATTTTAGTGAGTATAGGAGGATATGACTCTAGCTTTTTCCTTTTTCTGTGAATAAATCCTCTTGTATGAAGAAACTTGCATTAATTTCCCTGAATGCCAATTTAGGAGCAGTAATGAAGCTTATCAGAGAGCGGAGCATGACCTTTAGCTGAGTTATGATAGAGCACACAGAGATGCCCTCCAGGTGATACCTTCCCGGGTGACAGCCAGGCTCAGAACTCTAACTGTGAACTCCCATGTTCCAGGGACAACCTGGAAGGGCAGGAATGGCTCCATGCCTTTTAAAGGACAACCCATCCCATTTTTAATCTGCTTTGGAACGACTCCCAGATGGCACAAAAAAGTGCCTATGTGTATTATTTTCCATGTAACTTTGGAAGAGATGGTAATTTCTAGTATAATATAGGGTAGAATATATACTTAACAGAGGTGGGAATCTTGAAGTACTTGTATTTCAAGTGCCTAGAATAGAACTAGGGATAGCTCGAGTCATATTATACTCTTAAAAGAGGCTTCACTGGGCCCAATGGATTTAATGATCATTTTCCCCTAGATTTTTCCCTGGATACAGTTCCCTGAAATGCGTTTAATGATTTTTAGGTTTATAACTCCCAGTTATCATCAAGTAAGCTTACTTAGGCATAAGGCCACTGTGCTACTCTCTTTAAAACACATCAACTTGCTTTGTATATAACTTCATCACTGCATATAAATCAGGGGCTGTTTGATAAAAGAATTGCTAAATGCTGTGAAATTTTAGTGCGCCTGAGAATCACTTGGCTAGTTTGTTAAAGATAATATTTTCTGAGCCCATTGCTTGGAAAAATGTTTTTCAGTGGAAATGTGATAATCAGGTAATTCAGGTACAGTTAATTGAAGACTGCATATTGAGAAGCACTGTCTATAGCGAGATTCCAGAACTTGTAGTTTATGATATGCCATGTTCTGACAAAGCCAACGCAAGCGTCCTACTCAGTAGGTGGCCGAAGTGAGGTTGGGAAAGATAGCCATGCTGAAAACAGTACATCTCTAACTTGTTCCCTTGATGTTTTGAAGAAATGACCCATCTAAATTGCAGGCACCTCTTTGGACATAATAATAGGATATTTTAAATTAAAACAAAATACCTAGAATAGAACTTTCATCAAAGAAGAGAATGTCTTTGTCTTACAACTAAAAGAAATGGCACTCTCTCCTCATTGATGTTTGGTTCACTCCTAGACATCTGTAATTTCAGGATCCATGTCAAATTTCTCAGCTCCACTTTGTAATCCTAAATCAAAGACAGAGCATGCTGGCAGTTCTGAAAAAGATTTGAGACATACATACACACAAAAGGATCCAAAGCAAAAGCTGAACTTTCGCTGGTGGAAACCCGTTATCTGTATGATCACCACGTTACCATCTATACATGTAGGGGCAGTTTTTCCATTATAGCAAGTTGTGGTCGTTTAATGAAGCTCTGTGTTTAAATCTCACTTGTATGACCTATTTTTGTTCAAATGAACTGTGTTCTAAATGAAAATAAATAAAGTAAATATCCGGGGAAAGTTGAACTATTTTTTGTCTTCATGGGGATTTCAGAGCAAGGTCATGCTTTTAGAAGTTTAGAGTAATAGGTTAGTTGATAAGATTGTAATGATCAGTTTGTCCCCAGGAAAACTGGGACAGAATGGGCCATGTTTAGTAGGCTCTGCGTCCAGCAGAGAGCATCAAGGTCCTTAGAAGTGGCTGGCCTGTCTCTTTCTTCTTGCCACTGAGGGAAGTTGATTACCAACCTGTGAATGTTTCCTGGGATGACTATTCATGGCTTTGTCCTTGACAGAGCTTCCAGGAACCTGAGCCAAATGCTAATTCAAAGTGTACCACTGACATCTTTGAGTATGCACATGCGTGTGACAGATCTTCAGACAGGTCATATTTCAGAAGATACATAATTGGAAGAAATATGTAATTTGTCCCCTTTTTAAAAATCTAACACTATCTGTCATGGCATTTTTTTCTTTTAAAGTTACATCCTTCTCACCAGTTATAGTTTTAATCAGATTTTATAGAATTCACTTCTAATAAATCATAATTATAATGATAAGTCCATAGAGAATTTGAATATTATAATTAACTCCGTTGCTCTATTATGTATTTATCAATCTTTAGTTCCTGGAAACAGAATAGAATTTATTTTTATCAAATGCAGAATATTTATAAAATTTGTGCCTATTGGCCTCAAAGAAAATCCTCAATGAATTTGAAACTAAAGTAAAAATATGTAGGCTTTTTAAAAAGCTATAATTGGGCTATAAGCCGTTGAAAATAGTAGAAACTAATGTACCAGTAGACATGTAACTTTAACAAAATGGTATATAAATTTTGAACACACTTTTCTAATGTGAAAACAAAAGTAAATGTACAGAATATCTAGAAAAACATTAAACATCAGGTCGTGATGGTATATACTTTGAGCTAGAGAAATAAAGGCCTCTGTGAGCCTCAAAAAAAAAAAAAAAAGAAAAACATTAAACATTACAAACAACATTAGAAACATTGGAAATAAACACTAAGCATTAACATTAAAAATGTTTGGAGGGAAATAGCCTAAAATTATTACATGACTGTCTACACAGGCTGACTTCAAAACGCAGCAAATGGAATTAAAAGATATGATGAGTCCTGCATTTGTTTGACTGGTTAAAATGCCAGCTAAGATGCCCACATCTCATATCAGAGTACCTGAGTTTGATATCCAACTCTGGTTCCTGATTCCAGCTTCCTGCCAGTACAGACCTTGGGAGGCATTAGGTGATGGCTCAATTTTTTGGGTCCCTGTTACCCATGTAGGAGAGAGACCTGGATTGATTTCCTGGCTCCTGGTTCCTGCCCTGGCGCTGGCCCAGCTCTGGGCATTTGTGGAATATACCAGAAGGTGGGATCTCTGTCTCCCCTCACCTCTCTTTTTCTGTGTGTGTGTGTGTGTGTGTGTGTGTCTGTCTGTCTGTCTGTCTCAGCCTCTTGAATAAAAAAAGGTAATGCCTACTTTCTGTTAAATTTTTGAAGACTCCTTCATACTTGAGAAATTAATATTCAATTAAAAAGATAGGAAAAGAGCAGCAGATGTATTCAAAGAAGTTAAATTTTTAAAATTAAGTAACTTATAAAAGGAAATAGTAATCAGTTTGAAATGCTGATTTAAAAAAAGAGAAAATTATATCAAAATAATAATAAATAAAGCGGAAGGCATAATGTGCAAAATTAGAAATAAGACCACAACTAATAGTTATTGAGAAAGAAACAAAAAGAATAATTCATTACTCAAAACACTTGGAGAACATGAATAAAATGAATTATGTTTTTAGGAAACTGAAATTATCTGCATGTAAATAAGAACACATATACATCTAAGTATATAAACTACCAAGAAGAAACACTGGCTACCAAGAAAGAGACAGAGCTAGAAATTTCCTAAATGTTTTTTCTTTTAAATTTCAAGGAAAAAAAAAACTTTTGTAAACAGAAAGAAAGCCATATTTTTATCTTAAAACAAAAACTTGAAAAATCATTCAAAAAATCGTTTTTTATGTGACTATTGATATAGGTAATCTAAAGAAAGCATTATCAACATGAATGTCAGAGTAAATCAGGATAATGTTACACTGTGACCAACTGAGATCTATTTCAAAAAAGGAAAGATGGTTCAAGAATAAAAAGCTGCTTAAAATATTTCAGCCTATGAATAAATTAGCAAGGGAAAATATATTTATCTTAGTTGAGGTTAAAAGCTTATTTGGAAAATAAATTCAACCTCCATTTCAAATGTTAATGCAACTTAAAATACCTTTTCACAAATTGGAAAGGTGGATATTTCTCTGACATGATATAAATGCATTCTGTACACTGAAATTCATGGCCATGACTAATGGTGAAACACTAAAGGCATTCCTACTGTTCTGAAAGGATACATTACCATTCTTAGGGTGAGGGGAAAACTATAATCAATAAATTTTGTGTGGCACCTGGATTGCAATCAGAAAAAATGTATCTGGATTTACATGTCATTCTTTATAGTATCATAAATTATAGATGCATAATGGTTTAAATATGAAATGAAACCCTAAAAAGCCAGTAGAATTTAAGAATGTATTTTTTTCAGAATTTTGAACTGATGACTCTGTTCAAGGAGGAAAAATATGAGTCATCATAAATGAAAAAAATAATTTATTTGAGACAAAATGTGCTAAATATCTGTATGACCAAATACATAAGCTAAGAGATAAGGAAATAAACATGGTAAGGAATAGTATTTAGATAAACAAGGATGACAAAGAGCTATATTCTGTAGTATACGAGAAACTCTGACAACTCAAAGAAAATTAGAAGGACAGAAAATAGGTAAAAGTCTTGAACAGGGACCACAGAGAAGCAAGTATAAATGAATAATTGACCACCTTAATTTGTAATAAAAGAAATAAACATTTAAACAATTGGATAATAGTAAGATTGACCAGAATAAAACTTTCCAAAACATCCAGAACTGATAGGCATAAGGAAGTGTGCTTTAGCGTATTCTTGTGATGAGAATTTAAATTGGTACACATTTTTGACGAAAAAGTCAGTAATGTCTACCATATTATTAAGTCACCGAACCAGTAATTCCCTTCTAGGATTTTTTTTCTCAGATTTTCTTGTCCATGTATACAAAGTGTCCAATGACAGTCCTGCAAAACTGTAACAAGAAAACTAGAAATAAGCTAGGTTTATGTCAGTAAAGATTAATTAGATTCATGAACTGGAATGAGGAGATTGTCTATACACAAACATTTTGAAAGTTATCACGATATAGTGAGACCTAAATCAGGTAGATATGATTGCATTTGTAGAAAATACTAGAAGAAAACATAAGCATTAAATTTAAAACAAAATTAAAAATAAAAGCTTAGCAGCAGAGGTCATCACAGGAAAGAGGAAGAATTTTAATTTTTCTCTCTCGTAACCTTCATGTTTCTTGTTTGAGCAACATGTATTAGTTTATTAGTAGCTGTAATAATAATAATGATAACTTCAAAAGCAGTAGATAATGGGAGGAGTATGAGCCAGCAGCAGCAATGAAATATTTGTTCTGCAGCTTTCTAATGGTGTCAAGGAGTGTTAGAAGTATCAATATAAAAGGCACTAGCTTCAGGAACCATGACTCTGTAGTACTTCTCAATACCCGTATGGCAAATGAAGTCTATTCCTTGGTTTCGACAAACAGGGAAAGAAAGTGATTTGGAACACTGGACCATGATATATCGGAAATAACAGAAATGCCATTGCCAAGTTATATCCAGGCACTAAACTTGGGTTTTGCATTTACTAGATGGCCTTACATGGTTAGTTAACTCTGCTGTGCCTCCGTTTTCTCATGTATAAAAGGAAGGTAGAGGTCTTTAACAAATCGAACAGAATGACAGCAAGAGACGTGAACAGTACAATACAAAATAAAGTTTAGCGTAGCTTTGTTTTACAGGAGAGCCATCGTACTTGATATTCCTGTCTCTGAAAGTGGTCTGCATCTATGAGGTAGCTTTTATCAGGATGGTGCCTCAGTAGGCTGCAAGAGGAAGCCTGCAGCACAGCTTGTACTACTCTAAGTCTGAGACCTGCTGACATCCAAAGAGAGGCACGGGGCTGGTCAGATGCGCACTTGACTAGGTTTCTTTTCAAAAATCTTCTCTCCCTTACCCCAGTTTTTCTGGCATCTGCCTTTTTCTATTATTTACTGTTTTACTCAGCTGTAATATTTTCTTTATCTCTGTTTATTGGAATTAGTGAGCATTAATTAAAAGAGTGAGCTGATCCATTATCCTCTGAGCAATACTGTATCAGATATATTAAAGCCAGAACCTAATTTGGAAAATCAGGGATGTACATACAAATTAACCCTGGAAAATCACTATTTAATTCTTGCTAACTGTGATGTCTTTGCCTCTTTGCTTAGAGGGGAAATGAGTTAGTCTTTATGTCATTGATGATTTGACTGTTTTCCTGTCAAAAATTATCCCATTTACCTCGGCGTCAAGAGTGTAAACTTCTCCCCATGAAGTAGAAGTCCATAGTGTGGGAGCATTACACATTCCAAGCCTAGTCTTTTATCATTTCTCATAATGAGAAGTTCACCATATCTGATCATCTACTATGCCTAGTTAATTTTCCCCCAGGGTCTCTGTTCAGGCAAGGTTTTCCAACTATCATTTGTACTGCTCCCTGGCTCTCCTTCCATGGCAAAGGCCTCTTCCCACTGTACTCCCACAGTCTTGATCTCTGCCTTTGTACTCCTTGATACTCAATGGCTGTGTCCCCCATTGTGACTCCTCACATTCGTCTTGATGACATTTCATGTCACTAATTTACTCTGACCTTGAACAACTCAGTATCTCTAGACTTCTCTCTCCTATAAAATTAAGCAGCTGAAATTCATTTATCCAACAAATATTTTACTAGCAATCGTTTTATACAAGAGACTTTTATATGTGCTAAGGACTTAGTAATGAAAAAAAAGTAGAATTAGCACATTTCTGTAAGAGAGATACAGTATTAACTTAGTGAAAATGTATATTACGTAATGATAAGTGTTATCAAGAAAACTGGTGGTTCTTGGAGGGTCAGAGGAAGGTAGGAGTTGGGTTACATCCTTCAGTGAAGACAAACTTGTCATAGTTTCTGAGATTGTTCACATTTATATTTCCTTCAGGAAGAGTGTAAGTTCAGAGAGCAGTAGGACAATCATCAATAGTACTTGTTGTTGTTTCATTCTATGAAAAGTATTTTATAGTGGAAAAAGTTTTAGTTTTTGGAGTCAAAAAGATTTAGATGGTAATTTAAAAAAAAAAAAAATCATTCATTGAGGGCCGGCGCCATGGCTCACTTGATTAATCCTCCACCTTCAGCACCAACATCCCATATGGGCGCCGGATTCTATCCTGGTTGCTCCTCTTTCAGTCCAGCTCTCTGCTGTGGCCCAGGAAGGCAGTGGGGGATGGCCCAAGTGCTTGGGTGCCTGCACCCGCATGGGAGACCAAGAAGAAGCTCCTGGCTCCCAGCTTTGGATCTCCGGCTATAGTGGCCAGTTGGGGGGTGAATCAATGGAGGGAAGACCTTTCTCTCTGTCTCTCTCTGTCACTGTCTAACTCTGTCAAATAAAAAAAAAAATTAATTCATTGAAAGAAAAAGTTACAGAGAAAGAAGGAGAGAGGGAGGGGGAAAGAGAGAGAGAGTGAGAGCGAGCGAGCTTCCATCAACTGGCCCATTCCCCAAATGGTTACAATCACCAGGGCTCGGTCAGGCTGAAGCCAGGAGCCTGGAACTTCATTTGCATCTCCCACAAGGTTGACTGGGGCCCAAGCACTCAGGCCATCTGCTGCTGCTATTCCAAGCACATCAGCAGGGACCTGAGTCTGAAGCAGAAGAACCAGGACTTGAACTGGTGCTCATATAGGATGCTAGCACTGGTGACTCAACCTGCTGCACCACAGTGCCAGACCCAATGGATGACAATTCTAAGTCTGCGACTCTGTGAGAAAACAAGCTCCCTAATCTCTCCATACCCTTGTTTCTCCCTCTATCAAATAATTTTCATAAGATTCTCGGGAGAAGTTATAGAGTTCACATTAGTATAGTCTGTCCTTTTGTAAAACATTCAACAAATGGAGCTATTATTATTTATTGTATTTAAAAAGTTGACACACAACACCTGTATGTTGAATGAAAATGAACTAAGTATGTTGCCCACTCTCCGGTACCTTTCACTTTCTCAGAAGTCTCTTGTCCTTAAATGCTACAAACAACATAATCCTAGGTATTGAAAAGGTTGTTGTAGGAACATTTAGCAAAATCTGCAAATTAGATGATATTATTGTAGTGATCTTTCTTGATTTTGATAACTATATTGTGATTATGTAGAAGAATGTCCGTATTTTTAGGAACTTCATACTCAAGTATTTATGGGTAATAGAGATAACATATACAGCTTTCTAATAGTTCAGAATAGGTATTTATATGGACACACACAGAAATTTGAGTGAAGGTGGTAATCTTTCAACTTGTTTTTAGATCTGATATTGTATCACAAAAACCAGTTACAATTAAAAATATGTTATTGAATGAATAATTGACTAGACAAGGAAATGAGAATGTGAATGAATCCTAACATTCTCAGCAAAAAAAAGAAAAAAATTGTTCAGCTATCTGGAACACCTGCTTCCCAATACGGCTCTTTCCTACAATTCTTATGAAGGACTAACATGTATAGGCATTGCGTTGGCTTGAGTGTGTCTCCCAAAACTCGTATGTTGGAAACTTAACCCTAAGGGCAACAATACTGGGAGCTGTGACATTTTGGGAGATGTTTAGGTCATGCAGCCTCTGTCCTCATGAATAGATTAACTCCATTATAAAAAGAGCTTGCAGGAGTCATTTCACCCCCTTGTACTTTTCTGCCATGTGAGGACACAGCGTTTATCTCCACTTTTTGATCTTCCGCCTTCTACTGTCTGAGAGTAGAGCAAGAAGGTCCTAACCAGTCAATGCTGCTGTTTTCTTGATGTAGGACAGCTCAGCATCCAAAACTGTGAGAGAAAAATTTCTGTTCTTTGTAGATTCCCTGGTGTCAGGTATTTTTGTTGTAACAACACAAATGAACTAAGACAGTATCATGTTATTGAGATGCAAATATGGTGAGGATTTGAGTAAGTTTTAAAGAAAGCAGTCTTGATTATGAATGCTCCATGTAAAATCTCATGTATGTCAGTGCTTAAGAAAAATAGAAGTCAAGCTTCAACTGATAAATCTATGTACCCATTTTGTGCACTTTCAACAGCGAACAGATGCGTGTGTAAACCGTGGATGCTTTCCCTAAGTCAACTGTACACAGCTTCCTGGAGACAAGCAAATTCAACCATCACAATATAACAGGGATTTTATTACCAGATTCTCTTAAGATTCTATAAAAAATTAAAATGAAAATAAAAACTTTCAACCTTCTCTCACTCTGGGCATTACTAACTCATCAAAATTTTATATTCTTTTCTAATTAAGTGCAGAACTTGTCTACACAGCATATATTCCAAGAAACACAGAGATGCCGTAATTAAATGAAAAAAAAATACAAGGAAATACCTATACTTCTTAAATTTTCTTAAGATGTTCTGTGAAATTCATATTGAATCTATAAGTATGTGTATTTGGATGTCAAAAGCTTTATTTCTCTTTTCTTTTTTTATTGTTTTTAAACATTCAAGTATTCATCCAATCAGAATCACACACACACACACACACACACACACACACAGAGAGATGAATTTTCTCTCTATCTAAAAAGACCCCTTTTCAAAGAAAGAAAAAAAAATGCCCAAATAAAAGCTCCTGTAATCAGTTACAAGAGTGCTGTACCAATTACTTCCCTACGGGGTGACCTTTTCATCTTTTAATGGCATTTTGGAATAAAATCGCCCTAACACGTTGAGAGTGTTATGTGTGTCACATTTCCAATTCTATTTTTTCTCTTGTTGGCACGGAATAAGGCCTAATGTATTCATGACCTAATTAGAGTAATTTTTGAATAATAATGACCTCCTGGGGGAGACTTTTTTCTCCGTACTATTCAGACACATTAACTAGAACAAGTGTTTCTTAATTTTTAAGTGTTTCTCTGGTTATTGGAAGTATTTTTGCTTCATTTAAAATGGAAATTATATAACAGGAATCCCTAGAGGAAATGAGAAGCACTTTGTTTTAGTTTTCATGATGCTCTCTTCTCTTGAAATGCAATCTTCTTGTTATGTTGTTGTTGCTGTATTCATTTCTTTCATTCTCAAGGCTGTGACTATATCCAGGAAAGACATATCACCACATTTGGGGAAAAGCTTTAGCAATTCTGACAGCCCTTCTTGCAGCTGTACCTCTGAGTTTCTGAATTAGTTGCACAGTGCCTTTCTTTCCATCCTTCTCATTCTTTCTATCTTATCCATTTTTTGCAATGAAAATACAAAATAGTACAAAAGCAAATAATAAACATATGGACACACTTTGGAAAAATATATTCTCCAACTCATGAAGAGTTTTGCTTAGTTTAAATAAAACTTATGCTGTTACGTGTGTGTGTGTATGCGTGTGTGTACATTTAACAACCACGTTTGCCTATGACATCAACATAATTGGCCTCACTCTGGCTCCCTCCTCCTGGCCCCTGGAAGGACATACTGCCCACTCAGTCTCCCCCATCTGGAGTTGCTTCTCTTAAATGATTCACCCCCCCCCCCCACAAACCTGCTGCCCTACCTAGAATTCTGTCATTCAAATTCCTGATATTTCTCTGTCATCATTCAAATTTCTGACATCTTTGAACTCCTTCTCTCACTCTTCACTTTAATGGAAACTGGACAATCACTTGAGGATCCAGATCCAGTCTATCTAATATAGGTCCTTGGGGTTGGGTTGAGTTGAGATGAGGCACTTGATTTCTTTTTCTTTCTTTTTTTTTTTTTTTTTTTTGACAGGCAGAGTGGAGAGTGAGAGAGAGACAGAGAGAAAGGTCTTCCTTTTGCCGTTGGTTCACCCTCCAATGGCTGCCACGGACAGCGCGCTGCGGCCGGCGCACCACGCTCATCCGATGGCAGGAGCCAGGTACTAGGTGCTTTTTCCTGGTCTCCCGTGGGGTGCAGGGCCCAAGCACTTGGGCCATCCTCCACTGCACTCCGGGCCACAGCAGAGGGCTGGCCTGGAAGAGGGGCAACCGGGACAGAATCCGGCGCCCCGACCGGGACTAGAACCCGGTATGCCGGCGCCGCAAGGCGGAGGATTAGCCTGTTGAGCCACGGCGCCGGCCGAGGCACTTGATTTCCACTGCCTGTTTTAGGCCATTAGTTTTGCCCCCATCTTCCAAAATCCTCAGAACTTCTACAGCTCATCATACCCCATCATCTTCTTCCACTTTTTCTTTCAATCATATCATTTTCCATTCTCCAGATAGTAAGAACTGGCTCATTCTCTTTTGTCCTACACCTACTGCTATAAAAATTTAAAAACACCAATAATAAGCATAAACATCTCTACTTAAATAACCCCCCTCTTATATTTCAAATTCATTTCATGTGTGTACTGCAACCACTCTTTAGCTCCATCAGGATCAATCTTTTTTTCACTGAGCAACATTTTTCTCATGTCTATACTTGCCTTCTTACAAATACGACACTATTGTCCAGTCCAGTCACTTCCTTGTATATGTTCTTGCCCCGGGTCCCTCCCTCCAGCTTTTGCACTTATAGAACAAACCTAATTAAATACCAACCACCAATCTTTTTGCATATACATCCCAACAGCTGAATTTGGCTTGAGAAAAATCAATGCCAGCTATCCCAATTTTATGACCACAAGTTTCAGAAGGGCTCTGTTATTCCTGATGATAATACTAGATAGTTCTCTATTCTCCTAGGCAGTTTTCTCTGCCAGTAACTAAGATGGCTATTTCATGCCTTCTCTTTGCTCAAAAGTCTCCTCATTCCCATTCTCTCCCATTTGCATCCAATCTATATATGCATTTTTTGTTTAGCTTAGAGAGAAAAACAAGAGTTTGTGTTTAACATAAAAGGCATTTGTAGTTCTGATGAAGGAATAAGCCCGCAGGCTATTTCCAATTCTAGCTTGGAAAATATAGGTATATGCACAGCACTTTTCCTAAATAGTTGTCTAAACTCTGGCAAACCTTTAAGTTTCTTAAGACCTCTTTCTTCAATTCTACAGTGAGATTTGTGGCTGGAAAGTTTACTGGAACCCCTGTAGAAATAAATTGGCATTGATCTGACTCTTTTTTTTTTTTTAAAGACTCTTTGAATTTTGGAAAGGCAAAGCTAGAAAAAAGAGCAACAGAGAGAGAAAGATCTTCCATCTGCTTGATCACTCCCCCAAATGGCTGCAGCGGTTAGGGCTGGGGCTGATCAAAGCCAGGAGCCGGGAGCCCCTTCTTCACCCACATGAGTGCAGGGGCCCAAGCAGTTGGACCATCTTCTCCTACTTTCCTAGGCACATTAGCAGGGAGCTGGATCAGAAGTGGAGTAGCCAGGACTTGAATCAGCATCCATGTGAGATGCTGGCATCTCAAGCAGCAACTTTATCCACTATGCTTCAACGCAAGCCCTGACTCTGCTTTTAAGCCATATGAGCACCATGACAGAGTAGCCTATGGAAATTTGCAGCCATTTTTGTCCTGAGAGTTGAGTGTGGAGAGGTATGCAGGGGGACCTAGAACCACTAGATTGGGAAAGCTAGGAGTTGCAAACAGCAAGTCAGTCTTTAAAAGCACAAGAGACTATCTACAGGTGTCCCGATATACATTGATTGTTGCGATTAAAATCTGACATCATAGGATATTACAAAACTATTTTACTGTTTCTGATAAATGCAGCAATTAGATAAAATTCTCTGGGTCATTAGGGAGGAGAGTTTCTTGAATGCCATGTGTATTTTTTAAAAGAAGATAACACAATAAATATGCACAAGAATAAAAACCCTGGATAATGACACAAGCAAGGACCCTACTGTGTTTCCACATTTTTTTTTGACAGGCAGAGTGGACAGTGAGAGAGACAGAAAGAAAAGTCTTCCTTTTCTGTTGATTCACCCTTCAGTGGCTGTTGCGGCCAGCATGCTGATCTGAAGCCAGGAGCCAGTTGCTTCTCCTGGTCTCCCGTGGGGTGCAGGGCCCAAGCACTTGGGCCATCCTTCACTGCACTCCTGGGCCACAGCAGAGAGCTGGACTGGAAGAGGAGCAATCAGGACAGAATCTGGCGCCCCGACCAGCACTAGAACCCGGTGTGCCAGCGCCACAGGCGGAGGATTAGCCTATTGAGCCATGGCACCGGCCAGTGTCTCCACATTTTTAACCTGAGAACATTTGTATGAGTAGAGGTGCAGTGACTGAACACTGGGCCCAGGAATGGGTGGAGCAGTGCAGTGCAGAAGCTATGCAAGCACGGAAAGTAGCTTTGTACCCACTGGGAAAGCTGTCACCTCTGGGTGAGCCCTTCAGCCTGCTCCATGAATTCCCGCATGGCTCCTCTGTATGGACAAAGGGCACCTTTTCCCTGTGCAGTTGCAACTCTTTTTCCTTCCTGTGTCCCCAGAGTTGACCATTTGGCAAGCATTTCAGCTCCCATTGGTCCCCCTTGTCCAGCTATTCCTGGGCTGGACACCACACACATCCACAAGCAGGGGTGCCGGGAGTGTACCTCTGTTATTTATGGATGTGTTAAGGGAAGAAAGAAGTATTCAAGGCAAATGCTAACCTCTGTAAGCAAATATCTCAAAGGACAAATAATTACTTCCCCAATATTTGATGTATCTGCCAGAGATGGAACATGATCTGTCTAGAACACTTTCATTGAGAGAGGCATTTCCTACATTGTTAAAAGTAATGGAGGTGAAATAGTGCTGTAGATTGAATGTTTGTAATCCCTCCAACATTCATGTTCAAACTTAATCTGCCGCGCATTCATAGCAGAAGGCAAGGAATGCAGAGGTTGTGACTGTTCTGCCTTCATGATTGAGATTAGTGCCCTTTAACCAATCTCAGCACAGCCCATTTGGCCCCTCTGTCCCTTCCAGCATGTGAGGATACAGCCTTCTGCCCATTCTACCATGTAGACACAGCAACAAGACACCATCTCTGAGAGCAGAAAGCAGCCCTTCCCAGGCAGAGTCAGCTGGCGCCTTCATCTTGGACTTCCCAGTTTGCAAAACTAAGAAAAATTTCTTTCCATTCTTTAAAAAGCATCCAGTTTACTGTGCTTTGTTACAGCAGCTTGAAGTGTGTAAGGCAAATATTATAGCCATTCATAGGAAAATCGTTTTTGATGAAATGATCCAGGAACAACTGGATAGTTAAATATGAAAAAGAATGAAATTCCACTGCTACTTCATGTCATACACGGAGATTACTTTAAGAAGGATCAGGGACCTTAATATAATGCTTCTTAAAAGAAGATGCAGTGTGCGCCAGCGCTGTGGTATAGTGGGCTGAGCCTCCACCTGTGGCTGTGGCATCCCACATGGGTGTTGGTTCTAGTCCCAGCTGCTCCTCTTCCAATCAAGCTGTCTGCTTAAGGCCTGGGAAAACAGTGGAAGATGGCCCAAATGCTTGGTCCCCTGTACCTTTGTAGGAGACCCAGAAGAAGACACTGGCTCCTGGCTTCAGCTCTAGCCATTGAATCCATTTGAGGAGTGACCCAGCAGGTAGAAGAACTCTCTCTCTCCCTGTCTCTCCCTCCTTCTGTCTGTATAACTCTACCTCTCAAGTAAACAAGTAAAATCTTAAGAAAAAAATTTTAAAAATGAAGATGCAATATAATATCAGGAGACATTGGGATATGCAAAGCTTTCTTCCATAGGCCCAAGAGAGAGAACACTAACCATAAATAAGGATAAATTTAAGGGAATTTATCAAAATTTGAAACATCTACTCATCAATGACACCATTAAGAAAATCAAAGGAAGCTCATAGCCATATGGAAATGTTTGTTTATATACCTAACAAAAGACTAATGTCCAAAGTAATTAAAGAATTCCAAAGCAGTTAAATAACATAAACAACCAAATAAAGTGGACAAAACACATAAATATCATAATTAAAGGCACATGAAGGGCTAATATGTTTATTGAGAGTGATTCTCATTTCTCATCAAGAAAATTAAAATTAAATTCATGTATGTCTTTTCACATTGACTAGAATGGAAAAGATTTTAAAAATTAAGGATATGGAACAACCAGAATTCTCAATAGCTACTGATGAGGGTATAAAATGGCATTACTATCTTAGAACTCTTTTTTAGGTTTCTTATGAAAATAAACATCTCTGTGTTCTATGTGCCAGCAATCTAATTCCAGAGAAATGAAAATATATTAATCTTGGCCAAGAATATTTATAAAAGCTTTATTTATACTGTTTCATACTGAATCAACCAAAATATCCATAAGCAAGAGACTGATGAACTTATACTGGTATAATCCTACAATGAAAGCAATTCAGTAATAAGATGTAACAAATAACAATCACAGAGAAATTTCAGAAGCATTATTTTGAAGCCAAGAAGCCAGTTAGCAGAGCATTTGTCATTGTAGTCCACTTAAATGATTTTCTGGACAGGAAACATAGCCTATGGTGGTGGAAAAGTATAACAGGCATATAAGCAGGAAGCAAGATCAGAAGCAGAGTGCCAGCACTCTGACACAGGAAGCTGGTGTCAACCTGCTATAGTACAATGCTGGCCTCAGGAAATGTTCTACATTTTGATGGGGTATGGATTATATAAGTATCTGAATTTTCTAATCTCACTAATTCATCCACCTAAGTCTTATGCCTTTACTGTATATAATGTACACCTCTATAAACATACATAAACATAAAATAAGTACATCCTCTCAGCTTCTTATCAATATAACAGTTACCTCGGAAAGCTAATTAGAAGCAGGAAGGTTTATCTTGGCCTGTAGTTTTGGAGGCTTACGGCATGACATCAGGCGGCCCCGCTGGTCTGGCAGTGAAGATGGACTGCATACAGCAGACAGATACAGGCCTTCCAGGACGCAGAGTGACAGGGAGCACACTTGTTCCTGTGGTCTCTCCTTATAAAACCAGCATGATTGAATCACGGGGCTCCATCCTAGTGGCCTGATTCAATCCAATCACTTCCCATTTTAGACACTGTAATTGGATCAAGCAGTCTCCACCTCCTGTAGTAACATTAACTGATGACTTTGAGTTTTCAATGTCTGCATGAACTGGGGAGCCAGATCTTGTTCCAACCATAGCACTCTCCTAGATGTGCAAGGGCATTTCGTCTCCTGTCTTAACTTTATGTATGAATATTCATGCATGTTAATATCAGATCAGTTATGTGACTAGCAAGGTTTCATGCTTCCAGTCACGCTGGCAAACTGTCTAAGACATCAGCTTTAGGGACTTTGGCAAATTACAACCCCAAGAGCTTCTGGCAGATTCATGATTTCTGAGCCTTTAAGAAGTTGTTTCTGTTGTATCCTAAAAATTTCTAGCACAAAATATCTGAAGACAATAGGTCCTGAGATGAAATGAATATGTGCATGTTGTAATTCTCAGCCTGGAAGTGTCATAAAATCGATTGGGTCTGTTTAATAATGTCTGGATTTATGTTCATACATAAATGACAGGGAGACTTTAGTCCAGACAAAGTTTGTGATCCACAATTCTGAATTTCTTGGCTATTTCTACTTCCAAGATATAAATTTTCTTCTAAACCGATCTTCATGCAGGCTTGTTTCTGCCTTAAATATGAGGTTGTATACACGATGATACAGAAAAGAATTCAAAGACAACAACTTTATAAGTCAATTTCTTTTTAATGATAATTGAAGTATGTGATTTGTGAAAGGCACTGTAATAAGCCCTATGAAAATGTCATAGCTACTAGTTCTAAGGCATTTTTCTACCTGCTTTGACCTCTTGTACATTACCAAAACTGTGACAGGGAACTTGTGCATTACCAGAACTGTGACAGGGAAGCCGTGGGAACGATTCAAGAAACCTTATGACCATTTGAGATATTTTAATTGTTATTGAACTACTCCCTGTTCTTTGCTGTTGTGAAATCCAAGTGTTATTAAACTGACTCAGTCGATCTCAGTTCACTTTCACAGGGGCTGTCACATAGTCCTGGGGGACAAGAACAGTGTTCCCCACTGTATCCTTCACAGTGGTCCCTGGTGATTGAGTGAGCAGGCTGTCAGTGTGTAATGATCGTGACAAACTTGCCAAGAGATCTTAGCACACTGCTTATGAATGCACCGAGCAGTTTAATCATTGGGGTCAGCAATACCCTAAATGACTTTGCTAATTCTCCATAGAACTTTGCATTTGCTACTTCTTACATATCCTAAAAAACACAATGAATCCTACTATCTTAGTCTTTTAATATAAGCTCATTTTAAAAGCGGACAAAGCCACAGTTTCAGAGTACAAACATATTTCACTAGCCAAATCTAAGCAGCTCTTCAACCTGGATAGTGAAGTTCAAAAGTAGCAAGTTCAGGGGCCAGCATTGTGGCGTGGCTGGTAAAGCCACCACCATATGATATGAGCACCAATAGCTCCTCTTTCAATCCAGCTCCTTCCTAAGGGCCTGGAAAAAGCAGAGCAGAAGGCCTAACTGTTGGGGCCCCTGCCACACATGTGGGGACCTGGAAGAAGCTCTTGGTTCCTAGCTTCCCTCTAGTCCAGCCCTAGCCACTGTGGCCATCTGAGGAGATGGAAGATCTCTCTTGCATGCTATTTGTCTGTAACTCCAACTTTCAAATTAACAAATACATAAATACATCTCTCTCTCTTTTTTTTTTTTTGACAGAGTTAGACAGTGAGAGAGAGAGACAGAGAGAAAAGTCTTATGTCTGTTGGTTCACCCCCCCAAATGGCCGCAATGGCTGGAACTAAGCCAATCCGGAGCCAGGTGCCTCTTCCCAGTCTCCCATGCAGATGCAGGGGCCCCAAGCACCCAGGCCATCCTTCACTGCCTTCCTGGGCCACAGCAGAGAGCTGGACGGGAAGAGGAGCAACAGGAACCAGAACCTGGCACCCACGTGGAATGCCGGTGCCGCAGGCAGAGGATTAACCAAGTGAGCCACAGCACCAGCCCCCAACAAATGCTTCTTTAAAAAAATAGCTGCTATGGTTCACTAGGCTAATCCTCTGCCTGCGGCACTGGCACCCCAGGTTCTAGTCCCGGTTGGGGCGCCGGATTCTGTCCTGGTTGCTCCTCTTCCAGGCCAGCTCTCCGCTGTAGCCCGGGAAGGCAGTGGAGGATGGCCCAAGTCCTAAGGCCCTTGCACCCGCATGGGAGACCAGGAAGAAGCACCTGGCTCCTGGCTTCGGATCAGCACAGTGCACCAGCTGCAGTGCGCCAGCCATAGCAGCCACTTGGGGGGTGAACCAACGGAAAAAGGAAGACCTTTCTCTCTGTCTCTCTCTGTCTAAACTCTGTCTGTCAAAAAAAGAAAAATAGCAAGTTCTGTTAGCAAGGGGTACAAATGTATATGAATCTCTTCAGTGTTGTAGCCCGGGAAGGCAGTGGAGGATGGCCCAAGTCCTAGGGCCCTTGCACCCGCATGGGAGACCAGGAAGAAGCACCTGGCTCCTGGCTTCGGATCAGCACAGTGCACCAGCTGCAGTGCGCCAGCCATAGCAGCCACTTGGGGGGTGAACCAACGGAAAAAGGAAGACCTTTCTCTCTGTCTCTCTCTGTCTAAACTCTGTCTGTCAAAAAAAGAAAAATAGCAAGTTCTGTTAGCAAGGGGTACAAATGTATATGAATCTCTTCAGTGTTGTTTTTGGTCTTGGTTTTAGTTAGCACGTTCAGAGACTGAGGGATAAGTTTAAATATATCAGAATCTTCCAGACTGTTATTTTGGATAGCGAGAGAGTTTGGATAACTTAGGGGGAAAGGTTGGTGGCTTTACGCTATTCTTTTGGTTTTATTTTAAGATGCTTCAAAATACAAATCAGCCCCAATTCCTCTCCAGGTGTGTAGCTATAAGGGCCTTGGAATTTATGATACAGTCTGAAATTGCAATCATCTCTTTAACTCATAGTTTAATTGCACTGGAAAATTCACTGCCTTAATGGAGTTATAAGAAGTGCACATGGATTATGAATTTATGTATATGGATTATGGTTTTATGCATTTGAGGAAGAAAAAGGCACAGATGGTTGGGCTCCATAAACTACTTCTCCAGTGAATCAAATAAGCACAGGTACATTTCATGCAGGTGACAGTGAAGGAAAAGAAAGGGAGAAGAAAAGATGTGCAGGTGAATTTATTGGATTCTGACATTTCAGGAGAAATGAGCTTTTGAAACTTTTTTCCCATTGTTAGATAGTAGGAATAAAGGTATCTTTCCATGTTCCAATTCCTTCCTGGATGAATTATACTCAAACCAAGGGTCAGCGACCGAAAAAGTATTTGTAAGCACACATTGAAAACAGATCTTCCTGACATTCAGTGAAAATGAGTTTATTATTGCAAGTGCAAGAGGCCCCCATTTTATACTAATGATTTCCTCTAGGCCTACATGTATATGATGTTGACCTTGGGAACTAGGATCAGAGCTACCTATTAGGAGGATAGGAGTAAGTTTGCATTTTCATAATCAGAAATATTGGGGCAAAAAAAGCTCAGAATGTTATAAAGGAAGCTCACCAACTGTTTTGTGAGAGTCAAATCATAACCTCACAATACCCAATACCCTTGGCTAAAACACATATTTCCGAGGATTGAGTAAATCCAATGTGCACAAAGTTTCCTGGGCTCAAGAGTCATTAATAGAAAGAGTCTGCACAGAGAAATGGAATTATTACTCTTAAAATACCACTCAAGTAAAAGGTGCACTAATACTGAATTACTGGAAGGTAGTCTGCTGATTAGTTGGACCGTCCTATGGCAATATGCATGCTTTGCATTTTGGGGGTTTAGAGATGGGTGATTTTTAGGTAGAGGCAGTTGCCAAGGAGGCAGCAGTGAAAAACCAAGCCAAGGCTAACTTCTCTTAGAGAACTTAAACTTCAGCCTATCCCCAGAAATCTCCCAGGGCTGAAGGGGTTCCCCCTGTGGAGTGCATACTTTCTGTTGACTTAAATGGACTTAAGATTGCACTAGGGAATGTATACAGAAAAAACTTATATTGTGGTCCTATCTACCTATATTCACATGTTCATACATAACAGTTTTATGTGAAAATATCTGTCATTCGTTTATCGCATAGTCACACCTTAGGCCTTAGGCCCTGGTCATATAACAGTAAGAGATGGCTCTCATGGTATTTACATGACAATTGGGGTAAAAGAAAATTAAGAATTTATTCAATATAGGTAAAATTTTAAGTAATAATCAGTGCTAAGAATAAGAAAACATGATGGGGTCGGCAGTGTGATGTAACTGGTTGAGCCACCACTTGCAATGCTGGTATCCGATATGGGTGCCAGTTCAACTTCTGCTTCACTTCTGACCCAGCTTCCTGTTAATGCACCTGGAAAAGCAGTTGAAGAAGGCTCAGGTTCTTGAGCTCCTGAACCCATCTGGGAGACATGGATGAAGCTCCTGGCTTTGGCCTGGCCCATCCCTGGCTATTGCAGCCATCTGGGGAGAATGAAAGATATCTCTCTATCTTACCCTCTCTCTGTCTGCAACTCTGCCTTTCAAACAAATAAAATGTCTTTTTTTTTTATTTGACAGAGTTAGACAGTGAGAGAGAGAGAGAGAAAGGTCTTCCTTCACCCCAAAACGGCTGCAATGGCCGGAGCTATGCTGATCTGAAGCCAGGAGCCAGGTGCCTCCTCCTGGTCTCCTCTGCAGGTGCAGGGGCCCAAGCACTTGGGCCATACTCTACTGCCTTCCTAGGCCACAGCAGAGAACTGGAGTGGAAGAGGAGCAACCAGGACTAGAACCCAGCGCCCATATGGGATGCCGGCGCCACAGGTAGAGGATTAACCAAGTAAGCCATGGTGTTGGCCCCAAAATAAAATAAATCTTAAAAAAGAAGTGAAGCAGGGGAGAAAATTCTAACAGCTCAGTAGGAAAGACCTCTTAATAAGCTGACACTAAGACAGGGGAACATAGATGGATGAGATAATATAAAATTCTAGGCAAAGAACACTCTTGATAAGAAAAACACTATGTGCAAACACCTTGAAGTCAGAATGAGCCTGATATACTGCAGGATAACAGGAGGCCATTTTTGCAAGAGCAGGTGAGCAAGAGGGACATCTGTGGCAGAAGAGCTTGGGGGAGTAACCAGAGGACAGACCACACAGGGTCTTATTATGCACAGTATGGACTCTTTTTTATTTTGTTGCTAGCATTTTAATGATTGTATATTTATTCACTTATTTATTTGAGAGTAGCGAGAGAGTGTTCCCATCTACTGTTCACACCCCAAATACCTGAAACAACTGGAGCTGTGCCAGGGTGGAAGTTCAGAGCCAGAAACACAATCCAGGTCTCCTGTGTGAGTGACAGGAAGCCAGGTGGTGGAGCCATCACTGCTGCCCTCCGGTGTCTGCGGTAGAAGAAAGATGTAGTCAGGGGCCGGAGCTGGGAAGCAAACCCACGCGCTGTGATGTGGGACATGGACATCTTAAGTGCTAGAGTAAAGGCCCCCTCCACAAATTCTGGTTGTTTTTAAAAATGGGAAAGATTGCCACTGAGGAGGTGACCAAGGGAGGTGATAAGCTGACTTAGAAGATTACTGCATGTCACGTGAGCATACACTGTTGAGGGTGTACACAGACGAAACAGGATAGATTAGTGAGTTTCTACAGTGGTTTGGAGGGAAAGTGATAGTAGTTGCTGCAGAATGATGCCAGCAGCTCTGGAAACGGTGAGGACTGTTCAAATGCCATCTACTTTGAAAGTTAATGCAACTAGACTTGTTGATAGAGAGGCTGTACTTTGTGTACTTCGTGGAAGGATAAACAGAATGAAAATGGCTATTAATTTTGAGCCTGAGTGTGTGTTATAGAAGCCTTTATTTCACCTTGATTCATAAATGAGAGTTTGCAGGGTTCAGTATTCTGGCTTGACAGCTTTTTTTCTCTTAAGACTTGAAATGTATCTCGCCATTTTCTCCTAGCTGGTAGGGTTTCTGATGAGAAGTCAGCTGTGAGTGTAACTGGAGATCCTCTACAAGTAACCTGGCATTTCTCTCATGGATTACAATGTGTCGTGGTGAAGATCTTTTCTGGTCATGTCCATTAGGAGTTCTATGTGCTTCCTGTATTTTACATCCCTTCTTTCTCCAAAGTAGCAAAGTTTTCTATACTTATTTCACTAAAAAGGCCTTCTAATCCCTTCTGTCTTTCCATGCCTTCAGGAACTGCTAAGACTTGTATGGTGGGTCATTTGATTGTATCCCATAGATACTGCTTTTTAGTTTCCTAATTTCTTCTTCTTATTATTTATTTACTTTTGGTCTGGATGTAAAATTTCTAAAGAATTATCTTTTAACTTGGATATTCTTTCTTCTGTCTCACCAATTCCGTTGTTAAGGCTTTCTACAACATTTTTTATTTGTTCTGTTGAATTCTTATTTCCAATATTTCATTTTGATTTCTCTTTAAAATTTCATTTCATGAGAAAAAAGTTCTTCCATGTCATGGACAGATTTCTTAAGTGTGTGGATTTGCTTATGATTACTTCTAAGTAATCCTACAATCAATTTTTTTTTAGATTCTGTTTCTGGAATTTCTTCAACCCCTTTCATTTCCACATTCTAGTATTGAAGTATTGTGTTCCTTTGGGGGAGTCATATTGTCTTCCTGATTCTTGTTTCTTGAATTGCTGCATTTATTTTTAGGCATTTGTGGATATACTTGTTTTTTTGTTTTGTTTTGTTTTTTGTTTTTCCTTTGATAGCTTTTATCTTTGGACTACACTTCTGTGGATTAGTGGAGTGTCTGCTCTTTGAGTGAATATCCTGAGGCTTGTGCTGGGTGTGGTCAGGGAGGTGTATTCAGTGCTCCAGGGTGAGAAGAGTGTCCAAGGTGACTCTCAAATTAGGTGCGGTAAATCTCTCTCTCTCTTTTTTAATCAAAGGGGGGTTTGTTCAACTCTGTTGGCATAGTCTCAGACTCACTTCCTCTCCTCCAAGGAGACCAATGCCTGGGCACTAGCCCCAGTGGGCACAATATCTATCTGCACTGCCACAAGGGCCACACAAAGGATTCATGCAGTCCTCTGTCTGAGCATAGATCCCACAGTAATGACCCTCACCAGTGAATCAGGGAGCCCCGAACATGTGGAGCCACCCACAGTGACTGCCCAAAGTCCCAGCCACACCCTGTGCCCTTACACTGTCTCAGCACACAAGATTCCCACAGTCACTAGCACCCAGCCTCCTGTCAATTTTCCCAGACTCAGGCTTCTGCTCTCTGTTGGTTGCTGGATACCCAGACATGAGCTGGAATAGGTGTTACATATGTCCAAAATGGGACGTGATCATGTAGTGGTTAGTCCATATGTCCAAATTGGCACCCACCTTGTCTTGGATAATTATAGGCCACTGGGTGCTCAGGGAAAGAGAAATGTACCCCCTTTTTCCCTCTAGGTTGATAGGTATATTGTCCCCCTAGGACTCCAAGCCAGAATCACACCAGGCTCTTCCCACAGCTTTATCACCAGTGCTTTGGGCTGCTGCAGTCTGGTCTCACCTCACTTTCCAGAGCTGGTGCTGAGGTTCTCAGCTGCTGGGGTCCTGAGTTGTGCATGTCCATACCCTCCACATAGGTCCCTCTTACTGGTGTGCAGTTTCCTCTTCTGTTTCTCTCTAACTATTTACCGAGATTGTCGTCTCTCCATATTTTTAAAACTACCTTCCCCTAGAATAGAGCAGTAAACTCCCTCCCTATTCTACCATCTTGGTGCCTGTCTGCACAAACTTTTAAAAATAATTTGTTATTATATATCCTTAAAACTTAAAAAGTTTGGGACTCAAGAAAAGATTGGGCCTAGTTTAAAATATATAATTCTATTAAAATTCTCAAAATATGTGAGAGAATAGTATAACAATCCACCTTTGTCATTATTTAGCTGTAATTATTATCAGCACATGGACAATCTTATTTGATTCATTCCCCTGCCATTTTATTCTCTTTTATATTAATTTGGAAGAAACCCTAGATTCCATTTCATCAGTACAGACAATCTCATCTTTATAATGTTTTAATTTAGGATTTTTAAACTTTACAGCCATATAAATACAAATACACATTCAGTTAAACCATACTAGAATTTTGAATTTTGATCTTTCTCCAGGCTAGCGCTAAGGGGTAAGACACTGTCATGAGATGCTGTGCAGTGGCAGTGAGCCAAGCTCCCAGTCAGCCACCCCATCACAGGGGAAACAACTGGAAAGTCACAGTGTACTATGTCACAAAGCTAGGATGTGCAATAGATTAGATGTATAAAATGCGCTTTTGACTTATACAATTTTCTTTTATTTATTTATTTATTTATTTTTTATTTTTGACAGGCAGAGTGGACAGTGAGAGAGAGAGACAGAGAGAAAGGTCTTCCTTTGCCGTTGGTTTACCCTCCAATGGCCGCTGCGGCCGGTGTGCTGTGGCCGGCGCACCGCGCTCATCAGATGGCAGGAGCAAGGTGCCAGAGCTTTTCCTGGTCTCCCATGTGGGTGCAGAGCCCAAGCACTTGGGCCATCCTCCACTGCACTCCCAGGCCACAGCAGAGAGCTGGCCTGGAAGAGGGGCAACCGGGACAGAATCCGGCGCCCCAACCAGGACTAGAACCTGGCGTGCCGACACCGCAAGGTGGAGGATTAGCCTGTTGAGCCACGGCGCCGGAGAATTTTCAACTTACAATGAGTTTATCAGAAAACAACCCCAGTGAGAGCATTTGAAAATGCATATGGATTTCAGTATGCTTATAGCTGGTTTTTAAAACAAGGACTCTTGACAAAATTATCTAGGTAGAAAGTAAAATAGTGATGAGAAGATGGCTTATGCATCTTTGAAGCATCCCAAACTTAAGTATAGTAAAGAGATTCCAATAAAGAAGAATGAGAAGAAGCTGCCACTGAAAGTTGAATTCTAAGGGAATCCACCCCTAGTTGAATTCTAGGGGAATCTGGTATCTTGAGAATTAAGTGAAAATAGTATTTCTCTTGTGACAGCTGTCACTGAGGTAAAATGAGATAGGCACAACGCATTGACAATTGAATTGAACAAGGTTCAGATCATTGTTAATTTGACAACAGTGGTTTCCCTGAAATGATAGAGACAAAGTCTTGAATGGAATGGGTTGAGGAGTGAAAGGAAACAATGAAGGTAGGAAACATAAATAACTATTTAGAAGTGATTTGTTGGAAAGAGGAGCAGAGATATGTGACAAGAGATGGAAGGCGATGTTGGGATGATTTTACATCTGTATCATGAAAGATACTATCACATGTTAATATCCTGCCAAACATCTGCCATAGAGGAGAAAGCTGATGATGTAGGAGGCAGGACAAATGCAAAATTACATCCATAAGAAGTGGAAGGAAAAGTCCTCTAGTGCACAGCTGTAGGGGGTGGTCTTAGAGCAGTGGCAGTTCATCAGTTTTAACAGCAGGAAAGGCAGTATGTATTGATTCAAATGCAGGCAGTTTAGTGGATTTGAAAAAAAAAAAAAACACAGGTCAGGGTTAGTCCACTTAGAATACTTGTGTTTTCTGAATTAAATTACTGTTGGAGTCTTCAATCAACATGTTTGTCAGCTTTTCATTACTTTAAAATATGAGAGAGGAGCTAATTAGGGTGGATGAAGGTTTATTTTGGCTTACAGTTTTGGAGATTCACTAAGATCGGGTGGTTCCATTAGTTCAGGCATCTGGTGAAGCCAGAGGTTGGGGAAGGGGTAATCACATGGCAAGCCAGAGACATGCTGTACCTCCCTGTCCATGTGTCTCTCTTTATACAGCCATTAAGAGTCCATCATGGGGCCCCATCCTAGCAATCTAATCCAATCCAATCACTTCTCAAAGACTCATTCATACATCATACCAAAATGAAGCCTCATTCTATCCCATCAACCATTGATAGTGATTCATTAACTATTAATGTGAGAGTTTGGGTTTTAAATGTCTGCATTAGTATAGGGAACCAAATCCTGTTCAAATCATAACAGTAGATTATGACATAAGTTAGATCTTACTGAATATTTAAGCCCTCTTAAAAATGAAAGGGCAAACTCATTTGAGAATTATTGTAGACTCTATCAGGCTGCTGAAGTCCCACATTAAATGTGTGGTCAAAATACAGAGTTGGGCAAATCATCAGAGTTTGATTTTTTTTTTTTTTTTTTGACAGGCAGAGTGGACAGTGAGAGAGAGAGACAGAGAGAAAGGTCTTCCTTTGCCGTTGGTTCACCCTCCAATGGCCGCCGCGGTCGGCGCGCTGCGGCCGGCGCACCTCCGATGGCAGGAGCCAGGAGCCAGGTGCTTTTCCTGGTCTCCCCATGGGGTGCAGGGCCCAAGCACCTGGGCCATCCTCCACTGCACTCCCGGGCCACAGCAGAGGGCTGGCCTGGAAGAGGGGCAACCGGGACAGAATCCGGTGCCCCGACCGGGACTAGAACCCGGTGTGCCGGCGCCGCAAGGCGGAGGATTAGCCTGTTGAGCCACGGCGCCGGCCAGAGTTTGATGTTTTATATAACTAAACTAGTCTGCTCACATAATCAAACACTGGGTTTTATCAAGTAGGGTTTTAATATGTTGGAGGAAAATCAAGTGTGAGTTGATAATGATACCAAGAGATTGTTTTCAGTGATGAATTGTGGCATCTAAGCTTTATAAAACAAACAAACAAAAATGAAAACAGGATAAGAAGGAAAAAAGAAACTGAAGACACATTGATTTATAGATTAGCAGTTTCACTGGAGCCAAAGCATTAGAGCAGCTGAGGAAAGAGAATAAATGAGTCTTAAAAATAGGAAGTGGTTACAGGACAGCATTGATTAAAATCAAAATAATACCACGGTATCATTATACATTGTTTTCACCAACTTGATGTATAATGATACCATGGTATTAATTAGCTGAGGTTGAGTAAAATTTCACTGAAAAAGAAAAGAATAAAAAAATTGATAGAATGAGGGGGGCTTTTGGTCTAATGGTTATAGTACCTGCAGCCCAGATCAGAGTGGCTAGGTGTGATACCCAGCACTACCACCTGACTCCAACTTCTTGTTAAAGCCAATCCAAGGAGGCAGAGTAATGGCTCAAGTTCATCTCCATGAAGGAGATGTGGATTGAGTTCCCAGCTTCTGGTTTCAGCTCCAGCCTAGTCTTGGCCCTTGTGGCTGTTTGTCTCTGAAATTAAAAAGAGAGAGAGAGAAGAAGTTAAGAAATTGGTAGTCCAAGGTGTGGAATAATCTATGTGCATGGTGAACAGAGCAGTAATGAAAATCCATTCAAAGATAGGAACAAGCTGTAAAATTCTTTAATGAAAGAAAAGATAAGCAGAAGGTCAGTAGATGATCCAGGCAAGTAGCCAAAACAGATGGTATGGGTTGATGACATGCTTCAAAATCCCCTGAGTTACTGGAGGAGGAGGAAAGAGAAGTGGTCTCATGCCCACAAGGGTGTGCATAGGACAGGGGAGAAAAAACATAAATAAACTTTTCCTTAAGAAGACTACAGACGTACTGTGATCCCAAGGAATATTTATGTTTCAATTAGGCAAGAGTGAGAACATGATGAAGGATTTGAGTGGAAAGCTAAACAAGGGTGACAGCTAGGTCAGATTGGGATGGCGTGGTGCTGGGTGAGATGGAGGCCAGGCACTACTGCGTGAGTGGGAGGTTTCTACTTCTGATGGGGACTGTGGTAAGCAGGAATGAGAACGTGAGGGATGAATTTCTGTTCACTGTTGCTATGGTCCTGTTGTCAGGGGTAGTTAGCCAGTCACTGTCTCCTTCCACCACAGGACCAATTTCTTAGATACTTTACAGTGGTAAGTGCTGGTTTCACAACCAGGGGTTTGTGCTTTTAGTAAGGGTTCACTCTGTTTCAAGAGCAAAGATCTCTGAACCTGTTTTAGAGACTACAGCAGGCATTGTTCGGCCAAAGGGCTGCGAGGGAGTTGGCAGAAGTAGATTAGCAATGGGCTCTTTCTCGCCCTTTTCCTTTCTTTCCTGTCACAAAGAAATATCTTGATGAAATGGAGGTATGACATGAAGTCCACAGTCTGAATAATTAAATCTTGTTAAAACAACACTATTATCTTTTCTCAAATTTTGTACTGTAAAAAGATTCTCTTGGAAAAGGGAAAAGGAATAGAAATGCACATTTCTGGAACCAAATCTCCAAAGAGAAGTAGATCTGAGACAGGTAGGGGCATCAATATTCTCTTTTGCCCAGGACAGTACAGGTTATGCTTGTTAGCCTGGCATGATTATTTATAGAAATTCCTTTCACTCTGAGATGTGTCCAGCTTTGATCAACAAATCTATGGTAACCTTAGGAGCAGAATCTGAGCAGCTTTCCCTTTTAAATAAGTACCCTAAGTGATCCTGATGCAAGTAGCTGAAGTTCCATGCTCTAAGGATCTCCACTTTTAGAAATAATACTGTTTGTTTTGCCAATTCTGATCATTCCTAAACCCAACTGAGGTTCTTATGTTTAGAAGTATCTACAAGAGTCCATTGTTTTATGAAAAAAAATGATTTATTCACAAATGACTCAAACATACTCTGAAATCGCAATTACATGTAATTTATTGTACCAGTTTGAGTACAAGCACACACAAATGCAACGCAAGCTAGGACTGTTGAATGGTGTTTAGTATGTCCCTGGTATTCGTCTAAGCACATTGCGTATATTGACTCACGTAAACCTCAAAGCCACACTTGGAGTGCTCTACTAGTAGTTCTACGAGTATTATTCCCACTGATAGTGCTGCACAGACAGGTGAAATCACTTGACAACAACACACAGCTAATAAGTGATAGAGGTTAGATTCTAACACAGGCAGCCCAGCTCTCTGGTCTAAGCACTTGACTGTTTTGCTATACTGTCTTTTGGCTCTTGCTCAGTCTTCACTTCCTTCTCCCTAAATCCCTGATGATAATACTTCACAGATTACCCACTTGTCATTGCTTTGTCTTAGCTTATTTCTGCTGATCTTCTATGCCTGATTGAGCTCTTGCTCATGTATTATTATGAGTAACATTCAGGATCTATGCCACTTTTAGATGGCCCTTGTCTTCTCATTCACCAAAGTCTACCAAAATTGTAGGTTTTCCTCTCTCACAAATGTACCAATAGGAGGAAAACAATGAACATCCATTTGGCATTTACTGTTGGCTATTTTGTTGGGTTTTATGTAATTTTCTCATTCAACCTTTATAGCAGATCCAAGGTAGAAATTTTTTATGTTTTTTTTTTTAATAAGAAAAATGAACTTTGAAGAGCATAACTTGTTTTCCCAGGGAAACAGAGAGTAATGGAACCAAGATTTGAATGCTGGGCTGCTAACTGCAAAGCTAGACTATATTTCCTGCTTTATTTTCACACCAGGAAAGACTTTATTTTTCTGTTGGCTTGGCCTTGAAGTTTTCCCCTTGACCTGTGTTAATGATAGCAAAAGAAAGAATCCTATTGCATTCTCTTTGGTGAAAAGAGCCACTGCTTTGATGAAGTCCAAGGAGAAACATTAAAGATACTCCTTCAGCAACCTGAGAGCTGTTGCTATTTAACCATTTCACACCCTCTCCTCTGTTGTAAAAAATTCTAGGTCTCCTCCTCAACCTAAAAATTTCTTCTTTTCAGACATTTACTCATGTATGGATGGATCAAATCAGCAATGGGAAATTATTAAAAGGGTCAGAAAAATGATACTTAATGAGTACTGGAAACATCCTCCCACCCCAGTACGTATGTGTTAGAGGGAGTGAAGTGAAAGATAGCACTGACCACAATTCTCGGCTTTAAATTACTGCTTATCTACCTGGTCATAAAATACATATTCAAAAGTGGATAAATTCATCAGTAACTTCAAAAATCAAACCTCAATACTGAGTTGTAAAAAGAAATGTTGGGGGGCCAGCACTGTAGCAAAGTTGGTTAATCCTCTGCCTGCAGCGCCAGCTTCCCATATTGGCGCTGATTCTAGGCCTGGCTGCTCCTCTTCCTATCAGGCTTGCTGCTATGGCCTGGGGAGGCAGGGGAAGATGGCACAAGCGCTTGGGCCCCTGTACCCGCATAGGGGACCTGGAGGAAACTCCTGGATCCTGGCTTCAGATCGGTCCAGCTCTGGCCATTGTGGCCGTCTGGGGAGTGAGCCAGAAGATGGAAGACCTCTCTCTCTGTCTCTCCCTCTCACTGTCTGTGGCTCTCTCTCTCTAATAAACACACAAAATCTTTTTTTAAAAAGCATAAGAAATGTTGCTATAATCCAGTCATGTAGGATACCAAGAGGAAAAAACAATGATAGAAGAAGCATTCAGGAATGGAAAACAAGTCCCCTGACAGTGACTGCTCCTGGTGCAACCTCCATCTCTTGAAGATGCTTAGTGAGGCCATGCAGTTGGCAGACCTCCTCAAAGCAGTGTGAGAACCTGTACCCTCTCATGCCTATGCCGTACTGTCATCTTCTTCCCCAGCTCCAAATGGAGTCATATTTTCCTCTACAGGGACATCTAGATTCAATATGGTGATGGCTTCTACTCTTTGAAGGAAGCCGGAGGTTACATACATGTACTGTTTTTCCTGTTTCCCTGAAACTGGAAAGGACACTGAGGTTTTCTGTAGGAAGAGATCTCAGAGTCGCTGCAGAGAGGAAGTAGGTTGGTAGCGTTTCTTCAGACATCACACCCAACATTGCCAGTTCTTTCCTAATCTAAAGAGAGGCCTTATGTGTAGAGATGGCTGTCTCATATTAGCGTCTTTCCAAGCACCAAGCACCAAGCACAAGTACACTCATGATATCGATCAGTTCTATATCTGACAGGCATATCACTCAGAAGTTGGTACTTGGAAGCCTAAATATTTTTGTGATTATGAGACATGAAGGAGGGGTAGATGTTTTGTGCAGTGGTTAATTTGCCACTTGGGCTGCCTGCATCCCGCTGGGGAATGCCCCCTTTACAGTCCTGGCACCTTTGCTTCAAATGCAGCTTCCTGCTAATGTGCACTCTGGGAAGAAGCAGTGGTCAGACTCCTGCCACCCAGGGGAGACCTGGATTGGGTTCCTGGCTCTTGGCTGATACAGATATTTGGGTAGTGAACCAGCAAACAGAAGGTCAAGATCTCTCTCTCACTCTCTGTTTCTCTCTTTCTGTCTTACAAGTAAAATTAAAATAAAGAAAACAATTTAGGGGCCGGCACCATGGCTCACTTGGTTAATCCTCCGCCTGCAGTGCCAGCATCCTATATGGGCGCAGGTTCTATTCCGGGTTGCTCCTCTTCCAGTCCAGCTCTCTGCTGTAGCCTGGGAAGGCAGTGGAGGATGGCCCAGGTGCTCGGGCTCTTGCACCCACATAGGAGACCAGGAGAAGCACCTGGCTCCTGGCTTTGGATTGGCTCAGCGCCGGCTGTGGAGGCTATTTGGGAAGTGAACCAATGGAAGGAAGACCTCTCTCTCTCTCTCTCTTACTGTCTACTCTACCTGTCAAAAAAAAATTTTTTTAAGTTAAAAAAAAATTTAAAAGACATGAAGAATTTGTATCAGTCTAAGTTTTACAGTTACCTTGTTGCTATGAAATATCCATGTGATATGTGAATAGATAAAATATATAAATGTATATAATATATGCACATATAAATGTAGGTGTCTATCTGTGTATAAGTATATGCATTTTAATGTGTCTAAATTGTAGTAACTACTGGTACACACCGAATAAAATTAGATGGTCCAAACAGGTAAAATTGAATTAAAATTTGCAGTGTGTATGTGTTTTAGTGCAGGAAAATGGTTATGGATTATATAGCCCATTGTAGACATTACCTTCTCATCTTTCCTTTGGGCAACTTGGGATGACTTTCCTCAGGTTCAACACATGAAAAGATACGTGCTTTTACTGACATTCACATTTTTGTTTCTTTTTTTTAAGATTATTTATTTGGAAGGCAGAGTTACAGAGAGGCAGAGGCAGAGAGAGAGAGAGGGAGGGAGGGTAGGAGGAAGGGAAAGAGAGGTGGGGGGAGGGAGAGAGAGAGAGATCTTTCATCCATGGGTTCACTCCTCAAATGGTCACAATGGCCAGAGCTGGGAGGATACAAAGCTGGGAGCCAGGAGTTTCTCCTGGGTCTTCTATACAGGTACAGGGGCCCAAGGACTTGGACCATCTTCCACTGCTTCCCCAGGCCAAAGTAGAGAGCAAGATTGGATATGGAGCAGCAGGAACTTGAACCGGTGCCCATATGGGATGCTGGCACTGCAGGTGGCAGCTTTACCCACTATGCCACAGTGCCAGCCCCAACATTCACATACCCAGTCATTTGGCGGCGGCGGGGGGGGGGGGGGTGAGGTGTTAAGTCTTAAAAAATGTAGGTGGAGGGCCGGCGCCGTGGCTCAACAGGCTAATCCTCCACCTTGCAGCGCCGGCACACCGGGTTCTAGTCCCGGTTGGGGCGCTGGATTCTGTCTTGGTTGCCCCTTTTTCAGGCCAGCTCTCTGCTGTGGCCCAGGAGTGCAGTGGAGGATGGCCCAAGTGCTTGGGCCCTGCACCCACATGGGAGACCAGGAAAAGCACCTGGCACCTGGCTCCTGCCATCTGATGAGCGCGGTGCGCCGGCCACAGCGCACCAGCCGCGGTGGCCATTGGAGGGTGAACCAACGGCAAAGGAAGACCTTTCTCTCTGTCTCTCTCTCACTGTCCACTCTGCCTGTCAAAAAAAAAAATGTAGGTGGAAATTCTATACACACAGAGCTGTGTATATCAGTAGGTTCTCCAGCTACAAGATTCAAGTAACCATGGGTTAAAAACATTCTGAATAAATGAAAATGTATCCATACTGAACATTTTCAGACTTTTTTCCTTGTCATTATCTCTAAACAATACAGTGTATGATTTACATAGCATTTACATTACATTATGTATTATAAGTAATCTAGTGATGATTTAAACTATATGGGAGTATGTGCATGGTTCTATGTAAACACTACAATATTTTAAATAAAAGATGAGTATCTGCGGGTTTTCCTATCTTCAGGGTGAATCTGGATCAGGGACTGGCTCTGTGGCACAGCTGATAAAGCTGCCACCTGCAGTGCTGGCTTCCCATAAAGGTGAAGAATCCAGTCCTGGGATCCCTTTCCAATCTAGCTTCCTGCTACTGTGCCTGAGAAAGCAGCAGAAGATGGTCCAAGTCCTTGGGCCTCTGCACCCATGTGGGAGACCTGGAGGAAGCTCTTGGCTCCTTGCCTCAAGCTAATGTAGCTTGGACCATTGCAGACATTTGGAGAGTGAAAAGCAGATGGAAGAATCTCTCTCTCTCTCTCTCTCTCTCTCTCTCTCTCTCTGCTTCTCCTTGTCTGTAGCTCTGACTTTCAAATAAATAAATTAATCTTTAAAGAAAAATTACCAGGAGATACCAATGGATAGCTGTATATCAATTATATATACTATATATATATATTCTTTTTTTTTTGCTTTTTTTTTAGACATTTTATTATATTTTATTGGAAATGGGGTCCATTTTAGTGTTTTATTTTTTTATAACGCTTTTATTTAAAGAATGTAAATTTCCAAAATACAGCTTATAGATTACAATGGCTTCTTTTTATATAGACTTTTAAAAAAAAAAGTTGTTTATTTATTTGAAAGGCAGAGAGAGGGAGAGGCAGAGAGAGAGACAGAGACAGAGACAGACCTTCCATCTGCTGGTTCACTCCCCAAAAGGCCACAATGGCTGGAGCTGAGCTGATCTGAAGCCAGGAGCCAGGAACTTTTTCCAGTTCTCCCCCATGGGGCCATGCACTTGGGCCATCTTCCTCTGCTTTCCCAGGCACAGTAGCAAGGAGGTGGATCATAAGTGGAGCAGCCAGGACTCAAACCAGCACCAGTAAAGGATTCTGGTGCCACAGGCTTTACTTGCTATGCCACAGTGCATATATATCTTTATATCTATATCTATATTTATAGCTATATCTATATTTAGAAGATTTATACTTCCACCATTCTGAGTCTCATTTGACTTTCGTGTGTTAAAATTCTTCCTTACTTATTTTATTTTCTTGGACACAAACCTTCCATATTGTTCTCTGCACATACTACAAGGATTTTAAAATAAGCTGACTAGAGTTCGCCATTCAGCATTCAACCCACATTAGATGTTTTAATAAAGTTTTGTTGATTGAAGCAAGTGCAGGGGTTAATGGAGTTTTTGTACCATTTTATTATATACCCAATGATGATTTCAAAACCCTATAGAGATTTTTCTCAGGGTTTGACTGCAGTTCCCACTTATTTATATCTGGCACAAGGGAAAAAATAATCATTTCATGACAATTCATGTCACAGTTCTATTTTAAGCACCAGGATGCAATCTAAAGTGATCATCCTTTTATTGTTGTTTTCAGGATGAGACTGAGGCTGCCTCCCATTAATCTGCCTATAAAATTTGCAACAATAAGTATGCTCTGAGTTAGACTTCCAGCTTGCCATTTACTAGCTATGTGACCTTGAGCATGTTCGCAACCATTATATGCCTTGGGTTTCCTGCTTTGCAAAGAGAGGCTGGCAGTGCATAATTTGTTTGAGGGATAATGTAAGTATTAATTGATTTGAAGCACGGGAAAGAGTTTAACACCATCTCTGTCACCCGCTGGGCTTTCCCAAACTGCTCATGGCAGACACAGAAGAGAATTTTAAGGCCTAAGGGGACCAAAAATACATTTAATCCTACTCACTCCTCTCACGATCAGGGAACGAATGACTAAAGGAAGGAAGTGGCTTACCCAGATGGTGAGACTCTGAGCCAGGACTGAAACTCGGGGTAGCAGTCCTCAATTCCCTGTTGATTACAGTTCCTGAGGACCAGTTTGTCCGTTCAGTCCAGGCGGTAACATCGGATGTATGACTCTTCTCTCTGAGCTCCATGATGTAGGTGATCTAGTTTGGTGAACCTGGAATGGCCCAGCAGTAATGTGGTTTAAGAAAACAATCATGCGTTCTGAATATGTCACTGAGCATTTAGATAATCTTCACCTCCCCCTCTTCAATTCCCATCAAGACAGCATGCTGAATTTTTTTTTAATCGAAAGGCAAAGTGACAGAGAAGGGGTGGGGTGGGAGGGAGAGAAAGAGAGAGAATCTTCTACCCACTGATTTTCTCCCCACTGACTGCAAAGGCCAGGGCTGGGCGAGGTCAAAGCCAGGAGTCAGGTACTCTATCAAGGTTCCCTTGTGGGTGGAAGGGACCCAGCATTTGGGCCATATTCCCCTGCCTGCCCAGGCACATTAGCAGTAAGTTGGATTAGAAGTGTATCAGTTGGGATTTGAACCTGCATTTTAATACGGGATGCTGTCATTGCAAACTGCTGCTTAACCAGCTGTGCCACGACCTCTGCCTCATCCATACTTAGCCTTAAACATCAACCGCGGCCCTTTTTTTGCTCCTCAACTTTAAGATCTCTACACAGCATAAATTCATTCCTCAAAGAATTATTGAACACCTTGCCTATGCTGGATGCAACACTGGTTGATCCTCACATGTTTCTGGAAAACCAAGATTATTTTCTCCTTTGCCTGCTAGTTGGATCTTTTTACCCCTATGCATTTCTGAAAACCAACATATTGTTCTCTCACACTGTTCACAGATAAATTATTTAAAAGCTCTCTTCTTTGGTCTGGGAACAAACCATCGTCTTTGTGAGTGATTGATCAGCGTATTTTGAAAGAAAACTAGTTCTCAATTATCTTCTCTGGTAAAAACTCCAAATGAGCTCTTGGCAGCTGGAGATAGGGTAAGGCGAGAAGAGAGAGAAATACTTCTAAATGATAATTCAGTATCTTGCTCCAGTTTGCATAAGATCGCTGCTGTTTTCTGTCCTGCTTCCCAGAAATCACTGGAGCAGATCATATAGGGATGGTGCTGCTGACTAATTGGAAAGAGCTGGAGTAGAGACCACGACCCAGCGAGAAAGTTGGTGTCACTTTTAGTCAAAGGATAGGGAAGTACATTCCATAGACATGCTATTATGTTCTGCTGAGAGTAAGGGGAAGTCAGCTTCTAAAAATTCATGAAGAAAGATGATTTTTAATGGGGGTTTTATTTTCATTAGTGATTGCTTACTGACTCAGTTAATGAGAAGTCAGGACTTGAGTTGCAGAGGAAAATGAGAAGAAAAACAAAAGTGTAACTATCTAAAATGTTCCTCTAGATTACAGAAGAGAAATATTTTCAAACCATGGAATCAAGATTGTATTCCTTATGTGTATTTTTCTTAATTGCATGTGTCAGTCCTTGGTAGCACAGTTTACAAAAGTAGGATTTTATAATGGTGGCTCCCAATGTGAAAGATAGAGGAACTACCTTCAGTGTGACTATTTGAGCCAAAGGAAATTTCTTTTTTTTTTTTTTAAGATTTATTCATTTATTTGAAAGTCAGAGTTAGAGAGAAGGAGAGGCAGGAGGAGACAGAGAGAGAGGTCTTCCATCCGCTAGTTCACTCCCCAATTGGCCGCAACGGCCGGAGCAGCCTAATCCAAAGCCAGGAGCCAAGAGTCTTTTCCGGCTTTTGCCACGTGGATGCAGGGGCCCAAGGACTTGGCCCATCTTCCACTGCTTTCCCAGCCATAGCAGGGAGCTGGACTGGAAGTAGAGCAGCAGAGACTCTGGTGCCCATATGGGATGCCAGCACTGCAGGCGGAGGCTTTACCTGCCACGCCACAGCGCCAGTCCCATGAAATTTCATATAACTCTAAACATCAAACATTCAGCAATATCACACAATTCTTGTGTTTGTGGGTGTCTGCAAACATACATTTATTTAATCCACCTGGAAGAAGACTCAGTGTTTGGGGAAGCCAGAGCCACAGAATATTCGTCTCTGTTCCATCATTTTCAAGCTCTGTGAATCTCTAAGTGCCACTCTGGGCCTCAGTTTCCCCATCTCTAAAATAAACCCATAGTCTTGTCAACCCATTGATGGTCAGTGCTTTTCAACACTAAAAGCCCATAAATACGGATATGTTACAATAGGAGACTGTCTGCTATTATCAGTGTGTTCTTCACTGCTGATTTATAGCTAAAAGTCAAATAAAGTAAGCATATTCACAACTTCCTCTCCTCTCCCACAGTGGAAAGCAGTATCGTTGCTGAGGCAACAAACAACAGTATCTGGATTTTGATTTGTCCTTTTTTGTTTGTTGTCTAATTGAGAAAATGGGCTGAAGCTAAGAAGCAGAGAGAGCAAAGAACACAGATTTATTTAGGGACTAGAACTTGCAGCACTCCAGCCAAGGGACTCGTGTATCAGGAAAACAGGATGATGTGGTAAAACTGGTAAGAGGACTCGGATTTGGGACAAGAAGGAAGGTGTGTGACAGGAGGTCATTAGAATCCCTTTCTTCATGCATTTTTGGAACCTAGATTCCCTCCTTGATGATTTTGCGAGGCTGCATGGAGGACTTTGGGAAGCTGGGTAGGACTCCCATTCTGAAAAGGATCTTTCGGAGGGCTTTTGGGTTCTGCTGGGATTTCTTGAAATATTTTCATAATTACTGAAATACTTTTGCAATGTTTCTTTAATACTATATGACTCTAGCCTGGAAGAGACATGTTGGGAGGGACATGCAGCAGCTCATATTTATTAGGGTGTGTAAGGATATGATACATAATTCAAGTTTTTATTCCCATATAAAATGATTTCAGTTCCCAAAAGATCATCAGTGCTGCTCCAACTGCTCTGGCCAGAAAATTGGTTATATGACTTCTTCATAGATATAATGGTGTCACACCAAACTTCTCTTTTTTTAAAGATTTATTTTTATTTATTTGAAAGACAGAGTTATAGAGAGAGGTCTTCCATCCACTGGTTCACTCCCCAGATGGCCACAACAGCCAGAGCTGTGCTGATCCAAAGCCAGGAGCCAGGAGCTTCTTCTGGGTCTCCCACACAGGTTCAGGGGCCCAGGGACTTGGGCCATCTTCTACTGCTTTCCCAGGCCATAGCAGAGAGCTGGATCAGAAGAGGAGCAGCCGGGACTAGAACCGATGCCCATATGGGATGCCAGCGCTTCAGGCCAGGGCTTTAACCTATTGCACCACAGCGCTGGCCCCAGTCACACCGAACTTTGACTGACAAATGTACCTTCAAGTGTCTCTTGCTTCCAGTTCAAGTTGTTTCTTGCATTTACCAGGGGGTGAGTGTATTAATATCACCTACACACTAAAAATGGAGGTGGAGGTTGGAGGGGAGAGAAAATCACAAGGCTGTTTGGCAAGAATAGAGAGACTGTGATTCCTTTGAAGAAGCTGTGAAGGTGTCTCACAGGCAGCAGCTGCAGCAGTCTTTCACAGGCCTGCACGTCCGCACAGGCCGCTGGGTCTAGCCTATGTCTTACTCTTCTCAGCCTTTCTATAAATAAGTCTTAGGTGTCACCATGGAGAAGGTAAATTTTATGAAAATGGACAAGGGGTCAAATATTCCAGAGACTAGGTGCTTTCCATTTAATTTTTTTTTACTGGGTAATATGATTCTCTATATTTTTTTTAACTTTTATTTAATAAATATAAATTTCCAAAGTACAGCTTATGGATTACAATGGCTTTTCCCCCCCATAACTTCCCTCCCACCCGCAACCCTCCCATCTCCTGCTCCCTCTCCCATTCCATTCAAATCAAGATTCATTTTCAATTCTTTATATACAGAAGATCAATTTAGTACATATTAAGTAAAGATTTCAACAGTTTGCACCCACACAGAAACATAAAGTGTAAAATACTGTTTGAGTACTAGTTATAGCATTAATTCGCATTGAGCAACACTTTAAGGACAGAGATCCTACATGAAGAGTAAGTACACAGTGACTCCTGTTGTTGACTTAACAAATTGACACTCTTGTTTATGGCATCAGTAATCACCCTAGTCTCTAGTCATGAGTTGCCAAGGCTAATGGGAGCCTTTTGAGTTCGCCAACTCTGATCTTATTTAGACAAGGTCATAGTCAAAGTGGAAGTTCTCTCCTCCCTTCAGAGAAAGGTACCTCCTTTGATAGCCCGTTCTTTGCACTGGGATCTCACTCGCAGAGATCTTTCATTTAGGGTTTTTTTTTTTTTTTTTTTTTTTTTGTGGCTGGAGTGTCTTGGCTTTCCTATAATACTCTCATGGACTCTTCAACCACATCCGAATGCCTTAAGGGCTCTCTCCATTTAATTTTACACTTTCTAACACTTTCTTATGTATCATTTTATTTGATATCCCCTTGCAATCGCATGATGCAGAAAAGCCAAAACCATGGCCCAGAAGATTCAAGGTTTGAAATGTTAAGTTAGTTGCCCAAGCCACACAACTACTGTGAAGGACTCTGACGGAATTGGGACTTGGGGTTTAAGTTCATTTCTTGATCAGCAGTAAGATGCTCTTTCTGGGCATTGTCTATCCAAGGTCAGAACCATGTTTTGTCTTTGACTGGACATTGCAGTCAGTGATCCCATAGGATCATTTGATCTCTTAGCTAGGGTTGGCTGTTTTGTCACTGTAATTTGCTCAAGGATCAGCTCTAGAAATTTCAGAGACAAGGAAAAACCATAAGCATTATGAGCTTTCTTACCTGGAATAGATCCCATGCAGTCATCATGTATTGCAGAAGTTTGTTTAGCTAGGTTACAACTAATTAGTGAATAAGAATAATTAGCTGTAGTTTAGAAATGGGAAAAGTATAGGCATAGAACATTGCCTATTTCCTGTATTGCTTCATTTTTTCCCTTCGCTACTCTAATCACCTCCATCATGTTCCTGTTATGTGACTGTTGGGAGAAAAAAACACGCTGATTTTTGTGGAAAATACAATACAAAAGGCAATAAATTAAGGCCATTTGTATGATGTTTGGTAATAGCATTCACAGCAGTCAAAATGTTGGCCTTGGAACTATCGTCTGCTTGCAAAATTTGAAGATGTGTTTCTTATTTTGAAAAGAGACTAAGTACGGTGTTATTTCAATTCCTCTTTCAAACATTATTTATTTTGAGTAGAATTTCAGTTTGGGAAAATGAACACTGAGCTTTCCTTGCCTCTTGATCAGACTTCCTGTTAATAATGAGACAGTAAATTCATCATATGTTTAGTTTAATGTAAACCTCCTATAAGTTGCCATAAAGTCCTTAACCCATCTGTGGCTGATTATATTTCCTTTTTATATGCCTTTTGGCTTTAATTATTTGCAATCTGTTAGAAAACCAGCACTCACTGAGTTCTGCACAGTTCTTCATCTGGAAGCTGCGAGACAGAGCATCAGGTTTCGAGAGTGCAATAGGCCATGGTAAGACACTGGAGAATTGCCATGCCTGTCTTTGAATCCTGAGCCACCATTTAGTTGCCAAGATATCACTAGTCATTTATATTACAATGCACCAGTGTGCTCCCAATAAAATGAGATTCTTCTTGAGTTGTGATAGTAAACAATTGAACCTGCTCTGGGATTGTATGTTTATAGAAAGCAAAAGGTTGAAAAATGCATTGATTTAATAAGTTAAAATAAGCAATTATAAAAATTCCTGTTTACAAAACAGACTTCTCAAGAGGGGGTAGATATGTATTCTTCGTTTCTTTTCTTCTTAGAATATGAGATGTACAGAACACCAGGAGAAGTTTGGGCAGGCCCTCTCCCCAAGGCATCCCCTGAATGTTTGAACTACGAAGTGTTAGAGGGTGTGGCCCTATCATACTGAGCATGAGTGGCATTTGCTATTCTTTCTGAGTGACCCATGGAACACTGTCAACCGTGGAACACTGGATGCATAATGCTGCACTCAGGGATGGCCACCTTACATTGCCCCACTGCTAAGCTAAGGCAAAAAGATAAATGTGTGGCTTTGGTGGTTGTGCAAGGCTGTGAAACAAGGTAGAGAGCATTGTAGACTCAGAACACTGGGTTATAATTTCAGCTTCACTCCATCATTTTGTGATATTGGGCAAATCATGTAATCTCTCAGAGCGCCACTTCTTCACCTGTGGTATAGTAATATCTATATCACCAATCAATTGTGATGATTCAGTGAGATAATATTTGAAAACTTTACACATCAGAGGCATTCAGTGCAGATGTAAAGAATTAGCTGGAATATGACAGGCTGTGATGAGTTCTGGCTAAGGGCTATCAAGGAATTTTCAAAATCATAAGCATACATTTCCAAACTGTTCTGTGGAATATGGCCATGTCTTTAGTAGTTGAAATATTTTACATAAAAATTAAGTATGCATGTCATAGCCAAATACATTTCATGAGCTACTATTGGAGAGTCATAAGATACGTATCAGCATACTAAAGTAATTAAAGTCCTATCATTTTTAAAGAAGTATTTTCCACCATTTGCTCTTGTTATCAAAAACAATTCAACCCTTCTTGCAAAACAAAAATGAAATTGGACACATTCATTGCATTTCTCTTCCTATGGCTGTAGCCTATTCCCAGCCTGCCAAAAGAGGCTGAGGGAGAGAGAAAAGCCCAACAACAGCAAAAACAACTCCACCTGACCACACTCACAGAATGTCAGCATTCCTATCACTTAAAATCATCTTAAGCATCTTTTTTGTATCCAAGTGTTTAGCAAACTAATTTTGTCATAGATTACATTCTCACAGAAAGTTTAATGAGTTATTCTAGAGTATATATTGGAAGATGCTGTTATAAAATTTGGAACTTATAAGAGATCTTAGAAATTGCCAAGTTCAAACTCTGTCCCATGTCATTTTATAGGTGAGAATATTGTGGATCACACAGGTTGAGAAACTTATCCAAGATCACATGACTAATTAATGTTAGACCCAAGACCATGATACAGATTGGTGTTCTCTCCCTTGTAGTATCTAATACGGATCTGCGTTAGCTGTCCCTTGGCTCCCCATAAATTGCTCCCCCAGGGCCTTTACACTAGCATCCCATATCATTTCTGCTCTGTGTAAACCCTCTACCCTTCCATGGTGAGTGCCTCAGCATTTGAGCCCCATGCTCCATTTTTTTTTTCCTGCATCAGTGAGCATGTGTAGAGTTACCTGTCCACACTAAGTTGAGAAATACCTGGCTCTAAACACTAGTTTATTCAACTAGATTTAGCTTATTTCAGCTCCCCTGGGCAAGTGCTTATTATAGCACAATAAGAGATCCCAAACTGAGAAGGACCTAGGCCTTAAGGAGTCTTAACCAAAAAGCCAGGTTCAGAAGTCTTGGGTAGTTTTCAGAACTCTTCAAGGGTCTATAGTTATTCTTTTAGGTTTACAAATGCACATATATTGTATATACAGGGACAAAGATTAGTTCTTACAGCATTGCCAGCATATTTATCCTACAGCAAAATGGATGGAAACCTAAAATTTAGGTTAAATGTCTTCCCTTTAAGTGATTATTGCATTTGGTTTCTTATTCTATTTTCTTTTTTTGGTATGTGTTCCAGTTAAAGCTCTCAAATGTAATTTTAAAACTTCTTGAGATTTGGGGCTTTGTTCCAGCACACCTTCACATAAAGATATTTAAGAAATACATTTTTATATTATGCGTCACTGAGATTCATTGTTGAATCATAATCAAATGGACAAAACAGAGAAAAAAGTGTGAGAGTAAAAACTTGCAGAGTTCATGAGGAAAAAAATGGATTAATTAGAACTGTTGTAGACAAATCCTTAAACCACTTCATGTCCCGTTTGTATTACGAGACTCAGCACTTCAGTTGTTTGAATTGATAATATAAACCCTATAACTGGATAAATGCCTTACTGTTAACCAAGCCATTTATTTGACTGTTTTCTATGTTTAAACATAACCTCTAAATTTGCAAGCCTTTCTAAAACAGCAGAAAAAGCTGCTCTCTTACATAAGATAAACGTGTTTACCTTTACTAAGCAGTTGGGTTCACCCTTCTTAGGCACAGATAAATGTCTTATAGTTCTCAAAAGCTACAATCACCATGTGCTAGAACCATTAATAGATCTTTGCTTAAAGTTTCCTAGCATTAGATTCACACAGAATATCATATCTAGAGCAGAATATGTAATCACACATTCTACTAAACTTATAAGCAAGTAATTTAATAGGTAATAATCTGATTATTGCTTCTTGTAGAAGACTCTAATGGCTCCCATTTCTCAATTCTCAATTCTCAATTCTCCAATTCTTTTAAGTCCTCTCTCATCAGCCAATCTGTAGTTCCATCAAAAAGTATTTATTAATAATATTGTATGGGGAAGGGGTGTTTTGTTAGTGATTAGGATGCTAGTTAAGACACCTGTGTCCAATATTGGTGGACATGTGTTCAATTCCAACCTCAGGCTCCAACTCCAAATTGCTGCGGAGGCCAACCCTGGGAAGCAGCAGTGATGGCTGAAATGGTTGGGTTCCTGCCACCCACAAGGGAATGCTGGATTGAGTTCCTTTTCTCAGTTCTGGTTTGGCCCAGTCTCAGCCATGTGAGCTTCTGGGGAGGGAACCAATGAGTAGAAACACTATTCTTTCTCTCTGCTTTTTCCTCTCTCAAATAAGTGAATAAAAATCAGGGAAAAAAATCCATGGGAATTATTTTTTTTAATTATTTTTACCTTAAGTTTCATGTGGTTCATGCTGAAATTTAACTGTTTATTTGTGTTTTTAAAATTCTTTGAAGACTTAAAAAATAATTGCTATTGGGTCCTAATGAGGCATTTTTCTTGCTAAAAAGTAAGGAAGGTGATTAAAAAATAGGAGGATATATCAACTGACAGAAAAAGAAGATCAAAAAGGAGGAAGAACTATTCCAAAAAAGCAGTAGTAGTAAGAGGAGATTATTCTGGAAGACAAGAAAAAAGCAGACCAATGAGTATGAAAAAATGATGAAATATTGTTCTTCCTAGGAATTCAAAAGAAAGTTTCTAAGTATACTTTAGGTATTTAATTTTTTTTTAATGACAGAGATCCTGCATGATATAGTTTTTTTGAATTTGATTAATTTTTTATGCAATTTCTAATATAACAATGAGGGTTTTTTTTTTTCTTTTTCGATTATCTTTATATACAGAAGATCGATTTAGTATGTATTAAGTAACGATTACATCAGTTTGGACCCACACAGAAACACAAAGTGTAAAAATTCAGTTTCAGTGCTAGTTATAGCATTACTTCACATTGGACAACACATTAAGGACAGAACCCACATGGGACATAAGTACACAGTGACTCCTGATGTTGATTTAATAATTTGACACTCTTGTTCATGGCGTCAGGAATCTCCCTAGGCTCTAGTTATGAGTTGCCGAGGCTATGGAAGCCTTTAGGGTTTGCCGTCTTCGATCTAATTCTGACAGGGTCATAGTCAAAGTGGAGGTCCTCTCCTCCCTTCGGAGAAAGGCACCTCCTTCTTTGGTGGCCCCATTCCCTCCACTGGGATCTCACCTGCGGAGATCTTTCATTTATGACTTCTTCTTTTTTTTTTTTTTTCTCCCTTTCCAGAGTGTCTTGGCTTTCCATGCCTAAAATACTCTCGTGGGCTCTTGAGCCAGATCTGAATGCCTCAAGGGCTGATTCTGAGGCCAGAGTGTCATTTAGGACATCTGTCATTCTATGAGTCTGCTGTGACTCTGCTTCCCATGCTGGATCATTCTTTCCTTTTCTTGGTTCTATCTGTTTGTATTGGCAGACACTAGTCTTGTTTGTGTGTTCCCTTTGACTCTTATACCTATCAGTGTGGTCAATTGTGAACTGAAATTGATCACTTGGACAACTGGGATGGCATTGGTACATGCCACCTTGATGGGGTTGTATTGGGATCCCCTGGCATGTTTCCAACTCCTTCATTTGGAGCACGTCCGATTGAGCTTCTCCCAAATTGTACATATCCTCCCTTTCTTTTTCCCTCTATCATAGTTAACCGGGATCACTTTTCAGTTAAAATTTAAACACCTAAGAATAATTGTGTGTTAGTTGCCGAGTTCAACCCATAGTACTAGAACAAAAACAAACAACAAAGGGAGATACTAAAATGGGTAAAGATTTACATTGTACATCAACAGTTCAGACAGGAGCTGATCAGGTCTTATTTTCTCATAGTATTCATTTCATTTCAACAGGTTTCCCCTTTGGTGCTCAGTTAATCGTCGCCAATCAGGGAAAACAAATGATATTTGTCTCTTTGGGACTGGCTTAATTCACTCAGCATGATGGTTTCCAGATTCCTCCATTTTGTTGCAAATGATCGGATTTCATTGTTTTTGACTGCTTTATAGTATTATGTAGAGTACATGTCCCATAATTTCCTAATCCAGTCTACTGTTGATGGGCATTTGGGTTGGTTCCAGGTCTTAGCTATTGTGAACTGAGCTGCAATAAACATTAGTGTGCAGACAGCTTTTTGGTTTGCCAATTTAATTTCCTTTGGGTAAATTCCAAGGAGTGGGATGGCTGGGTTGTATGGTAGGATTATATTGATGTTTCTGAGGAATCTCCAGACTGACTTCCATAGTGGTTTAACCAGTTTGCATTCCCACCAACAGTGGATTAGTGTCCCTTTTTCCCCACATCCTCTCCAGCATCTATTGTTGGTAGATTTCTGAATGTGAGCCATTCTGACCAGGGTGAGGTGAAACCTCATTGTGGTCTTGATTTGCATTTCCCTGATTGCCAGTGATCTTGAGCATTTTTTCATGTGTCTGTTGGCCATTTGGATTTCCTCTCTGGAAAAATGTCTATTGAGGTCCTTAGCCCATCTCTTAAGTGGGTTGTTTTAATGTTGTGTCGTTTCTTGATTTCGTTGTAGATTCTCGTTATCAGCCCTTTATCTGTTGCATAGTTTGCAAATATTTTTTCCCATTCTGATGGTTGCCTATTCACTTTCCTGACTGTTTCTTTTGCAGTACAGAAACTTCTCAGTTTGATGTGATCCCAGTAGTTAATTTTGGCTTTGAGTGCCTGTGCTTCTGGTGTATTTTCTAAGAGGTCTTTGCCAGTACCTATATCTTGCAGGGTTTCTCCTATGCTCTCCAATAATTTGATGGTGTCAGGTCGTAGGTTTAAGTTTTTAATCCATGTTGAATGAATTTTTGTGTAAGGTGTAAGGTAGGGGTCTTGCTTCATGATTCTGCAGGTAGAAATCCAGTTTTCCCAGCACCATTTATTGAATAGACTGTCTTTACTCCAGGGGTTAGTTTTGGATCCTTGATCAAATATAAGTTGGCTGTAGATGTTTGGGATTGATTTCAGGTGTTTCTATTCTGTTCCATTGGTCTATCCATCTGTTTCTGTACCAGTACCATGCTGTTTTGATAACAACTGCCCTGTAGTATGTCCTGAAATCTGGTATTGTGATGCCTCCAGCTTTGTTTTGTTGTACAAGATTGCTTTAGTTCTTTATTTAAGAGAAAAGCAAAGATTTGTTTATTTGAAATGGAGAGAGAGAGACAGACAGACAGAGACATCTTCCTTTCACTGATTCAGTCCCCAATGGCTGGGCCAGGCAGAAGTCAGAAGATTGGAACTCCATCCAGGTTTCCCATGTGGGTGGCAGGGATCCAAGTACGTGGGCCATCTTCCACTGCTTTCCCTTGGCACATCAGCAGGGATACTGGATCAGAAATAGAGCATCTGGAACTTGAACTGGCACTCATATAGGATGGCAGCATCCCAGGCAGGGGCATCCAGGCTGTGGCTTCACACGCTGCAGCACACTGCCGGCCCCATATTTTTCAATGTCTCTTTTAGCTCTTGAATTTTTTCTCTAAACTCATCTTCTCAGACTTCAAAAATCAAAAGTATTTTAATTTTATACAATTGTTTTATCATTCTATTATGTATCATTTAAGTTCAAAATTAGTCTTCTTTTCCTTTTGCCTTTATGGTAACATTCACATTGTGGTTGGGTCCCCAGCAAAGATTTAACAGATTTTATCTCATTCTTCATCTTAAATATTAAACTAAAAAGTAAACCGACATTTAGCTAAGTATTAGTCTTGAATGTTGCTATGCTTATTAAAGCACTGGACATCATTCTTAGAGGTGAAACTCACTAAAATAATATACAGTCCTGTCTTATATATCCCCTGCAATATCATCATTTTGTGTTTTCTGCATTTTTGTATAGCATTAAAAAATCTCTAAGGCATCACAGGGCAAGCATTTATGCTAGCAAATAAGATGCTTTGGTCCCATACCAGAGTACCCGGATTTGATTCCTGGCTTCAGCTCCTAAGTCTAGCTCCTTGTTAATGCAGAGCTCGGAAGGCAGCAGTGATGGCTCAGTAGTGGGCTCTTGTTGCCCTTTGAGAAGTCTGGATTGGGTTGTTGGTTCTCAGCCTTGGCCTGGTCTGGCTCTGACCATTGCAGGCATTGGGGTAGTGAACTGGGAGATGGGAGCTTTCTCTATCGCCATTGCTGTCTGCCTGCCTCTCAAATAACTAAACACATTTTTTCAAAATGTATAAATTCATTTATGAGAGAGAGAGTGAGTATCTTTCATTCATCTGCTGGTTCATTCCCCAAATGTTTGAATCATCCAGGACTGGGCCAAACTGAAGTCTCGAGCCTAGAATTCCATTTGCATCTCCCATACATGTGGCGGGGACTAAAGTGCTTAAACCATCTTCCACTGTTGTCCCAGGCAACTTAGTAGGGAGCTGGATTGGAAGCACAGCAACCAGGACTCAAACCAGCAATCCTATGGGATGCTGGAGTTGCAGTCAGCAGCTTAACCCACTGTGCCACAGTACTGGCCCCAACATATATAAATTCCAAAGATATCTAGTATACATGTGTCTTGTGCTATCAAATCGTGTCTTTTAAACAGCAAAACTCTCTTCATTGGAGACCAAAAATATTGTACCCAATGTATCTAGAGTGATTATGAATTGTCAAGCTTATGAGTTTTCAAGAGGTGCCCTTATGAGATAAGTTTAATTAAGCAAGGCATTCTATTAATCATTTCTAATTACTCATGCAAATCACAGACTCTCTGGCCTGTGATTTAATAGTCTGATTTGATCCCAAATGCAGCTGATGTCTGTGGCCCAATGGGTATTTCAACGAATACATCTTCACCGATCTTGCTACTTTGTGTAGATATAATTGTGGGAAAATCATAGCTTGATTTGTGGGTTTTACAAGTGATTAATTGCTGTATTAAAAAGGCAAAGGTAAAAGAATGCAAGAAAAGGTCGTGTTGCTTCATGAAGTAGCGATTCACCACAGTGCACACACTTATCCACCTGACTTGTGCACTGTACAGTGTGCTGACCTAGAGATACATCCTGTTTTTTTCTTAACAATTTATTCATTCCTTATAAAGCTGTGGTTGATGAAAAGATGGTAACATTGAGTTCAGCATCAGCATCTGCATAAGTAAAAACAGCAAAAATAGAAGAAAATCAAACCTGATTTCAAATTTCTTCTCCATACCAATGGTTTATAGTCCAATAAGTAAAAACAGCAAAAATAGAAGAAAATCAAACCTTGATTTCAAATTTCTTCTCCATACCAATGGTTTATAGTCCAAGCATGAGGTTAAAAAATGCAGCCTCCAAATTGTTTGAGAAATTCGTTGATGACAAAATTATCATGGATTTATATTTAAATAAATATATAATTTAGAATATATAAACTTTGGGAAATGGATAGACACAAATAAGTGAGACTTAATACTTATTGCCTCTAAAGGCAATGTTTTGTGAACATGTAAATTCAAGAATTACCTTGTTATAATTCCATAAACTCCGTAGGGGTTAAATCTCAGAGAAATCTGTACTTTTCTATAAAACAGATGTAAGCCTGTTTTGACCTTCTTACTCATATAGAAATATTGAAGGACTAGCACTGTGGTATAGCAGTTAAAGCTGCCGCCTGCAGTGCCAGCATCCCATTTGGGTATCAGTTCGAGTCCCGGCTGCTCCACTTCTGATCCAGCTCCCTGCTAATGTACCTGGGAAAGCAGCAGAAGATGGTCCAAGTGCTTGGGCCCCTGCACCCACTGGGAAACCCAGAAGAAGCTTCTGGCTCCTGGCCTTTGATCAGCCCAACTCAAGGTGTCACAGCCATTTGGGGAGTGAACAGCAGGTGGAAGATTCTCTCTGTCTCTCTCTCTGTAACTCTGCCTCTCAAATAAATAAATAAATCTTTTAAAAAAATAAAATATTGAAACATCCAGTATCCCAGTGTTAAATAAATCTCTGCCTAACCAACCCCCCAACACACACATAAAGGCAGAAACATATGCAGGTTGAAACTTCTCCTAAATCTACACAGTCAACCCAGGCAAGCTTGAAGTATAGGTCAAAGCCTCAACTTCCCTTTCCCCTTTCCAGCTCCTACTCTATCATCTGTGTTTTAGTGTTCCCTTGGACATTGCAACCTTCAAAATCTGCTTCACAAAATGTCTTGCTAAATCAATTTATACTAAGATATACAGAAAGGACAAAGTTGAATTTGCATTTGAATAGAGACCAGGATGTTTCACTAAAGGAATTAGGCACTGACCTGGAATTTTAGGCATCAGCAAAGACATGATAGGAGGGTGTTGAAGGCAATGCAGCCTCCTGGTACCCAGCTTCCACTCAATGCACATTCACTTACTCACCCAGCAGAGTAAGAGTGCAATCTAGTAGTTAAAAGCCCAAGTTCTAGAGCCAGAATTCTGAATTTAAATTCATTCTCAGACACTTTCTTAATTGTGTGACCTTGGGAATTTTTTTTTAATTTCCCTGTCCCTCAATTATTCCACCTGAAAGATATGAAGAAAAGGGGTGAACACAATAATGTCTGCATTCTAGACTGTAAAACTGCATGACTTAGTGTATGAGTACTTAGACAATGCCACACACATATGTTTAGTGTTTTATATGTTTGATAGATAGGTATGTACCAATAAGGCTGGCCCTGAATCTTGATCTTTCTATCAACAATGGGGCTTAAGTTCCTGATGATGTCTCAGTAAAATCTGGAAACTAGAACATGTAGTTGGGTCTCTAGGGTAACTTCGGTAGACAAGTTAGAAGGATGCTCTTTAATGTATAATCCAATTTGGAAGAAACTGGAAGGGAAGAGCAATGGAGAAGGGAGTTTTCACTGATTAGTAATTAAAACATTTCCTTAAACCACTGTTCTTCTTAACCATGAATGTGTGCTGTAGAACAGTTTGATGGGTTGGGGTTGTAGTCTCTAAACAGAATCTATACCTTCTCCCCATTTTCCTTTCTCACTCCCCTCCTTTATTCATTTCACAAATATCTGGACAACTGGACAAGGAGAAAGCTGACAGGGAGTGTATGTAAGGTACATAAAGAGCTCGTTTATGGACTTCTGGACTTGAGTTTTCTGTTGAACAGCCGCTTGACCATGTCCTACTGGAGTCTGAACTCAAGAGATGTAGGATGAAGGACAAGAAGTGAACCCAATCTGCTTGATTCATAGAGAGCAAAGGAGAATACTGTTCCTAAAGAAATTTATGTATTGAAAACTATTTCTGGTAAGACAAGGACATACATGTGCAGGGGATTTGTAATGAGGTCATCTTAATGGTCTTTGCCAAAGGAGTTTCAGAGAAGTGATGAGAGAAAAAGCCAGATGTCAGTGAACTAAGCAGTGAATGAGAGGTGAGGACGTAGAGACTAGGAACTATACAGAGAAAAGCAGGTAGGTTGACAGGCATAGATATATGATTAAAATGGCTTCACATGCCTTGTAACACCTAGGTCATTATTGTATACTCTCCCCAAACCCCACCTCTTCTCTGTCCTGAGACTGAAATGCCAGAAGTCTATCCCCACCCTTACAAATCTCAGTTCTTCAATGAGTGGGACTCAGATGTGCACAGATAAGGTTGTGCTGAAAACAGCAACCAGGTGAGATACAAACTAGAAAATCCGTTTGCGGCCGGCGCCGTAGCTTAACAGGCTAATCCTCTGCCTCGAGGCGCCGGCAAACCAGGTTCTAGTCCCTGTCGGGGAGCCAGATTCTGTCCCGGTTACCCCTCTTCCAGGCCAGCTCTCTGCTGTGGCCAGGGAGTGCAGTGGAGGATGGCCCAAGTGCTTGGGCCCTGCACCCCATGGGAGACCAGGAGAAGCACCTGGCTCCTGCCATCTGATGAGTGTGGTGCGCCGGCCACAGCGCGCCGGCCGCGGCGGCCATTGGAGGGTGAACCAACGGCAAAGGAAGACCTTTCTCTCTGTCTCTCTCTCTCACTGTCCACTCTGCCTGTCAAAAAAAAAATCCGTTTGCAAGTTTATTTGATCTGTGTGTATGCGTGTGTGTGTGTACATGCGTATCTGTACAAGGGCAGTTTAAAAAGTTAATGGAAAATGGCATTAAGAAAGTTTTTTGATTCAAAAAATTTTGAAATCCATCATAATTTTTTAGAACTTTTTTGAAGACCCCTTCTTATGTGTGCATGTGTGGGTATATACACTGCAGTCTTATTAAGGTATAATTTTTATACCATACAATGTACTCATTTAAATTGTGTGATTCAGTGGTTTTTAATGTGCTTATGGAATTATGCAGCCATCATCAATCGATTTGTTTTTGTGAAGTGATGATGGATGTCTACCTTAGGAAAATCAGTGTCAGTAGAATAAATATGGGTGAGGCAGCGCTCCAGGAACTAACGGAAAGTGAGGAGTAGATGGAGTCACTAAGAGTCAATTGTTTCCCTGAGATGAAAGAATGAAACAGCAATGGAGGTCAAAGGATGACTGAGTTAAAAACAGATTTGCTTCTAACAATGTTACTTTGGGTTTGCTGTGTGTAGCCTTTGTTTGTTTACAAAAGGAGTAAGACACACAGAGAGAAGTCAAGAGGACTCCACCTTCAGAGTGTAGAAAGTGAATCTGAAGTTACATAAGCCAGTGTCTGATGGAATTAGGTCATGAAGGAAGCCATATAGAAGGAGATTAGTAGTGGCTTTAAGTCTTAGGGTGAAAGGAGCCTGTTCTTGCTCTGAGATGGAGAGGAGGGAAGAGCGTTGGTAGTGTGCATAGGTATTGAGAAGTTATGAATAGGATATGATTAGAAGTATAGTTTGAGGAATAGAGGAAGGCAGCAAGGCGGTTTACATCTTATGACTTTGATTTCTCTTTAGTAAAGCCGTAGCCACAAGATGTGCCAGGTTGAAGTAAATAGTTAATAAAGAAGAGGTTTTTATTCTCAGAGGGTTTGCTACATTAGTTAGCTTACTTGGAGATGGAAGGAGTTGGTGTGGGAGTTTAGTGTCTACACAGGTTTCCTGTATTACAGCCCTCCTTAAATTCAGCACTGGTCATTCGTGTAAACTGACATGTGGCTATTGAGGACTTGAAATAGAATTAGTCAAAGTTGACATTTCCCAAAAGTGTAAAATACACACCAGACTTTGAAGACTTAGAATAAAAATTATAATATCTCAAAAAATAATTGATCTGTTCATCATATATGAAAATAATGATTGTGGACATATTTGTTTAAATAAAATAGCTTATCAAGTCAATTTTACCCGATTTTTACTTTTTAAAAAAATAATTACTAGAACATTTTAATTACTGAGGTAGCTGACATTATAATTCTATTACACAGTGTTTTTCCAGAAGTGAACGTTTCTATTTCAGTTTGTCGTAAGTGCTACTTACAACATTTCTTTCAAATACCACATCAATCTCTCTTTTGGCAATTTTGTAGGGTATTTATGACCTACCTCTTTATGGTATATTTTCATAGAAACACACTTCTAGGTCTTGTTTGATGATGCCAAAGTGATTTCTAAATAGTGAAAAGAGAGGAACCTGGAGTAAATCTTAGAGAGATGTTTATGATTATGGTGACAGTAACCATTAAGTGAGAACCTACAATCAGCTAGGGCAGTTCTAGGTGTCTTGCAAGTATATGAAAACAAAGCAGGAGGAATGAGTTTCCAAGCTGACTTCCCTTGAGTCTCCCTGAAGCCCAGTCTTTATAATGACTGAATTACCAATAATCAAATATCTAGTCATCTAAAAGGTACAGAGTATATTAGTTATTGCTACATGCTGATTCATGTAGTTTAAGGCTCAAGTGTTCCCATTCTACCTTTGAAGCAAACCTTCCAATATTAATGGACAAGGTTAGGTACCACAGTTAATAACCACTAAGTCTGACACATATCCGTGGTCCATTTTCTTTCCACAGCATTGTACCATGAAGAGGAATAGTTCTTTCACATGATTGCTTTCAAAATGAAATGAACTTGAGGGATGTATCTCCTATGATGTCCTCTTATTCTCCCCTTGCTCTTTTCTTGTCTCTAGAGCAGTGACATCTGTCTTGTTATGCTTTTACCCTGTATCCACCTGTGTAATACTTGGTATTTCAACTGTCTTTCTGCTCACCCACTATTGTTCACTTTCTGTCTCAGTGAAGTCTCTCTTTATTTCTCTGTTTCAGTTTCTCCTGTTTCTCAGGTTTCTAAAGTTTTCTCTAATATAAGAATATTTTGATTCAAAAAGGGAGAGAATGATCCAACATGGGAATGGAGATACACAGCAGACTCATAGAATGGCAGATGTCCTAAATAGCACTCTGGCCTCAGAATCAGCCCTTAAGGCATTCGGATCTGGCTCAAGAGCCCATGAGAATATTCTAGGCATGGAAAGCCAAGACACTCTGGAAAAAAAAGAAGACCTAAATGAAAGATCTCTGTGAGTGAGATCCCAGTGGAACGAATGGGGCCATCAAAGAAGGAGGTACCTTTCTCTGAAGGGAGGAGAGAACCTCCACTTTGACTATGACCCTGTCAGAATAAGATTGAAGTCAGCGAACCCTAAAGGCTTCCATAGGCTTGGCAACTCATGACTAGAGCCTAGGGAGATTACTGATGCCATAAACAAGAGTGTCAAATTGTTAAATCAACTTCAGGAGTCACTGTGTACTTATGTCTCATGTGGGATCTGTCCTTAATGTGTTGTCCAATGTGAAGTAATGCTATAACTAGCACTGAAACAGTACTTTACACTTTGTGTTTCTGTGTGGGTGCAAACTGATGAAATCTTTACTTAGTATATACTGAATCAATCTTCTGTATATAGATAATTAAAAATGAAAAAAAAATCTTGGTGTTAAATTGGAAATTGCATAGAAAATTAATCAATTTTTTAAAAAAATATATCATGTAGGATCTCTGTCCTTAATGTGCTATACATTGTGAATTAATACTATGACTAGTACTCCAACAGTATTTTTCACTTTGTGTTGCTATGTGAGGGCAAACTGTTGAAATCTTTACTTAATATATAGTAAACTGATCTTCTGTATATAAAGAGAATTGAAAATGAATCTTGATGTGAAGCAAGGGGAGAGGGAGTGGGAAATGGGGAGGGTTGCGGGTGGGGGGGAAGTTATGAGGGGGGGAAGCCATTGTAATCTATAAGCTGTATTTTGGAAATTTATATTCTTTAAATAAAAGCGTTTTAAAAATTTTCAAAAAAAAAAAAAAGAATATTTTGACCTGTGGCCCCAAGTCTCCACAATTATCCTAGAATTGTTTTGTTTTGTTTTGTTTTATTTATGAAAGGCAGTGCAAGATAGAGTGCTCCAAACTTCTGGCTTAATCTATTAACTCCATTCTAGGGTTTGAAGCTGGGAACTCAGTCTGGGTAGAAGTAACCCAACTATATGGGCCAGTGCTTGCTGACTCCCAACATGGCTGTTAATCAGGAGGGAACCAGGATCTGAACTCAGGCACTCCAATTGGGTTGTGGTTTCCAAGAAGTGTCTTAACTACTATCCTAGACCCATGCCCCATCTTAGAATTTTAGGTGGTAGTGTAACATATCTGTGCTATTTATTCTTCCCATTTTTGAGTAAAAGCAAATGCAAGTCTGGGTAGCACAGTAATCTGAATTAAACAAAAAGGTTAGGAAACATTTTTTCAGAGTTAATTTGAATTATTTAGAATAGCTTCCTGGGGAAGTGGCATTTTGTCAACATGCTTAAAACTATATTCAGGGATGCTGTAGTGTATTGAGACTAATACATTCTCTCTATCCTGCAGCTTTGCTGCATGTAGTTAAACGTTTCCATAGATAATGGCGCTTTCCCTTCTTTCTTTAATATGAGAAATAGGATAAAATAATGTTTTAAAATATTCATTGTTAGACTTAATCATACTCCAGACACATCTTGTTTGTCACATTGCATATAACAAAACCAATCACTTTATAAATTTTCTTCATTTACATTTTACAGTTCTGTGAATTTGATTATTAGTTCAGAGTTTATTCTGTTAAAAAGCAACAGTTTCTTGAGTGTACATGCAAGCAAAGGAGTGAGATTTTTGTAAATACCATTTAAAAAAAAAGTATTTTACAGCCTCTGAGCTGTGAAATATGGGGCTCTCATTAGCTGCACTGAGATTTCCCTGTTACCACTCCAGCTGTTGACTATTTACTCCAGGAGCTGGTGCTAGTGGAATGCAGAGAAAAGTGCTCATTTAGTTCAGGCTTTTCAGGTGAAGCTTTCTTTGAGGTTGATTTGAACATTTGCCTATAATGAGAAAAAGGCATGCATTATTCAAATCATGGAAAAACTACAAGAATCTTCCCAAATTGTGCAGTGTTTTGTCAAATAAAATAAGTGCTAGTATTTAGAGGAAATTCCATTACACTAATGAACTTAAAAAAATTCATTAGCTAACACTTTTTTTTTAAAAGATAGATACTAGGAAATCCCATATCTAATTGTTTACAGACACATTTTCGTGTATTTGTGAATGCTTCATTCATAGCCAGACTAAGCTGTTGCTTCCAGTTATGGTTACTATATAATCTAGTTTTTAAAATCTTACCGGCATCTTAAATTATCTTAAAACAGTTGTCTGTATTTCACTGACCTCTGGGGATGAATTTTTTTTTTTAAATGCTGTCATTAGGAATCACTAGGCAGTGTGCTTTGGCGGCAAAAACTCCAGCTTTAAAAAAGGCAAACATGGGCTCAGATCCTGGATCAAGTGCTTCGCAGAGAGGCAACCTTAGCAAGTGGCCCTGACCTCTCAGTTTATTTTCTCACGTGTTAGCTGGGCACAATGACCCCAGTAACTGGATTGACTGAGTCATGTAAATCACAGGGATCATTAAATGCCTTCACAGAGAAGCAGCAATCTGAGTCAATGGTGTGATAGGATATAGGGTGCCTATTGTTTTTCAGCTTTTCCAGTCATAAATTTGCATGTGTTTTGTCTCTTAATCAAAATCAAAATTATGCATACAGACATTTATAAAGAGGCCTTAGATGGGAAGGCATTCTTTTGAAAGGCAAGGCGAAAGAGCTGAAGAATTCATGGAGGAAAGGATTATCGAGTCAATGTCCATCTGCTGCCACTCTCCTCACCTCCCCACTAAAGCCTCTGGAAACAGACTTTGCCATCCACTGTCACACTCCTAGGTTTTCCGCTTGCATAGCCAAGAAGTGCAAGAGCCATGTTGCGCGATTTTCAACTTGATTGTCTCACATGAGGGTACCAGTGTTTTCAGACTGGAAACAGCATGTTACTACACTTTGGCAATAATGCATTAAATACAGATGGGTTTGTTTTTAGCCAAATATGTATCGTACAGCCAACAGCTGTTTAGATATTGCCAACGGTCTGTTTAGTACACAGAGAGTCTGCTAGTGTCTTTTCTGCTTACAAAAATCTGGTGGATATATGTGAAATCCCTGTAAGAGTGTCCAGCCGGCCACAAAATGGGAGACAGAAATCACTAGCACCCTGACAAAAGCTCACAATGATTTTTTTCTCCCATATTTTGACATCTAATTTATTAGAGTAAGTAGGATTAAGATATATTTTAATATAGCTGTGTTAAAATTCTAAATCTTCCAGTAGATAAAGGATCCCTTATCATCTCAGCAATAATGGAATCAAAGATAGTATTTCATAGGTTTTCATGTTTTCTTTAAGAGCACAAAGCAGTGTAGACAGTTGAGGGGCCCTGGAAGCACAAGACATCACTGCCCTCACTCGCAAGTTGTGAGAAGCCATGAACTTCAAGTATGGTATTTCTCATTGCCTTGGACTTATATTTATTTTAAATGTTTGTTTATATTTATCTACCTGAAAGAGCAAGAGGGAGAGACAAGGAGAGAGAGAGAGAGAGCTGCTACCTACAGGTTCATTCCCCAAAGGCCAGCCAACTGCCAGGCCTGGACTAGACTAAAGCCAGGAGCCAGGGGCTAGGAGCCAGGGATTCCTTCCAGATCTCGCACATGGGTGGCAGGGAGCCAAGCATTTGAGCCATCATCATCTCCTTCCAGGATGCATTATTAGGAAGCTGGATTAGAAGTGGAGGAGCTGGGACATGAAATGACACTCTGATTTGGGATGCACACATCCCAAGTGATGGCTTAACCTGCTGTACCACAACACCTGCCCTAGGATTTGTTTGTTACTATCAAAGACATTCAGATACCTAATGAAAAGACCACATAAATGTGTAATATACAAAATGAAAAACCAAGACCCAAAACAAAGTAGGATTTTATTGTTGTCATTTCATAATTGAGCCAACAAAAATGTCACAATATAAACAAGTAAAACAAAATTTAACACAATGTTATAAGTACAAGGGTTCCCTTCCCATAGTCTTTTGTAAACTATTATTTTATGGCTTGTACTATTTCAGGGATACTGCCACCAGGAGGTGTTAAGGAAACATGAGTACATTATGCAGTCCATCGTTTTTATCCCCTAACCATGGATTTCTAGGTCTTAACAGTTTTTTTCAAGGAAAGGCATAAACTTACATTGTAAGCAATCATCAAAAGGGCTATGTCTTTCTGGAAGAGAGCAGTGATGGCTCAAGTACTCAAGTCCCTGTTGTCCTGACAGGAGACATGGACTGGTTTCCAGGCTCCTGGCTATGACCTGGCCAATTCCCAGCTGTTGTGAGGATTTGGGGAGTGAACTAGCAGACGGCAGATTCATTCCTATTCTCTTCTCTTCTCTTCTCTTCTCTTCTCTTCTCTTCTCTTCTCTTCTCTTTCTCTCTTTCTCTCTTTCTCTCTTTCTCTCTTTCTCTCTTTCTCTCTTTCTCTCTTTCTCTCTTTCTCTCTTTCTCTCTCTCTGCCTTACAAGTACAGTGTAGAAAACAGTGCTATGTCTTAACCCAGTTTAAATGCATAAAGAGGGATTGACTCTTATAAGACATACTGGAATGTTCTAGGGTTCTGAAGTTCAGAAAATTTGGAGTAGGAGAGCTCTTAAAATGAAAAAATAAAGGTTGGCATTTGGTGGACATTAAGCCACTGCTTGGGGTCCCTACATTCCATATCCGAGTGCTTAGATTTGAACCCTTGTTCCACTCTCCATTCCAGCTTCTCACTATTGGTCATCCTGAGAAGCAGTAAAGATGTTGCCACCACTGGGAGGCCTGGACTGGATTCTGAGCATCCTGTCCCAGCCATGACTGTTGAAGGCCTTTGGGGAGTGAACCAGCGAATGGGAAATCTGCCTCTCTGTCTCTCTGCCTTCCAAATAAACTAAAATAATTAAAAAAAAAAAATACAATATTGGCCGGCGCCACGGCTCGCTAGGCTAATCCTCCACCTTGCAGCGCTGGCACACCGGGTTCTAGTCCCGGTTGGGGCGCCGGATTCTGTCCCGGTTGCCCCTCTTCCAGGCCAGCTCTCTGCTGTGGCCAGGGAGTGCAGTGGAGGATGGCCCAAGTGCTTGGGCCCTGCACCCCGTGGGAGACCAGGAGAAGCACCTGGCTCCTGCCATCGGATGAGCGCGGTGTGCCTGCCATTGGAGGGTGAACCAATGGTAAAGGAAGACCTTTCTCTCTGTCTCTCTCTCTCACTGTCCACTCTGCCTGTCAAATAATAATAATAAAAAAATACAATATTAAACATAGGATTATCTGTGAAAGTGAATAGTATTTTGAATTAGAAATCAGATTCCTATCAGATCCTTATTTCTTATTTCTGAAATCTCCTAGAGGCTTTCTCCCCGAAAGCACATTGAGAAACACCTTCTCTTAATGACAGGCTTACTTCCCGCCTCATTCTACTTGACAATACCACACATCCGGCAACACTCATTGTAGGCTGTGCAAGAGGAGAGTTTAGGAGCTTAACTATTACTAGTTTTATGATAAATTCATCAGAAGATAGAGTTTGGCATTTCTTAACACTTCTTAAGCACTTGTTTAAGGCTGTCCTCGAAAACAGGGACAGACAACTATCTACAACTTCTCAGTTCCAAAGTAGTTTTATTATTTTCTAACTAACCTATAAACATTGTTCTAAATACTTCCAGTAACGACTTATTTTCACTGTGGTAAACAACCCTGGTTGTAAGTCCTTTGTTTCTTTTCTTTTCCTTCCTTTCTTTCTTTCTTCCTTTCTTTCTTATTTATTTATTTATTTTTTGACAAGCTGAGTTAGACAGTGAGAGAGAAAGAGAGAAAGACAGAGAGAAAGGTCTTCCTTCCATTGGTTCACCCCCCAAATGGCCGTTACAGCCGGCGCTGTGCCCATCGGAAGCCAGGAGCCAGGTGCTTCCTCCTGGTCTCCCATGCAGGTGCAGGGCCCAAGCACTTGGGCCATCCTGCACTGCCTTCCCGGGCCACAGCAGAGAGCTGGACTGGAAGAGGAGCAACCGGGACAGAACTGGAGCCCCAACCGAGACTAGAACTCGGGGTACCGGCACCACAGGTGGAAGATTAGCCTAGTGAGCCACGGCGCTGGCCAAACTCCTATGTTTCTGAAAGGTGGGAGTTTTATTATTTTTCATGTGGCATCCACTTTCCAGACTCCTCTCTATGTGTTCTCCACCCAGAAAAGATTGCTTGTGTTTTCAAACCTGTAGCTCACGGATTCACCTGCCTGGTTCTGATCTGCAGGACTTAGAATGTATAACCAAAGGATCCAACTGGGAGGGGAGCATTGAGGAGGAGGGAGCAAGAGTGAGAAACCATTGCCCTAGAACTTAGGAAATCTAAGTTTGCATCTGTTTGACTAGTGTTTTTCTTCTGATGTTGGAAATTGTAAATGATAACAGAAGATTATGCTGGTTGGACAGTTTGTTGTAATCGTGGCTAATGTTCCCAACTCCGATCTGATTATAATATCCTACATACTAGAGTAGACAAAAAATTTTCCCAGTAGGAAGAAAACTGAAAAGAAGCTAGTATTACAGCATAGGTTTGTGACATCATCACTTTTGTTATTGGACCCTTCCTCCCACTGACTCGTCCATCCTTTCGCATCTTCCAGCGCCAGCCCATCCTGCTTCAAGTGCTCTCTGGGAATCATGTAGTGGGACTCTTCCTAAGATCTGCATCAACCAACCTCATGATTTTGTACTAGGAGTTTATCCTATCCATGTTCCATTGTTAGCAGAAAGGAGAGGGTGGAAAAGAAAAAAAAAGTCAACACAGAAATTTCTAGAAGGCACAGGGAGGGGCAAAAGGAGTCAAACAAAAGCCCAACAAAGCTTTCTATTTACAACTGGTACTGAATATTTGAATTTTATAAAAAGCAGGAATTAATAGGAAATTAATAAACTTCTAAATCTTTTTTTCACTTAAAGGCAAGGTTAGCAAAGGCAATTTGCATGTAAATCAACATTTACCTGACACATGTGCTTTTCACAGCTCGAATAAACTGTGACATGAAAAAGATGAAAGACATAGGATGGGGATGAAAGTCTTTAAAAGGTAATTGGCAGATACTTGCAATAAATATTTATTAGCAGAGAAATGTCCTTTTCTGTTTTTCTGCCACTGTGATTCTTGCTTTATCTCTGTCGTCTTCCCACTTTCTCATTAGGTGTAACTTCTCTTTTATGGTAGGGTTCAGCCTGTATCCTGATGATGGAGGAGGGAGGATTTTATATAAATAAGCTGCATTTTGAAGCTTTGCAAAATTCTGGGACAAAGCTGAATGCCTGAGAAATTTGAAAGGGGAGACGAGCATACATTAGAAGACCGGGAGCATCAAGCTGGCTTTTCTGCTCCTCACTTCCTGCCACCTTTTAAATTATTCTCAGATTGTCTGTTTTGCTCCTTAAACTCTAACAGTCCCTGTCTTTGAAAACTGTGCAAAGAGGGAAATCAGGCATTTTTTCCAGTGGCATTAAGATCCAGTGGCCTCCTGAACAACGTTTGAGATGAAGGAGAAAGCAGACTTTAAGCTCACCCCTTTGCCCTTTGGCTTGTGAAAGTGTTGGCCTGATTGACCTTGTGGATGTTGTCCAAACTGAACACTTCGTGACCCACTAAAATACAAGCCCCAGAAAAATCCTATAAGCCCTTGCCAAGTTGCTTTGAGAAATTCTGTTTTTGTTTCTAACCATTATTTTCCATTTCTTTACTTCTCTCTCTTGTTCCATTGGTTGTCTTTTATAACCCATTCCACAGTTTAGAAAAATGCTCCTATATTTAATAATGAGTTTAAAAAATTTTTAAAATAGGCATTCTAAAATGTGTTGTAATCTCATTCATGGAGTTTCTTTCAACCATTTACACGAGAAAGAAGGTTCTGTGGACCAGCACTGTGTCTTGCTACCTATAAACACTCCATCTCTCCCTCCGATCTTAATCCACCTAAAATGCAATTTGAGCTATATATGGTCTCTACATGTAACTAATTACCCTCTGCACTCCTACTTTCAGTATCTCAGAATAAATCTTTGCAACGAAGTTGTCAAAGATGCCCTGCTGTATCACTACATTTTCTCAAACTTCTGTCATTTTTTAAGTACATTTTATGGGAATTTAAATGCATTGTGATTGAAGCTACTCAGTCTTCTCTGAAAATCATGAGAGCAGGACTGAAATATAGAAACAGGGCTGTCAGTCCCTCGTCTACATGTGTAGCAGAAGAACCGTTCTAAACTGAGCTGTGGCTTTTACTTAGCACCCAGTGTATTCAAGTACCAATTAAGTTAAGAATCTTGACTGTGCTTCTTGGTCCAACACAATGTGTTGGGCAGTACTTCAAAACCACGGTGTCAATTCTTTTTGGAACTGGTCATCTGCCATTTAAGTAATTAAATTCTGTTCATGTCAGAGTAGCCCATATCAGGCCTGTGTAAGTCCCGAAGGGCCTGTGGTGAACTACTTTGGAAAAGTACTACTACCTACTGAGTCTCACTCTTCTCTAATGAGGTATTTACAAGGGACCCTTTCCCCTTCCTAGATTTAAAGTACACACTTCTTAAGAATAGAGTCCATTTCAATTGCTATCTGAATGTTTACCTTCAATATCTCTATACGGATTAAAACAAACATTCCTGATTAAATGTTAACTTACTTTAGGCATTTACTGCAAGCATATCAGACATTCCCATTATGGTTTATATGTGAACAGTACTTAATGTGGAAATTACTTTTTAAAAAATTGACAAGAAGATGGAATAACTCATTTCAACATTTCTGCAGGTCTCACCTTTTGGAAAGCTTATTACTGAAGCAGGGAATGTGAAATTATATGTTCAAAACTCTAAGCTGCCAAAAATACAGTGTTGCACTTTAGAATACTAAAAGATTTCACTTATTTTATAAAATATTGCATAATTTATAAAATGTAAATTAAAGTTCTATTGAAAATGACATTGTAAAAGGATGCTATCAAGTAATTCTTAATAGATTTTCTACCCTTCCACTGTTTCTCTGGACACTTGAGCAATAATAAGTGTCACCAGCAGATAATCTTTCCATTTCCAGCAAACTTTACCTTGTGTCTCTTCTTTCTCTTAAACCCATGGCTTGTAGTACTTTGCTTTTATTTAGTCTGACTGTAGGTCCCTTAACTTAGCTGTCTTAAAACAAGTGGACTTAACAGGCTTTAGTTTTGCAAAAGCTGGTGTATTTTCCAGGTCTTATGATTTGTAAGGCATTAGTGCTTCTCTGTCTTCCCTCTACCCTCTGTCCCACTGCCACTATCTCAGGCTACATCATTCATCACAATGGTTGCTATAATTTACCCCAATTCAATTCCATGCACCAAATCTTTACTCTCTTTGTCTATTCTAAACATGCTAGGCAGTATAATCTGAAAGAAAATGTCATCATCTTGCTGTTACTCTCTTAAAGCCCTCAAAGGAAGTCTCTCTTTATCCTAAGGTTCCAACTCCCTAACATCATTGTAGTAAATTGAAAAGAACAATGAAATGCCCACTGCTTTTATTTTCTATGCATGCCATACCCATGTGAGCTACTCTTCCCATCAAGAAGTAGTTGCTTTGACCAGGAGAATGTGGTGAAGGGATCGTGTGGGAGTTTTGAACCTGGCCATCAGGAGACACCACAGCTTTTCTTTTGTCATCTTGGATTTCTGCCCCAGACCTCCATGTGACAAATCCTAGTCCAGCTGACTAAAAGAGTGGAGACCATCTGGGGCAGAGACAAGTTTTCCCAGCTGAAGCTCAAAGAACAATGTGTCAACAGTCAGCTCCAGTAAGTGTGCTAAGCCAGTGTATATAATATATATCTTTTGATGGCTTTAAAAATGCAGAGACCAAGGGAGGTCCCTGAGTCCATGGTCCAACATGAAATGTTGGAGATAGAATACAAAATTTAGCTCTTAACTGTCATACTGTATTGCATACTGTCCCCACAGACTTAATTATATCTAGCTGTGTGAACTTTATATTGATCCTTTTAAAAAGATTTGTTTGTTTATTTATGTATATTTTTATTAGTTCAAAAGGCAGAACAACAGAGAGGGGACTAGACATAGATAGAATGCCATCTTCTTCCCACTGGTTCATTCCCTGGATACCTGTAACAGCCTAGACTTAGCTAAGCTGAAGCCAGTAATCAGGAAATCCACCCTAGTCTCCCACATGGGTTGCACAGCCAAAGAACTCAGGTCATCTGCTGCTGCCTTCCAAGGCACATTGGCAGGAAATTAGATTGGAAGTGGAGCAGGCAGAATTGAACCAGCACTCCAATATGGGATGCTGATGCCACAAGTGGCAGCCTAAACCATTGCACCACAGCACTGGCCCCTTTTTATTGATCCTTAATCCAACTATATCATTGTTGCCTTGTAGCTTGTGATACAAGAGAGATAACACACTTTCACTGCTTACCACAGCTCCCAGAATATGAAGTACTGCAAAAGGGTTATAAGTCCAATGTAGGTAGCAAATCTCACACTTCAGATGCAAATTTTATTTGCCATAGACAAAAGTCATTTTTGAACTTCAGTGAATAGACTGGTTAATACCAACTTTAACTTGACTTTGCCTTAATAACAACATATATTGGTTAAATAAGGAAGACTCCTTTCTCATCCTCATTAGGATCTGAATTTAAAAGTCAATCCCTGCATGTTTTGACCAAGCATTGCCATTAAAGTGAAAGACAGTACCCACCAAGTGGAACATTCACATGGGGATATAAATTCTAACACAGGAAAAGATCAACCTTTCTTACAGTGAAACCTCATGTGTGTAAATTCATATAAAGTTTGTATAATAAACTACCAAAAAACAAAGGCCAGCTATAGTTTAGAGGATTCAGTAAGATGATCAATGCATAAGATGTGCTTGAGCTGGTTGTGTTCAGCTCTCATACTACTCAGAAGTCACTCAAAAGTGAAGAAACTTCAAGGTCAAAGGACTTGAACATCTTCAAACTCTAGTGTTTACTTGGGAGATTGTGCCAGGCTCAGACTCCTCCAAGAAGCCTGATTATACCTTACCTAGGAGGTACTGCTCAGTTAAGAGCCTTTCTTTCTTTCTTTCTTTGTGTTACGCGTGGTGTTGAAATCATTCTGTTCCTGAAGAGAGTGCTTGTTTCTCTACAGAAGAAAGCCCCAAATCCTCAACATGCCATCCCAGCCTTTTGTGATTATTTTTCATCCTAGTTTCTTCTTTTTTTAAAATTTTTTAAAAAATGTTTGTTTGTTTGAAATTGAGAGAAACAGAGATCTTCTATCACCTGGTTTATTCTTCAAATGGCTGCAACAACCAGAGCTGAGCGAAGCCAAAACCAGGAGCCCAGAATTCAATCCAGGTCTACCATATGAGTGACAGGCACTCAGGTACATAAACCATCCGCTGATGCTTCACAGGATGTGCCTTAACAGAAATTGATCCGAAACAGAGTTGGGACTTGAGCCTAACTATCCCATACTGGATGAGGGTATCCCACGGAGCATCTTAGCTACTGAACCACACATCCACCTCTGTCTCCTGTCTGCACCCTCTAGGTCCTCTCTTCTGTTCTTTATTCATAATTATCAGTGCCTAAGATGTGCATTTCACATTCCTGTTCCCCCATTTTATTTAATTATTCTTGATTCAAAATTGTAGATGTCCATCAAATCATGACATATTCTCAGGAATTCTACTCAAAATCATTATTTAAAAACAAATTTGTATCTTAGGTTTGCAAATAAAAGTCTTTTACCAGAGGCTGTCTGGATAAAAATATAGCAGAGATTGTTTTAATAGCAAGCAGAATTAATGATAGTAACTATATCACAGGTTGGCCTGAGGGTACAATGATCTGAATATCTGTGTCCCTTCCAAATTTGTTTATTGGAACATAATCTCTAATGTAGTGATAGTAAGAGATGAGCTTTCTGTAGGTTGAATAGATGATGAGATTGAAGGAAGTCCTCATTAATAGGATTAGTTTCTTTATAAAGAAGGCCTCAAGGAGCTTGTTTGCCTTTTCCACTTTACAAAGACACATAGACAGTAACAAAAATGAAAACAGAGAGTGAGACAATACCTTGATCTTGATTTCAACAATCTTCAGGACTGTAAGCAATGAATTTTTGTTGTTTTCAAATTACCCGGTCTAAGGTATTATGTAGGAGCAGTTAAATGAATGAAAACATGGGATTAAATGGGTTATTCTATACAAAGAACTTAGAACAGTCTGTGTATATAATAAACATAAATACTATATAAAGTTGGCTATTGTTGTTACAAGTATTAAGAAAAAAATATATAGTTTCATAACTTTTTAAGTAAAACATGATATTGATATCTGGAATCAAGAAGTCTATGTAGATAAAAAGTGAAACGAAAGAGAAAATGCAAACTAGTTGCACGCTGGATTTGCCCCTGTACTGAGTAGCCTGAAAGGCAAGGTGTGAGACAATCTATGAGGTGAATCTAACCAAGATTAAAATAGAGCTGATGGAATTCAGTTAACCTAGTGGATCTATCTCTCTGGAAAAAAAATTGCCCTGCAGAATGAGGGAAATTATCTTACTTCCTGTACCTGCTTCTTGTCAAATAATTGGGTAAATCATCAGATTAATTGAATGAAATCCTTTTTCTCAAAATCAAACCCAATGCAGAAGTCAAATCTGTTAAACATGATGATGCAGGAGAGAAAGAAGGGGGGGGGGGAGGTGAAGCAAGCGAGGAAGGAAGGAAAATGGGGCGAAGGGACCTGAGGTCATTAGCGGAGCTAGAAGGGCTGAGGAACTGAGATGCCTAGACAGAACTTCATCCCCACAAACACCAAGAAGATGCTGCCCTCTTCCCTGCTGCCAGCGGTAAACCCTGTATACATTTAGTTATGAATTCTGTGTACAGGAGTATATGCATGATACATGTATGGATATGCAACTATATGCTTCATTCATCTACTGAATATTGGATTTCTCTGAGCAACAGAACTCTCTAATAAACCTATGGTCTCAAAATTTAATAAAGGCCGGCGCAGCGCCTCCCTTGGCTAATCCTCCGCCTGCAGCACTGGCACCCCAGGTTCTAGTCCCAGTTGGGGTGCCGGATTCTGTCCAGGTTGCTCCTCTTCCAGTCCAGCTCTCTGCTGTGGCCCAGGAGGGCCACAGTGGAGGATGGCCCAGGTACTTGGGCCCCTGCACCCGCATGGGAGACCAGGAGAAGCACCTGGTTCCTGGCTTCAGATCAGCGCAGTGCGCTGGCTGCAGTGGGCATTTGGGGGGTGAACCAACAGAAAGGAAAACCTTCCTCTCTAACTTTCTCTCTCTCTCTCACACTGTCTAAATCTGCCTGTCAAAAAAAGATTTAATAAAAACATCTGTCCATCCATCCTCTGATCTGTAATAAATTACAGCCTCCACAGGTAGTGGCTACGTTTTGTTATCTGTCAATGTATGACCATGAGCACACTTCATCCGTAGATTTTCCATAGTTATATGAAACATATAATGGAACCATTCTATTTCTTGATCTAGTATACCTACACAGCTTTTGACAATTTCTTTTGCCAGGAATAAAGTACAATTATTTACTTATTTTAAAAAATTGTAATTTTAATTTTTAATTAGTTTTTAACAGATTCAGTATGATTTATAGATACAATTCTAAGAACATAATAATATCTCTCTCCTCCCTCCAACCCTCCTTTCTTCTCTTTACCCCTTTCTTATTTTTTTTTTAAGATTTTGATTTAATATTTTAAAGTTACATTATAGTAAAAAGGGTTAATACTTCACTGAATAAGAAGTTTAAAAAGTAAAAATTGGGAATATAGACAATGGCTATAAGCAATAATTGAATGGAAAAATGATGTTTTCATCCACATACACTAAATTTTAAAGTAACCACAGATCACTAAAACTACAGTAGTATAATACCCTTAATCATTAGTTTGATAAAGTTAAAAAGCAAAGCTTTACAAAACTATGATTTGCAGCAATATTCATATGCACAATGTATGTCAACAAGATCAGCCCTATTTCCTGAGAAAATACATTAAATCAAATTTTATCCCTCCAGTGCGTCTTAAACATTAAAGCAAAATTGTACATTAATCCACACTTTATCACCTCTCACTAATTTGGACCCATTTGCCATGCTGCCACAGTTGTTTTTTTGAAGCCTCATGATGGCTGGTTTTCCCCTCTTATACTATCTGTCATTTGCCCTTTGTCAGAATGTTGTTCTAAAGTATTACTCAAACATACACTAATTTGAACAATTAGAAACTCAGGATACACATGCCTGGAGCTCTTGCTAGACACTGGCATAAAGAATCAGTACAAAGAATTAATGGTTCATTCTTTTGGAAAACAGTTCTAGGACATGCTTCACTAATTATTTTTTTTAATAAAGGTTTTATTTAAAGTATATAAATTTCCAAAATACAGCTTATGGATTACAATGGCTTCCCCCCCATAACTTCCCTCCCCTTTCCCGCTCCCACTCCCTTTCCATTCACATCAAGATTCATTTTCAATTCTCTTTATATACAGAAGATCAGTTTAGTACATATTACATAAAGATTTCAACAGTTTGCTTCACTAATTATATCAGATGCTTCTTTCTCCTGTTCAAATACCAGTATACTGGACACAGACTGAAGTTTGCAAATAAATACCTTTACTTTAAACTTAAATTGTCCTTAGCAAACAAGTTTTCTAGAATTAATGTTTGTCATGAAAACAAACAATGGGGTCTGGTGTGCAAATAAAGAGATAATAGAATTTAATTGGGTTTAATTGAATGATATTAGTATATTAAATTTGTATGGCCCTTGTAAAAACAAATCATTTCTTAGAACATATCTGGAAATTTCACCTGTACTTTATTCAGGTTTATGAATTTTAGAGTTACTCTCTTTTCAAATAGTGGGACATTTGTGTATTCACTGCTATTCTAAGGCTTTTCTTTCTTGGTTGCTTTGCTATGCTAATAAATGTTGATATGCTCCTCCCTCTCATAGAGCCAGTTTGTTTATCTTTTCCAAAGTTTTGCATTCATCTGTCAAGGATAATATAAGTAATAAAGCCAGCTTCCATTTATTTAGGATTTATTACATATTAGGCCCTTCACATCACTTTTTTTTCATTTAATCCTTCAACAAACCTATGGGGTAGGAACTGAGAGTAAGAGAAGTAAGCAAGTTTTTCCAGAGTAAGCACCTTGCAAATGGAAAAGCTGGTTTTAAACTCAGGCTTAACTCAATCCATATCACAGGGCTTTACTAGAATTTTCCCTGTGCATGGGTGCATTTATTTGCACATGTAATTTTTTCAGAGTTTCAGAAATGATCTCCAATAAACAGGATTCACCCTGTTTATCATTTGACCCATAATCCACTGAACTAAGTTTTCTTTTTAAAATACTCTATTCCAGGCTTGCTGCTAACTCAAAATATTTTTCTCCTGGTAAATGTGACTCCATTTTATCTGTACTCTTGGACAGCTACCTTGTAAAACGAGCACATGATGCAGCTACAGTTCCTAATTCCCACTTTTAGTGCCCCTATTCAATGCATCCTACCTTATCACTTGCTTTTCCAGCTGCCTCAAGCCTTGCAGCAGGCAAGGAGATTATCAGACTCCAGACTGACCCAGTTCACTGCCTTGAAAGCCTCCCTCTCATAGGTCTCCATTGCCTTTAATATTTCAGGCTATGATTTTTAACCACTTAGCATGAAATAGAAAGAGAACCCTTTGGGATTTGAACCTTGTTTACCTTTGACTGATATATCTACCACATCCCTTTGGCAGGGTAGGTAGGAGAAGTTTACCACTCTCTACCTCAAACTCTTTCTGCCCTATCACCTTTGCTGCCTGGCTAACTTCAGGCAAGGGCTAAGATTTATTCAGAGATTTGACAGTGTGCCTAGACCCCAGGTCCAATGGTAGATAAGGTGCTGCTGCCTGGACCCCAGTCCAGGAAGTACTCAGAGTCAGGGGTATAGAGTGTGTGTGTGACAGACACTCTCTAACTGGAAGCTTTGCAGCACCCGGCCTCCGGTGCACCCTTACTGAGGGAAGCGGAGCAACACCGATGCTGGTGTTTAAGGGTACAGCCCACATAAGACACCCTAATTGGAAATTCTTTACACTAGAGGTCAGTCAGTACTTTTTAGCTGAGGTTCTGTTGGGCCCGAGTTAGTTGGATCTTTTCTTCTGCCGAATCCTGCTTCCTCCAGTTTCCTTTCACTCGTGTTGATTCCCAAGCACTGTCTTTGTTCTGCTCCTGCAGACCCGCTCACATTTTTTTTTGACATCCTTAGACAATGTCTTTCTCTCTTCCACAGAATTACTGCAGCAGTTTCTGACACCCTGGCCTCATAGGATGCAATGCAGAGATCACAAAGATGGTGCCAGGGGCGGGGGTTTAGGAGTGAGGGCATCAAGAAAGCACTTTGTCTTATTTTATTGCAGAAGAAAGTATTTTTCAGAATCCTCCAGCACAATTAGCTCTTCATTTCACCCATCACATGATTAGCCCTAAAATTTGAGAGGCTAAGAAGAAAGGATTTTTTTTTAATCTCTAACTTGAGATGCTGACTCAGTAAAGAGGGGTATCTGAAAAGAGTTTATCTAGGATAAGTCTTCAAAGTTTAATTCTCATGTACTCCTAAAAAGAATTTTTTGAAAAATATAGGATTCCTTGCATATTACTTTCTTATCAAAACCTACATTACTGAAATTGTTGCTAAAGAGTATAATTTCCAAAATTTGCCAATATTTTCAAATAGAATATTGTATTACTCTTGAAATGCATACAATGTATCTGAATAAAGCAGAGATTTTTTTTAAATAAAAAGCCTTCATTATGCAAATTTTCAAACATGCACAAAAGTGGAACAGTAAAATGAACCTCACGGCATATCATCTTCCTTAAACAAAATCCACATTAGCTCTTCTTGCTGCTGTGTTACCTGGCAGTTCCCCTCACCCACCCAACTCCCATGTGTTGGGCTGTTTCAAGCAAACCCCTGACATCATATAATGGCATTCATAAATGTTATCAAGGGAATATCTGACAGCAAAAACCACAATACCATTATGTTACAACCAGCACAATTCAAATAATCCCTTAATTGTGTCCAATACTCCATATATGTTCAATTTTCCCTTCTTGCTTAAATACTTTCTCTTCTGTTAGCTTATTTGAATTAGGATCCAGAAACTATCCACACACTGCATTTGCCTGATATATTTTGAGTCACGTTGAATCTGGAACATTTTCTTATTGTTGTTGCTGTTGTGTTTTTCCACCCCATTTTTTGTTGAAGAAAGTACATCTTCTGTTTCATACACATCTCCACATTCTAGATCTGATTGTGCTTTTATAGTTGTCTTCATGGTGTTGTTTAACATTTCCCTCACATTTCCTGTAAACAAAGTTAAACCCAGAGGATGGATGGACTTAAAGATTTGTTTTGTTTTGTTTTGTTTTGTTTATAAGGATGTTAAGCTGGTTATGCTTTGGGTTTTTTTACTGCAGGCACATAATGGCAGATTGTCCTGCTAATCCTTAGGTTATTATTATTGATAGGGTCAGGTGCTATCAGCCTGCTCCACCCATTTAAACCAATCAACAGACAGCCCAATAGTTTTGGCAGCTGTCTCTAATCATGTCCATATTGTATTAAAGTTAAAAAGTGCCTTTCTATTTCTATCATTCTTCCTGTATATTATTCTTCCTGTATATTATTATCCATGGTATCCCATAAAGAACTTTTCTTTATCTACTGTTTGATTACTTTGAAAAATAGATCTATAATAAAAATAAGAAAAATACTTAATCAGTTTTCAGAATAATTAACTGTTACCCTAGCAACCTTCTTAGATTATAAATGAGGACTTATTTTTTTTAACCATTGTGAACTTCTGGATTTTTATATGTGTTCCAGTCTATTGTAGTTACTATGTTTTTGATGCTCATATTTTTCCACTTAGGGCCATGCTGGCCATTTTAAATTGGCTTTGTCTTTGACAGGACCCAAGTAGTCTTCACAGTCATCTTTCTCGTAGGCGTGGCAAGCCTCACCTTATAAATGCCCTGTTGCAGACCTGACAACAGTCACTTTTTTTTCTTTGTTTGTTTCTTTTAGTTTTGTTAGCCAAACCCCAAGTGCTATTTAAAGGTAACAATTTGGGGCGGCAGCTGTGGCATAATAGGTTAAGCATCCACTTATGATGTGAGCATCCCATACTGGGGCTGGTTTAAGTACCGGCTACTCCCTTTTCAATCTGCAGATGCCAGGGAAAGAAATAGAAGATGGTCCAAGTGCTTGGGCTCCTACACCTACGTGGGAGACCTGGAAGAAGCTCCTGGCTCCTGGCTTTGAATTGGCCCAGCCCCAGCTATTTGAGGAGTGAACCAGCAGATGGAAGACCTTTCCCTCTGTCTCTCCCTCTCTGTTGAAACTCTGCCTCTCAAGTAAATAAATACATCTTTACAAAAAAGAAACAAAGATACCAACCTGTACCCACCATGTGGTTTTGGTATTCTCCATTAGTCCAAACAGGGTAAAAAGACCTCAAACATCTTCCCTGTCAATAGTTGTTCCTTCTCCTGAACTTTGATTCACATTGCACTTCCCTCATAACATTTTTTAAAAAGATTTACTTATTTATTTGAAGGCAGAGTTACAGAGAGGCAGAAGCAGAGAGAGACAGAGAGAGGTCTTCCATCTGCTGGTTCACTCCCCAGATGGCTGCAACTACTGGAGCTGCGCCAACACGAAGCCAGGAGCCAAGAGCCAAGAGCTTCTTCTGGGTTTCCCATGTGGGTGCCAGGGCCCAAGGACTTGAGCCATCTTCTAATGTTTTCCCAGGCCACAGCAGAGAGCTGGATCAGAAGTAGAGCAGATGGGACTCAACCAGCACCCGTGTGGGATGCCAGCACTGCAGGTGGCGGCTTTACCTGCTACGCCACAGCACCAGCTCCCCTCCATAACATTTTATTCGATTGAGAAATGATGTGAAAGCTTGCTATTGATTATCCTAACCTAGCTTTCTACAACAAAACTTGTATGTAAATTAAGATTTTTCTTTACTTCTTTTAATCATATGTCTCTAAATCTTGAATGCCTTGGTACTCTTTAAATAAACTTCGTAAAACAATACAATTTTCTCCCCTAAAGATATAAATAAAAGGTTAAAAATATAAAATTTCTCTCATATAAGTTGTGTGCTTTTATTTAAATATGTATTGTTAAAAATAATAAAGATGTAAGGTTAATCTGTAGAAGATAGAACTACTTTTGTTCCTGCCTTGTCTTGAAGTAATGCGAAATATGCAACTGAAACAGAAGAGGAAGAGTTAAAGTACCCCCCTGAGACCTTTCTCATAGCAGAATAGTAGAAAGGGAGATTGGTTGATTGTCTGGCATGCTTATTTTTTTTTAATTTTTTAAGAATTTTTTTAATGAATACAAATTTCATAGGTACAACTTTAAGAATACAGTGGTTCTTTCTCCCAAACCTACCCCCCTACCTCCACTCCCATCCCACCTCCTACTCCCTCTCCCATTCCATTCTTCATTAAAATTCATTTTTAATTAACTTTATATACAGAAGGCCAATTCTATACTAAGTAGAGATTTCAACAATTTTCACCCACACACACACTCAAAGTATAACACACTGTTTGAGAACAAATTTTACAGTTAATTCTCATAGTACAACTCATTAAGGATAGAGATCCTGCATGGGGAGTAAGTGCACAGTGACTCCTGTTGTTGATTTAATAATTAGCACTCATATATATGACATCAGTGATCACCCAAGGCTCTTGACATGAGTTGCCAAGGCTATGAAGCCTTTTGAGTCCACAAACTCTGTCAGTATTTAGACAGGGCCATGAGCAAAGTAGAAGTTCTCTCCTCCCTTTAGAGAAAGGTACATCCTTCTTTGATGGCCTCTTCTTTCCACTGGGGTCTCACTTGCAGAGATCCTTCATGTAGAACATTTCTTGCCACAGTGTCTTGGCTTTCCATGCCTGAAATGGCATACTTCTTAACAAATGTTGAGTGCTATGGGTCTACTGCAGGTGAAGAGGCACAGAGTCTTTCCCTGAGCACTGTAATAATCCTGGTGAATTCATGTACCACCACCTTTCTTAGCAATGTTCTATCAGCTATTCTATCCCAGAGAACTCTTCCTCAGAACACATGTAAGATTTGGCAGTAGTCAAATATGAAAGAAATGAGACTATAACAATGTTTCCACACCTCTGAAACCATCTTTGATATATTGGCATTCAGAATACCCCAAACTTGACTAAAATACCCTGCTTCTAATCTCCCACACCACTGTGCAGGAATCACATTGTGCCTCTTTGAATCAGGGATTCAGGTTTTTAAATCTTGGAGTATAGTTCTGTAGTCAGACTTCGGATAAATGATAGGTTGGTCTTTCTTCTTAAAATGAGAAAGGAACAATATGAAAGAAAGAGCTAGAAAGAAGATGAACTGGTTGACAGTGTAAGGATAGGAATTTGGTACAACAGTTAATACATCACTTGGGATGCCTATATCCAAAATGAGTCTCTCTGAATTTGAATCTTTGCTTGGCTTCCAAATCCAGCTTGCTGCTACTGCATACCTTGGGATTGGTAGGTTATGGCTCAAGTACGTGGAGGTCTGGAATCAGGCTCCTGGCTTCAGGCTGGCCTAATCCCTGCTATTGTGAACAGCAGTTGGGAAATCTGTCTCTTTGGCTTTCAACTAAATCAAGAAAATTAAAAAAATGAATATAAGAAAATTGAAGATCAAAACATTGATTCACTTTAACCACTGGTGCTTGCTTATCTCTTTGTATAATTTTTGTGTCCCTTGGCAGTATAAATACCTCATTTTGAAGACTACTGTGCTCAAGTGTATGTATCTAGAAGTAGGACAAGAAGTTCCTAGGTTACACACATGCGTAATTGTACTGTCCTGCCAGATTGCTTTTTATTCTGGCTGCAGTATATCCCACATTCTCACCAGTAAGTGCACATTTCCTTATATTCTTGTCAAATGCATTTATGAACAATAGCCTGTAATGAACATTCTTATTTTCCAGTGTAGTCAAGGCTAAAATTTGACTTTATAGTTTGTGCTTCCTGAATCTTGCTTTAAAATTATGTACCCACCCCCAAGGTAAGAAATGCATTTCTTTTGTTTCTTCTATTATCATTATTATTTCACTTCCTGTGTTGTAGATTTTTAATGTTTGGACTCCATCTTTGTACATAGTATAAGGTACTTTGTTGGTCCCGTTATAATCTAATTATATCCCTCAGATATCTTTTATATAATTATTCCTTTGTAGATTGACTTCTATTTTAGCATGTCCTTGTTCCTATGCACACATAGAGCTCATTATATGGCCTTTATCCTGTATCCTTAGGTAAGTTAGTTTATTTCTCTGGCAGTTTCATGGTATTTTTATCTGTCTATCTATCTATCTATCTATCTATCATCTATCTATCATCTATCTATCCACACTAAATGATAGTTTTTGGTGGCATATTTTTGAAATTGATTTCATAAAATGTAATTTTTTGTATATGTTTTTTGTATATGTTTAATTTTCTGATCTTGCTATTTTTTGAATTAGAAATTATATTTAATTTCTAGATTTATCTATAGAGAATACATACCTTTACAATGTTATCTCATCTATGAACAAGGTATTAATCATAGTTAAACCAATTTCTGTGTCTTAGAGTTTTAAAATTTTTCTATGAATACTTTGTGTACTTTTGACCAAGATAATTTCTAGATAATTTCTCTCTTTTATAGTTACTCTGAATGGCCCTTAATTTCTATTATATCTTCAAGATGGCTATTGTTGGAGTAGACGAAAGCTAATGGTTTATGCAAGTTGATCTTTCTCATCACCATTTCAGAAGTTTATTTTGAGTTCAAATGGATTACGTAGCAAGTCTGATGATTTTCTATGTTAATAATCATACCACTTGCAGTTGGGTTTAGCTTGGTGTCAGTTCTTTCAATTCCTGTTTCCATTTCTTTTTCATGCTTTTGGCTAGAAGGTCTACTCCATTGTTGAACAGCAACAAGGATAATGGGCATGCTTGTCTTTTCTTCTAGGTGTGTAAGAAACTGCACACAGAGATTTTTCTCTTAGTAAAATATTTCCTGTAGGTTTGACATATGATTTTCCTAAAGTTCAAGAACTGCTTTAGAATTCCAAGTATTTCAAAAGTTGCTAACTTATTTGTTCAGATTTGTTTATATTCATAGACATATATTGAACTTCATCAAAGTCTTTTTCTTTTCAACATTTATTGAAAAAAAAGTGTATATGATTCTTTTAGGCCAGTAATATGGTACTTGATGCCAATAGGTTTTTCTGAAGTTAAATAACCCTTTTGCTCTCAGTATAAGCATTGCTAGGTAAATTTACTTCCTCAGCAATCTCTTGGATTTGATTAGATAATTCTTAGGATTTCTTCAGCTGTGCTCACAAAGGAAACTGCTAATATTTTTTGACTGCCTTTATCTAATTTTAGAATCTTTACAATAACAGATACTTTTCTATTTTCTTGAGCAATTTGTATAAATGGGAATTATCATTTCTACCAAATTTTGATTTTCCTGTAAAACTCTCTGGTTCTGGAATTTTATTGACATGATTGACTTTCCATGTTTTCAAATGGTTACAAATCAGTGCAATTTTTCAAATTTTGTGACAAGTTTAGCAGTTGCTTCAGTTACTATGGCTGTATAATCAATTCCCTCAAAGCTTGGTGATGGACAACCATTATTTTTTTATTCTCCCAGATTCTATGGGTCAGGAATTTAGATAGGATTATAGTAGGATGATTTGCCCCTGAGTGGTGATGCTGCTCAGGTGGAAGAATTGAAGACTGGGGACTAAAAACAACCTAAGGATCATTTCTTCACAGATCTGATAGTTGATTCCAGCTTCTAGTTAAGGCCTCCCTTCCTGTCTCCTGAGTCTCTGCGTCTGGTTTCTCCATGGCATCTTTCTATGTCAGCTAGTTTGGGCTTCCAGCATGATGATGGTTTCCCCAGAATAAAACAGAGACCCAGCACAGGAAGTCCCCTACTTATATGATAAGCACACTCTAGTGTTGCACCTGTCTGGATTCAGAGGGAGAGGAAAAGGATTACTTGTGAATGGGAGATTGGCAAGATGCTGGAAGCATATGTGAGCATTTATAAAAAATACAATCTGCAATAGTAGTTAATGTTTTCTATACAGTTCATCTTTATTTTCAAATATATTAGTAGATAATTGGTTATGCTACCCTGTCTTAATTGCTGTTTTGTCTTTGGCTATGTCTAACTTTTCACTTTTTGTTTTATTTAATTAAAAGCATTTCCTTTTTCCTTTGATCCTTCTTGGATATTTGTCTGACTAGTTTTAAAATAACTATTTTTAGATTTAAAGCATATTCATTATTACTGTTATATGTTTTGAAATTTCGGTCCGTGTTCTCCTTAATTAGCTCTTTATTTAAAGTTGATCTGTTCCTGTTTTTCCAAAGGAACCAAGTAGAGCTCATGGCTCCTTTCACCTTTTTTCTGATAAATGTAGTTAAAGCTATACATTTTCCTCTGAGTTCTGCTTTAGTTGTGCTCTGCAAATTTTTATGTGCAGTGAAATAATTGTTGTTCAGCTCTAAATATCTCATGTTATGAACCATAATGTAGCCCAAGGATAGGATAATGCCAAGCATTTTTTTATTTAAGACAAAGATAGTATTTTGGATTCTTTAAGATTAGTTTTTTGATTTTGTTGTAATATGGTTAAGGAACATAATGTGATGTGCATTTCTTTGGAAATGGTTGATCCTTTCTCTCTAAACTTGGTGCAAATTTAACTTCATGAATATTCCATGTGACCTGAAAAAAACACAGTTGTGTTCTCTGTTCTCCATTACAGTGAGGTTTTGGAAACTTTCAACTAAAATTCATGATCTCTGACTCAATGAAAGCTCAGTTTAGGTCCACATGTTATGGTGTAGCAGTTAGGCTACCAGTTGAGGTGCCAACATCACATAGCAGAGTGTCTGGGTTCAAGTCCTAATCCCACTTCTGATCCCGCTTCCTAATGCACACCTCAGAGGTAGTAGGTGATGGCCCAAGTACTTAGATCCTTGCTATACACGTGGGTATGGGTGGAGTTAGTCTCTTGACTTCAGCCTGGCTCAGCCCCTACTGTTGTGGTTCTATAAAACTTGTCTTCAAACTGTACTTTATACTTTGTGTGTCTGTGTGGGTGCAAGTAGTTGAAATCTCTATTTAGGATGGAGTTCGTCTTCTGTATATAAAGTAAATTAAAAGCAAATCTTAATGGAAAATGGGATGGGAGAGGGAGTGGGAGGTGGGATGGGAGTAGAGGTGGGAGGGCGGCAATGGGGGGAAGAAGCACTCTCTCTAAAAGCTGTACATAGGAAATTTGTACTCATTAAATAAGAACCTTCCAAAAAAAAGTAAACCAACAGATGCAAGATCTCTTTCTGTATCCTTTCAAATAATAATAATAATATTAATGCTTCTGGAAAATGAAATTAAAATATACACTTATTTAAGAAGGATTCACTAGACAGGAATCTGTCCTTCAAAGGGGGAGGAGAGAGAGCCCCACTGGAAAGGCTCAGCCAGGGACTCTCAACCTCAGGAAATCCCTCTTACCTCCTCTCTCAGGGCTTTCTTTCACTTGTCTTTCCTCTGCCATCCCCGGGTTTGGTGTCTGGGGAAGGAGTCAGTAGCCTGTGCTGTTTTCACAGATTGTTATCATTCACAGTTCTTGAAATTGAACTGAATACCAAATGCGTCCCAAAGGAAGGAAAGGGAGATCTCTGTGCTGGAAGCTCTGGGCTCTGCAGTAGAAAGGGAAGGGAAGGGAAGGGAAGGGAAGGGAAGGGAAGGGAAGGGAAGGGAAGGGTAGGAGAGTCTTCAGTGAACAGTTTGGGAAGGGCCTTCACGTAGGAATGCTGACATAATCGTTTAAATACAAGTTCATCTGGGAGCTAAGTAGGTAGTTGCCATCTGCTTTTAATTTTGAATTGTGAATTGAGGAACGCTGCCTTTATTTCAGAGAAATAGGGAGTTGTTAAGGGTTTCTGACCTGTGATTACATACAAAAGGAGTAATTTAAGAAAATTGAGCTGCAGTTTGTGGGGAGGCAGAAGCATAGGAGAAAGCCAGGGAGATTCCAGGAGTGCTGACAGGGTTTAGATAGGTATGGACAAGGTCGTGGAGTGTTAGCCAGGCGAAACTCAAGGGCTAAGAAAAATATCACACAAAAGAATACGCAGACTTGGAGACCAACTGGGCCAGGAGGGCAAGAAAGGAAAACAGAGACATTAACAGTGACTCTAAAATTTTCATAGGCGTGTAAGGCAAAGGGAGGAGTTAAGGAAATTATGAATCCGTATTCAAGTGTATGTTTGAGGTGTGATTACGAAGCCACAAACCAATGATGAGAAGGAGACCAGAGGAGCAGAAATGAGAATTCCTGAAAGCGCCTGGTGCACTTCACCTTGGGAGAGTTTTGTTCTGTCTGCCTTCTGCCATTCTGGGAGAGTATCACAAGTTTCCCGGGAGGGCCTTCGCTCGCAGTCTGAATTTCTGAGTCCAATGGTCTGAGACAAGAGTTTTCACGAAGGCCAGTAACATCGGGCTGCCTTTGGTTTTCCACTCCACACTCGTCTTCTGAGGACGATTTGCTCTCTTCATCTTTCAAAGCCAGTTGGATCTGATATTCTTTTTATTTCCTCATATATTGAATATTCATAGTCTGAAACTTCAAAACATGAGATGTTATGAAATCTGAAATGCTCCAAAATATGAAACGTTTTGACTACCAACATGATGTCACAAATGGAACATTCCACACCTGACCTCATGTGACCGGTTAAATCCAGGAAGCAGGCACACTAAAAAGGTTGTATAAATTTAACTCAGGCCATGTGTGTAAGGTACAAATGAAACATGTATGAATTATGTGTTTAGACTTGGGCCCCTCCCCAAGATAGTTCATTATGTATATTCAAATTTTCCACAATCTGGAGGAATGTGGAAGACTTCTGGTCCCAACCTAAACTGCCCTGTTAAGTTGTAAAGTCACTTGGGAATTGTGGCTGCTTAATTTTCTGTGGACTGAAATTTAATTCTTTCAAGAGTACAAGTGGATGGATACATTGAAAGCCTCAATCAGATTTCTCTCTGCTTTTTTATAACCCTCTTATGTCTCCACAATACTAACTCATCTCTCTTTGATTCCTCTCATCTCCAAATGATTTGGTGTTTTTCTACATAGAAAAATGTAAAGATTAAAATGCATGTACAGCAGCAGACATTGTGGTGCAGTGGGTGGAGCCAGCATCCTATATGGAGTGCCTGGCCCAGTCCCAGCTACTCCACCTCCCAGTGCCAAACTTCCTGCTAATATATGCTTGGAGGCAGCAGATGAGGGCTAAAGTACTTGAGTTCCTGCTACCCATATGCGAAATTCAGATGGAGATCCAAACTCATGGCTTTGGCCAGTCTGGCTTGCTGTTACAGGCATTTAGATGGGAGGACCAGCAGATGGAAGATATTTTTGTCTCCTTCTCTGTATTTCTGTATATGTCTCTGTCATTGTATCTTTCAGGTAGATGAAAATAATAAAAAAAATAAATAAAAAAAGTGGATGTGCCGTGTATTCCTCCTGTTTGCTGTGCAGGGAACCTAAACCTTTCAGATGCCGGATCTTTGTGCGTTAAAAATCTGAGGAGTGGAGTTGAGGGTAGAGTCCCTCTTGCTCTCCACCCCACTTCCCTCCCCTGGTCTTGTGTCTCCGCTCTCCAGATAGCACCTGTCTCCAGCAGGCCACTTCCTCTGTGACAGCTTTCAGGCCTCTGGGCTGCAGCCTTCCTGGGCTGTCATGTTCTGCAAGCAGCCCACAGGATGCTTCAGCAACTCCGAGCCCCAGGGCTCGCATTCCTGCCTAGCCAGTGAGTTGCAAGGGCTTTTTTCCCCCCTGCTTCTTTCTTTCTTATTTTGTGTTGTTTGTGTTTTTGCTGTCATTCAATTTACACATTCCGGAGCTGTCAGGATGGACCAGCCCCTCCTCCCAACAGCTGTCAGACCCCCCTACAAGGAGCCAGTCAGAGCAAACAAGAAACAAACAATGTACGCAGAGAAATTTCAAAGTGTATTCAGAGAAACGTGTTACTTCAAAGGCAGGAGCGAGGTCCCCCTGGAGCTCATTACTGTAGTCTGTGAGATAAGGCAGGGAGGGAGCCGCTCAGTGGGCTCCCAGGAGATGGAGAAAACGGAAAAGGGGTGGGGGGCAGGAAGAAAGCTCACAAGAAGTGTAGTTTAGCTGGAGATATATATATATATATATATATAAACCATCGACTCTGTATTTCCATCATAAATGAAGAAATATCCCCACCTCCAGAAATGTTCACGTCACCTAACAACACTGCTGACACTCTCCCCACACCACAGCTACGTGGAGGAGAATTGGCACAGCTGTGGAACTGGCCCAGCTGCAAGGGAAAGAGGGCAGCGGGCAGTGCGGGGAGGGGCTTTGGGGCCAACAGGATGCTGCTGCCTTCCCTCCAGGGAGCTGGTGGAGTTTGGGAACAAGCAGCACAGCTGGGAGAATACATTTCCGGCAGAAGGGACCAGGGGAGGAATACCTGTTCCAGGAGTAATTGATCTTCCTTACACCTGAGAGAGCACATGCCTCTGTACTAGCGCCTAAAGCTTTTTGTATTTTTCCTTATAAGCTTGTCCAGCTCATTAGAGGGTGACATTTAAGGTCAAGGAAAAGGATTTTTGTATTTTGCTTTTGTTTTGTTTGCTTTTTCATCTCTTAACTTCTCAGAGCCCGAGAAATAAAAGATACCAAGTAAAACTGCTCTAGAACTTACATTATGTTTTTTACCATATTTTTTCAAATTTATTTTTCAGAATGTATGCATTAAAGTTCACTCTTCTTGGTATACAGTTCCCTCTTTTTGGCATACAGTTCTTGGTATAACAGCACTATCATCAAAATAAAATATAGGGATGGACATTTGACATTAAGTGGTCACTCAGGGTGCCTACATTCTGTATCCGTGGCTAGGTTTGAGTCCCTGCTCTGCTTCCAAGTTGAACTTCCAGCAAATGAACATCCTACAATACAGCAGATGATGGCTCAAGTACTTGGGTCCTTGCCACCCATGTGGGATACCTAAATGGAGCTCCTAGCTTCATTCTGGTCCAGCCCTGGCCATTTTGGGGGTATTTGAGGAGAAAAACAGCAGATGGAAGTTTCCCTCTCTCCCTCTCTCACTTGCTTGCTCTCCCTCTGCCCTTCAAATAAATAAAAATAAATAAATCAAACAGAAAATACACCTCCCCCCCCATACACACCACGCACACACACAAAACCACACTTGCGCTAACCTTTGGAGTTAAGCCCTCTCTGTTCATTATCCCTGCCCTTCATCTATGAATTCTCTTCTCTGTAGTTAGAGTGTTTTGTAAGTGGAGTAACAAAGTGCACAACCTTAGGTCTGGTAACTTCAATTGGCATAATGCACTGGAGGTCCATGCATGTTGGAACATGTATCGGTTTTCTATCAGTTTTATTATTGACCCATATCCCAGCTTGGGATATATTATAATTTATTTATACCTTCATCAATAGAGGACTTTTGATGAGTGTTTCCAATTTCAGTGTTTATAAATACTGCTTCTATAAACATTAGGGTAAAGGTTTGTATGTGAACATACATTTTCATTTCACTTAGATGTATATCTTACAGCAGGCCACATAAATTTTTGCTGAGTGGCATCATGAATTAATTGGCTGATAAGCAGGTTTCTCTATGTTCTCTATAAGCTATTCTCAGTTTCTTTCCTCAATATGTCCCTAATGTAAACGCTGGTATTTCCAATGCCAATTTCATAGTGAAATCTAGTTTCTAGGATCATTAACCTACTATTTCCACCTGAAACTTTACTTCAGATGTAAAAAATTATTTGATGAGGAGTTAAATTTTGATTTATAGAACTTCAAGGACATGGAAGCCTCACTTCCCCTTTTTGTCTTTTTTGAGTTGAGCAGGTCTGATCTCCCTGTGGAAGGCACCAGGGTGGCTGCTGTGCTCAAGTGTATCTAGGCCTGCAAGAGGAAATTTGATTCCGAGTGTATCCTTCTAGGTTGGGGGTCAGCTAATTTTCTCAGACTGTAGACCCTTATAGCTGCTGATCTCTCAGTTTATTGACAGAGCTGGAATAACCTAAGAATCTGCTGCCTTTGGTATGCAGGTAAAGAGAGAAGAATTATTTGAGCACATTATATCAAAGAGTTTTACTGAACTAGTACTATATCACTTCTGATCGAGCTCCCAGCTAATGCGCCTGGGAAGCAGAAGATGACCCATGTCTCTGGTCCCCTGAACCCAAGGGGGAGACCCAGAGGAAGGTCCTGACTCCTGGCTTTGACCTCTGTTGTTGTAGCCATTTGGAGAGTGAACTAGTGGATGGAAGTTCTTTATCCTTCTCTCTCTGTAACTCTGCCTATCAAATAAATAAATACATCTTTTAAAAATTTCATGGAGAGACTGGTGTTGTGGTACAATGTTTTAAACTGTCACTTTTGACACAGGCATCCTATATGAGTCCCAGTTCCAGTTCTGGTTGCGCCACTTCCTATCCAGTTCCCTGCTAATGCACCTGGGAAAGAAGTGGAAGATGGTCTAAGTGCTTGGGCCCCTGCCACCCACACAGGAGTCTCAGATGAAGCTCCTAGCTTCTGATTTTGGCCTGGGCCAGCTCTGGCCTTTGCAACATTTTGGGGAATAAACTAATAGAAGATCTCTCTCTCTCTCTCTATGTGTGTGTGACTCTCCCTTTCTCTCTGTAACTCTGCCTTTCAAATAAATTAATATATAAATACATCTTTGAAATAATAAGATTCATGGAAAATGCATATTATCTTAAAACTTTAACAACAGTTTTACTATATTTGAAATGCAAAGAAGGAAAAAGAGAGAGACAGACAGACAGACTCATCTGGTGGTTCACTCCCCAAATGCATACGGCAGGTTGGGTTAGGCTAAAGGCAGAATCCCAGAAAACAATCTGCATCTTCCACATGGGTGGCAGAGACCAAAGTGCTAGAGCCTTTACCTGCTGCCTCCCAGGATGTGCATTAGCAGGAAGCTAGACTGGGAGCAGAGTCAGATCTCGAACTAGGCACTCTGATATGGGATGCAGGAATCTCAACCAACATCGTTTTTTTTTTTTTTTTACTTTTATTTAGAATATAAATTTCCAAGGTACAACTTGTGGATTACAATGGTTTCCCCACCCATACCTTCCCTCCCCCCCCCCGCTACCCTCCCCCTTTACCCACTCCCTCTCCCCTTTCATTTACATCCAGATTCATTTTCAATTCTCTTTGTATACAGGAGCTCAGTTTAGTATGTGTTAAGAAAAGATTTTAAACCATTTGCCCTCACATAGCATCACAGAGTGAAATATACTCTTTGAGTACTAGTTATAGCATTAAATCACATTGTACAGCACATTAAGGACAGAGATCCTACATGATATTATTTTTTTAAAATTGATTTTTAGGCCGGCGCCGTGGCTCAATAGGCTAATCCTCCGCCTTGCGGCGCCGGCACACCGGGTTCTAGTCCCGGTCGGGGCGCCGGATTCTGTCCCGGTTGCCCCTCTTCCAGGCCAGCCCTCTGCTGTGGCCCAGGAGTGCAGTGGAGGATGGCCCAAGTGCTTGGGCCCTGCACCCCATGGGAGACCTGGATAAGCACCTAGCACCTGGCTCCTGCCATCGGATGAGTGCGGTGCGCCGGCCGCAGCGCGCTGTCCGTGGCAGCCATTGGAGGGTGAACCAACGGCAAAGGAAGACCTTTCTCTCTGTCTCTCTCTCTCACTGTCCACTCTGCCTGTCCAAAAAAAAAAAAAATTGATTTTTATTTAACTTCCAATTTTTTTAATCATTTTCAATTATCTTTATATACAGAAGATCGATTCAGTATATACCAAGTAAAGATTTTGTCAGTTTGCACCCGCGCAGAGACACAAGGTGTAAAAATACAGATCCCACATGGGCCGTAAGTACACAGTAACTACTGTTGTTGATTTAACAATTTGCCACTCTTCTTTATGGCGTCAGTAATCTCCCTAGGCTATAGTCATGAGTTGCTGAGACTATGGAAGCCTTTAGGGTTCGCCGACTTGGATCTTGTTCTGACAGGGTCATAGTCAAAGTGGAGATTCTCTCCTCCCTTCAGAGAAAGGTACCTCCTTCTCTGGTGGCCCTGTTCCTTCCGTTGAGATCTCACTCTCAGAGATCTTTCATTTATGTCTTCTTCTTCTTCTTCTTTTTTTTTTTCCAGAGTGTCTTGGCTTTCCATGCCTAAAATACTCTCATGGGTTCTTGAGCCAGATCCTAATGCCTTAAGGGCTGATTCTGAGGCCAGAGTGATTTATTAGGATATCTGCCATTCTATGAGTCTGCTGAGTATCCTACTTCCCATTTTGGATCAGTCACTCCCTTTTTTAGTTCTATCTGTTAGTATTAGCAGTCACTAATCTTGCTTGTGTGATCCCTTTGACTCCTAGACCTATCAGTGTGATCAATTGTGAACTGAAATTGATCACTTGGATGTGTGAGATGGCTTTGTACATGCCACCTTGCTGGTGTTGTATTAGGGTCCCCTGGCACATTTCTAACTCCATCGTTTGGGGCAAGTCAGCTTGAGCATGTGCCAAATTGTACATATTCTCCCTTTCTTTTTCCCTCTCTCATAATTAACAGGGATTACTTTTCAGTTGAAATTTAAACACCTAGGAATAATTGTGTGTTAATTGCAGAGTTCAACCAATAGTACTAGAACAATAACAAACAACGTCAAGAAATACTAAAACGGGAAAAGATTTACATTGTATATCAACCGTCCAGACAAGATTTGATCCAGTCATAGTTTCTCAGAGTTCATTTCACTTCAACAGGTTTCCCCTTTGGTGCTCAGTTAGTCGTTGCCAATCAGGGAAAACAAATGATATTTGTCTTTTTGGGACTGGCTTAATTCACTCAGCATGATGTTTTCCAGATTCCCCCAACTTGTTGCAAATGACTGGATTTCATTGTTTTTGATTGCTGTATAGTATTCTGTAGAGTACATGTCTCATAATTTCTTTAGCCAGTCTACTGTTGATGGGCATTTGGTCAACCAACATCTTAACCACTAAGCCAAACTCTGCCTCCCTCCAAATTATCTCTTAATTCTATGTTTCCATGAACTTTTGAAGTCTCCTCATGTACTCAATCTGAATTTCAACCCTGGTTCTATCACCACCAGCAATTTGACCTGGAGCAAAGTGCTTAACTCTTTTGAGTTTCTTAGCATTATTATTATTCTTTGAGTAGCTGTACATAAGTCAAAGGCTACATGAGTGTTACCCTAGAAGTCATAAGCTGTTTGTATCTGGTTAATTTTCATTTATCTGAGAGGTAGAGTTACAGTCAGAGGCAGAGAGAGAGAGAGAGAGAGGTCTTTCATCCGCTGGTTCACTTCCCAAATGGCCACAACTGCCAGAGCTTCGTGGATCTGGAGCCGGAAGCCAGCAGCTTCTTCTGGGTCTTCCACATGGGTGCAGGGGCCCAAGGGCTTGGGCCATCTTCTACTGCTTTCCCAGGCCATAGCAGAGAGCTGAATTGGAAGAGGAGCAGCCAGGACTAGAACCGACACCCAAATGGAGTGCTGGCACCATAGGCAAAGGCTTAGCCCACTAGGCCACAGTGCTGGCCCCATGGTTAATTTTTATCCTTTGGCAGTAGAAAGAGAGCCAAAGGGAAAGAGGTGTCAAAGGGAAGGAGTAGTGAGGAGAATGAGAGAGCAGCAGACCACAGGAAGGTAATAGGTGCCTGACTGAGCCAGAGTTTAACTTTCTGAAGAAAAGAATCAAAAACAAAATGCTGGAATCTCTAGTCCATATCAAATGTCATCCATGCTGCTTGCTCCGGTTTTGTTAACAGGATCCTGGATGTCTCTAGAAAATGTATTAATAGAAAAATACGATACTGAAAATACATTGTTTGTCACCTTTTCTCTCCCATTTTTTCCTCTGTATTTGAAAATACTCATGCCTTTGGTTGTTTTTGGGTGTGAGCAGGAAATAGTTAACATTTTCCTAGCACACACACACACACATATATATTAGGAAATATATATATATATATATATATATATATATATATAAACATATTCCTGTTTACAACATAGGACCCAGTGCTATTTACTTCGAATATCTCCATATTCTAATCTTCAGAGTCTAAATTTAGTCATTTGTATGCTACAAAGAAATGCCCCTGTGGCTTAATGTCTTTAAAACATATGTATTTATGCTCCTGTATCCATTTATGTTTCAGCAAAACATACATTCTTCAACGACTTTGTTGTTTGCACAGTATTTCCATAGCCTCATGGAAACTGCAGTTCAGAAAGGGTTAGTGATTTCAATAAAGTCACACAGCCTGTGTGCCGTCAAACTGAAATCTAGGTTAGTTAGTCCCATTTCCAGGTGAAAACTCCTTTTGTACCCTGATAAGTCAAAGAAAAACCTGTACATTAATTATACCTATATTAAATATAGATGTAATTACATGTTATTAAATATACATATGTAGTAACAGAGGCCATTTTTTCCCTTCACTTGGCATTCCATTCGTTCCCTCAGCCTCTTTGTGAGTTCAAATAGCATTTTTCTCTTTAAAAATAGAAACATTGGAACATGGTAAGGTGTTCAGTGAGCTGTTTGTCCACATCGTGGAAAAAGCTTCCAGAGGGCGCATTGTTTAGGCATATCGTCCCAGAGCTAGTGTCCTCCCTCAGAAAGTTCACAGCTGCATTCATCTGCTTTCAGCTGTTTTAAACCCTGCAAATAACAGTGTTCATAGAATGTGCTTCTGCTATTTTGCTTCTGGATGGCACATGGAGCCACGCATCATAGAGAACATTTGCGTATCCACTGCCAGCTCTGGACAGGTACTGTTCCAGGCCTTTATGAAAACATAGCATACAACAAACACAAAGTGAAACACAAATACATGTGAACTGGATTCAGAAGAAGAGTTGTTCTTGGTGAGTCGAAGAATGTCTGATCATCTTCTAAGATATATACAGAAACAGTGGTCACATTTTTTAATCTGTTCTGTTAAATCCTTAGAACTACAATAAGGCAGCTCAGAAATGCAAAGTCTGGGGAGTCCTCCCTAGGCCGTGTCTCCCTCTTTAGAGAATTGGTTTGCCCCATGGTCAGAGGGCCCATCCAGAGAGCCCTCCTGCCTTCTCACGGGGGCTGATCCAGGGGTCCCAAAGGCTGGGAGCAACCCTCAGGCTGAAACCCAGCTCCTTTTCCAGGGGAATATGCACTCTGGAGGGGAACGAAGGGATGAAGACTCCAGAGAAACCTTACTCGGGACTGTGGGAGAGTATGACCCCCCAAAGTGAGGCTGCGCTGAGTACAGTAGCCTTGGTGTGCAAAGCCCTTCCAGCTCTGGGCGCCTGGCCAGAAGGAGCAGGTCTGATTGTCAAGGCCCAAGAGAGAGAGAGAGAGCTAATTGAGTGGACCCACAAAGGCCCTTTTAGTTGAAAATGAGACTTGGCTGCAGTCTGGTGGCTGAGTTGGCCGTCTCACTGACCTTTGTTGAGGGTGCCAGCCTGCAGCTGGGCTTTGCCTGCCTTTATTCTGCAGTTGCCCGTGCAGTAGCCTCTCCCCAGCTTTGTCCTTGACCTGGAGTCTGTTTAACTTCCCCAGTCTAAATAAATGTCGTTGGCTTCCCGCATCCCAGGAGCTGAGATCTCTCGGCAATCAATAACGTAGTCACCGCACCTGACTCACTGTGCAAACGTGGTTGGGCTCTCGCTTCTGCCTCACTGTTCATCCTGCTTGTGAAACTGAACGGTGGTTAGGCCAGGTGACACAGACATTCTCCTTCTACTGCTCTTTCTTACCTCTAGCTTGCTGTACTGATGAGTCTTATTCTGTTCCTTCCCCATTCACCTCGCAGCAGACCGCATCCTTCCCTCTCCTCCCCATCCTTGTCATCAGTCCTTCACTCGCTTCCCAGGACACCTGACACACCATTGTTATTATTACGACTCACACTTTTCTGCCATCAGCAGCCACCCAGAGTCCTTCCTACCACTGTTTGCTCCCTTTCAGGACTGCTGTCCGCATGGTCCTAATCCAAGCCTTTCTATACTCTATTTAACTTGGAGCCTCAATGCTCGATTTCTCTTCCTTCCTCTACCCTGAACATGTTCCATGGATACCCCGACCCCATAGCCCCCCACAACTCAGTGTCTGAGAGCTGAGGATGTCCTCATTTCCAGCAGGGAGTAGGGAGAGCTGTTTTCCATGCAGATCTGTCAAAGGCACACAAGGAGAGAAGGCAGCCAGGAAAACATGTCCCTGGGGCTTGCCCATGAAGATGTCATTGAATGTGGAAGCCCCTTTCTACTGTCCCCTCCCTCCCTCCCTCCCTCCCTCCTTTCCTTCCTTCAGCAAATATGTTTTGGGTACTTATGAGTAGTTTACCCCCAAGCACTGTCAGACCCTGGGTTGCTAAGAGTATCAGGTATTCACTTGTACCAAGCAATGCGCTAAGTACTTTACAGCCATTTTCTCATTTGTGCTTCAAATACCAAAAGAAGCAGGAGTGATTACCTCCCCTGTAGAGTGAGGAGCTCTCATGCGTCAAGTGAAGAGCTTGCTGAAGTCCTCGCAGTAATAAAGTGATTCCATGATAGTTTTTGGCATCTCAGGTTAGGGTCATGCATATTGTGCATTGAGGAAACTTCTATTTATTTGCTTGGGGGAACCTAAAAAGTCCTTTTTTTTTAAAGATTTATTTATTTTATTTGAAAGTCAGAATTACAGAAAGACAGGGAGACAGAGATCTTCCATCCTTTGATTCACTCCCCAAATGGCCACAAGGGCTAGGGTTGGGCCAGGGTGAAGCCAGGAGCTTGGAACTTCTTCCAGGTCTCCCCTATGAATGTAGGGCCTTGAGGACTTGGGCCATCTTCTGCTGCTTTCCCAAACCATTAATAGGGAGCTGGATTGGAAGTGGAGCAGCTGTAACTCCAACTGGTGTCCATACCAGTTGTGGGAACTGAAGCCGGTGGCTTAACCCACTGTGCCACAGTACTGGTCCCAACAAGCTATTTCTTAATTCTAAAGAGTTGGGTAGGATCCAAGCAACCAGTACACAAACTGCATAAATGAGGAGCCAGTTCGAGCCTAGTTTGTTTTAGGGTTGTTGTCATTCATTTATGTTATGAACTTACTCTTACCTAAATATTGCACTTGCAAACCAAGAGAGGGCACGCTCACCATTGGTGTAAGAGCAATTGCAATCGCAAATTGAAAAAGAAATGCTACCAGAAAAGCCATCACGTTGAAAACAATCAAAGGGGCTTAGGTAGAAGAAACGAGAGAGCTGCAAAGCACGCCCATCTTAAACTCTCTTCTGTTTCTAGCCGTGCGTGAAATCCCTTCTCTGGTTACTTTTGCTATGGCTCCAGGCACGGAGCCCCACGGACAGGCACAGCACCACATAACCCCCTAATCGTATTTGGGGGCTCTGTGGCGTCTACTTTTCCTTCTTCCAGCCACAGACTCTGACGTCTTCCTTGTGCCCCCTGACAGGCGACACTGGCAGGAGACAACCCCTGGGAGGGAAAATGGAAAGGAATTCAGCGGTCAGAGCGCTCCCCTGTGTTCGGGCTCCCCCTAGTCGCCAGGACGCGCATTCCGGTCTCCTGCGCTGGGCCACTGAGCTCTTGGGCTCAGAAGCCAGTTGCCTGGCAGAGCGCAGGTGGCCCCGACCGATCACCTCTCCGCCCGCGCGCTGGCGCTCCGGATCTGCCGTCCTGAGTCAGAAAAGGACTCAAGGCAGGAATGGAAAAGGCAGATGCCATTGCAGGGTAGGGGTGGGGGACAGTTTCGAGACCTGCCATATGGAGGTCTGTAAAGATAGCTTCCCGTCCCTTTGCCCCTATCGTCATTGTTCTTTCCCCTCAGTGGGGCCGGGGCTTCCAGTGCTAGCTCCTTAAGCCGCCTGAGACCCAGCTCTGTCTGCAGCTTGGGCGCGGGAGTGTTCTGCGCACTCCTCCTGAGCTAACCCCGGGCTGGGGGCGCCACGAGAGCCGCCCCGCCCGCAGCCCAACTGCAGGACCTGGCAGCCGTGAAGACAGCGCTGTCCCTAAGGCTCCCCCACACGCGCAGAGCTTCTGCCAAGCCTGAGACGCTGTCGGCGTGGGGAAATTACAGCTGTGGGAGCTTCTCTCTTCCTTACCAAAGCTGCCTGTTACTGTGCCTGCTGAAAAAGAACAGACTGCATCCCCACGCGGCTTCCAGCGTCCTGAAAGCAATGCGGGGCGCGCGGGGGGGGGGGGGGGGCACTGGCATTTCAGTGTTGCTTTCCCTCTGGTCTTCTGTCCTTGCACTCAGAGGCCCCTCCACCCTAGCTTAACACGTTGATTAAAGCGCTTGCTAGTGTTACCCATGGCGCTGTTGGCGCAGACAGAACGGAGCCACTGATGGTTTCCTGGAAGGGAGTCTGTAAATATGAATTCAGCGCCTGCTAGGTGCGCGGCGCTGCCCGTGAGAGCCAGGACGCCCCACCTCATTCAGCTGGGGCTCTGCCCTCAAGGACTTGGCCATCCAGTGGAGGAGACAGACTGCTTGCCACGTGACGGGGTGGCCAGGCGGACTGCGGCTTGGCGGGGTCCTACACCGGGTGTTAGGGGGAACACCTGTAAAGGAGAATCGGTCAGGTGAGGGCCACCTTTTTGGGATGCAGAACATTTGGAGGGAATGTGACAGAACGGATGCGGTTTAAGATCTGCCCCCAGAAGAGGGGTCTTAGAGCATTACGGGCAGGAGAAACGTGGTGAAGAGAGAAATGGAGGTTAGAAAGTTCACCCAGCACTGCAGTATTCTTCCAGGGCTCCAGGGAGGGCTGCATGGGTGGGCAGCGCCAGGGAAGGCCTCAGAGACCACGTGGACGAGTTCCCACCGACTGGGAAGGGACTGGGGACTGGGGAGCATGTAGGTGTGGCTGGAAGTATCCGGTGGCTGTTGTAACAGAGAGCTGGGAGCCCGAGAAGAGGGGATGGTGGTGCAGGCCAGGTGTGGTTGAGCAGGCTGCAGGATGCGGAGCCCCACCCGGAGAAGGGGACAGAGTCTGACCCAGGGTAGATTGCTGGCAGCCAGAGGAGTGGGTGATGTAGTTCCGCCTGGTGTGCTCGGCATTCATGATTTTCCGGGGCTGTCCCTGAGGTGGTAGTGGGTGTCACTCTCGCTGTGTTAAATAGCTGACAACTGTACTCTTCTCTGGTTTTATGCTGGCTATTCTTCCAAAAAAGCACATAAATTCCAGCTTTCTATTAGTTTTCCTCCTAGCACACTCACGATCCTCTTTCCTACTCTTACCATAATTCTATTTTATGCCCAATGATGTGAGTTACCCACAGCACGCCGTCTTATTTTCTAGATTCAGAAATGTTCAAACAACAACCAAAAGCTCCCCATAGAGAGAAGTTCCCAAAGTGGCTTACAGTGAAGAAAAAATAATAATAATAATAAACAACACAGGTGTTCTGAGACACTGCACTTAACCCTCAGCTACATTTGCATCCCACTAGTTTCAACCTACTAATGTCATTCATGAATTGACATTAAGTAAAAGCTTTTCTATCCTTCTACGTTGTGGAAAGTACTTTAGTGCTACAGTGTTAAGCAACATTTAGGTAATTAATGCATTTCTGCTGTCATAATGCAGCGATTTTACCAGAATGTATGTGGGAGAGTGTAGATGGATTAAACACATTTTTATCTCCAGAAAAATTGAGAGGCTATGTCAAAATAAAACATACTGTGCGTGGTTTACCTTTTGGGTTTTTTTTTTTTTTCTCTAATTATTAGACAGATTTCAAACTGGGCCATCTGTGTGAATTTGAGACAGATTAGGGTCATTTATTTATACTAATTCAAATGAGATTGTCATTTGTCACACAAATACAATTCCATGTAAACATTAACATAAACTTGAAATTATACAAAATAGTTTCTTCCAGACCTGTTTAAAGAACACAAGAAGAGAAAACAAGTCTAAGGGTCCAAGGACATTGTTTGGGCATCCATGTGTCCTTGTATTCCTTCTTGTCATATGTGGGAAGTCAACTCTGCCTCCAGTGAGAATGAGAGAGCTGCTAAGCGTGGCTCTCCCTTCCTTTCCTTTGGAAGATGGAGTGAGGGAACGTCTCATAATCAAAGACGTAATGCTTTCCAGGATCTCTCTGTTATGTGGGGTTGTGGCTTCTAGAGGCCCCCAGACTAAGACCACTTATGGGCCCTTGGGCACAATGGAAGATCTCTAATGATGTCACCAAAAGCACACCCAGGAACATCCAGGAACAAGGGCACATGGGTAAAAGACGCAAAAATACTGATTTTATGGCTCATCTTTTTCTTTTTCCTTGTGTCATTAAACTTTGCTCTACAGATCAGGAGTAGAGATGGCCTGCCTCCTTGCCCATTTTGTAAAGCGTGGTCCCAATTATTCTCAAATGATCTTGTGAGCATTCCTCCCAGCCAGGCCGTCAGCTCTCTCCCAGAGTTCTCCTGACTGTGTTTGGGGCAGATTTCAGAAGAGTAAGTCCAATCAGTTACTTCTGGAGGCGAGAGACCTGTAGGCGTGGCCTGTATGTAAGGTCACAGGACTCCAGGCAACCAAGAGCAAGCTGAACTGATGTAGATTGCAGGCCGGGGAAGGACTGGCAAGAAGGCTTGCCATATTTCCTTCTACAGCAATACCCACTCTGATAGCTACTTTTTTTTATTTCTGCGGATTAGTGCCAGTAAATTAGCATAATAACATTACCCAGACGCCTTTGCAGTTGTTTTCTTTCAGAGGTCGGTGTGACTGAGGTTAGAGAATATAATGGATTAAGAAGAAGAAAGGGAAAATTACCATATTTAATATTGTTTGCACAGAAATTGACATAGTTTATGGAGCTGAGGAATGTAATGCAATTTACTCCTCCATCTCGGCTGTAAAAGGAAGGGGTGGAGTAAGGGGGAGAAAAGGGTGTGAGTGATGCTGCATAGCAGTTTGGGAGGTGGTGGAGTTGCTACAGGGGCAACTCCCGCGGCATCTCCAAACCAGGTTACTTACCTGTAGGATCTGGGTGTGATCAGAATAGCATTTCAGCGAAATTCATCTCGGGATGGCTCCTAGATAATAGGTACATGAATGCATGAGAAAAGACCTTGATCACAGAGCCTGATCTGTGCATGTGCAAAATCAGAATCATTGGCAAAGAACACCAGGGACAAGCACAGGAATTGCCTTCACTCTATTACACACATACCAATCGCTGTAATAGTGAAGAAAATATTCATAAATCCCTTTTCCTTCCATTGCTTTATGCTTCATCGCCTTTCCCCCATTTGTGGTTTATAGATGGAATGAAGAAAAAAATGTATAAGGCAGATGGCGAGGACGGAGGGTGTTTCTTAGAGACAGGATTGCAAGTGGCTAAGAGGCAGGTCTTTCTCATCAGGCAACTGAATTAATTCTGGGCTTAGTCTTTTACTAGCAGCACCGCCCAGGTGGAGTTTCTTAATTTCTTCTAGCCTCATCTGTAGAATACAAATGTTTCATAGGAAGACAGGAAAGGCATAGAAGCAAGTTCCATTCCACTAACAGGTGAGTGGAACAAGAAAGGGGTTGAAATAGAATAGATTGTCTAGTGTGACTTTGCTGAGGAGAGGGTGATGAACTTGACAACGAACAATTAGAATTAAATATAGATGCAAATCATTTTAGTAAGCTTTAATATACAAGAATAAGAGTGTGACAAAAGGCCTGCCACAAATCATGTGGACCTTAACCTTGGGTGTATTTTGGTTTGTTCCAGAGTTTAAAAGGAACAAAAGTATAAATATATATAAGAGAACAAAGATAAGGGGTTTGTCATCTGATCCCTTGGGAGAACTAAAAGTAAAAATAAGGAAATACATACATGAGTAACATCAGACAGCTGGCACCAAGGATGATCTCATTAAGTCATTTAGAAGAACTTGAGAAAGGGCCAGCGCCGTGGCGGCTCGCTAGGCTAATCCTCCGCCTATCGGCGCCGGCACACCAGGTTCTAGTCTCAGTCGGGGCGCCGGATTCTGTCCCGGTTGCCCCTCTTCCAGGCCAGCTCTCTGCTGTGGCCCAGGAGTGCAGTGGAGGATGGCCCAAGTGCTTGGGCCCTGCACCCCATGGGGAGACCAGGAGAAGCACCTGGCTCCTGGCATCGGATCAGCGCGGTGTGCTGGCTGCAGCGGCCATTGGAGGGTGAACCAACAGTAAAGGAAGACCTTTCTCTCTGTCTGTCTCTCACTGTCCACTCTGCCTGTCAAAAAAAAATAAATAAACTTGAGAAAGAAAGTGACAATGAAGATGACAGAGCAGGTGAAATAAGAAGCAGGGCAAGTTTCCTGAAAATGGTTCATTTTCATGACTGGCCAATCATAGGCTTCTTCCCAGTAGTCCTATTCTTTCATTTTTTGGGGAAAAAAGTGAGAAGTCCCGTGTGAAGATAAGTCATTTATACCATGCAAAATGTTTATGTTTACCTGTGTACTTCACAGATGCTATAAGAGAAAGTGTGGCTTTGTAGAAAGAACACAGGCCCAGGAGTCAGGGTCTGACGCAATCCCGCCCCTCTTTTGTCACGTGATTCCTCCTTTGTAGTGTGTAGGAAGCATAAAGGAAAAGTGTAGAGATAGGTGGTGAAGCAGGCACATGTGTTCCAGACAGAGCATTGCACAATGTCTTGTGCATCACATGTGGCAGGTTGTAATTTATTTTGAATTTTGAGATATCGTGCGGTACTATTCTTAGTATACTTAAAGTCTCTCACAGTATTTAAATATTCTACAAATATTTATTCTGTTGGTATTGGCCATGTAAATCATTTCTAGTTTGTCAGTGTAGACACTGAAAGTAGAGTTAATTTGCTATATTATACTGTACGTGTAAACTGTCTTTTGGTCTATGTAAATATCATATATATCTATGCTGTACATTATTACATAGGCTCACAATATACCTGTTGGCCATGCAGTCCATTCCTATAGATAGTATAGGTCAGTTTAAAGACAAAAAACTGCCTTTTTGCAGCATTTCTATAGAAAGCTTCCTTTGATTAAAAAAAAATCACAATTATTTATCAATGACCTTGACGCATAAAAATATTCAGTGTTCTTTTTTTTTTTGTCCCCAGGCCTGAGAGTTAGAACTACTTATAAGCGATGGACTCTCTCGATGAATAATTAATGGTTACTTAACCAGAGTTTAGAATGTTTCTGCCACTGTTTTGATTGCATTAGTTTTACAAGGTGACTTTTTGAGGAAATGTGAATGACATTTACCTAGATAGCAGTGATTCATTTTTGTCTCTTTTTAGAATAGCTTTTGTTTCATTATCAGGAAGTAAAAAATGGAGCCAGAAGTAAGTCAAAACAAATCTGATTTCAGAATACCTGGAGCTTTGATTAAACTATCTTAGGGATACCAGGTCCATTAGTACTTACATAATATTTATTTATGATTTTGATTTATGTGGAACTTCCAGTGGGAGCTCCACTGTGAAAACCCATTCTTCTGGGGATCATGGCCATGAATCAGCACAGAATTGTTTGTTTCTTAATATGTGGTCTTGGGTGCTTATAGCTATGTGTTTCAGAGGGGACTTAAAACCCAGGCTTGAGTAAGGGTGTCAATTGAGGATCCCATAACACTTTGAGAAATTATCCAGGTTAGTGACAGTGCCTGACTAAGTCCCAGTTTGAGGATATTCTTTATCTTATTCCCAAGATTCCTTGGAAGAGATTTTTGATGTAAATTGTCTTGTTTAGCTGCATCTGTTAAGCAGCTGCCTCATCACGCTCCCCACGTGGCCTTTCTATTGAAAACTGAGACAGAATTACAACGTCAGAAGGGGGCAACAAAACAAAAAAAATGGAAACAATGAGAGAGGCAGTAGGGATGCAATTAGAGTGTTTGGTAGTGAGTTTCTGAAGGCTGATGTTCGATATACACTTGGAAGGCTATTATGACCTTGGTTATTTTTAGAGAATCTTATTTTCTTCTCCTCTGTGGATGTTACTCAAGATTCTGTAGAGCTCTGACTCTTAACCTTAAGCAAGAGGGACCCCTCTGAGAGTCCTTTGGACCATCCTCTCACCAGCTATACTCCTCATCAAATGAAAAGGAATCCTTGGAAGGCAGCTTGTGCCCACCTAAAACCTATGCTTAAACTCTTACAGTTTAATCCTCATCCAGAAGAGTCCAAGGTTTCTTGCATAATTAGTACTGCATCTGCCTCCAGGTATTTGTGGTTCTGTTCTGCTAAGTGTGCTACCATACCAGTGGTCTCTTCTGCCCACTAGCATGCACATCTGTAGGATGGAGGCATGGCCAAGCGACAATTGTTTATGGGGGATGTTAACACTGAACATGTATCCTGTGAGTGTCCACATTCCACATCTGTGTGAGTCTCCCAACAGTGCTGACTGAGCCACAGGTGAGAAAAAAACAACAGGAAGTCCATGAGTTGGGGATCGTGATTGGTGCCAGCTTTAATTGTGACACAACGTTCTGATCCTAAACTTGAACTGATCTTAGAATTGTCAAGGTTGGAGGATAGAATATATTTTATTATCAGTTTGTTGTCTTATAACATTGTAGTATAATGATGTATGCCATGCACACCCACCTGTTATATGCTCACATGATCTCCTAACTCTTTCTTCTCTTTTCATTGAAAACAATGTAGGTACTTCATCATTTCGCTATAGTCACAACCTCACAAATGACAGTTGTTCTGTTTATTTCTTGGTCAAGGTTTTAATATTTTTAAGTAATTTTTACTACTTGTTAATGAATATTAAAACTCAGAATGCTACCCTTGCCCTGTAAACTGACAGATTCTAAATGGATCTACTTGAGCTTCTACCTGTGCTTTCCTTGTCCAAGTTCATCAAGGAACCCATTGGGAGCATGCCTATGAAAACTATAGGAAGCAGTAAAGGCCACATATTTGCAGTGCACCATTGTTATTCTCATCTCTCAGCACCCACTCCCTTCCTCAGTGACTTCTCCCAGCTATTGCCCAAGAGAGATGCGGTCAGCCTATTCTGGGTGAAGATACAAAGTAAACCTTTTCTATATGTAGTATCTTCTTCTTCTGCCTCCAGCCTACCTTTCCTAAAATGAAGCAAAGCTACAGCTGAGATTATTCATGAGCATATGAGAATAACAGCTGGTCTGTACTGGGTTCTCCTCATAAGCAGACATAGGCTAAGTATTATAATATAGGTACAGATATTATTACTATAATACAGATGAAGAAATGGAGGTTGGTATCCTTTAAGTGACTTATCCACGCTGGTAAGTTTCAGAGTAGTGTTCAAATCACAGCATTCTGACTCAAGAGGATACTTACTTAAACCCTCTATCGTACTGCCCCATTGTAGGAATGTCTTCTTCTGCTTCTCCCAAAATCACCTGCAGAAGCCTGCACTTGCGATTTTCCAGTGCTATACAAGGCCCCAGGAGGATGTGGAGGCTTGTAAATATGGAACGTAATCATCAAGATCAAGGTTCATTATTATTTCCTACCCTCATTCAGCTCCCTTTCAAAACTAAATTCACATATACTGGCCTCTAGCTTATCACCCATCAGATTGGCCAATATTTCCAAAATAGGAAATACAATTGCAGTAGATCAGACTTTGGTATCACATAGAATGATTGCTTTACTAAATCTCCAGATTTTTTGTTTTTACTGTGAAATTAAAAGATACCGGTAGTCACATAAACATTTATCATCATGTTTCCTTCCTCACTAGTCGGAGTGTGAGAATGTATAATACAACATAATCCTGCCTTAATGCTGCTACATAGGTTTGGATATGCTAACCTATTTTATGTAGGGATTAGCTGAAGGTCGACCATTGTCTCCTGGTAACATGAGGACAAAGGGAGGAGTGTGTGAAAAGAGCACTTTGTATTTCCATAGCCTTTTAGGGCTCTCTAAAGACTTACTCACATCTATTTAATATCTAGGGGTATTGTCCTGGGATTCTACTCTTAGATATCATTCAGGAACTTGTAGTTTTTAATATTCTAAACTCAAATCAAAAGCAAATGAGTGAAATTAAAACCTTGGAATACCTATTTGAAGAAGACATATATCTTGTCCTCCTACCAAGTAAACCTGAAGAACAGTCAAAAGTCGGCCTGTGTTGTCCCGGCTGCCTTTCTAAATGCAATCATCCTAGCAGTTGCCTCATTCACCCATCCCCATCTAATCGTTTTCATTTACTTGAGTGCATTGGAGCAGGCTCAACCAAAACAGCAGCTACATGCAGGGCGATAATGTGGTTTTGCTCATCTCACAACCCTCTGTGATAGCTCTAGTAACTTCTATTGTAAGTTGATAACAGCTTCATTTGTCACATGCCCACTGAAAGGAATTCAGTTCCTGTTCTCAGATTGGGTGGAATGAAAGCCAAGAGCTCCCAAGGCTCACTGTGGATGTTGAGACAGAATACAAACTGGTGACATCCTATGGCAGATAAGAAATGCGGCATGTGAAACCCCAAGGGGAGCAATACAGCTCTAATCTGAAGCGGAAAGTGATTTTCTTTTCTTCTTCTTTTTTATTGTCCTGCTAAGGGCACTGTGACTTCCTTATTGGGCTCATTGGGTTTGCAGTGCAGAAGACATGATGCCTGGGAGGTAACTAACGGAGGTCAACAAAGGAGACCAATGTGGGTTCTCATGGAGAGGCAGGGAATGTCAGAGATCAGTTGAGCCGAGAAGCTGTACAAGGTCTCTGCACCTGAAAGGTGCCAGAGGGAGCTAGCTTCTGCAGTGATAGGAGACTGCAAGGAGCTGCAGAGTAGGCATCTGTTACCATCTGGGCCTCGAAGTCCCTCCTGATGACTTGGAAGCCTGCTCAGTCAAGCATGTTTACTGCTATGTCCCTGAGTTTCCCTGTTCAGTGCTGGGCCGTGTTTCCTTTGTTAGGAAACATGACTGTACTAATGTCACACAGTGAACAGGAAACTGAGGGCCAAAATAAACAAACAAAAAAGATAAAAGTTTTCTCTGTTAGACTTTTGAGCATGCCAAGAGGCCTAGGAGTAGGGCAGTAGGGCAATGCTTCTGCATGCAGTTCTGACAGACATACAGCTTTTTTGCAAGAAGATTAGATGCAACGTTGTACCTTTAAGGTCAGAGAGTGTCATCATTGTGGCTGACCCTCCAAGCCTAGCAAAGGGGCTGACACAGAGGGAGGGTCATTATGTATCTGTTGAATGAATGAAAAGACAAAAAACTGATTAGCTGATTAAATATATGAAGAGCTCTGGTAATTCCCACTTCCTTGTGCTTTAGATTGAGATCTTGCTTCTGACAGGATGAGCAAGTGAAACACTGCAAAATCCAGTGCATGCAAGACCTCGAAGTGATTTTTGTCAGAGAGGATGACCAAGGAATTATCAGATTTTCAAAAACAAAGCAACGCTAAAATGCTGAGACAAGGGGAAAGCTGGATTTCATTGACAAAACGTCAATGCATACCTTCCAGAAACACATCTATTGTATAAAGCAAGGGCTGTTTTTTTTTTTTTTTGCCTTTAATTAAGTTGCAAAAACAAACTCACCATAAAATGATGCTTAAATGCTTTTGTTGTTGTTCTCTTTTTCAGGTAAGTGAAAAGATATCTTCTGAAGTGTTCTGCAGAAATTGTGCAGGTGGCAGTTCTCTTAGAAGAAAAAAGGAGGCAGGGATCCTTGAAATGGTAATATTTCAGCTGTTCATATACACAGAAGCATTGCATATGACCCGCAAAATGATTGTTTATTCTTCTATGGCTATACCTGTTTATTTCATTATACCTTGTTGTGGCTTCAACCTCAAGGCCTGTGAGAATTGTGTTTTTTTGTGTGTATCTGCGTTTGAGAGCCACTTATATTCTAATCTAAAATTTTATAGCTCACTCTCAGCAAAGCTGATTATTTATGAATTGCTTAGATTTGAAATGTCATTTTAAAAACATTGTATAGTAACAGACTCACACAATTGAGTATATATATACACACACATATAAATATATAGTCTTCAAAAGTTCCTGGAAAATCCACATTATTTTTTTAAAGATTTTTTTTTTTATTTCTTTAAGAGGCAGAGTTACAGAGAGACAGAGGCAGAGAGAGACAGAGAGACAGAGAGAAAGAGAGAGAGGTCTTCCATCTGCTGGTTCACTCTACAAATGGTGCAATGGCCGGAGCTGTGCTAATCTGAAGCCAGGAGTCAGGAGCTTCTTCTGGGTCTCTCATGCGGATGCAGGGGCCCAAGCACTTGGGCCAGCCTCCACTGCTTTCCTGGGCCACAGCAGAGAGCTGGATTGGAAGTGAAACAGCTGAGACTAGACCCAGCACCCATATGGGAAGTTGGCATTGTATGCCGTGGCTTTACCCGCTACACCACAGCACCAACCCCCATCTACATTATCTCTTAATTTCAATTTTCCATTAAATTTTTGAATTCCCCTTGTTTGCAAAAATAAATTTCTAGTTCTGATTTCTTTTGTAACTGTCTTCCTCTTGGAATATGAAGTGCTTTACTTTTTCTGTTTTTAGCAGAGTTCTCTGTTAAAATATGTTTGTTGTTTGTAGACTTCCAGTCTGACGAGAGTGTTGAGGTGTGCTACGGATGTTTGTGGTTATACATTCTAGTTTCCCAAGCTTTCTCTTTGTGAATTGGTGATTGACAAAGCATTTGAGTTAAAAAACTTCAATGTACATTCAATACACTTTATAGTAGGATGTCTACAAACACTTTAGGTAAGGATAGGAGTCAGGAAAAATAGATACAGCTAAAACACATATTAAGTGAAAGGTTTATGAGATTATATTATAGTAACAGATTTTGAAATATAATTTGCTTGGGGCTGGTGCTGTGGCACAGTGGGTTAATCCTCTGCCTGCAGCACCGGCATCCCATATAACCAGTTCTAGTCCTGGCTGCTCCTTTTCCAATCCAACTCTCTTCCATGGCCTGGGAAAGCAGCAAAAAAATGGCCCAAATCCTGGGCCCCTGTACCCATGTGGGAGGCCAAGAAGAAGCTCTTAGCTCCTGGCTTTGGATCGGCACAGCTCCAAAAGTTGCAGCCATTTGTGGAATGACCCAGTGGAAGAAAGATCTTTCCCTCTGTCTCTCCCTCTTACTGTCTGTAACTCTACCTCTCAAATAATTAAAATCTTTAAAAAATAAAAGAAGTATAATTTGCTAAATGGACCAATTGGTTCACAGACTCAATTGATATCCCCAAACTAAGGTATTCTGTTTTCAAAGGTGAAATTAGTTTGGATGAGTATTTAGTATTTGGAAACTCCAACCAGAACTTGAAATAATCTTTTTTTTTCTTTTAAAGACCTTTCATTTGCTATCTAAAATAAACCACTCATTCGCAGAGTATTTACAACCATCACTAGCTTCTTAGGAAACATTAGAATATGTCTTACAGCTTCCTTTAGACTTAGCAATACAATACTCAGTAATTGTTATTATTCTAATATATGCCCAAGTTCTACATCTGGTCATAACATAAATGTGTGCATTGAAATGTAAGCTACCTACTATCAAAAGTGTATTAACCAAGCATTGATAATACGTGAAGATAATTCAAGCCAATCAGAAAAAGATCCTGCTCTCAACACTTCAGCATTTTAGGAGTAGGCAAGATAGAGCAGACATTAAATTATTAATAGCTGAAGGATTTTCGAAGCATTCTTATATTTAAATGCAAGAAATGTATGCAGAAAATTAAGGACAAACCATCATTCGAATTAGAAACCATGCAGTGATTTGTTTTCGGTTCTTTCCATTCATTTACCTATTTGCCTTCTAAGAAAGGAGTGCTACATCCTTCTCCATAGTAAAAGTGTTTTCAATTTAGAGAATCACCCCTATATTTATATATATAAGATTTATTATGGCCAGCACCGCGGCTCACTAGGCTAATCCTCTGCCTGCGGCGTCTGCACCCCAGGTTCTAGTCCCGGTTGGACTCTGGTTCTATCCTAGTTGCTCCTCTTCCAGTCCAGCTCTCTGCTGTGGCCTGGGAGTGCAGTGGAGGATGGCCCAGGAACTTGGGCCCTGCACCCACATGGGAGACCAGGAGAAGCACCTGGCTCCGGCTTCAGATCAGTGCAGCGTGCCAGCCATAGTGGCCATTTGGGGAGTGAACCAACTGAAGGAAGACCTTTCTCTCTGTCTCTCTCTCTCTCACTAACTCTGCTTGTCAAAAAAATAAAAAGATGTATTATGTATAATATATTCTTATATAATATATACATATGCAATATATATGTAAAAGGAAGAAAAGTAAGTTGTAGAATACCCTCATTGGTTATTGCCCTGTGGGGTACAGCCAAAGTTCAATCACACAGTATTTAAATTTTTAAAATTGTATTTAATCCTGGCCAGTGCCGTGGCTCACTAGGTTAATCCTCTACCTGCGGTGCTGGCACCCTGGGTTCTAGTCCCAGTTACTCCTCTTCCAGTCCAGCTCTCTGCTGTGGTCCGGGAAGGCAGTGGAGGATGGCCAGTGCTTGGACCCTGCACTCGCATGGGAGACCAGGAGGAAGCACCTGGCTCCTGGCTTCGGATTGGTGCTGCTCTCTGGCAGCCGCAGCCATTTGGGTGGGTGGGGGTGTGAACCAATGGAAGGAACACCTTTCTCTCTGACTCTCTCTCTCTCACTGTCTAACTCTGCCTGTCAAAAAAAAAATGTATTTAATCCTGAAGAATGTACAATTTAAACAATCATTTGATAATCATTAGATAAGAAGAACTATAGCTACGGAAGTTCTGTGCTGTAGCAGTAACAGCGTAGCAGCGGTGGGCTCTCCTGTTCAGACACTCGCCCCTCTTGTTCATTCAGCCCCTCTGTCTTCAGGAAGTGACTAGTGGTAACTTGTGTAGAAGTGAGCAGATGCCAGAGTCAGGGACTGAAGTTCAAGGACATTGCTTCCTGTGATTGACCCTGTAGCTTGGCTAATCTAGAAACTTATGTGAATTTAAAGAAGGAATGGAGAATGATGGGGAAAATCCATGAATGAAGAAGAGAACACCCAATCCTGTGAAAGTCCTCACTCTCATTTTGAAATGTGTTTCCATTTCCTAATCCGTATTTATAGGCTAAAGGAGTTTCAAGATTGTTTTCCCATTGTCTTAAGGAGTAACTCAGTGTCTGTTTCCATCTGTTATACATAGACAAAGAAGTACTACATCATTTGGTGACCTATAGATCTAAAGAGAAAACAGTTAATGCTATGAAAAGCATATACAACTTCTTAATATAACTAGGCATTCAATCATACCGTCTCATTTTCCAAAGAATTTGAAAAGTTCAAAGGGCACAATAAACAACAACCTTGCCTGTTTATATTATGGTTGAATGATTGGGCACACCAGTGTTATGGTGGTGGCTGATTTGAGCAAATCCTGCTCCAAGGAGGGGCATCTGTTTTATATAATCCTATCAATTAATACAATTAAAAACATATGTCAAAGGACATGGATGACTGTGCATAGGGGACAGAATGAAAAATTAGTAAAATGAAGTTCCTATCTTCAAGGACTCCACAACTTAGGACTCATTATTGGGTCCCTTTGCTTCGCTGTTTGCTGCTTGGTGGGTTGGCATTTAGGCATGTCACTGATAACCACAGTTATCATTTAGCCACATCACTGATGACCACATTTCAGGACTATTTGATTGGGCAATAAAGAAAGTTTATTTCTTTAACACATGAAGATTTCCTTTGAAGGTCAGGGGGAGCTAGGTTTGATTGAACTGGGTTGGATGAGACTTTTATGTTACCAGTGTGGTTGAACACAGTATTTTGGTTTGTTCAATAGCTTGAATAATCAAGATGCAAAAATGATTGTATGTGTTTCATGAGGTATGATAATCATGCCATGATATTTTTATGCTTCATTCACTCTTATGATTTGAACAGCTTCTTGCCAAACATTGGTTTGGAGACTATTAGTATTATGTCATGGAATTATGAAAACAATGTAGAGTAACGGGATTGTATGCAGAGTTTTGAATGCGGCAGTCATATATTGATTACCACCATGACATCTAAAATAAAGACTGTGTAATTATAACACAAGATTATAAAACCAAGAAAGTCATAACATTTGTTAACAGGAGATACAAATTTGTTCAGACTTTGAGCTTTCAGAAAGGGTTCCAGTGGAGAAAAATTATCAAAAAAAAGTTTTGTTCAACAGTATGTGTTCAGGAGAACTGCATGGTATTGCTTTTCTTTTGTTATCTGAAATTCCTGATTTCCTGGTGTACTAACACATTTGTTTTCTGTTTATGATTTGGCTAATAGTCATATTTCAAGCACTCCTTTCATTGAAAGTAAAATTGCTATTATATTTCACTGCGTGCAGGCATAATTCTAAAATTAGTAGGAATACATTGCTCTAGACCCACATGGACGTCCCAAGAAGTTGGGGCAGTATACTTCATGTATTTGAATCTGGCTACTTTACAATCAACACGTGGTAATTTAGTAATTCACCTTGCCGGTATGTGAACATTTTTTAAGTCTTCAATTTATGCCTTTGAAAATAGTAGTCTCCTTTAGAAAGGAAAAATAACCTCTTTCAGGAAGTCAAGTCAAGTTGAGTTGACACAGTCTGAAGGCTGTGTGCAGCATTCAGTTCAGATACAGTTTTCAAAGTATGAATTTTAATGCCCACAGACCTATTAGCACAGGATCAGATTCCCAACAAATTGATTGGACATGCAGAAAGAGTCTGTCCTAGATTTAAAGTCATTACACAGTCTTACACACAGCTGTGCAACAAGCCTTTCAATCTGGATAGACACGAGCAAATTGAATGGTTCTGAGGGTGATTGGCTGGTGGATTTCCTACAATACAATTTTCAATAATGGCAAGTTTAATGAAATCACTATTCTATTATTTAGCTAGGGAATAATACCCTATTTTGTATAGTCATCAATGCCTATTTAGGTGTGCACAGGAGTATGACTGCACAAATATTCAAATAGATCCAGAGGCACCCATAATTCTTTAGTTAAGGTTAGATAGATGCCCTCAATTCTGCCATTATCCTTACCTGATAAAGAATGAAGATAACCCTACACATTTTTAAAAATAATTTTTATTTATATAAAATGGACAAATTCCATGTATTTCATATCTACAGATTTAGGAGCACAGTGATACATTCCCCCCTACCCTCACTGCTGCCCATGTTCCTACCCCCTCTCCTCCTTTCATTCTTATTCTTTTCTTTCAATTTTTACAATGACATATTTTCAGTTTATTTTAATTTTTTCCCAAAGAAACCTTTTAATTAAAGAATACAAACTTCATAAGTACAACTTTAGGAATACCCACCTAACCACCCACACTCCATCCCTCCTTCTCCCCTTCCCAGTCCCATTCTCCGTTAAGATTAAATTTTCAATTAACTTTGTACATAGAAGACCAGTTCTATACTAAGTAAAGATTTTAACAATTTGCATGCATACACACACACACACACACAAACTGAAAACAAGTTTTACAGTTAACTCTCATATTACAACTCATTAAGGACAGAGTTCCTGCATGAGAAGTTAGTGACTCCTGTTATTAATTTAACAATTAACACTCTTATGTATGATGTCAGTGACCACCCAAAGCTCTTGACATGAGCTGCCTGGGCTATGGAAACCTTTTGAGTCCACAAACTGCATCAGTATTTAGACAAGGCCATAAGCAAAGTGGAAGTTCTCTCCTAACTTTAGAGAAAAATACATCATTCTTTGATGGCCACTCTTTCAACTTGGGTCTCACTCACAGAGATCCTTCATGTAGAACATTTTTTGCCACAGTGTCTTGGCTTTTCATGACTGAAATGCTCTCATGGGCTGTTCAGCCAGACCAGAATGCCTTAAGGACTGATTCTGAGATCAGAATGCTATTTAGAGCAATTGTCATTCTATGAGTCTGCTGTGTGGGCTGCTTCCCATGTTAGAACATTCTCACCTTTTTCATTTTATTATTATTACTAGACACTCGATCTTATATGATCACTTTAACACTTAATCCTGTCTATTTATTCACTTTAACATTTAGTATGATCACTTTTAACACTTAAGATAGCTTTTTTACTACTCAGCTTAATGGGTTTGGGGGTCCCATGGCAAGTTTTTAAACTGTACCCTTAGAAGTAAGGCTGTAGGAATGTATTCAGAACTATATAGCTTTACAGTTACAAACTTCCTCCTCTCTCTCTCTCTTATTCCCACTCTTATTTTTATAATGAGATCCATCCTCAGTTGACTTTATACACATATTATTGAGTCTATGCTAAGGGTTCAACAAATATTATGAAGAAAACAAAACAACAACAAATAAACAAGGGTTGCTCAAGTCATCCCTTCTAGAAGTGACAATTTCACTTTTACAGATTTTATTTTAGGTGCTCTATTAATTCTTACAGATCAGGGAGAACATATGGTATTTGTCCCTTTGAGATTGGCTTATTTCACTCCGTATGATGTTTTCTGGATTCATCCATTTTGTTGCAAATGACCAGATTTCATTTTTTAAACCACTGTGTAGTATTCCATAGTGTACATATCCCATGATTTCTTTATCCAGGCTTTGGTTGACAAGCATTTACGTTGGTTCCATGTCTTAGCTATTATGAATTGAGGTGCAATAATCATGGAGGTGCAGATAACTCTTTGGTTTACTGATTTCATTTTCCTTGGGAAAATTCCCAGGAGTGGGATGGCTGGGTCATATGATAGGTCTATATTCAGATTACTGAGGTATCTCCATACTATTAGCATGAAATATCTTTTTCCATCCTTTCACTTTTAGTCTGCATACATCTTTGTTGGTGAGATGTGTTTCTGGTAGGCAGCAAATAGATGGGTTTTATTTTTCAATCCATTCAGCCAGTCTATGTCTTTTAACCGGAGAGTTGAGCCATTTACATTCAAGGTGCCTATTGATAAGTAATGACTTTACACTGCCATTTTTCCAAAAATGTTCATATTTTTTACTTCGGATTTCCTTTCTAGTTTTATTGGGAAATTTTCTTCCTTTATCTTCTTTTATGGTGATAACCATGTTTCTGTGTTTCTGTGTGAAGCGCATTCTTAAGCATCTTTTGTAGGGCTGGATAGGTGGTAAAAAACTCATTCAATTTCTATTTGTTATGGAAGGTCTTTATTTCCCCTTCATTCATAAATGACAGCTTTGCAGGGTATAGTATTCTGGGTTGACAGTTTTTTCTCTTAAGTCTTGGAATATGCCTCGCCATTCTCTCCTAGCCTGTAGGTTTCTGATGAGAAGTCTCCTGTGAGTCTAACTGGAGATCCTCTGAAAGTAATCTGGCATTTCTCTCATGCACATTTTAGAATCTTTTCTTTATGTTTTCCTGTGGTGAGCCTGATTACAATGTTCGTGGTAAAGATCTTTTCTGGTCATGTCCATTAGGGGTTCTATGTACTTCCTGTATGTGGATGTCCCCTTCTTTCTCCAAATTAGGGAACTTTTCTGTTGTTATTTCACTAAACAGGTCTTCTAATCCTTTGTCTCTTTCTACACCTTAAGGAACTCCCAGTGCCTGTTTGTTGGGTCATTTGATAGTATCCTATAGATTACCAACAATGTTTTTTAGTTTTCTAATTTCCTATTGTTGTTTTTGGTCTGACTGTATAATTTCCTGTGTTGTGTCTTCTAAGTCAGATATTCTTTCTTCTGCCTCACCAATTCTGTTGATAATGCTTTCCACTACATTTTATTTGTTCTATTGAATTTTTCATTTCCTTTTGATTTCTCTTTAAGATCTCAGTTTTGTGAGACATTTTCTTTCATGTCACGAACAGATTTCAGTAGATTGTGCATTTGCTTCTGATTACTTCTGATCATAATCTTTATGATCAAAAAAATTTTTGAATTCCATTTCTGGCATTTCTTCAGTCTCATCATCTTCACAATCTAGTGTTGTAGTATTGTGTTCTTTTGGGGGCACCATGTTGTCTTCCTTAATCTTGTTCCTTGAATTGGTACATTTGTTATTTGGCATTTGTGGAGATACTCACTGGTTTCTTCTTTGTTTTTTCACTGCAACGGATTTATCTTTGTACTATGCCTCTATAGATTAGTTGAGTGTCTGCTTTCAATGACTATCTAGAGACATGTGATGGATATGGCAAGGGAACTCTGTTCAGTTCTCCAGGGTGAAGGGAATGTCTAAGGTGACACGTTTGGCATGATAATTTTTTTTTTATCAGAGGGGAGATTTATTCTCCTCAGCTGAGCTCCTCTCCTCCAAGGAGACCAGTGCCTGGGCACCAGCCCCAGTGGGTATAATACTCATGCACTCTGCCATAAGAACCACACAAAGGATCTGTGCTATTCTCAGTGTGAGCTCAGATTCCCCAGCAGTGTCCCTCACCAGTTAACCATGGAGCTATGAGCATGTGGAGTCTCCCACAGTATCTGCACAAAGTCCCAGCTACACCTTGAGCCCTCCCACACAGACTCAGTTTTTTCACAGTCCTGGCACACAAGCCTCCCACATGAGCACACAGCTTCTTGTTAGTTCCCCCAACCAGAACCAGGAGTCTCTATTCATGTGGTTGCTGGGCACAGACAGGAGCTAGTGCAGCTGTTACACATGTCCAAAATGGTACCTGCTCTGTCAGCTTGTTACAGGTCATCAGAGAGAGAGAAATGTGCCTCTCCTTTTTTCTTTTCCTCCTCTAGTTTGGCAGGTACACTATGCCCCACAGGACTCCAAGCTGGGTTCCCTCTAGGATCTTCCTGCAGCTTTATCGCCAGTGGCTTGGACTGTTGCAGCCTGGTCTCACGTCACTCTCCAATGCTGATGCAGAAGCTCTCAGCTGCTGAGGCCCTTCACATAGGTCCACTGTGTCCCTCTAACTTGTGGAGGGTTCCCTCTGCCGTGTTCTCCCTACCTCTTCCCTGAGACTGCACTCTCTCCACTTTTTTTAAACTATCTTCAGACTAGAGTAGTAAGCTCCTTCCCTACTCTGCCATCTTGGAAAGCCAGTTTATTTTATAATCATAAGCTTAACCCTCCACTAAGTAAAAAATAAGAAGAAAACAAAAAAAAAAAAAAACACTGTTTCTCAACAGTAGAGAGAAGGGCTATAAACAATAATCAAATCTCAAAATGTCAATTTTGCTCATGTATTACCTTTTTTGTGCTCTATTAGTTATTGAAGATCAGGGAAAATATTTATTTGTCTTTTTGAAACTGGATATTTCACTACGTATAAATCTTACACTTTAATTTTTTTATATAAAGCTTTTATTTAAATAATAGAAATTTCCAAAGTACAGCTTATGGATTACAATGGCTCCCCCACACACACAACTTCCCTCCCACCTGCAACCCTCCCCTTTCCCGCTCCTTCTCCCCTTGCATTCACATCAAGATTCATTTTCAATTCTCTTTATACACAGAAGATCAATTTAGTACATATTACGTAAAGATTTCAACAGTTTGCCCTCACATAGAGACACAAAGTGAAAATACTGTTGGAGTACTAGTTATAGTATTAATTCACAATGTACAGCACATTAAGGACAGAGATCCTACATGATATTTTTTTTAAAGAATTGATTAATTATCTATGCAATTTCCAATTTAACACCAAGATTTTTTAATCATTTGCAATATCTTTATATACAGAAGATCGATTCAGTATATACTATGTAAAGATTTCATCAGTTTGCACCCACACAGAAACACAACGTGTAAAAATATTGTTTCAGTACTAGTTATAGCATTACTTTTATATTATAACCTTACCCTACTTTCTGCCTATCATTCCTTAATTCTGGATTCTTGACTCTCTAATATTTTCTTAGAATTGTCCACTTCAGTTGAATGTATGATATATTTCCTACCTAAATGTAAATGTTCCCATTCTATATATAGAAATACTTGCACACAAAATTTTTCCACATTCAGAAACATTGCATGTGTAACCTACCACATATGCCATTATTTCATATGTACTTGCAGATATTAAGGAGGAAAACCATACTATCATTCTGCATTTTATGCTATATGAGAGTTGGAGCAGAAAATATGTATGTATTTTGTATAGTGGCATTCTTTTTTTTTTTATAACGCTTTTATTTAAAGAATATAAATTTCCAAAATACAGCTTATAGATTACAATGGCTTCCCCTCCCATAACTTAGGGGGGAAGTTATAGTGGCATTCTAATCAGTCATTGGATGTTAGTCAAAGGAAGTGGCCATGGAAGTGATTCTTTTTTTTTTTTTTTTTTTTTTTTTTTTTTTTAATAAAGCTTTTATTTAAAGAATATAAATTTCCAAAGAACAGCTCATGGACCACAATGGCTCCCCCCACACACAACTTCCGTCCCTCCCCCCACCCTCCCCTTTTCCCGCTCCCTCTCCCCTTCCATTCACATCAAGATTCATTTTCAATTCTTTTTATACACAGGAGATCAATTTAGTACGTATTACGTAAAGATTTCAACGGTTTGCCCTCGCATAGAGACACAAAATGATAATACTGTTGGAGTACTAGTTATAGTATTAATTCACAATGTACAGCACATTAAGGACAGAGATCCTACATGATTTTTTTTTTTAAAAATTGATTAATTGTCTATGCAATTTCCAGTTTAACACCAAGATTTTTTTTTTCATTTGCAATTATCTTTATATAAAGAAGATCGATTCAATATATACTATGTAAGGATTTCATCAGTTTGCACCCACACAGAAACACAAAGTGTAAAAATACTGTTTCAGTACTAGTAATAGCATCACTTCACATTGGATAACACACTAAGGACAGATCCCCCATGAGACGCAAGTACACAGTGACTCCTGATGTTGATTTAACAATTTGACACTCTTGTTTATGGCGTCAGTAATCTCCCTAGGCTCTGGTCATGAGTTGCCGAGGCTATGGAAGCCTTTAGGGTTAGCCGACTTCGATCTTATTCCCACAGGGCCATAGTCAAAGTGGAAGTTCTCTCCTCCCTTCAGAGAAAGGTACCTCCTTCTTTGATGGCCTCATTCGTTCCACTGGGATCTCACTCGCAGAGATCTTTCATTTAGGTCTTCTGTTTTTTCCAGAGTGTCTTAGCTTTCCATGCCTAAAATATTCTCATGGGCTCTTGAGCCAGATCCGAATGCCTTAAGGGCTGATTCTGAGGCCAGAGTGCTATTTAGGACATCGATTCTTTTTCTTTTGAAATTTAGTCCCTATACCTATGTCAATTTACAGGAAGAATGCATTACAACTGTGTAGTTTTGGTGTGTAACTTTATGTATGTCAGTTATGATTTCTTATGTGTGGGGTATAATAAATCTGTGGGCAGGCATTTGGGACAGCTGTTAATTAGCCACTTGGGGTGTCTACAACCCATATCAGAGCGCCTGGTTCTAGTCCTGGCTACTCTATTTCTCATTCCGCTTCCTGTTAATGGGTAACCTGGGAGGCTGCAAATGCTGGCTCAGAGCTTGGGTCTCTACCATCCTGGGAAGACCCTGTTAGGCCCCAGGTTCCTGGATTTGGCCTCATTTAGCCCTGCTTGTTGCTGGCATTTGCAGAGTGAGTGAGCAGATGGAAGGCGGTTCTGTGTCTGTCACTCCCTCCCTGTCTCTTTGCCTTAGAAATCAAATGAAAATAAATTTAAGAGGAAAAGAAATCTGTGTAGGTATAAATTGTCAAATCATCAATCACCTTGCAAAACTAGCCAACCCCTTAGATAGTACTGGAAGGAGAAGTCTGCACAAATCCCTCGAAAAAGAAGTTTAAGAAGCAGAGATTTTTCTTATCATGATTGAAAGTCTTCCTGATTGAACCAGAGTCAGGTAAACAAAATAGAAAAACAGAAACAAATGTTTTACAGTTCAGTGTAATTGTAACAAGGGAGTACAAGTCCTTTTCTTTTTTATTAAGGGGAGCCTATTCTGGACAATGAATATAATTAGTTAATAAATAGCTCCTGTTGTATGCCTCAAGGAACTTGGCTTCAGGGCAATTGCTAATGGCAGCCAGTTGGAGAGACAGGCTTTCTGTCAGGGGGGAACAGACTCATTTGGTCCTCTGGAGTTGATTCATATAAATCTATCAGGGGTGGGGAAAGTCTGGGCCGCAGGCTGTATTAGGTTGCAAAATCATTTGGCATGGCCCTGCCAAGACAACCACAGATGAGACTCAAAATTCAGTAAATCCACAGCAGGCTCATTTTTAACTTGAAAATTTTGTATGACTGATGAATGATGTTATAAATATCCATGGGAACCTTGGCAGAAAAAAGGGTCTCCACCCCTGATACTAAATTAGCACCAGATAACTGTTAACAAAAGAATGGTAGGGGCCAGCGCTGTGGCTCACTTGGCTAATCCTCCGCCAGCCGCGCCAGCACCCCAGGTTCTAGTCCCAGTTGGGGCGCCGGGTACTAGTCCCGGTTGCCCCTCTTCCAGGCCAGCTCTCTGCTGTGGCCCAGGAGGGCAGTGGAGGATGGCCCAAGTGGTTGGGCCCTGCACCCACAAGGGAGACCAGGAGAAGCACCCGGCTCCTGGCTTCGGACCAGCGCAGCGAGTCTGCCATAGCAGCCATTAGGAGAGTGAACCAACGGAAGGAAGACCTTTCTCTCTGTCTCTCTCACTGTCTATAACTTTGTCAAATAAAAATAAAAATAAAAATAAAAAAAAAAGAATGGTAGGGAGTTAAGAGCTTTTGTGACATACTTCTATAAAATGAGTATGATCTCAATTAACTCTGAAAATTAGCAGGTGTTTATTTTATATCACAAGAAATTATCTATTAAAATATTATGAGTAATTTATTTGATCAAGAAAATTATAGGCTAGATGTTGGACTTCCTTCAAATGTGATAGAAGTTTTAAGATATATTTGCATAATTAGGAAGAACACAATTTAGTTTACTTCAATTGAAAGTTCATTGACAGACATTGTCCCAGGGTTATAAAGATGAGTGTGGTCCTTGTCTTTGAGAAACTTATAGTCTGAAAGAGAAACCAGCAGGTAAACAGATAATTTTGGTGCCAGATAAAATAATAAAGTGATACAAGGGTGTAGGGTTTCTTGTGAGCAACCCTGGTGGTTGGGACCTTGGCCCAGCCCACATGTCTGGAGAGGAATTCAGCACTGGGATCAGTTCTGTGGTCCATGCGATAGTAAAGGGGGAAAGGAAGCTCCCCGCAGAGAAAACAACATGATTAGCTTGAGTTTGATTGTCCACATTACTACATGTCATCAATAGAGTCCATAAGTGACTAGAATACTCCACCCAATTAAAAAAAAAAAAAGCCTTCAACTTTTGCCCCTTATTTTTGGTAATCCTTTTGGATTCCTCCAATAGTAAGCAGAGAGGTGGCTCACTATATTGTCAATTAATTTCACTGGTAGCGTGTAGTTTTCTTATCGTTTTGGAAATGGTAGAGATGGAACAGAAGCTGTTGATTCAGATCATGTCCATATAAATGACCCCCACAGCTTCTCTCCTTCCCTGCAAAACACACACACACACACACATGCACATGCACCACACTCACAAGGTTTCAAAAGTCAGGCGATTTTACTGATTTAACTGCATTCATCTGAACCTTAGAGAAAGAATAACAGTGGCATCTTTTGCTGTTTAATGACACACTTAACACATGCTCCAGATAGTGTCATGCACTTTCCCTGGACTTATTTAATACTTTCAGTAGCCTGGGAGACAGATACTACTTTTCCTATTTTATGCATGAGAAAACAGAAACAAAAAGAAGTTATGTAACTTCTCCAACGTATTCACCTCCAAGTTGTAGAGTGTTTTTGAGTCCAGGGGGTCAGACTCAGGAGTTGCACTCTTCAACCTTATTCAGTGCTGGTCCCTGTCTAGTACACATTGTATAAATATTTAATATGCCTGCATGGTACAAGACATTTGTGTGGATTTTTTAATGGTTTTAGCACTTTATAGCAATTTGTGCACTTTCAGTTCCTTATTTCATTTTGATCTTCAACACCATCCTAATACACTGGCCAGTCAGAAAACAAAGTTTTGTAGATGAGAATAGCAACTCAAAGGGTATGGATTGCTAAGTGTTTCACAATTGAAGAGTAACAAGGCTCAAAGACAAGGTCTGTTGATCCTTGTCTACAGCAAAATGCGTAATTCTAAACCTATCTTTGTAATATACTAGGAGAGAAAACTAATTATGCTAATGACTCATATGTTACAGTGTGCATTAGAGAGAGAGTCGACACCATGGCCAAGTCTCGACATAGATACTTGATTTCCATCAACCATAACACTTGAAAACTTGAGCAGATTTGCGGGAATTAGTTTTTTGGTGGTTGTTTTTACTAATAATCTTGAATATGTTGTAAACTGCTCCAGTGTCTCATTGGGTCTTTGCAAAATAGAAAGTTGACTATTCTGTGTCATTATAAACATTTAAACAATATGGAGCCATCACTGTAGCGTATCGGGTAAAGCCACAGCCTGCAGTGATGGCATCCCATATGGGCATCAGTTTGAGTCCCGGCTGTTCCATTTCTGAGTAGCTCTCTACTAAGGCCTGGGAAAGCAGTAGAAGATGGCCCAAGTTCTTGAGTTACTGCACCTGCATGACCTGGAAGAAGCTCCTGGCTACTGGTTTCAGATTGGCTCAGCTTTGGCTGTTGCAGCCATTTGTGGAGTGAACCAGTGGATGGAAGACCTCTCTCTGTCTGCCTCTTCCTCTGAGTAACTCTGCCTTTCAAATAAATAAATACATCTTTAAAAAGAATTAAAACAATAGGAGAAGTTTGAGTACAGTATAAAGTATTAATTTACTATAGCTCTTTTCATAGTCATGAAAACAACTTGTAGTGTTATGGGACTAACTATTTCCGAAGATAGAGGTATATTATTTACATGCAGCTGATTGTATATAGTGATGAGCGATCTGTTCTTTACTACTAATAAATAGTCATTTCTTAGTTCCATAGAATTCTCATATTCTTACAGTTAATCATTTTGGTGCTATCAGACATGCAATATACCAAAGAGGGGGAAAGTCTATCCAGATTGATCCCTTAGAATTATGTCTTAGCAGGGAATGTATTTAAACTCCTGACTGCATTTTTCTCATTTTTATTGTGAGAACAATCTTAACTTACAAGATATATATCATAAATATTTATTTATACAATAAGTGTACAGTTAATATTGCATTCCATCATTATTATCACTGGCGCAATATTTGTGCTCATTATTGGTTTGTTGTTTATGTAAATCCATGCATGAATCCAAACCGTTACCATTTTTCAATGCTAAAGTTAGTTGTTAGAAGCCATAAGTGTGTGCTACTTTTTCCTCTGCAAAACCTATTCACCCAAGCTAGTAACATGGTAAGAAGTGTACAAATATGGACCCAGAAGTTTGAGTGTAAAACTGACTTGCCAATGAAAGGCCCTGTGAATGATCTATAATTAAGACATTTAGTTGATCTGAATTCCATTTTCTATCCTGAGATACAACTAATAGCAATATTGAAGATTTATGACTATTAGAAAAGTTGCGCCGGCACACCGGGTTCTAGTCCGGGTCGGGGCACCGGATTCTGTCCCGGTTGCCCCTCTTCCAGGCCAGCCCTCTGCTGTGGCCCAGGAGTGCAGTGGAGGATGGCCCAGGTGCTTGGGCCCTGCACCCCATGGGGAGACCAGGAAAAGCACCTGGCTCCTGGCTCCTGCCATCGGATGAGCGCGGTGCGCCGGCCGCAGCGTGCTGTTCGCGGCGGCCATTGGAGGGTGAACCAACGGCAAAGGAAGACCTTTCTCTCTGTCTCTCTCTCTCACTGTCCACTCTGCCTGTCAAAAAAAAAAAAAAAAAAAAAAAAAAAAAAAAGAAAAGTTGAATGAGATGAGACAGCAGAACTATGTAGGACACTACATAATTTGCAGTGGGTTGTTCAGCATCGATGAATGACTTTTTACCTTTCCATGTATCCATGCATTCTTTTTGTTTTTAATATTTTTTAATTTATTTGAAAGTCAGATTAGAGAAAGAGAGGAAAAGGCAGAGAGCTCTTCCATCCACTGGTTCAATCCCTATATGGCTGCAGTGGCTGGAGATGGGCCTATTTGAAGCCAGGAACCAGCAGCTTCTGCCTGATCTCTTACATGAGTGCAGGGGCCCAAGCACTTGGGCCATCCTCCACTGCTTTCCCAGCACATTAGCAGGGAGCTGGGTTGGAAGTGGAGCAGCTGGAACATGAACCAGTGCGCATAAGGGATGCCAACATTGCAGGCAGCTACGCCAGAACGTTGTCCCCAACCAGTGCATTCTATACTCTATTCTTTGTCTTCCTAAGCAAACCATAACATAGGCCCTTTATCACAGCAATGCATAAATGAATGACACTGCAAGTTGGAGTCATATACTCTGTAGGACAGGAAGAGACTAACACCAATTACACATTTAAAAGAAAGAAACCAAGACAGGCTTCTGGCTACTTGCCCACATAGACTCTGGACTTCAATTAGACCAGAAAACTCACCATTCACTCCTCTTTCATCACTAACATCCAGAATTATGGAGTTTTTCCTCCCAAAATGTTTTCCTCATTTTTCTCTTCCTAGTGATTTTCTTGTCCTTTACTAAGACTTGTACATGGTAGCAATTACACACAAGTACACACACATATCAATGAATTTTTTAAAAGATTTATTTATTTGAAAGTTAGAGTCATGGAGAGAGAAGGAGAGATAATGAGAGAGAGAGACAGAGAGAATCTTCTATCCACTGGTTCACTTCATAGATGACCGCAGTGGTCAGTGTTGGGTCAGGCAGAAGACAGAAGCCATGAGCCAGGAGCTTCATCCAGGAATCCCACATGGGTGCTGGGGTTCAACACTTGGGCCATCTGCTGCTGCTCTTCCCAGGCCATTAGCAGGGAGCTGGATTGGAAGGTGAGCAGCTGGGATGTGAACCAGTGTCCACATGGGCTGTCTGTGTTGCAGGCAGCCGATTTACCTACTACTACAACACCAGCCCTCAGCAGTTAATTTTTATAGCTACCTGAATTTCACTATATTTGAGGGCAACAGTTCTAATGTGTGACTTACCCAGAAAGTTCCATCCATTATTCACATCATTTAGGTCTTTCTTGCAATCCAGGGTAATCATTATGGACCTGGGTTTTTGATGGTTGGTTAAAGGCATCACCTCTGTTCCCATTGTACCTGTCTCAGACAGCTTCTGGCCTTTTCTGGTTTGCTTCTGCTCATCTATCAGAGGCTGAGAAGCTAGATACCTAAGCTTTAAAAGAGTTGCGTACTTTAAAAAGTCAATAAAGTTCCGCATGAATCCCTAAGAGCCTTAATGCAGAGCTTTGGGCTAAATATTTCTGGCTTCTCTGAGGCCTTTATCCGAGACTTCTGACAAGCTGGACTTTCTGGGTAAGTAGGAAGCTACTATATTTTAATCAGTTAGTGTCTACTTTATAGAAACACAGAATAAAAATGTAGATACAAACAGAATTTAAATTAGAAGGCAAGCACAAATTCACCTATGCTATTTAAAATATGATTTAATATAAAAACATTCCATTTGTATTCAGCTTTTCTGTTATGGAGTTGAGAAGTAAAGGGCCCAGCAGATTAGAATAATGAACAAATTGCTAGATTATCCTCTGCTTACATTTCAAATAAACCAGCTAATTGTTTATTTATTTGCCTAGCAGTGCTGCCTTGATTATTGGTCATTAGTAACCATTAATAAATGAAATTGTGTTTTCATTTCCCAAAGCAATTTTGAATTCCATAAATCCTGCATTTCTCATTAAAGATGTTCAAGTTTTATACATGCTTGATCAACAAATATGATCAAGGCCTACAGTGCAGTTTTAAAAGTAACATGCAACCTTTAGAACAACAACAACAAAAGGATAATTCATGAGCTTTCTTGCTGTTAGTCTCTGATGGGGATATTTGTATTCAAGTGTATGTTGGTAGAATTGAAAATTAAGAAAAATAGTATTTATTTGTTTTTTGTGGAAAATAGTAATTTGTATGCACCTAAATATGGTAATAAAATGTTCTAATGTTTAGTATATTTAATGTAGTTGGATTTCATCCCTAATGTCATAAAAAGAAAACGGAGCCTTAGTAATTATCTTGACAAAAGTCAAAAACCTTGACTCTTACTAATTTGTCACGTGACCTAAGATACGTTAATTCATGTTCTGAGCCTTATTTCCTCTTCCAATGGAATGGAGCAAATTTTTTTTTTCAGTTCTTTAGTTATCTTGACAACTAAATACAGACATTGCTCATAAAGTATTGAGCACACCCTGGGCATTCAGTTGATATTATTTCCTTCCTCTTCCCTGTTACTACTTTTCTGAAGATTCTAACATTTGTAAAGGAAAACAAAACATTAAATTGTTTTATAAATTTCAGTTACCCTCATGAATTCAGGAAATCAATAGTTTTTAAAAGTATGCTGAACTTAGGGTAAAACACACTTTAGCGAATAAATACCTGGATTTGTAAAGATATTACGCATGATTTAAATCACTGCTAATTGACTTTACCTGTGCAGATATGTGTCTGGTGGCAAAATTCTTTTCATGATTCCAGTTTTTATTCATTTACACAAAGGTGGTATATAAGATGAAAATGACAGCCTAGTGGGACTCATGAGATTTCGGTTCTAGGCATGAGCCGTATCACTATCTGTATGAGTCTGATCATGTTACTTGACTTCTCTGGGATTCATTTTACTTACCCATAACATGTAGCTGATATTAAATAATTTTTTGGTGTTTTCTAGCTGTGAGTTGACAAAGCTCTCAAACTGTATTCTAATGTAGTTTTGATAAAAGATTAAGGTATTCCTTAAAATATGTTTACTTATTCTAAACCTGAGAAATACTCATTTTTTCTTTTTTTTTGGGAAATTCACAATGCATAGCACCATATTAAAGGCTCTGATATGTCCCATAGCAATGGCAGTCTGATTAACTTACATTAAAGTTAGCATTCATTAACAGAAGCATTCTCTAATTTTTTTGAATAGCAGAATTTCTTTTCTTGAGGGAGTAGATGTGGGGAATAGGTGCTGCAAGTTCAATAACTGGAGAAGATATCTTGAAACTTTCAGAGTAGGCATTAGATTGAACACTGCTTTTAAATATACTGATTTTTGTAATTTCCCAATTTTTCCACTTCTAAACTACATTTATAAAATGAAAATGCAGAACTGTTTAAGTGCAGAAATTTACTCAGATAGGCTTATCCACATATGCACATAAATAAATTTGAGCTTTTAGCATCCCCATCTCTTCAAGTTTTCCACTAAACAGAATAAAGAGAATTCTGAAATAATTTGGGATCAATGAGAACTTGAAATTTTTCAAAGAAGCTCTTCATTTTGCTCAGCGGGATAACCTGCACAGTGGAAGAGTCTTGGAGTGAGGAGATCCAGCTCTGAGTCTTGCCTGCTCTTCAGTCCTCTGTAATCTTGTACAAGTTCTGTGAGTGTAAAATTCCCAATTTCTAAAATGGAAATATGATAACCTACCTCACATTACTCATTGTGGGTATGAGATGCAGTAGCAGGGATGAGGAATTTTGGGCCCACAGGCTGCATAGGGCTGGCAAAATCATTTGTTCTGACCCTGCCAAGGCAATTTCAGGCAAGACTTGAAATTCGATAAAGCTATAGCAGGCTAATTTTTAAGTCAATAATATTGTATGGCCTGTGAATAATATAAATATCTAAATGACCCTTGCAGAAAAATGTTCCCCACCCCTTCAAGGGACTTAAAAACACTTATGAAAGTACAATATTCTAAGTATAAATGGAAATGGTTATTCATGGAATCTGCTCAATGAATATTGTAAAATTATTTCTTAAAACATCTCCTAGAGTAAAAAGACTGGACAAAGAATTGTCTTAGAATGGTAGGAATAGAAGGACTGAAAACAATTCACTTCATGTTTCCGTTTTTGACATAAAATGTCAAGGCACAGAGAAGCTAAGTGAATCTTCTCATGCCAACCAGGGGACAGGAATAGAGCAGGTGCTCTGAGCTAATTCCCCCGAGTCCATGTACATCTTTTCCCTGCATCACCACCCTGGCTCAGTTCATGCATGTCAGAGGATACCAAATTAATGTCAAAGTATATCCTACCCTTCAGCTGATTCATAATTTGTGAAATACTTGAACCATTTGAAAAAAATTCTCCTTCTAAGAAAGGCAGATAGATCATTGTCTTTGAGATGTATCTGTTATTTTATCTTAAAATTTAATTAATTTATTTCTGCCTTTAAACAAAATTAATTCCTGTGTTACGTGCCAGTTCCTTTAAAAAATCTAGGCTAGTCCTCTTCTTATTTTCCATTTCTTTTCTCTCCATTCTTTTGGATGCCAAGCTATGATAGCATACTCTGCACATTTTTATGTACTACATATTTTTCTCAACTTATGATAAAGCCAAAATGTGATGGACTCTGAAAGTACATTCTAGCAGTGTTATTTATCAGCTATGTATATTGCATTTCCTTAATCTAGTTAGCTCTTTGGAATATAAAGATGCATTACTTGTAGTTGGTGGATAATTCGGTTATAAATAAGTCACATAGAATTTCCATTTCTTAACTGTAATTCAAAGAATGTACTAGTAGCATCTCAGAGATGTTTCTCATTGCTGCTAAGAATAGCAAACACTGCAATGAGCATAAGCTGCAATTCAAGAGACTTGAGTTGATTGTAAAATATTTATCTTATGGTGGAGATTATGCCCATTAAAATATGTTAGCATTGGTAATTCCTTCTTTTGAATCTGAGAAATCTTCTTAACTTCTTCAAAGACTTTTGTTTTCCCTGGAAATTAGGGATCAGATGGACTCTCCATTTTAAAAATAGTTCTTTTTAAGATAACTCCTTCTATCTCTTTCTCCAACAAAAATTAAGCAAGATACAACTCTCTTCTTATGTGGAAATATGAGCACTAAATAAACAGGTTGTGAGAAATACCCGCAATATTTTAGTAGCTGCAGCTTAGAAATAGATGGAATCTCCATTACAATAATTTATTTGACTTAGATTTTAATAGGTTTCAATGACTTAGAGAGTAGCATATCAACACACAAAAAAAGTCACTATATTATGAATTGCCAGATCTATTTTCTGATTTCTCCTTTGGTACTAACCTATGTATACATCTATTCAAGGTAACAAATTTCTCTGGACTCATTGCTTATAACATTGACTGTGTCAACAGTATATATTTGTAGAGTACATTCTAATACCTAATTCTATGGATTTCTAGATCATGAGAGGAAGAAATACAATAAACTATAATTAAATGTGAATAAAATAAATTCTTTCTCTAAATCATTGCTCCTAACTTTCTCTTGAGTAAAGATAAAATTCTTAATTCAAATAGGCAGAAATATCATTTTGTTGAATTTGTAGATGTAGAAAAATGATCATTGGTATTAATTCAGGTACTTTTCTGAAGGTAATCATTTTAGATCATTGGCGGAAGCCCTGGACCTTATCACTTGTCTTAGGCTGCAGTACTTTGGAAACTATGACATGGAAATTGTATCTTTTTTTAAAGTTTTATTTATTTATTTGAAAGAGTTACAGACAGAGAGAGAGAGGCCACAAATTCTAGGAGCAAGGAGTTCCATCTGGATCTCCCATGTGGGTGCCTAGGACCCAAACACTTAGGTCATCTTCTGCTGCTTTTCTCAGGCCATTAGCAGAGATGGACTGGAAGCAGAGCAACTGGGACATGAACTGATGCCCACATTGGATGCTAATGTCAAAGCCAGTGGCTTCATGCACTGTAACACCATCCTGGAAAATTGTCTTACAGAATATTTGTTGGAAAGCACTTTCATAATAATACCTTTGAGATATAAGGGAATCAGGATTGGGAACAGGAGAAACTGAACTGCAATGGAGCTACAACAAAGATCTCAGATCATTCTTTGGGTCATTTGGAATCTGGAATGGTATTTTGCACTTATCTCAATTGAAGTAAATGGTTTTGGGGAACCACTGTCAACTTCTAACCAGTGATTCGCCACATTACTTGAGGAATGGTGCCATATCAGCAACTCAGCATTGGTGTCTGTGACTGGTTGACCATTTGGCAGTGGCAATAGCTAGATCAGGCAGAGTGGATTAGACCAAACAGAGTGTGGGGTTCATATACTGCATCCATGTTTACTATAATGGCTACTGGATGCATGTGTACATTGTGCCAGTACTTGAGATGGCAGATGACAGAGGATGTCTAGTGTGAAGTGACTCACCCACTTTGTCTACTTAGTTTTATTAAGACATCCTATCCTGGCCAGCCAGCTGAGGTAGTCTCTACTTCCCTTAAGTTCTATTATATGAGGAACCCTCAAAATGTGCTCTATTATATGAGGAGTCTGTGAAAGATGTATACTACCAAAAAAAAAAAAAATACCTGGGGATAGTTATCAAATTTTGGACCAAAACAAATTTATTTTTTAATTTCACTTTTCCCTCATTTTTTAAGTGTCCTTGTATTGTGACAGAGGGTGAAAGATTTTGTTAGCCCTCTGGCACTCTGATTTTTCCTATATGAATGTGAACTATTTGAGTTCCCCTTCCTGTTAGGGATAGACAAGATGTGTGCCTGATCATTGGTGCATGGTATGTAACCAAGACTATGTTACTATGCTTAAACAAAGACATGACATCTGACCCAGAAGCTATGCTTGGGGCTATCACTTGGTTGTTTTATTGGTTTATTCTCACTCTTCAGAATGCTTCTGGATTTTGTAGGGGCCAAACTAATGAATGAATGGGAATATGGTGGGAAAAAACACCTTTGCATAATATAGTCTTCATGCCCAGGATGCAATATTGCTTGTGATTCTCTGTTTTGACTGAGGTAGCAGCTGCTTCAGAGCCCGTCATATAGCATTCCCCATTATGTTAGCTCTTGAGATCAGGGTACCTGAGTGGAGATTCTGCCAACTACTTTGTGTTTCTATTTCAACTATAAACCACAGAATCAACATGAGCTGACTTGAGCTGGAACTTTAATATCTTAACTGTAGTTGCCCCTACTCTACTGTGTGGGAAAATATGAAGGTCAGTGGTGAGAGTGTCAACTTAAATTTTTATCCAAGAGCCCGTGGATTTTCTGAATATTCCCATGTTCCCAATGAATGTCAATAGACATTTTTTGTAAGAGGAAATCCAAATGGCCAACAGACACATGAAAAAATGCTCAAGATCACTAGCAATCAGGGAAATGCAAATCAAAACCACAATGAGGTTTCACCTCACCCCGGTTAGAATGGCTCACATGCAGAAATCTACCAACAATAGATAGTGGAGAGGACGTGGGGAAAAAGGGATACTAACCCACTGTTGGCAGGAATGTAAACTGGTGAAACTACTATGGAAGTCAGTCTGGAGATTCCTCAGAAACCTGAATATAACCCTACCATACAACCCAGCTATCCCACTCCTTGGAATTTACCCAAAGGAAATTAAATTGGCAAAAAAAAAAAAAGCTGTCTGCACACTAATGTTTATTGCAGCTCAGTTCACAATAGCTAAGACCTGGAATCAACCCAAATGCCCATCAATAGTAGACTGACTAAAGAAATTATGGGACATATACTCTATAGAATACTATACAGCAGTCAAAATAATGAAATCCAGTCATTTGCAACAACATGGAGGAATCTGGAAGACATCATGCTGAGTGAATTAAGCCAGTCCCAAAGGGACAAATATCATATGTTCTCTTTGATCAGTGACAACTAACCGAGCATCAAAAAGGAAACCTGTTGAAGTGAAATGGACACTATGAGAAACAGTGACTTGATCAGCCCTTGTCCTAACTGTTGATGTACAATTTAATACTTTATCCCTTTCAGTATTTTTTTTGTTCTACTTAATACTATTGGTTGAACTCTGTAATTAATACACAATTATTCTTAGATGTTTAAGGTTAACTGGAAAGTGATCCCTGTGAAATATAAGAGTGGGAATAAGAGAGGGAGATGTACAATTTGGCACATGCTCAAGCTGACTTGCCCCAAATGGTGGAGTTAGAAATGTGCCAGGGGATTCCCATACAACCCCATCAAGGTTCCATGTACCAATGCCATCTCACTCATCCAAGTGATCAATTTCAGTTCACAATTGATCATACTGATAGGTCTAAGAGTCAAAGGGATCACATAAACAAGACTAGTGTCTGCTAATACTAACTGATAGAATAAAAAAGGGAGAGAACGATCCAACATGGGAAGTGGGATACACAGCAGACTCATAGAATGGCAGATGTCCTAAACAGAACTCTGGCCTCAGAATCAGCCCTTAAGGCATTCAGTTCTGGCTCAAGAGCCCATGAGAGTATTTTAGGCATGGAAAGCCAAGACACTCTGGCCAAAAAAAAAAAAAAAAAAAAAACTAAATGAAAGATCTCTGTGAGTGAGATCCCAGTAGAAAGAATGGGGCCATCAAAGAAGGAGGTACCTTTCTCTGAAGGGAATAGAGAACTTCCACTTTGACTATGACCCTGTTGGAATATGATCGAAGTCGGCAAACCCTAAAGGTTTCCATAGCCTTGGCAACTCATGACTAGAGCCTAGGGAGATTACTGATGCCATAAACAAGAGTGTCAAATTGTTAAGTCAACAACAGGAGTCACTGTGCACTCACTCCTCATGTAGGATCTCTGTCCTTAATGTGTTATATTATGTGAATTAATGCTATAACTAGTACTGAAACAGTATTTTACACTTTATGTTCTGTGTTGGTGCAAACTGATAAAATCTTTACTTAATATATACTAAATTGATCTTCTAGATATAAAGATAATTGAAAATGAATCTTGATGTGAATGGAATGTGAGAGGGAGCGGGAGATGGGAGGATTGCGGGTGGGAGGGAATTTATGGGGGGGGAGCCACTATAATCCAAAAGTTGTACTTTGGAAATTTATATTTACTAAATAAAAGTTAAAAAATAAAATAAAAAAATGAATGGTTATTTGAATAGGTGGCTACAGGCTATGCGTAAAGGTCAGTGTTGCAAGATCGATCCTGATAGAGACTTAACCTCCTGTTCTGCCAAAGGGGATGAGAGCTGAGGACTAGCTGAGCTATGCACACCAGGCTGGGATAGTCTCTTTTTATCTGAGCAGTTTCCCTCAGCCTCCTGATCATGCATCCCTGGTTTTTTTGTTTTGTTTTGTTTTTTGGCTGTATAGATTAATACCTTTGTTGACTGCTCATCTATCTTGTTCCTAGGATCATTGTGTTGTGTTAACCATTTTATAAAAATGATAGATGCTGTCTTCTTTCTGATGATCAAATGCTTCTATCTGGCCTCTATTATTTTGGGATCCAACTATCTTTGTTACTACAGGAGCACTATTTTAAAATATCATCTCTTACCATCAGCTCTGTCCTACAGAGAATGGTTGCCACAGCGATTACTGATTCCGATACCTTTCTTACCAGCAAATCCCATCTTAGTTTGGTAAAGAAACTGTTCTCTAGGGCTTTATATAAATTATGGTCGTCTTGTGAGCTTTCTGACCTTAGGTAATTTATCTACTTTAGTGTGTCCACTTCTCTGAGCTGTTACACATTTACCATGCGCGATTCAGCATTTTTGCCTCATTTACATGGACCATCACATTATGCAGGCTTCCTGAGTTAATCTGAGTACATTGCCTCCCAGTGTCCTTGCTAGAGTATTTCATTCTATATGATGGGAGAATGCTTTCATATGAACAAAATGTGCTTTATCCAACTTTATGTTTTCCATTCTTACTGCTCAGTACATTCAGTTCTATGTTGTTATTTCGCAGGTTCCAGGTACATGCATGTACCCCCAGCTCCTGCAAGCGTGTTAGCTAGGCCTTGAAGCTCCTTCATTGTAGTGTCTCTGGGTTTCCCTGAATAGTCTCAGTACTTCTCCAGGCAGGTTATGTTGAAGCCTGATCATAGGTACCTGTCCAGTATCTAGAAGGAAAAGCGATGTTAGCTTTCAGAAATTCTGCTCTTTGGATGTAGCAAGGTTTATATTATCTTCAAGGAAGATGGACAGCAGCTGTGAACAAGTGATGTTGGGATTCTTGTGGAGGCCCAGTATTTATAGGGGCTCCTGGGGGGTTCCATACTTTGGAGAGTGCCAACTAGATATTTCCACCCTCCGTTTCAGACTTTCTCTCTTGGTCTTGGTAGCAGGCTTGCAAGCATTGGGAATTCAACTTCCTCTGGACCATTGCTGCTCTTTCCATCAAGCTTTGGGTCTGTAAGCTTCTTCTGTCCTCCAGCTATTTAAGAGAGGCTTTATGTTGTCAAGAAGGCCTTTGGTGGTTATACTTTGCCTTTTGTTGGTGAACTTTAGCCTTTTTATTATCTCTCTTAGGGCACTCATGGCCCCCAGAAATAGTTAACCGATTCCACAGTCCTCATGATTACGATTTCCTCAAACATCTGAATACCTGTGGTGCTGTCTCTGCACTGATGGTTACCAATGGCACTGCAGCCGCACACCACGAGTTCTTAGTTAATTATTTACCACTAGAAATGGAGAACTCATTGCCACCAAGGCAGGAAATAATCCACCACAAGATTCTGTATGAAGTCTGCAGACTCAGTCTTGATATGGCTGGGTTTGCTATCCTCAGAAAGACACTCTGAGACAGAAAATTGGCTGTTGGGACTTTGAGAAGGACTCCTAAACACGCTTGTGAGAGACGAGGGCACAGTACTGAGCAGAGGGTGAAGCTGAACACCAGTGCAGTGTAACTGGGGCTTTTGTCATTATTGTGGGCAGCTCTGAAGCTACAATACACTTGTCCTAACTTGGAGTCTTTACGTGGACCAACTGTTGGATGCAGGATGTCCTGGGAAAAGAGTAGAACCTTGGTTGAAGCCCTTTCCTTGAGATACAGGCAATTACTGGAGAGGTGCCTGGCTATGAGCCATCAAGACTCCTGGTGCCTGGGATGGTAGGAGCCTTGGTCCCAAAGGGTTGCTTGGGAAGTGTACTTCAGTGATCCCCAACCTATATACAGTGTGCCACTTTCCATATTTTTATGCATTACTGCATATATTTTTATATATTTCTTCATAGTATTTTATTATCGCCCAAATCAGAGAATTTAAATTGACCAAAATGGACACATTTCTGTATACAACCACCCCTTTGCTCATGCCCAACATGTACATATATACTTTTTTAACCTATTACAGCTTTTCAGTAATTTCCATAGTGCCCTAACATTACCCAAATAGCAGGCTGCAGGAATTAAACAGCATGGCTCAAAGGGACTGGATGTGGTTGTACACGGTAGGAATTTCGCTGGCTCGCAGCTCCCTGATGCTTTAGAAGTACTTTAGTGTACTACTCTGCTGCAAAATATTGACTCTAAAACACCTCTGTCCTGGAACGGATCCACTCAGGAAATAACCGTTAAACCTCTGCTTTTTCCTGAACAGTTGTGCAGCTGTTACATTATCAAGTTTTTGTGTTGCTGGTGGTAGTGGTTGGGGAGCGTTCACAAAAGACAGGTATAGAAGTCAGGTTTAAAGAGATAAGGAAATACATTGTAAATTAAGGCAAATTTGATAGAAAAAGCCATTTCTCTAATGTTCAATTGTTCAAGCTATGAAATTACTATAAGAAAGATTTGTTTTTAGGGCTCTTGTTTCATAGTGTGGCATAGAATGAAAAGGAATTAGTTAGTGATTTGTAGCTTTTAGTCCAGTCTTCCTTCCCCTTAAGTAGACCAGGTAACACAAGCCAACAAAAGCTCACATACTCCACAGTTAAAGATTTGATCTGAACATCTTTTCCCAGTGTCTGTTTCTATGTACAATTTATTAGTGTCACTGCTAGAAAATTTGGGTCACACTTTTTCAGTATGAGTCTTCTCCCTCTGTCTGTCACCTTCAACAATTAATTAAATAAACCCAGTCTAACACTGGTATTTATTCTTATTTGCTACAGATTAGTATTTAAACCTCCAGAACTAAAGTGTAAGACTGTAAAAGTCATGCTCTAAATCTGATATGGCCAAGACTACCTCGACTCCCCTGCTCGTCATGATACTAGGAGATGATTGCACATTAACAATGCATCGTGACTCTCTTAACCCTATTTAAAAACTGCCTGCTGTTCTAACAAAATTCTAAACCACATGCACTATGACCTGAATTCTTAAATATAGTGAAATGTTGTTTGTGTAAAATCAAGTACTCTTCTTACACTTTTTAATCTGTCATTCTAAAGTCAGTATCAGTGTTAAGAATTACCCAATGCCATGTGTTATTGATCATTTACACCCTAAATGATCGAGGAACCAAATGATGTTCTAAACATGCAAGCACATTATGCTGCTTGGCTGAAGTTCATTCCTCTCCTTAAAGTTGAATCAGTCCTTTGTCCCCTTTAATGCTTCATCTTTTCCTGCAGCCACACTGACACACCACAAGTAAGGTCTTTGAGCAGCAGCTTTTCGTCCTGTCCTTTAGCATCAGGAATCTTGGATGATGGATTGAGCTAATCCAAACTTGCAGTTAAGCAGCCAAGAAGAACATGAGAGCCATGGGGGTGGTGCTGTGGTGCAGCCGGTTAAAGCCCTGGCCTGAAGCTCAGGCATCCCCTATGGGTGCTGGTTCTAGTCCTGACTGCTCCTCTTCCGATCCAGCTCTCTGCTGTGGCCTGGGAAAGCAGTAGAAGATGGTCCAAGTCCTTGGGCCCCTGCACCAATGTGGGAGACCTGGAAGAAGCTCCTGGCTCCTGGCTTCTGGCTTCTGGCTCCTGGCTTTGGATCAGAGCAGCTCCAGCTGTTGCGGCCATCTGGGGGAGTGAACCAGTGGGTGGAAGACCTCTATCTGTCTCTACCTCTCTCTGTAACTCTGTCTTTCAAATAATTAAAATAAATCTTAAAAAAAAAAGAACACAAGAGCCAATAAGCCTCTTGTCCCTGGCAGGCAGGCAGGCAGGAGGAGGAGTGAGTTGTGGTACAATGCATTAGGTCAGAGAGGAATGGCAGGATGGAAATGGCTCCCAGGTTCAATAAAATTGTCAATGTGCACTTGCTTGTATCTATTTACTTCCAAAACACATCTTTTGCAAATGTGCAATTAGGTAATAACATAGCTGTACTTAACAATCAGAGCAATATCTCTGGAGGAAGAAATGCTAGAAAGCAAAGCAGGCGGAAGCCTTGTGATGTTCCAGTCCAGACTGCAACAGACTGAGATGGAGAAGGGTGGTTTCCTTTGGAGAACGGAGTGCAGTTGGGCTTTATGTGAAGAGACTAGAGAAGGTGTCACATCTTGACAAAGATCAGAGCTCGTGGGCTTACAAGGAAGGCTGACAAGACTGGAGTGGACTAATGTTTGAGGACACTTGTGCATGTAAAGCCACATGCTTTATAGGACACAGAAGTGTCAATATCCACTCAGGGACCTACCTAAAACTTAGAATGAAAGTCATACTGAAACCTTAGAGTTTCTTTAAAACTATGTGTAGTATACACATTTCCACATTATTCTGGAGGTGCTAGTCACTGCAGTAAGACCAGAAGAATATAAGCCATAAGAATTGGAAAATTGGCAGAGAGAGAAAGGTCTTCCATCCGCTGGTTCACTTCCCAGATGGCCACAATGGTCGAAGCTGTGCCCATCTGAAGGCAGGAGCCAGGTGCCTCTTTTGGGTCTCCCACATGGGTGCAGGGGCCCAAGGACTTGGGCCATCTTCTACTGCTTCCCAGGCCATAGCAGAGAGCTGGATCGGAAGTGGAGCAGCTGGGATTCGAACTGGCACCTATATGGGATATCAGCATGGCAGTCGGTGACTTTATTCACTACACCATAGTGCTGGCCCCCAAACCATAGACTTTGATAAGACTTTGCCATTGTGAATAACTACAAAAAGACAAATTATCAGTAAAAGTAAACAAATTACCCGAATCAATAAGACAGAGATAGATAAACCCAGTTGAAAAATGCTAAGGTTAGGCAGTTGTGAGAACAGGAAGTTAGAATGTTTAATAAATATGAAAAAATGCTAAAACTTAATGGCAATTGGAGAATACTCATATCAGGTAAACTATCCCGATATCTTACATTTCTCACCTATAGATTGGAAAAGTGCTTTAAAAGTCTAGCAATGCCAAATGCCAGATATTGATGGGATTGTAAAGGGGCAGAATTATAAAGTACTACGAGAAGGAGGCCTGCAGTTTTTGGTTCCAGTCACATTTGATAGTGATTTGACAAGCTGACAGTTGTTGAACTAGTGTGTATCCCCTGTCTTCTCAAACAGAAACATTTACTTCTGGGTATAACTGTATGGGTGGAGGAACACTCTGAAGTGTGCACAAGGAAATGTCTAGATCATGTTCCGTTTGACATTGCTTATTTCAGCAGAAAATTTTGACTGACCTAAATGTCCATCAGAGAGAGAGCAGATAAATCAGCTGTGGCATGTGCATACAATGAAATCCTGTGCAACTGTTCAAGTAAGTGAAATAGGGCAGTGTGTATCAACAGAGAAAAAATGAAAACAAGTTGCTAAATGACTTGAAGGGAGTTGCATTAGTCTAGAGGGCTGGCGTAACTAGACACTGGACCACAGACTGCGTGCTTTAAACAATAGAAATTAATTTCCTCCCTCTTCCGTGTGTTAGAAATCTAAGAGCCAATTAGCAGCAGCTTTGGTTTCTTCTGAGGCATCTCTCCTGGGTTTGCAGAGAGCCTTGTCTAGTCAATGTGTTCTCAGAGGGGGTTTCCCCTGGTTGTGCACATCTCTGCTGTCTCTGTGTGTGTCTACATTTCCTTCTTCTATAAGCATGTCAGTTTCTATCAGAGCTCAACCTATTAGCCTTATTTCAACTTAATCAGCTCTTTAAAAGCTCTGTCTCCAAATACAGCCACATCCCAAGGTATGGGAGATTAGGGCTTCATCCTGCTAATGGGGATGGGACACAATTCAGTTCATGCATCTATAAAAATGCAAACCCCAAAGAACTCAGTTTCTTGTTGCTTAGCAGTAAAAGCCTTCTACTAGTAGTAAAACCTGAAGATGGTGCTTAGCGCTCAGTTTGGAAGAAAAGTGATAGGCATCTATAACATTTTATTCATTAAAAGCAAAATTCCAGAAGCTGGTGTGGCAAATATTAAGTTGAGTAAAACTGAATAAGGAGCCGGCACTGTGGCATAGCAGATAAAGCCACTGCCTATAGTGCAGGCATCCCATATGGGTGCCAATTCGAGTCTATGAATCTCCACTTCTTTTTTTTTTTTTTTTTTTTGACAGGCAGAGTGGACAGTGAGAGAGAGAGACAGAGAGAAAGGTCTTCCTTTGCCGTTGGTTCACCCTCCAATGGCTGCCTCGGCCAGCGCGCTGGCGCACCGCGCTCATCCGATGGCAGGAGCCAGATGCTAGGTGCTTTTTTCCAGGTCTCCCATGGGGTGCAGGGCCCAAGCACTTGGGCCATCCTCCACTGCACTCCTGGGCTATAGCAGAGGGCTGGCCTGGAAGAGGGGCAACCGGGACAGAATCCGGTGCCCCGACCAGGACTAGAACCCGGTGTGCCGGCGCCGCAAGGCGGAGGATTAGCCTGTTGAGCCACGGCGCCGGGCGAATCTCCACTTCTGATCCAGCTCTCTGCTGTGGCCTGGGAAAGCAGTAAAAGATGGCCCAAATCCTTGGGCCCCTGAACCCGCATGGGAGTCCCAGAAGAAGCTCCAGGCTCCTGGCTTCAGATTGGCACATCTCTGGCCATTGCAGCCATCTGGGGAGTGAACCAATGGACAGAAGACCCTCTTTCTCTCTGCTGCTGCCTCCCTGTAACTCTGCCTTTCAAATAAATAAATTTCCAATAAATAAATTTCAAATAAATAAATAAATCTTTAAAAAAAACTGAATTAAAGCAACATATGCATTTATGATATTCCTGCATTTTTGCATCTTTAAATTTTTTTATTAGGAAACTAAAAGGTGACCAATGACATCTCCATATCAGTATTGTAAAGCTATGGTGGAGGGGACCAAAGAAGTCTGCACTCTTGGATTCCTCAGTTACTTTCCAGGTCCAATTCTCCTATCCCCATGTACAATGCCTGGTACATACAATGCAGATTTACCCCGAAGATCAGTAGGAGGTACCCTGTCATCTCAGGAATGAGTGACAATACTCGTGAATCCCCATCTTTTTGCTTTTAATGAAACTTAAAAACATTTCCTATCTATTTTTTTTTCTAAATAGAAAGTTTAAAACTGTATTCACTGAAGTGGATTTAAACTTTAATGCAATGAAGTACTGGTCAAAGAGTAAATGTTGAGATGAATGCTTTTGTGTTTTGATTCAGTGCAGGAAAACTTTGGAAAGCAGAAAGGCATTCTGTGTGTATAAGAAAACAAAGTTTAGGTCCCTAATTCCCAGGTTTAGAACTAGTAACCAGAAGGGAGACTGGAAATACCAAGGAAAAGCCATCAACTTTACAACTATTGCCAGTTGCTCAGTTTATATGCACCTGTGCCTAGGAAAATCTAAGCTATGTGCAGACACTTGGTGTCCAGAAAGATTGTATAAACAGATATCATCCTGGGAATGTGCTTCAGGGCTGACTCAAAACCTTGACAAACGTTACCCTCTGGCACAACATCACCAAGAGCATGCTTCAAGGTCACCCTGTGCCAGCACCGTCCTCTGGGGAACTCCACAGGCCAGCACAGTTAATTACACTAACAGCCAAGGAAATTATATTGGCCCACCATGGCCTAGTAAGATGAATCTCTCTCTTCCTTAGTCACAGGGGGACATTAATGGTATTTTTATTAACTTGTGACCTGTTGACTGCTATTAGAATATAGATTGTATGCATAAACCAGGTCGAGTATTGCAGAAATGATTATGGAGCAATTACTGTGGCAGCCACTGGGCTTCTAATCATTGTTGGCAAAGAGAATTTGTAAGACTTGAAACTGCTTTTTGGAGTTCTACATGAAGAAACACTTGGGATCAAAGTTTATATTGTCTCTTTGTGTCTTCTTGAAATTGCAATTTGTGATTTCTGTGATTAGGCTGGCAAACAGAAGCAGATTTTGAAAGGAAAGAAAACTACAAAGGATAGATGATGATTAGGGTAATCTTAGAGTTTAGCAGCTCAAGGTCGAAAACTTTCCTTGTTGAAATTGTTTTGATTAAAAATAGATGCAGTTTGCTAGCAATTCTGTTTGTGCAGGTATCCCTAATAATTAGTAACCAGATTGTATTCTGATCCATTACTTTAGTAATGTAAAAATTCACTTTTAAATTTACGTACAATGGGATATGAGATATAGCATTAAGTACTTTAGGAGTGCTCTTTAGAGTCCCATATTAATGGTAATGCCATCAAGGTTGCCAAAGTGTCTCCAGTCGATATCTAAGGATGCTGATTTATATTCTGCAAAGTGCATTATTTATTCTGCGAAGTGCATTATTTATTCTGTGAAGTGCATTATTTATAATCACAACCCTTCTCCCCTTTAGTTGAAGCAGAGTTTATGCAACCCCTTTTAAACTGCTGCCATTGCATGCAGGGTGAGATCAGAAGGGACAAATGGTACCATTAACACAGTAAATTACAGTATTAACTGAGTTGCCTGGAAGCAGAAAATAGTGTATCTGAAATCCTGTCATCCTAATTTAGAAGTCACAAGTGGTTGAGACAAAAAAAAGAAATAATAATAATAATCTGCCCTTCCAGGTTCGTAACTCAACTAAATGCTTGAACTCTCCGTGTAAGAAGTCAGTTTTCCATGAACTTTGGACAATCTCGTGTCACACAGGACCAAGAGCGGAAGGGAGGCATTGAAAGTAACCTGGGATTGCAGCTGAGTCCCTGGGGCTTGGGGCAAGGGCAAATGCATGAGATTGATATTCTGTTCCAGTGCTGATACTTGGCACTGATCTTCCCAGGATCACCGTTGTAACTTCTCTTTCTGTGTACCCTGTGAGAAGCTGCTAAGGTTTGAATGAGGCCTCCCCAAAGGATGTGCTGCACACTTAATCCCCAGTGCAACAGTACAGTGAGATGGGCCTGGTGAGAGGTGACTAGGTCAGGACAGCTCCTCCTTCATGAATATGTGAATTCCATTAAGGGAGTGGATTCCTTTATCCTGAGAGGGGGTTCCCTGTAAAGGGACATTTTGGCTTCCTTTGGTCTTTTGTACTCCTTTGACTGTCACAGCAAGGAGGCCCCCACCAGAAACCAGCACCCTGTTCTTGGACTTCCTAGTCTCCAGATTGTAGGAAAGAAATTCACTTTCTTTAAAAGTTACTCGTTCTCTGCTATTCTGTTACAGCAGCACAAAACAAAGAGCTAAAGTTAAGATCATCTCAGAGATAAAGCCACTTATTTGGATAATTTGCTTTAGAAACCAAACTACATTCTGTTATTAATATCCTGCTGAGATAATTATATTTTCAAGTATTTTCAATAAAATATTAATCTTATTTTAAGGTAAATTTATTTTCATGATAGCATAAGAGGCAACAGAAACAATAAAGTGAATGATAATTTAGTTATATGCACGCACTTTTCAGTAGCATGTATTGAAACAATTAGGAGCTTTGGACAAGAAAGTCAGCTTATAATTCCGACTTTGCTACCTATTAACAATATGAGATTGAAAACATTATTTAGCTTTTCTAGGACTTAGTGTAAACTATCCTTTCTCCATACAATCATTCTGATAGATTTTCTAAAAATATTTATTGTATCCGTTTGAAAGAGTTATAGAGAGAAGTAGAGCCAGAGAAAGAGAGAGAGAGAGAGAAAGAGAGATCTTCCATCTGCTGGTTCACTCCCCAAATGGCCACAACTGCCAGAGCTGAGCTGATCTGAACCCCTTTTAAACTGCTGCCTTTGCATGCAGGGTGAGATCAGAAGGGACAAATGGTACCAATAACACAGTAAATTACAGTATTAACTGAGTTGCCTGGAAGCAGAAAATAGTGTATCTGAAATCTTGTCATCCTAATCCAGGAGCCAGGAGCTTCTTCCAGATCTCCCACATGGATGCAGGGGCCCAAGGACTTGGGCCATCTTCCTCTGCTGTCTCAGGCCATAGCAGAGAGCTGGATCAGAAGTGGAGCAGCTGGGACTGGAATCAGTGTCCATATGCTGGCACTGCAGGTCGGGACTTTTAATACTGCACACAGCATTGGCCCCTAATCTGGAAGTTAAGCAAGCAAAACACAGAACACAGCTGACATAAAGTTTGAAATGTAACTCACCTTTAACTAAATAAATACATTTTGCCTGCACTCCTAGAGCTTTTCTTGCTAAAGTTTGAAGCGTTAAGTACGCAGGATGTGAGTGGTTCGAGTTTGGGAAGAGGTCAGACACTAAAGCATGATTTTTCAGATGTAGTAGAAAAACACATTTGCAGGTTTTAAACTGTTTAACATCATCTTGTGTATGACAAGTTTTTCCTTTCTGTGACTTCAGCAAAAGGGTCAGGGTAAAAACATTCCCACCTTTTAAACTTCAGCCATAGTAGGTGTATGGAGGTCTGACATTTTTTAGAGTTACGAACATTCAATTAAATATTTCCTGGATTGGTTTGGCTTCATCTCCTCTACTTTCCAAGCAAATAAAATGGTCAAAATTAAGAACTGAGAGAAAGAAGTAGAGCCCTAAAAGCATAGATCCCATGCAGCCCTAAAATTGGAAAGTAAATTTTATGCCAATAGTGTGGCATACATAGGAACAGTCATCTCATTATTTTTAGTCTCTATTAACATAATTAAGTAGGATGTTATGTCATGTACAGACACAATTTGCTCTCTCATGTTTATTTTTATTTATCCAGCTTGTCTACAGCTCTGCAGGAAGCCTTTTAAAACAAAACAATAAATTAATTCCGATACTATTGAAAGGTGAAAATGAGGAAGGCTAGCACATGTTAGGAAGGTTTACTGTATCAAAGTGAGGTGGAATTCAATAGGGATTTTAACAAATGGCAAGAATTACAGGGCAGGCATTTAGAGCAGTGGATAAGTTGTCACTAGGGATATGTGTATTCAAGTGCCTGGCCTGAGTCCTGGCTCTTCTGTTTCTTGCTATTGCACACCTTGGGAGTCAGTGGAGGATAGTTTAAGTATTTGAGTCCCTACCACCCACATGGAAGACCTGGGTGGAATTCTGGGTTCCTGGTTTTAGTTGGCCTATGCCTAGCTGTTGGGAGAATTTGGGGAGTGAACCAGCCTATGGAAGATCCATTTCTCTGCCTGTCTCTGTCTTTTTGCCTTTCAAATAAATGCAAATAAGTATGTGATTTAAAAAATAATAGCAAGAATTTAATTGAGGAAAGGGGTCCTATTTGTTTCAACTTTTATAGTCAGATCTTTCCGCATGGTATGTGTGTGTGTGTGTGTGCACGCGTGCGCGCGCATTTTAGTGAGTGGGTGAATACACCAAAGTTCTAAGAATATCAGCATATTATAGACCGGTGCCACGGCTCAATGGGCTGATCCTCTGCCTTGCAGCACCAGCGCACTGGATTCTAGTCCCGGTCTGGGCGCTGGATTCTGTCCTGGTTGCCCCTCTTCCAGGCCAGATCTCTGCTGAGGCCAGGGAGTGCAGTGGAGGATGGCCCAAGTGCTTGGGCCCTGCACCCTGGTCTCCCAGGATAAGCACCTGGCTCCTGGCTTCAGATTAGCGCGGTGCACCGGCCGCCGCTGCAATTAGAGGGTGAACCAATGGCAAAGGAAGACCTTTCTCTCTGTCTCTGTCTTTCACTATCCACTTTGCCTGTCAAAAAAAAAAAAAATATTATATGAATCTAGGATTGCCTATCCCATTTCTCCCCTGTATTCACACAGATATCAGCACTGAATGAACATTGTCTTGAAAACATTACGAGCAGAAAAAAATAGATTAGTGCCATCGCACTGTAGTCAGACCCCGCATGTCAAACCCGTTATTTTAATGGTTTGTGCATTTAAATAGTGAAAGTGGATTCAATGTAGGGGGAAAATGAGTTAGTAGCTAACCCAGAAGAAAGACATCCTCTATCTACCCTGAAGGCATGCCACTGCTCCCTGGAATAACAACTCACTACAAGGCTGTCTGTTCAGTATACAAGGACCTACCTGCAATCAAGTTCTCCATTGTAAAGAGGGTCCTTAATTCATGTGCTTGACTCTCCATCTTGGTCTCTCTTGAACATTGACACTTAAAGGACAGTCTATTAAGACTCATTCCATGGTTCCTTTCTACCAAAATCCAACCTCAAGGGTAACAGTTCATAAGCACTGATTCCAAATACTGTGTGAATGACAAATCAGAACCAGGGCAAGAAAAGAAAACAGACTTCATGTTTAAATCGAAATCACTAAGGTTATGTATTATCATTATGATTCAAACTGCTCCTATACCTGTCAGGGCTTATTAAAATTTTTAATATTCTTTATTTTACTTTTACCTATGTAGTAAATTACCCATTGTTCATTATCTTCTGATTATATTTGTAATTGACATATAAAGTGAGGCTGGATTGAACTCCAGGCCTTGTAGTGGTGAGTTATCTACCATCAAGCCAGGCATATGTAGGTTGTTTTAATAATGAAAGCACATATATTAATAAACCTTATGTTCATCTGTAACACAAGTGGTGATGCCAGAACATAATAGCACAAATTTTCACACAAAAAAATGTCCAGAATGTTTACCGTCAGCTTGTTTGTCCTTTTTCAAGTCTCCCACAGTAGAGAAAGGCAAACATAAACCAGTAATTGCTAAAATAGCCAAGGAGGTTAATCAATGTATAGTGTGCATGCTGTGTTACAAATTATCCCCTAAGCAAACATGTATGCGTGTGAGAGAGAGAGTGGAATGAAACTCTGCATTTCTCATGTGTCCTTTTCATCCTCCAGAATGATTTCTGGTTCTCAGAAGGTTAGAATGCCAGACTCTGGGCCACTCTGTGCTGTCTTGAATGAAATATGGAGTCTTGAAATGACTGAATATCTTGATGATTTTGCTTCTAGTTTCTGTCTACAGTGTCTTTTCAGTTCCATAGTACTCATTTCCCTGCTACCTTTTAAAATTTAACAAGCATTTTGTTCAAGAATATCATATCTATCAAAAAGTGTCTAAATAGAGCAGACATGATGAATTTTCATAAAAAGAGCACGGTCCACTTGTTTATACCACAAATGCCTGCAACAACCAGGGCTGATGTTGACCAAAGCTAAGAGTTGGGAACTCAACCCAGGTTTCCCATATAGGTGGCAGAAATCAAATTAGCTGAGCCATCACCACCACTTTCTAGGATCTACTCTAGCAGAAAGCTGGACTCAAGAGCTGGAGCTGGGACTCAAACCCAGGCATTTTGATGTGGGACCTAAACACTTCAACCTCTAGGCTAAATGCCTACTATTAAGTGAAATTTTTAAAGATTTATTTATTTATTTGAAAGGAAAGGTGACAGAGAGGGAGAGAGGGAAGGAAAACCATAAGGACGGGTGGAGAAGGGAGGAGAGGAGATAAGACGAGACTTGGGCCAGGCCAGGCTGAGCTAAGGGACCTGGAACTCCATCCAGATCTCCCACATGGGTGACGGGCCTCAAGCATTTGGGACATCTGCTGCTGGTTTACCAGGTGCAGCAGCAGGGAGCCGGATTGAAAGTGGAGCAGCCAGGACTCAAAACGGTGCTGACATGGGACTGGTAGCACAGCAGTGGGTTAGTCTGATGTGCTCGAACACAAGCTCCCTTTAATTGCATTCCTAATTATATTAATATCTTGCTTAATATCCTTACGGCTCCCTGGTACCTTGAAATAATAACAGAAAAATGCTGCTAACCTTCTTCTCTCTTCAACTTGAACAACTCACTTTCTAAGTGTAATCCAAACTTGTGTTTCCCACATACCATATATTTCAGTCGGGTGTAACCACTCTTTGCACAAGTATACTGAAAGCTTCCCTGAAGTCAATTGTCTGTCCACAATATCCTCTTGTGGAATCTCTTCCTTCCCCCAGCCCATCCTCCATGATTGTACCTCAAACACCACTTCTCTCAGAAGCCAGATAGATGCGTCTTCTTTCCTTCACTCGCGCCTTCTGGCCCTTTCTTCTGGTGCACTTAGATCACTCTTGCTTTCTTTGTTTCCTTTTAATTATTAAGTTGTGTAAGTACAGATGATAGATAATTCTATTCTCAGAAAAAAAGAGATTTGGCCTAGCACAATGCTTTGCCTATAGAAGTTACCCAATTAATATTTGTAAAATTGAAGTGAACATGCACAGTGTGTATATATTTTACTGAAACTCCCTGCATCACTGGAACATAATTCACATAGTAGAGTGCCAGATTTTTTTGGCCAAATAATTAGACAGCATTCTCTGAGTGTAAGAGATGAAGCAAATTTGGCCAAATAATCTGTTCAAAATCTGTTTGAGTGATACAATCCACCCTGTTCTGGATTGCTCCTTTTTGTTCCATCTAAGGGATCTCTATTTTCAATGGAGACTGATTGATATTACAACAACAACAACAAAGATTTGGATCAATTTACAAATGTATGTTCATCCAGAATAATGTTGATTTGTCCTGGATCGTCTTCAAACATCACTTGGCACAGAATGTTGGCTACACTATGTCATCTGAATGGCATTTACCATACCGAGGGGCCCTGCAGGTTGAGCAAATAAGTGCAGCCTGATTGGCCAGACTTCTCCAGACGCTGCTGGAGACCATGTGGTATGGTAGAAGGAGCCCAAGTTGAAGAATCACATATACGTGGATTGAAATATTAATTGTGCCTCATGGAAGCAATGTGAATTTGGGCAATTTCTTAACTTCTGAAGTCTCAGTTTTTTTCCTCTGTTTTGTTCAGATAATAAGAAATTTCTAAAAATGACATGAAAATAAAATCAGATAAAGTATCCAAAGAAATAAATACTATGTCTGAACCTCAGCTTAAGTCTTTTTAGGGAACTTTTCCTAATGCTCCAACTGGGTTATATCCCCATGCATTCTGCTTTATTAGCACACTGTATTTTTACATCATGATTTTATCATAGTTTATATTTATATAGTTATTGTAATTATTTTCTTGCTGTGAGAATTGTCCCAGTTTTTTTTTATTACAGCTATATACCCAGAATTTACCATAATACTAGATATGTAGTCATTATCAAAACTACTTGTTAAAAATGAATATATTGGCCGGCGCCATGGCTCACTTGGCTAATCCTCTGCCTGTGGCACCAGCACCCTGGGTTCTAGTCCCGGTTGCTCTTCTTCCAGTCCAGCTTTCTGCTGTGGCCCAGGAAGGCAGTGGACAACGGCCCAAGTGCTTGGGTCCCTGCATCTGCATGGGAGATTGGGAGGAAGCACCTGGCTCCTGGCTTTGGATCAGTGTAGCACCAGCCATAGCAGCCATTAGGGGAGTGAACCAATGGAAGGAAGACCTTTCTCTCTGTCTCTCACTGTCTATAACTCTACCTATCGAATAAAAAAATAAATAAAAATAAAAAAAGAATACATTAATACCTGAAGAGTAATTTCCTTTATTCCAGTGAAATTTACCTGAAAATATAAGGTAGAATGGCTGAGAACTTCCCTTTTTTCCAAACAGAATTTATATGTGCATACTGATGAGTGCTATCCTCTTTAAACTAGTCATGTTTAGAAGCTATATACATATTGGCATAATCCTGACATTTTAAACAGCTGTTGAAGAGTGTCTTAAAGTCATATATCTGAGACAAGTGCCATTGTATAGAACATCAAAAGTGGCAAATCTGCTTTTTAAGAAGAGATTTCTTTTTGGAGAACAGCTAAAAATCATTCTGAATAAACTGGGAAATTAAGTAGTTTGTTTTATTTTTCATCCCAAATAAAGTTTGACAAAGCATTAATGAATTTGCTTTTCTTCTATCACCACAAATTTAGAAACTTATTTTAAAAATGAGCTTCATAAATGAGCAAGGAAAAATCCCATTATCTCCCAAAGTACCTATTGTGAAGGGAGGGAAATGTTCTTTGAGATGGCTGTGTATGTATCTGAGAAACACACACAACAGCAATGCCTCTTAACCTCCTTTGAAATCACTTTAAGTCGTGCCTGATATAAATTCCACTGAAAACTCAATTCCCACAGGTTTTTCCAAGGAATATGATAACAGTAAATTTCTCTCACTGAATAAATCACATTATGTGTTTAATAACGTTACAATTAGTATTGCCAACTCTTTTGCTGATTCTAAGCAGCTTCCTTATAGGGGTTTTCCATATTGTTGCTGTTATGGGATTTTTAAGATAGAAATGTGATCTAAGCAAGTTTTGGCCTTAAATTGATTCTGCTTAATCATATAATAAAGAATAAAAAAATTCTAGTACAAATATACATATAATTTTCACAGTCTCTAACAGTGTATTCCTGTGATAGAAGTGTTGTTAGGATTGTATTATATTTATAACATGGCTACAATAAACTGGAGGTATAATAAATACCATTAGTGTGCCTGGAGGATCTTCCTGAGTATTTACACATTGTGTGTCCAATGAGAGCATTTCTATGATATGGACAGACAATGTAACCAGGTCATTTGTGTTCCATTGATAGCTGTGTTTGTAACTCCATTGACTGCAAGTGTACCAGAGCTGAACAAAGCAAAGTGAATTGAAAGGATGGGGTCAAAAACAGGAAGGGTGGAGGAAAGATGTTTGAAGTCAGTGGCTAATGGGAAAGTTGCATACAATCTGACATATTTGTTGCCCTCACAATATTAGCTTATTTCTTTTGCAAAGTCAGTAATAGCGCCTGGAGTAATGGGGTTTTATTTACAGGGTGATTTCCCAATAATTGGTGTCCTACCCAATTAAATACCTCTTTTGGCAACTGGAATTAGGATGAGGACTAAGCTATTGCCTGTAGTAATCAGTCCTCAAAAGAAGAAATCCCTGAAAAAGGTCATTCATGAGCGTGAGCAGTTAGTTGCAATCTTTGAAGAAATATGCAAAGGAAAGCTGTGCCTATGCTTCATCCACCAGGTGAAGTCTGTAGAAAAATGGATTCTATTGGGTTTCCTTTGCTTTTTTGTTTATCTGAACTAATTTATTTTGCTTTTTTATCAAACAGCCAACCACATTGGTTGAGACATTTAAAATACAAAATGGTAATTAAGAGTGTTTCAGGCAGCTCCAGCTGGCTCTGGAATAGCTCCCAATAGGTAGGCTGACATTTCCACCCTCAAAACATCACTGTTTGGATGCCGTTCAGAACAGCCAACCTTGATTCCATCCACCATTTGATTAAACAATAGAGAAATTGCAAATAGTGAAAGTCACATCTCTTGGGCCATCTTAAAGTAACAGCAAATTCAAGAAAAGAAAGGGATGGAAAAGGAGCTTATAAATTAGCATCAAAACTCACCAAATCGCATTTATTTAAAGTGAGCATCTCATTGGTCAGTGAGCTTTCTGTATATAGAAACTACTTTCACATCTCAACAGCAGAGTATCTCAAGGACCATTTGAAGCAGGATTTAATTTTCACTTAGAATTATGCCCAAGCAAGGATTGAGATAAACAGCCACCTGTCTGCAAATCTTTAGGTACATTCTTACATGGATCCTGAAAATCTAAGATATCACTGGGAGAAGATGAAAAAATTGTGGACGGCATGTTCTTGCCATCTGGGTGTTTCTAAGTAATTGAGAAAATAAAAACCATTCATCTGGAATAACTACATAAAAATGCCAAGTATTAATAAATATCAAAATGAGTGAAATGTGGGGCAGGCATTTCACTTATATTGAAGTACATGGGTTAGTACATGGGTTCTGCATCTTGGTCTGGCTCCTACTAATGCAATTCCTGCATAGCATTAGTCATGGTGCAAATAATTGGGTTCCTGCAACCCATGCGGGAAACCTGGGTTGAGTTCCCAGCTCCCAGCTTTGGCCTGGCTCAACATTGATCATTGTGGGCATCTGGAAAGTGAACTAGCAGATGGGTGTTCTTTGCCTGTCTGTATCTTTCTCTGTGCTTCTCAAATATGTAAATAGAATTATGATAAGTGATATGTGTATACATATGCAGACACACACACATGGGATCTTCAAAAGGTTTGTGGACAATATGTATTGTGAAAACCCTCACAGATTTCAAAATTTTTTGCACCAAAATAAACATTTTAATTCCATTTTCCATGACCTTTACAAAGTTCCTGCATATGTCTATTTATTATATTTGTGTATTCATATATAGATATAGATCTAGATGTCATCCTTGAGAAATAAATGAAGACAATTAGAGAATGATCTAGGGAAAATTATTTTTTAAAAATTTTACCACTAGCTAGCTAAGTGGAGGTAAATTTCAACTTTCAAAGCCTCACTTTTATTTTCTGTGTGATGAGTAGGCTACTTCTCTTATTAGTACTCAGTTCCTTTCCAGTTCTTCTAATTTAGATTACACTGACAAGTGAACCATTTTTGTGATTTGACAAGTTATTCAATTTAGAGGCTTCAGGGGTGTCATTGGGAAACAGCAAAGATTACATGGGATTAAAGAGAGTGATTGCTATCTATGCTGAGTTAGGAGTCCTTTGCCTTGGATTTAGCCCCAGTTTCCCCACAAGCTAGTTGAATGGTAATATCAAATCATTTTCCCCATCAGTAAAAGAGAGTTTTGCACAAGGCAGTGTCTACAATGTGTTCCTCTGTCTGTGGTGCTTTGACTGTTTCAGATGACTTTTATCTCACTGTATCCTCCAAGGAAAGTGCTCTTCTTCATTAGATACTGCCAGGTAGAGACCAGATGTGGGACCCTTTATTGTGCAGTAAGTTTCCTAGGCATCAAATACCAGTCTTGTCTGGCCCTTATTACCTGGCGGTTTATCACATGTTCTCTGCTTCCCATTTTGTACAATTCTCTTTCCTTCTCGTTAACTTATCTTCTGTATTTCTCTACCATTAATCTCACTGGCTTTGGACTTACATCACACCATTTTTCCCCTTAAAAATCTTTTCAAAAGTTTAAAGGTCAAACAAAAAAAATCTTTAAACTTTAGTAAGGAAGCACAATAATGTTTGTAACTCTTTTTAAATATTTTCTGTATTGGTAACTGTTTTAATGTAGATTGGCCAGTACTGCACATTTGATGTCTACTGCTACAAAGGTGGTCAGTCTTTCTATGTTAGCCAAAGGTTAGTATTTATAAATAGGACATAGTATTTAATAGCCTATTCATATTCTAAGCTGGTGTAGTCCATAAACAATTTAGCTGCATTAATTTAAGATGTTTAAGCAAGCTTGTGTCAATTATATTTCACTATTATGAAGTCTGAAGCAACTAAAGTCTTTGTTTTTACATATGATATCCTTCCTTTGTTGTATCATAATTGTACCCTAATTATATAGAAAATGTAGTTCACTTGTATGGTTCTGTTTTGGAAATATCTTTTTAAAATATTTTTAATCATGTACGTTTCTAGAGTATTAGCTCGCATTTTCAGTCCATATCCAGAGAAAACTGCCATTTGATTTTCTTAAGTCTGCCTGCAGGTCTTCTTTGAGTTGCTGTTCTTCACTACTAACTAGAATTCTGCTGCTGGAACCACTCTGAGTTCCATCTATGCATCCTTATTGATCTGTCTATATCTGTCCATCCACTCATGCATTCATTCATCCATACATCCATCCAATGAACTTAGCCATTCTGAGTTAAAACTATAATTTTGTGTTGCTATTCCCCAAATCATCTACTTAGCCTATATGTTCTTTTCCACATAAACATGGTTATGATTATTGAGATGCCTCACTAATTTTTTAAAAAGATTCATTTTTATTTATTTGAAAGCCAGATTTACAGAGAGAGGTAAAGACAGAGAGAGGTCTTCCATCTGCTGGTTCACTCCCCAGATGGCCGCAATGGCTGGAGCTGAGCTGATCTGAAGCCCGGAGCCAGGAGTTTCTTCTGGGTTTCCCATGTGGATGCAGGGGCCCAAAGACTTGGGCCATCTTCTACTGCTTTTCTAGGCCATAGCAGAGAGCTAGATTGGAAGAGGAGCAGCTGGGACTAGAACCACGCCCATATGAGATGCCTTAGCTTCAGGCCAGGGCTTTAACCCACTGCACCGTATCGCCAGCCCCCTACCTCACTAATTTTTTAAATCTTATATTTTTGAAACCAAATTTAATTTTCATGTTAAGAACTTCCCTGATTCAGACATATACTATACATAATTTTAAAAGGAAAATTTGGAATGACTTAGTTAAACATTTGCAATACCAGCATAAATTAGTCAACCTCAATGAAAGGCCATTTCTCAGTATTTACAAAATCATAAGCATGTATGTTGTTCAACCATAAATTTCACCTCTAGGGATTTGTTCTAGGAATGATGTCACTCAATGATGTCTAGATAGTGTATTTAGTGTTGTTTACAATTGACATTGTTAAAACATTATAGTAGGAGGTTGGTAAAAAATAATCTTCAATCATAGTGGAATATCACTCAGCAATGCAAAATATTGAAGAAATCATATATTGACATGGAATAATTTCTACACAGGTTAAGTAAATGTAGAATCACAAACAAAATGTTTGAGAAAATAAGGGAGGGGAGAAAATAGCAAGCTAGCTGTATCATAAGTAATTTTATTGTATATGAACTTACCTTTATATATCCTGAGATATTACATTTCTCTGGAGGGATACACAAGAAACTGATTGTATTGGTTGATTTCAGATAGGATTCGTGGATAGATATATGACACATAGTAGGAGGGGACTTCTTATTACGTAGTGGAGAGGAGAATTTTCACTGTGTTCCCTTTTGGATCTACTGAATTTTGAACAATGCAGTTATAACATCTCTGCAAGAACTATAATAAAAATAACCTAAAATACCATAAAATAAGAAATCAGAGAAATGGCAAATAAATATGAAAAATACGAAAAGATAATAAAATATTTGGGAGGCCAAAACTCAAAATTTATACCACAACACCCTATTCTCTCATAAACATAAGAAAATGCAATTTTGATGTTTCAATGATCCATTAAAAAGACACACAAAAGTGGCATCTATTGATTCTTCAACTGGGACTTGAGAGAAATGCACGGGTTCTTGTAAATGAGGCACTGTGTGAGATTTTGTACCACATTCAAAAAGAAATCCTTGAAATGCTTATAATTTAAAATATCATGAAACAGAATTTCTTTCAGTTTTATCAAAGAATAATTTAGAATAACACATATTTACAGTGTATAATATTTAGAGTATATAATGTGATAATTTGATACACATATACATTGCGAAATGATTATTGCAATAATGTTAATGAGCACATCCACAGCATCCATCACCTCACAGTTACCTGTGTGTGTGTGAGTGTGTATGAAAGCTAAATATCATCCTCTTAGCAAACTTGAAGCATACAGTACAATGTTATCAACTATCACCACACCACCATGCTGTACTCTTCATTTTTATACCTGAAAGTTTGTACTCTTTGACCAACTCTCCCCATTTCTCATGCCCTAAGTCCCTGAACACGACCATTTTACTCTTTGTTTTTATGAATTCAACTTTAAATTAAAAATTCCAAGTAGAAGTGATATAATATTTACCTTTGGTTTATTTCAGTTAGCATAATGTTCCCCAGTTTCATCTATGTTATCACAAATGGTAGAATTTCCTTCTTTTTATGGATGCGTAGTATGAACAGTATTTTTCCTATCTATGCATCCTCAGTAAATATTTAGATTTTTCCATATCATAATTATTGTGAATAATGCTTCACAAAACAGGGGTGCATAAATATTCCATTAGGACAGTGATTGTATTAAGGAGACATTACAACTGACACCTCTGAAGTACAAAGGATTGTAAGAAACTACCATGAAGAAATATATGCTAATGAACAGGAAAACCTCAAAGAAATGAATAAATTTCTGGATTTATATAACCTACCAAAATTAAGTCAAGATATAGACAGCCTAAACAGACCCATAACAAGCAAGGAGATTGAAGCAGTAATCAAAAATCTTCCATCAAGGAAAACTCTGGAATTTGATGTCTTTACTACTGAATTCTATGGAATATTCAAAGAGGAAGTAACATCTATACTCTTCAAATTATTGCAAAATATTGAACAGGCTGGAACTCTGCCAAACTCATTTTATGATGCTAGAATTACTTTGATACCAAAACCAAAGACATGTCACAGAAAAAAAGCTGTAGACCTTTATCTTTAATGAACATAGATGCAAAGATCCTCAACAAAATACTAGCAAATCAAATCCAAAACCACAACAAAAATATCACACTTCCCAGAAATGCAACAGATAGTCAACATTTACAAATGAATAAATGTTATAAATCACATCAATAGAATAAAGAACAAAAATCATATGATCATCTCAATAGATGCAGAAAAAGCACTCAACAGCCCTTCGTGATAAAAACCCACTACAAATTAGGTATGGAAGGAACCTTCCTCAAAATTACAAAGGCTATTTATGACAAACTAACAGTCAATATTATTCTGAATGGGGAAAAACTGAAAGCATTTTCCCTCCGATCTGGGATAAGACAAGCATGTCCGCTTTTGCTGCTCTTATTCAATATATTAATGGGAAGTTTCAGTGAGAGCAGTTAGAGAGGAGAAAGAAATAAAGGGCATCAAAATTGGAAAAGAGGAAGTCAAATTATCCATGTTTGCAGATAAAATGTTTTTGTATGTGGAAAAACCTAAACAGTCCACCAAAAAGCTTTTAAAATTGATAAACCAATTCAGTAAAGTTGCAGGTTACAAAAGAAACAGAAAAACAGTAGCTTTTTTTATGCTAATGATGAACTCTTAGAAAGAAAAAATCAAAAAAGAGATCCCATTCACAATAGCCACATACAAAATAATCAAATATTTAGAAATAAATTTAACCAAAGAAGTGAAAGATTTCTACAAAGAAAATTACCAAACATCAATGAAAGAAATCATCAAGAACACAAAAAACAGAAAGATATTCCTTATTCATAAATCAGAAGAATCAGTATCATTAAAACCTCTATCCTCAATAAAGGAATCTACAGGTTCAATGCAATCCCTATCAAAATACCAATAATATTTTTTACAGAACTAGAAAAAGCAATCCTAAAATTCATATGGAATCACAAAAGAAAAACAATAGCCAGAACAATGCTGAGCAAATCAAACCAGAGGCATCACAATATCTGACTTCAAACCATACTACAAAGCTATAATAATTAATACAGCATGGTTCTGGCATAAAAACCAGTACATGGATCAGTTGAACAGAATAGAGAACCCAGAAATGAACCCATGTATGTATACGTCCAACTGATTTTTAAAGATTTATCTATGTACGTGAAAGGCAGAGTTACAGAGAGAAGTAGAAGAGAAAGAGAAATTTTCTATCTGTTGGTTCACTCCCCAAATGAATATGATGGCTAGGGGTGGGCCAGGCTGAAGCCAGGAGCCAGGAGCTTCACCTGGGTATTCCACATGAGTGTAGGGACCCAAGCACTTAGGCCATCTTCTATGGCATTCTCAGGCACATTAGCAGGGAGCTGGATCAGAAGTGGAGCAGCTGGGACTTGAAACCAGTGCCCATGTGTGATTTTAGAGTCACAAGCAGCAGCTTAACCCACCAAGGCACAACACCAGCCCTGCAGGTGATTTTTGACAAAAGGGCTTAACCACACATTGGAGTAAGGCTGGTCTCTTCAACAAATGGCTCTGGCCAAACTTGATTTATTTATGTAGGAAACTGAAATCAATCCATACTTCTCACCATATACAAAAATCAACTCAAGATGGATCAAAGACCAAAATTTAAGACATGAAACTATGAAGTTGCTGGAAGGAATCTTAGGAGAAATACTCCAAGACATTGGTGTAGGATATGACTTCTTGGACAAGACCCCCAAAGCGCAGGCAACAAAAGCAAAACTAAACAAATGTGACTGTTTCAAACTCAGATCCACGTATCCAACAACAATTAATATCCCAAATACATAGGCAACTTAAAAAATTCAACAACAAAAACCAACTGATCCAGTTGAGAAATGGGCAAAAGATTTCAATAGACAGTTCTCAAAAGAAGAAATACAAGTGGCCATGAACGTGAAAAAATACTCAACATCACTAGCCATCAGGGAAATGCATATCAAAACCACAATAAAATATCACCTTACCCCTGTCAGAATATCTAAAATCCAAAACACAGAGAGTGACAAATGCTGGAGAGAATATGGAGAAAGGGGAACACTTAAACACTGTTGATGGGGATGTAAATTGGCACAGCCACTGTAAAAAACAGTGTGGGGATTTCTTAAAATACTAGAAATTTGCCATATGATTCACTAATCCAACTACTGGATATATACCCAAAAGACTGGAACACAATGAATCAAGAGATACCTACATCACCATGTTTATAGCAGCACTGTTAACAGTAGCCAAAATTTGGATTCAACCAAGGTGTCCATCATCATGTGAATGGATAAAGAAAATGTGGTATATATACGCAATTGAATATTATTCAGCTATTAAAAAGAATGAAATTCTACCATTTGTAGCAAAATAGACACAACCAGAGGACATTATACCGAATGCAATAAGACAGATCCAGAAAGACAAATACCATATGTTCTCCCTTATATGTGTGAGGTAAAATTTAAAAAACAAAAAAAGAAGAAAGAAATGTCTGTGTATCAGTATTGCTGCAAATACAGTTTTGTAAGACTTTGTTTTATATGGTTGTCAAACATTGGTTAAGAATGTTATACTACTATAGTTTTAATGATCTGTTATTACTTTAAAATTTGCTGTATATGAATGAAATTATCATTTTTCCATTCAATTATTATTTATTGCCATTGTCTGTGTCCCCACTAAACTAGGGTCTTTTTGCTTTTTACTTGCTAAATTTCTTATTTGGTGAAATATTAAACCTTTTTACTGTAATGTAAATTTAAAATGTTACTCAAAATCTAAAAATAGAGAGAAATGGAGAAGGAAGAAGTGTGGGAGAGGGAGAAAGGGAATCTCATTATATTCTTAGAATTTTATCTACAAATCACATTGAATCTGTTAAAAACTAAAAATTATTTTTTTAAAAAAGATAGTGATTGTATTTATTTTGGATATATACACAGAAGTAGGATGACTGTATTACATGGTACTTAGATTTTTAATTTCTTGAGGAACCTCCATGGTGTTTTCTGTAACCACTGTTCCAGCTTACATTCCCACCAACAGTTTTCTCCACAATTTGCCTGTACTTGTTACCTGCCATCACAAGACTAGTTTTTATAATGCCCCACAAATAGTCTGATAACATCATACCTAAGTGAAATTCAATAAACCTATATATGAAGGTCTAGACGATGAGATCCAGAGCCACACTTTGTAACAGTCTGGATTACCTTGAGGAGGGATTTAGAAGTGTTTTCAAACTATGGATCAACATTCATTAGTGAATTATAAAGGAAGTTTAGTGAATAACAACCAGAAGTTTTCAAAATAAAGAAATAAAAGGGAATGGAATGAAATAAAGACACATGTATGTTCATGCATGTACAAATGATCAGGATGTAAGTTTTTTTTTTCACTTGATGAGGTATAAGAACTTTTGAAAGTCACTAAATTAAAAACAAGAAAAAACAGAAGAATGGACTTCATGTTTCCCCAGTAAAGAAAACTTAAGTTTATAGTATGCCAACAATAATTGACATTTACCAAATGCATACTGTCTTCAGTGTTATACATTTTATATGCATGAGCTAACAATTTTTGAAATAGTACCATGGCGTAGGAGCTATTATTCATAACTAATTTTGTTGGAAGAGATAGGATAAGAGAAGCTTAAAAACAAAGATACTGAGGATTGTACTGGGAAGGGTTAAACTTCATCATGGGTCCAGATCACCCCTTCCTCAGGTACAGTTCACAACACTCCCTTCAAGGGTTAACTACTGGAAGATTCTATTCCCAAGCCTCTTGTTCCCCTCTGATCCAAGTGTAACAACAGAATATCTTCCTCTAGGGTCATTCTAATGTTGTCACTCTCTAGTAATAGCATTACATTTCTTAATTTCCTCTTTTGTGATATCAGATTAACCTGGAAAAGTTATTCAATTTCTGTGAATGCAATTTGCATTTTACAGTGATGAAAGGGTCAAAGAGTAATACACATATACAGAAAAACAATTTACACATTGCCTGGGAAATGGCATAGATCCAGGAAGTGAGAAGCATTTTTATGAATATAATAGAATATGGCGTATATTTAGTACAGTTTGTTCAAGTATCTGCAGTACCTGTTCTTACTGATTTGTGAGACTAGTTGAACCTCGAGGTAGACCCTCTAAAAATTTCTCCTTCTCACTTGTTTTAGTCCGTATACCTTCCATTAGTTGGCCCACAAATCTGAATGGATCATTCTTGATTTTAACCTTCGACAAACTTATTACCTCTAGTCTGACATGTTCTCTTGACTTTGGTTCCTTTCATTCAAAACTCTACCCAGAACTTAGAGTCTTCATAAAACCTTCCAAGTTGATTATGTCTTCAGTCATCAGAGCAGTTTCACTATCTATGTTTGTCTGTGGTTGAGCTTAGCTCCAATTCTATTCCCCTTTGCTGAAAGCCATGGAAATGTTTTTGTGGTATGTGGTTTTACTTCATTTTGTTCAGCTCTCCCATTAGAATTGAAGTTCCCAGAGAAGAGTCATGTTTGTTAGTAGTACTACCGTCTGTGGAACTCCTTACAGTTGTGTGGACAATATACAACTAGCCCTTGTAATGTTCTTGAGAAAGACACAAGGATATATGGTACCACAAAGCTCCATTTCCTTTTGTGACCATCAACAAAAACATCGATGCCTTTTTCAGATGTATGTTCTTACATTCTTCTTTGAATCCTTTTATCATTTTATAACCTCTTAAAAATCAAGTTTTCCCTGAACTGTGGTAACTAATAGAGTACCACAAATGTAATGTATAGGAGTGAAATTGACATATTGAGCATGGGTGATTATTTGCAACTCTTGTCTCTGCTGTTGAAGAACAGTGTTTTTTTTTTCCTTTTTACTATTTGTTGAATTATTCACTTAGTTAGGCTTAATTGTATGAGCATAAAGTAAACAAAGTAGATCATTGTAAAAATTGAGAGGGAATAGGAAAGGAAAGAGAAGTAAGGATAGGAGGGAGAGTAAGGTGGGAAATATCACTATATTTCTAAATCTGTATACATGAAATACATTCATTTGTATACCTTAAATAAAATTTTTTTTAAAATAAAGTTAAAATAATAAATACATAATAATATCTGCTCTCCCAGAAAGATAATGACAAATAAAATGACATGACATTTTTATTGGTTGTTTTGCTTTGTAATTTTCATTATTTTATACTTGTGATTATTTTAAGAAGTTCTTCCAAAAGGATGTGTGGACAGCTTGAGACTCAGGGGGCTTTAATAGTATTATATTGGCTCAGAAAGAATATCATGTTTATTGACTATTTCTCTAAGCAATGAGAAATCTTTATTGAATAATGAATAATTTCAATGTTGCATTTTATATTTGTAGGATTAAAAAGGTTATATGCAAAATAAATCTGGCAATATCAGCTTGGCTTCATCCCATCCCATAAACCTCAGCTCATGTAAAGTTACAAGATTGATTTCTCAGTATTCAATTTCTCAGTGGAGCAAATAGCTAAGACAGGCATTAGACTCAGATTTTTTAAAAAAGGCATTAGTGTTTGCTCCTTCATGCATAATGATACTGGCTAGATCTTCATTTTGCTTTGGAGTATCCCCATCTTTCCCATGTCAATGGGAGTTTAGTGCATGGGAAAGTTGCAATAGAATAAAACATGAATTTATTTGATTAAAAAAAAAGTCTGGGTATTTTATAAACTGTGAGACTTAATTCTACCACCTTCTCTCAAGCAACACTCCCATTGAGATCAGTGGGAAGTTGGCTCCATTGAAGAGAGTAAAATCCAACCCAACCAGCATGTAGAAATAACTCTTACCTGAAATCCCTGCACTAACCCTCCAATCTAGCTACTTCTAATTAGAGTGAAGGCACACACCAACACTGCACAACAGGTGTAGGGAAGAAAGAGAGTACTATTCTTCATGTTTTTTTTTTTTAAAGTCTGTTTTGTACTCTGGGCTACAGAGTGCCCAGGGAGATTTGTTCCTTCTCAGCACAGTATAAAATAGGAAACAAATATGTTGGAGTGCAATTTGCTAAAGGCAAAGTGTACTGTTAGAACACATTATTCTAGCATTGTCATTTATATGTAGTTTATATGTAATTACTTATATTATATGCAGCTTATTTGTATACTTATGTTCAAAAGCAGTAATTGTTTTCTGTTAAAGACCGGGAAACTGTGCAATATCCACAGATGATTTCACTACTTTAGCATATTTTTAACTGTATGTATGTGTAATTTTTAAGGTGCTGTAACCTTATAGTGAGAGAACATCTGAGGCAGAAACAAAAAACCACAGCTGTCTTGTCTCTCCTCTGGGGGTTTCACCTCTCTGTCTGTTCAGCCTCAGCCCCATCAGCTGCCAGGGATGGAGAAGGGGAGGGACTGCCATCCAGCTGAGATGGCAGCTGCCACCACCTCACTTGTGCCCTCCAGCTTTCTAATCACAAGGTGGAAACTTTTCAAAGGGAAGTTTATTAGCGAAAGAGGAGGAAAGCAAAACAAAGCCTCAAGTGCAAGAAATAAGCAGACATGTTTCCAGAGAAAAGCTCTTTTAAGCCTTAAATTTTCTCCCCAGAATGGCTGGCAGTGACTTGCATGGACCAAGCCAAGCTTCTAGCTGCACAAATGCTTCTGTGTGACCACAATCACATAGCCCCTAGACTTGGGCTCTAACTCCTTCTGTCTTGGCTCAGTATTGGAACCAAAATGATTCTCTGTGGTGACTTTGATATTCTCATTAACTCAGAAAATGGATGTTATTTTGTGACTCCTTCCATTTCTGGAAGCTCCTATGGATCCTGGTTTGCAAAGGGAGTGCTCAGTCCTCTCTGGCCCACATGTTTCCATCCAGATTTCAGAACACGTGGGATGCATTGTGGAATTTGCTTTTGTTTTGCCAGGTGACCTCAAAGAGTCTAACATTTCTGCTTTGTCTTTGAACCATTTAAGAGTGCTATCTGGTTTTTCTGAATCAAGTTCATAATCCAATAGGTAAACTGTGTTTAATCCATAGCTTAAATTCACTTTCCTCACCTAGACTTGTTAGCAGTCATTTGATTTTGTTACCAAAAGTCAAATTCCCAAGCATTGTAAATGGCTAGCTTGTATTTCTTGTATCAGACCTTGCAGAAACTGTCAGACCATCCATCAAGGTCTTTTTCTTTCTTGAGAAATGCGTCCAACTGTGACTACTTCTGCAGATTCTTTCAGGTGAACCATTTAAGCCTCCCTACTGAAGTTGACTCACCATAATTCATAGTCCTCCGTAAACAAAACACAAATAATAAAGATGTCACACTCAATTTCATTTTCTCTTCTCAGATTGAATTGTAGCTGGCAACACATGAGATTTAGAAAGTGAATAACTCAATGCAAGTGTAAAATGTAGAAGAGTCCATTAGAGAATTAATTACAGATAGAGATGGAGAGAAACATTAACAGTGAAGATGGGCTCTCATCCTATGTGCATGTCCCCTGAAGTGTAGGATTGGTCTCAAAAATTTTACTTCTAGAAAGATTCTTTCTTTTATTTTGGTCCAGTATATAAAGCAGGAAAAATGTTTGGAGCTTGGAGACCTTGGAATTTGTTTGAGTCAATCTAGTCCCTCATAATTTATATCAAGGAACACACAAATGTGTAAATTATTTATTCCAAAGGCTCCTTCTTCAATCCTTGTAACATTAGTCTTTCAGCTGCTACAGCATGAGTCCAACTTTTCCTTGATGCCTCCTAGACCTCTTTCTTTACGCCGATTTACCACTTGTTTTGTTTCTTGTACATAGTCCAGTTTAATCTTTTCATTTTCTTTAAAGATCTATTTTACTAATTTGAAAGGCAGAGTGATGCAGAGAGGGAGAGACAGAGAGAAACAGATATTCCATCTGCTGTATCATTCTCGAAATGGCTACAAAGGCCTCAGACTGGGCCAGGCTGAAGCCAGGAGACAGGAACTCCGTCCTGGTCTCCTGTGTGGGTGGCAGGGGTCCAAGGAGATGCATCATCTTCCCACTACTCTCCCAGGCACATTAATAGGGAGCTGGGTCAGACACAGAGCAGCCAGGACCTGAACCAGTGCTCCAATGCAGGATGCTGGCATCGCAGTCAGAGGCTAACCCACTGTGCCGCAGCAGTGGCTTCACCTGCTGGCCACAATGCCAGCTCTCAGATTAATTTTTAAAGATTTGGCTTTTGTGTTGTTTCTTTTGTTGTTTCCATACTTCAAAATATTACTTCTAAATATTTCAACATACATTGACTCTGTCTTGGCAGCATTTTATTTTGAAACCTGCTTAATAATGTCCAAATTATGGTATCTGTGACTCTCCCCAACGTGTGACGAAATACCTTACAAAATGTCTGATCTCCTGAGGTTCTTTCATCAGCTTCCTGTGACATTTTCGTCCACACTGCCCAGTCCTCATCCACTACCTTTGCTTCCATAATTCCTTCTAAAATAAGTGTCATCTCTATTGCCAACATACGCAAATCCTATCCAAGCTAAATCCTCGTACAGTAAGATCCAGGATCCTATCATGTTCCTCTTTGTATGCTCATGCAACTAGTAGGTTATCAAAACAAGAACATGAACATAACAATACATGAATGAAAAACTGATAGGAACACTCTGTTGGCTCCTTCTCTGCTCCTTGAAAATTCTGCTTTTGTCTGTACGTCTTTTCTCAGATCCTCATTTCACAGTGTGTCTTCCTCCTCCTTGTGCTAACCTTCAGGGATGACTCAAGCCCGCTGTCTTATAAACTTCTTTTATGCTGCTCCCACACATTCTTTCTTTGATTTCTCCTAACTAGCTGAGCCATAGCACACTATGTGGCCCTTACTCATGCACTGTCTTTTGTGTGTGTTTTTTAAAATTGTTCCAAAGTATGCAAATCTCATCTGCCCAAGTTGACAACTGTTCCTTCTCAAGGACAAAGTCTGTGTCTTCACTGTGCCACACAGTCTATGACAGTGTCAGTTCCACAGAGATAAACAGTTGTTGAGATGGCCTTCCAGCTGAATCAAGTGAACCTTCACAACTTTTAAAAATAGCATGTTGACCTTGCCAGTGGAGAGCGTGGTAGCCAAAGCTTCTGGATTGCTCTTTGCTCAGCACCTGAGATGAGCAGCTCTCCAGTCTCTGCTGACGGTGTATCCTTGGTGCGACTGCCACCTGGCTCCTTTCAGAATTCCAGTTGAGTGACATCAAGTTCACAGAAGAAAGTCTAAGGCAACCATGCCCAACACTGGCTGCTGCACCAGCTAAGTAAGAATACGTGAACATGTTAAAATACTGAATCTAAGCCCATACTCGCTTGTGACAAAGTTTTTCCCCTGACCTCCATTTCTTTGATTTTAGATTTTCCTGAATTACCCCATGAACGGACTTCCCAGGATGTATTGCTGGGCGAGTAATCGCAGTGCTGTGAGGGGGCCAGGAATAGTGCCTCTACAGTCTGACTGTTGATTCGTTTTTCGCTCCTTCACTTAAAAGCTGTGTCCATTTGGTCAAGATACCTATCTGTGAGCTTCCACTTTCTAATTTGGATAAAGAGGAGATTAAGTGCCTGGGTTCATCAAGTTGCTGTGAGATACAACTTAGAAAACATTATTTAACACTGCCTGTCTTATAGAGAAAATTAAATAAGTATTCACTATTTTGGTTATCTAAAATAGCCTTATGATGATTAGGGGAAATAGAAAGAGCTAATAAACAGTCTGGCATAGTCTGTAGAATGATTGCTGAAATTACTACCACACAGTATTTCAAACATAAGGGAGATTTTCTTAAAATTTTATTAAAATTATGTTTCCATCTATTGAAAATGCAGCCGTATATTAAAATTTTAGCAGATTATGAAAAATACAGTAGGTTATGCTTTATCATGCAATATAATTTATCTAACTTGATTTTTTTTTCTTTTCTATGATTATCCAAAAAATCAGAACTTAATGTAATGGTGTCTCACTTTATCCACACTGAATGAAAGGTTGGGTATACTAATTTCTCACTCACATATAAGAATTTATGATTTTCTTATTTGTATTATAACAGTTTTATAGGTATCATTTTCAGTAATTCCTCATCTGTTTTTCTAAAACAAGTAGGTAACGTAAAAGGAAACTGTTGTGGAGTCAAATCTCCTTAGCTTCAACCATATTCTATATTAACTACCACATATCAGAGAAAACATATGATATTTGTCCTTTTGGGACTGACTGATTTCACTAAGCATAATGGTCTCCAGTTGGATTCATTTTGTGGCAAAACACAGGATTTCATTTTTTTATGGCTTAATATTCCATAGTTTATGCATACCACAATTTCTTAATCCCGTCATCAGTTGATGGACATCTGATGATTCCAAATCTTAGCTAGTGTGAACTGAGCTGCAGTAAACATGGGGGTACAGATTACTCTTTCATATGCTGATTTCATTTCCTTTGGGTAAAATCCCAAGAGCACCACATTGATTTCTCTAGCCACATATCATTTCACTATATAGATTTTCATAATTTATTTAGAAAATTTAATAAGTTCTGTACAGTCTTGTGTTATTACAAACAAAATTGCAATATTTATCTTATATGTAAGTCTCATATATATAAATATCAATAGGATAAATCCTCTGAATTAAAACTGTTGTGCCAAAGTGCATCAAATTATTATTTTGGAAGATACTATCAAATAGCCCCAGATTGGACATTGTACAAAATTATATAAAAATTTCTATTTCTGCAAATTCACCAAGGTAATATTATCATAGCTTTGGATTTTGCCAATGTGATAGGCTTTTTAAAAAGTGAACTTTGACATCTTTGAGTACTTCTAGGTGTGACTTGAATATCCTTTTCTCATTAATTGTCTTTATATGTAGCCTTTACCTGTTTATTACAGAACAGTTTTTTTCTGATGAGTTGTAAGTATTCTCTTCTCCCCGTTCCCATACGAGTTTATAATTTGTATTTTTTCAAGTTTTTATATTAAAAAGTTACTGAAGTCTGTCATTACTGGTTATCATTTGCTTAGGAATTGCTCAAATGAATTTAGCTACAGGCAGCATGTTCTGCAGCAGTTGTTTTTATGTAATTTGCATGAAGCCTTGGGATTCCACAAGTAACATGTATGGAGTTTCTGAAGTATGGGATGGGATGGTTAAGTTCTGTCAGATCAGGTGGCAAAGCTCTACACAATGGTAGAATGTCAAGACAAGAAGATACATCAGAATTTTCCTAGTTAATAAATTGCCAATCTAGTGAGGAAATTCTTGAGCTATGCAGGAAGGATTTTAATTTGTTTTATTCCAAATCTGCCACTTTTTTGTCTAATTAATGCTCTAAACAGGTCATTTCCCCTTATTTAAGCATTTGAGCCACCATCTCCCCACTCCCACCCCCCCCCAAAAAAAAAAAAAAAACAACACACACACACACACACACACACATCTGGAAGGGACTTTTAGGAGGATCCCTAGAATGTAGTCTCTGTGATTGAAAGCAAAATGGTTGAAATAAACCCCTTTGTGCCTTTCTGTCCCAATATTTCATTCTCTTTTTCTCTCCTTCTTTCTCTCTTTCACTTCTGTTCCATTTTCCCTCTCTTTCTCATCCTTCCATGCATACCAGCACTCATGGCCCTGGGAGGCCCGCAGTACTCCACTCAGATTGTTTAGAAGTTGTGATTCTAGTCTGCCTCCTTAACGGATGAATGAATGAAACAATGTCAACAGTTTTTTTTTTTTCCCTAGAGTACTCAGAAACTTTGTGTATCTCCAAATCCTTGCTTAGAGGGATTCTCCATTAGAAATAATACAAATCAAGTTTCCTGCCTAGTTATCTTAATATATTGTATTAGAAACAGATATAATATCTGTATAGTGGTCATATTTGTAAAAATCTAGGAGGTTTTGTGGTGGGAAGAATCTTTTTGACCACTGTACAAAACTTTCCACAGTGGAGGAATTGCGTCTCTAGGAAGTTTGGCCCATTGCCGTAAGGTGTAATTGCACAGAATAAACTCACCACCAACAGCTGCTTCCAGTTTGCTCCAAGTCCTACTTTTATTGGAAAGTTTCTTCTCATACTGAACCTTTCTGTGTCTTCCCTTTACTAATCCAAGCTTGGTTTTTCAAATGACATGGAGTAAGATTCACTTGTCTTCAATAACGACTCATCGTCCAAGGCTGCTGTCACATCCTCTTTCCCACTCCACTGATTTCTGTTCTCTTCAAGGAAACTGTGGCTGCTCCTTTCACAGTGGCTCAAAGTGGGGAGAAAGGAATGCCCCCTGCCTGCTGCCCTCTGGGTTCACGCGAGTCTTCTGATCACCCCTTCCACACGGGCAGTGCTGAAGGAACTCAACACTGAGCCCTGGCCAGTGCAGAGAAGAGCAGGCTGGGCTGCTCAGCTGATTTAGGCAGTGCTTTTTCTGTCCTTTCCTATTTTTCCTGAAATCAAAGTCCTCCACGTCTTCAAGGAGCAGCATGTGAAGTTTAGTTTACCTCGTCTCAGTCCACTCCAGTCTTTGAAGCTGGAAGAATATGTAGTGATCTTTTAGTTCAACGAGTTCATTTTGCAGGTGGAGGAAAAGTATAATAGGATGTACGGAGCAGAGAATACTTTGAAAAATTCACACATTCCTTAAGGGCTATGCACAGAGGGACATCCAGAAGGCCAGCAGACATATGTCTTTCAAACTATTTGTCAAAGCTCAGTTGCTCCATTGCTATATGTGCTATGCAGAATAATGACTCTCCAAAGACATCTATATCCTGAATCCCAGAATCTGTGAATGTGTGGCCTTTGATGGCAAGAGGGATTTTACAGATAGGAGGACAGTTTGAAACCTTGGGAGAGGGAGAGTGTGCTGACTTATCCAGCAGAGAATGTTTCCTGCTTGCAGTCAGAGGGAAATGTGACAGTGGAAGAAGAATTAGAAACAGGTGACGTTGCTGGCTGTGAAGGTATAGCTAGTTGCAGCAATGAGGACTCATCTAGAACTTAGAAAAGGCAAGGAAACAGATTCCTTCTGAGAGTGTCCAGAAAGAATTGCAGTCTTATCAAAAACTTTGATCTTAGCCCCCAGAGACCAATGTTAGACGTCTGACCTACAGAACTCCAGGAAAACAAATGCTTGCAGCTTCTAAGCCACTATATTGTTGTGATTTGTTATAGCAGCCATATAAAACCAATACAGCAGACAAGCTCAGATACTGAGCCAAATGCATTCACAGCTTTTTGAGCCCCAAGCATTAAAAATATGAGGTAAAAATATGTGCAAAGTATTATGCAGCCAAATTCCCTTTGTTTGAAAGCCATGTCCTCATAATGAGCTAGGCTCTTTTAGAAATTGCATTAATAACTCAGGGCACCATTTATTCATTATTGCTTCGCTATAGTGGCTGTTATTCCGCTGATGATGGCCTTAATCTTCTAAGTCCCTCCCTGGGAATTGCTCTTGTACTGGGAAAAGTATCAATTTAGATTAATCTTTTATATTATCACTTTTAGAAAGCATGTTTGTAGAGTACTTTAGAACCCTGTCTGTTTTACACCTGGGTTCTCATAGCATTTGCTTCCATAATAAAGGCCAATTTGTAGCAAGAATGTTTCTAAACCAAGTTAGAGTTTTATTAATTTAGTAAGTGCTTGGAGGCAGTACAGTGTTCCCTAAGAAGTTGAGAACGATGGATTTGCTTAAAACCTTTTTCCAAACATGTGGATTCACAAAGACCCTGCCAATGGAATGCTCCTTTGTGGGCTTGGGACAGGTTGTGGTTCTAGTTCATGGCCTTCAACTACCTTTCAAAGGAAGAAGAATCCTTACCAGTTATTGAGTCATTGTTCTGTGCAAGGTGGTGAACTATTTACTAAACATTTCTTTGCACATCCCATTGCCAGAAAGCCTGTTTGAGAGATAAGAAAACAGATTCAGTGGGTGTTAAGGAATTTACTCAGGTTCACAGAATTTATAATTGCTGACATGGAACTCACTCAGTGGCCACTTTGACCCCAAAATGCATGCTCATTCTGTTGCTACAAGCTGCCTCCAGATAAAAATGTGTTTCTCATACCTTTCTGAGCTACACAAGTCTAGTCATATCACCATTCTACAATCTCTGGACCAAAGTGAGAAATCCACAAAGTTTATTTTATGGGCATGGATGGATGAATAAATGAATTCTTAAAAGTACAGAGAAAAATGATGCAGAAGAATATGCTCACAGCAGAATCTGGGGAAAATGGTATTTTTAAAAAGTCATAATGAAGATTTAATGAAACGTAAACAGAGGCAGAAAGCCAGGATTTTGCCCTTCTTCTTCCAATCATGTAAACACACACATAAACACACATATGTGATTAACTTAATTTTTAAAAAACATTTATTTATTTGAGAGGCAGAGTTACAGATAAGGAGAGACAGAGAGAGGTCTTCCTTCTACTGATTTACTCCTCAAATGGCCACAGTACCTGGAGCTGGGATGATATGAAGCCACAAGCCAGGAGCTTCCTCAGATCTGCATGGGTTCAGTGGCCCAAACACTTGGGCTGTCTTCCACTGCCTTCCCAGACCACCAGAAGGGAGCTGGATCAGAAGTGGAGCAGCCAGGATGCCAGCCTGAACCCATATGGGATGTCAGACCCACAGGCAGAGGCTTAGCCTACTACGCCACAGTGCTGGCCCCAACTTTTTTTTTTTTTTTTTTTTTTTATCTGAAAGGCAGAGTTATGGGATAGGGTTGAGGGGAGAGATCTTCCATCTGCTTGCTCACTCCTCTAATGGCTTCAACAGCCAGAACTGAGCCAATCTGTAGACAGGAGCCAGGAACTTCTTCTGGGTCTCCCACATGGGTGGCAGGGACCCAGGCACTTGGGCCATCCTCTGATGCTTTCCCATCCCAGGTGCATTAGCAGGGAAGTGGATCAGAAGTAGAGCAGCTGGAACTCAAACTGGTGAGCGTATGTGATGCTGGTGCTGCAGGCCTGGGCTTTACCCTGTTGTACCACAGTGCTGGCCCCCTTATTTTTTTTTTTTTTACAGATGTGTTTACTTATTTGAAAGGTGGAGCTACAGATAGAAGCAGAGAGAGAGAGAGAGAGAGAGAGAGAGAGAGAGAGAGAGAGAAGTCTTCCATCTGCTGGTTCACTCTCCAGATGGCTGCAATGGCAGGAGCTATGTGAATCCGAAGCCAGGAGCCAGGAGCTTCTTCCAGTCTCCCACATGGGTACAGGGGCCTAAGGAATTGGGCCATCTTGTACTGCTTTCCCAGGCCATAGCAGAGAGCTATATCAAAAGTAGAGTAGCCAAGACTTGAACCAGAGCCCATATGGGATGCTGGCACTTCAAGTGGCAGCTTTACCCACTACTCCACAGCGCCAGCCCCTTCCTTATTTGTTTTTCAAGCATAGTGAACATTTCTATAATATGGTCAATTCCTGGCCTCCCCATAATAAATAAATAAGAATATTGACTCCTGGGGCAGAGAAAGGAGACAAGATTTATGCTGTTGGGGCTGGTGCTGTGTACAGTGGGTTAAAGCCCTGGCCTGCAACGCCAGCATCTCATATGGGTGCTGGCTTAAGTCTTGGCTGTCCTACTTCCGATCCAGCTCTCTACTATGGCCCAGGAAAGCAGTAAAAGATGGCCTAAATGCTTGGGCACCAGCACCCACATGGAAGACCCAGAAGAAGCTCCTGACTCCTGGCTTTGTATCAACACAGCTCTGGCCCTTTCTGCCATTTGGAGGTGAACCAGAGGATGGAAGACACACACACACTCTCTCTCTCTCTCTCTCTATTTATCTCTGGCTCTATCTCTCTATGTAACTCTGTATTTCAAATAAATAAAATAAATCTTAAAAAAAAGATGGATGCTGTAGTGTGGGTAGACTTTAACATTAACTTAAGAATAGCCCTAGTGGGGCCAGCATTGTGGCATAGCAGGTAAATCTATAGGTTCCAGTCTCTCTTCCTCTGCCCCTACCTGTAACTCAACCTTCCAAATAAATAAATAAATCTTTACAAAGGAAAAAGAGTAGTCCTTGTACAACATTGAAACTTAAAGCTGCCATAAATTTTGTGTGATGGGTAAGCTCTGAATAAGTTAAAGAGAGTATGTATAGAATTTGCTATAACATGACTTTGCACTCATTGCTCTATGGTGAGAAGCACCAAGAATCTCCTTCAAAAATGAACAAATGTCTTCATTAGAGAATTATAATTGAAAGAGATTCTGCCTCTTCATTATTTGTTCAACGTTGAAGTAAAGAGTTAGGGATCAAGGAAGATTTTAGCTGCAGCTTTTAAGGATTTCAACCAAAGGCTAGAAAATATAAGATATCCTCTTGCTAATTTCAACTACTATTTATTGAGCAATTACTAAATGTCAGAGAACCATAAAATGGCTTATTAGATGTTTTATCACTTGATCCTCATAACAACTTTGACAGCAACAACAATTATTATTTCCACTTACAGAAGAGAAAAATGACACTAAGAGAATTCAAGTAACTGGGCTAAAGCAACCAAATTTGTAACTGTTGAAGCTAAGATTTGAGGTCCAGTCTTTTTGGCTCTAGAATGCTCTGCTTGACAGCATGCCTTCAAGTTTTTGAAGAAGTCGCAGTATTCAGTTTTAGATTTGAGCCACGTTTGTAGTTGTAAGTATGCCAAGCCAAGAGTGAAGTCACAGCCACTGCTCTCTCACAAGGAAAACTTGTTCTACTTTTTTCCAGCCATGCGGAATTGCCTATTACTGGTGAGTCAGTGGCTTACATTTTCTCTCTCTGACACCACACAATTTTCTACCACAACTCAGAATTTTTTGCACAGGATTTTAATGCAAATTCTGATACCCTTCTACATGTGTCTTAAAATCAGACTGCTTGTTGAACATTGTGCCATTATTTTTAAAAGCCAGCTGAGTTACTGGAGTCCACATCCATTTCATCTTTCCCAGGCAGCAAATCTATGGAATGTTTCCACAGTCTCCCTGCTGTTTCCATGGGTGATGAAACTGCCCCCACTTTCACTGAAACACAGCAAACCCTTTTACTGCTGTTGTAACCCAAATTTAATGGTGGTGGAATCCCCCACTGGGAGGTCCAGGGGAAGATGGCTATGCATACTGAAGAGAAATGGCAGCAATACTAAGGGGTCCCCAAGTGGCAGCTGCCTGTTGTGCTCTTTGATGCTTTGCATGGAAAGGCTGGGAAACATTATTTAAACAAATGGACTCAGGAGAACAGCACACTCCCACTGTCTTCCATCACTGTGGAAGGAAAATTTGCCCACTGGAGCCAAAAGAAACTAGATACTACCTTTCAGATTCCTTGGTGATACTTAATACCCTGAAATGGAGGCAAAGTTTATTGAGCTAATCAAATAAAGAGAATGGTGCCTTTGACATTACTAAAAACTATCACACTACGAAACACTCAAATAAAGGAGAGAGAAATTATTCAAGTGCACCAGATAATCTTGGTCAGTATGGCTTCAGTAGTTTTCTCTTCTCCACCTCTGCAATAGTTAACACATTTTCTCCGCTCTGCCTTTCATACAGAAGGTGTGAGGGACCTCCTAAAATTCATGGAGATGGAATTAAAACATAAGTTTATTTTGCTGCAAAAAAAATTTGAAAATTTGAAATATGTGCATATGACAAGTCTTCAGAATGTTCATGGGAAATATGTGTTATGAAAACACTATGCATAGATTTCTTTTTTTGGCAGGGGAGAGCAAAATCAGTTTATCTTTTAACTTCGTTTTTTATGAAGTTTTGGAAGTGCGCTCACATTTGGGGATGAGCAGCCTGTTGTGTGCCTAAGGACTGTGAAGCTCTGGTAGATTGAGTGAAGGAAGTGGTGGACAGAGGCCAAAATCTGAGCTGGGATGGGTGCATCTCACAGGGTGTTTGAAGTCTGCAGTGTTTTTTTTTTTTATTTTTTATTGTCCTTTGCAAAAAGAACACAAGGGCTTCATCTCTGCAGGCATGTTGAGCTGTCATCCTGGAAAATCTAAATCCAACTTTGAACTCATACCCTCCTTGTCTCCACTTGTGCCTTCCAACTCTCCCTTTCATTTTCCTAAGCTTTGTGAAGTCTTTGGTCCACTTTGCTTTGCAGACCTCCTCCCAACCAGGGCTGTGTCCTTGTCCCTTTGAGCCCTGTGATTATTTGCAGTGCTTCACTGAGTCAGTCTCTTTGCCTTACTTTGGTTAGCACAAACAATGCCTGCAGCATTTGTGAGCTTCCAGGGTCCAGGGCTTCTCAGCCAAGAGAGGCTGATGGGACAGGGTGGGAAGTGTCTTTTAACAGGCTGATGCCTGTTTTCATCTTTTTTTTTTTTAAATCACGTTTTCAGGCTTTGAAACCATTGCAACTTACCGAAATTAGTCTGTGCCCATCCCTAATGGAGTCAAACAAGCAAGTTGTTCAGTACCACACTGGCATTTTTTAAAACTTTTTATTTTTTTCACAAAAACATAAAAAAAATTAAGGAGAAGACTCTGACATGCTTCCTTCTCCCTTTCTCTCTCTGTTTTTAGTTATTGAGATAACATATTTTAGATTTACAGTAAGAAAACTTAATACTTCACAAAATAAGTTTAACAAGTAAAACGAAAAAAAAAAAAAAACCCTAGTTTAGTGGGAATCAGACAGGGCTATAAACAATAATAGAATGGAAAAATGACCATCAAAAATGAATGGGACACAAGACAAAGAAATAAGCTTTTAAAAAGCAATAAATGCTTTGGTTCTTTAGAAAATCACTTTAGAAATAATTAGGACAGCAATTATCAAAATAACTGGAGTATCAAGTAAGAAACATTACCTATTTTAAGAACAGGGCAGGGAGGTGGGGAAACCATGCCATTGCTAGAAGTAACTTCATAGCATGTCTTTTGTAGAAAAGGAGGCCTTATTTAAAATGAGGGCTTTTAAGTATGAAATTCCTCACATAATCAGTTCTCCAATAAGCATTTGGAGGCAGACATTGCTGGGAGTTTCTTGAGGAGGCAGCTGTGTTTTTGAAGCAGACCATTTTAAATCATGAAAAGAAATGGCCAAGAAAAGCAACTTTGGCCAGAATTGACAAGAGACCACTCTCTCTTTCTTAGTAGAGACAGGCACGTAGTAATCCAAATCAAAACAAATGACCCCAAACAGCACAAAGGGAGAGTTGAAGAGTTGATGGTAGAATAACCTTTTTTTTCCCCTGCTTTCTTTCAGCTTTGCTTGTTTCAATCCTAAAAAGATATTAGAGAGTTGGTAGAAGGAGATAGCTCTAGTAAGACCTTGGGGAAAGGAGCAATTGTCTTTTTTTGTTGTTGTTGTTTGTTTGTTTGTTTGTCAATGCACTTGTTGTAGACTTTATGAAGACCTATTATTTTAATTTTACTAACATTCATTTTGGTCCCTCTTCTGCTCTCTCCAAGTCCCTGTACCTTTCAAATGTGGGATCTATTTACTTTGGAAGGAAAGGAGAAATAATATGAATAAGGATGGAGATAACATTTCCTTTTGCATACACTTGGGAATCTAGGTTCTTGACAACAAAAGACATTAAGGGTCATGTTTTTGACAATAAGAGAAACAAAACTCTGGCACAGGTGACCAGTGAGTGGGAGTGTGGGACCTCTCTCCCTGGAGTTCTCTACCGTTGAGGCGGAGGGGCAAATTTCTAGTATGCCTGGTGATGTCTAGTCCTTGCTTCATGGCTCACACCTGTTGATCATAACTTTGTTTTTAGTGGGATTGGCCAGACCCATTCCCCTTGTTTACTGAGCAAAGGTCTGATAGAAGGTCCTCAGTTTGAGACAATCTAGCCAACTCTGAACTAAAATATTTCTGGAACCTTTTTTTTTTTGTGCCCTTTATAGGTCTTTTTCTTTAAGTAAGGAGGGAGAATGATTTTCTGGGCCACCATTATTTACCTGCTAACATTGCATTTGCTTGCTCAGGGAGGACTGGGAAGGCTGTCTTTATGAAGGGCTTTCAATCAACAATTAGATGGATGGATCCTGCTACTGTGTGCCCCCTCTAGCCCTTGGCTTTTAATTTTTACAACTGAATTATGAAATGCCACCTCTACCAGCTACTGCCAGGAACTGGGAACATTAATATTGATGTCCAGAAAGGTTGGGAGTGCAGCTGCAGGATGATTTAAAGATGAGAATTATTAGGGGCAGCATCCAAGTAAATATATCCACTATACAATTTGCTTACCTTTTCACCCCAGATTTTAAGGAGAATTTATTTTGGAAGAAAAAAATCAACCTATGATCTGAGTCCACCCGGTCTTGTGGAGATGTTTCCCCTTTCTCTCCCAACCTGTACTTGCCTCTCTTCCTAAGTGTAATCGAGTGTTATGGGCTGAATGCAGCAAGGTGTGTGTTGCAGAACCAAATGATGGGAGTCAGAAAGATTTTTAAAAGCAGGAACAGGTAACAGGGGAAGAGAAGATTTGGGCATGACATTAGTCCCCCTGCACACTTCATCCTTGGTTAAAACTAACCACATCAATGTACAAACCACAGACTGTTGCTTGTGATGTCTGGGAACCATCTGCTGAGCCCTAGGCAAATTTCATATAAAACTCAATATCAACTGTGACCTGAAAATGAGGAGAAATGCTGTGGTTCCCAGTGAGTTCTTTGAATGTCTTCTCCCCACTTTTGGCATTGCAAAGGGAAGCTCCAAAGAAGGGCACCTAAATGAAACAAAAGTGACAGGGGACAAACACAGAGCATTTAGTTCCCCTTCTCCTCTCCAAGACAGCTGTGGGTGTGTTCACAGAGCAGACTCAAGGGCTGTCATAAGGAGTGATTTCGAGTCTGCTGGGCCAGCCCTCGCTCCACTGGAGTGCAGGTTTGCTGCTTGTCTGCTTTCTAACGTGAGTCCAGTTCCCACACTGATTTCCCATCAAGAACAAAGGTTAGGAATTGTCTTGCAATTAGGAAATATCCAAGGACAGTTTTTTTTAGCAAACACACTCACACACACATAGAGATACACACATACATGCACACACAGTAAGAAAGGGAGACCAAGATAGAATTGATTCTAAAATCCCTTTGAATATTTTTCTCCACCCCATTCCCTTTTGGGGATTAAAAAGGGTAGATTACCACATCTCTTACTTCATAGCCTCTGATCAAGGTGAGAAGACAAACTGAAATTACATAAGCATCCTGTAGTATGGTAACTTGAATGAATTAGTGCTTAGATGTTCACATGTCAGAAGTCTTTAGAATGTCTTCCTAAGAAGGTGAGCATCCTAAAGAATGCATTGGATTTATTTTACAGATGCAAAAGGCAGCACATGAGCATCATACGTAAACTCACCATCCCTGAATACCCAGTTTGCTCTGTCCTTTCATTGCCACCATGCCTGAAAGAAGGTTGCAGGGACCAAGTTCCGGTTCATATTCAATTCTGCAGTGAAATATTGGCAAAAATCCATGGTGGCTGAAGTGATTCTAGATGCTTCTATTAGTAGCCCATGCCTTTAGCACCTGCAAGGAGGACTTTGGGCAGATGCCTCCACAGACCAGTGCTTCCTAAACTTGCAAGTCCATGTGAATTCCCAGCATTTTGTATTAAAATGCAGATTCTGCTTGAGGAGATTCAGGGTAGGGCCTGAGCATCTACTTTTCTAGCAGGCTTTCAGGAAGTACTGATACTCTCGGTCTATAGAACACACTTTGAAAAGCAAATGTATAGGACCAATAATGAATTCTTTGACATGGTTCTGCAAATGTCCACCACAACGTATACGTGTGTGTGGATGTGTGGACGTGTGTGCGTGCGTGCCTGTGTTCAGCTTGTGACCATAATGGGAGTACTGAAGTTGTCAAGCCAGCTGTCTTTCGGAAAGCAGGCATTGCTTGGGGAGAACTGCTCAGGCAGTTGCCAGCATCTGGTGTCCCAGAGCCCCTCTCTGAACAATGGCATTTCATTTTGGTCAAAGTCTCCAAGTTGTGTACGGGGGACTTGCGTGACACTTTTATTATTCTTTCCGCCCCGAAAATCTCAGTAGAGCGCAGACTTGGATTGCTTTATTAGATGAATGATGACTAAAAATTCTATTTCCTTCTCTGTAGTGATAAAAATGTGTTAGAAACCTGTTCAGAATTCACTGCTGCACGTTTAGGGCACTTCCTGCAAAGCTGCTTGAGGGTGTTTCACAGACCGATATAGGCCTAATCACAGGGGATCCTGCGTTAACAGCTCTTTCAAAGTCTTGGTTGCTAAGCTTTTCCAGGAGTTTATTTCACAGTGTAGTATTTTCGTTGCTTTTCTACTGTTTCGGCGTTCAAAAGTTCAACAAGGGATTTTAAATACCTACTTCATACAGAGAAACTGCTAGGGACTAGAAATATGCACACGACCTGGTCAGAAAGACCTGGGTTCGACTTGTAATTCTACCATACATGCAACTGTGATTTGGAACGCTTTACTGAGTACAAGCCTCAATTGCCTCATCTGTAAAATATTAATAATAAAATAATTAATAAAATAATTTCTGTGTATGTGTAAAATTACACATGGAAAAACATAAAAAATTTAGCTTGGAATGCATAAGAAGAAAAATGGATGGGGATGTTGTTATTTTTTAGGGTACCTGCTCTAAAGAATAGCAAAACATATAATTGTATCCTAAATTTTACAAATCTCACTGTATTTTGAGGTAAAAATAAATAATATGCTTTGGACCATATGTATTTGATTGTGTGTGTGATTATGTGTATATGACCATGTATATGTTGTATGTGTTTATGATTGTATAATTGTGTTTGTGGTTGTATCCCTATGATTGTGTATGATTGAGTGTGTGACTGTATGTATGTATGCTTATGTGTTACTATATATCTGGTTGTGTTTATGCTCATGGGTGTGACTACATGTATGTTGTGTGACTGTATGACCATGTGACCATCTGTGTAGCTGTGTGTGTATGGTTATGTGTGTATAGTTGTGTGTGTGTATGGTTGTGTATAAATTTATGACTCTTTGAATATGGTTGTATGTGTGTGTTCCCTATAGTCTATGGAAACTGATACAAAGTCTCACAACTTTGGTTAATATTTAAAACAATGATTTTATTTGAGGAAAAAACTGGTCGACAATGGAAAGATTTACAACCAAGAGATATATTCTAAGGGCAAAAATACCTTCCGATAGCATGGAGAACTTTTTTACTGAAGTTTTACCATATTATTTATTCCTTCCTATAATTAAGCTGAAAAACAGGTTGATATTCAAACAGTAAATGTTATTTTGGTGTTCTTAACCTAACCTTATAAAGAAAGGAGGATTCCTAAGGTAAGAGGTAAAATTTGACATACATTTAAAATAAAGTTCTGATAGCCTTAAGAGAGCAGAGACCCTGCAGTTTATCCCCCTTGTATGACTTCCAGTATCAAGCCTGTGGTGTCAAAACCAAAGTAAGCATTCAAATATTTATTGAAGTGAATTGAATTAGATTTTTCACTCATAGTCAAAATAGCTGTTTCATAAGAAAAAATGCATTTCAAATTATAGTCTTTGAAATATTTTTAAAACAGAAGAAATCCTCAGAAAGCTGAATTGGGCTTTATACAGAGATGGCTAAAAACGTGGCAGATGAGTGGCTGGGGGTTCTTTGGAGCCTACTCTTGGTGATGAGAGAGTGGAAAGGATTTATGGAAATGAGTTGGTGCTGTCAGAAACTGCTTATGAGATAAGAGCAATAATATATTCTCCCAGAAGACCCTCCACTAGACGTATGGACTTGGGCAAATTGTTTTACCTTTTTGTGTTTCATTTTCCATCTGTAACACTGGAAGATTATATTAAAATACATATCAATTTCATTCTCTCTATATGATTATTATTTTATCTTCAAATGAGTAAGGCAATGAGCATTTCTATTCTACTCAGTTTCTATGAGTATTTCTATTCTAAAACTGTATTTTCAATCCAAAAACTATATAGGCCCCATACATTTACATAGCCATCCTAAATCCCAGGAGAAAACAGAGACCAGCACTGCTTACAAAACTAGTTAATGACAGTTGCGGATCCTATTATTATTTTCCCATTTTAAACATCAGTAAATACAGACAGGAAAAGTAACTTGTTGAAGGTCATACATCTATAAAAGGGGGAAGCTAGAACTTGGATCTGAGCCTGTTTGCTCTCAGCTACTACACTTAGAAACTTTGTGTGTCATGGTGATGTGTGGACAAGGGAAGACATGAAAACATGCCTTAGCAAAGTTTGCCTGAGAGGTGCCAGGTCGATCACCTTAGTTTCCACAGAATAGAGCTGATAGGAAGTGGTTAGAAATGACAGAAAGATGCCAAAGGCGTAGCTCATGGGGAGGGAGCATGGAAGACAGAATAGATGTTTAAAAGTAGGCAGAACTGAGCTGTAAGCACCAGCTCTCCCAGTTCTCAGACTGCATCTTGCATCATCTATTTAACTTTCCTACACCTTGGTTCCTTCACATGAAAAATAGTCATCATCAACTTCTGAGGACTGTGGTGAGGACTGAATGAGATAACACATGGAAGTGTGTACTCTGGAGCCTCTGTGCTGGGGAGAGGAAGAGGTCATGGGAAATTCAAGAGAGCAAAAAGTCCATGTTGAAGGTAAGTGGTACCACACTGTCGCAGAGTGCATTTGACATTGTGCTTTGGGTACCTGATCTCAGAGAGCCTCCTCTCCCCAGGAGTCCTATCCATCCCTGAGGACAGAGGTATCAGTCTATGTTCCCACACAGGCAGGTGGCACCAAGCAACCGCAGCAAGGGTGGCTTCCTGAGAGGTAGCTTGGAAGTACTCCTGCGTGTCTGTCTGTTGGAATGGAATAGAGAGAGGCTGAGAAAGGGGAGATCAGCCAGGAGGCTGTTTGGGAAGACAGAAACGTTTCCATTTTAAATCAACTGAGTCAGCAGTTCAGAGCCTGTATTGATTTGCTTTTTAAAAAGAATATTAATTTCCCTTAAAAAAAGCAAGTGAAAGACAAAACAAATTGGACCTTGGATTTATTTACTGAGATACACTCCCTGATTATTCTCCCCCTTAAATCACCCCTCTGCCATCCTGCAGCCTTTCCAAACATTAATATTAATGGTGCCTGCTCTGGCAGAGGCTGGTAGCTATGGCATTTCATAATTCAGATGTAACAGTGAAAAGGATATCACAATTTCAACTCCAGGGTGTTTACTATACCATGTGACAAACAGAGAATTTGTGGTATAAAAAAGCTTATCATTAACATTTTTTTTTTCCTAAAAGAAGTTTCTCCTATGAGAAAATTCAAGATAGCTATTTGGGCAAAGTGATGAGTAATGAACAGTTTCAGTTCTGATTAAACATGTATTTGTGAGGACATACTTTTAGTTATTGTTGTTGTTAAGTTCACATTTTTGTTCGCTTAGTCAGTAAATATTAATCATGTGCCTGGCATTCACCAAGCTGGTGATAGGCATGGACCAAAATCTCAGGCACAACTTGAGAACTATTCCTCTTAGTCTAGTAGAAACCAGCAACCAAGGATCAAGCTGTAATTTGTTCAGCCGATTGATAATAATTGAGCACCAGCATCAGTCAGGTCCTATGCTGAAATCCAAAGTTATCTACAAGAATAAAAAGCTCTCTCAAGGAGCTGCCACTCTAGTGGAAGAAACTTTCCCATAAACAAAGTGGAGAGATAAACGGTGTGCTGGAAAGTCATATAGTTACCTAAGGGAATCAGGGGAGGATGTGTGGGGAAAGGTGTTTCAGCACAAAATGAAACCGATGAAAACGATGGGAGGCCAAGGAGAATGCAGAGAGTGCTGAAGGAGAAATGAGCAAGTGTATGTATCGCTCAAAGAGTGGAGTATTGGAAACCAAGGAGGAGGGCTGCAGTGGTTGTATATAAGCATGTTCTAGGTGGTTCAAGGCTGATAGCACCATGCCAAAGAATAAGGCCTAGATGCCTAATGAAAGTTTAAGCTGCACGAATGCATGGCTCTAGCTCTTTGGCAGCCTTAGGCACTAGTATAGCCAGAATAAGTCCTCAGTGAGTAATTGCATAAGCTGGGTGCATGAGGGCATGAGCTGGATCTGGGGGTTGATGGCAGCTTGAGCTGTTTTTTTTTCATTCAGAAAGAAATGTTCTGGCCACATGAGAGGTGAGCTCATGGGGAACAAGGCAAGTGATGGGGAAACCTGGCAGCAAACCATTGCTTTCATCGCAGCAAGGAAGGCTCTCTGCTAAACAAGGGGACTGCTGAAGGAAAGGTGGCAATGGAAATACCCTATGCCAGTCTTCTTTGTAATCTTCATGTGTTTTTTTCTCTTTTTTTATCTTTATATGTTGATTTTCTTGCAACATCCTAAAATTTTTATTTCATGTTGTTTTTTGCATCCCTCCTAAAAGGATTCCTCCCCAGTTGCAAAATGTTCTTGCTAGATTCCAAGATCAATGTTAGATACCCCACAGACATTCCAAAGGCAAGTTGTATTTTATAACTGAGCATCATTTTATTTACTATTTAGTTCCATGAATATTTTTCTTTAGGTGTGTCTCATTTAGCTAATCAGTACTAGTTTAGTACTGGACTGTGGTCCAGTACTGGCCAACCCTGTGATACTAAAGACCCAGATTTTCCTAAACAGAATTCTTCTTCAGGCCTCGATTTCCTCCCGTGTTGTCTGCTTTGCTGGTTACAGAAGTGATTGAGTGCACAGCATGGCTCTGTGCTTCTGCAGGTGGGCATTTTGTCCTGTATCTGTGTTCTTGTTGCTGGTTTATTTACCTCTGATAAAAAGCAGCACTTCCTGTCCTCCCTAGCAGTGACCATGGGATCTTAAACTCCTTGAGTGGGAGTTTCAGATCATCACGAAGTTTCCTATGGAAACCTCTCAAGAAATGTCCTTGGAGATGGTTGTCATGACATGAAGCAAACTGTTAGCTCTGGAAGAACAAAAAGTTTCTTTGAGGCTTTATTGGAGTCCTGAAAGTATTTCTCCTCTGTAATTTTTAATCTTTCCAAAGTGTTAAATATCAATGTAGGTGATACACAGGATACAGGGTGTAACAGGAGATACCATGTTCTGTATCATTCTTAAGAAATTGTTCTAATAGTAGGCTTGAATGGATGGAGTGTTTGGTCAGTGAACACCCTAGGAAAGGAGTTTGTGACTGAAGGAAATGCCAAGACAAGATATGATGGGAAAAGAACTATGAGGTTCACTAAGATGCAGTCATGAGACCAGTATGCAGTAGAGGTAGGAGATGGAACAGAAGACAATGCTTAGGCTAGAGTGTTGAGGACTGAGTACTGAGTGAAGCACTGAGGGCCTGCTTTGACTTAGCGAAAGTGAAAAAGCGATGCTATGGGAGGGAGCAGTCTCTGTGTGCTCAGGTTAGGAGTAGAAACTTCCATGACGAAAGCAGACTCTTTGCAATGCTCCTGGACAATTCGCATGGGGTGCAGAGGGAAAAAAACAGGTAGAGGTGTTAATATATCAGGCGTGCTTGCTAATTTTTTAATATAATAATGATATATCATGATGCTGCTTTCCATGCTTGATTCTTTATGGCCCTTTCATTGGTGAGGCAGAAAGAGCAAAATCAAACACAGAGCCCGAGACAAGTCAGTGGAGCTAAGGGTTAACAAGGTGGGGAGGTAACATGTACCTCTCAGTCAGCAAAGGTGACTTTTCCGCTGTTCCCTGATACGCCCAATGCTGTGCTCCAACATTTGCCTAACTATGTTCTCTTCCCCTCCTGTATTTACATCATCTTCACTTTACTGCCCAGTTCCCCCGCCCCTCCCCCTTGGTCACCTAGGTGATTTTCTCCTGCTTATGGATTTTAAAAGGAAATCTTGGAGTTCCTCACCTTGGCCTTATCTGACCCTAATTCAGTATCTATAATGAGGCCATGATAATTCGTGCTGTGAGCTTATGAGTTTTCTTTAAGCTTGGGGAGAGGGCACGAGCCAGGGCGAAGGGATGCTGCGTTCTCTCTGCGGTGGCTGCTCCGAAGCTCTGACCTATTTACTCTCTCATTGCCATCAGCTGGCTTCCCAGAGAAACAAGTAGCCCCCATCTGTTTCCGGGTCAGGAGGATGGGGGCCATCGAGCAACTGGGGGTGGGAGAGGGGCTGGAGGGCCAGGCCGCTGGGTCTGTTGAAATGCCATCCACGTTGTCACAGAGTGGCAGAGGCCCACTGTTTTCTCGACATGATTAGTGCGCAAAGGCAGATCAAACAGCTATTAAAGGTGATCAACTAATACCTGCAGCAGGCCCGAGATCTGTCCGTCTCCCTTATTAATTGAGGAAGCGCTTTCAAGGGAGCTGTTTCTAAGTGTGTTTACTTAGTTATGTGCAAGGTCCTGTGTCTTAGCAAGTGACCGGTTAGTATTATTAGTGGCCATGCAATGATGGTAACAATAGCAATAATAACAAATATATTCTCTGAAATAGTATGTCCTGGGGGCATTTTGTTATTATTTTTTATTCCAAGAAATGCATCTCTCTTGTGCTGAGCTCTAATTACCATTTTTGTGAGTATTATAAATATTCTTAGGCAAAATGATATTGTTATAAAGGGACCTTTTCCCTTCCTGAATTGCTCTGAAGCATCAACTGTTATTTATTTATTTATTTTTAAGCATTTGTTTATTTATTTGAAAGGCAGAGCTACAGAGAGGCAGATGCAGTGAGAGAGATAAAGAGAGAGTGAGCGAGAGAGTGAGAGAGTGAGAGAGAGAGGTCTTCCATCCGCTGGTTCACTCCTCAAATGGATCTGGGTCGAAGCCAGGAGCCAGGAGCTTCTTCCAGGTCTCCCGTGTGGGTGCAGGGGCTCAAAGATCCATCTTCTTCTGCTTTCCCAGGCCATAGCAGAGAGCTGGATTAGAAGTGGAACAGCTGGGACTCGAACTGGCACCCATACAGGGTGCTAGCACTGCAGGTGGTGGCTTTACTTGCTACACCACAGTGCCAGCCCCTAACAGTGTTTTTGTTTTTTAAGATTTATTTTTTAAATTTATTTGACAGAGTTCCAAAGAGTAAAGGAGAGCCAGATAGGAAGAGAGATCTTCCATCTGCTGGTTCACTCTCCAAATGACTGGGGCTGGGCCTGTTGAAGCCAGGAGCCTGGAGCTTCTTTCAGGTTTCCCACACTGGGTACAGGGGCCCAAGCACGTGTACCATCTTCTGCTGTTTTTCCCAGGCTATTAGCATAGAGCTTGATCAGAAGTGGAGCAGCTGGATTTCAAAATGGTGCCCATGTGTGATGCCAGCATTACAGGCGGCAGCTTAACCTGCCATGCCACAACGTTGGCCCCAGCATTAACTCTGTAAGAGAATGAGGCCAGACTTACAGGAGGCTGGGATATTTCATCAATGGAAAGTCTCATTTTCAAATAATGTGCATTGTCACTAAATACTGAGCAACCTGTGGAGATGAATCTGGGGTTTTCTTTTATTTCATCCAAGCATGAGGTGGGCAGTAACTACCTACATTATGGCAGGGATCGCAGCAACAGATAGGATGCTGGACTGCTCCTTTAACTTCCTTCCCCCCAAGAATCAACAGTTCTGTTTGATGATCCTCAGCAAGAAGACAGAAAAGATCAAGAAAGAGCTGTGCTACCTTCGGGGAAATAGTAGGGCTGGATTCGTGTCTCAGATAACTAGAACTTCTAGCAAGCTTCCTATCCATTGGTCAGGGAGGGAAAGTTCAGGAGGGCTGACTCCATCAAGTATAATACTCGGATTAAGGACAAGAGTAAAGGTTATTTTCCTGCTACAAGGACATTCTGTTAAAATGTAGGGAAGGATTCATAAACCAGCTATGCCTAGCAGTCAGCTTGTATCCAGAAGGAGCTGAAAAACTTGAAATGGGGTGTCCAGGTGGGTAAATTCATTCTCTGTGAGTATGTGTCTGTCTGTGTCTCCCTTACACATAAGCATTCCACTCTTTGCTCCCTGTACTTTCTATCCTATCCCCTGTTCAAGGGATACTTTCTTGACTACAAATTGTGAGCCATTTCCTTTCTTTGCCCTTTCAATGGAGAGACATCTTCTAGACCTTGCCTTTCCAACTTTAGGTTTTTTGTTTTTTATTTTTTATTTATTTATTTTTTTTTGCTGTTGTTGTTGGTTTGTTTGTTTTTTTTAAACCCTGAGGATCTTGATAAAATGCAGCCCTTCATTCAGTACGTCTGTAGGGGTTGGAGGGAATTCAGGCTTCACATTGTGCACATTTAACAATTTAGGGGCAGGCAGCAGTGTTAGGAGAAAGTGCAGAAGTGTGGTTTAAAGAAAAACAGATATTTACTCCTTTACTATTGGTGGTTTATTAATGATCACCATCATCAAAGAAATAGAAAAGAAAGAGAATTTTATAAGAAGATGGGAAGCTTTGGCTGTCTACTGCTACATTTTGAAAAGTGGGGGAGAAAACTAACAAGTTGCCTACAATGCATCCATCCATCCTCAAACTCTACTTTGGCTTCTTAGAATTCTGACATAAGACTGTGGGACAGGGAAATTTCAAAAAGGGTCTTGGCTCTAAAGTGGAGAAACAGTCCACAAGGCAAGGATCCTGGCTGGTTCCACATCTCCTGCATGCATCTCCCCATCATAGACAAGAACTAGGAGGCAGGAAGGACCACGCTCAGTGAACATCACCAATGGGAACCAGGACTCAGTACCATGTATCCATCTTCACAGGTGCCTCAGTGCGCTCTTTGGTTGCAATCACTGAAAATACAGCACATTTCTGCATAGATGTAGGATACCAGGGACAGTTAAGGACCAAGTGACAGCTGTGAGAGGGACTGAGGGAGGGGCCTCTGAAACAGTGTTGCAGGGCCCCTCCTCCCAAATTTGGATTTCTGGCTTTAAAGAATATGCAGGTGCTTTCCTTCATAACTAAATTAATTTTTGTGATGTTAAATGTGTTCACCATCATCTTTCTCTAAGTTTCTTTTTTCCATATCTCTATCTCATTGGAAGAAAGAATTTTTATTAATTCTCCATAAAACTAGAAAAAAATAAAATATGAAAAGAAAAATAAAAACCAAAAACTTCTTGGATTCCATTTCAATATTCTCTCCAACCCTGTTGTTTTCCTGGTTTGTTCAATTACTTCCAAAAGAGGCATTTCTAAGAGAGAAACCCACACTTTGCTCACTGCTACCTTTTGGATTCCTCATTAGGCAAACCCAGCACAGGTCATTAGTATGGTGTGCAGTCTGGGGTGGCTTTGAGGAATATCCCAAAACAGCTTATTGCTAACGGGAACAGGGTTAATTGTCGACTTCAATGCTTACACACAGAGAGAAGTGAGCGTGCCTCAGCAGCTCCCAAATACATGAAAATCAAATTACCCGGTTAACAGGCTAGATGTGGCTTGGGTGTTTATCTTCCTTTTCCTAACATGCACCACCAGATGGAAGGGTTAAAGATGTGGCAGGTGGCTCAGCCTGAATGTATCCCTTTTTGATTCTGGACTGCTTCTAGCTTCATCTTTACAATTTGTTGTTTATTTCATTTTCTTTTTTTGCAGGCTTGGGAAATTAGTCATTTTCTCAGGCAGAATCAGATAGTGGGCATAAATCATTCAATCTCTAGGTCATTCATTTTAGGCCATCTCTGGATTCTTTTTTACTACTCAAAGTTCTTATCATATCCTGACGGAGAAAAGAATGATGGTGACACTTTTCTTGTAGATAGACAGTTATTCACATAATTTAAAACCCACCAGACAAGTAATTATACATCATGGCCTCCTCGTGTCTTCTACTAACAAGGAAGAGACAGACGCTGCCTTTCAGATGAGGTGGGGAGAGGGGCCAGGAGAGCTGCTATGCTTCCTTGAAAATGAAAACTGCTTTCATCAGAGATTGAGTTCAACACATGAAGGAAAGGAAAGACTAGTACCCCTGTTTTTCCTTAATAATATAGTACTAAGGCTAAGTGGAGAAAATAACAAAATGCTGCGGATATACATTACCTGTATTGGAGAGTTAGAATAGATTGTCATAGCATCTACAAACTCACATAGCCTCTTCACGCCAAATGTTACCTGGGCAAGATGTTTAAAGTTTCTAAGCCTTGCTAATATCCTTTTCTTCAGTAGAGTACAGAAAATAATAATTCTATCCTCAAGGCTTTTTATCAAAGTGAAGGACTTATAATTAAATGATGTTAGCTGGGTACCTCCAATATAGTAAGTACTTATTAGACATTAATTAATTAATTCAGTTTTGTAAAATTTTGAACAAGACTATGGAGCCCTCAAATTTTTGTTATCAAGTATCCATTTTTAAATTTTTTTTCAAGACTTCATGTTTGGGAGTATCTTTAGATGAAACAAACTACATCAATCAGGTAATAAGCAAAGTGTTCTGCCATTTTTAACTGCTCAAAGTCTTAAAACTGAATGAAAGCTTCAGATATTCATGATAATGAGTGTTCCCACACTGAGTTCATATTCCAATTTGAAGTAATAAAAGGTGATTTTTTTAATCTATCTTTTTTTAAAGATTTATTTAATTATTTGAAAGTCAGAGCTATACACAGAGAGAAGGAGAGGCAGAGAGAGAGAGAGAGAGATAGAGGGAGGGAGGGAGGGAGGGGTCTTCCATCCACTGGTTCACTCCCACATTGGCCAGAGCTGCATTAATCCAAAGCCAGGGACCAGGAGCCTCTTCCAGGTCTCCCATGTGGTTTCAGGGGCCCAAGCACTTGGGCCATCTTCTACTGTTTTCCCAGGCCATAGCAGAGAGCTGGATCGGAAGAGGAGCAGCTGGACTAGAACTGGTGCCCATATGGGATGCCAGTGCTGCAGGCAGTGGCTTTACCCGCTTCGCCACAGCACCAGCCAAGAAAGGTGATATTTTAACTAAACCATGCTAAAATACTCATCTTGTCCTGGGTGAATATGAGCTGTATAATTTAAAAAAAAAAAATCTTGGGGCTGGTGCTGTGGTATAGCAGTTTAAGCCTCTGCCTACAGTGCTGTTATCCCATATGGGTGCTGGTTCCCAGTTGCTCCACCTCTAATCCTGCTCTCTGCTGGTGGCCTGGGAAGGCAGTGGAAGATGGCTTAAGTACTTGGGACTCTACACCCACATGGGAGACCCAGAAGGGGCTCCTGGCCCCTGGCTTTGGATTGGCCCAGCTCCAACAATTGCGACCTCTTAGAATGTGAACCAACAGATGGAGGACCTCTCTCTCTTTCTCTCCCTCTCTGTGTCTATAATTCTGCCTCTCAAATAAATCTTAAAAAAAAAATCTTAACAGAGACTGGACAAAAGCAAATATTCTGCAAAGTCATTGATATACTAAAATTGCTGTGATCTTGTGGTAGAATTCTTGGTTCCCAGATAGGGTGAAAATAAAAATGCATGCTGAGATTTCCAGGATAGCGAAGGTATTTGCACCATTTCTCAAAACCATCAACTGAATTACAGCTGGAATTTAGCTTGGAACTTCAGAAACTGGATCACAGTTTATGCAGGAATAACAGGAGAGGCAATATTCTAACCTACTATTCAGTCCACAAATATTAAAAATAATATTCAATAATATAATGAATATAATAATATTTAGTTATACAGTAATATTCAATAACATATAGTATTAGATAAGTACATGTAATATAAATCATGTGTATTATTGTCAATCTATTTGAGTTATTTACATATATTATAAATAAGATATTTGAGATTGAGAAATGAACAAGATTCAAGTTATCAGGAATTTGTCCTAAGAGTAGAAATTTTACTATGGGCTACTTAGGTCAAATGATCATTTCCCAATCTATGTCTATTAAACTTTTTAATAGGAGTCCATGTCTACTTTTGTGAACACCAGTTGCCACACTTTAACATCCCCATTCTCGCTAGGTGCAGCAGAGGGCCTCCACTAAGTGCCTCGGACTTTCTCTGCTTCACACACCTGAGAGGTCCTGGAGACAGTGCAGTGCAGCTCTGGGAGTGCGAGCCAATGGGGAGAAAGTGACACCCGGCTCTCAAGCTTCCATCCAACTGTCAGTTGGACAGCTGAACAGAGAGTTTACTTCTTGATGGTCCCTGGGCTCAAGGACAGAACTTCTTGGGAGGTGCCTAAATCACAGCTCACACACTCCGCAGCCATCATAGGGCTGGTACACAGGATAACTGACCGTGACTTGCAAGCCCATCTCAGACCCCAGACATGCAGATTACCTGCCTCTGTCTGAGAGAAAAAGTTCCATACAGCAGTTTGTGAACTGACTCTTTTCATAGCTTCTCTTCTTTAGAATACACAAGGGAACTTCAAAAAGTTTGTGAAAATGGGATTAAAAGATGTTTATTTTGATGAAAAAAATTTGAAATCCATGAATACTTTTTCATCAGACACCTTTTCCATGAACTTTTTGCAGGCTTCTCATACATACATTGCTTCAACAACTTTTGGCCCCCAGTAGCTCTTTCTGTTAGTTTCATGTTTATGCAAACTTTTGGAAGCACTAATACATTTTTCTTACAATTTCCAAGTACTCTGTCTCCAGGCTTTCAGAAAATATTTTGAAGTTTTGTGCATTGAAGAAACTATGCATACTACAAGGGGTAATAGGAACAGAAGTCTGTGTTGGCATGAGTGGGACCTGTGTGAAGCAGTCTGACAGATTGGCTTAGCAGAAGTTTACAGAGAAGATGAAGAGAGCTGGCAAAGGCAGAGCCCCTAAATGGAAGGGGTGTTTGCAGAATTTCTGGTCACCTGGTGTATTTCCATTGTGTACCTGGTGGTGAGGTTTTCGGAGGCACCTTCTGGAAATAAGGTGGAGGTGGGATTGGGAAGGACGTTGTACATGTTGCTAGGTCACTCATAAAGCAGGGTTTTTGGGGGCCTACTGATGTCTTTCTCTTCTTCCCAAATTCCTGTATTCACATTCTCATACCAAGCCCTCAGCATGTGACTTTATCTGGAGGACTGGAGGAGGGCTTTTTTTTTTTTTTTTTTTTAAGATTTATTTATTTACGTGAAAGGCAGAGTTACAGAGAGGCAGAGGCAAAGGCAAAGAGAGAGGTATTCCATCCACTGGTCCATTCCCCAAATGGCCGCAATGGCTGGAGCTGCGCCAATCTGAAGCCAGGAGTCAGGAGCTTCCTCTAGGAAGCTGGAGAGGAACTTTTAAAATGTAAGTTAAAATGGGATTCTTAAGTAGGCCTTAATGTAAATTGACTGGTGTTCTTAGGAGCAGAGGGAATTTGAATACACAAAGAGATACTGTGGATGTCCCTGCAGAGAGGAGAGACTGTGAGGACATGAGGAGAAGGACGCCTCAGAAGAAACTCCTCAGGCCCAGAACTGGGAGAAAAATCAATGTCTGCTGTTTAAGCCACCCAGGCTGTGGGATTTTGTAATGAGCCAACCAATGCAAGGGCCAAGATCATGAAACAAGGCATTCCCAAGAGGAGGAGCCATGTGTTCACACAGGGCCTGTAAAACCCGAGTATGTTGCCACAGCCATCCTTTCATTGTCTCAATACTTAGGGAGGATTTGGTTTTGTTTTGCTTTACAATCTTTTTTTGTTGGGCCTCAGAAAACCTAGTCACAAAAGAGAAGTTATTTTGCTACTTTATCCAAGAAATCAAAGACTCAAGAAAGCGAACCCAAGCACATTCCAAGCAGTAATGCATGTTTTCTTCCTGAAACCTCACAAGATTCTAAAGGCAGAAAGGATGTGATTTCTCTCTGATGGGAGGAATACAGCAATCAAATCTGTAATAAATGGAAATCTTTTTACCTTTCACACATTTTCATAATCCCCCCTGCTGCTTCAGCTAATTAATTATCAATGCTATTTGTGTTTAGACAAGAGGGTTTGTCTCCTTCACAGCCCATCTGCTCCTTGGTAACCTTGCTGTGAAGTCATTGCGAAGCAGAGTTGCTGATAAAGCTATCATCTCCATGGCAACCCGTTGCTATGTCACAAATGCAAGAGTGTGACCTCACTGCAGTTAAAAGGAGAAATCAAACTGCTGTCTGTTGTGTGAGGCGATAAGGGGTTTTTAATCAGACACCCAGTGTCTGATCCAGGAAAGAGAAAAGGATCCTACTAGAGGAATGTTACTGCAGTAACCTTGCTGCCTATTACTAAATAATAAATGAACACTCTAATATTAGTAGTGCAATATAATTGTGCAGCTGGCTAAACTTTAGAGAAATGCCCCCAAGTAAATGATATTCATCCTTAGAAATCTTTTTTGGAGTATGAAGTATGAATTTTTCCCTTCTTCAATTACCTTTGGAGTTATTTCTGCTACATCCTTAGTGATAACAATTACATTTTAGTACAACCTCCCATATCCAACAACTCATGAAAGCAGGACCCTGATTTCCATTTGACAGATGATGCAGCTGAGACTTTAAAGTGAAGGAGTTGGGTAAGGTCAAACAGCTGGGGGAGAGAAACCAGGTGTTGAACTCAGACCCACGCCTACAAAGCCAAGTTCTTGGTGGCTGTACTCCACTAGCAGCTGTGGAATGTCTACCTCTTTTTGTTGGACACAGAGCATCCAGAATGAAAATTCAGCTTCACAGACATTTACCAGTTTTTAGACATTGGTAAAATTTTAGTTAGAAGAAAAGAATCACAGGCTATCAAATTTGATGTTGTCCAACTTTTAACTTACCCAAGGCTATTCAAGGACTAGCTGCTGCTTCTTTGATCCTGTATAATAAAGGAGGGAATAAGTGAAAAACAAAGGAACAGAATATTAGCAATAGAACATGTAGATGTGGTGTTAAGTATCAGCTTTGTGACTTCATTTCTCATGGTAATTTAGGAATAGTCACAGTTCCTTGAAAAAAAAATCAGCATGAACCTTTTCCTTAAGGAAAAGTTGCACTTCCTCTATTTTGTTAACTGGGTTAACTGAATATAAATGAAATTAAGTATGGGTTTAATTCAGTGATTTTTCTTTTGTTGTCCAATACAGGTTAATTTCTTTAACATCCAACTAATGAAATTTATATTTATCCAGCAAGCATTCTATGACTGTTTCATTATGCATCTCCCAGTAAAGGTGACTCATCCCCTGGTGTAGTATTTACCACACTTGAAAAAGTAAGCAACTTCTCCCTTGGTGGTTGCATCCATCTGCCCATCTACTGCAGGAGATTATGATGTGTAGCCACAGTGGCTGTCTCTGGGAGAAGTAGCTCAATACACTGAGTGTCAAGTGCATTCTGAAATCAACCCGCAGGAACTGTTACCATAAGTTCTGATCAGCCTGTTATTCTCTTTCTTGGATGGTTGGTTAACTAGTTACTCAGTTGTTGGATGCAGACCATAAACATGGCCACCTGGAAGTTCTGCGTCTCTCTTCTGTCATGGAGCTAAACAAACAGTATTTGTTGGGCACATTTATTATGTGTGGATATTCTAGACACTGGTAAAAGAGGACATCATTGGAAGAGTGTATACAGACTGTATGCTGTAATGATTCATCAACTTATGGGAGACAGGACCACCAGGCACAAAGGGACACAGAGTCAAATATCATGTCAATTGTCATGTTTTTTGGCTGATTTTTATAAGTGCTCAGTGATATCAGACAAACCCCACATTTCAAGTAGATGATTGGAGCATAAGAATCTAAGAGTGGCATTTTCTAAGCGTTTGCCCTATGCCAGACACCAAGCAAAGCACTTTACATTCTTCATGTCATTTCTTCCTTACAGCAGTCTTAAGACATAGGCTTTTTGGTACTTTTCCAGATGAAAGAATTATGGCATATTGTATAATTGGAGAGATTAAGTAACTTGTCCAAATCACTAGGCAGCAAATTGGCAGTTTTCAGAACCTATGTATTCTAGAACATGTAAATTTATACACATTTTAGCTGTTTAAGAGGAGGAGAGGGGACAGTGGCCTAGACACACGCAGACATGGGCAGCAGCAGCAGCCTGTGGAGGACAGGTCAAGTAGCTGCCATTCACTTTCTGCATTGGAGGTGCCCACGGAAAAGCAAGATGGACCGATTTCCTTAAAGTTTCACTGGAAATCCCTTCAGTGTCTTTTTTTTTTTTTAACCTGTAAACCTTTTATTTAAGGTGTACAAATTTCTTGCATTTCATATATGGAAATTTAGGGACACAAATACATTTCAGCACATGCTCCTTAAAAGGATTTTCCCTCTGGAGTCTTCCACTTTTGAGCATGATGGGCTTCTAAGAATTAACTGAGCTCTGTGGAGAAACTCAGCATGGTTAATATCCTGAGAGAACTGATATATTTAATGTCTTGACCTGTTTATCTAGAAACTGAGAACAGCAGCTGGTAAAATATCTTTGCCATTCTCTAATACCTGTTGACTCGTAACATTCATGTATTTTCCAACATAAATAATTCATTCAGTGTATTTTCTTATATTGTGGTCTCCTTTGCCCTGGGGAACATTATAGATGACTAATATTTGGGAGAGTTAAGAGATTTCAACAGGATGACCTTGAAGCTGAAAGAGTTGGATTTGGGTAGATGAGAATGGAAATCACTAATTGGTCTTAAAGTTTAGGCTATCAGTTGTAGGCAAAGGGAATGTTGTGAGTTGAAAGAACTATTGCTTATCTTTTCTTTGTTTATATAAACCCATATGTAATTTATGTTTTTAAGAGAGACAAACCAGAAATGGGAGTAAACCCTACTCAGTTGCTTGATGTAATTTTTTCCCATAACAGTGCCACTAGGACATTAAACACACATTATAAGTAGACATATTCCATTCATTTTAATCACTGCATAGTGATTTATTCTATTTTTTAATATATTTAGATTGTTTCCATGGTTTTCAATTTTGCTGTATGATTTATTCTGTTTTGTTATTACAAAGAATGTTGCATGTTTTATAATACATGTATTTTGCAAAATTGATAAATATCTCTGTAGGAGAAATGGAATTAGAGTTGTTGGGTCAAAGACTGTGTATTTTACGTTTTCAGAGGTTTTGCCAAAGTCTGTAACAGGAGCAACAATTTAAAACTGCAGCCAGTACCTTATTGCTTCATTGTATTTCCTTTCAATATTAGGCAATTTCAAAGTTTTAAATTTTCACAATTTTTTCATTTTTTTAAAGATTTATTTTATTTATTTGAAAGAAGAGCAGAGAGGAGAGAAATTTTGATGTGTAAAATTGGTCAATTTAGATTAATTTTTAAGAAATTTTTAAGGGGCTGGCTCCGTGGCTCACTTGGTTAATCCTCCACCCATGGCGCCAGCATCCCATATGGGCACTGGGTTCTAGTCCTGGTTGCTCCTCTTCCAGTCCAGCTCTCTGCTGTGGCCTGGGAGGGCAGTGGAGGATGGCCCAAGTGCTTGGACTCCTGCACGCCCATGGGAGACCAGGAGGAAGCAGCTGGCTCCTGGCTTCGGATCGCTGCAGTGCCGGCCATAGCGGCCATTTTGGAGGTGAACCAATGAAAGGAAGACCTTTCTCTCTGTCTCTCTCTCACTGTCTATCTGTCAAATAAAAAAAAAATTTTTTTTGAGTCACTTTGGATTTTTCTAACTTCTTTTTTTTTTTTATTCAAAGATTTATTTATTTTACTTGAAAGAATTACACAGACAGAGGAGAGGCTGAGAAAGAGAGAGAGGCCACAACAGCCAGAGCTGTGTCAATCTGAAGCCAGGAGCCAGGAGTTTCTTCCAGGTCTCCCATGTGGGTGCAGGGGCCCAAGCACTTGGTCTATCTTCCACTGCTTTCCCAGGCCACAGCAGAGAGTTGGATAGGAAGTGGAGTGGAGCAGCCAGGGCTCAAACCAGCGCCCACATGGGATGCCTGCTCTTCAGGCAAGGATGTTAACTGGCTACGCCACAGCACCAGCCCCATGATTTTTTTTTAACTTCATTGAACATCTGTTGTTTTATGTTTCTTTGAATTTTTTGCTCATGTCATTTTCTGACTTTCATCTGGAATAGTTTTAAAATTTTATTCATAGGCCGGCGCCGTGGCTCAACAGGCTAATCCTCCGCCTTGTGGCGCCGGCACACCGGGTTCTAGTCCCGGTCGGGGCACCGATTCTGTCCCGGTTGCCCCTCTTCCAGGCCAGCCCTCTGCTGTGGCCCGGGAGTGCAGTGGAGGATGGCCCAGGTGCTTGGGCCCTGCACCCCATGGGGAGACCAGGAAAAGCACCTGGCTCCTGGCTCCTGCCATCGGACGAGCGCGGTGCGCTGGCCGCAGCACGCCGGCCACGGCGGCCATTGGAGGGTGAACCAACGGCAAAAGGAAGACCTTTCTCTCTGTCTCTCTCTCTCTCACTGTCCACTCTGCCTGTAAAAAAAATAAATAAATAAAAATAAAAATAAAATTTTATTCATAAACTTTTTTTTTTTTTTGACAGGCAGAGTGGACAGTGAGAGAGAGAGACAGAGAGAAAGGTCTTCCTTTGCCATTGGTTCACACTCCAATGGCCGCCGCAGCCGGCGCGCTGTGGCCAGTGCACCACGCTGATCCAATGTCAGGAGCCAGGTGCTTCTCCTGGTCTCCCATGGGGTGCAGGGCCCAAGGACTTGGGCCACCCTCCACTGTACTCCCTGGCCATAGCAGAGAGCTGGCCTGGAAGAGGGGCAACCAGGACAGAATCCAGTGCCCCAACCGGGACTAGAACCTGGTGTGCTGGCGCCGCATGGCGGAGGATTAGCCTATTGAGCTGCAGCACCGGCCTCATAAACTTATTTTAACATCAAATATATTAATCTTTAGAATACCATACAGACTAGACATAGGTTTTCCAATTATCATTTCTGTTTTGACTTTGTTTACAAGATTTTGGGAAGGGGCAAAAGCTCAAACCTTTTTTTTCAAATTTGCCAATATTTTTCTTCTTTTTATTTTTAATTATTTATATAAAGGGAACAAATTTCATGTATTGAATATATACACTTTTAAGAGCGTAATGATACTTCCCACCCTGCTCTCTCACCTCCCCTCCTCCCTCCCTCCCCAGCTCTCACCCACCTTCCTCCCTCCTTTCTTATTTTTCTTTTAATTTTTATAATGTTCTTAAGTCTTTTTGGTTTTAACTTTTCACTTCAATTGTTTATGAAAAAGGATCATGTATCTTCATTTTGACTTTATATGAATCCTTTCATTCTTTTCCTCTGCTTAATATTTACTAATTCTACCTTCTACTTGAAACTCAATTTCTTGAAGATACAAGAAGGAATCCAACCATTTTGTTCTTAATCCACTAGTCAGTTGTCCCATTATATTTGCAAAACTGTCTACTTTTTCTTTACCTTCATCTTATGCTACATCCAAGATTTTCTTCTTCTATTGTTTTTCCAATTATCTAGCTAGAACGACTTGTTTAACATTTGGCAGCTCACTATATTAATATTTAATTCTACCAACTTCCTTCATTATTTTTCATAGTTTTCCTGACTTTTCTGTGTGCTTTTTCTCCCATGTAAAATTTGGGATCATCTTGATACTTTGATTGAGATTGTGCTAATTTTATAGAGAAAGGCTAAAATTACTGTATACTTTTTTCAAGCATTAGATTTATTTCAATATATTCATCTTTAAATATCTTTAAATATCTTCCTTTTGTAGTTTTCTTAATAACCTCTATAAATTCTGAGAGAAAAATATGTTGTTCATCTAGCATCTAACACATTTTCCTTTTCATACTCATGCCATTTCTGTATATTATTTCTTTATCTTCTCATCTACCTTGAAAATTTAGAGATTCCACAGTAGTACATTAAACCTTTCCTATTCTCGAGAGTAGCCTTTATCTGTGGAGGGTTAATGATACTATATTTGAATAATGGTTAATATTATAAACACTGTAGAACAACTGCTTCTCACTGCCTTTTACTGTGTGTATTATCATTACTAGTGCAGGATTGAGTGATTTGGATGAAGTTTGCTTAAAGATCAGGGTCATTATATATTTATGAGTAGCAGCAAACACCATTTAGGCTGAGCCATTCCCTGAGAATTGACATGCCACACCAGAGGCTGGATGATGGAATCCCTGGGCCTGGGGTGATGCTTCATAAGCCAGCCTCTGCCAGCTAATGATCACAATCACTATTCTATTCTCATTTAAATAAAAAAAATCTCAAAGAGAGGATGAATAAGAGAAAAATGATGAATGTGATGGCTATGTATCTATAAACCAATAAAATCTGTTTAACCTTATTTGTAAGAATAGCAGAAGTTTATGTGCAAACCCTCTAGCAGCATCAACATGAAACTGCAATTTTTACTCATATGCTCCCCTGTATTCTAATCTCTTTTTTCCATAATAGAAAAAAACAAACAAGCAAAAACAGATCTCTACACAGAGCAATCAAGCTCTCATGCATTTTTCTTATTTGTGTTGTTCTTTGTGCTTTGTTTTAATGGTCGTAACAATCACTGCAGCCTTCTAACACTATTCAAATAATTCCCTGGTGCTCTTTGCCACTACCAGACTGTTTATTTTTATCAGGCAATACTCTCACCTAGACTAGGAAGTATCTGAAATTTTGAGGCATGAGAATTAACTCACTCTCTTGTCATTCACAAGGATCTACAACTTTTAGGGGATCAGAAACCAAAAATCTGCCTCCCTGGTCTACCCCATATTAATCTTCCCCCATATTAATCTTCCTTGTTTGTTTCTCCTGTCTAGTGTCTGTTCTCCTCCTACCAAATCCACCATTGCTAACCTTAACAAGTCAACAGAGGGGCTTTAGTCATACAACAAAAGTGAATGGAATTTATTTTGGATGTTTATGGGAGTCTAATGTGTCTTCGACCTACATTTAGCTCTAACCCAAGTCGGAGTTCTGAGTTTGGTGACTTTTATTATGAGACACAATGATGATTACATATCACTTACTGAACGTTTCTGATGGTGTTGCCTTAGGAGACGTGAATTTGGAAGATTGCAGAGATGTTATTGAGCTCCTTCTTTCACTCAAATATAATCATCACAGAGGCCAGATAAGTGGCAGAAGGGAGCCTTGGATACTACCCAACATTGCTTATCACTACACAATAACAAAGAGACTTTATAAACTGGAATAGCTGTGGGCTCAGGAGCTGCTCGTTGTGATCAGGAATCGTTCTTTTTAAATTATAGCTGTGTGGTTGTGAAAAGCTATTTAGCAGAAATGAGAATCTCTTGTAGAAATTGTGCAGTTTCTTGGAAAAAAGGATGTGTTCATTAATTGATACATGGGAGAAAACATGGAACTTTCATAAAAGTTCAGGAAAAATCCGCAGAATAATCACGTGCTTTCCAGTTCCTTTTGATGGGCATGTTGGCATGTACCTTACCCTCTCATCAAAAGTTGCTCTTGGATTATACATCATTGGGCTGCTGGCCTTCATCAGAGCTGCAAATCTGCTCTCTGGGGATCCGCTGGGATGTAAACCTGTCCTTTAAGAGTCTAAGTCCATTTCAGTGCCATAAATAATGAGACAAACAAGAGAGAAGATAGCTTTCTGTTGTCTCCCGTTATTGTTTTAGCTGGTCCCATGTTACCTCCACAGAAGGGAGACCATCAAGGAAAGTCAGATTTTCCTTTCAGAGCAGAACTCAGAACAACAATGAAGTTATTACATCACTGTTCATTCTCCACAGAGTCTAACTCTGGACAAATGTGCTTCATCTCCTTTTTTTCTCAAGGGAAAAGTGATTGATAAGTATCTCTAATCATGTTCTGTGAGCCCTCTCTTGATTTCTCTTTTTTCTTTGAATTAAGATGAAACTTCTTAAATAGCACAGAATGGCCTTCTATAATCAGGCCCCTGCCAAAGTCCCAGTTTTATCTCCTTTGAGGCTCTTCTTCACTTTGTGGGATCCAGCCACATTCTCCTTCTTCAGCTCCATGCAGTTATGTTCCTGGTTGCCATCACAGGGCATTTGCATGTGACATGCAAACTACCTAGATTCCTTCATTTCTCCTTTATGCTCTTTACTCCAAAATACCTTTACATCTGAGGTTTAGCATTAATTTCTTGGGAAGGCCTCTCTGACCTCCGTGAACAAGTCAAATAATATTTATAGATTTTTCAAAACACCATATATTTATCTTTGGTGGCACTTGTCACTGTTGTATTTTCATATTTATTTATATTATTTGATCAATATCTACTTCCCTCACTAAGACTCTAAGCAATTTGGGAAGAGAAAGCTTGCCTGTGTTGCTCACTATTTTATTCCTAGTGCCTAGTTGTTCCTCTCTTGCCAAAAGCATTTAATGAATGAATGTTGACTATATTTCATGTTTGGGTTATCATCAACAATGCTTAGGATTCTCAGGAGGTAGAAAAAACTCTTTTGAAATTTTTTATCATTTTATTTTATTTTTCTTAAGAGCAAATATTAATGTCATAAAACATAACAATGATCATAATATAGGGACATAGGATGTGTTGTCATTTACACCATATGATTCAAGAAAGCACTATTTTTTTTTGACAGACAGAGTGGACAGTGAGAGATAGAGACAGAAAGAAGGGCCTTCCTTTGCCGTTGGTTCACACTCCAATGGCCGCCGCAGCCAGCGCGCTGCGGCTGGCGCACCACGCTCATCCGATGGCAGGAGCCAGGTGCCAGGTGCTTTTCCTGGTCTCCCATGGGGTGCAGGGCCCAAGCACTTGGGCCATCCTCCACTGCAATCCCGGGCCACAGTAGAGGGCTGGCCTGGAAGAGGGGCAACCGGGACAGAATCCGGCACCCCAACCGGGACTAGAACCCCATGTGCCGGTGCCACAAGGCGGAGGATTAGCTTGTTGAGCCACGGCGCTGGCCAAGAAAGCACTATTTATCACTAAATACCAAAAGATATGACATCCACGCAATTTTTATACTCTACACTTACTTCCACAAATAAGAGAAAACATGTGATGTTTGTCTTTCTGAGATGGGCTTATTTCTCTGAGCATAATGATCTCCAGTTCCATCCATTTTGTTGCAAGTTTCAGGATTTCATTCTTTTTTATGGCTGAAAAATATTCCATTGAATATTTATACCACCTTTATCCAGTCATCAGTTGATGGGCATTTAGGTTGATTACATATCATTGCAATTGTGCATTGAGCTGCTGTAAAAATGGGATTGCTGGTAAAGAAAGAACTCCTAGAGAAGTGCTTCACTCGCTTTGCTGCAGAGAGCACCAGGACATGGGTTCTCTCTGCTGCCCTTAAAGTCTACCATCAGCTGAACTGAAAGACTGCAGCTTTGGATGAAGAGAAGCAATGCAGTCTAATAATTACCAAGCTGACACTTCAAAACCAACAAGAAAGAGCAATGAAATCAACCACCAAAGAATTGTAGAATGTGAAAGCTGGAAGGAGGCCTCAATATGATGCATGGATAATCATCGTTTTTGAACACTGAGAATGCAGAAGCCTAGTAGAGGAAAACTGGGACAAGATTCTAAGGCCCCTTCCTTGCAGTCCATGATCTCTTGCCACATCATTCTGCTTCTAAAAAATAAGAGCTCTCCAAGGTACTTGGACTTTAAAAAATACATTGGAAAAAACGTCAATGAAACTCATATACTTAAAAAGATAATCACTAGCCTTTTTTTTCCTACTCATTGCCATACAGATACACAAAAAAGCATATTATCTCTGAAACAGATTATGTGGGGGAAATGGCAGTATGGCAGTCACCCAAAAAAGCTTTTACTGTTTATGGAGTTTTTGTTTGGGCACATTAAAACTATTTTTTAAATGCAGAAGCCAGTCATTCTCCCTACTCCCTCTAAATAAGGGATGATAAATGACAGAGTTGGGAGTTATAGATCAGGACCCCATTCCAGGAGTTGGCTCATCATGTAGTCAGAGATTTCCTGGACTCTAGTGAAAGCTTTGCCTTTGTAACCATCCAGTTTAACGGAGTTCATTTATGTCAAGTTTTTCAGCATACATTTATAAATATAGTTCTTCTGTCTACAGCATTTTGATGTCCCAAGTTCTCAAACTGTGGTTTTTCTATATTAAAGCCAAACATTAATATTCATTTCATTATAGAATTGAGTCACTCACAGCCACAAATAAGCAGACACATACAAAAATTATAAAGAGAAGAAAAGTCAGTCACCCAGTCTTCTGTAAGAACACGGCAATGTCTCACTGGTGGTGATTATAATTTGAATGATTTGTAGTAAACACACACAAACACACATGCTCATATTCACATACTCGTACATACACACTCAGACCTTTAAAAAAAACCTGGGAAATATAGCAGCATGATTCTGGTAGATACTCATTGGATCCCTTTATTCTTCAATTATATGTTCTATTATGTTTTTAAAATATTTTTATTTATCTAAGATGAACACATTTCATATATATGGATTTAACAGCACAATAATACTTCTCACTGTACCCTCCCTCTCACATTCCCACCCTCTTTCCTCCTTCCTTTCTTATTCTCCTTTTAATTCTTATAATGACATACTTTCAGTTTATTTTATAACCATAAGCTTAACCATTCACTAAGTAAAGAATTCAACAAATAGTAAGAAGAAAAATAACACTGTTCCTCAACAAATTATGTGAATTATGTTATTTTTATAACTTAAAATTTTTTTAGTATGTAATTTAACATGGCAAAATAAATTAGAAAACTAAAATCTCTCTCCCATATCAAACTTTACCTTACAAAATTACTAACCTAGGTTTGACAGGTTTTTTTAATTTATTATTTCGTTGTGTGTGTGTGTGTGTGTGTGTGTGTTTGCTAATCCATAAGTTCTGATTAAATTGTAGTAAGATATGGGGAGGGTGCCCAAAGAAAGCATTCAAATAACAAACATTTCCCTCTTTGATAACTTTTAATCAGAAATGGATTCACTGTCAGGCTACTAGGAGAATAATTCCTTGATTTTCATGGGCCCTTCCAGCCCCTGGGAAGAATTTTAGTAATGTCGTACCTTAATAGTGACTTGATTTTCTTTTCTTTTCCTTAGGATTTATTTATTTATTTGAAAGTCAGACTTGCAGGAGAGAGGGAAAGACAGAGACAGATAAACATACACTCACCAAGAAGGAGGATGCGGATTGGTGTCGTGGGACAGCGGGTAAAGCCTCTGCCTGTGATGCCGGCATCTCATATGGGCATTGGTTTGAGTCCTAGTAGTTCCACTTTTGATCCAGCTCACATTAGTGTATCTGGCAAAGCAGTGAACGCTGGCCCAAGTCCTTGGATCCCTGCACCCATGTGGGAGGCCAAGAAGAAGCTCCTGGCTCCTGGCTTCGGCCTGGTCCTGCCTTCCTGGTTGCAATCATTTAGGGAATGAACCAGCAGGTGGAAGACATCTCTCTCTGTCTCTCTGTCTCTCTCTCTGTAATTCTACTTTTCACATAAATAAAATAAATCTTTACAATTGCAGAGAGAAAGCAAACAAGAGAGAGAGCATATGAGAATTTTCTATCCATTGATTTACTCCTCCAATGGCCACAACAGCTGGGACTGGGCCAGGAGGAAGTCAGGTCTCTCTTGTGGATGGCAGGTGCCAAAGCACTTGGGCCATTTTCTTCTGCTTTCTCAGGCTCATTAGCAGGAAGTGTACTGGAAGTGGAACAGCCAGGACTTCTACCGGTGCTCTTGTGGGATGCCAGTACCACCGGTGGTGGCTTAACCTGCGGCATCTCAACACGAGATGCTGAATTCATTTTCTTATGGGCCCCCTTCTCCCAACGTGTAAGTGTTTTATGTGACAAATGTTAGTTCTGACTCCACCTTAAATCAAGGGGTAGAGGGAATGTAGGAATCTTTATCTGGTCATTTCTTTTTGCCATTACCTTGATTCTCAGTGAATGAATGCTTTGTGTCTCACGCTTTTGAACTCTGAATGTCGAGTACTTTGAGCATGTCCATCTCTGAGGTTTCCCTTATGTCATCTGCTAAGTACTGTCTGTTTATGGGCTTACCATTAATGGTCTAGTGTGTAATTATTTGTGGTAGCTCTAGAAATATATTTCTTGGATTGCTTCTCATGTCTTCCAAATATTCAAATTGTATATATACATTTGGCCAAATTTACAAATTCTTTAATTCTTTCTTATGTTTACTTGTATATTGATGGCTCCTGACTTTGTGCAAAAATCTGCTCTGTTTACCAATGCTGCCCTCAAGTGGTACAGTTCTGAGGGCAGCATAATCTCTCTACCCTCATATTTCATAATGGCTTTCCAGGACGCAAAAAATAAATCAATTCCTGATTCCTTAATGGGAGATCCTCTTTTATCACTGTCATGTCCTCATGCTCTTTTTCTTTTGTCAAAGCCCAAGGGGCCAGAAGGGGACAGTGGACGAAGAGAAGTTCTGTATCATATTGAACCAGTGGCTTTTACTTGGGTCAACTTCAAAGGTACCATGTCTGTAGGGGAACATGAAAAGAATCCTCTGTAAAAAAACAAAAACACACACTTTACAAAGGCAGCCTTTAGTGATGGTGGAAAGTGACCCCTGGAAGAGTCTCCAAAGGTTGACTCTTACAGTGAACTTGACACTGAAAGATAAAATGGAAGTAGTGAAACTTCCTGCCAGGGAGATGCTAGTGGCTTGGCAGAGCTTCTGATGAGAGGCCTCATATAATGGAGGAATTTCTAACTATAACTGAAAGAGAAAATGATTCACATGGCAGCCAGTGGGACCCCTTCTCCCAAGGGAGCCAGGTTTTTGTGCCCATGGAGTTAGGAAGAAGAAGGACAGTCTTTTGTATATATTCTTATTTTGTGTTGTTGTTATCCAAGTTAAAGAAGAAAGAGCTTGAACTTTAGGCTGGTGCCGTGGCTCACTAGGCTAATCCTCTGCCTGCGGCGCCAGCACTATGGGTTTTAGTTGCGGTTGGGCCACTGGTTCTGTCCCAGTTGCCCCTCTTCCAGTCCAGCTTTCTGCTGTGGCCCGGGAAGGCAGTGGGGGATGGCCCAAGTGCTTGGGCCCTGCATTCGCCTGGGAGACCAGGAGGAAGCACCTGGCTCCTGGCTTCCGATCAGCGCAGCACGCCGGCCATAGCAGCCATTTGGGGGGTGAACCAATGGAGGGAAGACCTTTCTCTCTGTCTCTCTCTCTCACTGTCTAACTCTGCCTGTCAAAAAAAAAAAAAAAAGAAAGAAAGAGCTTGAACTTTCTTACTGATTTTAATCTTTTTATACATTCTTGTAAGACATAGCAATTATGCAGTGATAGTTCAACTCAGAAGGAACTAACAGCAAAGCTGTTCCAGATTACAGTAATCATAATATCATAAGCACCTCCTAATGTGTTTGTGAACCTCATTCTTTGGAGATTTGATAGATGGAAGATAGATTTCCATAATCCTAAGTACTCTTTACATTAACTCTGCATTGTAAATATTAACTTTTCTCTCAGTTCAAGAAACTGAGAATTAGCGGTTATGGAATTTGATTAGGATCTATCCAATCAGTTGTGGATATGGGATCAGAAGTGACCCCAAGTGTATGTTCCATAATGTCACATTGTATTTATTCTCCTTACCACAAGGCAACATGCCCTTTCAGGCAAAAAGAAATGGCCGTTGGTAGAGACAAATGTCTATCACATTATACCCATGCCACACTTTTAGAAACCAAAGTAGAGAACATGTAAGCATGACTCATGAGGGAATTATGTTGGGAACTGGACACTCCAAGTATCAGTGCCAGTGTCACCACACAGAGAGACTGGGTTTCATAATTCGAGCACTCCTATTCAGAGATTAAACCTGCTTCTTGTTGGCCCCAAAATCTACATTTGCTGTTGAGAATTTCTGTTCACTGTCATTGCTAATACCATACATAGTTTATTCTGGTTCCAAAAGAGAAGGAGAGGGAAGGAGAGATTGGATGTTCTATCTAGAGTCAAAATCAGATTGAACTTACAGATACTGACCTGAAGGTATTGTCCAAGTTAGTGACAATAAATAAGGTGTCTAGGACAAGCATTAGGCCCATTTGGTTATGTTGTACATGCTATGGTGGATATGGGAAAGACAAGTGTGATCAGGTTATGGTTAACTCAATGGACTTCTGGATGATGGTACCTTAAATCTTTCAGATTCTGAGTTTCACCCTAAACTATAGCGAATGAAATCTGAAGTATGAAATGTTTGGGCTGAGACAACAAAAAACTGTGGGCATTAGAAGTGGGTTCAGTATTTGCTTTCATTCCTCATTGAATTACTCTTAATCTGTTGTAGATGGTGTTTGTAGGTAAAGCACAAAAATGTAACAATATCTTCCTAATGTGGGGGAATATTTGTTTCTGTGTGCATTTCCCTTTCCAATTTAATTTCTGTGACAAATTCCCTAAAATGCAGTAAATAATTTGCAGTGTTAGTATCATAGCAACAGCAGATCTGAATGGGTTGATTGTAGATTTATATCTAAAATGAATAGCATCTTCAGAATGAAGTATAGGTGCAGCAGGAGGCATGGCTCCACCTGCTCTTGGATGTGAGGCTGTGACTGTGCACCAGCACATCTGTACAGGTACACTTGACCGTTCCTGAAGCTAGCACAGTGTATGGCCGGGCCTCACATGCTGATGGAGTCATTAAAAGAGAATGCATCAATATCTCCTTATGCACACACCCACTCACAGCCTACCGAAACATAGGGATGGCTGATGCCAGTCAGAACTTTCCTAACACATGTGCTCTGTGTGATCCTTGCCAAAGAAGCAAGGGCCCCCTGTGTTTCCAGGAGGGCAGGGAGAAACAAGTCGCATGTAAACATAAGTGGAGAAGGAAGTGGACGGTCTGGCTTCTTCTTTTTTTTGTATTTATTTTTGACAGGCCGAGTTAGACAGTGAGAGAGAGAGAGAGAGAGAGAGAGAGAGAGACAGAGAGAAAGGTCTTCCTTTTTCTTTTGGTTCACCCCCCATGTGGTCGCAACAGCCGGCGCGTTACAGCCGGCGCATTGCACCGATCCGAAGCCAGGAGCCAGGTGCTTATCCTGGTCTCCCATGTGGGTGCAGGGCCCAAGCACTTGGGCCATCCTCCACTGCGCTCCCGGGCCACAGCAGAGAGCTGGACTGGAAAAGAAGCCACCGGGACAGAATCCAGTGCCCCAACCGGGACTAGGACCCAGGGTGCCCGTGTGCCGGTGCCGTAGGCGGAGGATTAGCCTAGTGAGCAGCTTCTTCTTAAACACTTCTAAAAATCTCCACGCATTTCAGCTCAAATTTGACCCCACTGTAAGTGGTTCCAGGTACTACAAACATCCGAGAACTTGAAGAGGGGCTGCTTCTGCCAGCACGGTAAGTATCTCCTAGCTTTATGATCTCCCACTTTAGAATCAGACTTCCTCAGCCCTGTTAATTTATGTCAATTAACACTAGCTGTTCTGTTTTACAGTTTCCAAAGTTTTATTACACTCATTGTGTCTGCTTTTTCTTTTGGGTCTATATATCTTTAAGATATCCCCACCACCACCGCTTTTTTTTTTTTTTTTTTAGAGTTATTGAACTTTTGGAAAGAAGCAAAGATCAATTGTGTTAAACCTGCCATCTTTAATTAGAAGTGTGTTTTATTTAGTTTGCATCTCCTAAATCTCAGCTTGTTTGTGAGGATTGTAGTATTATACTGCAGTGGGAATCTCCATGAATTTTCGTGATTCCAAGAGAGGGATACTTTAGATGAGTTTTTAGAAGTATATTCGCTGTCTAACAGACCAAATCTGAATGGCTCTGAGAAGTTTCAGAAGACCTTCCTCTTCAATAGATCAAGTTTCAGGAGCTTGCTGTGGGAGTAAAAACTGTCTTTATTTTCAAATATATCTTCATCGCACTGTTATTGTATTGGGGCATAATAGATCTCTTAAATTATTGCTCTCATCCAATTTTCTGCCCATATCCTCATCAAAAGGAGAAAGTATTGATCCTGTTCCTTTGACCCTGAGGATAATTTGATTCTGCAGTATACCTTGCTTGGTCTTTTGTTTGTTATATAAAAAATACTTGGCATATTTGAGAAATGCAACAACTGACCCAGAAAAAATTAAACTTGTAGAAATAATGTAAACTAAAATTGCATGTAGTAAAGTTTGTTGCCATTGTAGACTGACTCCAGAATAATATTTCATGGGAACATTCAGAACTGCAAAAATTAACTCAAGGAAAATTACACATAGTAGAAACAAATGGAACAAAATGTAACTGAGAAAAGCTAATATTCCATAATCCCATCTGTTATTGACTAAGACATTGATGGGAAAATAAAATATTCTTGACAAAATATATCTTCAAAAATGATCCCCAAAATGGACTTAGTAGAATTAATAAACACATATAAAAACACAAAAACTTCACATGTGAAGGCAAAAGCTATAATTGATGACATTTAGTGGGAACAAAAGACCTGATCTTTCAATTATTTCTTGTGCAAGTTACACAGAAAAAAAGATTGATCACCATAAAGACAATGCTAACAAAATGAAAAAGAAACACAGATGGAAATGCTTTTAAAGCATCATATGGAATATTGATCAAAGAGAAACATGTTCATTAGAGTTGTGTTAGGCTGTTTGTACTGCTATAACGGAGTACCTAAGACTGGGTAATTTATAAAGAATAGATATTTCTAACAGTTCTAAAGCCTGGAAAATACAGACCGAGGGGTCTGAACCTGGCAAGGTCCTCCTCCCTGTGTCATTCCACGGCTGGAGAAGTCACATGACAAACACATACACGACTGGGCTGAAATGGTTTTTGTAATAAACCATCTCTTACAATATCATTGCCTTCATGACCTGATAACCTTTCTAAAGGTTCAGCCTCTCAGGAATCCTACATTGGTGATTTAGTTTGCAACACAGAAAGATTGGGGGACAGTTTCCAATCATAGCAAGGGTTTTGTTCAGAAAATGCCTTCTATACAAAAAATTAACACGGCATATACAACCTTGATTTAAATATTTTTGTGTATTTAAAACACCCTTGGTGTCAAAATCTCACTTGCCCTTAACATATTCTCATGGCTAGAACTTTTCTATACATGATGAGCTATGAAGTTGCAGGTAGAAAAGCATGAGTGTCTGTATTAATTGACTACATGGCAGTAAAGTTCACCATCAGTTAGAAACTGTGTGAAAAATTGAACCAGTATCTTGGCTTCTTCAGCTCACTGCTCCCATTTTGGGAGAAACATAGGTAGGAACATATTTTGCATATCATAGGAGTTCAGTACATATTTGTTGACTATATACTAACACCTTGAGCACATTTTAAAATTATTTAGATCTTTGTTTCTTGACATGCTTTTATGTTTCCCAGTTCTAATTTCTGTCTACTCTCAGCCCATACTGAAGTTTCTCCCCTGCCAGTCTGACCCACATGCTTGGGAATCACCTGGTTCTCAGCAGATCAAAAGGCCAGACGATGCTCATCTTCATACCTCTCCCAGTTTTGCCTCTGGGTCCTTGTTCTCTAATAGATCTGGCTTGAGACTGATTCTACCTGTAATCTGTTTTCTATAGAGCAGCCCTTACCTGGTCTACAAATGTGTGAGTTACACGTAGATTAATAACTCTATGTGAATTTATGATAGTGTATGAATCATTCCTAAACCTGGATTTGAAAGTAATAGCACAGTTGTAAGGAGAAGTTGGGAGGGGACAGTCATTGTAACATCACCGTGAGAATACAGCCTGTTCACTCTCCTGTGTGAAATGAAACTTCAGGAAGTCCTGGTTTGGCCAGTGTTCTTTTGTGGTTGTTTCTAAGATAGATTGATTGATTGATTTGGAAGGGAGGGAGGGGGAGATCTTCTATCCTTGGTTTACTCTCCAAATGGCCATAACAGCCAAGGCTGGACATGCTGCAGCCAGGAACTTGGACCTACATCTGTGTTTCTCATGTGAATGCAATCCAAGCAATCAGGCTGCTGCTTTCCCAGGTACCTTAGCAAGGAGCTACATTGGAAGTGAAACATCCAGCACTAGAATCAGCACTCATGGGATTTCTGTGTCACAGGTAGTGGCTTAACCTGTTGCACCACAGCATTGGCTGCTCCTGGATCAGCTTTCATCAAGGCTTCTCAGTTTGTTTGAAATGCGATTCCAGGGTCCAGAGGACACCTGGATGCAAAAGCAAACATACAAACAAACGCTGTGCAAAGTGTTAGTTGTTTAGAATGTATCACTTTCAATTATATTTACTTCTTTGTCTTTCCATTTGTGTGAATTTTTGAAGGTGGATTCTTTGGTGAAACCTCTTTAATCTTTCCTTATTTATTTATTTGAAAGTCAAAGTCAGAAAGAGTCACAACGAGATCTTCCATTTGCTGGTTCACTCCCCAAAAGGCCACAACAGACATGGCTAGGCCAAGCCAAATCCAAGAGTGAGGAGCTTCGTTCAGATCTCCCAGGTTGGTGCAAGGGTCCAAGTACTTTGGCCATCTTCCACTGCTTCCCCAGGTACCTTAGCAAGGAACTGGTTCCGAGGTGAAATGGCTGGGAATAGCATTTGCACCCATATGGAATGCTGAGGCTGCTGACAGTGGCTTAATCGGCTGAGACACAATGCTGGCCCCTGAAACCCCTTTTGTCTTGTAATAAACACATACATGTGAAGAATATCGTAGGGAAAAGAGAGACCATTACCTAAATATATGTATTCATGACTGCTGTGTAGACAAGTGTGGGTAAAAGAAAAAATTGTTTGATTATGAGATTATACTATGTTGTTGGCAAATAAAGTAAAAAGAAACTGCAATGTTTTAAAACAATTCACAGTTCAAGAAAAGATCAAAATATAAAAATTAAATTAAGCATCATTACTCTGTACATGATGGAAATATTTAATAAAAAAACACAATGCAAAGAATTTAAACAAGCAATTACAAATTATAGAGTAATTACCATATGTTAAAATGAAGAAATTGAGACCCAAATAGGTCAAATGGCTTACTCAAGCCTAGGAAGCTAATGAATAATTGTTTTCTAGAACAAATATTTTGCCCATGAAAGCACTAAATTTAATATAAATAATTTTTGATAGCCCACCTCTGTTACCTAAGCAAACAGAGTATCCATTTGATGAGTCATCTCAGAAGCTAAATAAGTTTGCAAGATCAAGAAAGGCATGCCATTCAACTTATTTATTTCATTTTTCTTTATTAATTTTTATTAATATAAACAGAACAGATTTCAAGTAGTTCATAAATACAATTCTAAGAATATAATAGTATTTTCTTTTTTCCCTCCTTCCCTCCACCTTCCTTCCTTCCTTTCTTTTTTCCTTTTTATTAAAACATATATGTTTTTAGATTTATTTATTTATTTGAAAGAGTTATAGAGAGAGAGGGAAAGACAGAGAGAAAGATCTTCCAACCATTGGTTCACTCCCCAGATGGCTAATACCGGGATGGAACAGGCTGAAACCAGGAGCCAGCAGCTTCATTCAAATCTCCCCCATGGGAGGCAGGGGTCTAAACACTTGGGCCATCCTCTTCTGCTTTTCCCTGGCTATTAGCATGGAGTAAGTGAGGCATCCGGTACCCATATGGGATGTTGGCATTGCAGGTGGTGGCTTTACCATCTATACCATAATGACGGCCCCTTGCAATAACATATTTTAATTTATTTTGTAATCATAGGCTTCATGCTTCATTAAATAAAGCATTCAACAAACAAAAATCGAAAGACCACTGATCAACAGGAATATAGACAAAGGCTATTAGCAATAATCAAATTCTAAGATGTGAATTTTATTCATATGTCAAGTCTTTTGTACTCTCTGTATTAGCTACCACAAATCAGAGAAAACATTTGATATTTGTCTTTATGGGTCTAGCTGATTTCTGTAAACATAATGGTCTATAGTTGCATCCATTTTGTTGCAAAAACGGAATCTTATTCCTTTTGATGGCCGAGTAATATTCAATCATGTATATATGTCACATTTTCTCATCCAGTCATCAGTTGATGAAAATTTGGCTGACTGCTTATCTTTGTTTTTATGAATTAATCTGCTATGAACATCAAAGTGAAGGTAACTCTTTCATTTTTTGCTTTCATTTCCTTTGGGGATACTCCCAGGAGTGCACGGCTGGGTCATATGATAGACCTATTTTTAGATTTCTGAGGAATCTCCATACTGTCTTTTGTAATAGTTGTGCTATTTTATATTCCAAGAGTATATTAGGTAATTTTTTTCAACATCCTCACCAGGATTTGTTATTTTTTGATTTTTCGGATGGTAGCCATTCTAATTAAAATGAGATAAAACCTCATTGTGGTTTTGATTTGCAGTTCCCTGATGGCTAGTGATCCTGAGCATTTTTTCATGTGTCTGTTGGCCATTTGAATTTCATCCCATGAAAAATGTCTGCTCATGTCCTCATTCCATTTCTTAACTGAATTGTTTGTTTTGTTGTTGAATTTCTTAAATTCCTTATATATTCTAGATATTAATCCTTTATCAGATGTATGGTTAAAGTATTTTTTCCCATTCTGTTGGTTGCCTCCTCACTTGGTTTTGAGTTTCCTTTATTGTGCAGAAGTTCATTAGCTTGATGTAATCCTATTTATCTATTTTTGCTTTTCTAAGTAAATAAATTTAGTGGGTATCTAATATGTGCCAGATATTGTGCTAGGTTCTTTATTGCAGCTTTTTGAGTTGCATAAGGAAACATTTGTATATTTGTTGATTAAGGTCATTGTGTTGAGTGAGCCTGTGTAAGTTTTCAAAGGTACTGAAATAAATAGTGGAGTTGGGATTCAACCCAGTTTTCTAAGGCCTCCAAAATATATTCTAAACTAAACTGTTGGGAGCTAATTCTCCACAATCCTGGCATTTCTGCATGTTTTCTAACCCACTCAAAGGATGTTAACATTACCAGTAACCTAGGAAGTCAGAGTCAGGATCTTACTAAAGATGAGGTTCCAGGCACCCACATTGCATTGCACTTCAGTGCGGCAGATTAAGCCATGGCCTCTTGCAGTTCCAGTATCCTCTTTGTGTCCTAGCTCTTTTGTTTCCTCTCCAGCTCCCTGCTCCTGTGTCTGGGAAGGCAGCAGAAGATGGCCCAAGCACTTGGGCCCCTGTTCCACCTTTCAAATGAATGAATGAATGAATCTTTTTTTTTTTTAAAGATAGAGTTCAAAAGAGACATCCCAAGATAGTTACATTTCCTGCCTTTTCTTGGATAACATCTTCTTAACTTCTAGAGTTAAAAATATCAACCTCTTTCCCCAGGGAGAGTGATTTGCAGGTTTGCCAGTAGCCTCTTCTAAAACGTGAACTTTCCAAAGCACATTGTTTTGAGATTCTGACACAGTCCAGAGTGCATAGGACCAGCCTGGGTTGGCTCCATGTCATCCTGGTGAATTTGGGGGAGCAAGGGAAACTGATGTGAACATCCTGTGTCATAAGAAATTGTCTAAATGCTGGCAGGCCCCTTGTTTTCTTACCAACCACTTTCTTGGAAGTACGGTGAGAAAATGTGAGAAGCTGCTTGACCACCTGACACTCTACTTCTTCAAACCATAACCCTGGCTGCCAGATTTGAGGAATAGATTCTTTCTCTGACAAACGCAGTGCTCACACAATCAAATCACTTAAATGTGAAGCAACATATGACATTTCTTAGTTTGGTCATAGCTTAGATTCCTGAGAACTCATTAAAAGCCATGGGAAACAGAATAATAGGCATTAATGAGATGGAGTAACAAAGAGAACAGCAGTTATTTACTAATTTAATTTAATTTGCAATTTAGTTAATTCTAGATGAGCTCTAATTTTCACTCTGATGTCAGTACTATTTGATAACAGTTAGGCAATTACTCCATGAGCATTTTGTTGGTTTGCTCAAAGAGGAAGGTGTCTACTATTTCTTAGCAAATGCCTGCCTTCTGCCAGTTTTACTTTTTTTTTTAAGATTTGTTTTATTTATTTGAAAGGCAGAGTTACAGAAACAGAGGAAGACGGACAGAAAGAGACCTTCCAACTACTCTTTCACCTCCTAAATGGCTGAGATGGTCAGGACTGGGCCAGCCCAAAGCTTGGAGCCAGGAGCTCCATCCATGTCTCCCATGTGGGGTGAGTGGCACACGTCCAAGCACTTGGATCATCTTCTGCAGGCTTCTCAGGTACATCAGCCGTAAGCTGGATCAGACATGGGAAAGCCAGGACTCAAACTGGCACACTGATACAGCATACCAGGATTTCAGGCAGTGGTTTAACCTGCCATGCCACAATGTGTGCCCAATTTTACTTTTTAAAGTACTCCCTTCTCCCAATACTCTTGACTGGAAACTCATCTACTCCTATTTATTTTTTCAATGATGAGTGAGGTGAAATCATCAATACCACTTGACAAAGCTAACACCTAATAACTCCTAATACAACCTAATATGAGAAATTGTTCAGCTTTTCTCATTAACAAAATACGTCATTCTCATCATACTATCGTTATTCCTTTTGTGAATTTCTTCACATTTTTAGAAACTCTCAGCATCAAAGGCTGAAATTCTGAAAAAATAAATGCTAGAAACATCACCACCAGAGTAGCCACCAATGAACCCACGTTAACGATGCACCTGCTCAGAGTAAATGTTGGCCCCTGTGACTGCCAGAAAAACCAGTTCCATAGGATGTTGTCTAACCTTTGGTGTGACTTTGTGCCTGCTCTGCCCATGCCTGCCACCCCCCACCGCTACCACTGGATCAGATGACTGTGTGTCCTGCACATCGCTTGTCTTGGCATCTGTGCCATCTGGAGCAATAGGGTTGGAGAATAAAAGTGAGAAAAAGATGTCTGTTTAGATAGTAAAGTGGGATGCAATTCTCACGCCTTTTCAATAGCAACCGTGATAAAAGGAAGATGACTATGAGGAGCAGGAAGAATTGTTTGTGCATGAGTAGGAGTGTGTGGTTAATGTTTTCTCACTGAAATAGTCTCAGGCATGAATCAGACCATGGCAGACAGAAGCACTCTATTCCATGTAAGGAGAATTAGCTACTATTTCATTGTGGAAGGATTTAAAAAAAAAAAGTCGCCTTTGCAACAAAATGGTCACAGTTGTTTGTGTGCTCTGTGCGTACCATTGTGCTTTAGGGATGAGGATACTGAAGGCATTAAGTCACTCATTTCTGTGTGATCTTGGTGAGGGAGGACAATGGAAACTCATTATCCTTCTTTTCTAGAACCTGGGAGAGGTGAACAGACCTCTCCCACCTATAGACTTCACTGGGAGTGGAACCCCAAGCCACAGGTTAATTTTAAAACAGTTCCCAGGTTGAGTGGGGTTTCACAGACACTCTGTGCCAGGAGAGAGCGTGTCACAGGGCACGCTTCCAGGCATGTGATCTTTTCTAATTTTCAGCAAGATTTCTTTTTTACTTTATTTGTTAACAAGTTTCATATATTTCATATATACAGATTTAGGAACATAGTGGCACTTCCTCCCCTCCCCTTCCTTCCCATGCTCCAACCCTTCCTCCCCCTCCCTCACATTCCCACTCTTAATTTTTTACAAAGATCTATTTTCAGTTTATTTAATGATCATATAGTTAACCCTACACTAAGTAAAATAATTCAACAAATGGTATGATGAGAAAAAAAAGAACATTGTTCCTCAAAAGAAGAGGCAAGGGCTAGGGCTATAAACAATCAATAATCATTGAATCTCAAAATGTCTATTTCACTCCAATACATTACATTTCAGGTACTCTGTTACCTCAGATCAGGGAAAGTGTATGATATCTGTCTTTTGGGGACTGGCTTATTTCACTAAGTATAATGGTTTCCAGTTGCATCCATTGTGTTGCAAAAGACAAGATTTCATATATATATTTTTTTTTTGGACAGGCAGAGTGGACAGTGAGAGAGAGAGACAGAGAGAAAGGTCTTCCGTTGCCGTTGGTTCACCCTCCAATGGCCGCCGCAGACGGCGCGCTGCGGCCGGCGCACCACGCTCATCCAATGGCAGGAGCCAGGAGCCAGGTGCTTTTCCTGGTCTCCCCATGGGGTGCAGGGCCCAAGCACCTGGGCCACCCTCCACTGCACTCCCGGGCCACAGCAGAGGGCTGGCCTGGAAGAGGGGCAACCGGGACAGAATCCGGCGCCCCGACCGGGACTAGAACCCGGTGTGCCGGCGCCGCAAGGCGGAGGATTAGCCTGTTGAGCCACGGCGCCGGCCAAGATTTCATATTTTTAACAGCTAAGTAGTACTTCAGAGTGTATATTTACTGTAATTTCTTTATCCAGTCAAAAGCTGATGGACATCTGAGTTGGTTCCATATCTTAGCAATTATGAATTTTGCTGCAATGAGCATGGGAGTAGATAATTCTTTGATATATTGATTTCATTTGGTTTGGGTAAATTCCCAGAAGTGGGATGGTTGGATCATATGATAGGTCTGTATTCAGAGTTCTGAGGTATCTCCAAACTGTCTTATACAGTGGCTGTACCAATTTACATTCCCACCAACAGACAACAGACACTAGCAGACAAGCTACAGACAATAACACTGTACCTTGTTCCCTAAATCCTTACCAGCAATTGTCATTTGTTGATTTCTATATGAGAGCCATTCTAACCGGAGTGAGGGGAAACCTCCTTGTGGTTTTAATGTGCATTTCCCTGTTGGCTAGTGATCCTGAGCATTTTCTCAAGTATCTGTTGACCAGTTGAATTTCCTCTTTTAGAAAATGCATGTTTAAATCCTTTGCCAATTTCTTAACTAGTTTGCTTGTTTTGTTATTGTTGAATTTCTTGAGCTGTTTATATATTTTGGATATTCTTTTTCAGTTGGACAGTTTGCAAATAATTTCTCCCATTCTGTCAGTTGCCTCCTGACATTGCTGAGTGTTTCTTTTGCAGTGCAAAAGCTTCTCAGCTTGATGTAATCTTATTTGTCACTGCTTGCATGTACAAAACATTGCTGCAATGCAAATTCTTGTGTGCAACTGTGACCCTAAAAGAATAAACTTGTCTAAAAGAATGACTGTACAATTAGAAGGGTGAGAGAACACAAGTAAGCTCTGGTTGCAGGAAATGGAAGAGGAATCAGTTACAAGGAAACTAAGACTCCACTAAGTTACTATTGGAACTTATAAAATATGAGATTGGTAAAGTGGCAGGGTATAAAATCAACACATAAAAGCCAATAGCCTTTGTATACACAGACAATGCAATGGCTGAGAAACAACTTTTAAGATCAGTCACATTCACAATAGCTCCAAAAAAGAATCAAATGCCTTGGAATAAATTTAACCAATAATGTCGATGATCTCTATGATGAAAAGTACGAAACAATAAAGAAAGAAATAGAAGAAGACATTAAAAAATGGACAAATCTTCCATGTTCATAGATTGGAGGAATCAACATCATTAAAATGCCCATACTACCAAAAGAAATTTGCAGATTCAATGTGATCTCAATCAAAATACCAACAACATTCTTTGGAGATCTGAAAAAAAAAATGATGCTAAGATTCATATGGAAACACAAGAGACCCTAAATAGCTAAAGCAATCTTATGCAACAAAAATGAAGCCATAGGCATCACAATATTTGATTTCAAGACAGGGACTGGCATTGTGGCATAGTGGATAATGTTGCTGCCTGCAGTGCTGGCATCCAATGTGGGCACTGGTTCAAGTCCCGGCTACTCCACTTCTGATCCAGCTCTCTATCATGACCTGGGAAAGCAGTAGAAGATGTCGCAAGTACTTGGGCCCCTGTACCCACGTGAAAGACCTTGAAGAAGCTCCTGGCTCCTGGCTTCACATCCATGCAGCTCAGGCCATTGCAGTACTTGGTTACATGCTTTCTTGGTTTTGTTTCTGAACTAAAAGGAATGTCCTGGGAGTCAGTGTTGTGGTACAGCAGGTTAAGCTGCTGCCTGTGAGGCTGATGAAAGCCAGTTCAACTCCAAGCTGCTCCACTTCTGATCCAAATCCCTGCTAATGTGACTGGGAAAGCAGCGGAAGATGGCCCAGATGCATGGGCCCCTGCACCCATGCGGGATACTAATGTGTTGTTGTCAGTACCTGATATTTCCAAGAGTTTTTAGATATGTCACAGAAAAGACTCTTCCCCAAGCCATCAGCTCCCAGTTTGGAAAAGTGGAGGAGTGACCTTACAGTGCCGATTGTAATTGCTGTGCTTGCCATCACTTCATCAAATCCTCCCCAACCTTCTGAAATAGAACTTCCTCACTGCACAGAAGCCCCTTCTCAGGAGGGGGAGGGAAGCAATTATATATAATAAGGCTGTGGGGTGGGCATTTGCCACCACTTGGGGATGCCTCATCCCATATCAGAGTGTCTGCATTCAATCCCAGCTCTACTTTCAACTCCAATTTCCTGCTAATATGCACTCATAGCAACAGGGATGGCTGAAGAATTAGGGTTCCTGCCACACACATGGGAGATCCAGATTGTGGTCCTGGCTCCTGTTTTGGCCTGGCTAGGCCCCAGCTGTTTCAAGCATTTAGAGAGTGATCAGATATCTCTGCCTACATCCCTTTTTCTAAACAAACACACTTTAAAAAGGAATTCTGTTGGCTTATTTGAAAAGTGTGGAAGAGAATTTTTCTTCATCTAACCTCAGAAGAGGGGAGGACATAGCATAGCTGCCTAGCTTGGGGAACTCATGTAGGTAGAGGCAAACAATTCACAAAAAAGCAGGATGCAAAAATTGAATAAGTAAACTATTCTCTCATGCAAAGGTGAAATGATCAGAGGTTTGGCACATAAAATTAAAGTGGGCTAAATCATTGAACAAAAACAATTAAAGGAGATCCCAGCTCCAGTGTTGCTGTCTTCTGTATTCTGGTGTGTTCTGGGCATATAATCCAAATCTCAGTCTGAGTAAAGCACACAGATACTGATGCTTTATTACTTTGCTTCTTGTAAATATGTACAAAATTCTGTCTTGCCCATGTGCATCCACAAAGCACACCAGAAAAACAGCAGGTTGTGAGCACATGAAATATCATCTGGCTGGAGCATTCTGCAAACCCCTCGTCAAGCGCCCCCCTCCCCCCTGCCCCCAGACCTCAGGAATGAGAACCAGAGAGTGGAGAACCCACTGCATAGAGGGCTTGATTGTTAATGAAAGCTAAAAATTCTAAGGAAGACAACAGCCACAGCACAGCACAGAGGAAGCATTTCCAGAGCTAGGGCTAATGCATGAGAAAAGGAAAAGGGGAAGAACTCAGAATCATTTATCAGTGAATGAGAAGTTCAGGCACCTAAACAGTCGATTTTTCAGGGTTCTCAGGAGCCCGGTGGAGCAGAAATTGGTGCTTCCAATGAACCATGTTAACTTTCTTTTCTATTAAAGAAACATGTATCCTGATCTTAGAATCTGATGTGGGCCGGTGCCGCGGCTCAATAGGCTATTCCTCCACCCTGCGGCGCCGGCACACCAGGTTCTAGTCCTGGTCAGGGCACCGGATTCTGTCCCGGTTGCCCCTCTTCCAGGCCAGCTCTCTGCTTTGGCCCGGGAGTGCAGTGGAGGATGGCCCAAGTGCTTGGGCCCTGCACCCCATGGGAGACCAGGAGAAGCACCTGGCTCCTGCTATTGGATCAGCGCAGTACAGTGGCTGCAGTGCGCCAGCCCTGGCAACCACTGGAGGGTGAACCAACAGCAAAGGAAGACCTTTCTCTCTCTCACTGTCCACTCTGCCTGTCAAAACAAAACAAAACATATATATATATATATATATATATATATATATATATATATATATATAAAAGAATCTGATGTGGTGGGGATTGGAAGCTCACTGCCCCCAAGGCCTGGCCAGTCCTACAAAGAGCCAACCAAAGGTGGAGTTTTTATACTTGCTTTTCTCCTGACATGTTGTAACTTGGATCCTTGTGAAATAATTAAAGCGAAGCACACATTAATTAATATCCTTATTCACATGTTCACTCACTTATTAGTCAATAATTATTGAGCAACTACTATGTGTGAAGCCAGGGCCAGCATGGAGCAGACAAGAGAGGCGAGTACATCAGAGTCACAGCTCCTAAAGAACATACAAAATATTAGATTGAGTTCAGTGCCATGAAAGAATTGGAGACAAAGTGACAAGGCAAATCACAAAAAGGCAAGATCAATTCTTGTTTGGGCAAAATCAGAGTAGGCTCAAAGGAAGAGGTGATATTGAAGTTGAGCCTCAAAGAATGGTTTGGAATTCTCTAAGGAAACTGTAACAGACTCAGCAAAACAGAACAAGGAGCAGATAAGCAAGGTTATGTTGTCTTCAGCCCTGGGAGGCTCGGCTCCTCTGATTTATCTATTCTATAGAGCCACTTGTATATTTCTCCACTGCATTGTAAAATAATTTGAAAACACTGAACAACTATGAATGCATGGATCGCATAGTTTAACTAAAACCATGGGGAAAAGCAAATGGAAAAGTTGGGGAGCACTTCTATTGATTTGTTAGAGTAAGTGCATTTTGACAGACTGAATTTTTCACTAAGGACACAAGGAGTGGAAACCATTTTTATTCCATGGCCACACAGTGACTCAAATGGTTGAAAAGCCACTTGCTGCCTTCCCTTTGGGCAGCTCTTCTGATCTGCAGTTCTTCATGATGATCTAACATCCCAGTCGCTCCTCTAAGAATTTACATTCCAGGTGAAGACTAAGGCACATAGATTCACATGTACATTAATATCAAACAGATTTACCTATGGGTTCATACCACTTTGCAACTTGTAATTTTTTTTTGTTTTTCTTATTATTGATTTATTTGAAAGGCAGAGTTAGAGAGAGAAAGGCAAAGACACACAGAGAGAGATTTTCCATCCATTGGTACACTCCCCAGATGTCCATGTCCACAATAACAAGGGCTGAGCCAGGAGGCTGGAATTCTACCTGGGTCTCCCATGTAGGTGGCAGGAACCCAAGCACTTTGGCTGCCATCTTCCACTGCTTTTCTAGGCACATTAGCAGGGAGGTGGATTGGAAGTGGAATAGCAGGACTCAAATTGGTACTCATATATGCTCTCTGAGTTACAGGCAATGACTTAACCCATTGCACCACAATATTGCCCTGTTATGGATTTTCTTAACATCTTGTCTGACTTTTACAACAGCTCTGTGAAATAAGTCCTCATTTTATGTATGGATAAAGCACTCAGTGTCAGTGAGGAGAAGTACATTTCTAAAGCCAGGCAGCTAGAAGTGTGTCCTCTCAAACTATGTTCATCTTAACTTGCTTTTTCTAGCAATTATCACAAGGAGCCATCCATCTTTCAACTTATTTCAACAAATATTGCCAATCATATTCCTGAGTTATCTCAAAGTCTCTCTCTCTCTCTTTTTTTTATTGAATCTTGGCCTGGTCTGTGTATGCAGCAAAATCTGCTTTCTCATTTGGGCAATAGTGGCTTTTCAGGTTTTTCTCAAAAGTCTTAATAACACTCCACCCGTAGATATGCTCTCCAGAGGTGGTAAATTGAGAATTATCCAATGGTAATATGGTGGAGATAGCCCACAGGCTTCTCCGACTCTTCCTTTTAGCAGCTGGGGATGTAGTGAAAGCAATTTAAGATGTCTATAAGAGAGCTATAGAAGATATTGCACATATACATTAGAGTATTAGCCATTTTCTGTGTGTGTGTCCAAATCATGTTTCAGCCTGCCAGTGTGTCATGCAATTACCTTTAGCACAGAGGCTGAAAAAGAAATCAAACCTAAAATGTCTTTAGTCCCCATTCTACCTAAGATCCCTTGAAGTTCTTGGTGCCTGTGCTGCATCTTTGATCTTGGAGTCTCAGCATCCATATGGAATGTCTCACTTCATATACCTGCAGGGCACACTGACTCACAGTGCTAGGTATTCAATAGTCATGATACAAATATTCATCAGTTCCTAGTTTTGTATTATGAAAATGTATCAGGAGTTATATCTGAGTTGCTATAGACAGATATTAATGCTCTCTGGTCTGGGTTATTGTCTAGTTGTGAAAAAGCAGCCAGCCAATATACTTTCTCTTCCTCCCCTCTCCCCTCTTCCTTCTCCGTGTCTTTCGTTGGCTGCCTCCAGTTCTTGCCTGAACCCAAGGAACTTCTGGCAGTCTCTGAAGCCTTCCCAAGCCTCTAGGAGTCATCAGATGCCCTCTGTGAAAGGTTTTCCGTTCTTGAACTAATCGGGCTGCAAAGGCCAGGCCTGGCTCACTCTTCGGGATGGGCACCGTGCCAATTCAGTCCTACACTAACATTTCCTAGCAGAGCGATCTGGACAAGGTGTTCTGAACAGGGTGGCTCAGTAACTGAATGCGTGTTGGGAATAACAACCTCTGAGTGGACGGGCAGGATGTTCTTTGCAGTCTTGAGAAATAGTGCCAATCCCAGAAAACCCTTCTGTTCTCAACACTGGCAATGTTGACCAACACAGGCTGTGAACATTTCGCAAAAAGTGAGGATCATAAGAATGATGTGGGGATTATAAAATCCTTCTTCCCTAAAGCAAACACCTTAAAAATGCAGAAGCAAGGGGCTTTGTTCTTGCTAGGAGTGAGAAAGCTGCTCCTCAGTTGTGAAAATCACCCTCACAGCTCTCCACACCATCAGAGAGGATTACCATCAGGCTGGAGAAAGATAACATCTTTTCTCTTCCCTTTCTCCCCACTCTTTCCACGCATTTGCTTTTTGTAATGAGAGTTCGTATTTGGAACATCATGTGTGGCTCCTGAGATAATGGAAGCTCCCTGCAGGGTGTGCGAGATTGTATACAGGCCTCACTGCTGTGCTGTCTTTCATCTTCCTTTCCTGGTCATCTCTAGGCTCTATGGATTACACATCAGAGATAATTTTTCATAATGAAGCTTTCTCCAGGAGAGTATATCTTTTTTACCATTGTCCCTTAAAATGCTATGGTTGGTTGTGTTTCTGATCAAAAATATTCAAGCTGTCGTCATTTCAAAGATGAATTTAAGAGATTAAATGAAAGAGAGGAGGTAGGAAGATACAGTGTAATTGATAATTAGCCGAACTTCACTCCAGCCTCCTCAGGATAACACTCTGGTCTTTGAGCTAGATTTTGGAGAGTTAATGAGTTTTTTATCTGAAACCCACTTGGTAGCAGTTGGATTCCCGTTCTCTCCTCTCAGTGTGAGCTGTCTTTGGTAAAAGGCTCATCAGTGGTAATGGGCCAGCCATTCACCTCTGCTCTTGAGACTGCTGCTGACTGCTGACCCGTGATGTGCACTGCCATTCAGTAATGAGGGAAGGATCAAATAGAATCTGGTCCCATCATCCCACATAAAGCCAAAGATGGGCACACATTTTCACAAATTATTCGGGGATAGCACCTGAAACTGTCAGTTAACTGGATAAATGAGGGAAGGAGAAGAAGTACATTTCTCCCCCAAATTATTCCAGTGACCTTCTCTGGTACAGATTTTTGCCCAAATATGTAGTCTAAAAAGTCTGTATAACTTTGATTAAATTTTAGATAATTCTCTGGCTTATGTTGAACACTGGATAAGAATTCTCTTTCCAGAGTAAAAGAAAGGAATTCTTTCATTATAAAATATCGACTTTATCTCCCATGGCCAAATATGTATAAAAGGTTGATCTTAAGGTCATTGGTTGTCTGTGAAACATATCTGAAGTGTACTTACCCATTTTTATCATCGTTTTTGTTGGATCATAAAGAAATTCATCACTAAATATATTTAAATTGTAATGTGGACTGCAGTCTAAGTATTAGCTTAAAATCATAGAGTGTGAAGCCAGAATATTTGGATTCAGAATGTGTTTAAGATTTATTTATTTATTTGTTTTTATTCTTTTCTTGCTTGTGCTTTTTTTTAAGCTTTTATTTAAAGAATATAAATTTCCAAAGTACAGCTTATGAATTACAATGGCTTCCCCCCCCCATAACTTCCCTCCAACCCGCAACCCTCCCCTTTCCCGCTCCCTTTCCTCCTGCATTCACATCAAGATTCATTTTCAATTCTCTTTAGATCAGTTTAGTATATATTACGTAAAGATTTCAACAGTTTGCCCCCACATAGCAACACAAAGTGAAAAATACTGTTGGAGTACGAGTTATAGTATTAATTCACAATGTACAGCACATTAAGGACAGAGATCCTACATGATTTTTTTTAAAAAATTGATTAATTTTCTATGCAATTTCCAATTTAACACAATGGCCGACGCCATGGCTCAACAGGCTAATCCTCTGCCTTGCGGCGCCAGCACACCAGGTTCTAGTCCCGGTCGGGGCGCCAGATTCTGTCCCGGTTGCCCCTCTTCCAGGCCAGCTCTCTGCTGTGGCCAGGAAGTGCAGTGGAGGATGGCCCAAGTGCTTGGGCCCTGCACCCCATAGGAGACCAGGATAAGCCCCTGGCTCCTGCCATCAGATCAGCAAGGTGTGCTGGCCACAACGAGGTGGCCATTGGAGGGTGAACCAACGGAAAAGGAAGACATTTCTGTCTCTCTCTCTCTCACTGTCCACTCTGCCTGTCAAAAAATAAATTAATTAATTAAAAATATTTATTTATTTGAATGGCAGAGAGAGAAAGAGAAAGAGAGAGGGGGAAAAAGAGAAAAACTTCATCCAGTGCTTTACTCTCCACAACTGCTGAACTGGGCTAGCCTGAAGCCAGGAGCCAGGAGCCAGGATCTCCATCTGGGCCTCCCACGGGGGTAGCAGGAGCTTAAGTACTTGAGCCAATGTCTACTAGTTCCAAGGATCATTAGCAAGGAGCCATGTTGAAAGCAGAGGAGCTGGGGCTTGAACTAGCACATGGACACAGGATGTAGGCATCCCAATGGCAGCTAAACAGAATGTACCACAACATCTGCCTCTGTCTTCACCTGTTTTCATTGTATGGTCTCAGACAAATCACTTTCCCTATTGCAACTTTCATTCCCTCATTTGCTAGATGAACACAATTCTAGTACCTTCTTGGTTTGGTTCCTACGAGGAAGGAATGAGATGTTTAGAACTGAATGGCCAGATCCAGCTCACTAACTGGATTTTTCTGTTCATAAGACTTCTTATTAAAGAGCATAGTCATGGTCTTGTGTCCTACCCCTATGCGCTTGATTGAACATTTATATGGGTCCAGCTGTGTGCCACAGTGGGTTAAGCCACCGTCTGCAGTATTGGCATTCCATATGGATGTCAGTTCAAGTCCTGGCTGCCCCACTTCCCATCCAGCTCCCTGCTAATGCACTTGAGAAAGCAGTGGAAGATGGTCCAAGTCCTTGGGCTCCTGCACCCCTATGGGAGACTCAGATGAAAACTCTTGACTTCTGGCTTCGGCCTGGCCCTACCCTGGCCATTGCAGATGAAAGAAATGTTTGTCTCTCCCAGTCTCTCTGATTCTAATAAAATAAATGAACCTTAAAGAAAAAGAAAATTTTTACAGCACAAACTTGGGGTTACAGAAAGTAGTCTCCCCAGTTAACAGAGTTATGTGCAAACCTAAGGGCATATTGCAGGCAGTGCACATCATGGACCTTTGCCAGTAATATAAACATCAATCATGTGCTTTAGATCCATATGTGCCCCTAGGCATCTGGCCTGGGAAATCACTAGCTGATAGATTTCAAGATGGCAGCGCTCTAGACATGTAGAAGATAGGGAGCACTGCCCATACCAGTGCAATTCTGTTGATTTCCTATACTGTCCAGATCACCCCTCTAGACTCTAATGTTCTTAAGATTTGAAGGCATTAGTACTGAATCCCTTGTTCTGAACCATATTAATAATCAATCTACATCCCTGACCATCCTCACCTCTTGATCAACATTACCCTTCTCGCTCTTCAGACTTTGACATTGCTTTCCTAGATATGAACTCCCTTCCTCCCCTATATACTATATACATTCCACATTTAGAGTCAGCATCATAAACAGAATTTATAAGCTCATTATTTCAGTCTAACCACGCTACCAGCACACCATGTCTTAAGATTTCTTTATGTGAGCATCATTTCCTTTAAGTTTGCTGCGTCCCATTAGCAGAATAGATATTATATCATAGATGTGGCTCTATCAAATCCTCTGTATAAATCCTTAGTCCCACCCCTGATGTAGGTCAACTGAGTAGCGGTTTCTGTTTCTTATGCTTGTTCTGTTATGGTACTTTGTAGAAAAGTGACTTCTCTTTTATTTATGAGAAACTAGGTTATGATTCCTCCAAATCCTAATCCTTTATAGTCATAGAGTATTATTTCCATACATTCAACATGTATAGTATGGATTCACTGTGATTCTGTTCCATGTCATCTGCATCTCACAATTCCAGCTAACATAGTGGCTGCTGTTGAAAACACTGTTTTCCACTGGGACAAGCAAATCTGATGGCCCTGTCTTACTTCCACAAAATGGGAATGTATAAGCCTCCCATGGGAGGGGCCGATGTAGGGAAGGGTTCCAAATACAAATGAACAAAAAAGTGATCTGCTATCATGACAAAATATGTTACTGTTATCATGAGAAAGATTCTTATCCAGACTTGGAAATTAGTCATGTTTCTGACATAGGAATCTCAAACTTCTGGCTTTCCTTATCTCTAAACTGCACAAAAAGGGGTAAAATCCAATGATTCAGAAATTATAGTTTTTAAGTTAATAGTGAGGTGGGTTATACCTTATTTTTTAAAATAATCCTTATTTCAGAATTTCTTTGAAGACAGTGATCATTAGAGGGGAATTGCATCCATTTGTCCTTTTTACTTTCCACTATAGCTACAAAAGATCAGAAAAAGTAAATCAAGGTCAATCTTTAAATTAGGGATCATTTTAAGATTACACAAAATATGTTGTAAATATACCATCAAAAGCTAAGTTTGGTTATAAAGATAAAGCACATATTCAATCTATTTATTCAGATCAATGGGTATGAAAACTTTAAATAAGTAATTGATGAGGAACTACCTAGTAATAAAGGAACTAAAAGAATGATAGTAAAATCTCATGTGAACCCATGGGAAATATAATGTTACAGTAGGAGATCCAATAACAAAGTTAAACTAATAAATGGGAAATGCATATTATATCAATTCAATAAGTCTGCAGTGAATGTTCTATTTTGCTTCCTAATTTAATGGTTTATTTATTATTATTTTTCCACAAATAGGAATAAATACTGAGAATGTTTAAAAGCTATAGCAATTTAAAATTCTTTTGAAAAAATAAAATCACAGCAATGTAGTTGACTTTCTAGGGACTATAGAAAGCTAGTTTATTTTATGTTTTACAGGAACTAAGGTGTTCCCAACTCAGATGTTGGCTTAATTTGCAAAACTACAAGAATACTGAGTAATTTGGAACTTGGCAAGAAAAAGTTGTATTCCAATGAGAAGGGAAGTAGTCCATTTTTGTCTCAACAGCTCTTTGAGTATACAAAGCTTTTGTTGTTATGTCATATTTTTAGTTTAATATGTAAGAATGATTAGTGCTTACTGTATAATTTGCTATTGCAAATAAAGTAAAATAAATAGCTCAGAAATTGTGGCAAACAATGGCAAATGGTTTACATATTGAGTCACAGATATTTCAGTTCAAATAGTGAACAATTGATACAGGAAAATTATCTGACTCCATGATGGGTTGTATGAGTTCTCACATGTATGTATTTGCGTTTTACCTTTGTATAATAAGTTAGAAAACCTTAATTATCCATCAAATATTACTAGGAAGAAGTTGCTCACAGAAGATATTTCTAACTCTGTTTTGCATGTGCAAAAAATTAAGAAATGATTTGGGAAGAAGCAGAGATAGAACTAAGTTGGCAAGCAATGTGTACAACCTCAATTCTGATATAACTCACCAAATTGTTCAAATACATCTCCATTAATCATAGCCCAAACAGTGACTTAGAATGTCTACCTTATTTATCTATAATCTCCAAACTCAATCATCTTAATAATGTAATTGCTGATGAGGGATTAGTAGCCCTAAATCTCTTGAAGTTGGTGAGATGTCATGCAGCAAAAGGCTAATTAGAAGGGCCTTGATAGACTTCAAAGAAAAGTGTGGCCACACGCCCAATACCTCTGTGACTGAGCCGAAGTTCTAACAGCCTTGGAGATATTCTGAAATGTTTTGCCATTTGGGAAATTAAAAATTTACAGTGACAAAATTGCATATGTGGAAAAAAAAGCAAAACAAAACCAAAAGAATGACTTCAATTAATGGATCAGCCTAGGGAAATGGATTTTTTATTTGTTAAGAACCAAGGGACTGAATAAAACATCCATCAATATAGTGTACCAGGTAATTCTAATTAACTACTGTAAGCAAGGAGTTTGTCTCACTTAGTTTAGGAGCCACAGGGGGAAAAAGTACTGCCTCCGTAATGCACAGCCTGTGTCTAGCGTTCAGCGCAGGAGAGAATCTTGTCTTCTCTGGAAATCTGTTCTTCTCCAGCTACTATATTTGCTTCTCAGTGTTTGATGAGGTATTTTCAATTTCTTTAAAACCTTGAATTTTACAATAAAACTTCTCTTCATTTTTACTTTGTTAAAAAAAAACACAGAATTTTGTGTGAGAACATAAGACATGATATAGAAATGTAACCAAAACCTATGTCACCTGATTGCCCATTTCATCTATCTCCCATATATCTTCTGACAATTTTGGGTCTTTTATTACTTCCTGTTAAAATGATTAATTATGTAATGGAAATTTTAAAAGTTTAATTTTTACTAAGTTAATTTAAAAATTTTTTCCTCTACATTTAATATTTAGACATATTGTGTATACACATAGAGTGAAAAGTAGTATCAATTCTGCAGTTTTCATTTAGCATATCACATATTTTGCCATTTGCCTAGATAACCCATTTATGGGCTGTTTAATATTTTGTTGTAGCAACATGTTACAATTTATTAAACTCATCACTAATGTGAAGTACTTATATTATTTCCAATTATGATTTTGTTTGCAATATTGTTATCGATAATACTATGGTCATAACTTTTTCAAAGATTTATTTATTTATTTGAAAGGGAGAATTACAGAGAGAGGGGGGAGAGACAGAGTTCTTCATCCACTGGTTCACTCCCCAAATGGCTAGAATGACCACAGCTGGGCTAATCTGAAGGAGCCAGAAGCTTCATATGGGTCTCCTATGTGGCTGCAGGGGCCCAAGGATTTGGCCATCTTCCACTACTTTCCCAGGTTCATTAGCAGGGAGCTGGATCAGAAGTAGAACAACCAGGACATGAATTGTCACCCATATGGAATGCCAGCACTGCTATGCCACAGTGCTGCCTCTGTGATAATCATCTTTATTATTCATGCTGGATTATTTCCTTAAGAAAATCCAAGCAGTGTGGAGTGAGCATTTGGTACCATGATTAAGACTCCTCTTAAGAAGCCTGTAGCCTGTATTAGAGTCTCTGGATTGGAACCCTGGCTCTGTTCCCAATTCCAAGATCTTGTTAATGTACAGGTAGTATCGGATGACTCAAGTACTTGGGTCCATGTCATCCTTGTGACTCAGATTCGGTTCCTGGCTCCTGACTGGCCTGGCCCAGCCTCATCTATTGTAGGCATTTGGGGAGTGAATTGGTGGATGGGAGCTTTCTCTCCGTCTCTTTCTGTCTCTCTCTTTCTCTGGGCATCTGTCTCTTTGCCTTTCAAGTCAGTAAAAAATAAATAAAACAAATAAATGAACAGACCATAGGGGCGTAACTATTATGTCCAAAGATATGACTGCCCTTGTGGAATTTTTCTACAGTTTTTCATTTTTCGTTATATATGAATCGACCAATGTCTAACACCAACATAGTGATTTATTGTATCATTTGTACTACAACATTGCCGATGGTGGAAATTTTGACACAAAAATTTGATAGTTCATTAAACACAATATAGTGTTTCAAGCTCACTTAAATTTCCATTTCCTTGACAATTACATAGTTATATTTAAACTAATTGAAGTCACTGGAATCATTAAAGTTTAATTCTTTGAGTTTCTCAGGTGAGTGTAAAATTTAGTTTCAGAGATTCCATCTATGAAACTTGTAGTCCAATGGCGAATCACTAAATAAAATTATTTATAAGGTTGAACTGCCTCAGTTCTTTATAAAATGAAACCAAAGAACATTGTTAATAATATGATCTAATTTTAAAAGGACTTGAAATGAATTCATTATAACGAGGTGTAGACCTCAAGGGCATGGCTGCAGTGTTTCAGATTTGTCTTTGATTGAAAACTAGATTTGTTAATAGCATTTCAAGGATTCTTTTATCCATGTTCATGTTATAATTCATCTTCATCTTCTTTCTTAAAGACCATTGGAAAAAACCCCTTGTTTATTGGTTTAATATTCCCCTGGCTCCAGAGTTTATTGCTGAACTCTATGTAAGGAATACAGAAAAAGAAATATTTATATGCTTTTTAGGAAGAGGACCTTCCTGGATGCACTTTAGGCAGAGTTAGAAAGTGAGATTTGGTTCATTTGTTTTGTAGCGGTGAGAAATTCCTCAGCTGAAAGTTTTGTTCCATGATCACGGTGCTCAGGCTGGAGCATCAATGGGAAGTGGGACACTTTGTCCTTCAGTACTTTTTACCTTCACATCTTAATTTTACATATCGATGGGATGAGTTGAAAAACTATTGCCAGTTATTGCCTTAATTTTACTTTCTTTGTATACTTGCTGGAAATGAGAAGGAAAGGAGTTGGATTTGGATTAGATAAAAAGGTTTGAAAATTAAAAATAACCGAAAAACCTAGAAAAGGTACCAGGGTGTCAACCAAGGTTATGTAGTCAAATGGAGCATACAGTGGGACACATCAATATGGCTATGTGATTTTTCTTTGACAGGACATAGCAGCCTATTATGGAAACAGAAAATATATGAGAACACTTCAAAGAGTTTGTGGGAAGATGAGATTAAAATATGTTTATTTTGCTGCAAAAAATGAAATCCATTGGTCAAAATATGCATTACCATGGAATTTTTGAAGACCCTTCAGAGTTGTAGAATTGGTACACAGATATGTGATTACATGAATATATAAATTAAGGAGCAAGTAAAATGATTCAAGGAATGAATCCAGGCTGGTAGAGAAAGGAATTGAAATGGGGAGAAAGCAGATTGGACGAAAGTTGTGAAATCAAATAGCAGATCTAATGACATTGAGGAAAAGTGGAGGGAATAAGAATTAGAAATCTGTAATTGGAATGAGAAATAAATGTGTGACGTTGAGATAGAGTGGCAAGGTAGAATGAGAGAGTGGAGAGAGATGGTGGACAAGCCGTGTACGAGACTATAGGAGTAAGTTGCTAAGGTAGAGAGAATTCCAAATGACTTAGATATCTGAGAGATGAGATTATTTGACAGGCAGAGATGAAAACTAGAATGCTAACTGAATGAGGAACAAGACAATCTTAGAAAGAGGCAGGCAACTGAAAGGATTTAGGGATATCAGGAGAAGAGATTACACACACATCAGTTTTGTGCGAGTAGACAATTGTTAGAATTTTTATACCATTTATTTTCCTTCCTCTTCTCCTCTTTCTCCCTGTTTCCCTTCTTCTTTATTTCCTCCTTTGCTATTTTCTCTTTCTCCTCCTCCTTCTGAATTTTTAGATTGTAAATTGTGTGAAAAAACAGTAGTCTGATTTTAAGGAGAAGTAGATTTCATAAAGTCTAAGCAGAGCTTCCTAAGCAAAAAGCAGATGAGAATACAGGGCTTCGTGTTGCTATTAGTGTTCCAGAGATGGTGCTGTGTGCCTTCTTAGCCGCTCGTATACCTTTCCCAATGTCAGTGTACAGAATGCTTAATTGAAAAGTGATCCCCACTCTTAATGAAAAGCAGATCTATTATCTTTCTTAGCATTTGGACAATATACTATAACTTAGGAACCTATAAAACATGGTTTAATATATCGAACAAAATGTTTTATTGTAATTTCTCATATACAGACCATGTTTCTTCCTGTGATGTGTCTCAACAAACATAAATATTCTAAATTATATGTGATACTTGGTCTCCATTTCCAAAGGAAAGAATATTCACCAGATAGTACTCTAGGTCTTTGTTTATTTCTCACATCTCTAGCTCTATATGTATCTATCCATAATAAATAAAATATATTGAATATATTTGTATATTACATAATTAATCTACCTCACATTGCTGTGAGTTCCCAGAATCATGAAATCTATCAGATGTAATATGTTACAGTTCATATTTTCTTAAAACCATATTACAAATTTTCTTTGTACAGTTTTCTTTGGATATAGTGTACCTAATTTTTTCCCTTTAAGAACAGAGTAAGCTACAGAAATATAAAAATGTGCTCTTACCCACAGCAGTATCATCTATGCAGGTATATATGGGTTTTGGGGTTCTCATCTACTACCAATGCCTGTAACAAGAATGGCTCACTCACTAAAATATGAGTCAGTCTTTCAATCTGGTCAAATTTCACCTTAGAGAAAACAACTCTGTGCTCACAGTTTGAAAAGCTGTAAAGTTTTGCTTAAGATGGAGTCAGGTAAGCAAATTTTGTTGCAGTTCCGCTTACTTTCTCATTCGTCTTTTTCTCTTTTAATTTTAAGTAATGAAAGAGGTAAAGCTGGAAAGGTCAAATACTTTCAGTTTTGTCAGGTGGTTTGGGATTTCTGCAATGAAGAACGCATCCCAGTTCCCCGGAATGTCAGATCACAGCTGAGTGGGTCACTAGAACCAGGACAGATGGGATCCCCTGGGAAGGCTGGCCCACTTCCCTTAGCATGCACAATTAAAACTGGAAACATAGATTGCTTTGACCTCAAATATGTCTTAAAAAGGAGAGAGAGAAAGGAAACTATTCTGTTTCCCTTCCGAGAGAGTTTAAGCCAAAGATTTGAAAACTGTTTCTCTGGAGGAACATCAAGCAGGAAGGCAGATGAAGCAGAAACGGAATATTATGTTCTTTTAATATTTATTTATTTGAAAGTCAGATTTACACAGAGAAAGGAAGAGACAGAGACAGACACACAGAGAGACAGATCTTCCACTGTTAGTTCACTCTCCACATAGTTGCAATAGCCGGGCTGGGCCAGGCCAAAGCCAGGAGCAAAGAGCTTCATCGTGGTTTTTCATGTAGGTACAGGTACCCAAGCACTTGGGCCATCTTTCACTGGTTTCACAGGCACATTAGCAGGGAGCTGGATAGGAAGTGGAGCAGCCAGGACTCAAGCTAATGCCCATATGGAATGCAGTCATTGTAGGAGGTGGCTTTCACTGCTACTCCACAATGCCAACCCCCAGAATATCATTTTTATATATATTTAATGCAGAGGTGATAAGTAAATGTCCATTGTGTAAAAAATTTCATATGATTGGTCAATAGTTCTGTTGCTAATATAGAGGTCTAATGATTGGCTTCAAAGGATGCAGCTTGAATACTTCAGGCTATTATCTTATCTATAGGATCCATGTTGTATGTGTTGCAAAGCCTCTTAAACTTTGGTGTGCTCTTTTTGCTTTAAATTTGGAGGTAGGAGCAGAATTGATTTTCAGAATGTCATATGAAGACAGAGCTCTTGTCTGATTTGCTAATGATGGGGCCCGGTATTATACCTGACACAAAATGGATTCTCAGTGAATATTTATTGAATGAATAAATGACTAATTGATTTTTAGTTAGGAGATTAAGTTTGGTCATATAAATGCTGAATCATTTTCTACAAATTATTTAATGTCTTCTTGCAACTTCTTCCTCTTGGAGTTCCTGTGGACATTATGAAGATTAATAATATATTGATCCAGACATTATTAATTTACTTAGGAAGATAGTATATTAATATTGTTAATGTTATTTGTGTACTACCATTATTGCTTATTTTTGAAATCCTAATTGTTTATTACACACTGCCATTTCTAATTTCAATCAAATGTCTCAACACAGAATGTCTATAAAAATATTCTAATAGTAATATGATTTTTTAATTGCTGGAATTGTTGTGTCAAGGCATAAAGTCATTATTCAAGCCAAAAATATATTGCGAATACCTCCTGGATATGAATTGCTGTTTGAGTTGCTGTGGATATCACTATCAATCAGGTAGACAAGATTCTTGAACTTTCTGGGCTAATAATCTAGTTGGGGATGGTGCTGTACATAAACACAGAAAATAAAGAAGTAGAACAAAGATAATGATATGTGCTCATAAGATAAATAAAAGACAGTGATGAAGAGAAGAGAGTTATTTTAGATTGGATGGTCAGAAGAGTCTCAGAGGAGACGGCCTTTGAACTGAGTGTAGAGTTGAAGGAACTTGTGCGAAAGTCCTAATGCAAGGATGACTTTTGGAAGTTCTAGGAACTGCAATAAATACATTGTGACTGAAATACAGAAAGCAAGTGCAGGATAATATATTTGTACTAGAATTTGATAAAGGAAAATACACAGAAATTTTCCTTTGTCCTTTAAAAAGTGATTTCCTTTGGTACTTGTATGAGTCTAATTTGTGTGACCTCAACTAAAATATCCAAGAGGAGCTTCATGGGAAGAAAGAGGTTCATTTCAGCTTACAATTGGGAGGTTACTGTTTAGGATCAGGCAACCTCACAGTGTAGCATGTGGGAGGCTGGTCACTGTGGGTATGGAGGAATGATCACATGATGGTCAGGGAGCAGAGAGGGAGCTGATAAGCAAAACTTGAACACAAATGATCATTTCTTCTACCAGAACCACCTCAAAGGGCAAGCCCCCAACCGTCTACAGACCTCCCACTGACCCCACCCTTCAGAGACCCGGATTTAGATCAAGCCTCCATCCTTTATCCATCAGCAACAAATGTTAAAATGGCAGAGTTTAAACATCTGCCTGAGTTGGAAAGAGACAAATCCTACTCAACCCAAGCAGTATTAGAAGAGGAAGAGAATCTGAAATAAATCCTGAGCTTTAGAGTTTATTTCTGATCCCTTGTACCAGCCTACTTGCTAGAGTTCTGGAGTCTCACTTGGCATTCACACCATGCCTTGGCAAGCAGTCCAATAGCAGGTAAACCTGTGAAGGTATTCTAGCTTTGCGAATGGGAAGTGTTCTGAGAGAAGAGAGAGTTTTGCCTATCTTCCGTGCTTTTTCTTTCATGGCAAAAAAGATTAGGCTGAACCAAGGGTATTAGGAATGGCAAAGGGAATATGAGAGCATCAGTATGTCTCTGAAGATGAAAAATGTTCTGAGACAGGCTTAGGTGCCATAAAATGTTGCAAGAGGTAAAAATAAATACCTTTTATAACATTAGAAAAGAAGATGGAGTTAGGAGTGATAAACAGCCTCAAATGCTAACTGATAGATTAAGCAAAGAAACATGAAGTGTGCATTTTCAGTAGGCATTAATTATGAAAATTTAAAAGCACATAGAATCCTAGAAAGAAAAAATGATGCAATAGACCTGGTTGTATCCATTAGCAACTTCAATTATCGAGGTTTTGCCTATGCTGTTTCACTCAACTGCCCTCTTTCAATTCTTCCAGAGTACTGCAAATAAATCGCATATATCACATGATGTCATCAATAAATACCTGCAGGGTGGTTCATTAACAGAGAGGATATGCTTTTGAAAATCTTATCGTAGACACATTATCTCATCTAACAGAATTAAAGACATTTTGATATCACTTAATAACCAGACTATATTAAAATACCCTAATTGTCCGAGGCATTTCTTCTTGTATTTGGTTGGTTCAAATAAGGATCCAAAAAAGATCCTTGCCCTGAATTTTGCTGCCATGCAATTGGGCCATTTGTCTTGTCAAATCTCCTCTATTTTGGATCGTTTCTTTTTACTGTTGTCTTCATTGTTTCTCTAGACTATATATTTCCTCTAGTTGGAGCTTGATTAGATTCAGGATCAATTGTTTTTACAAGAATACTATATAGACCATTCTTAATTCCACTTGCATTACATCTGAAGGTAAGCACCAAACAGCTGGTCACCATACTTTTGGTTACCTAAGGCTGACCAGTGGGGTAGGTACTGCCTTCCTGGCCCCTTCCAGCATAAGCTTTCCCATAAACATTATACATATTGTTCTTAGTATCTTAGTATAGACTGATGGGCATTGTCTGGAACCATTGTTTTATTAAGAACTATAAAATAGTAGTTTTAAATTATTCCATTTTATTTTTAAAGATTTATTTATTTATTTGAAAGGCAGGGTTACACAGAGACAAAGGGAGAAAGAGAGAGAGAGAGGGAGAGAGAGAGAGAGAGAGAGAGGTCTTCCATCCAATGGTCCACTCCCCAATTGGCCACAAAAGCCAGAGCTGCACCGATCCAAAGCCAGGAGCCAGGATTGTCTTCCAGGTCTCCCACGTGGGTGTAGAGGCCCAAGGACTTGGGCCATCTTCTACTGCTTTCTCAGACCATAGCAGAGAGCTAGATCAGAAATGGAGCAGCTGGGTCTTGAACCAGCATCCACAGGGATACTGGCACTGTAGGTAAGGGCGTTAACCCACTGCGCCACAGCGCCAGCCCCAAATAATTCTATTTTCAACCTAGAATTCTTTCTGTCATAGAGAAAAAAAATTCCTTATCAGCTCTTTGTTTATCCTGAATTCATTGAACTATTTTAAAGTATCATTTAAGGAACAAAAGAAGCCAGCTAAGCAGTAAATATTGACAAAACAGTGATTTGCTTGTCTTTCTGTTTATCCATCTGTCTGGCTGTCTATCATCTGTTTTTCTCCATCTACCTACCTATCCATCTATACTTTATCTATTTTGTGATGCTGCGTCTGGATGAGGACCCAAAAAGGCTTTTCAGAGACACTGATGTTTCTACTGCTGCTCCCTCCTCCTTCCCTCCCTTTTTTCCTTCTAACTTTTTCCTTGCCACCCTCCCTTTTTCCTTGCCACCCTCCCTTCTTTCCTCCTTCTTTACTTCTCACTTCTCACTCTCTCCTTTATTGAATACATGAGAAAGGTCACATTTCTGAAGTGTGCAGTTTGACAAATTTTACTATTTATATATACACATATAACTTTCATTTAAGTTGTGATATAAAATATTAATATCTTCACAGAATTTTCTGTGCTTTCCAGTCATTCTGTCCCTGGCCCAAGAGGCAATGACTTTCTGATTTCTATCTTCACAGGTCAATCTTGCTTGTCCTTGAAATTCATGCAGTATGGGTTATGGGGTGGAGGTAAAAAATATCTGGTTAGTTGCATAACATGGTGTGATTGAGAGTCATCCTGGCTGTTATGTTTATCAGTATCTCATGATTTTCTATTACTGAATATGATAACATCATATGAACATACCACAATCTCTATACTCATTCTCCATTTGGTGGGCATTTGTTTTGTTTATTCTGTCTTTTGATTATAATGAATTAGGTTGCTATGAACATTCTTCTACTTGGGTTACTGTATACATTCATTTCCCTTGGATACATCTTAAGGAGTGAAACTTTTAAGCTGATATCAGATTAGTTGTTTCACCTTTATTGAGTATAATTAGAGTATGCTAATCTACATGTATTTAAAGTATATAATTTGGCCAGTTTAGGAATATACATATACATATATATATATACATAAATATATTTGAGGCCTTAATTACAATCAAACGTTTCTATCACTTTACATAAATTGTTCTGTGCCATTTTGTAATCCATCCATACTTCAACACCCCATCCCCAGGAACCATAGGTCAGCTCTCTGACACTACAGATTAGTTTGTATTTTCTGGAGTTGTGTTTAAATTATACAGTATGTACTTTATTTAGCCTACCTTCTTTCAGTCAACATAATGATTTTGACAATAGGGCATACTGTTGTATGTTTCAAAAATTCATTCCTTTCATCATAAGTGGTATTTTATTTTGTGGAGATACCAAAATTTGCTGTTCATCTATTCGTGAATATTTGAGGTTTTTCCTATTTTGGGCTATTACAAATAAAGCTGCTAAATATACTTACAAAAATCCTCGTGCAGACACTCGTTTACTTTTCTGTTGACTACAGACTTCATTGTATAATGACTGAGCTATATGGTAGGTACATGAAGTTTTATCAAACTTTTCCTATCAATTCCCAAAATGGTTATAACATTCCTTTTAAGAGCATATGAGAGATGCAAATGTTTTATCTCCCTGCCAGTACTTAGAATGGCCAGGATTTTTGGTGGTAGTAATTGTTGTTTAAGTTTTAGCCATCCTAATGGGCATGCAGTGGTATTGCTTTATGTTTTTAATTTTCATTTCTCTAATGGCTAATGATTTTAAATGTCATTTCTTGTACATATTGGCCATTTATGTTATTAAATCTTTTGTCAAGTTTGTTATTGGATAATTGTCCTTTTTATAATTGAGTTCTAAAAGTTGTTTATATGTCATGCATACTGATATATGTGTGGTGAATGTATTCTACAAATCTTTGGTTTGCCTTTTTTGATAACTTAACGGTGCCTTTGGAAAGCAGAAGCTTTTAATTTGTGTACGTCCAATTTATCATGTTTTTTTTTTTTTCCTATATGGCTCATGCCATTATAATCTAAGAAATTTTGTATACAGCACTGGTCTATACTCTTGAGGAACACTGGTTTTTCTAATTACTATTTGTTGAATTCTTTATTTGGTGGAGGGTTAAGCTTATGATTATGAAATAAGCTAAAATTATGTCATTGTAAAAATTAAAAAATTTAGAAAGGAAGGAGGAGGGAAAGTGGGAGGGAAAGGGTGAGAAGTATCATTATGCTTCTAAATCTGCATATATGAAATACACCTTATATAAATAAAAATTTTTTTAAAAAGAAGCTTTGTTTACAACACAATCAAAAGATTTTCCACTAGGAGTTCTGTAGTTTTTGGTTTTACATTGTATCAATAATTCACTATGGTTCATTTTTTATGCATGTTGTGAAGTAAGGGTGGATGTTCGCACTCTCCATGTAGGTGTCCACTTGGCAAAAAGACTCTTTTTTTTTAATTTATTTTTCCCCAGAAACCTTTTATCTAAGATATAAAAACTTTATATATTTCATAAATGCAAGCTTAGGAACACAGATTTTCTTTTATCTCATGGAATTCACGTGATGCCTGTGTCAAAAAGAAACCTGTATGTGTTTGTCTACTTCTGGACTCTCTATTATATGCTCTTGATCCATGCCTACTTTTTTTTCAGACACCAAAAAATCTTCACTACTATGCTTTTATAATGTTTTGAAAACATATAAAATAGCTATTCTAAGTTTGTTCTTTTTTAAAAAGATCCTTCAGTTTTTCCTGACCGTTTGCATTTCCATGTATCTTTTAAAACCAAATTGTCAATTCCCACCAAAAATGGTCTGCTAGATGTTTGTTTGAGATTACATTTAACCAATACATCAGTCTGGAAAGAATTATCATATTGATTTTGAACCTGGTCAATTAATTTTTTTTACAAAATCACTGAATTACCAGATGGGAGAACAAATGGATACCTGCGTACAAGAAAAGTAACTTCTATTTCTTCCTTGTCTATACTCTAGAATTAATTTGAAATGATAACACATTGAAACATGAAATCTAAAGCAATAAAATTCTTGAATATAAGAGCATAAACCTGTTACATTGTAATGGTAAAAATTTCTTATATTGAACCCAAAAATTATTTACCAAAATAGAAAATAAAAACCTGATAAATTGGAGATAATCTAAATTAAGAAAATCTGCTCTTCAAAATACACTGTTAAGAAAATGAATAGACAACTGGAAGCCTGGAAAAATATTAAAATGTGTATCTGAGAAATAATTGTGTGAAGAATATAGAGGCCGGCACCATGGCTCACTAGGCTAATCCTCTGCCTTGCGGCGCCAGCACACCAGGTTCTAGTCCCGGTCGGGGCACTGAATTCTGTCCCGGTTGCCCCTCTTCCAGGCCAGCTCTCTGCTGTGGCCAGGAAGTGCAGTGGAGCATGGCCCAAGTGCTTAGGCCCTGCACCCCACGGAGACAAGGATAAGCACCTGGCTCCTGCCATCAGATCAGCGGCCATTGGAGGGTGAACCAACGGCAAAGGAAGACCTTTCTCTCTGTCTCTCTCTCTCTCACTGTCCACTCTGCCTGTCAAAAAAAAAAAAAAAAAAAAGAATATAGAAAGGACTCCTAAAAATCAATCATAAAAAAACTAACAATATAATTAAAAAATGAGTGGAAGTATTGAACAGTTTACAATGGAAGATATATGAATGGCCAATGAGGATGTGAATAGGTGCTTAACATCATTAATTATCCTAGAAATGCAAATTAAAAGCCCAATGAAGAATACGAATTGAAACCTCAATGAGATACCATCCTTTATATATAATATAAAATGATGTTGATGATATGGAATAACTTTAATTTTTTATGTGCTGGAAGTATGTAAAATAGCACAATCACTTTTGATAACTATCTGGCTGTTTCCTGCAAAATGAACTATATGCCTCCATCCTAGAATATTTTTTTAATTCTTATCTTTACTTACTATCGTTACCCAGGCAACCCAGGTCCTGGGTAAACCACAGATAAACCTGATTGTGTCTGTTATTACTAGGAGCTGATTAATATAACTCTTTTTTTCCTACATTCCTGGGGCCTCTTCTAAGATTGTGGAGGAAGAAATGTTAGCACCCACCTCAAGAAGCATACTAAAATATGCTCAGTTTCTGCCTAGACCAGGAACAGAGAAGATTCTCGGCCTCCGAGGGAGAATGACTCCCAGCTCATGGCTAGCTGTAGTTCAGGTTAATGCTTGTTCTTTATTTATCACTTTTGTAGGAAAGGTCAGGACCAACCAGGTCACCACCACATTTCATATGAAGACCTAAAAAGTAGAAGGCAAGACTAGAGAAGAAGGATCAAGGGAGTGGGGGAGAAAAGGGGTTAAAGAAAAAGAGGGCCAAGTTGGCCTGGCAGGAAATGGCTCCTGCATTCTAATAATGTAGTTAAGGGATAAAACAAAATAAAAAGAAACAAAAAAGCAGGCCTAATTAGTGCTTGGGCTAATTTATACTTACATTGTGATCTGCTGACTGGAATACAGAGCATTCTCTTGCAGAGTTACGCATCTGCAATTGTGCCACTTTTTTTTTTTTTTCTCATCATGCCTTCCATGGGTCCCTGTAAAGTTTCATTTTGTTGATTTCTGATTACTTCTCCAATTTAACAATGTCATTTTGAATTCACATACCATCCTCCAGAGTGCTGCCCTCCCTGAACCTTCCTGGTTTCATTTGCAAGTTTGGGAATAAACTCAATATTACCATTTCATGGTTGGAAATATTAAATATGCAGTTAGAAATGCATAATAAAATTCCCTAAACTATTTCAAGGCTCCAAAAACATCAAGAATAATCAAGCCCATAGTGTCCTTGTGATTTAAGGTAAAGAATTTTTATTTTGTACTAAAACATCAGAACTTGATACTGAATAAATAATTATTTACTCACTGCTCGAGAGAATCCTGATGATCAGACCCAAAGCAAAATTTCAGTGCCATTCATGTGTAAAACCAGACTTGGAAAGTCAAAATCATTTGATTTATAATTAGGAAATAAGAGTAGAACTATACTCAAACCAGTTACTCAGAGATGTTTGTTAAATAAATCACTATTGCCAAGCCATAAACATTTTTTGAATTTCTCTGCATTTAAAGATTTGAAACATTTTAATTTACATCTCAGGTTTGAAATGTTTTCTCAATGAGGAACAGGTGTCTGTTGAACATATTTGCAGCTCCGTTTGTTGAATCAGATAGCAGTTTGAAATGTAAAGGAAGACCGCCTCATGCACCTGCTGCTTGCCCCCAGTGTAGCCTCATCTGCTGTGGACTCATTGCAGTTTCCCAGTGTCCTCCTTCAGTGTAATTCAGAGCCTTTTCAGGAGCTGAGTTGTCATCATGAGGATCTGGTGTCTCCTGGCAGAAGAAGTAAGACACGAGATGCCAGCATTCCTGGTCGATTTTTATTTGTCTGTCGAACATATGAAAGTTGAAATTTCTAAACAGCTTTGCAAAGAAATCAGTTGTCCTAAATATTTTCTAAATTCTTGTCTACTCCTGAAATATGTTCTTTATTCACTAATAATTTCATCTTGCCTATAAAAATGCAGTGAAGCATGAGGACTAATTTATATAATACCAATAAAAATACACAGGTTTGACATTCTTTCAAGTGATAAAAATAACAATGCCTAACTGTTGGACAAATGCACCAGGTACTGCTCTGAGTGATATATGTATTCATTAAGCAACACAGTAAACACACAGAGAGAGGTGAGGCATCTTCCCTAGCAAGCAGGTGACAGAGTTGAGGCTGAACACCCACATCTGGGGCTGGAGTCCGTGTACTCCCACACACCTTGTCTTTTGGTGTAGTAAATCTGGGTTCTCCCCTAGGGAAGCCACTCTGATACCTTAAGGTTGAGAGAAGAAGACTCACGATTAAAAAAAAAATTGTTAGTATCCTCATTATGGGCCTTTTGTGAGGAAGCATGAGAGCATTGGAGGAGGCAAAGCCGAGATATGACCAGGGAAGGATGTTCCCACTGTTTCCTTCTGAGACTCACAATTACTGTGTGGGAAATGAGGATGCAAATTTCTCATAATCACACTAACAGAAATCTGAATTTTTTACACATCTTTGTGATCTATTAGCCACAGTGGATAAGGGCATAAACAGAGAAAATAAAGGAAAAGTAGATGCTCTATATAAAAAGTTAAGTAATCTGCTCCTCTGTTATTTCTGTTGAATGTAAGTCTTACTACTTCATGATTTTATGTTAGTTCTAAATTTCATTGCTGTTGTATGGTATAATGGGCTACATGTTAATGTCCCCTAAAATTCATACATTGAAATCCAAACCCCCAATGTGATAGTGGTAGGAGATAGCAGATTTTTAGAGAAAATAGGGTCATAAAGATGAAGTCCTCATACATTGGATTAGGGCCTTAAGAGAGAGAAAAAAAAGAATGTAGGGACATACGGGCCAGAATTGTAGTGCAACAGGTTAAGCTGCTGCCTGGGATGCCAGCATTTGGATCCAGTGGGCACCTGTTCAATCCCAGCTTCTTCACTTCTGATCCAACTCTATGCTGATGCACCTGGGAAGAGCAGCAGAAGATGGCACAAATCCTTAGGGCCCTGCACTCACATAGGAGACCTGGATAGGGTTCCAGACTTCTGACTTCAGTCTGGCCCAGCCCTGGCTGTTGCTGCCATTCAGGGAATGAATAAGCAGATGGATTCTCCCCAATCCCCTCCCTCCTGCAACTCTGCCTTTAAAACAAAAAATTAAATTTTCTAGGGAAAAAAAGGGACCTAAAGGTCTCTCTCAGCTCTTCTATCATATGAGCATACAATGAGACAATAGCAGTCAGTTTTCTGGGCGTGAGGCCCCACAAGCACCTAATTGTTCTGACACCAGATCTTAGACTGCCTGCCTCCAGCATCCTGAGAAATCACATTTCTTCATCAGCCATCCAGTCTATTGTACTTTGCTATAGCTGACCAAACAGGGCAAGACAAATGCATATGCCTGATTAAACAACACTCCTTCTGTGGGAATTTCAATTCGACCAGCTTTCGATCACAGTAGATAATGAGTATCATTATATTTCTATTTTAATCTATATGTCTTTTGGTTAGATTAATAGAAATAGATTTACTTGATCAAGCCTGATAGTACTTTTTAAGGCTCTAATACATTTTTTAAGATGCACTTTTGAACACTAGTTAAATTTTTTTTTTCCTGTCAAAAATGGGACAGTGTCACTGGAGAGTAAGTTTTAGAAGCAGGTTAGATTCAAAAGTTCTATGATGCCTTTTAAATGCTGTTTGACATAAGAAAGCTATTTCCCACTGACTTTTCAAAGTGAGATTCAATGACCAAGCTCTTCATACTCTTCAAGATTACCTGTGGAAATCCAATACAAACTTTAAACAAACACCTGAGAAACCCATTATTCCTGGCTAACCACCGACATCATATCTTAGATAGTTGGACATATGGAATCATTTACGCTATTTCTTTAGGTATCCCCTGGAAATGTGACCAAGAATTTAACAGCCTCTGGATAAATATAGAAAGTAATTGTGTCAACACTGCCCAGTGTTCCTTTTGACACTTACAGAAGCCTTAGTCTATGGAAAATATCATCTTACATGATATCGGCATTTACAATTGGGTGAACTTATACTATGATATAATAGGTTAATACAAATGTTATTTGCTTATAGCTTATTATAAAAAACAATAGGTTCTGAAAATATCTTTAAGATTTAGTAAGTCCTATAAAGGTAAATTGGTTTAACTCCCTTTTTTATATGAACTTACCATGACTAGGCAAGCTTCTTTCAGTGCTCCAAGTTCTTTTGGATCTTAGCATTTGATTTACGTAGCTGAATTTTAAACTTAATCCTTTTCTTAGGATTCCTCAATAACTACGTGAATTATAGCAAAATTAACTTTCATGTCCAAAGGAAAGTACAATTTTTTTTGAAACTAAGAAATCCTTTTAAAAGGGAAAAGAGCCTAGTTGGGTTGAATCATCTTTATGTTGTTGCAAAGCATGAAGTTAATCTCGCCCCAAAAGTCACAACAACTCTTCCTTTTCCAAATTTAAATACAGCACTAACATGAAAATGAGACCAGAGACTAGAGAGAAGTTACATTACTTGATGTAGACCTGAACTTTCAAGACTTATAAAGTAGAACATGCTGATTTCATGGATTCTATAAACTAAAAATTATATTGAAAAATATTGCAAACTAGATCTATTGATTATTTTAAATTGGAAAGGGCACTTCAGTTCCTAACACCATGAAAGTAAACCAAGGATTGAATGTTTATGTTTCCTCTAAATTTGTATCTGAAAGACTTAATGTCAGTCCAGTTGTATTTGGATACAGGGTCTCTAGACAAGTGATTAAGGTTAAAGGAGCTCACATGGATGGCATCCAATCCAATAGGATTAGTGTGCTTATGAGTAGACACATTGGACCTCCTTTTCCTGATGTGCGTTGCAGCCAGCCAAGGCCATGTGAGGATATAACAAAAAAGTGGCCTTTTGTAAGTTAGGATCAAAGTGCCTTCACCAGAAACTGAATTAACTGGCAGCTTGACTGTGGACTTCTAGCCTCCAGAGCTGCCAGGGAGTGCAGTGGAGGATGTCCCAAGTGCTTGGGCCTTGCACTCCATGGGAGACAAGGATAAGCACCTGGCTCCTGCCATCAGATCAGCGCAGTGCACCTGCCTCAGTGTGCTGGCCGGGGTGGCCATTGGAGGGTGAACCAACGGCAAAAGCAAGAACTTTCTCTCTGTCTCTCTCTCTCACTGTCCGCTCTGCCTGTCCAAAAAAAAAAAAAAAAAAAAAAAAAAAAAAAAACAAAGAAAGAAAGAAACTGATGTGGTTAAGCCACCCAGTCTGTGGTGTTTAGTTATATAACCCAAGCAGACTCAAATTAGAAGTTCCACAGCAGAGAGAGAAGAGTCTACAATTTGGGTGAGGCTTGTGGGGTTATTTAAAATAATGTACTACTTAGTACTTCCTTACCTCCTGGTATGTTTCTAGTTTTGTGTTGTTTCATAATTATTTCAAGATATTTTTTTTCTTCAGTAGCTCTGAAAATTAAAGGATAGAAATTAACATTTATTGGATTCTAAACATGTCCTAGGCACCATTTCACATTTGTTTTATTACTTATTCCTTAGAAACATCTTCCTACCTAAGTATTATTATTCCAAGAATTTTAGTTGGAGAGATGAAATAACATACTCCACAACCACTTAGCTAGTTGCTAGACAGATTTGGAATTCAGACCTATCATTTTTTTTCTTTCTACAAAACCATGGTCTTTCTGTTACAACACATTCAGAACCCAGTCAGAAAATAGAAACCACTCTACAATTTCAAATGGATAGAATTGATTATCCTGGGGTTTAAGAGCTGAAAAGGTGCCTGGGGAGTAGCACAAGCAAGATGTGACCACTAGCCTTGAACGGGAATGATTAGGGTGCAGGTTGGAGATATAGATGCCATTTCAGGAGCATAGGAATGGTACTCCTGGTGAAACCGCAAGTGCCCCTCACCTGTGCTTTGGCAACTGGGCCGTGGAGGAGTGGTTGTCTGCTCTGGACACTGCCAAAAGCAGGGAAAAAATATCTATTATTATTCTGATTCTTCTCCTTATCCTGCTCTCTAGTCTTTTAGGAGGCAGTGCCTGTCACCTAAATGTCCAGGAGACACCAGAAGCCAAGGAGCTCCGAAATTCTGCCACAGAACAGGACAGAAAGCAAGCATGCAATGGATCTGAGGGCAGAGCATGCCGCGTTGCCCTCTGAGTGACAGCGACTCTCAGACCCACTATCCATTTTCCATTTCTCTCAAATCCCAGTAAAGTGCTATCTTCATATTCTTTTTTTTATACCTCAGAGGACCTCATTGCCCATTTGGATTTTCATTTCACACATTGTGCAACTGTGATTTAAAATGTAACTTTCACAAATTGTACATTTACTGTAAAGTAAATTTACTAAATTTACTTAACAAATATCATAAAGCAAAAAAAAAAAAAAAAGCAAAGCCAAGGCCAAATCCAGGAATGCCAAAGTCAAGTCCCATATTCCTTCCATTTCACCGTGAGGTGCTCCACACACACTTGTCCAGCTGCACTGAAATGAATGAAGTCAGCTGAGGCACTATGGTAAAAGGAATGTCAGTGTTCAAATGCCCAGCAATGGATTGCTGATGCAATACCAAAAAAAAATATTCCTGGCCAAGGTCATAGTAAACTCTTCTTTGCAATGAATTACTGTTCATATTTTGCAGAGTGTTTTTTCTGTACATATTTAAATTTTCTCTTACCTTCAATGGAAGGTAAGAATTATCTTAACCTTATTTTGAATTATTCCCCATGTGAACATATCTACTCTAAATCTAATTACCATCAAAAAAGTATTTATTATTTATTTGTATTTGTATTGTCGTTCCATGAAGAAGTAATACATATAAAGCATTTAGTTTTTATTTTAAAAATTATTTATTTGAATAATAACAACCCGGGACTGGGCTAGGCCAAAATCAAGAGCCCAGAACCCTACCTGGGTCTCTCACATGGGTAGCAGAGACCCAACTCTTTGAACCCTCATCACTGCCTCCCAAGGTGTGCATTAGCAGGAAATTTGGAGCAACAGAGGGGCCAGGACTGATCTCAAACAGTGGCTTAAGTAAGCCCTGGGCCAAATGCTCACCCCAGGGTTTTTTGTTTTTCCTAAATGAGTATGATTTGAGCATCGTCATTGGAGGATTACATCTGAGACTCATTCTTCCTCCTATAACTTAAGGGTGTTAGTAAAAGAAAATGTCTTTAACTCAAGGGATAAATGTATTTATTTTGCCTCATAAAAATTCATAGCAATTTCTTGTCAGCATTCTTATAACATTTCTAGCAAATGACAGTATATTTCTGTTTGCTCAAAATTTACCCAGGACAAAGGAAATGAAAGGAAGACAATTGAAAGTTTATTCTGTGCTCTGTCTTTGCATTCTCCCAGGCCACCTGGCCACAATATTCCAAATTTGAGAACATTGATTTTCTTATCTATGGCATTCTAACCAAGTTTTTTTTTGTTGTTGTTGGTGTATGGTATAAAACTGGTTACATTAAAATAAACTCCAATCTTTCCAAGGTTTCCTTTCAACTTCTCTTTGTAACTCCACAAACCCCATATATCTCTATCAATTCTATCTGCAGATTATAGTTGGGAATAGACAATCTTGGGACATCTTTATTCCAGGTTCATTATGTAATTCTATTGGAAGTTTCTGGTAGCATGTGCCTCACATCAGGCTCACCTCTACCGTCTTAGTTGCCTTCTTTGCTGTGTGGCAGCACAGCACCTGTTCCGCTGTCACAGGAAACTCTATCTGTGGTTTATGGTTTTGGAAACATAAGTTTCTTCACTCACTCCTGATCCTAAGAAAAGTATTCTAAACTCTCCAACTCTTTCTTACAGTGAATAATGATGATATCTATTTATATTCTGAGAACTCTTTGCTTAAAGACAGAGTTTCCTCATCTTCCATATTGCACATTGAAGGTGTCACCAGTCCTAGGAGGGTCCATGAGAATATCACCCACATGGAGTCACTCATTTCACAGCAATTACCTAGGCACAATGAAAATGACCACTCCAGACCCAACGCATTGGCATAACAGATAAAGCCACTCCCTGCAGTGGTGGCATCCAATACGGGCACCATTTCAAGTCCCCAGCTGCTGCATTTCTGATGCAACTCTATGCTATGGCATGGGAAAGCAGTGCAGGATGGCCCAGATCCTTGGTCCCCTGCACCTGCATGGGAGATGCAGAGGAGCCTCCTGGCTCTTGGCTTCAGATCAGCACAGCTCCAGCCATTGTGGCCATATGGGGTGTGAACTAGTGGATGGGAGACCTCTCTCTCTCTCTCTCTCTCTCTGTATCTCTGCCTTTCAAGTAAAAACATAAATCTTAAAAAGAAGGAGAAAATGACCACCCCTCCTCCCCTGAATTGTGCCATAGGCCATCTTTAAAGGACATAAATAATATCGTGTTGGTTGAGTAGGGTATGGGTGAGATTCAATGAAGCAAATGTACGGCTGCTGTAAGTAATGCAGTGTTCACATTACATGACACTTCCTGCTGAGATTTCTCAATTTATATACCAATATCTATAGTGATGCAGAAGTTCAGATTCTTTCCATAAGGTACTATTTCCTCTCCTTACACTCAACTTCTTTTTCCTGTTTCATCCAAAAGGTATGTTTTCCACCTGCAGCTAGACCTAAGCTTCTGCTACACTCTTCCTTGCTCTCTCACTGCCCTCCAATTCTTACTAATCTGTCAAAGCTCACCTTCCATCCATTATTCCCTCTACATACAAATATATTTGGCCAGAAAGAGACAAAAGTCTCTCTTACCAGCTATCCATTAACCACTGTCAATATAAATAATTACATGACAGTAAAGTGATTACCCTGAATATATATACATATGAAAATCAGATGCTAGCAATCACCAAAGCTTATTTTTATGATAATCTACAAGAGCGATTTTTATTAATCAAACTTACAAGGTATATATGCCTTAAATTATTAATAGGAAACTTAGAATGCATTAACTAGCACAGTCCCATGAGTACTTGCTTGTACTGGAAACAAAAATAATTGTTCTCTTTTCGGAAAAAAGGGAAGAAATAACATTGATTTTAGCCATGGTTTGTTCAGAGTTATTCACAGTATAGTGCGTTACCCTGTCCTTTCACTCTATCTTTTTGAGAAGATCATATAGTATTAATACCAAAAAGAATGTCTTAGTCAAAAAACACCTAACGGAGATTCCTAGGTCAGCAGTAGTTAACCACAACCTCTAGTCAAATGGCTAGTTAATAGCAGAGTGAGGTCTAGAGTTCAGATTTGGAATTTCCATAATATTGTATTATTTAATTTTTTCAAAATAGATATAAACTAGGAAATGTTTCTTCTAGTTCCTTGACCTGATACAATCTAATTAAACAGGGACATGGCAACAGCACATTTTCTTTCCTATTTTGAGAGGATTTTGTTTGTTTGTTTACTTGCTTGTTTGTTTTGTGGGCCATGGATCAAGCTACAGAATGAGAGGCAGGTCTGCTTAGTAAATCTCACCATTGTTAGCTCTCCATGATAATGATGTACAAGTGCTTCTCACTGGTGACATAAATTGTTTAGCTCTACAAAGCCCCAAGAAAGCCCTGGTAGATCCTTGATAGTCATGAACACCAATTATGGTTTATCCAGTGAAAATCTGGATGGATGCCAACAAGACAGTGATATAGCTTCACCTTTTCCTCCATCACCTTTATGATGTTTTTGTTTTGTTTTTTGAAGAAGCACTGAGGTGGAGACCATTCATTCATAATGAAGTGATTCTGTTTTTAATACTTCATTTAGAAACAACTAATGCAGACTGGAATATAAATTCTTGGAAGTCAGCTTGTTTCACTCCCCCCCCCCCATGCAATGTGCTATTGTTGATCAGTGTGCAGTGTGCTTGGATCCCAGCAATATTAAATATTTGATTTGTCAAAGAATTTCTCGCTGATTTGTGAATTGCCAAAACAGCAAAGGTTAAATTAATACTTGCAAGAATCTATTGCAAGTATCAAGCCCATACTGGCATTCACCTGAAATGACCACATCTGCAGTTTTCACATTCCTTTCCTTTGTGTCTCAGAAGCAAGAAGCACTTAACTCCAGGCCCCTGCACCAGTCACACCATTCATGACCTAAAGCAACAGGAGGAGGATGCTTCCTTCCCGGGCTTAGCTGTGCTTCCTTCTTCTGGGGTCCTTTTAAAAAACAACAGGAAGAAAAAAAGAAAAAAGTACCCGACAGTGGGGAAGCCTGAAGCTGCAACACAAATAATGATTATTCCTGTCAAGGTTTAGCCGTGGTTGCTTAGTTACTGGCCTGTTCTGAAAAACCTTGAAGTATGGGACACATTAGGAGCTCGTTAGGTCCCGGTGACTTGCGGTAAATGTACAATTTGTCTCTGTGCTAAACACACTTCAAAAATAACAATAAAAAAAACCCCACATGGCTTAAAATGTGTGACCTTTCTTTTCCCTGCCTTGTTTCTCCTCCTCCTCACCCAACAGCTCATAGTCTGGTGCTATTACAAAAGCAGCACTATTGGGAAAATAAACAGAAGTGTTTTGCAAAGGATAGGAACAAGATATATTAGCTTAAAGACTTTGGCATTTAATGAAGGTTTTCACAGAAAGAACCACAGGAAGGGCTGAGAAAAGCTAAAAGAAGGTTCTGTAATAATTATTTGCAATGCAAACTGCAGGTCATCATCTCACTTTGGAAGAGGACCTATCATTTGTGTGTATCAGAGTGCACAGCATTTCAGGAACAGAAAGCGCTTGATTGTTGTATCTTACATCTGTTTATACCATTAACATTATTGGGCAGGCCATAGAACTTGGAATAAGCCTAATGACTTCTGTTGCAATTCAAAATTAAGATATTCAAAGGTATTACATTCTCTGCACTCCAAGCTGGGTTATGGTTAACAGCATTTCCATTTCCATTTCCATTGCCATGGGTGGTTGAGCTGCCCTTTCTCCTTTCAGTAAAAGCACAGTTCCATTCACTTGGCCCTGCTGCAGGTTACAGCTTCCTATGAAGTTTTGACAAGATTAAACATGCTATGAGAGCAAAGTAATGGAGAAAGTATGGTTGGGAGGAAAAGGGGTAGGAGAATGGAAAAGCTGGGATAAACCATGAGTTCCAGAAAACAGCGGAATAGAGGAAATGCTAGGAGATATTTTCAGGCAGTCTCTAGCTATTGCAAAACTGGCAAATTGCTATGATAGCAAGTGCTCATTGTGAGTGCTTCTGCACCTACCCAAATAATTAAAACAGAACTCCACTAGCATTTGGAAATTCAACTGTAAACCTGAAGTTCTGACTTACAAAGGAGAATCTGTCACACTTCCAGTGCCAACTTCATAAATCTATATTAAACTTAAACCATGTTGGTCTGCAATCTGAGATAAAGGGTACCATGTGGTTCTTAGAGAACTTCCTAAGATGTTGAGATCTGAATTGCTTCAAAAGGAAAATTATTTTTGCTCTTGTGCCAATAATTAATTGGAACTCACATTTTAAAATATCAGTCCAAAAATATTGCTAGTTGAAATTCCTTCCTTAATAGTTATATATAATACATAATATATAGATATATAAATATGTATATATTTATATATAGATATATAAATATGTATATATAACATATGCAATACATAATATATGTAATAAAATATAACATGTAATGTATTTATATTTAATATAAAATATGTAATATAGTACATATAATATATAAATATATATGTACACATAGCATACATCTTTTCTCAGTGAAGGTATCTTTCTAAAAGACTGCCATACCTAGTCATTGAAATCATTTGGCTTCTCTTGATTTGGCTCAGAGTAAGGCTCTGACTTCTCTCAAAGTATATTTGCCATTCTCTTCAGATATTCAGGTTCCAAAATATCTCTTCTGTTACCCTTCAAGTCTTTGGGAAGCATACCTTCAACTGCGATGGCTTCTTATATTAACCAAAGTTTCCAATGGATAAAGAATCTCCACATCACCTCACAGTTCCCTTAGTAAGGGACACCACAAAACATATTCATACAAACTTTGGAAAACATTAAGAAACCAAGTATTGTAAAAAAAATTTTTATTTCTCAATTTGGCTATATCAGTTTTTACAATGTAAAATGTTTTCTTCTCCTGGTTGTATAAATCACTCATCAACCAGGTTAGTTTATTATACTGGACTGCCCATTGAATAATGTATTTTGTTAATAGATGCCATTGCCTAGCCACAGGTGAGACGTGCAACTTAGATTTGCCAGTCAACAATTATTATTCAAGCAAGATAAATCAACCTTCCTTATGGAACCATAGAGAGGTTTTGAGAGAAGGAATTGCTCTCTTCATACTGGGTTTACATGAATCTGTAACTGACAGTTTCCATATTAGAGAAAACCTTCTATAGCATCAGAGATTCAAGAGAGGCAATTTGAATGTTGACAGCACAGTGTCAGGATTCTAGTACCTGACACCCTTATCTCACCAGTTTCTGCTCCCTGTAGATCCCACTAGCGTGAGACTCACATTAGCATGTGGATGACTCTCCCATTAGCATAGATCATCTTGTGTTTTCTTTGAAAACCAAGGTAAAAATGACAATTTTTTAGCACCTCTGACTATCATCTATTTCACTACAAAGTCCTCAGAATAGCAGGCTTTGACCACTGATGCCATATCCCCTTTCCTCTTTGCAAGTGTCAATGATGTCATCTTTGGTTCATTGAGAACAATCCATGTGGAAACGTTTTGCATTATTAATCATTATAGCCCAGGCTCAGAATTCTGAAATTGCCATTTATTCTTTGCCTGTCTCTGCATTCCTTCCTATCCCATTTGATTTTCTCTAGAGCAAAGACAACCACCATTTCAATGTTGTGTATAGCTTTCCTTTCCTTTTTTTTTTTTTATTTATTTTGATTTACTTGAAAGGCAGAGTTACAGAGAGGCAGAGGCAGAGAGAGAGAGAGAGAGGTCTTCCATCCACTGGTAGACTCCCCAGATGGTTGCAACAGCCAGAGCTATGCTGATCCAAAGCCAGAAGCCAGGAGCTTCTTCCAGGTCTCGCATGTGGTTGCAGGGGCCTAAGGATTTGGGCCATCTTCTACTGCTTTTCCAGAGCTGGATCGGAAGTGGAGCAGCCAGGACTTGAACTGACGCCCATATGGGATGCCGGCACTGCAGGCAGAAGCTTTATCCACTATGCCACAGTGCTGGCCCCCTCCTTTCCTTTTTAATTACTCCTAGCTTTATCACATATATAATTTTCTGTCAACAACATATGATTTTGCCTGAATGTTTCCATTCAGACTTTTGTTTCTGCATGGTGTTCTGGTCACCAGCCATCTGTACATGGCCAAATCCAATGGGGAATGCTCAGTCATCATTGGCTTGACCTATTGAGAGCACTTGACATGCTTCATTATTGCTCCTCTTTGAACATCTGTTTCGGTCTCTGGGAATCCACTCTGTATTTACCTCATTTAGCTTTCTACTTCCCTCATTCAGTGATCCTTCTCAGAACCTTTGGTTGCTTCTTCATTTTCCAGCCTCTCCAAACATTGGAGAGACTTATGGGCCAGGTTGTTCTCTCTTCCTTGTCTATACTCATTTCCTGGGAGCTCATCTAGCTCACATCCCAGAGGGAATTTTCACAAAGTGTATCAGCAGCAGGCCACCCTAGGTGTTCTCTAGCTGATAATTCTGGGCCCCACCTGGATGAACTCTCCCTCCTTCCTCTGCCTCTGTCTCTCCATTTTAGTGAATGGGATCTTCAAACTGTCACTGGCTCTGTCCAAAACCTCTGAAATGAACTTGAATCCTCATTTTTTTAACTTCTAATGACTAGAAAATATTATGTTCTCCACCTCAAAATATATTCAAGAATCCAACCTCTTTCTGCTACTCCATTGTTACCACCTGGGTGCAAATTCCCATCTTCTGTCAGCCGGACAGTAGCAATAGCTAAGTTCCTGTTTTTCTCTTTGTCCTTGTGTGCAGTCTTTCCCCCCACGTAGCAGAGAGTGGTCCTTTCCAATTAGCTTCGTCAGAGCAGGTTACCTCTCATTACCTCTCTACTCAGAGTCCTTTCATGGCTTTCTACCTTGCTCAAAGGAGAAGTTTAAATCCTTACAACTGCGTGGGATGCCCTTTGTGATTTTATTCCAGCTCTGTAATGGATTCAGCTCCTACATTCTTTCTCTCACTTCCTCGACTCAGCTATGAACACCTGTGTCCTATTTCACACACATGCCAGACCTAGCCCTGCCTTATGTCCTGGAAACCTACAATTTCTTCTGAGTGACAGAGTCTACTTCTGAACTATTTGAGATCTCAGTTCCCAACTGTAACACTACCTTATCAGAGAAGCTTTGTGGGATAACCCTCCCTGAGATTTCACTCTATCTTCTCTTTCTAGCCTGCATTATTTATGAACTTTGGGTACTTGCGTATGTAAGTATGCGAATATTTGTGTATCATTTATATAAAATACCTATATATTATTTGTATAACAAAAGCCTCTCAGTCTAGCCAATATGAACATTTGGGGCTGCATAATTCTGTGTCATGACACCCTTCCTGTCGTTATAAGATGTTCACGTTGTCTTTTACTTCACTCACCAAATGACGGTAGAACAGATGTTTCCACTTAGTAACAAATGCTACTGTGAGATCAAAAGCATGCTTATGGGGCAAACATTTGACTCAGAGGTTAAGATGCCTGCATCCCATATCAGACTGCCTGGGTTCAAGTCCTGACTCTGCTTCTGATGCCAGATCCCTGCTAATGGTCACTCTGGAAGGTATCAAATGATGACCTAGTATTTGGGTTTTTGCCATCCATCTAGCAGCACCACACTGAATTCCTTGCTTCTAGCTTTAGCCTAGCCAAGCCCTGGCAATTGTGGGCATTTAGAGAGTGAACGGGCAAAGGAAGACTGGAGGACTTCTCTTTGTCTCTTTCTTTCTCTTTCTCTTTCTCTTCCTCTTTTTCTCCCCCCATCCCTCCTTTCTCCCTTCCTTTCAAAAAAAGTAAGATAAATAAAATTCTTGAAAACCACCCTCAATTGAGAGCCACTGGTCTAAAATCAAATTAGTGCAAGGCCTTCCTTCTACTCCTTCCCCCTCTTCTTCCCTTTCTTCTCCTTCTCTTCTGTTTTCTCCTCCTCCTTCTTTTAATTCATTTTAGAGACAGAAAGTGAACACAGAGAGAGAAGGTGCTCCCATCTGCTGGTTCACTCCCCAAATTCCTACACCCTCTGGGGGAGTAGAGGTTAATGAAACTGGGAACCAGAAACTCAACTTCGGTCTCCATGCTGTTGGTGGGACTCCAGTTACTTGAACCATTACAGCTGCCTCCAAGGGTCTGCAGTAGCAGGAAATGGAGTCAGGAACCCCTGGAGTCAGGAACTGAAAGAGGTTATTGAACCCAGGTATTCCAACACTAGGCCGCCGAGGCCCAACCCAGGAAGGGCTCTCTTACCTGTGTTGTGGACTACACACATTGTATCAACACACATTGAGGGCTCAAAAATTTTCATTAGGTGAATGAAAATGTGCATTCTGTGAGATATTACAATATTCTTTTCATTGTTATGAACCAATAAAAGCCCTTCTTGCTTAATTTTGATTAAAATAGCTTTCTGTGCCTTACAAAGGGAAAATTTTTGAAAAAACACAAAATATGATTGTGTCAAGAAGTGAATTTTCAAGATGACAAAGATCATTTATTGAAAACAGTCCAATTTTTACGTTAATGCACAAGGATAAATATGGTCCTGGGATGGTCCTCAAAAGGGAAAATTTTCTAGAGTTAAAGTAGTTGGGTTCTTCAATGTGTGCTGTGCTGAACCTCAGAAACCTCATCATTACACCGTCCTCAGGGTAGTTCTTTTGGCAACCTAATAATCAGATGCTTCTTTGAGCACAAACATATTGAAAAACAGTCCATCTCACACTCACTCTCTAACCTTTCACTGGAATGCTGACACAGCTCAGTGCTTTTTGTAGTAATCTGTGGCGATACAGAGGGGCACTTTAAAAAATCATGGAAAATGGAATTAAAAGATAAGTATATTTTGGTGAAAAATTATTGTGAAATCCATACATAGGTTTTTCAGAATATGCATTTCTTATGAACTTTTTGAAGGTCCTTCACACAGGAGTAAATCAGCAACTTTACATTTGAGTTCTTCACAGATATTGAAGGAGACACACATGTAAAAAGACAGTTACAATAAACTGTGGGAGATGCTTCACGTGAACATGCATGTCTATGTCTTTATACCAATACATAATTGCAATTGCAGAGGACAAAGCAATTAACTACAGCTGGGAAGCTGAAAAGGCATGTTAACAGAAGTGGCATTTACCCTGGGGTTTTGCACAGTGAATAGGTGATTGATGAATAAGTGTTTATCTGGTGGATAAAGGAGGAAGACTATAACTGCAGAGAAAATAGCATGGACAAGGTTTGAAAGCACGGTATAATTTATGTATAAAGTGAATCATGAGGGATTGTGTGTTGCTAGAGGGAACAGTGTATGCAAGGAGAAGATGGGACTGGGAGTGGGGGGCAGAGAGAATAAGGTAAATGATGCCAGATCATTAACAGCCTTGAAAGTCCCATTAAGGTATACACATGTTGTCCTCTGTGTTAGTTGTAACCATCTAATTTTTTAGGAAGGAGAATTATACGCTCAGATGTGTACTTAGGAAAACCACACATTATCTCTGTGATTAATGTGTGGCGTGGGAAGACACAAAATTAAAGGTGTTAAATTAATAGTCTACCACAGTCTCCCAAGGGATGAAAACAAGGAAGTGAGTTGAACCAGGAAGAACGGGCAGTGCAGGATGTGGATGTCAGCAGCAGTTATATGAGCAAATCCATGAGTCTAGATGATTGATTGGCATATGAAAGAGAAGAAAGAGTAAAGAATATCCCTGAGGATCCTGTCTTGGGCATTTTGGGCATGGAGGAATACTTGAGATAAGGGTCACGTGGAGAGAGCAGGACAACCTGCCCGTGAGATTCCTTCATGATCAGAGCAATGCTTGGTGTTCACATTCTTTTCTAGTTGCTATGAATACTGATCACTTTTATTCAGATGGGAAATTCAGGTGGAGCAGGAAAAATATTAAACATCTGGGGCAGCTCTCTACCAATGTCATATTTTTAAAAGACAGTATTGCTTTGAAATCTTGAGGCTGAAATCACAAGGTAGATTTAAAACATCAGCTGTCTTTTGGCTGAATCCTTTTAAAGAAATGACTCCCAGCTTTCCATGTTTATGAACTCCTTCATGGACAGTCACGGCAACTTATGTTTCTGGCTTCATCCCATCTCTATGAGTTCTCCACTTTTATGTGCATCTCCCTCAAACCAAATTGCATGTGTGACTTGGCAAGTCTTAGGTGTGTGCTTGTCAGTGAGTTAACACTGCCACCTAGCATCTGAAAAGGGCCTTCCTTGTGCCTTCTAACAAGAGAATCCCAATCTCTCTTCCAGGCATCAGTGCCAGAACTCCTACCTTGCAAGGAGCTTGTTTACGATTAATTAGCATTGCAGGTGAAGAGCTTCGCATTTTTACACCAACATTTCAACACGCTGCGCTAAACATTTAGAATGTCCATCCTTGCCTAGTGCCAGAGAGATCAGGGCAGGTGTGTGTTTGTGTATATACTGTGCAGACATGTGTGCTCCACTTCAGAAAGAGAGAGAAGAAGAGGGAGGAAAGGAGGTGGGGTAGGGGGACCCCAAGAATGCGGCAGGTGCAGTGCGGGAGGCAGCAACAAGTCACCAAGCACCAAAGAATATCTGGAGAGAATGGGAGTCATGGGGCCAGAGGAGAGGATGTAGAAAAATGGAAGGGAAGGGAATGAAAAGATCAGGTAGAAGAAAGTAAAATTCAAATAATTAAATCATTGAATGAGGAAGAAAATGTCTGGGATCATTGCTTTTCTTCTTTCTTTTTCCTTCTGCTTCTGCCCTTCTCCCTCCTCCTGTCCTTTTCCCGTTCCCTCCCTCTCCTCCTCCCCTTCTGCTTTCCGTCTTCCTCCCCTGATTATATATTACTGCAAGCCTGCTAATATTGACCTAGAATCAGCCTCTCTTGGTCAAGACCCAATTCTTTTCCTGATGTGCATTTCTTGGGGTGGAACTGGTCAATTTTGCTCTTTATTAGTTCTCATGTGTATAATATATGAATGATAGATGGGCAGGCCTTGAAATTCTGTTATTATTAATCTTGCCTATGGGGAACTTGGGGTTCTGAACTCCAAGCGGAAAGTGCTTGTTCCTGGGGTTTTGCAGAGATCACAGAAATGTGCCCCTTGTGCATATAGGTATCTCACAAAGTCTTTTCAAAAAGTAGATCTCACACTATACTCGAAACTGGGTTTGAGAACACTTTTTCTCCCTGCTGCCCTCTGCTGTGACAGTTTGATGTTCAAAAGTCTTTAAAGATTTGCTTTAGGGGGATGTTTATACATCTGAAAGAAAGTGCCCAGGTCCCGATTCCTATGGTGTTTTCTTCCCAGTGACAGCCCTCCACCAGGTCCACAATTCATCACCGTCTGACTTTTCCTTCCTGGGTGGCTACCTTTTTCCTTTCTTGCTTTCTCCTTTCTGCACTTCCTCCAGGTTAAGCAACTTATTACTTTAATTGCCTTTCATTTCTGTCTCCTGCTTCTCATAATGTGCATATTTGTGAGTGTATTTCTGTATTTGTCTTAGGTAATTTTGAAGGAAGGACTAGTTCTATTCTGAAGATCTGGAAAATTGCCATTGTAGGAGTCTAATGAGGGACAAAAGTCACATAAATCTTGCTACCCAGCTGAAGCTGTTCTAGAGAAAATTTCTCTTTTCCTTCTACTATGACCACCCTTGGATATTTTCTCCAATGACCATTATTTATTATTTTCATCTGCTTGAAAGAGTGACAGGAGAGAGAGGGAGGGAGGGAGGGAGGGAGAGAGAGAGAGAGAGAGAAAGCAAGAAGGGGGGGAGGTCTGGGGAAGACCAAAACAAGAAGCCTGGGACTCCATCCTGGTCTCCCACATGGGTGGCAGGGCCCCCAATACCTGGACTATAATCTGTGCCATGCAGGATGCAATAGCAGGAAGCTGGATTGGAAGTGGATTGGCCAGGACTCAAACTGGCCTTCCAATTGGGGCTGCAGGTGTCTCAAGCAGCAGCTTAACCCACTGGGCCACAACTCCTGAGCCACATATTTGACCTTCCTCCTGTCTCCAGGGAATGCCCTTTGCAGAATTTCACACCAAACTGGGTCAACACGTGGCTGTCATGAAACTTGAGTAAGCCATTAACAAAATCAAATCCAGAACAAACCTTGTATCCTGCCATTCCACACCATTGGACTCATTGTCTTCTCCTTTTCAGGGCCCTTGGACATGTTTATTGACATTTTTAAATAGCATATAATGAGACTTCTGTCCTGGGTAAGGATCAATCCACTCATCTCCTTGGGCTGGGGAGCCCTCAGAGGTAGCACTGTTTGCCGACCATTGTGATACCTTAATCTCATTGTTGAAGAGCAAGCTTGCTTTACCCTGCATGTTCTTCCCTCCCCATAATCTCCATATGAAAATTTAACATGAACTCAGCCTGCTGCAACCAGAGCAGCAGCATGGCCAGTTGGCAACAGAGCTGCACTGGGTAGTGCAGCACTAAAAATTAAAATCATTCATCTTCTTTCTTTCCATTGGCAGCCAGGGGAAAGCTGGGTGGAAAGGTTATGAATTACAGCACTTCCAAGGCAACCACAAAGAAAAGAACCAAGGTTGAGGACTTAGGAAGGTACTGACATAGTAACATTCATTACAAACTGCATCAGGTATCTCTACTTGTTTACATGCCAATTCTGCACTCAGCATACTTTAGACGTCGTTCAGATCAATATATACCATAATTTCAGCCTGGCGTTAAAGCAGTTTTGAGCAGTTCCATGCAGGATTTTTTTTAGTATCTAGTATAATAAAGATAATGTCTCTCTCCAGGGCATTGTGGATTTCGTGGTGGGGAGGGGAACAGAACTTGGTTTCTTTTTCTCTTTCTTATCCCCAGTCTCAATATTCTTTAGAATTCTAAACACTGTATATCTCAATGCCTGTGAAATGCTCAAATGATAAATTGTTTATAGCTGAGCTCCAAGTGTGTATCTGTTATGAAAAGAATAATGCTCGATGGAACTGGAAATTTATGACAGATTCCAGCAGGTAGGCTCCCTGGTGGCAATCACACCAGGGCAAAGAGCTTCCCATATTGAATTACTCCAGTGAACCATTTAGAACGCTCAGGACCTGAAGACAATGCAGAAGTCATGGAGAAAGGCTTCAAAGATGATTTTTTTCTTGATATTAAAACCACAGGTTAATTTTCCCACCAACCTCATCAAGACATCAAGGTCTATTATGAAACTTTTTAACGGAGGTGACTCATCCTGTTTATTTTTATTTATTTCTTAGGCACTCTCCAAAGGGGCAGCTATAAGCATACAACGTAAAATTGAGTATAATTTAAATAACAGGGGTTAATAGTGGGTTCCTTCTTTAAGGCTCGTAAAATTCCTGAACTTCCCCTTCCTGATCTATAAACTGGAATAAGGATGCTTATGCATCCTTAATTACAAATGAAATATACATGTTTATGTTGTTTTCTGCAGTTTAGTTATGTTTCTCCCTTCAACTTTATCCTCTCTAACATATGCATATATAGCACATTTTAAATGCAGATGGCACAGTCTCTAAAGCTATAGAATGAAGGTAGTATTTATCTCAGAATTTCTATGGCTTTGATTACCTAAATACACTAATAGAAAAATTGGACTAAGAAAACACAGTAATGAAGCAAATAGTCACATAATCACATTGAGGATTGAAACTCCAAAACTGTATTAACCAACCTACAATTATTCAGAGAAAAGCAAAAGGAGATGGGGTGTAAGTTACATTTTATGCACTTTAGTCCTTTTTTGTGACATTTATGAACGATCTCTGAAAACAAGAAGATGAACCAAACTCAATTTATAAGCCACCTCAGATATGCATTTTCCTTGCTCTGTGGCGGGAAGAGTATCAGAAGACTATTATCTCTGAATTTGCTTTCTGCAGCTGCAAGTGTGGTGAGCAAGGATAGTGATAGCATCTCCCTCCAGAGTGAAAGGCAGCTCTGTTTGGTATCCAGCATGAGGAAGAGAATGTCTCTGTCCTGGACAAAGTTCAGGAAGGCTTGCTGCCCATTACGGAAGATTTGAGTTCCCTGGGCGCCCAGTTATTCGCCTAAAATGTAGCCTACTGTGTATAGCCTGACTCTCTTCAAGTCACCCTGTGGAAATTGGAGCTGAGATTCTCGGAATGGTATCCCTGTCAGTAACAGATTTCTTTCATTCTTGCCCAGGAGTCTCCTGCATTCCTGTTCTCCAGCTAACACAGTAGGATCTCAGACCTTTTGCAACTCTTGATAAGCAGCGGCTTGTCCTTTTCTCTTGGTCCCCCATTCAATTTCCTAAAGGTACTACCCTCACCATTACCCACTGATGGATTCTGTGTGGTATTGTCAGAGTGCACATTTTGCTAAGTTCTGGGCTACACAGCGCCCTTGGCAATAGCAGCTTGGACAAGGTGACCAATTCTAAGTGCAGAAATGAGCTGTGCTAGGAGAGAGGGTCCAGGGTGCAAACCTGTCTAAGGATAGTTCCAATGCCTGGTTGGCCAATGCCCCTCTCTGTGTTTGTTCTTTGTTCTCTTGCTCATTTTCCCTCCATATTTGTCGTCTTTGGATTAAATGTCACAGCAAATAGTAATACATCCATGTAAGCTTTTGCCGAATGCTTTGTTTTCTAAAGAACTTCGGTTCAGAGGGAGGTTTAAGATACTTGCACCTGAATGCCTGAAATGTTGCAGTGAAAAGATCTATGAAATTAATCTGTATTAACAGAAAGCAAATATGTGTGCAAATTGGTTAGATCTCCCTGTCAGTTGTTTAAACACGAGAAATCTGGCATAAGTAAACCTATATTGCATCATTTTCTTAAGCTCAGCAGTAGGGCTGGTCAGGTTACAGACTGTTGTTAGTTTCCCTGCCATTAAAAGCACATTCCAATACTATTCTTAGCTGATAATTATCTCCAACTTTAGAAATGAGATTTGAAGCAGTACATTATTAACATTGCCATTATCATTTTTATAATATTGTGATCAATGACATTCAGAGGGAGCATGGATTCCTAATATTCAGAGGAAATCTTTGATTCTGGATTTCAAGCTGATCCAGATATTACAGTTTTAGGACAGTATTCATATGATCTTCGACATGAATGAGTTTTGGGAGTTGATGCCCTAGAGATTGGTTATCTGAGGAAGGAAGAGAAGATGTATATTTTGCAGGGGTTAAAAGTCAGATGTGATACTTGATAGACGTAAGTTCAAATATTACTGTCACCACTTTCTAGCTGTTAATTGATATTTATCAAACCTCTTCAAGATAATATTTTGAAGTGTAATCCTTCAAGATTAGTGTAAGGTCTTCAAGATAATATTTTGAAGTGTAAGGTCTGCTTCTGACATATCTAAATCTAAGAATTAGTAGGTCAAAGCCAGCCCAAGAGTACATTTTGAGTCAAAGACCAAAAACATCTAGGTAAAACATCCAGTCCCCAAATGAATGTGTCATTTAGCTCTTTATCAGACTTAATTGTGAAGGGAAAAGTTTCCCATGTCTTGAACTAAAGATTTTAGTAGAAAAAGCTTTGCTTCTTGTGGGCCATCAATTTAGAACTTTGCATGAGAGATTCCTAGAAAAGGATGTTGAAAAGAAAACAAGCTAAAATTAATTTTAAATTGGAGATATTTTCTTAGAATGTTTTGAAGAATACACATCTCTTGAGAGGAACAGTGGACTAAAGTGTAAGAACACAATGATATTCTTCTCTGCTTCAAGAATGTTCCATAAATTATATACTTTTGCAAGAGACCCCAGCATTGCTAAACATTCCTGGCACTGTACCATACCCAGAAAGTCAGTGATATTCTAGTGAAATGTTAAATTTGCCATATCAATCTACTTTATGGAAAAGCAAATTAGCTATATTATTTAAGTTTTAATGAAATGAGTTAGAATTTTATATTTCAGCCTAGCAATGTTTTCTCTGTCAGCTCCCATTTCTGTAGTCTCCTTGGCATTTTCATACTTAGCCATAAGATGAATGTTATATTAATATAATAAAATGGTATTGAAATTAAAATAGCAATAGCAAACATTTGTATTACACTTTATAGCTATTGAGTTTTACTATTACATCTCATTCATTAACTATCTGATGAGCCAGTATTATTATTATTTGCATTTTCATTTTTATAATATAATAGCTCAGAAAGTTTAGAGTTGCCAGAAGTGTTTAGTAAGTAAAGGAATTAGGATTACGAATTTTTCTGGCTACAATTCCATAGTTTTTATGTTTCTTCTGTAGCTGTACACAATCAACCCACTAAATAGGATGCCCTTGGTTCTTTCTTGAGACTGTCCAGGCAGAAAAACAGTTCCTCCTTATCTGAGCTATATACTATCACCAGAAGAAAAAGTTGGAAAGAAGTCCTTGAGTCTCTGCTAATGCAGCAACATTTTGTTTTTTGGAATATTTTGGGTATACAGAGTAGTAATCAGATGTTTAATCTTTTTCTAAGCTTCTAAGAATGGAGAAGAGGTCAACATCGGGCATCAAGCATATACATTTGCCAGTCTTACATGTTTCTAGGATAAGGAGCTTTCTCAGTTATTGTGATTAATGAATTGAATACAGGCTTAGGAAATGGACATAACGAATTCACACCTTATTTCTTTTGTTGGTAGCTGTGTGGTCTTAGAAGGCCATCCAGTCGGGCCAGCGCCACGGCTCACTAGGCCAATCCGGGTTCTGGTCCCAGTTGGGGTGCCAGATTTTGTCCCGGTTGCTCCTCTTCCAGTCCAGCTCTCTGCTGTGGCCCAGGAGTGCAGTGGAGGATGGCCTTGGTCTTGGACCCTGTACCTGCATGGGAGACCAGGAGGAGGCACCTGGCTCCTGGCTTCTGGCTTTGGATCAGTGCAACGTGCCAGCCATGGCGGCCATTGGGAGGTGAACCAACAGAAAAGGAAGGCCTTTCTCTGTCTCTCTCTCTCTCTCTCACTGTCTAATTCTTCTGTGAAAAAAAATAAAGAAATAAAAAATAAAAGAAGGCCATCCAGTCAATCCTTGAGCCTCAAATGCCTTATTTGTATAATGACTGAAGCAGTATTTCCTTGCATTAGACAATCCCTTCCTCTTGGATTATCAGTAATATATGTTAAGAGACTCTCACAGGGACTTACCAAAGTGCCCAGTGGAACATGGTTATGACTGGTACTCCTGCTACAGTTCTTGGAGATCACCCTGTTGCATTTCCTGGCTTATTAAGAGTCATCCTTAAGGAAACAGCCCTGTGGTGTGGCAGTGGCAGATAAAGCTGCTGCCTGTGGCACTGGCATCCCATATGGGTGCCAGTTTGAGTCCTGGCTGCTCCACTTCCGATCTTGAAGATGGCCCAAGTGCTTGGGCCCCAGTACCCAAGTGGGTGATCCAGAAGAAGCTCTTGGCTCCTGGCTTCAGATAGGTCCAGCTCCGCCCATTACATACATTTGAGGTGTGAACCAGTGGATGGAAAATCTGTCTCCCTCCTCCTTCCCGACCCTTGTAACTCTGCCTTTCAAATAAATAACTAAATCTTTTTTTTCTTAAAAAAAAAAAAAGAGAATAATCCTGAAAACTGAGTAAGAGTACTCATTAGAGATAGCATGACATGTGTCTGAAGGAGGCGGCATACATTCGGCCATCATCTTTCCAATGCCTGTCCTCATCCCTTCTCCCATCATAATAACAATGGTTGACCAAGGACCACACGGAGGAAAGCGTCCTGTACTGGAACCTTTCTTGTGTTAGTGTAAGTGCGTTTATGTGGTCCTGTGTTTCTTGTTACTGTGAAAGCATCCTCAGGAATCGCAGGCCCATCAGCACACTCACCCGGCGCGGTAAATGCCTTTTTCTATGTCTGATGACTCAGATGATCAGAAGATTTGTGTGATGTGTTGAAATCAAATGAATACAACTTGGAACTACCTGAACCAAAAAGTAAATAATTCTTCCTGTGCTTTGTTTGTAGCACTGTGGTGTCATAAAGCAGAAAGGAACGAAATGAGGCTTGTGATAATTTTTATTGTGCTGGGTCTTCTCCATTCATGAGGTACCTGTGATCATCAGCTATGCCTGAGAGACACAGGCAGAGCTCAGAGCACGGGGCACAGAAGCTGTACTGCATAATAAAGAGGGGATCCTAGCAACAGCACCAAAGCTGATGTGTTTTGGGTTTCCTTTTCAAAAGGTTTTTATGATAGTTTTTTTTGTTTGTTTGTTTTTTGGTAAGGATGAAAGCTGATAGGTTGGCTCTTTTAAAAAAATGAATGGGGCTGATAGGTACCCTGACTTTACAAAATATAATTTTATGCTGATCTTGCTTAAACAATAGCTTTTGAATATCATGGGAATAATGTGATAAAGGCTAAGATGGACTCATAGCTTCTCAGAAGCAACTTTCTCAATCTCAGGAAGGAGGAGTTTAGCTGGTCAGCGTGGACTCAGGAGTCAGATTGTCTGGGCTCAGATCCCAGCTCTGCACTTTGCTGTCTGTGTAATCAAGGGCAAGTCACAACCCTCCTCAGTCTCAGTTTCTACATGTGCAAAATGGGAATAATTATGGAACAGTTGCCTGAATTTAATGAGATAACATATGCAAATCGCTTAACATAGAAGCAGGCACATACAGGTCTGTATCAGTAAGTGTCACATGCTCTTATCTCAGGCATTTATTTCTTCAAAATGTACTGCCTGGATGCCTCACATGAACAAAATTTGAAGCAAAAATAAATAAAAGAATTAGCTAGTCCCAGACCTCGAGGAGCTCATCCCTCTGAGCAAGAGACAAAGATAGAAGCACCTGTATCCTGAGTGGAGGCTGCCATGGAGGAAGGCGTGCCCGAGTATGGAGGCCAAGGGAATAAGGAACAGCTCGTAGCCCAGCATGACAGGGGAGGCTCCCCGTCATCCAGTGTGTTCTTAGTGGGAGGAGTCACGCAGAATCAGCTCTCTCAGAAGTTGGCCAACTTCTCTGTAAATGGACAGCTAGCTTTGTGCGTCATTTTTGACACAGATAGCTTTGTGTGTCATTCAGTACTTCCACTGCAGTCACTCAACTCTGCCATCGAGTTGACAGGGCAGAGATGGACTATACATACATGAATGGATGTGGGCATATTCTAACAAAACTCTTTAGCTTTAAATTCAGCAGACCTGTATTAGTCAGGGTCCAGCAGAGACACAGACCAGAAGATCGTGTGTATGCATGTGGGGTGTGTACATATACACACACAGAAAGATAATTTCCTTAAGGAATTGGCTCATACAGTTATGGAGACTGAGTCCCAAATGCACAAGGTTGACAAGCAGAGGGGAGATCTGCAAGGGAGACTCTGCTGTAGCTCAAGCCTGAAGGTTGTGTGCTGCAGAAGTTTCTTCTTGCTCAGGAGGTCCGAATTAGAGGCAATACTATGGAGAGGGCAGTTTGGTTCAGAGTCAAGATCTAAATGCAAAGCTGATCCAGCAACACTCTCTGAGTTGAAATGCAAAGTTAACTACCATAAAGTCTCAACCGTATTTGGTGGGCTATAGTTTGCCTATGCTTCCCTGTGCTGGAAAGAGATTCCTGTCTCCTCAATGTGAGGAGCCTAGGGTCCCTTTTTCCAAAAGCAGTGGTGCCCTGATCCCCAGGTACTGTTCATTACGAATTGGATACTCCACCAAACACTGAGTTCTAATGACCAGAATGGGATGACTGGAGGGAACCACTGAGAATGGGAGGAAAGTCTCAGAATGGAAGCCTCATATGCAAACTGGAGCCCGTGGGGTCCAAGTGAAGCCAGCCTCTTACTGCACACTGCTTTTTGCTCTACCAAGTGGGGCTGTGGGCAGAGACATCTCAGCAGAAGTAAAGGATTGTGTTGCAACCTTCTCAGAAGGGATGAGCAGTCATAAGGAGAAAGGGGCCCCTCCCTTTAATCCCAATCCCACATTTATTCAATGATTTATTCACTCATATGGAAGGATGGTTTTCACATACAGATAGAGGTCAGAAAAAATGAGAACATTGATATATCAGAAAAAGAAAAAAAATAGAGGAAATTGGCATGGGGCAGCAAGGGAGAGAAGAGTAGCGGTGTAGAGAGTGAGGTGGGACACAAAGCAGGGAAAGAGAAAAAGGGAGTTTTTGATTTTAGTTCTTAAAATTGAATCTATATGTCTCTTCCTTAGAATTTCTATTTCAAAAACAAGTATTCTCTAGCTCAAAGTGTTATGGGGTTTAATTCATTTAAATTGCAAAGCATTTCAGGGCTCTTAGATGAAAAAAGATGATTGAAGTACAAAGCTTAGCTTTATTATTAATAAAAATCAGTCCTTCGTGGCATAGTCTTCTGCAAAATGATTGGCTCCTTGAGAATGCCTAAGGTTAGTGGTAAGTAGCCTTCATCTAATAAAAGAATCAGACAAATGGAGGTATGTATGCCTCATCAGCCTTTTAGGCAAGCTTGTAAGAACTATGTCCAACACTGGCTTAAAGGAAGCATCTTGGTGCAGGGGTAGATTGCTGTATGTGAGGTGCATTGAAAAATTGCATGAGAGTGGAATCAATGTAAAGTGAATCACATTTAAATACCCTAGGGAAATTTATGTTATTCAGTCCTATATCCATCAAAAGTCTATGAAAATTGGGATTTCTGATATTCTAAGTAAATAATAAGGGAGAAGTTCGGTGTTACAGTGTTCTCATCAGTAAGCCTGTTTTATATCACTGCCTTGCCATTCCTTTCTAGCAAATTTATTAGACAAACTAAGTAAAGTCTGACAAAGTTGAAATTAAGCTATAATTTCTCTTTTGACAAAGTATTTTTACTCTCCTTTAGCTGATTTTATGTCTGCATATCAGTGGGCCATCTATGTTTTATACAAATATATATGTATTTTGAAACTATTTGTCCAAAATACTTATGAATTATTTGCATGAAGTTATTCATGGCATAAGATGATATACAAGTGAACATAATAAAAATAATCTTATGTAGGAAATAAGAAGAAACCAATAGCTGCGAATCCCAAGAAGCCCTGGTGAATATGTGTGGCAGTATCAAAATCCTCATTGTCTTTTATTTAATCTTTCTGGGACATTTCATTCATGTCATTGATGAATGTTTAGCATTTTGGTTTTGCTTTTGTTTTTCTGTTTTGGTCTCTATCTTTCATATTGTAATAATTCTTTCTAAATGCCTGCTTTTCATTTGGTACCCATCTTTACCACAATTACTATGATTCTGATCTGGATACTGCTTGGCACAGCATGTTTTACTGCAGGCAGAGTGCTCAGTTGGAGAGCGATGCCCCTGCCTCCCTGCAGTTGGTCCCTGCAGTTCTTTTCTCACTCTTGTGGTTTCCACTAAGAAGGAAGTCTCAGATCACTTACTTGGTGGCTATAAAGCAAGACAGCAAGTTTTCCAGAGTTGCAGCTAGGAGAGTAAGAGGGAAAGGGCCATCTCCTAATTCAGGAAGTAGACCCCATCGTTCAGCCTGTAAACATTCACTGAATTCAAATATTGGTATTTCATCCTCTCCCTCAGCTTTCATTCAAGAGCAGAGATTTCATCTGCATTACTGATATGTGGGGTCAGATAATTCTGTAGTGGAGGTTTTTATTTTATTTTATTTTATTTTATTTTATTTTATTTATTTATTTTTCGCATTGTAGGATGTTGGCAGAATACCTCTTAACCTGGAAGCCAGTAGTATCCTGTGCCAACTTAGAACATCTAAAAGTGTTTCCAGGGGATAAGGCTAAATGCTCCCTGGGAGACAAAATGGAAACTGGTTGAGAATCACTGATTTAAAGGGGTTGCTTTTATTCCAATTATCTGGAGAATAGGTGCACTATCCTTTTCTGGTGGGTGTCTGTGTGCGCTGAGACTAGAGAGAATGTCTAATTGTCATATTACTCAGAGGCGCATCCATGGATAGAACCACGGACCAGCCTTCAACCAATCTAAAATCTGTCCCCATTGAACCATTCAAAGCATCAGTCACCTATCCTTGCAGAAGGTTTCCTGTTTTCTGTGGCGGGAAACTGTTTCATGACATTCACCTTGAAGATTCTTACTGTTCTTTCATCTAAGAAGTCAGCTCCAAACTTTCTGCTGTCTTCCAAGTTCCAAAATTTTCTTGATATATCTCAGAATTATTCAACTGCAGTCATTTCTCTTTCCTCTTTGTTTTTGAAGCCTGGAAGGATTTTTTTTTCCTCTTCCTTATTCTACTTTTTGTAAATTTGAGGAAGCAAAAGTTATAAATGCATGTCTTGTCTGTCATGCTTTTGCATGAATTTTCAATATTAAATGTAAACCAGAAAATAATGTACCATTAATAGTGTTTGTAGCAGGTTACTTGGGGCTACGACTGCAGAACACATAAGGCATATTTTATTTTTCCTCAGGCATTCTTTGTAGTCCAGGAACAGGAATTCATTTTATCTGCATAAGCAGGGGTAGAGCTTAGGAAGATGAGTCTGACAGCAACTTAATTTTCAGTTTTCAGAATAACTAGAACATTGCTAATGCCATCATTAGTGCTCAACCCATGCTACCTGATGATTAAATTGATTCATTTGATTCTCACAATTGCTTTGTGAAGCAGACCAAACAAATACCAGACTCTATGAAAAGTTAGAGAGGTTGACTTGTTTAAAATTACAAAGCTTGTTTGCAGTAGATCTAAGGCTAAAAGCATAGCTCACTTCCTTTTCAACTATTCCATTCTTTGCAAAATTAGCATAACACAAGGAAGTTCCAACAGCTAAGATAAAATAGGATGACAACTGGTTTTAGAAAGTCAAAGAAGTGACTGCTGTCATGGGATTGTGCACCTAACATTCCAGAGGCTTAGAAGGAAGTAGCCTATGGCTTCCTGGGCCATCATGAGCCTTCAGCTATGTACAAACCCTGTGAAGAGAAGTTAACAATAATATATAATATTTACCAGGCATTTTGTTATGGGCCTAGTTCTATTGTAAGTCCTTCATATGCTGTAGTTTACTGTATCCACACAATGACTCCTACATGCAGAGTTTTGAGTTGGAATGAACTGGCATCTCTATCTTAAAAGAATGCAGTCATCTGAAAAAAATCAATATCAATATTTTGTGAGAAAGAAAGTATAATTAAATGCTAAGAAATAGCAGAATCTCAAAGTCCCATGGCCTTGATTTCCTATGTGATAGTGAGCACTGTGCTACTAATATGAATCATAGCCCGGGAGTGAACTTCATGCAGTTTGCTTATTATTCGATGTTGTATAGTTCACCAAAAATTTCAGCCTTAAATCAAAATTCATTTTACCTGTCAATCTGTGCACCTGATCACCCTATAGTTTCTCTAACAGAAATTTTGGAAATCGATTTTTTTTTTTTTAGCTGCGGCGGTTAGTGTCTACTGCAGAAAAAAAGTTATGAAACTTAGTAACTTGAAACAGTAGTCAGTTTTATTTATTTATTTTTTGACAGGCAGAGTGGACAGTGAGAGAGAGAGAGAGAGAGAGAGAAAGAGACAGGTCTTCCTTTTGCCATTGGTTCACCCTCCAATGGCCGCTGCACCGCACTGATCCAAAGCCAGGAGCTTCTCATGGTCTCCCATGGGGTGCAGGGCCCAAGCACTTGGGCCATCCTCCATTGCACTCCCAGGCCACAGCAGAGTGCTGGCCTGGAAGGGGGGCAACCAGGACAGAATCCAGCACCCCGACAGGGACTAGAACCTGGTGTGCTGGCGCCACAAGTTGGAGGATTAGCCTAGTGAGCCACAGCGCTGGCCAACAGTTGTCAGTTTTAAATGCAATATCCTGCTGGCTAGTAAGTTAGCCTTGGCTCACCTGGGCAGTGCTAATCTGGAGTCAACTGATCTGATGTGTGCTACTAGAGTCATATGATAGAGGACTGGAGGCCAGTGATTCTAGAATGACCTGGCTAATGCAGCAGATTGAATAATGCCCTCCCCCGCATCCTAGTCCCTGGAACATGTGAATATACCACCTGGTATAGCAGATGGGACTTTGTAGATTACATTAACAATTTAGTGATGGAGAGATTATGCTAGATTGCCCTGATGATCCCAAGGATACAATGATACAAAAACAACTGACCATTTAAGAGAGAGGCTGAAGGTGATGCATCTGTCCAATAGATGACAGCTCTATGTGAATGAATACAGAGATTAGAATGATGAACTTTTGAGGTGGAGTACAGGCCACAAGCTAAGGTATATAAGGAGACAGAGCATACTTAAAGAATCAGACTTGCCAATAACCTTGATTTTAACTTAGTAAATATGATTTTGGATTTCTGATCTTCAGAAATATAAGAGAATATATTACTTATTGTTTTAAGTCACTATGTGTTTATGTTCATTTGTTATGGAACACAAAGGAAAATGAATGGAGTAGCTCAAATGACTGTATTCTCTTTCTAAATAAATGTGTCTGCATTCCTGTAGCAGGTCATTAGTCCGTTCACATGTTATTGAAAGGGTTTTTAGAAAAAAGAGTTGGAGAAAGGGGCAAAGGGACGAAGGAGGTGGGGAGAGAATGCAAAACATCTACGTTAGAAGTGACACATTGTCACTTCTGCCATAATCTAATGGCCCAAGCAAACCACAAGATATAGATTCAAGATGTAGAGAAATGATAGATCTAAAGTTATTGCAACAACTCCACAAATCAAGGAGGATCATGGCCACTTTTGTAATTAATCTCCCATGTCATCTCTTCCTGTAAACACGTATTCCTATCTGAGTGAGTGATACCACTGTTCAAACCAAAGGAAGGATAGCCCACCCTTCACTCTGCCCCTCTATCTCCTCTACATCCCCATGAGAATTTCTTTTAGTTCTAGATTTTTTTTCAAATCTATTTATTCTTTCAATCACACTTCAACACAATCTCTCGTGTGTTACTTCAAACCCCTTTATCTCTCCGCCTTTAGAGGCTCTCCACAACCACTCTAACCCTTCTTTCCCTCTGTCTTGGGGGCGCCCTTTCTACATTGTTAATTGCATCACGGAACTCCTATTACTTAGGACTTTTCAGTGCTTCTTCATCACTAACCCAAGAAAGCACAGATAGCTCTGGACAGCAGGCCACACCCCTAATGATGTAATCCCTACTTCCCTGTAACTTCCCTCATCCTCTCCCCCTCCCTCCCTCCTTTTTTTTTTTTCTTCTTTCCTTGTTTCCTTCTTGCATTCTTTTCTTCACTCCTCAATGTACCTTCTATTCTATGTTCATTCTGAACTTTAATTTAGCCCATAGCTTTGCATGAAGTCTGGAAACATACATCATAAGATTTTTTTAATTGCTTAGATTTTTTTTTAAAAAGATTTGTTTACTTATTTGAAAGGCAGAATTACAGAGAGGCAGAGGCAGAGGTAGAGAGAGAGAGGTCTTCCATCCACTGGTTCACACCCTAAATAACCGCAATGGCTGGAGCTGTGCCCATCTGAAGCCAGGAGCTTCTTCCTGGTCTCCCACACTGGTGCAGGGGCCCAAACACTTGGGCCATTTTCTGCTGCTTTCCCAGGCCATAGCAGAGAGCTGGATCAAAAGTGGAGCAGCTGGATCTCCAACTGGCATCCATATGGGTTACTGGCATTGCAGGTGGTGGCTTTATGTGCTATGCTACAGTATAGGCCCCTAGATTTACTTTTGACACTCTGGCTTTGCTATTAAGGGATATGTTAAATGTCCAGATTAAATCCATGAAAATCAGGGGAGCAGCAGTTCATCTAAAGCGATATGTCACAAATGCATGTGCAAGGATTTGTGGAAATATTTCACTAATGTATTGCATTCGTTGCAATTTTGTACAGTCCATTGAACATTAATAAGGAGTATCACACTGACCATACCTTATGATGTTTCTAAACATGACGTGTCATTTAAAGAAGTATCAGTAACTCATTTGCATTTATATGCAAGTTAATCCATGTTTCCAGGAACCTCACAGGCCCCTGTAAAATGTCCATAATGTTTTATGCCTCCTTGCTTCCCTGTGTGAGATGCCATATCCCATTTTATGATTTTTCTATATCCTAGTTGTTGTTCAGCCCTTAGCCTTCATTTTTTTATGAAACACTGTCTTATAACTCAACCTGCGTGAATACAGTATCATCAACCTCCCGCCCCCCTTCCCCTTGACCTTTTCAATTTCAGTAACTGGAAATTAGAAAATCTACTATGGATGGCTAATAGCTCCTGATACACAAAAGCTGACTTCAACATCATGGATGCTAATATCTCAGGGCCGGCGCTGTGGCATAGTAGGTAAAACTGCCACCTGCAGTGCTGGCATCCCATATGGCTGCTGATACAAGTCCCAGCTGCTGCACTTTAGTTCCAGCTCTCTGCTATGGCCTGGGAAAGCAGCAGCAGATGGCATAAGTCCTTGGGCTCCTGCACCCGCATGGGTGACCAGGAAGAAGCTCCTGGCTCCCGGCTTCAGATCTGCACAGCTCCGGCAGCTGTAGCCTTTGAGGAGTGAACCAGCAGAAAAACACTCTCTCTCTCTCTCTCTCTCTTTCTCTCTCTCTCTGTGTGCGTCTTTCTAACTCTGCCTTTCATATAAATAAACAAGTCTTTAAAAAAATCTCAGAGAAGGTATGAACAGGTTGCATGGACAAATAAACAGGAAAGTTAGTCTTCTGACAGTTAAAATATTCATATGTCCATACAAGGCAGATAAATTCCTCTCAAATAATAGAGAATTACTAAATTTAAATCATGTGTTTGAGAAAATCAAGTCTCTCTGCCGGTTAAAAATAAATCTATAGTTGCCATCACTATAAATTGACTCTTTATCTAAGATATTTCCTTTTCCATTTAAAATCATTCTTTAAACCTTACATTTTCCATGAAGTCTTCATCTACCTAAATGCATTTCTGTTCAATGTTCACAATTACTTGTACTTTACTCATTTTTATTTTGGGTTCATAAGCTCTGGGGGCAGAGACCTGTTCTATCTCTGTGATATATTCATAAAGTACAGGATGCATTCACAAAGCTTCATATATAATCATAATAACAATAATCTGTATTTCAGATGACAGATACAGAATTGCTATTTCAGACCTCAAAATTTCAAATCAGAATAAATAAGCCTCTATGCATTTCATTAAGGCATTTCTCTCAAATCTCATTTGCGCAACATAGATAACAATCTGCCTATTTCTGAAATGACTTTTTTCATTGAAAATATGTCTAGCAATTTCTAATACATGCTCACACAAGCTTAGTCTGCATTTAGTAAATAAAATTGGATGTTTTATAAAAATGGCAAATTAGTTTTATGGTACAGCAGTTTGACGGAATATTATAGAGCCATAAAAATGATGAATGTGCAGACTATCAAGACACATGGGAAAGTACACACTATGAGAAAACTAATGCACATTATGGTTATATGAGCCTCTGTTATATGTGTGTGCTGTACCAAATGTTGAAAGTGGTCAACAAACAATATAAATATGTATTTTCATAAGAAGCTATTATATTTTTAAAACATAAATCTGTTAAACAGGAATGTTTAAACAATATTTATTGAAATAAACTAAAAATTACCCAGCTATAAAAATTCACATAATTTATATCAACAGAAATCAAAGGAAACATTTAACAATGGTTGCTTTCTTTAGCTACAGTGAAGGAATTGATTGGGGATCTCTAGGTCCCTTCAGTCACTTACCATCATGCACTTATGATAACGTTCACTGGAAGGAGAAGGTTTCCCCCTTGTTGTCATGACCATCAGAAAAAGAACTGCAAGCACTGTCTTTGGTATCAGATTGCTTGGTTTAACTCTTCCCTCTAGCCTTGGACGTCTGACTTTGGACAAATGGCTTAATCTGTCCTACGTTTTGGTTTACTCTCCTGAAAAATAAAAATAATAAAACCTTACACCATAATATATTTTTGAAGATTAAGTGAGAAAATGTATGAGAAGTGCTTAGCACAGTCCTTGGTGAATATTAAGCGCAAAGGCCACAGATAATTTAGTAGTATTTTTTCCCAAAGAGAAACCAATGAAAGAATACCCTTAACCATAAGCCTCTGCAACATTTTGGTCTTTCTAGATGTAATCTCAGTCAACAGAGAGCGTCTTTAATTTCTTTAGAAGAGGTGTTTTCAAGTGTTCAAACTTAATGCAGTAGCAAAAGCAGATTTTGTGCAATGCTTATATCTGGTGACCTTTCTGCAGATAGGGCATTGTCATAGAGTTGTGAGCATTATTCAAACTCATTGAGCATCTTGTAAATTGATTCCTTTTGGGAAAATGCCCTGGAATTAAGAACAAAAAGTCTTTAGACTAGATGAAATGTCAATCATAGTGTGCTCAATATTTAAATATCTGAATGGATTGTTGTGGGATTTGTCATTCTATTCCTCACCCTTCTTTGCAGAGCACATGTTAAATATTGGACTTATATGCTGAGGATGTGTTTGTTTTTTAAGATTTATTTATTGGTCAGCGCCATGGCTCACTTGGCTAATCCTCTTTCTGTGGCACTGGCACCCTGGGTTCTAGTCCTGGTTGGGGCGCCGGTTCTGTCCCGGTTGCTCCTCTTCCAGTCCAGCTCTCTGCTGTGGCCCAGGAAGGCAGTGGAGGATGGCCCAGGTCCTTGGGCCTGCACCCATGTGGGAGACCAGGAGGAAGTACCTGGCTCATGGCTTTGGATCAGCGCAGCACCGGCCGCTGTGGCCATTTGGGAGGTGAACCAATGGAAGGAAGACCTTTCTCTCTGTCTCTCTCTCTCTGTCTAAATCTGCCTGTCAAAAAAAAAAAGATTTATTTATTTACTTAAAAGGCAGGGTTATATATAGAGAAAGAGGGAGGTCTTTCTTCCACTGGTTCACTCCCCAGATGGCCACAACAGCTACAGCTCCACTGATCTGGAGCCAAGAACTTCTTCTGTGTCTCCAACATGGGTGCAAGAGCCCAAACACTTGGGCCATCTTCTACTGCTTTCCCAGGCCATTGTAGAGAGCTGGATCAGAAGTGGAGCAGCCAGTTCTGAAACCAGGCCCATATGGGATGCCAGCACTGCTGGCAGTGCATTACCTGCTACGCCACAGCACCAGCCCTGAGGCTTTGTTTTGTCACCAGGATGACTGTGGCACTTAGTCTGAGCCTGCAGTGCTGGGAGGCAAAAAGATACTCAATAGACTGGTTATAATATGATTAACTTTCTTCATAATTGTATGCCATACACACACATATTAGCCTCATTATCAATAGAAAAATCTTCCTACTTATTAAGGGTACAAAGGGCATCTGAAACCAAGGAAAGACTTCTCTCCATCCTTCTGGTAAAGGAATGCAGCTGTCTCTCTTTACAGGGAGAGATTTAACCCATCCTTACCTCTGCATGACCCCATCTGAGAACAGGCACCCATGCTGGAAGCGAAGTGCTACCTTCTCAGACTCGGCATCCTCAGAATTGTGAGAATTGTTAAAAAGCCCAGGGAAAGTGAATGGGAATAAATGGTTTTGGCCTAACGAGAGATGGGAGCTTCACCTAGGGGCAACATGAGCAGGACCAAGTATGAGAACCAGCTTCAGCTCCTTCACATTTATGAACGGTAAACTGAAGACAAAGTGAAGACTATTCTACGCTTTCTTAACATATTCCCTCCCTCAGGCAAGATTACTGCCCTCTTCCAGCTCTCGTGATTCTCTGAATGATGCTCATCTGTCTTCCTAGCAGCATGAATTCCTTGAGAGTAAGGACCAAGAATATTCATTTTTGTTCGCTTAATTTCTATTTCCAGTAAACCAACCACAAATACTCCATTACATCAAAAATTTAATTATACTCAATATACTGATTTACTTGTGATGACTTCAGAAAAGAACAGTTACAACTATTATATGAATTATATGTGGAACTGGACAGACTGCATCCCTTTCAGATACTGACTCTAAATAATTCTTTAGGTGGATTTTCAATAGTTTGGGATGTGAGTATAAAGTACACCCTCTCCTAGCTTGTACACTAATGAGCAAGTCACATATTTTTTATGAGCCTCAATTCTACCACCTATAAATTGAGACCCTAGGACTGGATTTTCTTAAAAGTAGGAATCCACTCTCGACATGGTGATCAAAAAACCAGATATTTAGGCCCATCTGCTGTTGTTTATAACAGTAGGTTCTCCTCTGCTCTACATCATTACATCTTGGTTCCAGTATCCAGTTCAAAACAAATGTAGGCAGTAAAGAAAGAAACAGTTTCCTAACCAGTACTAAGATAATAGGAGCAAGACTGGAAATAAGTACCTATGAAAATTGCTCTTTGTGTTGGTTTAATCTTTTTGCATGTTTGCTTATTGTAACTCCTTTTATTTTTGAGAAAATGTCATCAAATTCAAAGGCCTTTTGCTTTCTAGTGGTTGCTTTTTTCCTGCCCTCTTTAGCCTTCTGTCAGGTATTGTGTATTGAAAGTGACACTTAGGGAGCTGGCGCTCTGGCACAGCGGGTTAAAGCCCTGGCCTGAAGTACTGGTATCCCACATGGGTGCCGGTTCTAGTCCCGGCTGCTCCTCTTCTGATCCAGCTCTCTGCTTTGGCCTGGGAAAGCAGTGGAAGATGGCCTAAGTCCTTGGGCCCCTGCACCCGCGTAGGAGACCCAGGGGAGGCTCCTGGCTTCGGATTGGTGCAGCTCCGGCAGATGCGGCCAGCTGGGGAGTGAACCAGCAGATGGAAGACCTCTCTCTGTCTCTACCTCCCTCTGTAACTCTGTCTTTCAAATAAATAAAACAAATAATTTAAAAAAAGAAAAAATGACACTTAAAGAATGAACATGATAGAATATTTTATAGAGAGGCTTTTCTAGATCTCAGCTTCTCTCCTTGGTTGTTGTAGAGCTTGGTAACTCTATATTCTATTAGTTTTCCATGTGTGAAATGGATAGGGGATATCATGCATACCCCTGGGTGTTGCTATGATCTTATCTGTAAGTGATCAATACTTGTCCAACCTATTAACATCCTTTGGCAAAGGCACAACAACGTACAACAATTGCTGTTGCATTGCCTGTACCTGTCCCAGTGGCTGATTTGCCATTAGCAGCTCGGGAAGTAAGCTTAATTTTGTAAGCTTTGCTATGGACAGATGGACCTCATCTCTTTTACTTGAACTAGACTGCCCTCTTGGGAGCTGCTGATTTTTCAGTGAAAATCCCCAAACCTCAGACCTCATCAGTGATAACAAAATCAGCAAGCAAACACAAAAGGTTTAATTTGATAAATGAAACCAATAATATCTTATCAAAGTGAGTGGATTATATTACTTGGCAATGTTCCCTGTTGGAACAAAATGTGCAGAATAGAGTATACACTTTTACTACCATGTAATTAACACTCTGCACTTACCTTCTTTGAGAGGCAGAGACCAATTAATTGAATACTAACAAGATCAAATTCCAACAGTGTGGACATTATGGAGTCATTCAGTTCTCCTGGTCATCTGATTCAGTCCAGTTTCGTGACCACTTATTGTGCAATATGTGTTGTAGATTTCCCAAAGCATACAAGAATGAATAACATGAGTTTTTTGCTTTCACTACACATTTCTGGGATGTTGAACTTAGTAGGAATAGTTTCCATTGAATATTGGGAAAAGGGAAGTTATAATTTGAACTCCTAAAAGTGAAAAATTTTGTTATAACATTTTATGAAACATAAGAACTAATATATAGAATAATTTAAGAGCATTGATTTTTAACTAAGATATACTACTTATTTTCCTTCTAATCTTATGTAAGTTAGTTAACCTCTTGAATCCCTACACTTCTCATATATATATAAAATTTCATTTTATCTTTTAAAAATTATTGAATATTAACAACATGTAAGCCAACTAAATAAAAGAGCTGCTCAGAGGAGAATGTGAGAAATGTGTGATTGAACATGTGAGGTTTACCCATTACTCAGTACTTGCTGCTGCTGCTGGGTTACTGCTCTCTCTGTAACTACTGGCCTTACTCTTGCTCCAGCCTCTGCCGGCAATCACTACCACGACTGTTGCTGCCCCTTGTTTTCTCTTGCCCCTTCCACAATGCCTTATTGTTTCATGTTAAAGTGATATTAATACAAAGAAAACAGATTCGGTATAGTTTATAGATACAGTTCTCAGAACATAATGATACTCGCTTCCTTCCACTCTCCCTGTCCCTCACCTTCACCAATCACTGTTGTCACTCTTGTCATTTTCATCATTATCATCATCATGTCTTTCAGTGACTGAGATGAAATTATGGGTTTCCCTATTAAAGAAGAAATTTGTTTTTTAAATTCTCTGACATCTTTGAAAGTTCTCCCTCCTGTTCCTGACAGCTCCAAATTTATGAATGATTATTGATGTAGTTCAAGAAAGAGGCTCAATGCAAAAGCTACTTATGTTAAACTTGTAAAGAACTGAAAATTTATTTATTTTAAAATTAGGATCAATGGTAGAAATCAAATATAAACAATGGATGGAAAAACAAAAGGTTGCTACTTCAATTTTTAGAGGAAATATAGCTGTTAGGATAGAAATATAAATGGAGGAGAAAGAAAGACAGACAAAGAACATTTTAGAAATTTCTTTTGCAAAGTTTGCAGTTGTAGAAAAGAGAAAATGATAATGGTATTAGAGAAATACAAAGATTTAGGTCTAATAGAAACAGTGAGAAGATAGCCCATCCAAGAAATAAAATCAGAGTATTTGGGAAGGAAAAGAATATTGAGTCAAAGTAAATTTTTTAAAAAGAGACAGAGTAAAGTAAGTTCTATTTGCTATTAGCCTTAACACATATTACGTATGTTGAAGTCAACTTAAACATTCTCCTTTAATAGACAGCCAGTGTAGTATTAATAACCTCAAACTAAGTGTCATGCCTGATTTTACTGCTAAACTGCTGTGTGACTGTGACTAAATCCCAAGGTCCTTCTGTACATAAGATTCTATGATGACATTCTAAATGCAAGATTTTATTTTATTTTATTTTTTATTTTTTTATAAAGCTTTTATTTAAAGAATATAAGTTTCCAAAGTACAGCTTATGGACTACAATGGCTCCCCCACAAACACAACTTCCCTCCCTTCCGCTACCCTCCCCTTTCCCTCTCCCTCTCCCCTTCTGTTCACATCAAGATTCATTTTCAAATCTCCTTATACACAGAAGATCAGTTTAGTACATATTACGTAAAGATTTCAACAGTTTGCCCTCACATAGAGACACAAAATGAAAATACTGTTGGAGTACTAGTTATAGTATTAATTCACAATGTACAGCACATTAAGGACAGAGATCCTACATGATTTTTTTAAAGAATTGATTAATTATCTGTGCAATTTCCAGTTAAACACCAAGATTTTTTAATCATTTGCAATTATCTTTATATACAGAAGATCGATTCAATATATACTATGTAAAGATTTCATCAATTTGCACCCACACAGAAACACAAAGTGTAAAAATACTGTTTCAGTACTAGTAATAGCATTATTTCACATTGGATAACACATTAAGGACAGATCCCTCATGAGACGTAGGTACACAGTGACTCCTGATGTTGATTTAACAATTTGACACTCTTGTTTATGGCGTCAGTAATCTCCCTAGGCTCTAGTCATGAGTTGCCGAGGCTATGGAAGCCTTTAGGGTTCGCCGACTTCGATCTTATTCCGACAGGGTCATAGTCAAAGTGGAAGTTCTCTCCTCCCTTCAGAGAAAGGTACCTCCTTCTTTGAAGGCCCTGTTCTTTCCACTGGGATCTCACTCGCAGAGATCTTTCATTTAGGTCTTCTTTTTTTTTGTTTCTCAGAGAGTCTTAGCTTTCCATGCCTAAAATATTCTCATGGGCTCTTGAGCCAGATCCGAATGCCTTAAGGGCTGATTCTGAGGCCAGAGTGCTATTTAGGACATCTGCCATTCTATGAGTCTGCTGTGTTTTTAAAGTCACTATTCAACCTTTCAACTTAAACATGCAACTGTTATGTCTTATTTTTTAAAAAAAAATTTACTAATTTTAAAGGCAGAGTTACAGAGAAGGAGAGGGAGAAGCGGAGAGAGGAGGGGGAAGAGATGGAGAGGGGGAGAGGAGGAGAGGGGGGGAGAGAGAGAGAGAGAGAGAGATCTTCCATCTGCTGGTCTACTTCCCAAGACTACAACGGCCAGGGCTGGGGCAGATTAAAGCTCTGAGCCAGGAACTCCACCCTATCTCCCACCTAAGTGCAGGGGCCCAAGCACTTGGGCCATCCTCCACTGCTTTCCCAGGTGCATTAGTAGGGAGCTGGATCAGAAGTGCAGCAGCCAAGACTTGAATGGTACCCATATAGGATGCTGGCTTTATACACGGCAGCTTAACCCATTGTGACACAATGCCAGCCCTAATGATTCTTATTTTAATTAATCAGAAAATAGAAAGAGAGTTCTTTGGATGCTGGTTAATATTGATTTACAACTTTGTCCAAGTACTTGTTTAAGAAGCCAAAGCAAAAATGTAGTAAAGTACACACCCATTGGAGAAAAAGATGAGAAAATATTTTAGAGGTCAAGAATGTATAGCATTATTTTGTTGATTGCAGTTGCATTCTGGGACTCAATATAGACCATGATTGTTTATATTCAATACAAATGCTTTCAAACACTAGACAACCGTTACTGTAAAATGATGACATACAGTATTGGAATGCAGGATGGTTGTAAATCAGTTTCAAGTTCCAAGTTTTAGGGGTGGAAGGCAGAGCTCCCAGGTGCCACTATGTGGTGTGGAAAGGCATCCATAATTGAGTAAAGGAGTGAACCGTGAGGAAATTATTTCTTAAACCCTGGATGTCAGGTTTCTGGCTGCCTTCCTTCCCTACTCATCCTCTAAAACAACTGGGAAGACAATATCATGAGTCGTTTTATTTTGTGATTGGAAAATGGGGAGTGAAATATCCTGATAGCCGTTGGTTAAACATAAAAATTAGAGCCTATAAAACAGGGACAAATCAGTATTGCTGTAAGCCTAGGGGCCGCATTTTGAACAATGTGGACTACAAGTCTTCTGTACAAAATGCTAGTTGTGCCTCTGATGTTTCTTTTTTTTTTCTTTTTTTTTTTTTTGACAGGCAGAGTGGACAGTGAGAGAGAGACAGAGAGAAAGGTCTTCCTTTTGCCGTTGGTTCACCCTCCAATGGCTGCCGCGGTCGGCGCGCTGAGGCCGGCGCACCGCGCTCATCCAATGGCAGGAGCCAGGTGCTAGGTGCTTTTTCCTGGTCTCCCATGGGGTGCAGGGCCCAAGCACCTGGGCCATCCTCCACTGCACTCCTGGGCCACAGCAGAGGGCTGGCCTGGAAGAGGGGCAACCGGGACAGAATCCGGTGCCCCGACCGGGACTAGAACCCGGTGTGCCGGCGCCACAAGGCGGAGGATTAGCCTGTTGAGCCACGGCGCCGGCTCTGATGTTTCTTAAAGAAAAGGTGCGTCATTCTGTCTTTGCAAGTGGTTTAGTAGCCTTTGATTCTTTCCTCTTTCTCTTTTTGTTAATATTTATTAATATGAAGAGAATAGATTTCAAGTATTTCATAGATGCAATTCTAAGAATGTGATGATACTTCCCTCCTTCTCCCATTCATCCTTCTTACTTTCTTTTATTCTTTTTTCATTTTTGCAATAACATTTTTAAAAGATTTATTTGTTTATTTGAAAGAGTTGCAAAGAGAGGGAAAGACAGGGAGAGAAAAGAGACCGATCTTTCATCTATTGATTCACTCCCCAAATGGCCATAAAAAACAGGGCTGGGCCAGACCAAGGCCAGGAGCCAGGAGCTTCATCCAGGCCTCCCATGTAGGTGCAGGGGCCCAAGCACTTGGGCCATCCTCCACTGTTTTCCCAGGTGCATTACCAGGTAGCTGGATCAGAAGTGGAGCAGCTGGGACTCAAACTGGCACCCACATGGATGCTGATGCTGCAGGTGGCAACTTAACCTTCTGCACCACAGCACAGCCTCAGTAACTTATTTTCAATTTACTTTATAATCAGAGGCATAAAGCTCCACTAAACATAGACCACTGTTCAGCAAGGCATATTGCTGACAAGCGCTATAAGTACTCTTTCCTCTTTACTTTAAATTTTGTTTATAAAATGACTCACACATGTAGTTTAAAATTTCAATTAATACTTCAAGCCTAATAAAAAAATAGAACCTTTCCTTATCTCCAAAGTTCCTCCATATGCACTCTTTGGAGGCAACCACCTTCAAAATATTTAGCTGTGTAAGTTTGTAATTGTCTCCGTGTTACTAAATAATAGTGCTTATGCTACTATTTATTTATTTTAATTTTATATTTCTTGTGGCGCCCCTACTCTCAACAATGCCTCAAATTATGCACAGCTCCCTAACATTCAGTTTAGGTACAACATAATTTCATATTATATTAATATTCAACGCAATAAGGCAGCACTCAGTATTTGCATGGTATTGGCTAAGTTAGGCATTCGCTGTTGAGCCCTGTAGCCTACTTGGATTTCACTTCCTATCTTGACCTGCTGTGATGTCCTTTCATGGGTTCTGTGGTACAAATTAACTTGCTTCCACGCTTTTCCGTTGCCAGCAATAATATCAGCTTTCTCTCACCTGATGAGTGCTTAACATTGTTCTCCATGCACTGTAACTTCAAAATGCTACTACTATTAATAATAATTATTATTGTTATTTTATTGTTATTCTTGCAGTTGTGTATTTACATTAGTGATATGTGACATATTTGTTCATGATATTCATGAATGCTTGTATAATTGAAAATAATTAAGTGTTATTTATAAATATATAATCATATGTAATGATTATTATAGTTAATGAAAATGAGAAGCCTGCAAGCTGTAGTTCTTAAATTAAAAGGAAAAGTATAGTATATATCATAATGTGAAAATTAGAAAATATAGCAATGTTTTCTAATTTATTTGCCATTAAATATGTGGCAGGTGCTATATTTGTTGCTTTTGCATAATGATATTTTGTAATTCTTAGAACTCTGCAAAGTCACTGTCATCCTATTTTTTCTACAGAGGTGTAAAATAGGACTTAAAGAAGTGACTCATCCTACACAGAGTTTATAATTAGCAGAGTTGGTTAAAATCCAAGCCTAGTACTCTTTCTATTATACCATGTTATAATAGGGTGGTAATGGTCAAGCAAAGGCAAGATTCTCTAATGTGTTACAAGAGGAACTATAAATTGTTATAACTCCTATGAAATGAATTTGGGATGTATCTATCCATTGTAAACTTATGGATTTGTTAATGTAGAATTTCCATGTTTGCAAATGGATTCTAGAAATTTGGGTCAAACATCAGAAATTATGTAGTTACATTTGTAATAACAACAAAGGACAGCCATATAATAGCATCCTATGGGACGAAATAAAGATGTTCTTTCTGCATTGTATCGATTAGAAGATATCTTTTGGTAAGGAAATTTAAAAAAAAGGAACACAGAAAAATGGGAAACAGAATGCTGGTTTATGTTTATGCTAAATAGGGGGATACAAATATATTCTAATGTAATTATATTTCTCTAGGTGAATTCTAGCAGATTATCCAAAAAACTAGTAACAGTGGATACCCTTGAATATCCCTGGATCGGGGAGGGGGGTTGGAAAGAGTAGGAGTGGGTGGTAGGGGAACAAATGTGAGATTAAAGGCTATAATATCTTGTATAAAAAATGTAACCAGGTGAATATATTTTATGTTCAATATATGTTCACAGTATGGTTCCAAATTAGACAGTTAAATTATGTTAATGTATTTTTATACCATAACTTATGAGGCCATAGAAAGTCATATTCAGGATATAGTCACATGTCTGAAGATGTTTGTAAGCTGTGAATTTTAAGGGATATTTCTTTTGTGTGTATACATTAATTTTTTTAAAAACAATTATTAATATAAAGAGAACAGATTTAATGTATTTGTAGATACAATTCTAAGAAGATAATCATCACTGATATCGAGGTATTTTAGAATGACTGATATAAATACAAGGCAAGGAAGCAGGAGAATATGGATTGGGAAGTGGATGATGGACTCGTCCTTCTATCAGACATCTGCCTACACCAGTGCTGCTCTCAGAGTGTGTTTGAATACACCCTTGAGATCTTCAGCGCTGCAGCAGAGAAGTGAGTTCTCGGATAATATGGGACCAGTTCAGACAGGATGACCTTCCTATTATTAGGGGGTATTTATGTCCCAATACAACCTTTTGTTACTAGTATTATAACTCCATAATTTTAGGTCATCTGGTGTTTTAAGGCTTATATTTACATAAGCACTTAAAGAAACATGAAAGGTCTATTTAGTATTTTTTGAACATGCATGTTTTTATAGACTTGTGGGAATTTTAATTCAAAGGTATTGGTGGAGAACATGAACTACATATTTAGGTAATCAAAACTTTTTTTTTTTTCTTTGAAAGGCAGGGAGAGAGAGAGAGGGAGGGAGGGAGAGAGAAAAGGAGAGAGAGATCATTCTTCCATCCACTGGCTTACTCCCCAGATGGCTGCCAAACCCGAGAGCTAGGAGCCTCATCCAGGCTCCTCCATGTGGATACAGGGGCTGAAGGATTTGGGCCATCCTCTGCTGCTTTCCCAGGCACACCAGCAGGGAGCTAGATCAGAAGTGGGGCAGCTGAGACTTGAACTGGTGTCTATAGGGGATGCTGGTGGCAACTTAACCTGCTAAGCCACAGCACCAGCGCAAATCAGAAATCTTTTGGTAAGTGATATATTGCATTTTATTTATGACTGACAGATGAAACTCTGTACAGTATGACATTACCGTTGAAGTCAACATTACAACCAGTGCACGTGGGATTCCACACTAAAGATCAAAGAAAGGAAAGTTAAAAAGTACACATACATATTTTTTCTTAATATTTATTTATTTGCTTGTTTGAAAGCGTTCCAGAGAGAGAATGAGAGAGATCTTCCAACCACACTGGTTAGCACCCAATCGGACACAACAACCAGGATCAGCAAGAGTGAGGAAACCCTACCAACTCTCCCATGTGGATGGCAGGGGAATAAGCAGTTGGGCCATCATCCATTGCCTTCCCAAGCACATTAGCAGGAAGTTGGATTGGAAATCCAGAGTAGCCAGGGCTTGAACTGGCACTGTAACATGGGATTCCAGCCAGTATCATTGCACCACAATGCCAGCCCCTGTACATGTATTTTTATACTTATTTTGAAGATATAAAAGTCATTACATAGTTAAGATGCGTAAACTTTCATACCCAGCTATTTTGCCAAGCCATCAGTAACAAGTCTTGGTTGATTGGTTTTCATGGACATTTTTTTTTTTTTTGACAGGCAGAGTGGACAGTGAGAGAGAGAGACAGAGAGAAAGGTCTTCCTTTGCCGTTGGTTCACCCTCCAATGGCTCCCACGGACAGCGCGCTGCGGCCGGCGCACCACACTCATCCGATGGCAGGAGCCAGGTGCTAGGTGCTTATCCTGGTCTCCCATGGGGTGCAGGGCCCAAGCACTTGGGCCATCCTCCACTGCACTCCTGGGCCACAGCAGAGGGCTGGCCTGGAAGAGGGGCAACCGGGACAGAATCCGGTGCCCCAACTGGGACTAGAACCCAGTGTGGCGGTGCCGCAGGGCGGAGGATTAGCCTGTTGAGCCACGGCGCCGGCTATGGACAGTTTTTTCTTTTATGCACATGCCAACACAGCTCAGTTTTACCTGCTTATTTGTGCAGCTCGCATTGCAACCTGACCTCACCCTGGTGAGTCGCTGCTGGTAAGGGCTGGTTACCACTTTGTCAGTTGGTCAGTCGCCAGGGGAGTCAATTGCCACGAGAAAGGGAGTGGGTAGAAGATGTAAAGCCTCCAAGGAACTCTTCAAGAAAGAGGTTGAAGCAATTTTCAGTTGAAAGAGGGGAAACAATTACAAAGAAAGTCTTTCTGGAAGAGATCAATAACCAGAACATTAACCTTTGAACTGATTGTCATAGAAAATCTATTTAATAATATTTTCTCTCCAGAAGACTAATTTTTAAATTGGCTCGTATTGTCTAGTACAACTTTTTTTTTTTCACACAGTTAAAAGCAGACCACACAACATTACTCCAAGAAGAAAGGGAAAATATATTTTGTTGTTTTTGCTTTCAGGAAATAATATATACCTCATGGGAAATGTTAAAATCATCTCCATATATATTCAGAAGTGGTCAATAGTTAATCTGATGAAATTGGCTTATATTTATATAAACTAAAGATTAAATAACTGAAGTAGGGGAAACATGAAGTGTAATGAAAAATTACTGTCCATTACTTATATTTAATATGAAGAATTAACAATTGTAGCAGGGACCAGTGCTGTAGCATAGTGCATTAAACCCCCAACTGCAGTGCCAGCATCCCATACAGGTGCCAGTCCAAGTCCCGACTACCCTACTTCCAATCCAGATCCCGGATAATGGGCGTGGGAAAAGAGCAGGGAATGGCCCAAGTTCCTGGGCCCCTGCACCCACGTGGGAGACCAGGAAGAAGCTCCTGGATCCTGGCTTCAGATTGCTGCAGCTCCAGCTGTTGCAGCCATTTGGGGAGTGACCTGGCAGATAGATGACCTCTCTCTCTGTCATTACCTCTCTCTGTAACTCTTTCAAATAAATCAAATAAATCTTTTTTTAAAAAATTGTAACAATATTATAGTTGTCAAGGAATACATTTTCAACCCTTCCAAGCACCTAAAATGACCTAAAACATATTTTTCCTAGTATTTTAAAACTGAGCTATATTGAGAAATACATTGTAAACACTAATATTCACTAATTTTAACTACACATTTAACTGATTAATGAGAAATATATACAGTTGTGTATTTGCTACCACAATAACGATACAGAATCACTCCATTTGCCTAAGATTTGCCTGATAACCCATTGTAATCAATGCCTTCATCTAATCCCCAGTCCCTAGAACCACTGATTGCTTTCTATCACCATTTTTTTAACTTTTCTAGAATTTTCCATACATGGAATAATATAATATATTGTGCTTGGGGGATTATCTAATTTAGCAAGAATGCTATATGGATTGCAGCTACATATAAAATTAGAGTATTTAATGACTTAAATATATTCCATTCTATTGTTACAGAAAAATTGCATATCAATTCAACATTTAATAGATATATTTGGGTTGTGTCCAGTATCTTGGCTATTATGAATAATGCATCTATGAACATTCTAGGACAAAACTCGTGGTCCAAACCTTTTTAGGGACCAGCGTTGTGGCTCAATGAGTTATGCTGCTGACAGCATTCCAGATGGGTGCCAGTTCAAGTCCTGATTGCTCTAATTCTAGTCCAGCTCCCTGCTTAATGCTGCTGGGAGGGCACAGGAAAATGACCCAAGTGCTTGAGCCCCTGTCATCCGCATGGAAACCTGGATGGAGTTCCGGGTTCCTGATTTCAGCCTGGTTGTGGCCGTTTGGGAAATGAAACAGCGGATTGAACAAATTCTCTCTCTCTCTCTCTCTCATTGCCATTCAAATAAATAAGTCTTTTAAAATTTATTTATTTTAGGGGCCAGTGCTATGGCACAGCAGGTTAATGCCCTGGCCTGAAGCACTGTTAACCTATATGGGCGCCAGTTCGGAACCTGGCTCCTCACTTCTGTTCCAGCTCTCTTCTGTGGCCTGGGAAAGCAGTGGAAGATGGCCCAAGTCCTTGGGCCCCTGCACCTGTGTGGGAGACCCAGGGAAGGCTCCTGGCTCCTGGCTTCAGATCAGCACAGCTCCAGCAGATGCAGCCAACTGGGGAGTGAACCAGCAGACGGAAGACCTCTCTCTCTGTCTACCTCTCTTCTCTGTGTAACTCTGACTTAAGAAAAAAAAATATTTATTTTAAAGGCAGAGTTACAAGGGCGGGGGAGGGGGAGATCTTCTATCTGCTGGTTCACTACCTAAATCGTTGTAATGGTTGGGGATAATTCAGGTCCAAGTCAGCAGCCAGCAATTCCATTCAGGTCTCTTACATGTGTAGCAGGGGCCATCTTGTCCTGCCTTCCTAGGTACATTAGCAGGGATTTGGGTTGGTGGCAGAACAGCCAAGACTTTAACTGGCACTGCAAGATGAGGTGGCAACTTCACCTGCTGTGCAACAATGCTGGCCCCAGTTATATACATTTTAAAAACATTTATGCTTAATTATTTGGGAGGCAGGAACATAGAAAGACTGGCTGACCTCTCATCTGCTGGATCACTCCCCAGATAGCTGCAGTGGTTTGCCCAGAATGGACTGGGCTGGATGGGGGTTGCAACCAGGAATTAGAAACTCAATCCAGGTCCCCTTGTGAATGTCAGGAGCTTAACCACTTGAGCCATCACTGCTGCCTCCCAAGGCCTGCTCTGGTGGACAGCAGACCGAAGGATTACTCTGGGTTTGGGGTTTGCCAAAGAGATGAGATTGACATAAATCAGAGTAGGGGGATTGACAGCAGGTGGCTGAACGTTGGATTGAATCAGGGCTGAAAATGGTAAAAAGTGTTGTAGGTAATAATACTTTATCAGAAGATACACTCTGTGCCTGTGGGATTCTACACATTGACCATGGTTTGGAGCCACTGTGCATCTACAGTCTCAGCCACCAAAGTGAGCACTTTCCTCTTTATGTTGTCAAATATTTTGCACCAGACTCTGCCAATAAATGATGGGTTTGAGAAAAAAAATTATTAGTAATGATTAAACTATTTATAAAGAAGTTTTAAATACTTAATTTATTCATATATTGCCATTCATCTTTTTTAAAATATGTGCTCAGGTTATAGTAAGATAATAGATGATAGAAAATCAAGAGGTTGAAAATGTCCAATGAGATTTTACTACAAAGATATCCAGCCTGGAGGCTTATCAATGCCTAACTACTTATTTCTCTGTATGTTTCATGACTTGGGTTCATTTTCAAAAACTTTCACTGTTCTCTGCTTTTCTTTTTAAAATTCACCAACGTCATTTCTTCCATTAATAAGTCCGAGCATTCTAGGCCCTGCACTAGAGGAAGCTGTGTGAAGTTGCAGAAATCGTTGGTGGGCTGATTCAGCCTTTCAGATTAGCAAAGGAACATGGGCCAAGGTCACTGAATAAATTACACTGTATTAAAAAAAAAAAGAAAATTATACCCTGACATGGTATGATTTTAATAAAAAATGAAAATGGAATTTATGACCCCCTATCTTCAGGCTACTAATGTTCATTGCCAAAAGTCCAATCCCTTCTGTGACATTAAATGTGAGTTGGGCTAGAGGAAATATTGTGGACTAATTCACTTGCCCAGAAGAGAGGCAAAGCATATACATGCATATATTTTTATTCCCATCTGCTGTCACAGAGAAGCCAAATATGTTTGACACAAACAAATTAAGCCCCATCAGTTCATTTTTGCTAGTGCAGTAATGGAAACCTAATAAATAAATTAGATACCAGTATAATGGAATTAACAGAAGGAAAGTAACAATGCTGATTAGAAATAAAATGACAACCATTTAAATTGTGCCACTGAAAAATAATTAAACACAGAACTTCTAGAAAGCATTAATAGTTACCACCATTCTGGAGGGACATGTATTGAGTCTAATACGATACCTCTGAATATAATATTAATGAATAGTTATTAACAACTTACAGAATCATGTCAAAGAATATGAAAACATAATTTAAACATGTAACAAGTGTAAGGGCACTGTAACATGATGCAGGTTGGGATCAGCGCACATTAGGCCCTGATTAAATTTCAGAAATTGGTTAAAGCCAACAGGATGAAATCTATTTAGTACAAATGTAAAATGGCTCGGTGATGGTAAAAATTAACATATGCCCTCATTCAGTATGACAAAAATCTGAGACTCTGTAGAATGGTTGGATTCATAGATTAATGAAGCTGTTAATAAGACAACATTTTAATAAATATGTCAAGGAGGGGTATCTACTCCAGCAGACAATATTGTTATTTAGTCTTAAAGAACAGTTTATGGACTCTGAAATGTCAAGATGCTACTCATCCAGTGGTTTATTAAAACTCTTACAGACAAAATCAAACATTCACAGGATAATTAACAAAGAACTTCCTTCTACTGATGCATACTTTGCATTCAGAGAATATCTTTTCTTGGCATAATATTTACTTGTTATTGCTGATGTCCCTTCTATCTGCTGTTAGAAGCTCTTTGCTTTTCCTCATTATGGTATCATTTCGATCTCTCATGTTGCTGCCAATGCCTTGAAACTTCCATGTCAATTTCTTCCTCCATTTCCTACCTACTTATTTTCTGAAGTCCCTGCAATCAATCTGCTGTTTATACATCTTGTTCAAATGTTTTCACTTGCAAGTTATTGAAAATGCACTGATTTTCCTCCAGGCTCTGGTTTTCCTTGGAACTCTAACATTTGGCGCCAGAGGTCATTAGCTTCTCTTTTGAAATACTTTGTTCTATCATCCTGTGGATCTATGTCCTCTCTCCTTACTCTTCCAGCTCTGTCCCTTCCTTCTTGGCCCTTTTTTGAGGGCTTCTTCTTTTCTTCTGCCTATTTTAACAAAGAGGATTCCAAAATCTCCATGCTCAAATCTTTTCTCTGTATATTCAATCTGTCCCTACTCTTCAGGGATTCAATTAACTTCTCTCTCATTATCAGATTCTCTAGTCTACATCTCCATTCTTGACCTCTTACTCTGGTTCTCAATCATTTATTTATTCCACCAGCTTCTAATGTATAATTATTTGAATGTCTATAGTTACTGCAAATTTAACATCCCCAGAAGGAGGACTTTGTTGGTAATTTTTTCTTATTGCTTTTCCATCAATAGAACTGACACATTTCTTCTCTGCTTGGCTTAATTCTTTCATTTTCTTTTTTTCCTCATCTAATCTGATCAAGTCCTTCAGATTAGACTATTTCCCCTCAGGCCCTGGATGATCACTGAACTTTAAGCATTTCTCACTGTGAAACCTTTTTAAGTGATCTCAGTGACTACTCTTGTCAGTTTCCATGTTGTCTGTACTTTGCTGCTACCACTAATTTCCTTAACAAATAACTCATTGTTTTTTCTCATTAAGAATTTTCCATTATTCCCAAAGGCCAATGTGTCAAGTCATATTCCCTCAGCCTGTAGCTCAGTCTCTAACAATCCATCCTCTTTACCTAGACAATCTAATTTCTACTCATTTCCAACCTACAGCACTTATTTTAGGCCATTTTAATCTGTATTTTCACCTGTGTCTTGCTTAGTATGGTTTTTACATCTGATATAGCAATTCTTCTATTACAAAGTTTACTTATAAATAATGTGTGAATGATCATTTCTCCCTTTATTTTGGGTGAAGGATGCTAGGTTCCAGAGATACTATGCTTGTTAACTGCCAACCTACTAGAAATCACTACAAAATCATTGAGTTACTCAGAATTACTACATTTTGTATTTATAAATGAAAATGAGAATATTACTATAGTTTGCTGGCAACTAACAAACAAGATATTTTAAGAATGCTCCCCTGTTTGCAGCCTGTGTCACTATTTAAAGCTCCTAGTTCACATTATATACAAGGATTGGAATGCTCGGAACACTATGAAAGAATTTCCTGATCATTGCTGCCAGTGTCATTTTCTAATGGTCTTCATTTTCAGTTGCATTTTGCTTCTCTTTTTTCAAGTATTAATTTAGCTCGATTGTGTTTAATTTAGCTTGTTGAGAGTGGGTTCAGTAACCCTAGAGTGTGTAGTGATGTTTATTGATATTATAAAAAACATTGTCTTATAATTATAGAATTACTAGATTTTAGACATGAGTTAAAACATGAACCCACAACAACTGTATTTCTACTCAAGTACAACCAATATTTAAAAAAAATTGTACATTAATTAATTATTTTCATGTCCAAAATTGGAAGATTGGCAGGTCATTTGCCCTGCCTAAAAGTAATTTTAAAACCATTGATTGATGAAAACTTAACAGGTTGACTGTTTAATAGCTTATTCACAAGTCCGTTATGGAGTAAGTTTGGCTCCAAGAACCTCTCCTGGCTACAAATTGCTCTTTCATTTCAAATCTACTCCTTGCTTATCCATTAGACTCCTGATTTGAAAAATATAATAGAATATGAGGCTTTAGCTTAACTTGCATCAAAGTTCAGCTCCTCCATTGTCTAATGTGAAATTGAGTGCATTATGTAGGTTTCCTAATCTTTAGAATTCTCATCTTTAGTATGGGTTATCAGTTATGATCATTGTGGGGATTTGATGAGCTAAAACCTGGCATAAAGTAAGTCATCAATTAGTATTTTAGCCATTGATATGCTTCAAATTGTTGCTTTCCAAATGTACCTGCCTTTGCCTGGGACTAAATATTCAATTATCTATTGTTCTTCCATTTCTTTTTTTTTTAAGATTTTTTTTTTATTTGACAGGTAGAGTTACTGATAGTGAGATAGAGAGACAGAGAGAAAGGTCTTCCTTCTTTTGGTTCACTCCTCAAATGGCCACAATGGCCGGAGCTACACTGATCTGAAACCAGGATCTGAAGCCAGGTGCTTCCTCCTGGTCTCCCATGCGGGTGCAGGGGCCCAAGGACTTGGACCATCCTCTACTGCCTTCCAAGGCCACAACAGAGAGCTGGATTGGAAGAGGAGCAGCCGGGACTAAAACCGTTGCCCATATGGGATGCCGATGCCACACACGGAGGATTAACCTAGTGACACAGCACTGGCCACATTCTTTCATTTCTTAAATTCAGGAATCTAGGTATACAAACATGATAATGTATTAGAAGTATGCAAAAGCATTTCACAAAGCAGAAACATATCCTGTGCTGAAGGAAAATGATGGACCCAGGGATATGATACCTCTCAGTTTTCTTCCCATTTTTCTTTGTTTTTTGCTCCTCCGGGTAGATCTACTTCAATATTCTTCCTCCCTGCAGACAGACTTTCTCTACTACTAAAAGTATGACTGATGATAACTTGAAAGTGTTCCAGTTTCTAGAATGGTCAACAGAAAAAGATAACACAAGGGCCAGTGCTGTGGCACAGTAGGTTAATCCTCTGCCTGCTGCACCAGCATCCCATATTAGTGCCGGTTCTAGTCCTGGTTGCTCCTCTTCCAATCCAGTTCTCTGCTATGGCTTGGGAAAGCAGTAGAAGACAGCTCAAGTACCTGGGCCCTTGCACCCTCATGGGAGACCTGGAAGAAGCTCCTGGCTCTTGGCTTCAGATTGCTGCAGCTCCAGCTGTTGCAGCCATTTGAGGAGTGAACCAGAGGAAGGAAGACCTTTCTCTCTGTCTCTCCCTCTCACTGTCTGTAACTCTACTTCTCAAATAAATAAATAAAAAATACTTTTAAAAAAAGAAAAAATAACACAAAAGCCCAATTCAGAGTAGTCAACAAGAGGAGGGATTGATTGTCCTAGGTTAAATGATGGGCATACTTTTTATCTATCCATTGTAGTAGAAGAGAATCATTATATGGACATGATGGACACTGTGTATGTATATACATGTGTGTGTGTGTGTGTGTGTGTGTGTGTCTATGTGTATTCCATATATATGAAATTTCCCAGAAAAATAGAGATTTTTCTAAACAGGGGAAATCATGGAAGCTGGCTGGATGTCTCCTCTTGTTATTAAGACTTGCTTAACTTTAATTTTAAACTCCAGGTCATGCTGCAAAGGTTTATCCTTACCAAAGAGGAAATGGTAGACATAAGTTTAATTCTCTTTCCCCATCTCATCAGAATCTACCAGCTTGTAAGATCTGGATCACTTTAAAAATGTTGGGTTTTTTGTTTGTTTGTTTGTTTGTTTGTTTTTCTTACTATTTGTTGAATTCTTTACTTAGTGGAGGGTTAAGCTTACGATTATAAAATAAAGTATGTCACTGTAAAAACTAAAGAATAAGAAAGGAAGGAGGAGGTACAGTGGGGGCATGGGCGGGGGGAGGTGAGGGTAGGGAAGTATCACTGTGCTCCTAAATCTGTATGTATGAAATACATGATAAAAATATTTTAAAAATCTCATATATTAATATGATTAAAATTATTTATTGTCTAATACATTTTCAATAACCTCTGAATATAGAAGTAGGTTAATAGAGTTTGTACAAAGTATAACACTAATTTACTTTCTCATGATTTCAAGACTTTGGACTATTTGCTTTCTATTAAATTATCTGTCTTTGTCAAAATAATATACAAGGGTCATTTTACATATTCTTTTTATGAGATTGTTGTGGTTTAAAAAATGTGTTAGTGCTTTGAATCTCAATGCGAGGAGGTCTACAAGTATAAGGATGGGAGGGTCACATTCAGGCATGACCATCCTAGTCCAGGCTCCAAATGAATGAAGGAATCCCCAGTGATTTCATCCTTCAGCCATCCAATTACTCTCTGCCTTGGAATCTTCTTTGCTGAAGTCCTAGACATTGCAGATCAAGACTTTCCTCCTGTGCCATTTCTAAATTCTGATCAACCAACCAAATGTGTGACTATATTAAAATTGTGACTTTTGTTTTACTATTAAGTGATCAGATAATTTTTTGCACATAAGCAGCACTTGTGAAAGTGTCCTTTGTCACTAATTTGAATTCCCCCACTTTGTAGTATCCTGTTTGCTTTCTTAAGAGTGGCTTCTGGCCGGCGCCGTGGCTCAACAGGCTAATCCTCCGCCTTGCGGCGCCGGCACACCGGGTTCTAGTCCCGGTCGGGGCACCGGATTCTGTCCCGGTTGCCCCTCTTCCAGGCCAGCCCTCTGCTGTGGCCCAGGAGTGCAGTGGAGGATGGCCCAAGTGCTTGGGCCCTGCACCCCATGGGAGACCAGGATAAGCACCTAGCACCTGGCTCCTGCCATCGGATGAGCGCGGTGCGCCGGCCGCAGCGCCCCGTCCACGGCAGCCATTGGAGGGTGAACCAACGGAAAAAAAGGAGAACCTTTCTCTCTGTCTCTCTCTCTCACTGTCCACTCTGCCTGTCAAAAAAAAAAAAAAAAGTGGCTTCTTAGGAAACAAATTTGATTTTCAATCTTTTCCCACATGATAATGCTGTTAGTGGTTCTGTTTGATAACTACTTCCCTCCTCCAAGGTCCAGAAGCTGCTTTCTTATGTTCAATTTCAAAAATAATTATTGTTACTTTTACTCTTAATCAACAATCTAATTAAAATTAATTATTTTATATTTGACATGAGTCAAAGTTAATTTCTTTTTGCTTTTGGCTATGCAATTCACTTAATACTTCCTATGGAAAAGCTAATCTGTTCTCCACTTGTGTTTAGGACTATTCTGGATTGTCTATTTTGTCCCACTGTTCTATTTGTCTTTCCTTGTGTAATGTCTTAACTCAGGTGTCTTCATAATATATAGTCTTGCTCAGATTCTTTGATGGCTTTTGTTCAAGACATCACAGTTTGAGGCTATTTTGGAACCCTTACTTTTCAATATGAAATTTTAACCAACTTTTCCATTTCATTTTTCACAAATACAAAAACATGCCTATTAAGCTTTACACTGCAGTTGCATTGAATATATGGATCCGTTTTAGAGAAATTCTCATCTTTTCAGTATTAGATCTTAAAATGCGGCAATAAGGTTTATTTCTCCATTTGGATATTTTTGGCTTCTTTTAATAATATTGTAGTATTTTCTGTGTGAAAGTATTACATACATGTAGCAGAGGTATGACTTGATATTTGATTTTTGCCTTTTAGTTTTTTAAAAACTGTTTTGTTTTCTATTTTATTTTTTATGTATTTGTATTCAGCTTTGTATATATGCATGTGTATTGACCTTATACACAGTAAATTTCACTGAATTCATGTTGTTAAAGTAATATTTGTCTAAACTTGCTTTTTGGTTTTCTTCATACACAATTATACTGTCTGAAAAAACATATTTTTGTTTATTCTTTTCTAACTCTTTTTATAAATTTTATTCTTTTTATGCTCTGACTAGCACAATTGTTCTAACATTTAATAGAAATGGCAAAAGGTAATGGCCTTGCTTATTCCTAAACTTGAGAAAAAGAAGTCAATATTTCATTAAGAAGTACAGTCATCTTTCTAATATTTTTAAGGTATAGTTCATCATTTTAAGTACTTTCAATTTAATTTTCTATTTGGGAAGTGTTTGTTTGCTTTAATCATGCATGAAGTAGGATTTTATTACACACTTTTTTTCTGTCTATTGACATGATTATGTGCTCTTCTTCCTTCTTTTGTTAATATGATGAATTAGGATAAGTTCACAAGTGTTAAACCATATCATATTCCCATAATAAATGTTATTTGGTTGTGATGTATGCTTTTTTATATGTTGGACTTTGCTTTGTTTTTTATTTGTACCTGTTTTTATGGGAGAAATTGGCCTATAATTTCCCTTTCTTTAAAAGGACTAGTTAGATATCAGCTCTTCTAGCTATATAGAAATACATATATAAACTTTTTTTTATTATTTTATGTATTTGACAGAGTTACAGACAGAGAGAGAGAGAGAGAGAGAGAGAGAGAGAGAGAGAGAAAGGGCTTCCTTTTGTTGGTTCACTCCCCAAATAGCCGCCACGGCTGCCATTGCACCGATCTGAAGCCAGTAGCAGGTGCTTCTTCCTGGTCTCCCATGTGGGTGCAGGGGCCCAAGGACTTGGGCCATCCTCCACTGCCCTCCTGGGGCACATCAGAGAGCTGCACTGGAAGAGGAGCAACTGGGGCTAGAACCTGGCACCTATATGGGATGCCAGTGTCGCAGGCAGAGGATTAACCAAGTCAACCACGGCACCGGCTCCCATATATAAACTTTTACATACAACTTTGTGTATGTATAGGGAATATGCTATCAGAGGTATGACAGCTTTATGAAAGAAGTTGGAGAACTATTGCTTGTTTCTCTAGAATAAAGTAGAATTATAAAGTAGAATTATAAACATAGGTGGAATTTTTAAAGTAAGTTCCTCACATTTGAAGTACTATTTATGTTTTCTAATATTTTTCTTACTTTGTTAGAAAATTTATTACTTCATCTCTGTAACAGTTCAAAGGTGAAGGGAACAAATGCCTATAATACATTGGGAATAAGAGATAAGTCTGTTTCCTGTTTTACAGAACAGTTTCAGCATTGTGGCATAGTGGTAAAAAAGCCTGCAATGCCAGTGTCCCATGTAAGTGCTGGTTTGAGTCCCAGATGCTCCATTTCTGATCCAGCTTCCTGCTAATATGCCTGGGAAAGACACAGAACATGGTCCAAGTGCTTGGGCACCTGAGCATGTGTAGGAGACCAGACGGAAGGTCCTGGCTCCTGGTTTCAGCCTGGCCCAGCCCAGCTGTTGTGGCCATGTGGGGAGTAAACCAGCAGATGGAAGATACTTCTCTCCATCTCTTCTCTTTCTATAACTCTGACTTTCAAACAAGTAAACAAATATTTAAAAAAACATAAAACAAACAAAAAAACAGTTTCCCCCCTTAGATAGATATAAATATTTATCTGGAACAAAATGTGTTCAACTTTTCTTAGGTTCTCAATCATGTATTTGTCTTGCAAGAATTTTCCTAGTGGAAGTTCTCTTCTCAAAGGAAGTGAGATAATCAATATAAGATACTTGTGTTCTTCCACAAAACAAACACATTGCATTTATTACTCAGTGAGTTATTTTATTATTCTGGTTTCTACACCTGTGATTTTTTTCCCAGGACATTTTCTTTTCCTTAGTTCCAAGAAAATTTTTAATTAACCAAATCCCATACCTTAAACAGAATTCTTCAGGTGTTCCTAATGTCCATTTCCTGTTTAGATTTTCCACCAAGGTTCTCCTGTGACACTGAATCATCACGTTCCCGAGGCTCCTCCAGGTGGTGATCATGTCTCAGACTTCCCTTTTTCCTGACAACTTTACGCATTTTGAAGATTAGTTGTTTGGAGAGGTATTTGATGACTTTGATGGCTGGAGGGTTTCATATTTTGTAGATGTCTTCCCCATAATTAGACTGAGGTAGTGTGTTTCAGGGAGGAAGATCGCAGAAATAAAGTGCCACTCTCAATGGCATCCTATGAAGGCACATGCTGTAAATAAGATTTGTCACTGCTGGTGTTCTTGATCACCTGGTGGGAGGCAATGTTTCCTCATTTCTCTGCATAGTCGAGTTACTTTTCTCCCCTCCCCTGTCCATGCAGCAGCTTTTGGAGAAAGTCATTAGGTACAACCTGTCTTTAAGCACAGGGTATTACACTACTGAAAAACAGTGTTTCTGTAAGTTGGGATCCTTTACACAAGTGATGTGTCTGTTCTTCCTCATTTGTTCAGTTATCCAGTCATTTACTTATTAAAAAAAAACATTTATTTACTTATTTGAAAGAGCGATATCTTCCATCTACTGGTTCAGTTACCAAGTGGTTGCAATTGCCATGGCTGGGCCACACTGAACCCAGGAACCAGGAAGTTCTTCCAGGTGTCCCATGTGGGTGGCAGGGGTCCAAATACTTGGGCCATCTTCCACTGCTTTTCCCAGGACATTAGCAGGAAGCTGGATTGGATGTGGAGTAGCTGGAACACAAACCAATGGCGATCTGAGATTCCAATGTTGCAGGCAATGGCTTCACCCTCTACCCCACAATGCCAACCCCTCCAGAACTTTACTTACATCAATATGAACTCATGGACACACTGTGAATTATAATATAATATTGATTTATCTCTTGCTCAAATTGTACTGTCTTTGACCATGGGAAACGTTTGGTTAGATACCATGTCCTAGGGCCAGTGCTGTGGAAGAGCAGGTAAAGCCACAGTCTGCAGCGCCAACATCCCATATGGGTGGCAACTCAGGTCCTGGCTGCTCCACTTTGGATCCAGCTCCCTGCTAATGCATCTGAGAAAGCAGTGAAACATGGATCAAATTCTTGGGCCCCTGGAAGATGCTCCCAGCTTCCAACTTTGGTCTGGCTCAGCTCCGGCAGTAGTGGCCATTTGGGGAGTGAACCAGCAGACGGAAGATCTCTCTCGCTCTCTCTCTCTCTCTCTCCCTCTATGTAACCCCACTTTCAGATAATAAATAATGCTTAAAAAATATACCATATTCCTTAGTCATGCCAACATCATTGTGAGATTCTTATTTCGTGCTTATTTGTGTCCTGAGCACTTTTTTACTTTCTAGCACTACAGTATACACCAGGTTCATTTTGTATATATTTTGCCCAAGTCCTAAAAATCCCCTATTTCACCATTTTCACCAGGAAATCTTGGTGTGTGTGTATGTGTATTTTAAATTATAGAATTGCTATTAGGAACAAAAATGTTTACTGATAAGCAATAGTTGGTATTTCTTGTATAATTTTTTAAAATTATATTTTCTCCAGAATTATACATTTTCCATGTAAAGCCAAATTATTCCCAAAAATGTTATATTTATATTAAATTTTTGATGTTTGTGTGATTTCTAGTGATACTATCTTTAACATTTATTACTATTTCTGCATTCATTTTTTGATATTTTGATATTTGATTTTTTTCTGCATTCCTTTGCTAAATGTAAATAAATATTACTAGGCTTTTCAAAGAAGCAATTTATGGCACTATTGAACTCTTTCATATGCCTTTTTAGAATGTTTAAAATGATTTTATCTTTTTCAACTTTTGGTTCTTTATTATTTTCTTCTTTTTTATTTTACTATTTCTTTTAATTTTTTTTGAAATGGATGTGTAGATCACTAGAATTTAGTTTTTCTGTTTCTAATGAGTCAATTTCCATTTACACATTTCTCACTAAACAAAATGTTAGCGGTGTTTCATAAGTCTCCATGTAATATTATTTTTAAGAAATTGTCTTATAAATTTCATTCTTTTTTAATTGTAGTTAGAAATGCTCTAATGAGCAAGTTATCTTCTTGCTGATTTCTAAATTATTGTCAGAGACAACACTATGTATTATTTCAATAACTTGAGTTTTTGTTTGACTCATAGTCGAGAATATGGCCAATTGTAGTTATATGCCTTCTACACATGAAAAGAATGTGTATTCTTCAACTGGTAGGATTGCAGTGTTGTACACCTAGGTAGGCCCATTATGTTGTGTGTTGGTTCACACAAAGTAGTTTTAGAAAAACAGTGCCTCACATCAGAAATACAGCAACACTGTTTTGCTGTATTTTATTACAAAAAAATCTTTAACTTCTGTAGGGAACAGTTAAGATACAACTTCTAAGCTTGCCATGGGAAACTTGCAAAGTGGTGCTAAGAAAGTTAATTTAGTCATTGCATGAAAATTAACTTAGATGCTAGGAGGAATCTGGACACTAGAGTAATGGCAAGAAATTCCTCTAGGTTAACAAAACTTTCCTTCCCTATGTGGGATATAGATACATGTTCCATCTCACTGTTAAAACATGGCTATGTACTTATTGTGACTCATATAAATAGACTAACTACCTTCTAACAGGAATAAGAGCTAATATTAAGTGAGCAATTAAAAGTGACAAGTAGTTTATTTGTGCTATTCTATGTTAGTTATTCTAGCAACTACTGAAATATATGTGATTATTCCCAGTTTAGATAAGGAAATTAAGTATAATTTAATTTCATGTCCAAAGTAGTAAAGCTACTAAATGGGCACATTTGGAATTTTAACTTAGGCTTCTCTGTCTCCAAAACTTTTTTATTTTTTTAACGGTATCTTGATTAGAAAAGGGGAAGCAAAATTCACAACCCAATTTAGTAGGGAAATAATTCCTCTAGCAGAAAACAGCCTGGAAAAGATCCACTGACCCTAACCATTTTAGTGTTTTCTCTTGTTTATTTTTCTGTTCTTATAATCAAAAAAATATATAAAATATAATATCAGGCTTGAAAACAAACTTATCAAGTGGTATTCTAGCGACAAATTAACCATTCAGGTGAGAAAGTAAGTAATATAAGCAATGGATAAATTTTATTTACTGGCTGGCGCCATGCCTCACTTGGCTAATCCTCTACCTGTCTTGCCGACACCCTGGGTTCTAGTCCCAGTTGTGCCTCTTCCAGTCCAGCTCTCTGTTGTGGCCCAGGAAGGCGGGGGAGGATGGCCCAAGTGCTTGGGCCCTGCACCCACATGGGAGACCAGGAGGAGGCACCTGGCTCCTGGCTTCGGATCTGTGCAGCACACCGGCCGTGGTGGCCATTTTGGAGATGAACCCACAGAAAAGGAAGACCTTTCTCTCTGTCTGTCTGTCTCTCTCTCTCTAACTCTGCCTGTCAAAAAAAAATTTTTTTTTAATTTTATTTACTAAGATGCACTTACACATTTTCCAAATTTTTAATTTCCAATATTGAGTTCTCAACTATTTACCAAAAAGGATGTTGATTTCTGTAATTTTTTTAAAAGGTGGTATTTTTAAGCATGGTGTGTAAAAGAAAGCCAGCTTTTTAAATGTCATTACCCATCCACCACATGACACAACACCCTACAGCTGGTGCATACCTGACACAGGGAGAGATGAAAACAGCTGAATAAAAAACAAGACAGCATAAAAATCAGGTGGAAAGAAGCAGCCAGGTCTCCCACGTGGGTGGCAGGGGCCCAAGCACTTCAACCATAGTCTGCTGCCTGTGAGGGTGTGCGTTAGTGGGAAGCTGAATCAGAAGTGCTGTGGCCAGTTTTGGACCAGTTCTCAGGTGGGAGAGGCAGATGTCCAAGGCAGCAGCTTAACCAACAGCACAAGGAGCCCCACCTTGCATCCTGTTTTTCTTTGCCTGCTTTTATAGTTATCAAAAGCTGCTCTTAAAAGGAGAGATATTGTGCTTTCTGTGATAAGGAAAAAGTATTCTATTTCTATCCCCTTTCCTCTTTGAGTTTTTATAAGCCAATCAGCACATTTTATATATTCCCACATTTTATGTAGAGAGTGGTTTAAATGTAATTCACACGTAAATCCAAAGTATATCATTATGTACTGGTATATGAAATGCTGTTGGTGACATTGAACAGAAATGGAAGACGTATACAAGCAAAGTCAAAAAGAGGAATATAATGTAATATGTTAATATCATAGAGCTGAAATTTGAAGGCAGGAGAAGTGAGAAAGCTAAATGTATTTGCAGGAAAACAAATGAAAGGAGTTAGCTTAAAATGAGAAATCTGGAGTGTCGAGAGCAAACCAAGGCATTGCCTGCCTGCGGGAGGAAGGTAATGAGGAAGGAAAAAATGTTAATAAATGAATGGTAAGTGGGAGTGAGGTTCAAGGTTGGCAGGAGGGAGCCAGTGTTGGGAGGTAGGAAAAGGCTGAAAACAGAATGCTTTCTAAAATTTGAGTGACCAGTAAATTGTACATAAGCCTATGATTTTCTGAATCATGGTTAAATTCAAGGAAAATCACAAAGGAGAGCAGAAGAATTCCCTTTCCTCCTCAGGTTATTTCCTGTTTTGTTTTCCATCTACTGATCTTTCGCTTCAAGAGCTTGTAGCAAAAAAGTCCTTTGTGAAAACACACAGGGTGTGCAAACGTGCTGCAGTCAGAAAGGAGGGAAGAGCACACCCAAGTTGTATTTGTGCCCCGGAGGTGTTGAGAAGCAATTTCTTTATTCAACTACAAGACCAAAAGAAAAATTTATGACTTTAAAAAGTCAACCAGCTGGAAGAGACAGCGTGAATGTGCTGACACATCCTGAGCTCCTAATTAATGAGTGATTCAGGTATTTCAGGAATAAAAGAGGGGGTTGAAATTGTTCTGAGAAATTATTTTTTAACAGCAACATAAAATTTCAGTACTAGAATATTCAAAAGACTCTTGACTTTTCATTTCGTTATACTTCTGACCATGCCCTTTATTGCAATTTACTACAGTCAGTAATTTGGCAGATGGAATTTTTGTCCTTTAATAGGAATTTCTGTGTTGGGATTCTGTGGGATTTGGTGTGGGGGCGGGTGTACATGTGTGCATTTCAACACTCTCTCGTCCAACTGCTGTTTGGAAGGGAGCTACAGCTATGGCATTTTCACTCTCTTGTTTTGCAAAGCTGTCCTCGTACAGACAAAGGGCTGATGACTTCTATGCTATTATTGTTTTCACTTGATTAGAAGAATCCCCCCGTTGTCCCTCACAATGTTTCTCCCTCTTATTCCCTGGAGATTAATGGGGGCAGATCAGCAGGCACAGATGATTCTGCAGCAGGGAGGCCAGATTCCTGTTCAGGAGTCATTTCTGAGCCAGCGTATTGGTTCTACCTGCTGCTTGGTGCTATAGTGCTTATTGAGTTTAGCAGATGGAGGGGGAGAGTTTAAACCTGGGGACACAGATGGGAAGCAGACGTCAGAGATAAGATGTTTCTAGAGTTTAGCAAAGGATTGTGTCGCTTCACAACAAATCCTTACAGCTGGAGAGAGAAGTCTGTATGGCTACACAGAGTCCATGTGCACAACTCAAAGCACTCAACCATCCAAGATGCATACTCTGACCATCGGTACTGACTTGGCCACCAAGAATTAATGAAACCTAAAAAAATGAAATTTAGGTTGTTAAAATCACCTTAAAAATCTTCTAGAAGCAACACTACAAATAGAAAAGAGATTTGTATGTTGACAGTTAATGGCTATCTAGAAGAGCAATGTAACATGGAAAAAGCTATTGGTAATGTCATAAAGGCCTAATTGGTCAGTATTATTGGGGATTTACCTCTATTTCTAGTGTGGCAAAAGTTCAGAAATCTGATCTCCCAGGAGATGATTCACATTACTCAGACTCACAAGAGAATGATATATAAGCCCTGTGTGCCAGTTTATTAAATTGCTGCAGTAGATGGAGCTATGTGATAATAAGAGAAATAGCTATCCAAGTGTATTTATCTGAATAGAAAAGAGTATGCAAAGACAAATCATAGCCAGGCTTTTATAAGTGCAGTGATTTCTGCAGATTGCAATGGTTTTTTGTCCCTGAGAAGTATATCCTGGAAGTTTGTTGTTTGCACGATAAACATGAGCTTGCTGATGGAACTGAACTATTAAAATCTGTCACTGGGGCTTAGATCCTCAATGCAGTTAGCCAATTCTGGAGCCAGGTTGCCTGGAGTTTATTCCTGCTTCACCATTTACTAGTTGTGGGTCCACATACAAGTTATTTAACCCATCAGTGCCTCAGTTATAATTATTTTATTAGTAAAATGAGGATACTGCTATTTCCTACACCATATCATTATAAAGGAAATTAATGTTTTTTTTTATAAAAGACTAGACAGAGCCTATAAGTAAACAACTATGTGTTTGTTGAATATATATAAAATATATTTTATGTTGTATATACAAAAATATACTCTGGGACTGGTGTTGTGCCACAGCAGGTTAAATGACACCCTGCAACACCAGCATCCCATATCTGGGTGCCAGTTCAAATCTTGAATGCTCTGTTTACAATCCAGCTCCCTGCCAATATGCCTGGGAAATCAACAGAAGATGTTACAAGTATTTGGGCCTCTGCTACCCACCTGGGGACCTGGAAGGAGTTTCTGGATCTTGGCTTTGTCCTGGCCCATCCTGCTCATTGTGACCACTTGGGAAGTGAACCAAGGAATGGAAGATCTCTTTCTTTCTTTTTTTTTTTTTTTTTAAGATTTATTTATTTATTTGAAAGTCAGAGTTACACAGAGAGTAGAGGCAGAGAGAGAGAAGTCCTACATCTAATGATTCAATCCCCAATTGGCCACAATGGCTGGAGCTGTGCCAATTCAAAGCCAGGAGCCAGGAGATTCTTCCTGGTCTCTCCTGCGGATGCAGGGGCCCAAGGACTTGGGCCGTCTTTGACTGCTTTCCCAGGTCACAGCAGGGAGCTGGATCAGAAGTGGAGCAGCCGGGTCTTGAACTGGCACCTATATGGGATACTGGCGCTTTAGGCCAGGGTATTAACCCCCTGTGCCACAGCGCTAGCCCCTAGAAGATCTCTTTCTCCCTTTCTCTCTGTCACTCTACCTTTCAGTTAAATGAATTATATACACTCTAAGGAAATATAAGGGCATGTAAAGCTTTATAATATTAAATATATTTACATAAATCTATGAACATGTACTCACATATATATTTGAAAGTTATCACCTGGGCTCAAGCTTTAAATTTAACCAAGACTTTGGAGAAGACCTTCCCTTAGCCTAGTTTTCCTGCTTGTAAATGAAAATATAAGCAAAGTATCTACCTCTGAAAATAGTTTTAAAGATGAAATTCATAAATGCATGTGAAACACTACAGATATGCCTGGCACATGGAACATGTTCAATAATATCAGTTATTATTAGTGTTCTTCCTTAGTGCCATTTTTAGGCATTTCAGAATTCACCCACCAACTCCATGTAACCCTGTGTCCTTTAAGTAGATATATTGTAGGTCTTGAAGATACTTTAGATTTTCCTCTCCTTTATTGCTTGTCCCTGTATTTTGCTCACTAACATCTATGGACCTAACATTAATACATTTAAAGAGTCATATTGCTTAAAGATATGTAACTGGACCAAGCTCTATTAGTTATAACTCAAGCTCAAGATTTTCAGCCCCAGTAGTTTATATTCATACTTACCAGTCTGTTGTAAGACACTTCACGGAATCCCCACGTTGTAGATGGTAACCTGTAGTAAGAATGACTCAGAACTGTGGAAACACTGGAAACCTGGGTAATGTACCTGAACCAAGAACTGAGATAAACTTTAGTAAATTAAAGCAAAATAGAGTATGTATAAACTCCAGGTTGCAAAGTCATCTAGAATCCCTGTTACATTGCTCTTAAGCATTATAAATGTTGCAACCTGATATAAAAATTGACTCATAGTCTCAAAATATGGGCATTGCATTTTAAAAAGCATATCATTCACAACAGATCTATATAGTTTCATAAATAATAAACATATTTTATATAAGAAGTAATTATATTTTAAGTACTAAAAGTAGTTTTTGGTTTATTGTTTTATTTTCTTTTGGCTTTTATTGAGAGGTAGGGGCTAAATGGCTGCCCCCTAAAGATAGTTTTAATCCAATATCAAAAATAAATATATCTTGCGTTATTGCAAATTATTAACTGCTCTAGTCTTTATTTCAGCTGAATTGAATTTGAAGTGAATTTTATTTGTTTCAATTTTATTTGATTCAACTCAGATCAATATGAGCTTTTGGAGTTCTAGTACATGTAAGGGATTATACATAGACTAGACAGAGTTTTCATGTTCTCTCTCTTGGAGTAAGGTACATGCAGGAAGAGAGAATAAAACATTTTTGTTTCATTTTATATATATTAGAGGTTCCAACCATGCATTTTTCAAATTTAAAATATGAACTCTTTTAAATATCTTACAAATATGCTTTTAGCTTAATAGTATCATCTCCCTGAAGAAGAAACACAGACAAGGGTTACTGGAATACTTGGCCTGACTCAGTAGATTCTTTTCCCCAGCTCAGGATAGAAATAAAAACCCTGGGAAACAATTGTAAAGTAGCAAACAGTTTATTGAGCGAAGCAAAAGTAAAGCACTTCACCTAAGAAGTAAAGAGGGGAAGTGCCAAAGAGGGACACTGGTTTTTGGGAAGTGTAAAGGGTCTTAAAGGTCTTACTATTTTCTTATTGAGTCATCCTATGGGACAGACACCTTACACAACATATATGCTCATTGGCTGGGGTCTTACGTGACATATGTTCATTCATTGCTGGGAGGCCCATGTGATAGTGGGGCTCTTTGCTGGTAATGGCCCAAATGGGAATTTCTAAAAACAAGAGTAAGCAAGAGGGAGTTTCTAACTTCCTCTTTTGGTGGCCTCAACAAGGATGAGAAAAGGGGGTGTAGTTACTATGACAGCCAGGGGTGGGTTAGTAATCCCACTCTCCCTCATTACAATTGAAGAAGGGGGGAGGGATTTTAGTGTTTTGTGACTTTCTTTTCCTGATGGTCAATTTCTTTCTTCTTCTTTTTTTTTTAAGGTTTATTTATTTACTTGACAGTCAGAGTTACACAGAGGGAGAAGGTAAGGCAGAGAGAGAGAGAGGTTGTCTATCCACTGGTTCACTCCCCACATGGCCACAATGGCCAGAGCTGTGCCAATTTGAAGCCAGGAGCCAGGAGCTTCTTCCAGGTCACCCACACAGGTACAGGAGCCCAAGGACTTGGGCCATCTTCTGCATTCCCAGGCCATAGCAGAGAGCTGGATTGGAAGTGGAGCAGCTGGGACTCAAACCAGCGCCCATATGGGATGCCATCGCTGTAGGTGGCGGCTTTATCCACTACGCCACAGTGCCAGCCCCTCCCAATAGTCAATTTCAAACAAACTAATGATTTAAAAACCAGCTTGCAAAGCAAATATTTATAACGAATGTTTTTCAGAAGCCACTTCAGGTAAGAGGAGACCCCAGCACATCACAACTGCAAACCTGTGCATTTCCTTGGAGAGAGTTTGGCCACTGTTGTATGTCTTCTCTGTTACATTGTGAAGTGCTGAGGGCTGGCCTTTGGTCTACCTTTTCCAGCCTCCATTTCTGTGCAGCTGGCCCAATGCCTGGAATAGATTAGATGTAACAAATATTTTGAATGAATTTTAACTATACCATGTCCTTCACACCAAAAAATTATCCTTCTCCCAGTCCTCTGTAGAAAAGACGTCTCACTAGATAATCCTGTCTGAACTAGGAAGATTGTTGCTACCTCCTTTTATTCACTTGGTTCTATTTAACATAGGTACTGTCTGAAGTAGTAAGTCTAACAGCAAACTCTACAGACACAAAGATAAAAGATATTGAGATTTCATCAAAGAATCTAATTCTAGCAGGAAAGACAGACAACAGCAGCACAGTACACCAAGAGAAATATGCACTGGGGTGTGGAAACAGAAATGAGATGGAGCTGAATTGTGTCTTTGTCTTGCTAAGCCCTCCATTGCACAGCACTGGGTGTTCCCATGTTACACACTTGGTTTATGTTCACACATTAAATAGTCGATGTTTTCATTGAGTTTACCTCAGTGTGGTTGTGAGTGTAAAAATTTTTAAAAACCAAATTTTGGGGAGTTCAGAATGTATTTTCTTCTACCTATAGGCTAGCATCTTAGGACACGATTGAAGGCTCTGCATTAAATGATCAAATTAGGAAAGAGCCTGATCAACCCATGAAAATTTGAATCTTACTGCAGTGAATGAATGAACAGATGTCAGATAAGACCTGCAAAGTGCAGATCCAAATTGGCGGGGGGGGGGAACCAGTGCTGTTTGTCCAGCTTTATCAAATACTATAGTTGATCCCAAAATAGAATGATTGTTATACTTGAAAGAATAATGCACAGTAATAGTCATCAAGTAAAAAGAGTTTATTAGCATAAAAGTATGTGGTATTAGTGCCACAAATTAGAACTAGAACAAAAAAAATCTTGGCATGTTGTTCTCTTGTTTAATGGAGCAAGTTTTGGGAAATGTCAGTCCAATCCTAGAATAAAATTTTATAAGCAGAGCATTTTTTATACTCCCTGATTAAATTCTTGCCCCCATCTCCTGCCACAGTAAGTGCCTGTAAAACCAGGCATAAAATTTATTTAATTAATGCCTTTTTTCATCCAGCTGGAGGCAAAATGATTTTTAACTTGCAACTAGAGATATATTAATTTGCTCTCACCTGCTGGTGGGCTTGTGTTAAGCAAAGTGCCAGTGAGGTTGATGTGACCCTTATTCTTTGGAGAAATTGAGCCCTCTCTGATCAGGCATGCACTTTGTCCTGTTGAGGTCAGCAACTGCTGATGCCCCCTCAGGGCCACGTCCATGCCATAGTCCCACCCAGTCTCGTTGACTCCTGTTGGCTGCATTTTGCCAGACACAAGACCAATTTCATTCCCACTTGCTTAAAAAGGGGACTTTGAAAAGATCAAGTCGCTGCTCCAACCACATATAATGCAATATTTTATTCACATTCAGCTCGTTATACTCAGCTATCCTAGATTTTTAGAAGATGGACAGAAAGAAAATGAAAGTTGACAGAAACTAAAAAGGAAAAAAAAGAAAGAAAGAAAGACTGACTCCTGTAGCTACCTTTCCTAGGGAGTTTCCCAAAGATAGTGAGCTCCTTTTAAAACTGGGCATCTGTGCTGAAGACTTACTGCGAAGAATTCTGGGTCCAGGGTGAAAGATGAAGCTGACTCATCATAGGCTTTCTGTTCAGTTTGTGATTCCGTCCTTTCTCAGACGGCCTTCCCTGGCAGGAGCCGGGGCTGGGGAGGAAAGCCGCTACAAACATTGGGCAGGGTTGGCAGAGGAAGCCTGCATGTGAGCAGCTGGGAACAGTCCATTTTAATTCCAAGTCAGTGTTTAAGAACCTTGGGTATTACAGTTAGGGAGGTGGAAGGGGAGGTAGAAGTAAAAGTGGAATTGGATTTGGCAGGCGTGCGTTTTCCTGCGGACTGTGCTCAATTCTTTTAATCATAGTTATTATGAATGTTTCTCTCCAATTTATTCCTTGTGTCACTTTGTGCTTTCATGTTCTCCCCACCATCTGCTAGTGGAAGGTATTAGTGTGGTTTTTGATCCTACAAATAATAATGCAGAAAGTTGATATTTCTTAAACCACATAAACACATGCACATGAATCTTCTGCATGCTGGCCTACAGTGCTTAACAAACTGTGGACATTTGACAGAGGTTACAATTATGGAAAATGTGCAAGGACCTTGGTCGTATCATGTACTTTTCCAGGTAGCAATATGAATACATCATAGAATTATCTATGGCTGTGTGACCTTGGATCCTTGCCTTCATTCCCTGTACCTCAGTATTTCCTTCAGCCAGCCAGAAATAGTTCCGAATGTCCCTTCTGGGCATGTGAAACACTAAGACTGTTTTAGTGTTGAGCTTCATGGCAGACTATTTTCACAATAAAGCTTGAAATGGGGATGAAATGCAGAACTAGAAAATGAAAAGGTATTTGAATAATTAATTCAAATCTGAACATTTCCCATTTCTCTGAAACCTCTATCCTGTGTGCCAATCCACTAATCCTGGGCTAATAAGTCTTTTTGAGCTGGGCTGCCCATTCTTAACCTCTAGAAGCATGCATGCACATGTGTGTGTGTGTGTGTGTGTGTGTGTGTGTGTGTGTGTGTGTTTGGGGGCATGAATTACACAATAATTAGAATTTAGTATGTGCACTGTTTCTATTTGTCTTTTATTATTTTTTAAAAAACCCTGCTTTAGCTGAGATTTAAAGTGCAATTCTGACATAGATGAGTTTTTAAAGCTTTAGAAAAAGTTTGCCCAGTGCAAAATGTATTAGCTCTGGTATCCTGGACAAAGTCCAAATGAGTAATTACATTCTTTCCTGCTAAATCTTTCCTGTAGTTTTAATTGGAGATGGCATTCTTTATTTTTTTTTTACTTCAACTAGTATCCATTGTTCTTGAGCATTTGTTACAACTGCTACATTGCACCCCAGTAGAGAAATCTAAGCAGTAGTTATCATGGTATTAAATGGCCTCTTTAAATATACTCCATTTGCAGTTTATGTGTGGGTGTGAGCAGGTGTGAGCAGTGACTTAAATATGATGATTTATAAAGTGCCTAGGGATCCTGGATGGAAAGGGTAATTTAGACCTGGGTGATCAGCATTATGTGGAAAACATGCCTGTGTAAACCAGTTACTAATTACACAATTACCTTCCATGGCACAAGTAAAAAATGATGTGATGCTTTTCAGCAAATTCCAGTTTTAAGTAAATAATTCTTGGAGACAAATGATTAATTGTATTAAGTAGTCTCTACTAGATGCAATTTAGAGTAAGTCGTTTTTTAAGAAATGCTAAAACAACATGATAAAGTAATTATAATTTGTAATAAATTTGTCTCCCTAGAAGGAATTTCATTCAGGGCAAAGAAAAATACTTGATTATTATTTTCCTTTTTTAAAAAGCACTAACTTGTAAGGAAGCTATTCCATACTAATTGAGTCAGATGGAGTTTTTCATAGTAAAGTGATATTCTCATGGATCTTATAAACAAAAATACTCCTGGTAGGAGTAAATTGGAGATGCATTTTAATTCTCATTTTGAAAACAGTTTCAGGTAAGGGACAAATAAAGGCATATGGCAGTGCTATCATGAAATTCTTCCTAGCATGATGAAAACCAATCTATAACTCATCAAATTTTGGCTTCCAAATTTGTACAGTGATGTCTCAGCTCTGAAATTTACTAATTCTTTTAAGTATATGTGGTAGGAGCCAGAGAAGATGCAGTTGACTCCACTAAATTTGGGGCACTCAGTGTTAGGGTGGGCATTTTCTCCAGCTGCCAGTTAATTAGAGATATAGGAAAAAGGAATCACTAATTCCATCTCTCAAGTGGTATGTATGTTTATCAAAGAAAAAGTAATATAAGATAGGAAGTATTTTCATCTGCTTATAAAGATATTTAAATATCCCCTACAAGATCAAAAAAAAGCAAAAACTAATATCTGTATATTTCGATGAGTCCACTCACAATTAGACAATTTGGTAAAATAAATTAAAAAAAAAACATTTTTCTATTCAGATCAGCATAGTCACAGTTTGCATAGACCAAGCGGAAGCCTGTGGTTTTGCCTGGTTTTGCAAAAATGAATGCTGTCTACCCAACTTAACAATCGATAGATTTCATAAAATGATGGATTGGGCTGTAGTGATCAATATTGATTGTGGAAACAACTGAAGTTAACAGATTAGCTCTATCCCAACTCAGTGTGCCCTTCGGTGGAGGGCCTAATATGATGTCCAGAACATTCCTAATAGTCTGATTTCAGAACATAAATTGAACTTCTGAGTAGCCAGTTGGGGAGAGGCAGGAGAAAATGTCTTTGGTAGAATTATCTATATCCTCACTCAGCACATGGTAAAAATAAATCTTATTCAACTAATCATCTATTGACTTTGTCCAAAATCTCAAAGTATTGAAAGCCCCAACTAAATGGCTTAAACCACAGAAAACATTCTAGTATTTGCATAATGTTTTCAGAGATGCTCAACTCACCCTGAGCCTGAAGGGATACAGATAGCTCTCTGCATATTTTATGTTGCTTTCATTTTCTACAAAGATTTGGTCTAAATTGCAAGATGGAAATGGATATGCAGTAGATGTTTGTCATGAGCAGTTAGCAGGTCATTCTGTGATGAATAAAATGGAAAAATCCCAAATGTAGCTTGTCTGTATTTGAATTATCATGATCTTAAAAGTTTTCAATGTTTGAATTGCAGAAGGAATTTCCCTTTCCTTATTTGTATTCTTTCTAGGCTGTTTAAATTATTCTTTGTAATTACAGATAATTGAGTTTAAAGAGACTTCATATTTCATGGAAAGATTTATTCCAAAGTTTTATCCTCCTTCTGATGGTTATTAGGTCAGTCAATATTATTTATAATTATAGATAATTGCATTTCAAGAGACTTTGTATTTCATGGACAGGTTTATTTTAGACATTTATTTATACTTGATCATACAGTAAATAGTTCAGTCAATATTAACCATTAAGTTTCTCTGATGGCCTATTAGAATCCCAGATGAACTCTTACAATCAATTTGTTCATTTATCCATTTAGCAAACATTCATCTTATACTTGATAAGTGCCAGAAACTAATGACATCAAGAAAATAAAGCATAATCCCTATTATCAACTGTATTTCTGTCACTTCTTCCTTGATATCAGCCATCACCTTAACAAAGACGTGTTTTTTTTTATAAAATGCTTAAACAACTCAATAAACAATAATTTTTTTTCTTAAATTTTGTCAAAACTAGTGCTCAGAAGCAGCAATACTGGGTAATCCAAATTTCTCTTTTATCCATGAAATATAAAGTAAAGGTAATCATTTGGAGTCACCTAAGATTCCATAACACTTGACTTTGAACTCTTTCCCTCAACTGTTTACTTTTCTTTGTAGAGTGAATATTAGACTGTCTTCAATTTCTACTCTTTCCTATTATCAAACAGAGTTGTTCATAATGTGTCCAAAATATCCAGATTTTTGGTACTGCTAAAGAGAACTCTACCATAAAGACTCCAAAATGTTTCTCATGACTTTTGGGATATCTGATATCATATCAGCTACAATGAGCTGAGACCATAACTCTCTTCCTGTGTAATATATTCAGCATGGTTTATTCCCCTGTGATTTCAGAAATAAATGAAATCAGAGTTTTAGACATCAAGTCTTCAAACACAGTCATTATTATGCCGATTTCTTACAAGGGCACCCTATTCAAGGTCAATGCACATTCCTCAGCCTCGCAATCAAGATGTTTTCTTATAGTTTCCCCTGATTCTGTGTAGTACCTGACACTCAATCTGGCCTTTTCTACTTCACAACATTGTCCATCTATATATTTAGCCTAAAATGTTTTCTTTAATTTTCTGCCTGTGTAATATGTTTTTTGTTAGATTCAACTCAAACTTCAGGAGTTTTATAAAGACTTTCCTTAATCATCTTATGTTTCAGTGGCCTTTTCCCCATAATCAGTTGTATTGGCAATCTGACTCATCAGTTGAGGAAATAATTCCTTTATACATGGAGCATTGAAACTGCTCCACAGTTCCTTTGTCCCTTATGTACTCTCATTTATTCATTTATCCATCAGACCTCCCTCCACTAAATGCCCAACATGTGCCAGATAGTCCACTAGGGTTACAAAAGATTAAAAAAAACAAACAAACAAGCAAAAAGCCTAGCTTATACTTTCAAGAACTATATTGTCCAATGCAAAACACAGGAAGTAAATATTCAGACCCACCCTCGACTCACTTGGGAGATAGAACATAGTACCATCAGTAACACTGGTTCTCCATGGTAAAGATTTTCAGGAAGGATGATATTTGTGGTAGGAGTAGAGTTTTAATCCTGATATGGTGATAACAGTGATAATAGTTTGAGCTATGCTCTATGATTTGGGGCTTAGAAATAAACTGAAAGCTCTTTATTTCTGGCTCCTTAGTCTTCAATAATTGAATTTATGGAATGAATAGGAGTTATCAATAACTTGAATTGTAGGGTACATCTCTGGCTTAAACTAGCTCCTTATATTATCATATTATTAACCTTATTAAGGGTACATATTATTATATTTACATATAATGTGCTCTTTATTTAAGTTATAACAATTTAAATCATATGAGATATTCATAGAACTCATAGAAACATGTAGAAATATCGTATGTCTCAGTATGGGGAAGTGGTATGGCAAGATATTGAGGAAAAGTGATCATTTGAACCAACTCCTGAAGAACAAGTAGGAGTCAACCAGGTAGATAAGAGAAAGACAGAGGGATACAGATGAAGCTGTTACAGGTGGAAGAGTCAACATTGGTTCAAAAAGAGAGCACAGATCTTTGCTTATGGGCTAAGAACAAGAAGTAATTTAAAGTGACAGAAGAGCCAACTCTACAGGGAGCAAATTATGAAAGGATCAGATGCTTTGAAAAGGATTTGGGGTACAATCTGAAAATTCTTTGGAGAATTCTAAGTATGGTTCAGCTGTGAGTTTTGGGAAGATCATTTGGGCAACAGTCAGATTATGGATTAAGGGCAAGTTCAGGAAACCAGTGAGATGTTCTTGCAGTCAGCTGGTTATTTCCTGCTTGGCTGAGGTTCACTCAAAGTCTTGGAAGAGGGAACAAGTGGTAAAAAAAAAATTCAGTCAAAGAGATAACTCAAGTTTTATGACTTCTTGAACATGAGCTTGAGGTGAGAAAAGCATCTGGAATAACGCTCTGAATTTCCTCTTGATCCTCAGAGGTCTGGAACTGGGAATCATTAAGTATGTGAGGGAATTTGGGAACATGAACACAGGCTGTTTGGAAGCACATATTAATTCCCAAATTCTGCCATTCTCAAACAGATTTTTCCTTTCACTTCTTTTTTCCCAGTTATTGTGTGATACTCACAATTTATATTAACAGTTGCTTGCTGAACAGAATTAAGAGGCACAGATGAGCTATTAGCATTTTACAGAGGGGCACAGTGAAGCATAGGAAAGAGTTAAGAGAACCACAATATATTTGCATTAAACATGCATTACATTTGCGTATTATTTGAGTATATCTGTCAAAATAGTTTCATTTTTCACGTGCATTTTAAAATTTCAAAGTCTATTACTGATGTCTTTTAAAGGAGCCGATACCCGTACCACACAAAATGTCAGTAGCAGGCTAAGGACAAGAAGGAGCAAACCTAGTACATATTTATTCATATCCAAGTGCCCCCAAAGGACTAGTTACTCCTCCATCTAATAGCTGTTTGTTATACTTATAATTCATACACCATTACTTGGAGCTTAGCAATGTCTCTTGCTTCAGACAATATTAGTTAAATAGAGAAATGGCAGTTGATGAAGGCCTTCTAAAGCTATTTTATTATGGGAGGGCTATTTAGCCAGAAGAACACAAGGTTGCCCTGTTTTTTCAAATTATGGATATTTCATTCTTCCATTTTTGCTTGAATTTCTCTAGAAGAAGTTAGACAACTACAGAGAGAATGCTACACATTTAGTGGGAGGTGAAATAGATGAGTGGTTCCCAAAGGAGAGATCACTTGGTGCCAGTCTGGCCACATTAGCATCACTAAAAGCACATGCCAAAAGACAAATTCACACAAAGTCCCTATCCCTGGAGATTTCTCTATCAATAAAATTGATGTAAGATTTTGACATGCGTAGTTATAATGCTCTCTTCGGATAATTCTGAGGCAAAAATAGGATTCAGAATCACTGAAATTGGTAAACTTATGACTTTCAGTCTTAGCACTTTCAGGATTCTTGACTTCTGCCTCAAAGGGAACTATAGGGACAACTGGCGGTATCTCTCAGTCAAGGGATTTCCCAAAGCTGAAATGACTTTAGGCCCAAATACCTGGAAATATAGTCTAGATAGCACATTGAGTCTCACAGGAAACAGAAGGCTTCCCAGGCTACTGCAACTCAGGAACCCTCTCACCATGGTAACACTAGTTAGAAATCCTGGGTTCTTGAGCCAAGTTTGAATTTTATCTTTCATCATCAGAACATACACAAAATACCCATCTAATCATATTTGAGCTCTTTTTACATAGCTGCCAAATGTTTCTTTATATTTTCTTTCTTTTACCTGCCCCTTCATCCTTTTTTTCCTCTCTTATTGATCTCTTCATTAACTATGGGAACAGAATGTTGAGTAAATCGGATTGACCGTGTTACTGTCTGCCTTCAGCCTTGGTCTACATTTGGCCTAACCCTTACTTGTGCATCTTGCTCTGCTTATTCCTACCCAGACACAATCACCCATGCTAACGTAATAGATATGTATTCTTAAATATGTGTCTGACTTTATAAGATAAATAATGTGTTTGGTGTCATGTTGAGTAAATGAATGACATCGTGCTAGAAATATCTCCATGTCTTACTTTTATACTGAACATTGTTTTTAGGCTCTATTCATTCCCATGTATGTACATCAAATGTAGTTCTTCTGAAAACTACAAGATAATATAAATTTTCTAATAACTGCATAGTTTATCGAACACATTTTACTTATCTATCCCTATAATGAAGGATATATGGGTTGGCTGCAACTTTCTGATAATGTAACAAGTCAGAGGGAAATATTCTACTTCAGATGCTCCCCAAGATGTGTGAAAGAGTTTCTCTAGATCTAGGTACAGGATTTATTATGTTAGAGTCTATATATTAATTGTTTTCTCCTGTTATTAATAATTTCTAATTTAATGTATTTTTGACAGCAAATATAATCTGAATGATGAGGAAACATTAGAATTTTTTAATGTTTTAGGTTAATTTATAATCATTTTTAAAAATTTTCCATATGTACCTATAGCAAATTTGCATTAATTTTAGGAGATATTTATCTATTAATTCAGCTATTCAGATTTCATTCTTAAAATATAACTTCCTCTTTTCTTATCTGCTTATTCTTTTGATTTATGGGATTAAATCTCCAAATATATAGTTTATGCATGTATTTATCCTCTTCATACAGCCAGTTGTTGGTTTAAATATTTTTGAGGCTAGATGATGTGGTGCACATTTATTCATACTTGTTTTATCTCTTTGGTGTATTATATGTAATATTCACTTTGGTCCTCTTTGATATTTTTGTTAGCTTATATAGTTATTTTCATGAAATTACTGGCTCCCCAGAGTCAGGAACATTTAATATTCTTATGACCCCATTCAGCTCTATTGCTGTCACCCTTTCATACCTACATTTTAACAAGACCAACCAGAAAAGAATCTTTTATAAATATCTATCCCTAATTTCTTTCTACCCAGTTGTCATCTATTTCCCAAATCAGAAAGTAAATTACACATAATGACTTGAAGAAATGGACATTAGACAGCTCCCGCTAATGAGTGTCTCACCCCATATTATGAGGACAGTGGAAAACAGGGGCTTCCATCCTCAAGGAAATAGACAAATGTGCTAGTACCAGGGATGTCTCCTTGCTGGAAGTGAGAAATGGGGCATGGACTGAACAGATGTGAAGTCTAAGCATGGACAAACATCCCATGCACGTTACCTCATTTTTTTTTCCAACACCCTTTTCAAAGTAGACATGTTCTCCATGTTCCATCTAAAAGAAGTTTAGTTCAGCAAAGAAACTGTAGTTACACAATTCTACAGAGCCTGTATGTGACAGAAGTGAGACAGAAGACTAGATCATTTTGACTCTGAGGTTCCCATTATTTGAACCAAGGCAAGCTACCACTCTCTCTGCCTATATGTAGAAAATATGAGGTGGGAGGAGCCCCGTTTATCCTGGGATTCTTTAAGAGTTAGAAGTCGTGCCAAGGCCATCTCACTAGTCCAAGTGATCAATTTCAGTTCACAATTGATCACACTGATAGGTCTAAGAGTCAAAGGGATCACACAAGCAAGACTAGTGTCTGCTAATACTAACTGATAGAATCAAAATGGAGAGAATGATCCAACATGGGAAGCGAGATACACAGCAGACTCATAGAATGGCAGATGTCCTAAAAAGCACTCTGGCCTCAGAATCAGCCCTTAAGGCATTCAGATCTGGCTCAAGAGCCCATGAGAATATTCTAGGCATGGAAAGCCAAGACACTCTGGAAAAAAAAGAAGACCTAAATGAAAGATCTCTGTGAGTGAGATCCCAGTGGAACGAATGGGGCCATCAAAGAAGGAGGTACCTTTCTCTGAAGGGAGGAGAGAACCTCCACTTTGACTATGACCCTGTCGGAATAAGATTGAAGTCGGTGAACCCTAAAGGCTTCCATAGCCTTGGCAACTCATGACTAGAGCCTAGGGAGATTACTGAGGCCATAAATAAGAGTGTCAAATTGTTAAATCAACTTCAGGAGTCACTGTGTACTTACGTCTCATGTGGGATCTGTCCTTAATGTGTTGTCCAATGTGAAGTAATGCTATAACTAGCACTGAAACAGTATTTTACACTTTGTGTTTCTGTGTGGGTGCAAACTGATGAAATCTTTACTTAGTATATACTGAATCAATCTTCTGTATATAGATAATTAAAAATGAAAAAAAAATCTTGGTGTTAAATTGGAAATTGCATAGAAAATTAATCAATTTAAAAAAAAATATCAGTAGGATCTCTGTCCTTAATGTGCTATACATTGTGAATTAATACTATAACTAGTACTCCAACAGTAGTTTTCACTTTGTGTTGCTATGTGAGAGCAAACTGTTGAAATCTTTACTTAATATATAGTAAACTGATCTTCTGTATATAAAGAGAATTGAAAATGAATCTTGATGTGAAGCAAGGGGAGAGGGAGTGTGAAAGGGGAGGGTTGCGGGTGGGAGGGAAGTTATGGGGGGGAAGCCATTGTAATCTATAAGCTGTATTTTGGAAATTTATATTCTTTAAATAAAAGCGTTATAAAAAAAAAGTTAGAAGTCAAGAGGGAAAGACCCTGGTTTGCACGCTGGTCTTGAGAGTGACAGCATAACTCTTTATCAAGAAACACCAAGGAGATGAGAGTGCTTTAAAGCAAGCTACCACTGCTGCCTAGCCCAGCACAACATTACTGAATGTCTGTCAAGGTTTTTCTTTAAAAAACCCTAACAGAGAATTTCCAATTGTTAAAGTTAATTGCAGGATTAAATTGCCATTTGTCAATAGCAGTGTAATTTGTATTATAAATTACAGGACTGTAGCTTTCAGGCATATTTTATCAATATGTTTCCAATGATTTAATAACAATATTTCTCAAAAATAAGCTAAGCCACTTTTTCCCCTTCTTAAATGAACATGTTCAGAGAGTTTTCTTCAGCGTGCTAGCCAGCTCTGCAAAATTTCTAGTAAATAAATTATCACCAGGAGGCTCAAAATCCATTACCATAAAAAAAGCCATTTTTCCCTCCCTAATCGATTGCCCACTGTGCGACTGCTAATGGGACCATACACACATGGCGTGCGGAGGGAATTCATTTTCAGGTTCTCTCTCTTTTCTAGAATTTATTTTACAAAGAATTTCTCACTAAACTCATAAATTAGTCAATGCATAAAATGAACACTTCAGCTTCCAGCGGGAGAAACATTAAGGTTGTGCACCTAGAGTATTTTCCAAGCTGGTTCCCAAAGAAATGGAGGTTGTACTAGGTGATTTGCAAACTTGAGAAAGCGAATCCTTTGCATGATCCCCACTCCATAGTTTGCCTGCTCTTGTATCCATGTGAATAAAAAATTTCACATCTGTACCAATTGATATTCTGTATGACAAGTGCACTGAGAAATAACAGCCTTTAAGCCTGGAAGTTTCGAAGTGGTATCAGGCCAACTAGATCCATTTGACCAAGTCTTTTCAGTTCATTTCCGCAATCCTATCTTTTATCTCCAATACCACTCTTCTACCTTTCAGAGATAATACTGCAGTCGTACAGAGCCCAACTTACAATATCTCATAAACCTGTTGTATGCTCAGAGCTTTGCCTGCCCAATCTGCCTTGCCCAAGAACAATTTGACCAGTCTTAGAAAGGGAATAGAGTGAGTGGCCCATTCCCTCATACTTTACTGCAACTGGGGGCCACTAACCCAAGTTTTTCTTTGACAATTATGTGTTTTGGCCATCCTAGATGCATTTTCTCAGTAACTTACATTCTGAACCTTGGAGCAGAAACTTCAGTTTACAGATTCTTGATTCTTTATATTTGAATGAAATTATCCACTTTTCAGAAGCAGTTGAGTCTTAGTGGCCAGCCTGAGAAGCATATACCTGCAAAGACTTGGGTGAAGTGAGGATGGATAAGAAAAAGCAAGCCAGAGATAAGATAACAACATTTTTAATGGGATAAAAAACTTATACTGGGAACATTTAGTGGACTTACCGGATTTCTCTTTCTGTTTAGACATGATTCTACTTGTCATTGTATGTCATGTTTCCCTTAAGATATTTTAAAATTTCTCTGTGGTAACCTAATTTTTTCTCACTCTCTCCTTAGGTAAGTTGCTGTTTACTACTTAAAAGGAAAAAAAAAAGGTTTTGTCCTGGGAAATGTCACACATATGAGGCAAGTAACCACACTATTGTGGATTCTTTACTCTCCATCTTTAGACAACTGCTTCCCTGTCTCTTTTATCTTTTCTAGAGAAATAGATTTCAGAATTTTCATTTGTTTAAGCCAGTAAGTATGACATCTTCCAACAAGCAGAATGGTTATTTGGAGACTGTTACACAAGAACTACAATGCTGGTTTGTGTACTTACATTTACTGTCAATTTACTTGTGAATCTTTCACTCGGTTAGCTGATAGATCTTGATGACATTTCAACGAGCGATTGACATTCCTCCTGCTGTTCGGCCATGCAAAATTATGGAATTCAAATTTTACAGTGTAGCAGGATAGTTAATTTCTCTACACCAAAGTTCAAAAGTCATTTTGTCAATGTGGTTTTTAGTCATCTAAATAATACATGTTGATTTTGCAGGATTTCTTTACATTACCATGTTCTGGCACAAATGTGAATATACCCCTTAGATGTTTCTTCTTATTTTCTTTGCTGCTTCTTAGTTCACTTTACCTTTTAGGTTGCAACATGCTTATTATCTCACTTTGTTCAATAAACATAAGATTCAGTAATCACTAGATTGGTTGATAACATATTTACTGCGACAGCTCTCAATAAATAAAAGTGTGATTATTATTGAAATATCAAAAAAGTCATAAAAAATAACATAGATGGTAATAATTTGTAGATAGTTTTTTTTTTCAGTACAGATTTTTAAAAAGTTACTGTTTGGTTGTCAGACCTTAGACAAACCAAAATTTTCACTGCAATTTTTCCAAGAACAGTACCCTCAAACATGTTTTCTCAGAAGGAATATGTGTATATATGTGGGTATTTATTGAGACTGATTGAAACAAATTAGAATTTTAAGTAGCATTCAATGGATGGTTTCTTGATTTTCAGAATGGTAGGCCTGAATTAAAGGAAATGCAAATGTAAATCACCACATCCTCAAAATAGGCATCGACACTTAATAGTTGGGAAATAAATAGCTGCAGTGGAATTTATGATATTAAAGCTTTGCTCTAATTGCAAACATTCATTTTCTTCAGTAACATTGCTATAGCAACTCTGTAACTAGAGGTCCAAGCAAAACACAAATTACATGTCCTACAAACTCTTTCTTTGGTTATTCCATATTTGAAACTTAAAGATATTTTGTATTCAAATGGAGTTTTGTTTTTTAAAAGTTTAAAATATTGTAATATGATAATATTTCCATGTTTAGATTTTCATTTTTTTCTTTTTTATTTCGTTTTAAAAATTTTATTTAAGTTAAACAAATTTGATGTATTCCATATACACAGATTTAGAAACATAGTGACACTTTCCTCTCTACACTCCCTCTCACCCACACTCCAACACTTCCTCTTCCTTCCTCTCACATTTCACTCTTTATTTTTACAAAGATCTATTTTCAGTTCACTTAATGATCATATAGTTAACCCTACACTAAGTAAAAGAGTTCAACAAATAGTATGAAGAGAATAAAATACTGTTCCTCATTGGAAGAGAAGTGCTGTGAATAATCATCAAATCTCAAAATGACTATTTTACTCCAATACATTACATTTCAGGTACTCTATTAGTTACTTCAGATCAGGGAAAACATAAGATATTAGTGTTTTGGAGGCTAGCTTATTTCACTAAGTAGTATGATTTCCAGTTGCATCATTCTTGTTGCAAAAGACAGGATTTTTTTTATTTTTTAACAGCTGGGTAGTACTCCATAGTGTAAATATACCATAATTTCTTTATCAAATTAATAGTTGATGGACTTTTGGGTTAATTTTATTATCTGAGCTATTGTGCTACAATGAACATGTGGGTACAGATAACTCTTTCATATACAGATTTCTCTTAGTTTGGGTAAATTCCCAGGAGTGAGATGGCTGAGTCATATGTAAGTCTATATTCAGATTTCTGAGATGTCTCTAAACTGTCTTGCACAGTGGCAGCACCAGTTTACATTCTCACCAACATTGGACCAGGGCGCCTTTTTCCCTACATCCTCACCAGCATTTTTTGTTTGTTGATTTCTGTATGAGAGCCATTCTAACTGTAGTGAAGTGAAACCTCCTTGTGGTTTTGATTTGCATTGATGGCTAGTGATCCCAAGCATTTTCTCAAGTGTCATTTGGCCATTTGAATTTCTTCTCTTGAAAAAATGCCTGTTCAATTCCTTTGCCCATTTCTTAACTGCACTGTTTCTTTTGTTGTTGAATTTCTTGAGGTCTTTATAGATTCTGATTGTTAACCCTTTATCAGTTGCATAGTTTGTGAATATTTTCTCCCATTATGTCAGCTGCATCTTCACTTTGCTTATTGTTTTGCAGTGCAAACACTTCTCAGCTTGATTAAATCACATTCGTCAGTTTTGTCTCTGCTTGCCTGTACTTCTGGCATCTTTTCCAAGAAGTCTTTGCCTATTCCAGTGTCTTGCAGATTTGCTCCAATGTTCTTGAGTAATTTGATGGTATCAGGTTGTAGATTTAGGTCCTTGATCCATTTTGAGTGGATCTTTGTGTAAAGTGTAAGGTGGGGGTCTAGTTTCATACTTCTGCACTTGGAGATACAGTTTCCCCAGCACCAATTGTTAAAGGGACTGTCCTTGCTCCAGGGATTGATTGTAGCTCCTTTGTCAAAGATAAGTTGATCATAGATGCATGGATTGATTTCCGGAATTTCTATTCTGTTCCATTGGTCTACAAGTCTGTTTTTGTGTCAGTACCAGGCTATTGTGATTAAAACTGCTCTGTAGTATGTCTTGAAATCAAGTATTATGATGTGACCAGCTTTGTTTTTGTTGTATAATATTGTTTTAGTTATTTAGGGTCTCTTGTGTTTCCATTTGAATTCTAGCATCATTTTTTCTAGATCTGCAAAAAATTGTCACTGGTATTTTGATTGGGATCGCATTGAATCTATAAATTGCTTTTGGCAGTATGGACATTTTGATGATGTGGATTCTTCCAGTCCATGAACATGGAAGATTTTTCCATTTTTTAATGACTTCTTATATTTCTTTCTTTAGTGTTTTGTAATGTTCATCACAGAGATCTTTGATGTCATTGGTTAAATTTATTCCAAAGCCTTTGATTCTTTTTAGCGCGATTATGAATGGGACTTATCTTAAAAATTCTTTCCGAGCCATGACATTGTCTATGTGTACAAACACTATTGATTTTTCCATGTTGATTTTATATCTTACCACTTAATCAAACTTTTTTATGAGTTTCAATCGTCTCTCAGTGGAGTCCTTTGGATCCCCATATATATATTATGTCATCTGCAAATAGGGATAGTTTGGTTTCTTCCTTTCCAACTTGTATGCCTTTGTTTTCTTTTTCTTGCCTTATGGCTCTGACTAAAATTTTCAGGACTATATAAAATAACAGTGGTGAGAGTAAGCATCCTTGTCTGGTTCCAGTTCTTAAGGAGAATGTTTCCAGCCTTTCCCCATTCAATAAGATGCTTGCCTTGATTGTGTTGAAGAATGTTCCTTCTGTACCCAATTTGCTTAACATTTTCATCATTAAAGGATGTTGTACTTCATCAAGTGCTTTCTCTGCATCTATTGAGATAATCATATTTTTTTTTTGTTCTTCAGTTTGTTATTGTGATGTATCACCTCGTTTGATTTCCAAATATTGAATCTTACCTGCATACCAGGGATAAATTCCTCTTGGTTCCAGTGAATGATCTTTCTGATGTGTTATTGAATTTGATTAGCTAATATTCTGTCGAGGATTTGTTCATCAGGGATATTGGTCTATAGTTCTCTGTTGTATCTTTCTCAGGTTTAGGAATCAAGGTGATGCAGTCTTTAAAGAAGGAGTTTGGAGGGTAATTCGCTCCCTTTCAATTGTTTTGAATAGCTTGGGAAGAATTGATATTAATTATTCTTTAAATGTCTGGTAGAATTCAGCAGTGAAGACATTCAGTCCTAGGCTTTCCTTTGTTGGGAGGGTCTTTATTACTGATTCAATTTCTGTTTGGGTAATTGGTCTGTTTATGTGTTCTCTGTCTTCATGACTCAATTTTAGTAGATTGTGTGTGTCTAGGAATCTATTTATTCTAGGTTTCCCAATTTGTTGGCATACAGCTCTTTGTAGTAATTCCCAATGATTCGATTCTTTTTATTTCTGCAGTATCTGTTGTTAATTTCCTTTTTCATCTCTGATTTCATTCATTTGAGTCTTTTTTTTTGGTTAGTTGGGTCAATGGTGTAGCAATTTTGTTTATTTTTTCAAAATAAAGTTCTTCATTTCACTTATCTTTTATATTTTTGTTTCAATTTTGTTTATTCTCTAATTTTAATTATTTCTTTTCTCCTATTTATTTTGGATTTGGTTTGTTTTTGTTTTTCTTTATTCCTACTTCTCTCTATCTCCAGGTATTTTTTTGTTAGTGTTTAAGCATTTAACATCAGAGGAGAACAAATTTAGGAAATATATTTTTTCATTGATATTTTCAGAAGAAGAATTATGATTGCTTTGGGAACTTTAACAGAGAGTTTCCTGACTCCTATGTAATTATAATCTGAGTCTTAATGATATATTAGCATATTTTTGCATCTAATTTTATAAACAAATGCAAAACTCTATAATGTAGTCTTGAGTGGCAAATTTAAAGCCATAGAAGATAAGTAATTTCTAAACATGATGCCTTAGGAGAAGAATTGAATACATTGCTATCTATATATGTAAACATATGTATATACAGTTATATAAACTTAAAATATAAAATAGCTAGGCCGGTGCTGCAGCTCAATAGGTTAATCCTCTGCCTTGCGGTGCCAGCACACCGGGTTCTAGTCCCAGCCGGGGTGCCGGATTCTGTCCCGGTTGCTCTTCTTCCAGGCCAGCTCTCTGCTGTGGCCCGGAAGTGCAGTGGAGGATAGCCCAAGTGCTTGGGCCCTGCACCCCAAGGGAGACCAGGGGAAGCACCTGGCTCCTGGCTTCAGATCAGCGCGGTGCGCCAGCAGCAGCGCACCAGCCATGGCGGCCATTGGAGGGTGGACCAACGGAAAAAAAGGAGAACCTTTCTCTCTGTCTCTCTCTCTGTCCACTTTGTCTGTCAAAAAAAAAAAAAGATAAAATAGCTAAAACTGTTTATATTTAACATTATTTCCATGTGCTATATATAAGCAAGTCTAATTATTTCTGTTTACTTAATATTGTGTGGAATAACACATTAATAGTGTTTTTTAGACTCCCTTATTTTTTAAATCAGGGATAGTCAATTTGGCAATAATTAAGCATTTAATTACTATTGGAAATTCTGCTGAATACTGTTGAGAACATGATAGGTAAACAAAATAAAAATGGCCCCAAGTAATCCTTAATATAATGTGTAGGTCACAAGTACCTATCATGCAATGTAAAGCACTTGAACAGCTATAAGCAAAGCAAAAGCAAATGTTGGGAGTGCCTGAAAAATATTTTGAACTGAGAAATAATATTTTCAATGGAGAATACTGTATGAAAGCTTTATGAAATTATTACTTTTAAATGAGGATGAGAAGATAGGTAGAAATTTTATGGCAGATAGTGTAGAAGCATACTGTACAGAAAACTGCATGAACAAGACCAAAAAAATAGGGTATTTGGGGGATATTCCATTAATTATAAAAAGAGGTCCTTAAGAAATGATTTGTCTGTATGACCATCTTAATTATGCAGTATTAATTGATTTTCTATATATGGTTGCAAAATTTTTTCTAATCTTCTTAAATTCATGAGATTCTCTGCTTTTTAAGTTAATAGTGCACTTTCATTGGCATGTAGGAGCACACATTTGTACTCACTAGAATGTAAATTCCTTCATTAGTTTATAGATTCACAGAAAAATATCAGTATATTCATTGAAAATTTTATCTACTTTAGTGGATATACTTATAAACTAAGTTCTTAGCAGGGTTTTCTTTAAATAAATATTGTCTCTTTGTCTTAAGACTTTTTTTTTTTTCATTGTCTTGACCTATTCTACCAAGCCCCAATTTGCTCATTCTTTCCTTACTCACCAAACTATTTGATCATGTGGCCTACAGCAAAACATCTGGATGTTAAAAATCTCTAAATCAAAGAGGAATTTTGTCTGTCTGTGACTGAGTTTGTTTCACTAATACCAGCCAGTAAAACTTCAAGCAAGTTTCTTAGTATCTGCATACTTTAGTTGCCCTAACCATAATAAGGAACTGGAAAATTCCAACTGGAAAATTTACCAAGTTGTTTTGAAGATCAAAAAAGTTAATTTAGGTAAATAGAAAGAAATATTGCTGGCTCTTAATAGCTATGTAAGCGCTTCCTATTTTCATCTAGAAGTGCTGTACTATTTGAAAAATAGCTTTTCTTCACATACACTAGAGGGTCTTTCTTTAACATTAAGTACAATTAAATAGCTATTTGAATTCTTTAGAACTAGTTAATAAGTGGAATCCATAGTTTGTACCATGTTCCTGTTTTAAGAGTCACTGAGTACAAATTATTTTTATGCAGAATTGTGTCTGAAGTCATTTTCAAATAAAGCAAAGGTTGGATCACATTGACATGCTCTGCCTTACGCAGCATACCTGTGACTCTAGCTCAGTGTTTTATTCTTAATGTGTTGCATATTTGTTCTTCTGATCAGAAATTTTACTAAAGAGGTCAGAATTATCATTTTTTATTCTCTTCTGATGGCTTTAATTTATACTTATATTGCTGTTGCTAACAAACAGTCCTGTGTCACTCAGCTTTTTTAGCATTTCATGCTGCAGTGATAACTGAACAGTCTATTTGGTAATAACAGGTATTGCTGTTTTCATTTGTCTCAAGTGCTATTTTTATTGTCATCTATTGCAGCTTAATGACCCAAACCTTGACAGTGCTCTTGGATAAGCTGTGCAGTAGACAACACTTGAGTGAAAAGAAGGCTAATCAGATCAGTGACTCAAGGAGGGAGCATGGGGGTGTGAGCTTTTCCTTTAGAACAAGCTTCTCCAGAAGAAACAAGGACTTACGGGATTGTTTTCAAGATTAATTCCAAGTTCTAGGACACAATATTGGGAAAATTTTGAATAAAGTAATTCAGTAAAGGTTCATCCATTTTATGAGCAATTTTATCAGATGTGCTGTTATTTTTCTAAGTGGCATTTTTATTAGTTTTTGGATTGTGCCAGAAAAGTTTGAATATGTCAGAAATGATATAATCACTTTTACTTGTAATTCAGGTGAACAAAAATAAATACTGAACAAGAGTTAAAATACCCAGAGAGGGTTGCATTTAATCAAGTTCAGTTGCTTTTCCCTTTTCAATTCAGAGTTAAGCATGAATATTCTTGAAGCAGAATTTGCTTAATACGTGAAACAGCAGAATATAATTTGGAACCAAGAGTAACATTTATCATAGAAGAACCCTATGTGACAATATGAGTTAGATGGCCATGGGAGATGGGGTGAGGGCAATGTGGCTAATGTGATTGTAAAACTCAATGTTGTTTTAGAATTTTTAAGTGAGAAATGTATAGAGATAGAATTTGATGAAGATGCTTCAAACTTGGGATTTATCCCAAGAAAGAAAGAAATAGCTATAATAGCCTTTGAGGGATATAAAGAATTATGCTTGTACACATAAAAATATTTTGTAGGGTTTATTATCTGAACATAGTAGCAGCAAATTCATGATAGTTTTGCAATTTATGATGTTACAGCCCTTTGCACATTCTACTCTGACTGTATTTCAAGGTATGTGGTATGTGTATATATGTGTTTGTTTACAGCAAATCAATAGGCCGATAGATGGATACAGATATAATGCTAGTATATTAAGCAATTGTTTGTTGTGTCTCAAATGCATTCCCTGTGTTTCTCTGCTTTACAAACTACATTTTCCTGTTTTGTTGCTGACTGGCTTCCTGCTGGGGTCAGACAGCGGTAGATGCTGATGAGAGATTGGCATTGAGGACAAATTATCCAAGCAATGGCTCTTCATCTGCCTCTTTGCTTTTCTGTGGTCCTGATTTCCACAGAGGAAGCTTCTGCTATTATTTCACTCCTTCATGTGTGGCCTGACTTCTAAACCATCATGACAACGTCCCCTTTCTTAGTTCTGAGAAGTGTCACTCTTTTATACATACTAACTTTGGTTTACTTCATTGTCCTGTTTAGTTTTCAGTGCATGCAATATCATTGTAACATTTTCCCTGAATTCAGTTTCCTCTAGTGAACTACTTGGGATGAATTATGTTTTGAGGAGTACATCTGTATTAATTTAATAGATTAGGCTTAAAATTTGGAGTCTTATAAATTTAATCCTTATCCACTCCATATGTTAAACAGAAAATAAGTCATGAGACAAGTACCCACATATCCAATCCAACTTTCCTGGACTTTCTTCTATCACATGGCACAGCTTTGTCTCTAATACAGACACAGGAACCTGGCTCATTTTTAAGCACACCCTTTTTCCTTATTCTCCACTACAAAAAGCACATGCTCTTTTTTCTTACTCTCCATTACAAATGCAAAACTGACTGGGGCAACAAATTGTTAATGTGCTTTAATTATTGAAATAAAAAGTGTTCCAAAGAATGTATTATTGAATTAATTTATAGCAGAAGTTTAATAGGGGGGAGAGAGAGAGAGAGAGAGAGAGAGAGAGAGAGAGAGAGAGAGTATTTAGGAAAAATGAGAGGGAATTGGTGTTTTTGTTTTTGTTCTTTATTTATTTGACAGGCAGAGTTATACAGTGAGAGAGAGAGAAAGAGAGAGAGACAGAGAGAAAGGTCTTCCTTTTCGTTGGTTCACTCCCCAAATGGCCTCTATGGCTAGCACGCTGTGGCCAGCATGTTGCAACGATCCGAAGCCAGGAGTCAGGTGCTTCCTCCTGGTCTCCCATGCTGGTTCAGGGTCCAAGGACTTGGGCCATCCTCCACTGCCTTCCTGGGCCATGGCAGAGAGCTGGACTGGAAGAGGAGCAACTGGGACTAGAACCTGGGGTGCTGGAGCTGCAAGTGGAAGATTAGCCAAGTGAGCTGCGGCGCTGGCCTGTTTTTGTGCTTTTTAACATAGAGATCATAAGCCTGAGTTACCTGTGACAGGTTGATAGGATATGAATGAAGGGTGATTTCTAGGTAGAAAGAGTATAAGGAGAAGGTTATAGTAAGAAATAGTTCTAAAGATCCGACATCCATTAAAATAGACTGCATGTGAAGATATTAGGGAAATAATGGAACAAGAATGAGCAAACAAGAGAGAGAAAAATGGCTGATCTTCAACACCCCTATGAAGAAGTAGTAGCAGTCAGATGAAGGGAAAATGACTGCATTACAGGGTATTTGGAAATTCATGAAAACATATGGACGTTTTCACTTTACTGCTAATGGGTAGGTGAGTGAGGTAATGGACCACAGAATTGGCACATTAAAGGGTAGGATGAGTATGGTCAGAGTTAAACTCTTTTGGACAAGGGATACAATGTTTTTCTCGAAAAACTTATTCTTTGGAGTATTGTAATGCAATATCTTATGCTCTTAAACACACCATAGGATCTAGCCTATGTCTTGGAAAATATATAGCCTATAATGGGTTCCACGACATATGTTAATTGATTTAAAGAGGAACCAATGTGGTTTTTCAGGCTTTTGAGATAATACATCCAAAAATTACTGTTCATTTTAGATGAAAACATTATTTACCAACACATAAACATCAATTTAGATAATGTACAGCTTAGGTTAAGAGTTATTATTTTTACTAAATAACCACCATTTCCATTCTGATTTTACCATAAATAATTTCTTTGTATATAAATGCTGTTTCTCTTGGTACCTCTGTTTATGGACCACTCACTAGGTGAATGCATTCTGAAGGTGTTTAGTCAAGATCAGACAGATTTGGATGGATGAGACATTTCTGAGTACTTTAAGAAAAAAACGCTAGTGAGATTCAGTTTTTAGATGAGCAATAACCGATTAATTGTGTTTCCTTTCCAAATTTAAGTATAGTTCATACTAATGTTTACAAGATTAACAAGCTATTATTTTCATAAGATAACACATTTCTATTTGCTCCAAACTTTGGTGAGCCATACCTTGTTAGACTCCTTTATATGGAAACTTTGGAGATAATGTAACGAAAGAAAAATGCATAGAACCAAGGGGAATACAACAACCTGATGGTCCTTTGTTGGTCACTGAGAAAAAATAGATGAGACATGGTATGTGAAGAAGTTTATTAAAATCTCAGGAAGAAGAATGAGTAGAATTAGTTGACAACATACATGAGTTTTGAGGAAATTCAAGAGTAGGGAACATGTGCAATTTATAAACAGACATCTCATTGGCTTGCACATCCTAGGAATTATGTTCTGGCAAGTACCACTTTGATAGAGAAATTAGGATAATTGAGAGTAGACTGATATCTCCAAAGTGAATATTTCATCCTAAATTTCCAGCTGAATTCTGGTCATATATCTCCAGCTCTACAAGAAATATTGCCAAGGTTGCCTCATGAATTCCTATCACTGTGCAGAATTAATAAAGGTTAAACTGTCATATTTACTTCTAACTGCTTTTATAATTAAAACATTACAACTTGAATAATATTATTCTGTGCTGTTCTCTTTTTAAACAAGTTGTTTGTAGCCTTGTGATTGTTTCTGTGGACCTGGATGTTCACAATTTCTACTCTTCTGGAGCATAAATAGAGGCTTAACAAGCTTCTTGATTTTAATGTGAAAGAACACATTACTTTCAGTGCTTCTTAAAAATTTTTATGTCATTTCAAGATTTGTTCTGTTTTATTTTTCATTTAATTCTTAATATTCTGAATTCTAAGTAATGTTGAGAAAGAGGTATAAAATTCAAGAGGCATAGGAAGACAACTTATTTTTCACATTTTGTATCTACTTAAATATCTCTTTTTCTCTTTTTCTCAAACCCTGTTATTGTAATTTCTTATATAATCCTTAGTTGATTTTTTAATTTTATTTTTATTACTATTTTTATTGCTGTGTTTGTTGTACCCTGACTATTTCAAGGAATTTGAGGAAAAACTAGTAGAGAGGCTGGCGCTGTGGCTCACTTGGCTAATCCTCTGTCTGCTGCGCTGGCACCCCAGATTCTAGTCCCGGTTGGGGCACCAGATTCTGTCCTGGTTGCTCCTCGTCCAGTCCAGCTCTCTGCTGTGGCCCAGGAAGGCAGTGGGGGATGGCCCAAGTGCTTGGGCCCTGCACCCCATGGGAGACCAGGAGAAGCACCTGGCTCCTGGCTTCAGATCGGCGCAGCACTGGCTGTAGTGGCCATTTGGAGGGTGAACCAACAGAAAGAAGACATTTCTTTCTGTCTATCTCTCACTGTCTATAACTCTACCTGTCAAATAATAATAATAATAATAATAAACTAGTGTAGAGCATCAGATATGAGTAAAAAGCCTGAATTATTTTGGTGATGTCTTTTTTTAAAAAAGATTTATTTTACTTATTTGAAAAACAGAGTCACAAAGAAAGGTAGAGAGAGAGAGAGAGAGAGAGGTCTTCCATCCTCTGGTTCACTCCCCAAATGACTGCTGTAATGGCCGGAGCGGAGCCAATCCAAAGCTAGGAGCCAGGAGCTTCTTCCAGGTCTTCCACATGGGAACAAGGGCTCAAGTACTTGGGCCATCCTCCACTGCTTTCCCTGGTGCATTAGCAGGGAGCTGGATCAAAACTGAAGCATCCGAAAATCAAACTGTGCCCATATGGATGCCAGCACTGCAGCCAGGGGCTTTAACCTTCTGTGCCACAGTGCCAGTCCCTTGGTGATAGCTTTTCCAATTAGATAAAACCCTAATTCTAAGTTTTTTCTGAAACAGAAATGACATCATCTTAGAATGAATTTTCTGTACTCAATTTTAGGAATAATTAAACATAAAAAGAATAGAGTTTGTGGTGAACTATGTAGGGGACTGTCCCCTTTAACACACTGTTAAAATAATCGAAAAGAACTCAGATTTTTAGGCTATCACAGAAAGGAAATGATACAATGAATTCTTTCCACCTAGGGGCTATTGACAGCTGGAAGACATTTTAATCTCAGTATGACATGAAATATAAGTCAGTTCTTGAATGTAGATCATGTCCCAGTTAACCACACTTATTTTAGCCTACTGCTATGTAACTCTGATGGGCTGGCCTCAGGAAATACTCAAAGGCTGGCAGAAAGCCGGGAAGCAGGGGTAGGAGAAAAACACTTGGTCTGCTCTCATGTTGAAAGGTCAAGCAGTATGTGTGTTTGTATGTGTTCCTTTGCCATTAGCATATAGCTTGAGGTATTCAGGGATCTGAAAAGTCATCTATGGTTTAGGCATCAACAGAATACACAAACAATCCAAATCACAGAGAGAATCCTGTGGTTTTATTATTTCAATTCTCCTAAGATCTGTGTTAACTAATTGCTTTGAGTCTGTTCCTGTGGGTGCTCTATTCTCTGCTAACCTCATACAATGTCATTAAAACCAAACTTAAAACCAAGCTATTGTTACTATTAAACTACCTGCGTACCCACTCAGGTAACAGAATACTTCATTCTCAGTTAGGATGCGCTTGTATTAAACAATCGCAATGCTCTTCACAAATATCAGCTCAGTCATTTGTTCAGGCATCCCTCTGTGACTCCCAGAAGGAATTGTTTTTTTTCTACGTTTGCCAAGGGAGGAAGAGAAACACCGGTACATTTTCCTGAGCTCACACTGCGAAGAGTAAGACAGAGAGAAGAAAGGAAGAGTCACACACTCCTCCTGAACATTTCATTAGACGGCATCCCATCCTTGCTTCTGTTTTCGAGCTGTGACACAACCTAAAAGCTTATTTAGATCACCTCCCATCAGTCACTGATGTACAATAGCGGGGGAATTATTTCAGATCTTCCAGTCTCAGTTTCCTCCAGGGTAACTCCTCACATAAAAGCATATAGATGATATGCTGTTATAGGATTGTTTAGAGGACTTCATTAGATTTCCTTTGTAAGTTGCTTGGAAGAGTCTGCTTCTGGCACACAGTAAGTGTAACAAAGTGCAACTGTTTCTGAGTAAACTAGACTACATTGAGCCACCTTCCTGTAGTCAAAGGTGTGTGATAATGGAAGTACTGTTTCACCAGGTGGTGAATTACTCATCAGTGTAATTCACATCACTATGTGAAGGCTGATATCTTTTGCTCTCCCATGACTGAGAAGGGAGCATGCACCAGGTGTGTATGATGGCTGGGGGGTCTCTGAAGTGTCCAATTCTAACAGTCTGAATAGTCGTAGATGGTAAGGCATCTTACCAGAGTTTCACAGTCTTGACACTTGCCTACCTCTTTAACTGTACATTAAGTTCTCAGGAAGACAGAAATGGTTTGAGTGCCCTGTTTTACAGATGATAAAATATTGAACCTCAAATAACTCAAATGACATTCTCAAGGTCTTGTGCTTAGAAAATTGGAAAGTTAGAACTCACATCCTTTTTTTCTGCCAATATGTCCAAACTGTATGCATCATACACAGTCATTCACATTTCTATTCTTGTGATGGGTGCCTTTTGAAAAACACTTTAAATATATAGCCTCCTTGTGTGTGCTCTACACATCTACTCAAGTCCTGCTTTACTCAGAAAACGCAGTATTGCATTGCTCTCCTGCACTGGTTGAAGAGCAAGGTTTAAAATTGGAAAGAATGTTGTCTTCTATCTGATTTCACCCTCTTCCAAAATCTGCCCTGGCATCCAGAATAAGACTGCAAAAACAGGGACCATCCTGTGTTATTCTCTGTGCAGCAATGGTTTTCTGAAAGGTCATGGGGTGAAGGGTGGAACATTTCTTGCTGTGAATTACTCTTGAGATGAAAACTGCTATTTTAATTTAAATCTGTGGTTGCGTAGCCATTCAGCTGGTGACTAATTAGGGTGGCTGTGACTGGGATGGTAGCAGGAAGCCAATTCCGCAAGACTGAGAATAGACTCCCACCTTGCTATAATTTACCACCATAAGGAAAGGAAAGAAAAAACGTTGTAAATGTTTAATAGGCAAGCATGGTGTTTGCAGACCCTCATTTTTCTCCCAACTTCCAGATGCATAGCACAAAGGGAACTATCCATTGCCAATCAGTTTGATCAGTCAGCCAATATTTTTTTCATTTTCTAGCTTAATTCACGCTATATTTTTCCATGTGCTGCAACACTTTTGCTGCTTTCTTCAAAATGGTATTTAAAAAGGCCAAATGCTTAACCTAATATTTAAGGCACTGATTAAGACAACTGTATCCCAGGCAGAGTGCCTGGGTTCCTTCCTTGGCTGCAGATCCTGATTCCAGTTTCCTGCTAATGTGAACTCTGGGAGATAGCGGATTATGCCTCAGGTGGCTGGGATCCTTTTATCCACATAGGAGATCCGGATTGAGGTCCTGGCTCCTGACTTCAGCCTGGCCCAGCCCTGGTCGTTGTGGGTGTTTGGAGAATGAACTGATGATTAGAGGATTTCTCTCTCTCTCTCTCTGTCTCTCTGTCTCTGTCTCTGCATTTCAAATAAAAATAAATAATTTTTTTTTGAAAATTGGGATAAACACTATTAGCTTGTGGAGGCATTGGATTTGTGCTTCTTGAAATCTGCTCAATGCAGTAAAACCAAAGCCTGTGATAGACATGAGTGCTATGCATAGACAGATGCCGAAACTTTCTTTCCATCTGACTATCCTGCAGGAAGTGGAAGAGTAAACTTAATTCATCTGAATGTCCTTCTCAGCCTTGTGTATCATCCATCATCCTGTCCCATTGTTTCTCCCTCCCATTAGGTATTAAGGTAAACAGTCTAGTTCTTGTAGGAATTCACTAAACTGGTTTGTATGTACTTGAGAAAGTCATCAGTGTGTCCAAGCCAGGATGCTTTGTGCAACATCAAGCAAGAGGAATCCTGAAAGGAAAGGTTCATCTCCTGTGCCATTTCACCTGTCATTCTTTCGTTCTGTGAACATTGCATACCACATAATGAACATAGAGAAAAATCATTAGACTTTGAACCCTTCTGGCTGACCTGAGCCTTTCATAGGAGACATATGAGCAATAAGACAAGGGATGCTATAATAATAACGGAGTCACATGGTTCAATGACAGAGAGAACGAGACCTTTATTTTGTCTGAGGATGGCTGAAAGGTGTCCCCAGAGATGGAGACTCCTGAATAGAGTCTCACAGAATGAACTCATGAGGTAGATTTAGGAAGAGTGGCCTTTCTGGACAATGGGATGTACAAATCCATGGAGGTATGAGAGAGCCTGCTGTGCCCAATTAAAGCAATGTGTATACCTAAGGTTACTGACCAGAGTTGTGATTAGAGCACTCTGAGGAGGTAACCTCTAAAATTCTCAAATGTCCTCTGAAGGAGTTTGGAATTTACTGTGATGAGAGGTGATCTGGATAAGTTGTTAGACTGAGGCAATTTCAAATGTCATTACGTGGGGCCAGCGCTGTGGCATAATAGGATAACCCTTTGCCCACAGCGCTGGCATCCCCTGTGGGCTCTAGTTCGTTTCCCAGCTGCTCCTCTTCCGATATAGCTCTCTGCTGTGGCCTGGGAAAGCAGTAGAAGATGATGGCCCAAGTCCTTCGGCCCCTGCACCTGTGTGGGAGACCTGGAAGAAGCTCCTGGCTTCTGGCTTCAGATTGGCCCAGCTGCAACCATTGTGGCCATTTAGGGAGTGAACTAGCAGATGAAAGATCTTTCTCTCTATCTCCATCACTCTCTCTCTCTCTATCTGTAAATCTTCTTCTCAAATAAATAAATATATCCTTTAAAAAAAGTCATTACACTCCAGCAACTGATGAATGTGAGTAGCAGTTAGGTAATGCAGTTCTTCTATTTACTTCCAGTTCAATATCTGGTGTAGACATTCTGTTTCCAGGATCTGGTTAGGATGGATAGAAAATTCATCTCTATCCTATGGAAAGTGGGTGGACTCAGTGCAGTGAAGACACAAGCACTTCACAACCTTTAGAGGACGCCCCTTGTGAGTTGGGCCAAGGTCAACATCATGAGGCTGGAGAAGAAAGATGGAGGGAAGCCGTGCGGGGAGCCTCATGGAAAGAGCTCAACAATGACCCAGGGAACTAGTCAGAGAATCAGACATCCTCCCAGTTTATAAAGACTTTAGAAATGACCACCTTCCTGGCAGTACTCCATCACCGGTTGCTAGGGAGCATGCCTTAGGAGTCCAGAGGACAGAGCCACTCTTGAAGCAGTCCACAAGAAAACAGTCCTGACAGTGCTAAAGAGGCTTCTGGGCTGGAGATGTACTCACCAGTGACTTTAAGTTGACTTCTGCAGACTCTACCACCCACGTTTCGGTGCTCAGACAGCAGAGCCGGCTGTCAATGGCTGCACTCGTTTTCTTCACTAAGGAGACCTGTGGGATGATTCTCACTGATGAATAAAGGACATAAAGGGCAGTGGGAGAAATATAAATTTTTTTGGCACCTTGGTTTCACTAATAGTGGGAAAAAATTTAAAGGAACCTTTTTTGTTGAAAGTATACTTGACAGTAGCTTTCAAGTATGATATCAGACTCTACCCTGTCTTCTTTCTCCCAGTGGTCCTTTTGCTAAAATTTATGGTTAGGGAAGAAAGGTGAACCAATATCTAAGCTTAAATCCAAGCCAGGGAATTCTATTAGGCTTCCAGAATGAATTTCTCCAACAGTTTCAACTAGATCAGAAATTTTTCTTCCTCCCTTACTTTAAGAAAGTGTGAATGCATGTCCTACTGTCTTCACTTCAACTCATGGAGACATAATGCACTTGTGGAGAAATACATTTGACAACCAAAGGTCGAAAGATTCTGTAGAGATGTGAGGTTGCTGCAATATTTCTATGAAATTCCATAGCCCAACCTCTGGCCTTTTAGGAGGGAAAAGTGCTCTTTCTACAATCAAAATATCCAGTGGGGCCATTACTCCCATCTCAAGGAAGTAAACACATAAATAAAATATTAGTGGTGATTGTAACAGCATGCTCTGTTTGTTTTTACAGCGTGCTATCAGTTTTATGGAGCTGGAACAATGCATCATGAAAGTCACCATAGGCATTGCTGCACACCTCTTTCTGCAGGAAATGTGTACTCATCAACCTTAATTGACACTTAAAATCTATGAATTGTATTTGGCTATAATTATGGAGTATCTTCTCTTTGCTACATGTGAAAATGCAGTTTTCTCAAGTTTCTAATTTTTTCATTTTCTTACACTCATCCACAAGATACATTGGTTAAAATGGATATTTTCTTGAAAGCAATGATAAAGGAAAGGAAGGCTATCCAGTGACTGACAAAGACAAACATACAAATAGGCAGCAGTCTTGGAGGAGGATTGGGAGAAAATCAAATAGATAAATTTACAGAAACACCAAATAATTCTTTGCCTGCATTTCTTTATCTCTCTCCATGATTCTCTTTGAAGAGCCCAGGCCTTGTAATTCCTCTCTTTGTCTGTCTTGTCCTCCACCAAATCTCCAGAACTAGAACAAATCAAATCAAGAATTAACCTTTTAAGCATGAAATATATCTCTTCGCTATGCTATGCATGTCTTCCATAAATCATTCTGTGTCTAGGAAATCCATGCTGTTCCAGTCCTCAGGTGACTCCTTGGGGAATGTGAGCAGCACCCCCACCCCCCTGCCCCGCCTCATTGGCTCTGATGCCTTTTCTCTGGCTCACGTACTGCTTTGCTACAGCTTTGGGTAGGAAGCGGCTCTTCAAATAATTTCTTCATGTAATATACACCAACACGACAATTAGAAAAGTAGCATAGTGGCGAGGTTAAAGGCCTAGAGGAAAAATTGATAAAACATAGTTATTTGTGAGTAGTGAAGTAATTCCATGGCATAAAGCTATAAATTATGGTAAGACTAAATCACAAGGAGAAAACATCAAGGAGGCAAGGCATCCCAAGTTCCTTGCACTTTTCCCCTCATTGCATTACCCCAAACTGCGCCCCCTGCAGGACTCAGCTGCAGGCTCCTGGCAATCTATTCCTGTCCCAACCACCTACTCCCACTCCCCACCCCTGGCCTCCACAGTCCTTAAAGTGACCATGACAACCATTTACTGAATGTCTAGCATGTGCCAGGCATGGGATGGTGTTCCTGCAAACCCATTCTTTAGCAATGCAAAGTCCAAATCATGATCTCAATTTTACAAAGATTTTAAACAGCCTTTGTCCAAGGTCACACATGTAGGAGTTGGTGGACCCAGATTCCAGATGACTCCAGCTGTCCACTCTGTAGGGATCTATGTTCTGCATGCATACCTAAGGAAAAGGGGGGTTTTCCTTTAAGGCAGTACTTCTCAATCTTTGAAAATAGTTTCACTGTTCAAATTAAAATTGCTCCACCCCTTCTGTGAAATTTTAAAACAAGCAAGCACTATATACTGTACCCCTTGTAATGATAAAGTTTATTCACACCTGGGGCTGATATTGCCCCATTGAGATTTCAAGCCTTCCAGTGATACATCCCATAGTTGAAGCTCTCCTTTTATTCAACACCACCCACAAAGGTAACACTGTTCGTCTTCCCCTCCTACTCATCAGGTAGATTAAATCCATTATGAAAGAATCTCATTGCTGAATACCCACCGAGACTCAGAGGGTCGATTTAGTAAAGAAGGGGAAGTATGCGGAGCATCCTGATCGCTCGTAACCCTTTCGAGTAGGAAAATCTGATGCCAGGGAAGCAAAGCAAGCAAGGCTGCAGTTACAAAATCAAAACCATTGCCAGCCATTAATTGTTTTCCTTGTAATTGTTGATTGATCTGTAATTCGATTGTGGAATCCTGGCTTTTATAATAAACTATGGGCTGAACTATCCAATTAAGAATATAGAGGCTCAAAGGAATCCAAACACATGGCTGGATTTACTGAGAGAAGGAGGTAATTTTTAGCAGAGGGACCAATTAAAAGCTCCTGGAAAGTGGGAAGAGATTTAGATTTAGATTGAATTAGCCCTTATTAAACACACACCATACACTGGATAGTATCTGAATGTTTTTCCATGATCATATGCATCACTGTTACTCTGTGAGGCTGATAGAACTGTTCACCCTGCCAGCCAGGGAACCCTGAACTCCACACAGATGTTCAAAACATACTTGTTCAACACCACACAACTGCCAAGTAGCAGAGGGAAGAGCCAATGGCAAACAGGTTTCAATTAAATTCCAGATCTTTCTTTGTTTTCAGTTCCAATGATCCTCCATTTTGTACAAATCTGATAAATGAAAATGCAATTTTATGCACAAAAAGGCATCTTGTAATCATCGAAGCACAAAGCATTGGTGTTTGTGTGTGTTTAAGAATCACACCAGGCTTATTTCAAATATGTGATGTTAACGTGGGATTTTTCATACTTTTTAAATTTTGACCTTTCGAAAACAATACATTTTAAAGGTGTCTGTGAAATTTCTGACTGGTTAGGAAAGATGATTTTATATTTTCTCACCTAGCTTATTCTGTTGCCTTAATTTCATTTTCCTGTATCTAAAACTGTCACAGATCCAAACTCTGGACAAAGGAGCAGAATATAAATTCCTGTGCTTGGGTATGAGATCTCAGCTAATACAGATCTGTGTTAAATGGATGACAACATGCATAACTGGGGCAGAATAATCCTAGGCATGTCTGCTCAGGCTCAGTCTGGAGATACCAGGGCACCACACTGGGTTTTTCTTAACTCTTTGTGTCCTGACCAAGCAATATGCATATAGCTATTCAGAAAGTCAGAGTGATTTATTTGAAAAGTCATTTATTGTATTTTTAATTTTCTGTTATTTGAAAGGCAGAGAGGGAAGAGAGGGAGATCCTATTTGTTGATTCACTCCTCAAATGCCCACAACAGCCAGGCCTGGGGCAGGCCAAAGTCAGGAGAACAGAACTCACTCTGGGTCTCCCACATACTTGGCAGGGACTCAACTACTTGAACTATGACTTCCTGCGGCCCTGGGTGCACATTAGCAGGAAGCTGGAATTGCGAACAGAGCCAGGACTTGAACCCAGTCACTTCAATATGTGATATGGGCATCCCAAGCATCATCCTAACTACTCTACCAAATGTCTGCCCTTCACTTGACAAATAATTAAATACGTAACTTAAGATGAGCCAGGCTTGTGCTAGACATTGGCTGAGCAAATGTGTATTCATTAGACAAGAACCCCTTCCCTCAAGGACATAGTCGGTAATCACTTATGACCTGCTTGTAAATGAGTGAGCCCAATCTTCACCAGGACAGCATTAGTGAGTGGCTGCCTGTCCCCTGGTTCTCTGTGGTTACCAGGACTCTATGTCTTCCTTTCCTTTGCAGGTAGCCTAGATTTTTTCTCCCAGTAAATATGGGATGTGTAAGAGAAAGGGGAGAAGGTGGGGGGCATGAACGTTGATTTGTTCTGTGGCTACTGTTTTATAAACATTATAAGCATCTGATAGGATGTAAATGATTAAAAACAAAGTACTCAGGTCCTGCATTGTGGTGTAATGGGTGAAGCTGCCACTTGCAGCTGGCATCCTATATAAGAATGCTGGTTTGAGTCAAGGCTGCTCTGCTTCCAATCAGTTCCCTGGCAGAAAATGGCTCAAGCCCTTGGGGCCCTATGACTCATGTGTGAGACCCTGATGGAGTTACAAGCTCCTGGCTTCAACCTGGCCCAGCCCTGGCCATTTTTGGCCATTTGGGGAGTAAACCAGTGCATGGAAGATTTCTTTCTTTGTTTCTCCCTCTCTCTTTACCACTCTGCCTTTCAAATAAGTTTTTTTTAAGTACTTAATTTTTCCCACTTTAGCACCTTAATTGAGAAAAGAAAAATGTTGCCCTACTATTCTAGAAAAACAGGAGGGATTAGGTCTCCTCCTTAACATACACATTAATGTACTAGATGTGCTTGCAATCATTTTGTAGAAGTCTACCTGCAAAGCGAAGTCATAAGGCAAATGATGTTTCTTGAAACAGTATGTTCCTTGCTTTTCCTGCGATCTGAGCTGATTTGCTTTCCAGCAACAGCCTGTAGTCCAGTCTTCATTTTTTGTGCTCATCGGCAATTTGATGTTTACATCTCCAGTGTCTGTCTTCAGAAAGACACCCAGGAAGCAAATCCTAAGGAGTCTTTGCAGCCTACAATGTGACTCCTCCAGAGCTTTGCATTATCACAGGTGACTCCTAGAGCCTGGATTCATACCTTAAGCAAAATGAATCTCTAGGGGTGAAGCAGATTGGGGGCCAGGCTGATGGCTATTTTTTTTGGGGGGGGGGGTGAGGGAGTGGTAGTATTTTCATCAGCCATCCTCTAATCAGATTAACGCATTGCAGAGCTGAATGGCTGATCCATATGCCTGGGCGGCCAGTCCTGCTGCTTAGGGCTGTAGATGCGGTGCTTTCTCCTCTTGTTTATAGGCACAGAGATGACAGCAACCCTACAGCTCTGGAAAGAGGCCAGCACTTAGTCAACTGGCAAGGATCTATTCAACACCCCAGGGTGCATTGCCCTCTTGGGGTCTGGTCTGGTAGCAGCTTTTACTTTTCTGTGAGCCATACTTTTCTTGACATGACTTACCCCAGGGAAGTTTTTCATTTTGAATGCAAATATTTATGGGTTAAAAGCTTATTTTAGTATTCCCAGGGTAGATCGGGTAGCAGACCAGCATCGCCTCCTTGTCACACATACTCTATCTGGAGCCAGTTAAAGACCAGAAAATTTGCTTGAAGAGGCATATGGAAATTTAAGAGGTAGAAAGCAATCAAGGCAACATTTTCTAAGACTGGTGTTAAAATTATGATTGGGAATAGAAATAAATATGAATCAGTCTCCTTTTTCCTCCCCAAATCATCAATACAGTTTCCTGACTATCTGGGATGATTTAGGGGTGGGTTGGATTACTCTGTAAAAGTCACATGCTTTATGTTTTTTTTAAGGTTAAGGAATTCGTCTTCTCCCTGTGAACGGATATAGCTGATGCCTGTCATTGGAAGTATTCTAGGAATAGAACAGACTCAAAATAAAAAGTATTGCTGAAGAATTCATGGTGATACTAGTATGACATACCTTTCTGAACTACTAGGTTTATGCACTTAGGACTGATGGACGATTTTGCAAATGCATTTTTGCTCCTTGGAGAAATTGCTGAGGTGAGGGGAGAATAGATGACCCTTCTTAGCAAGGAGTCTGACTCTGGGGGACTAACTGCTAGACTTCCTTGCTGCCAGGAGAGAACGCGTTCCACAAGTGAGGGAGCAGGTATGTGTGTACACATGTGTATGGGTGTGTGCTTGTGTGTGCATGTGCACATGTGTGTCTCATGGTCACTAGGAAGGGTTTAAGTAGAGTTGTAATTAAAAACCCTTTATAGGCAAAAAACAAAGTGCTGTTGAAGGTGTCTGTGTATTGACTTGATTCAGTTTTATTCAATACTCTCTGGTGTTTCCTTAAAGTTGCCTACAGAAATCCCATAGCATGTATAAATGTATCTCATGTTGACTTTCTTCTCCATTCAGTTCAAGTCTTCATATTGAAGAATTGTTATCTTTACCATCTTCTAATCCTTTGCCTTCTCTATCTCCTCAATGCTTTAGTTCAGGTCTTTTAGTTTCTTATCTAGACAATTTTAATAGCTTTCCAACTATTTCCTTACCATCTTCATGGCCTCCTTCCACCTTGCCCTATGACTGTCCAAGTGATTATGTTGAAATCAGATCTTGTTGAATTACTTTCAACTGAAAATCACAAAGTGAATCCTAATAACTTTAGCTAATATCTAATAGCTAAAAATTATACCTTTTATTGAATTTGATCTGTGCAGTAGACTCCAAGTTATGCATCTTCATAGGATTCTCTCATTGACTCCTCACCATTCCTTTCTCTTACTTCTAAGACTAATTGTATGATTTAACATAAGGACTGAGTTATGAGAGTCATAAAAGCAAAATTCAAAGTCAGTATAATTATATTCTAATATCTTTTTCATTTCAGTCCCCCCAAAATGAAACAATATTAAGATATGACCAATGTAACAGGCCTAGGTTTATGCCATTGGTTATATGGGTGAGTGCAGCTTTGGGATAAATTGCTATAATAAATTGATCAAAGGATTTTCAGTTTTCAAAAATCAGAAAAGTGTTGTCTGGTTATCTTCTCAAGAGATGATACAATTCATATATTCACAACCAGTAACATACTTCCTTGTCAACATAAAATTCTTGATTCAGCCATTGTAAAAAATGAGTAGAAGCATCACCTATGTATTGAGTTGATGGCTCTCAGTCCCAGAGAGTTTATATAAGGAGGGAAATTTGCCTCATGGTCTCCCAGGACAACTGAGAGCCAGGTGCTATTATTATTTCCATCTTTATAGGGAGGAAACTAAGACTCTCTCGAGCTTAATCTTTTTTTTTTTTAAATATGGAAGTTTTATTTTTATTTATTTATTTTTTTATTTATTTGACAGATAGAGTTAGACAGTGAGAGAGAGAGACAGAGAGAAAGGTCTTCCTTTCGTTGGTTCACCCCACAAATGGTTGCCACGGCTGGAGCTACACCGATCTAAAGCCAGGAGCCAGGTGCTTCCTCCCGGTCTCCCATGCAGGTGCAGGGGCCCAAGCACTTGGGCCATCCTCCACTGCATTCCTGGGCCACAGCAGAGAGCTGGCCTGGAAGAGGAGCAATTGGGACTAGAACCACCACCTATATGGGATGCCGTTGCCACAGGTGGAGGATTAACCAAGTGAGCCACAGCACCAGCTCCTGGAGCTTAATCTTTAACCTGTTGTTAGTCAATTTGTTCTGTGATACTTCAGTGCTTATCTGTTGTATTCCAAGTTACATGCTCACACTTTCTGGAGTGTGCCCCTCCTTCCTTGATCACATGTTCCAAATCCTCATCCTTATCCAAGCATAGCCTTCTACAGAACCCCTTCCTGGGCTTGCATTTCTTTCCTCTGGTCTGCCATAACACCCTCTTCTGACCTGTAGCCTGCCCCTTCCCACCTTACATTTTAGTCATGTTTCACCACAACATTCTAGATGGAAACATGGCCTCGGATTTGATTTTGTTTCTGAAGTACCAGGCCCAAGGTCTACCTTATAATGAGTACTGACTGCACTAATGCTTGAGTACAGCAAACTAATTGAAAATTCAAACAAGGAAAATAAAAAGATATATTTTACACTTTTATTTCCAAGATGAAACAGAGTTGCTTTATTGTTAACAATTTTCCTTTTCCAAAGGCTGTATACTTTTTAGTAGCTGTTGTTATTTCTGACTTATTGCAACAGGAGGCAGAGGAAAGATCTGATGTTTCAGGGACTCCCTGTTAGTTCAGGAGTTGAGAGGCCATCCATGGTCCCAGGAAGAGGCAGTGGTATTGTGAGGAGGGCTGGAGAGTTTCCACTCACCATTCCACTTCCCACACTTTCATACTCCCCTCACTTCTTTGTTTAACGCAAGATATTCGCATTACATCTTGATTTCCTATGTAAGTCTGCTTTAATATAAAGAGTTATTTGCTTATAAAACATTTTATATCTTATAAAATAGAAAACCCAGGGGCTGGCGCTGTGACATAGCAGGTAAAGCCAGCGCCTGCAGTGCCAGCATCCCATATGGGCACTGGTTTGAGTCCCAGCTACTCCACTTCCTATCCAGCTCTCTGCTGTGGCCTGGGAAAGCAGAAGATGGACCAAGTTCTTGGGCTCCTGCACCTGTGTGGGAGACCCAGAAGAAGCTCCTGGCTCCTCGCATCAGATTGGTGCAGCTCTAGCCATTGCAAACAATGGGGGAGTAAACCAGTGGATAGAAGACTGACACTCTCTCTCTCCGGTCTCTCTCTCTCTCTCTCTGCCTCTCCTCCTCTCTCTGTGTAACTCTGACTTTCAGATAAATAAATATATCTTTAAAAAAAAAAAGCCCAGATCTCTGTAATTTAGGAAATTCGAGTTCTAATCTTTAGCTAACATTGAGACCTCATGCTAGCCAATTACTCATGTGAAGCCCAGCATTTTAATCTGTAAAATGAATCCTCCAGGCTAGATGAGACCAAAGCCCTCTGTAGCTCTAAAAGACTATCATTGTTTATGTGCGTGTTTATATCTAATAATATAACCCTTCCTTATTTTGAACACAACATTTGCATTTTTATTCACTACTTGGACCACAGAGCCCTGCAACTGTCCACCTTTTAAAAAAGTCACTAATAGCTTCCAGTGCCTCATGTTAAAAGCAACTTCCTTGTCCTCACCTTGCAAACTCTCAACAGGGGCTCTTGTACTATCCAGCCTTTTCATTTCATTGGTCCTCTTGTCTGCCCATTCATCACATGCCCAGTGATAGTCACTGTTACTCATGCATCCTTTTTTTTTCTTCCTTGCTCCCCTGGACCTGGAAACTCTTTGCTTTTTACTTTATTTCTTCTTATTTTAAAGCACTCTGTAATTTAGGCTTGGTCTATGAAATCAACTGCTTTTGACTACCTAAAGGACTATAATTACTATTTCATTTTTGTTTTGCCATAGACCAAAACACTTGTCATAGTAGAAGTCATTAGTGTAAAAACTATTTGGGGGCATTTATGTTAATGGAAAAATTTATTTATGATATAGATCTTATTGATCATAGATCATAAGTTCCCAGAGGGCCCATTTTATAGCTGCTTTAACTACTATGTTAACCACACAGGACACCTCCTATGTGAAAACGTGCATTCTTAAGCTTTCTGTTCTTATAATGACTCAAATTTAAAGTGCAAAGCTGAGAGATCCCTGGTATGGAATAGGAGATGCTTTAAAGGAAACCATAATTATTTTTTCTCATTATTAGGTTCTTAGTTTCTATTTGCTGTTGCTTTCCTGTAAAGTAAGAAGTCCTCTAGTTTTGTGAATATCAGGTGCATTCTCAAAAGAAGTCCCTTCTGAACAGTGATAACATCCTGGGAAATTAGAGGGAGTCAGTGGAGTAAAAAGGAACACCATTCCTGAAATTTCCTTTGTTTTTTTGTAAAATAAAATGTATTTCAAGGACACTTTCCACCAATCCCTATCCCAAAGTCCTGCATTTTGTTGCTGTTTGAGAGGCACTTGTCTATGTTCTGAGACGTACCTTGGAGGCCAAGTTCTCTGGCTGGACATATTCTCTATTAATCAACCAGAGTGGCCCCAGGAGACATCCCGGCTTCCTCTCCAGGGGCCCAAGGGTTTCCATGGTGGTTAAAGTAGGACTTTGTCTCTCCCCAACCTACATCTAATGAGCTCCCTCTTCCTTTTATCTAGGACATGTCAAAGGCCGCACTCCCATGGGGCCACAGCAGGACTGGCTTTCTTGCCATCATTTGCCCCAATAAGCATGGTGCCTCTACCTCCTGTGGGGCCATGTTACTGGCTAAGCTGAAGTATTCTAACAATTTCATGTCACTACCACTTATAAAGACAGGACTCCCTCCTCTTGCCTTAATACTCAGCAGTAGGTCTGTAAAAATTCGGTAGGATATCCAGTGCGAGTACAGGAGACAGCATAATCTAAATCTGCAGTGAGATGAGACTTTTTTGATGGGAAATTACTTTCCTTAATCATTTCAAAAGGTTATTTTCATCCTAGGAGTTTTAGGCCATGATGAAATATCCTAGCAGACTAAGTAAGTGCCAAAATCTTGTATACTTATCCATGTCACTCTCCTAATCTGCCTGACACTGGATCTCAATAGATGGAATGAGCCCTAAGGTCCTTTTTCTCAGCATTCTTGAAACAGAGTGTAGGAACAGGAGGTACAACATCATTAACCCTGCCTCCCCCTCTCACCAGCATCCTTCACTCTCCTAATGGGAGGGAGCCCTCCGATTTTACGACTTAATTTCCTCTGCAAGGTTTTTCATTAGTAACACAGAAAAGGTATTCCACACACCTGCTCTAAATCATAGGATTAACTGAACTGGATCTTAATGTCATCATGCTGGCCTGCATCTCTGATGGCAAACAGGACATGAAGTGTGTGACCACTCTGTGTGGGTGCTGGGAAAGGATGAGGGGAGAGTGAGACAGAGAAGCGGCCACATGCAAATAGGATACACATATCCAAAGACTTGTCTTCACCGATTTCTGATTCTCTAGTGCTATAGAGAGTGTGGCCAGTATTATGATGTACCAGGTAAAGCCTGCCTGTGACACCAATATCCTATATGGGCAGCAGTTCGGGTCCCAGCTGCTTCACTTCTGATCCAGCCCCCTGCAATGGCCTGGGAAAGCAATGAAGAATGGCCCAAGTGCTTGGGCCCCTGCACCCATGTGGGAGATCCAGATAAAACTCTTGGATTCTGGTTTCAGTATGGCCCAACCCTGACTGTTGCAGCTATCTGGGTAGTAAACCAGCCAATGGAAGATCTCTCTCTCTCTCTCTCTTTCTCTCTTTCTCTCTCTCTTACTCTCTTACTCCCCTCCTCTCTAACTCTAGCTTTCAAGTCAAATAAATAGATCTTTAAAAAGAAAAAAAAAAAAGAAAGCCTAGAGAGTGAGGAGACAGAGTTATTACAGGGAAACTATAAGGATTTTGATATTGTCGGTGCTTGAAGTATGTTTGCATGGAGACAAGAAAGTACAACGGGAAGGACATCATACCTTTAACTGTTTTTATTCGTCCAGGGTGGGGGATTGACCCTACATCACAGACACGAGTCATTACTCTGTCTTATTCTGTTTGGTTTTCTTTCCTTCGTGACCCTCAATGGGGCTCCCTTGGGTCTGTTTTGAGATTTGCGATTTTGAGTGTGCATCTGCTGTCGGGTTTGGGCTTGCTCCCTTCTCCTTCATGCTCCCTGTGCTCTATTCTGTTCAAATGATGATCAGGAGAAAACTCAGGGGAACTTTCTGAATATTTGATGCAAAACCAGACTGAATTTGTCTCTGGCTGGTATACTCAATTTGGGACAGTGATTCCTTTAGAGTTCCTATGTGCAACTGCCCATATGATGCTGTTTGCTGCAGTTAAAGGTGTACCTCTCATAGTTGCTGTGATTCCAGGATCATGGTAGGCCTGCGAGTGGTAAATTCTGAAGATAATAAGGTTTGATATACCTACCTGACAGTCAGATCCAAAAGCCATGTTTTCTAATCAGAAAACCCCTTCAGGCTCCTCTTGACTAATATTTGGGTGAGAATTCTTAAAAATTAACTACTTAATTTAAGCAACAAGAGGAGTAGACAAAACAAGACAGAAACAGAGTGAGGAAGAGAGATCGCATCTGCTGGTTCACTCCCAGGATAAAGACACCAGCCAGGTCAGAGCCCAAAGCCAGGAGCCAGGAAGGGGATCTCAATCCCAGTCTCCCACGTGGGGGCAGGAAAACCTTTACTTGAACCATCCCTGCTGCCTCCCTGGTTCTGCTTTAGCAAGAAGCTGGAGTCAGGGGCTAGAGCCAAGTCTCAAAACCAAGTACTTCAATATGAGATGTGGGTATCTTAATCACTGGGTGAAATGCCCATCCCCGGTTGAGATGTTTAAAATACTAACACTGTATAAAGACATATATTTAAAATCATAATTGGTGCTTTAGTGACCATCCCAATCCTACTGACAACATCAGTTCTCTTACAGTTAGCACACACAGTAGGTGGGCAAACACTGAGCTGTTATTCCTAGAGTGAATACTTGGTTAGTTTCCTTCAAGGCTCTGGTCATAATATTTTTGTCAACTTACATAACCTTGTTTTACATGTGCTTCTTTTCAAAGACAACTTAATGGAATGTGTATTGTTGGTTCCTTAACACCAAGCACCTGCCACTAGGCAGTAGTCATTCCTCAACAAAGCTTTTCAACACACAGAGTTCTGTGAGGCGCTGCAGTGCCTTCTCGTGGTTATGAACACCAGACAGCATCTGAGCACCATGCCTAGGGCCACCTTAAACAGCAAAATGACCACCAAAAAAAAATGCCAAAATATACAACACAAAGCACAAAATAGAGCCCCAAAAGGAGCCTTGTTTTCATTCTGAAAGCTGAATCAAGGAGGCAGCTCAGCTGGGCATGCTCATAGGTTTGGGCAGTTTGAATTTTTCCCTGATCTGTGTTAGCCATAAATGACCATGGAAATAGAGTTATTATTAATTTAGGAATTACAAATACATTTTAGCAGTAAGAAAATTTGCGAATGATGGAATTGGGGAATAATGAGGATCAACTGTAATTTGTAACTTAGACAGAAGGACCAGACAATGAGGGCTCCTAGGGTATAAACCATTTACCCCATAGAGCTCCATGATCTGGTAAATCTCTTTGATTTTCCAGAAAACCCAAAAGACAAGAGACTTGTTCCAATGGTTCTGAGCTAATTATGTTCATCAAGTGCTGCAGACAACAGTGTGCCTGAAACTACCCATCATTCTGGGGATGCCTGCAATTTAACCAGGTGCTTTTAACAGTTAGCTTTTAGCTTTTAGAATTTCTGGGCTCCTACTGAAGTGTCAATTCTAGCTTGTCATTGCATTTCAGAGATGACTTTTTTGCTTTCTGAAATCCTGCTTCTCCTTCCTGTCTGAAATAACCAATGGCCACCCCTCCCTTTATGGCTCTCTCATCCTTGGTGCCCTTCCCACCCCAGTACTCCTGGCACTTGAGCTTACTATGGCATGTCATCCTTCCACAGAGATTTTTTAAAGACTAAATACACATAATTTTTAAGCCAATGTGTGAGCACACTTCAAAAAGTTTGTGGCAAATAGTATTAAAAGGTCAATTTAGGGGCAGGGGTTTTACCTAGCAGCTGAATACTGGATAGAATTTTTTGGAAAAAACTGCTCCATGCCTAAAGCAAGAATGAATTTGTGGGAAAGCAGAGTCAGTGAGGGACTGATGAGCTTGTGAGGACTGTCAGGCTTTGACAGAGTCTGGCTCACAATGTGAGCAGGGAGCAGATTTAAGAGATGACAAAGAGGAGGAGAAGCAGGTGCAATGGTGGGAGAAGAGATGAAACTGAAACATGGAGACCTCAGAGAAAGACATGTTCTTAATAATAACAGGAACTACTGTATAGGTGTTATGTTTCTCACTTACTTTTAAGGGAAGTGAATGTCACAAATATTGAAAAGACCAACAAAGTATGATATCAAAGTTTCAGATGGGGAAGTGGATATTTAGCCTAGCCATTGAGATGTCCAAGTGCTATATTGGGGTACCTGACTGGGTTTGGTATTCAGCTCCAGATTCTACAGAAGTTTCCCACTAAGGTGCACCTTGAGAGGCAGTGCTAGTGGCTCAGTGTTTTGGGTCCCTGCCAACCATGTGATATGTCTGGATTGGAATGCTGGCTCCTAGCTCTATGCTCAGCCCTAACTGTTGTAGATAGCTGAGGAATGAACCAGTGGGTGGTAGGTTGCCCTCTTTGTTTCTCTCAAATGTGGTCTGACTCTCAAATAAATCAATATAAATAAATACTATATTTATATATGTAAAGAGTAAATTCATATCATGAAAACTCTGTGGGTTTCAATTTTTTTCACTAAAGTAAACTTATCTTTTAATTTCATTTTTCCATGAGCCTTTAAAAGTATCCTCATACACACTACACATACACATATACATTATGTGCAACAGAGAGATGTTCTATTTGTATAAATGTCATATTGTTTAATTTCAAACTGGAAAAAATGTAAAATTCAGACAGTATAATTAAAGTTTGCTCTTCTCATATCAGTAGCTCAGGTTGATAATGAAAAAATCAAGCACACTGAAAAAAGATGACCAGTTTGAAGTTTGATCCCGTTTATGTAGGAAAGTATAGAGTTTCACTGTGCTGAATTCGCCTCTGCTGAAGTCAGAGAAAATACAGACAGGGTTAATTGGAAAGACATCTTAGAGAAATTTCTTGAAGAAGAGTGATCTATTTTTCACTAAAGATGGAATTTTTCATTGTCTCTTTTGCCTTGTTTTCTAGAGCACTATATCTTAAGGGAACTTTAACAAAAATTGTGGGCATCCCCATAATAATTCTTTTCAGATAGTTAGTCTCTGTGAATATTCCTTCTGAAGTGCTAGAACTAAGTAGACATTACTTTCTTAATGCCAGTTATCTTAATAAAATCTCTCTAGGCTTCCCATTTCTAAGATGTCTGCTTGCAGTTCCAGGTCTTGTACATGTGGTCGGCATTGTTTGCCTTTTCCTGTTAATACAGCAGTTCTCAAACCTCAGAGGGCCTGAGAATTACCTGTTAGGTCTGATGAAACACAGATCTGAGTGGCAACTCGGGGATAGCTGACTCAGTAGGTCTGGCGTGGGACCGGAAATTTGCACTTGAAGCAAGCTTCCACACTTGCCCAAGGACCACACTTTATGGACAACTATTCTTCATATAACTTGCTTCAAAGATGTTCAGAACAGTACCTGGCACCTTGTAAGCACTCAACAGATTCTCACAGCATATCAGCTCCTCTACCATCCTGCGGACTGCCATGTTCAGCCGTATCCACTTGATTATTCTGTCTCATCTTGATTCAGGTAAAATCCTAACCAGTTTCCTGAAAAGCTCTGATATTGCCACGAGCTTTTTCTTTCCTGAATACACAGTGACCTATGTCATCTATTTAAATTATATGTTGACATAAATATGTGCGGAATTCTTTTCCATTGGAAGATTGTTTTCCCTCTAGATGAGGAAGGCTAAGGCCTAATCTTGCACGTCTGTTCTACCCATCAGAGTGTCTAAGACAACTATTGAATGGGTGAGATGGAGCATTTGTTTCAACATACTCACTATGCATCTATCTTGAAGGGCATAGGGAAACCGAAAAAACTATACATTTGGCTAATATGATTGATGACAGACTATATTCCTACTCAGTTATTAAACTCTTAATACTTGAAAAAATTTCTAATCTTTTTATTCTTCAACTATACTGTGAAATTAAAATCTTCCTTTTAATGGTTTCTGATTGTAAAGATGGAATGTCTTTTTTTTTTTTTTTTGACAGGCAGAGTGGACAGTGAGAGAGAGAGACAGAGAGAAAGGTCTTCCTTTGCCGTTGGTTCACCCTCCAATGGCCGCCGTGGCTGGCGCACCGCGTTAATCCGATGGCAGGAGCCAGGTGCTTCTCCTGGTCTCCCATGGGGTGCAGGGCCCAAGCACTTGGGCTATCCTCCACTGCACTCCTGGGCCACAGCAGAGTGCTGGCCTGGAAGAGGGGCAACCAGGACAGAATCCGGCGCCCCGACTGGGACTAGAACCCGGTGTGCCGGTGCCGCAAGGCAGAGGATTAGCCTAGTGAGCCACAGCGCCGGCCAAGATGGAATGTCTTGAAAGTCAAATCTTACTGAATAGCTGAAACTCTTCATTATAAATATAAATATATTGTGTGTACTATAGTACTGATGTCTCTTTCTCTTTCATACACACACTCGTATGCATATGTGTAGGTACTTGAAAAAGTTCATAGAGGGTTGGATGTTTGGTTCTGTGGTTAAACTCTGCTCAGGATACCTGCGCCCATATCAGTACCTGATTTGAAGTTCCAGCCCCACTCTCAATTCCAGCTTCCTGTTGATGTGCACCCTGGATGCCATCAAGTACTGGCTCAAGCATTTGGGTCTTTGCCACCCATGTGGGAGACTTGGGTTGAGCTCCTGACTTTTGGGCATTTGTAGAGTGAATCAGTGGATGGCTGATCTCTGTTTCTGTCTTCCTCTCTCTCTCTCACTCTCTCTCTCTCTCTCTCGTGTGTGTGTGTGTGTGTGTGTGTGCTTTCCTCGCAAATAAAATAAATAAATAGGATTTTTAAAACATTCATAGACAATGAATTAAAAGATAAGTTTATTTTGATGCAACACATTTTGAAGTTCATGATTCACACACAGTTTTTCATAATGTATTCTTTCCATAAGCTTGTTAAGGAGCCCTCACATATAAATTAAATGATATTGATGTTGAACTTGCTTCCTAGATCATCAAACTGCATACCTCACTAAACATCCCAGAATTTTATGCACAAGAATCAATGAAAGAGAAGCACGGCTTTGAGAAAGGCTTTTTTCAAGTAGATAACTATTGCTGTTTCCATGGTTGGAGACTGCAAGACTGCAGGGATATCTGGGCACCAAGCAGTGTTGTAAAAGTCTATCATAGCTTTTTAAGAAGGCTGAAGTTTTTCAGTAAAGGAACTTTCTTTTATTTATTTTTAATGTATTTATTTTTGAGACACAGAAAGAGAGACAAGACAGGCAAGCAGAAAGAGAAAGCTGCCATCACTGGTTTGCTCCCCCAAATGCCCACAGTGAATGAAGAATGGGTGGAGACTAGAACCAGGAGTTATGAATGCAATCCACATCTCCCATGGGAGTGTCAGGGATCCAGTTACTTGAGCCATCACTGCTGCCTCTGCTCCCTGGGTTCTTCTTTCAGTTATTATATGATTGGCAGGAAAAATATATTCATATACAACACACACACACTCACACAGAGCTACATTTTGAGTACAATGAAGTAGGTGTCTTAAACGTCAAGATGTGATAGATGTTGAGAATGAATGCAGATTCACTAAAGAACACTGAGGGAGACTTTACAGCAGTAGCACTAGGTCGCATCAGCAAGGATGCCTACAGGGTTGGGCTCTTCCTAAATCTAGCCACTCTTCATGCCAGTTGGATTCCAGAGAGAGGGGCTTGCTCAGGGACCTGGGTTGGGGATGTGAGTGTGGAACATCCTCGATTCGGTTTGGATGGAGCTCCAAGGGCTGCAGGAAGAAGTTTGGATGAGCTGGCTGGTGTCACTTCAAGGAGCACTGTCAATGGAAGATGTGGTTAGTCTGTATGTAACAGGGAGGGAAGTGAAATGAATGGATGGATGTGAGCTTGAATAGCATTCATCTGACAATACAGTTTAAACCAAACTGTCTATACTTTCACTTCTAGTCTCACACCTATGATTCTGATGAATCAATCTCCTTGTGGGATTTTCCTTTCTTGGATAGTGTTGCATTCCTTAGTAACCGAGGGCCCTAGGTCCATGGTCGCCCTAGTGAAAGGAGTTGTCTACAGTTACAAAGTAGATTAAGCATGTAAGCCTTTTTGAAGAAAAACTGTACTTCAGTTCTATGTACACTTTATTTTTTCTTTCCTAATTTATCTTTTTTTTTTAAAAAAAAAAATACTTATTTGAAAGGCAGTACATCGGAGAGGGAGAGTCAGAGAAAGAGAGATATCTCCCATTCACTGGTTCATTATCCAAATGGCCACAGCAGACAGGGTTCTTCAGTCCGTACCACAGACTTTCCAAAAAAAGGTAGTGAAAGGGGGAAAAAATATATCAAGAGACAGCAGCACTCTGCAGAAACACAATCTTCACTAGCAGAGGTGATTTTATTCATGCCCAAGATGCTTCAAATTGCAATCTGCAGTTGGATCTGAGGCTGGAAGCAGTCAAGGTGTACTAGGTAAATATTGACAGACTGCGCATAATCTAAGACTGTCCTATAGCAGAGGAGACCAGTAAATAAATATTTCAGGTATCGTACATTGCCAAGTTATCTGGCAAGAGTTGGAAAGTTGCTGGCTTGAATTATGAATGGTCAGGGTATACATTCAAAATAAGAAGAAATATGTACTTCCCGGAAGCACTATCATTTGCCTTTTACATTATTTCATCTCTACAGTACAGTGAGAAAGCAATCACAAAATCACCACAGTCCCCCAGCAATGCACTGCTAGGCTGAGAACCTCAAACTCAGTCCTTTTTTTTTTTTAATTGACAGAGATTTGGGAAAGTTAGCTAGGCATTAAAAATTACAGACAACAACATATTTATTAAGCTTACATATGCACATTGACAAAATGGCAAAAGTCACCCATTTGTTCTGTAAAGGTTAACACACTCCACCTTCCATCAGCTCTTGAATTTTATACATGAAATGACTCCCCACCCCCCACCCCCATACTCCACAAAACTGCACGGGGCTGCTGTGTGCTGCAGCTTTTACGTTTGTTTGCCCACTCTCCGCTCGCTCCCTTACCCAAGAGCACTCTCTTTCTAGGTGCCTTGATAGTTCCTGTTTTCTAAGGCATGGGCTGTATGTGAAAAGTGGAGCAATCCCGCCCTCAGCTGGCGAAAGCAGTGATTGCATTTTTAGAGCTTAGCAAATGAAAGAAGCTACAGAATCTATTTTGAGCTATGAAGATGGCTTCCGTGTGAATTCTAAAGTTTAGCAATTTCCCAAGGCAGACTCATTACCGTCGATATTATTACCCTTCCGTAGAATTATCAAGGAAGGTAAGACGAATACAGACAGAGCTCTTCAAGGAACACTACTCATCGCTGGCATTTTCCAGACTGCCAGGGAAATGCAGTCAACAAAAGGTTTAAGTTCTTAATAGACATATTTTAGACCCATGATAGCAATCTCTGGAAAGAATAAGCGAGTGATTCACAACTACTTTGCACTTGCCTCTGTGATCCCCCTGCCTGCTTTTTAGGAAATCAGCATTCGACTGATTTGTTTCTTCCAAAATCCGAAGATGGAAAGAAGCATTTTGATGCTTTCTCCTGACATTACAGACTGAAAAGATAGAAAGGAAAAAAAAATCAAAGCCATTCACGATTTCACTTTTCAAACGTGGCACTTACTGCTCAATTCAGACTGCCGCACTATCATGCATTCATGAGGGCTGACAGTGATTGTAACCGGTTTAGGCCAAATGCCAGTGACCTTAAGAAGGAATGCAGTGGAAGATGTTGGGGAGAAGGCGCCAAAGTCCCCACCAGAGATGTTTCTCTAGCAAGACCGGCACTTGTATTGCCTGGGTCCTTGGTCCTGAGGCTGTGACAAGGGAGCAGTGGTCAGACAGTTGGAAGAATCAGTGTAACCAGCTTTGATCCTAGCCATGGTGAGCACTGGGCTCAAACTCAGCCTCTCACTGGCCAGAGTTATGGAGCCACCCCTGTTACCTGAAATCCAGCAATCTGAAAATATTGAAAACATGAACCAAGCGACAAAACAGCTTTATCTTCCTGGAGAATCCGCTTTCCCTTCTGACTCGTCTTCTCTCTGTGACAGCATCCTTTTCTCGGTGACATGAGTTCATTTTTCACTCCTCTTTCCTTGCATCAAGTAATTTAGTTTCTTCCAAACTATACGGACTTCTCTTAAATTGTCTTGCTTCCTCACTTCCATTTATTCTCCCACCCCACTGTTAGGTCCTAGTACTGAACCAAGTGGTGTAACAATGCTATAACCATTTGCCTCTTCTGGTATGTTCTCACTGGGTGGTCATTGAGTCCTAAGTGAAAGCTATTGTCCTGCTTCTGGCTTGCAGTGTGCTCTTGATCTGGCCCTGGTCTTTGTTGCAGAAACTCATGCTCCACGATTGCATGGAATGCTGAGCTTGTTCTTCATGCGTGATTTGTGGCAGCCAGATCCCTTGCTTTTGCTGTGCAGTTCTTGCTACCAGAAATGCCTTCCTTTTTCCTTTCATTTGTTGAATCTGCCTCTACATTTGTTTAAACAAAAAAACTATTTATTTTATTTCAAAGGCAGAGACACAGAGAAGGAGAGAGACACATCTATCTTCCATCTGCTTGTTCATTTCCCAAATGGCCACACAGCCAGGGATGGACCAGGCCGACGACAGGAGCCTGGAGCTTCTTCTGTGTCTCCCACATGGGTGCAGGAGCCTAACTTCTTGAGCCATCTGCCGCTGCCCTCCTAGGCACATCAGCAGGGAACTGGATCGGAAGTGCAGCAGCTGGGACTCAAACTGGCGCCCATATGCATTGCCAGCAGTACTGCAGGCAGAGGATTAGCCCTGTGTGCCACAGTGCCCATCCCTGCCTCTGCCTTTCAGGAGCAGACATTTACCCTACATCTTTTGTGGAAACTTCTCTGATTATCAGCCAAGAAAGGGATCCCATGCTGCCCGCACCCAGCCTTATCTATATAAAAGGAGCAATTTTGGCCGTGTCATGCATATAGCAGATTTGAGCCTTGAGCATATGTTTCATTTGTGTTAATACGTTGTGTGTTGGTTGAGACCAGAGGCAGTGACACATTCATCGTTATATTCTATCAAGCACATATACCATTAACTCTCTCAGTATACTTGAAATGGCAGTTTCTTTCTTCAGGTAATTAGTAAACATTAGAGCACAAATATCTATATTTTGATGTATATTTATACAAATCAATAGTTTCAACTAAATATCTTTAAGAAAATTTATTAGCACTTAATATAAGAAATAGGTTCTAAAGAATATAGTAAGGCAGTTCTTCAGAGTCATTGCCTTGATAAATAGGATAAAATCATATGTAATTAAGATACTGATCAATTATAAGTAAATAGGTACTTTAAAGATAGCAATTGAAATTCTTTTCCAAGACCAATGCTGTGGCATAGTGGGTAAATCTGCTGCCTGTAGTGCCGGCATCCCATATGGGCACCAGTTTGAGTCCCAGCTGCTCTGCTTCCAATCCAGCTCTGTGCTGTGGCCTGGGAAAGCAGTAGAAGATGGCCCAAGTCCTTGGGCCCCTGCAACCACATGGGAGACCTGGAAGAAGCTCCTGGTTCCTGCCTTTGGATCAGCGTAGCTCCAGCCGTTGCAGCCATCCGGGGAGTGAACCAGCAGATGGAAGACCTCTCTCTGTCTCTGTCTCTGTCTCTCTGCCTCTCCTTCTCTCTGTGTAACTCTGGCTTTCAAATAAATAAATAAATCTTAAAAAAAAGAAATTTCTTTCCTTTATTGTTTGACTTGCATTCTGAAACTTATTAGAGTCTCAACAAAATCCAATACATTCTTTATATACACTCTGTCCAGCATATTTCTAAATATATATTTTGAAATATTGAAGATCAAATTAATGAGGTACTTCCACATTTCTTATTCTACCTGAACTGTGTTTCCTTGACATATTTGAATAGAGCAGTGATGAGCTGTTTCATTCAATAAACATTCACTAAACACCTAATAATGTGTCTAGCACAGAGGAAGTAGAAGTTAGTAAACAGACAATATCCTTCTTCTCATTTTTAAGCTTTTTGATAAGAATATGCTTTTTTCCAAGTTCATTTTCTATCAAAAGTACCATTCTAAAAACTTGAATAGGAGTCAAGGAATGGTAACTGGTCAGCTACATCTCCTTCTACTGTTTAGTTCCTTCTAGTTTATAACAGAAAACTGTGCAGTGGAAATTTACATATTTTGCTTCATGACAGGAAAAAGTAACTGAGGTAGTGCTTATCACCAGTGTTACCAGCAGACATGACCAGGCATCTTCTGGCTGAGTCCATGTACATTGGGCCTTTCTTACTCCTTTCTCTCTTCCAATCATGTAACACGTTAACAATGTATATCCTCATTGGTCAAGAACCTAAGCAGAAAGATTCATTAAAATTGAAGTTTATAATTGGAAAAAAAAAAACTTTTGAGAACATCTGGTCCAATCGCTGCTCCTCCTCCTCCTCTCCTCCTCCTCCTCCCCTTCTTCTTCTTCTTCTTCTCTTTATCTCTCTCTCTCTCTCTCTCTCTCTCTCTCGGTAAAAGAAAACAAAACCAAGAGAGAAAACTACTTTTTCAAAGGTTTGCAATGAATTAGTAACAGATTCTTGACCAAAGACCTTCACAATCTAGTTCTGTTCTACTAAACTGCTATATTCTAGGCAGCTAATTTTGTCCACTCATTAATTCCAGACAACACTGTTTTCTCTATGCTGGGAAGACTAGATAAAGCTTCCTGCCAAAGGTGAAACCCACTCTGAGTCCAAGAAATGCGGAAAAAAATTGTTATTCATGAGAGACTAAAGCCATAGGTTGATAGTCCAGATACAATAAATTTGCAAAGGCCCTGAGTGTAAGGTTGCTTGATGAATCGCACATTACAGAGGGCCTGATGGGCATAGTGAAAGCTGAAGCTAGAGTGTTTGAAACTGTTAAGACCATCAATATCCTTGGATTCTTTGCAAATAAATTTTGTGTGTTTTTCCTAATGGTTATAGAGAGCTTTAGAAAAATTTTCCATAGGGTGTGGGTAGATATGTGTGTGTGAAATGATTAAATCCTTAATTTAGTGACATCATGACTCTAGCAGTGTAGAAGTTGGAGGTTGATGGGACTGGAGGAAGAGACGGTCATCATAATTCAAGCAAGAGATGATACACACTCAATCTAAGTCTCACTGCCATTACTTACATTGATCAAAGAAAATGTGCCCCATGGACACAACTCATTATATTATAAGGCCACAGTTCCTTAGTGTATAAGCTTCAGGAATGCATCACCTGCTAAACACAAAACACTTAGCACATGTGAGTATGTGTACTTCTAGCAACGTAAGTATATCAGATTTCTATGATACCTCAAATGTTCAGCAAACACTGCACTAAAAATCTGAAACAGTGAGGCAATTTTCCCATGCCTGTCTCCACCCAGGATACTCAGCATTCACATCACCGCTTTATGTAGAAGAGGAATGATTTTTTGGGACATGTATCTTTTGGCTGAAATTGATGTAGTACATTTGTAACTCTGCTGAAACAGTGGTAATTATCATGACTTTCCCAGAAGAATTTGAGCAGCCATTCACAAAATTCTAGAGATAGAGCCCTTGGGTGGTAGAGATGAGGAAGCATTGACAAATGCATCTTTGATTGGCACCCCTTGGTATAATCAGGAGATGCTGGATTTTCTGAAATACCAGAGGAACAGAATCCAGTTTTTTTAGCTTTTAATTTAGATTGTGTGGATGTACTCCATACTTCTACAACATTTTACTTGGAAAGAACCAGAATTCTATGTGTCTTTGAAAGACAATACAGAAAATCAGCCATTTCAAAACAATGTCATACCTTACTCTGGAACATTTAATATTCCTGCATATACCAATTTATAATATAACTTGATAGAAATATTCTGGGTCAGTATGTAGATTATCTTAACTTTAATTAGAAAACCATTTAGGGGACTAGTCTTCTGGTGTAGCAGGCTAAGCCTCCTCCTGTGACACAGGCATCTCATATGGACAGCATTTCATGGTGCAGCTGCTCCACTTCAGATCCAGCTCCCTGCTAATCTCCTGGGAAGCAGCAGAGGATCACACAATTCTTTGAGCGCCTGCCACCTACCTAGTAGTCTCAGATGGTGTTCTGGGCTCCTGGTTTCAACCTGGTCCAGCCTTGACCATTGTGGACATTTATGGAGTAAACCAGCAGATGGAAGATTCTCTCTCTCTCTCTCTCTCTCTCTCTCTCTCTCTCTCTCTCTCTCTCTTTCTCTTTCTCTTTCTCTCTTTCCTTCTTTTCCTTTCTCTCTATAACTTTGCCTTTCAAATAAATAATAAATATGGGGAAAAATCCAATTTAATGTTCATTTTTTTTGTTTTGGTATGTAGTAGTTAGAGTCACCAACAGCCCAGTGCAATCATTTAGGAAAAGATGCTAACCAGGATCATAAATGCAGCCTTACAGATATCTTGTGCTTATTGATTGCTTCCTACACAGTAAATCCTATATTATTGAAAATGTGATTATATTGTTTTAAACATATCTTGTTGGGACCAGCACTGTGACTTAGCAGGTTAAGGTGGTGCCTGCAGTACTGGTATCCCATGTAGGCACTAGTTTGAGTCCTGGCTGGTCTATTTTCAATCCAGCTCTATTCTAATGCACCTGGAAAAGCAGCAGAAGATGGCACAAGTGCTTTATCCCTTGCACCCACATGGCAGACCCAGAAGGAGCTCCTGGCTCCTGGCTTTGGATTAATACAGCTCTGGTTATTGTAGCCATTTGGGGAGTAAGCCAGGGGATGAAAGATCTCTCTCTCTCTCAATCTGTGTGTGTGTGTGTGTGTGTGTGTGTGTGTGTGTCTCCCTCTCTGTAATCCTGCCTTTCAAATAAATAAATAAATCCTTAAAAATCTATATTTCATATTTTGGAGAAATAACATGTTAATACACAGACTTTTATTTCCCTTTATTTTTATTTAGATAATTGGGTAATATACATATTTAAGTTTATACACATAAAAATAAATCTGTAAACATATATGGGTATATATATTTATAAATCATGTGTCATAGAAATCACAGAGCATAATTGTATAATGAATATTCCACCCAGGCAATGAGTTATTGCCTAAAATTGCATCCACTTACATGTATTTTTGCTGTCTTATCCCATTCCTCTTAAGATATAAAAATCATTCCAAATTCTTTATTTACTATTATTCACTTACTTTTCAAAATCTTTTTAAAGATTCATTTATTTATTTCAAAGGCAGAGTTAAAGAGGGAGGAGAGACAGAGAGAGAGAGAGAGAGCTTTCATCCATTGGTTCATTCCCTAAATGCCTGCAATGGCTAGGGGCTGACTCTACTAGGTATATTAGCAGGGAGCTGGATCAGAAGTTGAGCAACCAGGACTCAAAGTGGCACCCCTGTGGGATGCCCACGTTGCATGCAGCGGCCTAACTTGCCATGTCACAATGCTGGCCCCAATTGCTTATTTATTTTTTTTATTTTTAAAGATCTATTGATTTATTTGAAAGGCAGAGATGGGACGGTGGAGTCTTCCATCCACTGCTTTGTTCCCCAGATACCTCAACGGCTTCTTCCAGGTCTCCCACAAGGGTACAGGGGCCCAAGGACTTGGCCATCTTCTGCTTTTCCAGGTGCATTACCAGGGAGCTGGATTGGAAGTAGAGCAGCCAGGACTTGGGATGCCGAACAACTCAAAGTTCTGAGCTATTACTTCTCTTCCTGTAAATATATCCCCTGTCTGCTGCCTTTGTGGCCTGTCCTGTTTTTCCACATATACTCAGCAGAGAAGGACCAGTGGTGTGGAAGAGCTTTCTAGGGAAGGAAGGATACATTAAATCACAGGCCAAAGCATCGTTCTTTCAAATGATGTTTTTATGATGTAGGAAAAAATGTGTTTCTTCCTCATTGTGGGGGACTGTAATAGTCCTTTGTCAGCAATGTGAACATTTTTTTTAATACCCATGAATCTCCAGTACACAGAGAGAGGCTGCAGCTCCCTCCTCTGTCTTGGGCATTTGACGATTGTGGATGGGACAAAAAAGAGGAGTGTCCTTTAGTGCACTGATAATTTTTAGGAGAGTATTTTGTAAAAAGTGCTTGTCACTCCAAGATTGTATCCCATTCAAATATATAGAATGATCTACAGGTATACATTTCTATAAATACACACTGATGTACACATACACATGTATGCATACACACGTATACACAGATGCTATAATATATAAAATCATCCTCAGCAGTAGAGTCTCTAGTACCATTACTATTACCACCCTCGTCAGAATTATGTCTGCATTAAAAAGTGAACAAACCTGAAAAAAAAACAGATTTTTTCCATCCATTAACATACAAATAAGCAGATGTTACTACATTATAATTAGGTTTCCCGGGCCTGCAAATTTTGTTTCTTGGCATTTGAGCATGTTTTAAACACACATATATTCACACATACATGTAGAGTGTACTGTTGCTTTACATAAACCAAGGAAATGAATGTGCTTCACTGGCACCTAGCAGACCAGTATTTGATGATCCCACCTAAAGAGCTCCTGACACAATGCTGAGAACTTTTCAGGGATAGATTGAGGTCAATAATAAGTATTTTACAAATGCTCAGAAAACTGTCTTACATTGTAGCTTCAAAACATTTCTTTACATTTATCATGTTCCCTTTCTAGTACTGTATGTTTTGATAATATGCTAAAACCGAAAATCAAAAAATTATCTATATCCAAGTCAGTTAAATTTTCAAATTTTGCTTATTCCCAGGGCAGCATAACATACAAGGAAGAGAGCAGATGCTTTCCTGGGAAAACACAGTACCATTGTGAGCAGCTTTCTCCATCAGGAAAACACAAGCCAAGGACTGGGACAATTCTCTTTCTGTCTTCCCATTACCTAACCCACAAATCTACCTTCCCCTACAATCACATTACTTCTCCCCACTCCAATTACTATAGAATCATCCCTCCTCCTACCAAATGTACACCTCTCCAAATTTTCTGAGTCTTAGCTCCCTCTTTTTATAGGAAATACAATGTTGTCAGTTATCACACACAGAGACACATGCATAATCTCTACATCTTCCTTCTTTCCCTTCCTACCACACTTCACCATCTGCATTTAAATAAACAAGGCAGGCAGACACAATATACACATACATACAGGGCCCTCCATCTATAATCCTACCTCTGTTGTCTTTCACAAAAAGCCAGTGGCGTCCTCAATTCCCTTACTTCCCATTCGGCATTACAAATACTTTCTGAGCATTATTTTTCACCTTGAATAAGAAGATTTCCTCTCATGTATTATTTGTCCCTGTCCAGCCTGGCTCATCCCTACCACCACAGAGCTGACGTGTCCCTTGCAAATTCATCAGTGACCAACACATTGCCAAATTCAATAATCCTCATTTCCTTTTTCCTCTAAGCATCTTTCACCATCGTTTCACCTTTCCTCTTGCAGGATTTTTCTCACTACCTTCCACTGTACCACAGCTTCATGATTTTAGTCCCATATTTTTGTCTGCTTTTCAGCTTTTTGGACGTCTTTGTTACCTCCCAACCTCAAAATGCTGGAGTTCCTCAGCCCTCATTTTGGGTCCTCTTTCCTTTTCAAGTTATATTATCTTATCAGGTCATCTCCCCAGTCCTCTGGTTACTTAAGTCATCTGTAGACCAGTACAGGGCATTACCCTCTTCAGTTCTTTTCTGAGCTCCAGGTTCATATTTCCATTTGTTTATATGACATGTCCATTTGGATGCTGTAATCACTACTTCCATCACTGACCACATGAACTATGTGAGTTTCAATATTTAGACTGCACAACTGAAGATTCCTATGGCAAGCAGAGAGCTAGATACAGTGTGCAATTCAGGCAGTAGGTAACAGTGGCTTTGCTAAGGAAGAAAGGGAGAATGCTTCTCTCTTCAGTGCCACTCTACCATTTTCCGTATTATAATATTCAGCTGTGATTCTGATGGAATTGTTTTTTATTATTAATGAACCTGCAAAATTGTGTCTCTCCTCTGTGCTCCTATCTTCCACATGATGGAGAACCTATTGGGAAAGTTGAGAACAACTACTTGCTCCACAAAACATAGGACCTAGAAAGTCACAAACACCAGGAAGATAAAAGAGAGAGAGAGAGAGACAAAGAGAGAGAGAGACAGAGAGTGTAAAAGAATTATATAAAATCAAGAGGCAGAAATGCAGATAAAGAGGAAACCTTTCAGTGGAAAGACTACTGTCACATCACTGTGAGTCAAAAGTGGATGTGAGTTTCCATTCTCTTGATTCTGATTTCACCTGTTCTCACTTTTGCTCCTTGTCCTATAACAGCATCTATCCAAAAATCACTGCAATGTGGAATGCCATTGCTTCCTGACTTGTTAGTCCTGAACTTGGGTCTTGGCATGTTGATTTGACTGGCTTTACACTCCTGTCTTCACTATCTGAACAGTGAAACTCTCCATGCCCAGATTTCTGAATTACTCACATTTCTCATGGCAGATATTCCTGTGGGGGCACCTGGCCCTTTCCCTGATTCTCTTGGTCCCAAATCTTATCCTTGACAGTGTGTGAAGGAAGGAAGAAAGCTAGTTTGTGACTGCTGTACAATGCTGAGATGCCAGAAAATATAATAGTTTCCAGGCAAGCAGGGTTACTCGGTAAATACATCAGAACAGACACATAGTCAATCTATAGAAGTGCAGCTAGGTGAAGACTAAGATGGATATTAAGAGTGACTGTGGGCTTGAATCGTTTCCTTTTTCATCAGGATCCATATATAAAGCATGTCTGCCTTGAAATTCTAACCGTGGCAGAAGATGTCTGACTCAATTGTTCTCATTTAGCTACTTCATGCAACTAAGAGAAACAAGTACAAAAACTCAAAGAGCTGCAAGGAGAGAGAAAGACATTAGGGAGAGAATGACAGAAAATCATTTACAATAGTGCATCTCACCTACCTAGCCCCCACCACCACTGTCATTTTTAAACCAAACCTTAGCAACTTTCATGGATTGATTATTTTGAAGCCCTAGTGGCCTCTTCTGGTTTATTTCAGATTCTTGCTATTAAGATGATCCCATAATTGTGTCTAGATTAAAGAATATTTTAAAGAAAGATGTAGTTATGCTAGACCTTAAAGAAAGTTACTAGGAAGTAAATGTGCATCAGACTTTGATGCTGAAGTTTATATTATTCTAAACATTAAAAATGCACCAATCCAAGGGGCACCACCCTAATCCACTGATTTCTGGTTTGTTTCTCATGGATTTAGTTGTATTTGGTGCTATTTGTTTAAGGCACAATAAGGGAATGAACTGTGTTATCTAGGTTCAAGTGAGTCTCAAGCCACATATTTATTTCTCTATGTTGGTGTAAATGGGCTCTGTTATAGAGTGTGTCATTCCAAGGGCTGACAAGAGAATATATTGATTACATGAAGCATGGTATTTGCTTCATCTTCTGTGGAGCTCCCAACATAAAATGTAAATCCTGAGAAAGGATCGTGAACCTGTATACAAAGGGCAGGGAGAAGGCAATGGGAAGCAGGAGATGTAGGTAGAAAAGTATGCATGTATTCAGCAGCGGGCTGTCCCAGTGGGGAACTTCATGCGGTGCACGTTTACAGAGGGGAAGCTGGGGGAAAGAACATGAGTAAATACATTTCAGTAAAATCTCTGCTGAGAGATTCCACAGGAAGTATCATGAATTCCATAGGACAGGAGGCAGGGACAGATCTTTCTCTTCTTGTTTTACTCGAGGACAAGAGAAGGATCCAGCCATGTTGCCCTGGTCATTTGCACAGTTTATGTTTCCACCATATCATCTTCCCAGAGAACATAGTGAAAAGATATTTGCTTATTTGGGTAGAATTCATTAAAATTTTAAAAATCACAAATCTTACTGTTATAGTTATTCTAAGTCATATATTTCTCATTAAATCCTAGCCCCAAGAAGAGGTTGAGAAATGAAAAGGAATTTAGCATTTGTTAACTACTTACAGACTCATGTTCTATTGAGCCACAAAAAAATTTGTATACTTGACAGGTGTGTTCTCTATTAAACCTCACAACAAGCCTAGGAAATCCTATTCTTTGCTTTATTTCCTAAGATCTAGAATCTAAGGATCTGAAAAGTTAATTAACTTACCCAAGGCAATTGTAACTGAAAAATATCATGCTTTCAATCCAGTAAGTAGAGAATTGTAATTTGAGCTTGAGTCAATATGATATGAGACTCCAACCATTACAGATCAGTCTTATTACATAAATGGGGCGGGGTGGGGTGGGGGTTGAGGGAGTGAGTCCTACTTACTAGAGTGAGAAAGCATGAAGCAAATAGAAGATAAATGCTAAGTTATTCACAACAGACTGCTTCATTCTAGAGTTTCAGAGAAGAATGGTGAGTGTGTGCATGTATGTTGTGTTTTAATTAGGCATTGTCCTTGACACTGACCTCATTTGCTATAATCATATAGTATTCACAAGAAATTAGCAACTCAGAGCAGTTGGAACTCATACTTGCAACTGGAAACCATTATGCTAAGTGAAATAAGCCAGTCCCAAAAAGACAAGTATGTTTTCTCTGAGTTATGATAGTTAATAGAGAATACAAAACAGGATTGAAATACATATATTGTGTTTTTCTTGTTGTTTTTAGCCCTTGTTTATACTCCTGTGCAACTCTGGTCTTTCTACTTTTTACTTGTTGAATATTATGGTTAGTGATGCATTTTTTTAAAAAAAAGAAACTCAACCTCTTGCAACTAACCACATGTCCAGTAGAGGGAGACTCCATCTCACAATTGATTGTCCTAACACTGCAGAATCCGGTTTTGAAGAAGCCTAGAAAACATCTCTTCAAGTGTGTTTGGGAAAAGAAATACTTAGATTTGAAAGGAGCTCAGTGCCGAGATGCAAACAGGAATTTATGAAATTATTTGTTCATTACCTGGACTAGTGTTACTGAAGTTACTGACATTCGACAGTATGTGAGAAGTTGCTTCTGATTCACTGTGTTTTTCCAAGGCTGGAGGTGGCCAGTATGGTCCTGGCCTTTCTGAGGCATTTGTTCTCTGAGGCTGTACTCTGGCATCTCCTGGCCTCATTAACGTGGTGACTAATGATGCCTGTGTCCTTCTTGGAATACGGAATTCCTCCTCCCCTTTGTCTCATGTCATCGGATTTTGAAAGCAGGGGGTGGCATAAATCAGGACGAAAGATAAAAAGAAGTTGTAAATATGCACACTTCTGTAGCAATGTCCCCATTCTGTGGAAATTAGGGAATAGAGAAATAGCACAAGGTCAGATGGAACAAGCAAACATCAGTTTATTTTTATTCTTAGTTGTATTTAACCCAACAAACTCCTAGATGAGTGAAAGTGTGGGGTGGTTTGGGGGCAGAGAGAACAAGAGGTAGCAGGAGAGAGAGGATCTTTTTAGCTGGCATTTAAACATGTCTGTTGTTATTAGTTATTCTAATTGAATCCACTTCGAGGTGATAAGCTCCCAGATTTTCCTCTGAATTTCCGGTCTATTTTCTCTCCTGCCCTGTATTCTGCATTTCCCTCTCTTCCATTTTCTTTTGTCTTCTGTAAGGCAGCCATGGCTCCATCTCCTTTTCTTTTTCTCACTGCTTCCTGTTCTCCAAGGCATTCTGCCATCTCAAACACAAATGAACTTAGCTCTTTCAGCCCAGCTGCTGTTCTTCTGAGAGTCTTCCCATTGTATGGGCTCAGTGCCATGGGATTTGAAGTAGTGCAGGGCGGAACAAGACCACACCCCACTTCGCATTGTAAAGAAGTCAGTGACCTCTGCCTCAGAGGGAATAGTAGCTGCATCCAAAGACTTCTGGGCATGAGGGGGACACCAACCCATGGCTATGCCATTCATTTTGCCTCTGGTGGTTCAAGGTAGGAAAGAGACATTGATTCTGGAACTTCACTTGCACAAACTGGAACACGAAGAGAGGGTACAACAATGAAGGGGAAAATAGAGTAAGAATGTAGGTGTGGCACTTACCAAAAAAAAAAAAAACAACCTGTTGTTAGTATGGTTAAAGCTAGTTTAAGAGTACTGACTCTCTCTTTGACTACTTGATTAGATCTCTTACATTCTCCAAACCTTAATGTCCTTGTCTTTATACAGAGAATAAAATCTTCACCCCCACAGATTTGCCACAGGAATAAAATGAGCAATGCATATAAAGATACTTACGCACTGGGATATGAGTAAGAAGAGCACAGTTTTTGAAAATGGTATGATGAGGTAGAAAGCATAAGCTTTTTTTAAAAGATATATTTATTTGATCCTCTGAGTTACACAGAGAGAGAAGACATACATAGACACACACACACACACACACACACACACACAGATCTTCCATCCAGTTTTACTCCTCAAATGGCCACAATGATCAGGGTTGGGCCGGGTCAAAGCCAGGAGCCATGAGCTTCTTCTTGGTCTCCCATGTAGATGGCAGGGGCCCAAGGAGCTGGGCCATCTTCTGCTACTTTCCTAAGCGCATTAGCATGGAGCTGGATTGGAAGTGGAGCAGCCAAACTTGAACCAGCACCCTATGTGATGCTGGCACTGCAGGTAGCTACTTAATCTCCTGTGCCACAGTGCCGGCCCAAGCATAGACTTTTTTTTTTTAAGATTTATTTATTTATATTTGAAAGAGTTACACAGAAAGAGAGAGAGAGAGAAGACCCCCATCCGATGGTTCACTCTCCAGTTGGCTGCAACGGCCACAGCTGCACCAATTCGAAGCCAGGAGCTTCTTTAGGGTCTCCTACATGGGTATAGGGGCTTAAGGACTTGGGCCATCTTCTACTGCTTTTTCAGGCCATGGCAGAGAGCTGCATTGGAAGTGAAGAATCTGGAACTCGAACTGGCACATATATGGGATGCTGGCACTTCAGACCAGGGCGTTAACCTGTAGCACCACAGCGCTGGCCCCAACTTTTTTTTTTTTTTTTAAGATTAATTATTATTTGAAAGTCAGAATTACACAGAGAGAGAAGGAGAGGCAAAGAGAGTGAGCGAGGTCTTCCATCTGCTGTTTCACTCTCCAAATGGCCACAATGTCTAGAGCTGAAGCCTGGAGCCTGGAGTTTCTTCTGGGCCCAAGCACTTTCGTCACCTTCTACTGCTTTCCCAGGTTGTAACAGAGAGCTGGATTGGAAGTGGAGTAGCTAGGACACGAATCAGCACCCATATGGGATACCGGCACTGCAGGCCGCGGCTTTACCTGTCACACCAAGGTGCCGGCCCCAGAGCAAAAACTTTTGAAAAATTATTTATTTATTTATTTATTTGAAAGCATGTGGAAGGAGTTGTCAGAGATCTTGCATCTGCTGCTTCACTGCTTAAATACTCCCCAGAAGCTGACGCTGTGCCAAGCTGAAGCTAGTAACCCGGAAGTCCTGACCTCTCGCGTGGCTGGTAGGGACCCTGGGACTTGAGCCTTCACTTCCTGCATCCCAGGATGCACATTAGCAGGAAGCTAGAATCAGGAACAAAGCCAGACTTGAACCCAGGCACTCCGGTAAGGAATGTGGGTGCCCCGAGACAACTCAGGCTGCAAGCTGTGTAATTGGAGGTTCCAGTCCCTGCCCTAGCACGTTCCACACATTAAAACTCCAGCAGGATGTCGAGGAAGGTACAAAGCTTTCACACCCAAGTTGTGCTTCTGACCTGGTATGTGTTCTTGGATGAGCCACACAAACTTGTGAATTTCTATTTCTGTCTTTGGAAAATGAGCATAAGTAGTTCCTATTTTAAAGCTGACGAGACTGAATATGATGATCTGTGTGGAAAAGTGCTGCAGTCAGAAAGGCAAGCTGCTTGTCACCTCTTCTGTCCTCCTGGCACTGGGAAGCCTTTCACCCCTCTCGCTGGGATCTCATTTGATTTAACTCTGCAAACTTCAGTTAGGCATCCAGCCTGCTCCTTACTATAAAAAGAGCTCTCTGAAATCCAGTGTTGGTTCTCGTTGCTGTCTGGTTGACTGCTCCTCTGCTGATCTTCGGCTGTATACAAGGCACCAGTGCCCAAGCTGGGAGCACAATGACCTGTCAGATGCAAGTATCCCGGTTGTAAATGACAGTATAACCTGGACAACTATGCAGAGACAACCACACTCCTGTCTCATTACAGAGTCATCTTGGCGCCACCGCCAAGGAGGCACCCTTGCTTTATCTCTGACAAAGGCTCTAGGACCCTTACTGTTAAACGACAGGAGAATGTACTTTCTCAGGTCACAGAAAGCACTGCTTATACCTGAACTTGCATCCTGCTTCATTGAAACAATGAAGCTATCCAGCATGATTACCTTTTCTTTTTTCTTTTCTTTTCTTTTCTTTTCTTTTCTTTTCTTTTCTTTTCTTTTCTTTTCTTTTCTTTTCTTTTCTTTTCTTTTCTTTTCTTTCTTTCTTTCTTTCTTTCTTTCTTTCTTTCTTTCTTTCTTTCTTTCTTTCTTTCTTTCTTTCTTTCTTTCTTTCTTTCTTTCTTTCTTTCTTTCTTTCTTTTTTGACAGGCAGAGTGGACAGTGAGTGAGAGAGACAGAGAGAAAGGTCTTCCTTTGCCGTTGGTTCACCCTCCAATGGCCGCTGTAGCCGGCGCACCACGCTGATCCAATGGCAGGAGCCAGGTGCTTCTCCTGGTCTCCCATGGGGTGCAGGGCCCAAGCACTTGGGCCATCCTCCACTGCACTCCCGGGCCACAGCAGAGAGCTGGCCTGGAAGAGGGGCAACCGGGACAGAATCCGGTGCCCCGACCAGGACTAGAACCCGGTGTGCCGGCGCCGCAGGTGGAAGATTAGCCTAGTGAGCCACGGCGCCGGCCATGATTACCTTTTCTTTCTAAAACTTCCGTTCTGTCCCCAAATATAGGCTTTTCTGTTCGTATCCTAGTGCTAACCATGTTTTCTCTGTCTCCTTGGCTCTGTCCCCTTCATCTTGTAGACATTACTAAGTGCTTCTAGTCCTGTTGCCTTACTGACATCTGTTAGTAAGTGCATCCATTCTTGCAAGGTTAGTAGTCGCTTTTGTCTAGATGACTAAACAATTAGTATTTCCAGCTTTACTAACTAAACTGACACACTCCAGTTTTCCACATGTAATAGCTTGCTGGACGTTTCAAGATTGTGTGTGTGTGTGTGTGTGTGTGTGTGTGTTTCATATGGTATGGAGGAGCAAGAAATGGGGGCTGGCATTGTGGCATAGTTGATGGAATTGCCACCTGAAATGCCAGCATCCCACATGGGTGCCAGTTCATGTCCCAGGTTCTCTGCTTCCTAGCCAGCTCCCTGCTGAAGGCCTGGGAAAGGCAGCAAAGATCGCCCAAGTGCTTGAGCCCCTGCCGATCACATGGGAGACCCAGAGGAAGTGTCTGGTTCCAGGCGTAGACCTGGCCCAGCCTTGGTCATTGCAGCCAGTTGGGGAGTGAACCAGCACATGGAATGTCTTTCTTTCTCTCTCTCTTTCCCCCTCTCTGTAGCTCTTTCAAATAAATAAATAAATCTTTCAAAAAAGGAAGAAGAACAAGAAATGCATTACCCTTTTCTTAGAGAATGAATTTTCCCAGTGCTTGTGTAGCAAACAGAGCAGCTTAAGAAAAAAAACACTGTTGCTATTCCAGAGTCCCATAGGGAAACAATGCAGCACAACTGTATTTTTATTGGCTGGGCTGTAGCTCTCGTCTGAGACTCCAGAGTCTCTTCCAAAACCTCTGATGAGAGAATTCACTTCTCACTCACATCTTCAGGTCAGCAGTGGTGGAAAGAGCGCTTCTTGACTTCTTATTTCGCTTTTGAAGATTCTCATGATTACATCAGAGCCACCACATGTATAATCCACAATAATCTCCCTGTTTTATTGCCAGTTTATTAGTGATATTAATTACACCCTCCAAGTCTGCTCTGCTGTGTAAAGTAATACAGTCACAATCCTGGAGATTAGGGCATTAATGTCACTGGGAGCCCCAATTTTTTTTCCTACTAAAACCTCAGGAAGACATATCTTCTACCTTAAAAGTTAATTTAAAAATATTGGGACCCACCTGTCCATTCTCATTATTTTTTAAGTAAGAAAAATTAAGGTCCAGTTGGTAAAGAGAGCTGCCAAGTTTGCATAATATTTAATGACAACCCCAGTGCTGTTACCACCCCTTGTCACATGTACTATTTCCAGTGATTCCTATTAATTCCATCTCTTAAAAGTCTTGTAATGTTTTCATTCTCTTGACATTTTATTCAATCATGAGTCTTCTATCTGTTGTACCAACTCTCCCTGACAACCTTGAGTTTTCAGTTAATGAAACTACTAACAAAAATATTAACAAAAGATTTTTTAAAAATCTGTGAGACCTGAATGAAGCAACTAGAGAGATCATAATGCAATGCAAGAACAGAGGTATGTAAGTACACACACTCGGGGTAGTAGAGCTGAGTGTTTAGTTGACAAAGAATAGGTCAGGAAAGTCTCTGTGGAAATAAGATTTATGGAAGACAAAAAACAATATTGGCAGGAGATAAGCAAGGTATGAGTGTAAAGAAAGAAGGCACAAATGTGTAGGCTGATGAGCCCAGAATATTAAGCACATTGGCTTTGGCTTCCTGGAATGGAAGGACCCTTTTAAGAAATGAGACAGGGATGATATTGACTAGATAAGAAGGAATCCTTTGCTACAAGTCTTTGATCTGGATCCATAGAAAGGTATGTAGATGGATTTGTGGAAAAGTAGGTTGGCCATCTGTCATCCGTGGGAAAGACAGGAGTGATGCTGGAGAGAACAGACCAGCGAGTGAATACAGGAATCCACATATGAATGATGAAGTGTGGGTGAGCTCTGGCAAGGAAAGGGAGTGGGCAAGGCAGAGAAACATGAGGAAAGACTTGGATGAGTTTGTTGACTAATTTAATGAGGTACACATAGGAAGGAGATTTCAAACAATTGGATTTTCAACCTAGAAGACAGGGAGGATGGGGCGGGGGATTGACAGATAGCTATTTTAATTTTCATTTTTTTTTTAATTTTTAATTTTTTTTTGACAGGCAGAGTTAGATAGAGAGAGACAGAGAGAAAGGTCTTCCTTTTTTCATTGGTTCACCCCCCAAGTGGCCGCTGTGGCCGGCACACTGTGCTGATCCGAAGCCAGGAGCCAGGTGCCTCCTCTTTGTCTCCCATGCGGGTGCAGGGCCCAAGCACTTGGGCCATCCTCCACTGCCTTCCCGGGCCACAGCAGAGAGCTGGACTGGAAGAGGAGCAGCCAGGACAGAATCTGGCGCCCCGACCAGGACTAGAACCTGGGGTGCCGGTGCCGCAGGTGGAAGATTAGCCTAGTGAGCCACGATGCTGGCTGCTATTTTCATTTTCTATATGTGAATCTTCATTCCAAGGCTATCGTATACTAACCTGAAAGACATTAGTAAGTGTAGCAAATTAGACAAATTGTCTTTTACTCTGTCTTCATTTCATTCCCACATGAAGACTATTTTGCTTTTTAAAAATTGTATTTATTTATTTATTTTGCTTTTTAATGGGAGACCTTTATGCTGAGATGGCTCCAGCACCTTAGGATCCTACCTCAGAAAACAGAAGCCAATGGAAATCAAACAAAACATGAGCTCACCCAACCAGAAATCACCAACTTACCTCTAATTACAGGTTTTACAATCAGAACACCAACTAATCTCCAACGAGGAACTCTCCATTTTAACTTCAAACTAGAGCCTTTACCATTCAGAAGCTATTAACTAAACTCTAGCTAGGTACATTCCAAGTTGGCCAATCTAATGTATCTTTTTCAGGTTTGCTTCCACAAACATCTCACAAAAACCTTGCATCCTGATAAGTCCCTTCTTTAGGGTAGCACTGTTAAAGCACTCATGAACTGCTAAGTGCTCAAACTCATTGAAATTTCAATGTGACAACATTTATCTTTTCAGAAGTCCAAGTGTTTATTTTTTTTTTTTTTTTTTTTTTTTTTACAGGCAGAGTGGACAGTGAGAGAGAGAGAGACAGAGAGAAAGGTCTTCCTTTTGCCGTTGGTTCACCCTCCAATGGCCGCCGCGGTCGGCGCGCTGCGGCCGGCGCACCGCGCTCGTCCGATGGCAGGAGCCAGGAGCCAGGTGCTTTTCCTGGTCTCCCCATGGGGTGCAGGGCCCAAGCACCTGGGCCATCCTCCACTGCACTCCCGGGCCACAGCAGAGGGCTGGCCTGGAAGAGGGGCAACCGGGACAGAATCCGGTGCCCCGACCGGGACTAGAACCCGGTGTGCCGGCGCCGCAAGGCGGAGGATTAGCCTGTTGAGCCACGGCGCCGGCCTCAAGTGTTTATTTTTAAAAATATATTTTATTGGCCGGTGCCGTGGCTCAACAGGTAATCCTCCGCCTTGCGGTGCCGGCACACCGGGTTCTAGTCCCGGTCGGGGCGCCGGATTCTGTCTCGGTTGCCCCTCTTCCAGGCCAGCCCTCTGCTGTGGCCCAGGAGTGCAGTGGAGGATGGCCCAGGTGCTTGGGCCCTGCACCCCATGGGAGACCAGGAAAAAGCACCTAGCACCTGGCTCCTGCCATCGGATGAGCGCGGTGCGCCGGCCGCAGCGCGCCGACCGCGGCAGCCATTGGAGGGTGAACCAATGGCAAAGGAAGACCTTTCTCTTTGTCTCTCTCTCTCTCACTGTCCACTCTGCCTGTCAAAAAAAAATTTTTATTTATTTAAAAGAGTTACAGAGAGAGATAGATTCAGAGAGAGAGAGAGAGGTCTTCCATCCTCTGGTTCACTCCCCAGATGGCCACAACAGCCAGAGCTGCACCCATCCAAAGCCAGAAGCCAGGAGATTCTTCCTGGTCTCCCATGCGGGTGCAGGGGCCCAAGGGGTTGGGCCATCTTCTACTGCTTTCCCAGGCCATAGCAGAGAGCTGGATCGGAAGTGGAGCAGCCCAGACTAGAACTGGTGCCCATATGGGATGCCAGCACTTCAGGCCAGGACTTTAACCCACTGCACTACAGTGTCAGCTCCCAAGTGTTTATTTTTTTAAAAAAAATCGTATAGGCATCAGTTAGAGTTCCAACTGCTCCACTTCGAATCCAGCTTCCTGATAATGGTCTAGGAAAGAAGCCAAAGATGGCCCAAGTGCTTCGGCCCTTGCACCTACATGAGAGACCCAGAAGAAGCTCTAGGCTCCTGGCTTTGGTCTGGCCCTTCAACCCTGACCATTGTAATCATCTGGGGAGTGAAATAGCATGTGGAAGATCTGTCTCTCCCTCTCTAACTCTGACTTTCAAATAAATAAATGAGTCTTTTTAAAAAAGTCATTAAGGGGACTGACATTGCAGCGTAGTGAGTACAGTCATCGCCAATGATGCCAGTGCTCCATATGGGTGCTTATTCGAGTCCCAGCTGTTCCACTTGGAATCCAGCTCCCTGCTAATGTGCCTAGGAAAGCAGGGGAAGATGGCTCAAGTCTTTAAGCCCCTGCACCCACATGGGAGACTGGAAGAAGCTCCTGGCTCCTGGCTTAGGACTGGTTCAACTCCACCTATTGCAGCCATTTGGGGAGTGAACCAAAAGATGGAAGATAACTCTTTCTGTCTCTCCCTCTCTCTCTATCTCTGTAAACTGCCTTGAAATAAATAAATAAAATATTTAAAAAATTATTAAGGAATAAAATGATTATTTGGACTTTGATATTAATACTTTAAAAACTTTAAGGAAAAATTGATGTTTAAAAAAAAAAACAGAAGCTGGAGTCTGTGGGTGGCATAGTAGGTTAAGCCTCCTCCTGTGGCCCAGCATCCCATATGGGCACTAGTTTGAGTCTTGGCTGCTCCACATCCAATCTGGCTCCCTACTAATGACCTGGGAAAGCAGTGGAAGTTGGCCTGCATAAGTGCTTGGGCCGCTGCTACCCACGTGGGAGGCCAGGAAGAAACTCTTTGCTCCTGTCCTCATCCTGGCCCAGCCCTAGATGTTGCGGCCATCTGGGAGTAAACCAGTAGATGCAAGATTTCTCTCTCTGTCTCTACCTCTCTCTGTAACTCTGACTTTTGAATACATAATAAATCTTTTAAAAAAATCTTAGAGGATAAGAAATGCTAAAAAGTAAGCAGTATGGATAACATGTAGCAATTGTAATTGATGTTGAAATCTGTATAAATTTAGGAGTATTGTGGGGGAAGAATATTCATTCTTGTAGAGTCAAAAATCATTTTTGCCCAGAGGGCTTCAATAACTGTTCTCACTTGTGCTCGCTCATATAAACTCTGGTTCTTCATATCTACTGATCCCTAGAGAGTGACAATGACAGAATTTTCCTACTTCTCTACTTTCTCCTCTTTTTCCTTTTTTTTTTAATTGAAACAGGCTGTTTCATTGAACTTTCTTTTTTAAAGTTTTTTATTTATTTAAAAGGCAGAGTAATAGATATCTTCTACTTGCTGTTTCACTCCCCAAACACCTGCAACAGCCAGTGCTGGGTCAGGCAGAAGGCAGGAACCTGGAGCTCAGTCTGAATCTCTCACATCAGAGTCAGGGACCCAAATACTTGTGGTATCCCCTACTGCCTGCAGGAAGTGCATCAGGAGGGAGCTTGACTCGGCTGTGCACCAAAGACTTGAGCCAATCCAGGCATTCCAAAATGGGATGCAGGTATTCCAAACACTGTTGTAACAGCTGAACCAAATGGCTGCTATTCTTGTAGACATCATTGATCAACTTTAGGAAGTTCCTTTCTATTCCCATCTTGATGATAGTTGTTTAGGTTATAGAATGCTTAATGTTATCATAATTCCATTTCAGTATTTATTGAAGTAACTACATGATTGTTGTTCTTCTATCTGTAAATAGAATCAATTAAATTTATGGATTTTCCAGGTTCTGATATACTATTTTTTCAGAAACTTCTGAATTCCTTTTAAAGTTTCTTATTTTTTTGTTGATGATTGACATGTTATATTCTCTTCATTGCTTTTATGATTCTTGCTTGACTTTAGTCTCAGTGTTAGCCTAGACTCAAAACATAAAGCAAGTGTCATCTGTTTATATTCAGTGGAAGAAGATTTTATAATGTTAGTCACCTCTTTCTTTCCAGTTTGAGGGAACCTTTAAACTACCTAAGCTAAATCTTTTTTGTGCAGGAAGATATTTGATGGCTTACTTTATTTTTAAAATATTAATTATAGGACTCTTTACATACTCTAGTTCTTCTTGAATAAGTTTTTACATGTTTCATTTGCACAGGATGTGTTCAATTTTCTTAAATTTTCAATGTACCAGCATACTATTAGCCATATTCTTTGGGCGTGGGCCCAAACACTTAAGCCATCTTCTGCTGCTTTTCCCAGCCATTAGCTGGAAGGTGGATTAGAAGTAGAGCAGCTGGGATACTAACTAAGCACTACTGGCATCATAGGAGGTGGCTTTACCTACTATACCACAACACCAGCCAAAATTTATTCTAAACCTTATGTTTTCTATTTTCTTTGAGTTTATTCTGGTGGTGTTTTTCTAAATTTTTGAAGCAGACATTTAGCTCAAATTTTTCAAGAGTATATTTTTTTTTGGAAAGTAGTTGCATTGTAGTCAGAGGGTCTAACATAGGTCCAGTGGAAGTCTTAGAAGTAAAATTTCTTAAACATTGGATGCAGAATAACAGCTCTATTCCAGCTGATATTTTACGTTCAGTTTTCTTTGCATAACATAGAAGAAATATTAATACATGTAAAACCCACATAGTTAAAGGTAAACACTGTGACAGGATATCTGAAATTCATGACATATGAGAAGATACTGAAATAACTTGATTACTTAACACAAAAATTAGAACTGAGAATGGAGGTGGGCTTGGAAAAAATTAAATTCTTAAAATTCTTGAAGTGCCACCGAATGAAAGACTGAATTTTTCTTTTTGCCAAAAAAGAAAAATGACCAAAAAATCGTTTACCCAATAAAATCTAGAAATTATATTTTAGTTCAAGAAATACATAGCTACTAGTACTAAGCTTCCTGGTTTAGAAAATCCATTGTCAGAATAATTGTTTAGCAAGTGGTCAATCATGTAAGTGAAAATTGTAGTGGAAAACCATTAATGATTTAGTGTTAAACATGACAACCTCTAAAGTCCTTTCCCAAATTTAGAATTTTATGGTTATAAGCACTATGATCACTGAAAAGAGATCCTGTACATCCTCTTGCTTCTGTTTCAATCACGATATCTAAAACCACCTAAGTGAGCTCTATGAATACTGCAAATAAATGCTTAAAGAAATGAATGATTTGCTGAGTAGATTGCTCATAACACCTCCCAATATGCTATTATTAATGGTCTCTTGCCATTCCCACTCTGTCTATAGTGAGTACAGCAATACACTTTAAAAGTGTGTGTGTGTGTGTGTGTGTGTGTGTGTGTGTGTGTAGTAGACAAATGGGAAAAGAATATAATCTGTTAAGATTCTAACACTAGAAGTGATTTCTTGTTCAGGGTCAGTAAAGTCCTCCAGTGTCTCAATTCAGTGACATCCTGGGAATGTTTTATGGATCAGATTTCATCACCTGTTAGCACTGGGACTGAAAGGCTGAGCTACTTTTGATGGATGGCCCTTCAGAGTCTATCTTTAAAACAGTACCCTTGGCTCACCTCTCCTTAACTATTCCTTTTGAGCAGTATTCTGATAATCTTCCTTCCTTCTCCTGAGTCATTGTATTCAGTAAACTCTGTCTGCCTTCGTACCTTGACTATAAATTCCTTACATGTCTTACAATTCTGCTCATCCTTCAGTCTGTGGACTTCTATTAGATAATTTTACCAGACACATTGTAACCTCAGTCATCATCATCTACTCCCTGGTGGTACGGTAGCTTCTTGTCCAGTCTCCCTGCTACCAGTTTTGTCTCTATCGCCTCCAATTCAATTCCTGTCTTATATCCAGATGACTTTTCAACAAAAGTAATGTTTATGGTGCACTCTCCCTGCTTACCCTGTTGCAGTGGTTGCGCAATACCTGATGAAGGCCCCAAGTGCTTAGCATAGCCTAAGAGAGACCACATACTCTATAACTTCCTACCAATCTTGTCTCTTTTCTCAGCAACAGCTACCTATACCAGGCTGAACACTCTTCAGTTTTTTGACAATAACCATTTCTATTCTCTCTGGTTTTCTCTAGGTCTTCAAATTAGCTGTTCCTTTGCCTGGAACCTACACTGATAATGCCAAATGAATTTAAGTTCGTGAAAAGAATTTTAAATAATGGAGATATATGTAGCAAGGGTAATTATTAATCAACAAATTATATGAAAAATGATTGCTGTCTTTTTCTTAAGTGAAGACAGTCTCAACTCCAGGCCTCCATCTGCCAGGTTGATCTCAGCACTTCAGTCATTCTGCTATTTCATTTCCTAATTCTATTATGCTCTTTAACACACTCTCTGTGTTTCAACATGAACACTTTTTCTGGATTTCTATTATGTTGTCACACCTCCTGGTGTTTTCAGAAAAGCCTGGCGGATGAGAATCAGCTGTGAAGGGCAGAAGGGTCTATGGGACTGGAAGAAGTCCACAAACTGGGGATTACTCGGAGTATAATATTAGGTACCATGGACAGAGGTAGAATATTGGGAGATTGCAGATGGTGTATCCTCATGCATTAGAATGGCAGAAAAAAAGGGTTTTATATAGAAAAGTGGACCATGACTAACCTAAGTACACCTAGATTTTCTCAAGAAATATGAGTACTGACATTTCAGGCAGCATATATAAGACATTCAAGGTCAGATAGGAGTGGTCTGTTATCTTAAGACTAATTATTCCATAGGGCTTGGGATGGCTTTCAGAGTCAACTGCAGGGCAAAATGGTGGTTGTGATAAAAAGAAATGCAGATAAGTCAACTTGGATCCCTGAACCCTGTTTCTGATCCCTTAATAGCTATGTACTGTCAATAGAATAAAATACATTGGAGAATGTCAGTTTTTCTCTCAGTATCTGCCTTTCTTTGTTCCTGGATGACTGGTTTCTAAACTACGTATTGGGCTTTTCATCCTCCCTTGAATCCAAGTCTGGCCCTTTCACTAAGCCGAAGGCAGCAGGCTGATGAAGAGATGTGCACAGGTCAAGGTCTTCTTCAAGTGCATTGTATTTTGGCCCACACTTTCCTTCTGTTCTCATGTCTTATAGTTCCTGCATCTTCACCCCTTAATAATATCAACTGCATGTGCTCATGTGTTGTTACTGCCTATTTATGAACTTCTATTCCTTCTGCACAACTGCTAAGAAATGCTGTCTGTCTTCATCTTTAATGTTAAGAACTGCATTTCCTTTTGAAAGTCTTATTTGTCTTCCTCTCCTTTTTTTTGACAGGCAGAGTGGACAGTGAGAGAGAGAGAGAGACAGAGAGAAAGGTCTTCCTTTTGCTGTTGGTTCACCCTCCAATGGCCACTGTGGCCAGCGCACTGCGCTGATCCATAGCCAGGAGCCAGGTGCTTCTCCTGGTCTCCCATGGGGTACAGGACCCAAGCAGTTGGGCCATCCTCCACTGCACTCCCTGGCCACAGCAGAGAGCTGGCCTGGAAGAGTGGCAACTGGGACAGAATCCGGTGCCCTGACTGGGACTAGAACCCGGTTTACTGGTGCCACAAGGCGGAGGATTAGCCTAGTGAGCCGTGGCACCAGCCTCTCTCCTATCTTTGTCCTAGTCTAGTTAGAGGCTATTCTTGTAAGCTTCCAGACACCAAGTACATTGAAATTTCTCAGTCATATGTATAGGTATTCAATTAGGCTAAAAGTCCCTCAAGAAAGCTGTTGCATTACTCATAACTTTAGTGCCCAGCAAGTTCCTTGGCACTTGGTCCATGCTCAAGTGAATTATTACTTTCATTGACCCTGCTCCTGAAATATTCAGATTGTGGGAGGACTCGAGAACATCATGATTTGGTAAATAGATGCGTGTGGTAAAAAGTTGTAGGAGATGACAGTAAGAGGCATTGGATGTACAATTATCTTGAAGAACTAGAATGAATCATTTTTCATTGCAAATGAGAGGAATCTTTGTTTGTATATTTGCATTTCTCTCTGGACTTGACCCACCCCAGTACACTCTGCCACTCTTGCTTCTTGTTTTCCTCTTGTATTTTATTAACATTTTCTTGCTCTGTTTTACCTTTCTTAGACCATGCTGCCCTCTCACTGCAAACTTGAATATACAAGGCAAACCTTCTTATTGCTGTTTCACAAAGTATCACAATTCCATTGGGCCAGAGAAAGCACTCATTCCATTTTTTATTTGCTTTAAGAACAATGCAGTGAAGGAATTGCTTAGGTAAAGTGTGAATGGGGACAAAGAAGAAATGTCTTGTGGAAAAAATTCCTTTTATGGAACAAGGTCATAGAGTCATCTGTCATAATTATAAAATGACAATTGTCATTTGCCTTTATATCAGACGTTTAATTAATAAAATCCGTGACTAATTGTGACTTAGATTGTTAGTAATCCATCAATCCTGCTTATGGAGTTTGAGATTAGAATCTAAAGATTTTTTTTCTCATATTCTCTTTTAGAGACAAGGGAGTTTTAATCCTGAGCTTTTCATCTTTCTTCAGTCGTTTTGGGATCTGAGGCATATCTGCTTCGTCTTCACATGATAGAGACTGTGCAAATCTAACTTTCTCATATGCAAATTTTAGCAAGAAAGCTATTCCTTCATGCAACATATATTTATTCTAAACTTGTACCTTGATTTATGTCTTCAGTTCTTGGGATTTTCCCCCAGTTTTCTGACTGTCCTTTCTGGCATCCTACAGCCGTGTTTAGCGTCCCTGGTAAACTCTTTTTTTTTTTTTTAATTTTTTTTGCCAGGCAGAGTTAGACAGTGAGAGAGAGTTATAGACAGTGAGAGAGAGAGAGAGAGAAAGGTCTTCTTTCCGCTGGCTCACTCCCCTAATGGCTGGAATGATCCAAAGCCAGGAGCCAGGTACTTCCTCCCAGTCTCCCATGTGGGTGCAGGGACTGAAGCACTTGGACCATCCTCCACTGCCTTCCCGGGCCACAGCAGAGAGCTGGACTGGAAGAGGAACAACCAGGACTAGTACCCAGTGCCCCAACTGGGACTAGAACTTGAGGTGCCAGCGCCGCAGGCGGAGGATTAGCCAAGTGAGCCACGGTGCCAGTCCCTGGTGAACTCTTAAAATTCTTCTCTTTTAATTCATAGAGACCGTGCTTGCTGCTCCCTGCAATTCTAAATTGCTATGAAGGTGCTGCTCTAACCAAGCTTCAGGCAGGGCAGCTCTTTGTCACAGTGGAAAACACAGAGGCTTATTCCCTCCCTTCAAGGTCTGAGTCTCATGGTAGAAGGTTTTTTCTAATACTTCAGTCTTACAGGACCTCCAATGCCTACCAAGCTTCAAGCCTGCGAAGAACATTCCTCTCTTTCTTGCATGCCTGGAGATAAAACTCCCTTCTGTCATTTTATTCCATTGCCTTCCTTCTTGTGTGAATCTGTCATGATTGCTAGAGTGCTGGGAATTCATGCTAATAATGAGTTCTCTACAGCAACTTTCCCTTTCTCTCTCTCTCTCTTTCTCTCTCTTTTCACCACTCTCCCCCTCTCCCACCCTCCCTCCCTCAAGTGGTTAGCTCTGAAAAGAATAATTTATCAAATAATTTTTATTCAACTTTGGAGTAAGAAGAAAGAGGCATGGGGGTGGGGGAAAGAAGCTCTTTTGCAGTTTTAATTGCTTTGCAGAGTCTGTGTGAGGCGCTTCCTGGGCTTATCAAAGCTCACACAGCTGGGGCCCTGCGCTCAGTGCTCAGCGCTGCCTCTTCTGAGCACCGGGGCTCTGCTGATGGACCAGATAGTGTGTCAGCTATCTGATGGCTTCAGTGCTTAGGAGGTTAATTCCAGTGATGAAGTGGAAATGTTGGAAGGGCGGGAGCAAGGGAATAGAGGCTGTTTTCTAGGAATGTTAGAATATTCAACTTTTTAAAAATGCAATCCTGTTCCTCCCTTTCCTCTATTCAAGACATGATATATCTGTGTATTTAAGGGGAACTAACATCGTCCTTAGTACTAAGATGGTAATATGGATTAGATTATATTGAGTGATGTGCCACTATCCTTTGCTAATGCCCTGGCATGATTCTGCACAGTAAGAATCACTGAGGAAGTGAGAAACCCATGGGGACATTTAAACTTGCAGAAGAGTAGGCTAAGGGACCACTAAATATGTCAATCAAGGCATGTAATAGATTGTCCTAAGGAGATGGTGACAAGAATGCCACAATCTCAAAGAAAATAGGATAACAGAACCTCCAAAGTTTACTGTGAGAGAATTATGTGTAGGTGAGCAGTCAGATGAAGGCTATGAGTACAAGTAGTATCTGTAGGGGCTTTAACATCTTCATGGAATGTGTTGCTTTAGTGATGAAAAATTGAAATCTGGGCATTTTTTTTTCTCATAACATGCATTTTCCGTGAACATCTGACAAACTCTCATATTCATAGATTTCAAAAAGCTTTAGAGGTTTTATTATTTATTTGAAAGGCAAACGAGAGAGAGAGAGAGAGAGAGAGAGAGAGAGAGAAAGAAGGAGGGAGGTATCCAAATACTAGAACCATCCATCTTCTGCTACCTTCCCAGGCACATTAGGAGGATATAGGATCAGAATTGGAAGAAACAGGACACATTTCAAATATATTAAACAAAACAAACCTGTCTTTGAATTCCATTTTCAATGAACCCTTCTTTAAAAATAGATTGCAAACAGATATGGAATCACCATTATCAGGAGGAGGGTTTTTAAAAATGATGTCTTCAATATTGATCATTATAGGTAGGAATAGTTATCAAAATTATAGTGTGCCTTTTAGTAAGTTTTTTTTCAAGATTTTATGTTATCTCCAGGAAGCATAATTTTTTGTGGGGAGATATACATTATTGAGCCAAGAAAAACACAGAAAATGAATCTGCTTGCCTACCTGTGGTCCTTTCTTTGTGCCTTGTGCATCAAAGTACTGTTGTCTTCATCCATAGTGGCTGCCTCAAAACCAAGCAGCCTAGGTTCCCATCTTGGTCTTACCAGTTCATAGCTGTGATAACTTAGCCATGTTGAATAACCTCTCTGTTCTTCAGAGTTCTAATCTGTAAAGTCAGCATAATTATAATGACTAGATCATAGTATTGCCATGAGAATTACGTGAATTAATATTCAAACATGCTTCGAATGGCACCTGAAACCTTGTAAGCCTCCTGTGAATGAAGCTGTATCCATGCTGCAGCCACCCATTGTCAGAATACGATGTAGACTTGCTTTCTCTCAGGGCAAGTCAAGTGTAGATCTCATGCTAAGCTCCCAAACTCACCACTTTGTTGCATGGAGGGGCTGCTGCCAATTCACCATCCTTCTAAGCCTGGCAAAGCTTCTGCTGATAGTGGTGATCATTATTGCTCCTACCTCTCCTTAGGGGGTATAGATACTTGAGTCAGGCCATGTGCAGGTAATATAAAGTGCATGAATTTTGTGGTCCACCCATCCTGGCTCAGTTCATTTTCAGTTTTTTCTTGATGAGTGATTTAGCTCCTTTGAACCTCAGTTTCGTCAACTTATAAAAACTATTTTGAGGATAAAGAAGATAATGCTTATGATTAAAAGTACAGTCAGAGCAGATTGCCTTCTAAAGAGGATCACACCACACAAACTTCTTGCTGCGGAAGCTGGCATTGCAGGTAACCATTAGGGGGAAAGGGTTTTTGTATGCAAGATTTTTTGAAGAGTGTGTTTAAAAATTTTCTTTGAATGAGATAATTTATAGGTATTATGTCTGTCAACTCAGTTAATATATAATGTTTCACATTTTGAGAATTAAGCACCCTTTAAATATTATTTCAATTAAATTGTTTAATTGGAGGCAGAATATGGGCTTATTGATTGTCACTTATATCTGATGAAGAACGTTTTTTCTACTTAGTTCAAGCTGAAATAAATCCTAGAGCCCAAAATATATTAGGAGAAAGGGAGAAAACCTTTCTTTCTAGAGAGCAACAATGGAATAATTTATTATTAAATGTAAAGTGTTGCTAATGCAATCTGATGGCTGAGATTTTGCATCAAAGATGTCAGAAAATTCAGAGTTTGATTTCTCTCAGCAACCATAAGTCTTCTCCCCTTGAGCACATATAGCATTTCATATTACCAAATATGCATTTAACTATAAATTATTATATATTCACAGAGGGGCCCAATTACAGTCACCATGGGCACCAGCAATGTGAAATTTCTGACATTTGTGTGCCAAAGAAGTTAAATTTCGATGGTACTTTCCTTTTCTTCTGATTTTTATCATATTTTATATACATTGTGTAGGATTCTCTTGTTCTCACTGCCTTGAGCTTCAAGCTTTTGTATATGATACAATTGATGCCTCAAAGACATATACTATCTCCAATAATCATTTTATGTTTGCGTGATTTGGGAAAAATACTATGTGCAAGACCCATTCTGTGCTTTTTAGTTGAAACTTTATGTTCAACATTTAAATCATTCAGTTTGAAGCTTCATACTTGTCCCTGAAATCCACTAAGAAAGACTAAGTTTAGCAATACAGTTAACAGGTTTTATGTATGAAAGTAGTATTTGGAAGAACATATACTAAAGTTTATAATCATTACTATACTTCATGGCCTGTGTCTTGTCCTAAGACACTTATTAAAAATGTAGACAAAACTATTCTTTCTCTTATTAAATTACTTAAGAATATATACTTATTTACTTCCTCTAACTTTTCTTCAGTCCATAAAATCAAACAATCATTATAACCACCACAAGTTATTATAAAACGTCAAATTTCAGTTTTAAAAGATATTCTAGACTAGTTCTTGGTACTAGAGAGTAAACCACAGAGGTAACTGGCCTTGGTCTCTTTCATCAGGAGACCTGGAGGGAAAAGAGTTACTAAAATAGCCAAGCACTTAGAATCTAAAAACCTTATGGATCATTGGATTAGAAGTTCTGCTCCATGGACTTTGTCTAAAGCATCACATCAGACAAGGGCACCAAAATAGACATGCCAAAAGAAGCATTGTTGCCCAGACTGTGAAAGACAGAGAAAGATGGGGGTGGGGAGGAATGAGAGAGCGCACAATTGCTAAGATCTGAATATTTGTCTCCCCAAACTCAGGAATTTAATCATGAAACTCTTATGTTAATTGTACTAAGAGATACTTGGGTATCACATCTAATTATGAGTGTTTGGAAGTAGGACCATTGGAAAGTGATTAGATTGGATTGCATCATTAGAGTGGAACCCCATGATTGAATCCTGACAGCTTTATAAGAAAAAGGAGAAAAACCACATAGAGAGATATAAACAGTCGGGAGCACTGTGCGTCTCCTGTCCTGTGAACACTGCACTGCCAGAGCCTGCCAGCAAGAAACTTCATCACTGGAGGCCAAACAGCGAGTCTTGATGTTGGATTGTGAACTTCTGGAACCATGAGCCAAAATTAACAATTTTTCTCTGTAATGTAGCCTGCCTCAGGCATTTCATTAGAGCAATGAAAACTGACTGATAGTAAAGCTAGCAAAACACTAGGTATTAAGCACTAGGTGAGTAAATATTGACATAGTACCAGACTAAGAAGCATTTAAGAACTATGACTTAGACATATAGTCACAATTTATCATGAGAAGAGTTCTGTAATACACTGTTAAACATAAACTACTAACTTTAAAACCTGAATGCAGAACAGGATCCACTTTGGGGATATCTGTGTGTATGAACATTTCACAATAAGTTATACTTTCAGAGGAGACTGAGAGGGACTAACGCAACTTGAGTGAAAGGATATTGGGGGCATGTGAGGATGGAAGGATGTGGTAGTGAATGTTGACATCAAAGCAGGTGTAAGTAGGTAGGTTAGAGATAAACTAATAGAGTATTTTACAGAAACATGGATATAGTTTCAGATAAATATATAGGGATAATTTATGGATCGATTAGCCAGAAAAGGAAATGCCAACATCTTAGCCTTAGAATGTAGTTCAGTCAGAATTTATTGAATGCTTATTTACCAAAAGCCAGCCAAGAACTGAAGAAGAGATTTAGCAATCAAGAATGAGAAAAAGGAAGACAGCCTGGTGAATTGTAGAGAGTGTGTAGTGGATGAGCAGTGAGCCCATGCCTAGAACAGTGAGGCAAGGCTGAGACACCTCAGGAGAAAATCTTCCACTGAAATTTCAGTCTTTTCATTTTTCACTTTTTAATTCTCTTTACCCTAATCTGGGCTGTTACTTTTCTTCTTCACTCATTCATCCAGAATTTTTAAGTGGCTTCCATTTGTTAGACAATGGCAAACATTTGCATGATGATGACAAATAATGTTTAGCCCTGGTGGGAGACTTGGTGGATTCACAAGAGGTCTTCAAGCATTGTAAGTGCAATGACATGGGCAGGTGCAGCAAGAGCAACTAATTAACAGGTTGGGATAGTTCTTTATCCCCATCTTATTTCCTTCAGTGGCTTCCTATTTCTTAGACTTTGTGTTTTTTCTTTGCAAATCATGTTAATGCTAATGCTTGAATCAAATACTCAAGAAAAGGAATTTCATTCTATCACTTCCTTGCTCATAAACTTATATGACTATATTCTGTTTTATGTACTTTAAATAGTTAGGGGCCTTCAACAGTCTCTTGTGCCCAAGTTCATATTTCTTCATTCATTTATTTAGGTGCTTGTGTTCTTCCACTGTGGGGGTCTCTGAAGTTGCAAAGATAAGCTAGATATAATCCCTTTCCTCTAAGAATTCATGGTCTAATTAATAAAGGGTAGTAATATGTGATAATGAACACAATAAATACATAGTACTGTGATCGAGTGTATCCAGGACACAGTGTAAGTGAGAATTGTGAAGTCTCCCTGAGCAAATGAAAACAAAAAATTAGACGAAGCAGAGCTTGAGAAAATCTTAGTAAAACAGTTTAAGTTTGCAAGTGGAAAAGTGCCTTTCTTTGTTAATGGATGTCCAAGAGTAAGATCATTTATAAATCAACTGTGAGTTGGGAGAGAAATTGACACTGAGATTAAGCTCAAAATACATGGAAAAATTAGGCTCTGGGGATATATAGAGCTAAATCATGGCAGGATCTTTTTATTGTTCCTAGTTAACATTCTTGACTGCCACTGAATGGCTCTCCAATATGATGATAGGAACAGGTTGTAATTTTTGGCAGTATGGGATATAGACACCAGGACCCATGAAGAGGTTGTTGGGTTTTCCTGGACAAGGATACCTCCATTTGGAAATTGAGACGGGATAGAGGAGAAAGGAGACTGATGCGAGAGGAAGTAAGGATCTAGCAACAAGAACATGTGTGTTTTTTTTTATAAGATTCATTTTATTATTTTTTTAAAGATTTGTTTATTTACTTGAAAATTAGAGTTAAACAAAGAGAGTAGGAGAGGCAGAGAGAGAGAAAGGTCTTCTATCCACTGGTTCCCTCCCCAGTTGGCTGCAATGGCCGGAGCTATGCCCAATGAAGCCAGGAGCCAGGAGCTTCTTCTGGGTCTCCTACATGGATGCAGGGCCCCAAGGACTTGGGCCACTTCTACTGCTTTTCCAGACCATAGCAGAGGGCTGGATTGGAAATGGAGCAGGTGGGACTTGAACAGGCGCCCATATGGGATGCCAGCACTGGAGGTGGTGGCTTTACCTGCTACACCAGAGCGCCAGCCCCATTTTATTAATTCGAAAGAGTGAAAGGGGGGGGGGGGTACAGGGGAGAGAGAAAGAAGGAAAGGGAGAAGGAGAAAAAGAGACAGAGAGAGAGATCTTCAATCCAAATGGCCACAATGGCTGGGCCTGGTCCAGGAAGAAGCCAGGAGTCTGGCCCTCTATCCAAGTATCCCGCATGGGTGTCAGGGGCCAGGCTTGTGGGCCATCTTCTGAAGCTTTACCCAGATGTGTTAGCAGGGAGTTGGATCAGAGCAGAGCAGTTCCTGCTTGAAGGTTTGCTCCAATTTAGATGCCAGTGTCACTAGCTACCACTCAACCCACTGTGCCCCAAACCTAGGTCAAGAACTTTAACATGGAGCTTTTTTGCTTTGTGTCTGCATGGATCTTTGATATTCATCAAATAATTTGTATGAGATTATAGAAGGTAGCAAGGGTCATGCAGAAATGTTAAAAACCCAAGTAACATATTCTGTCTTGAGTATATTGAATGTGAAGTACTGAAGTGTTTTAGAAAACTACTCTAGCACATTGCTTTCTGTATGTCTAAATATGTATCTTTATGTCTGTACCATCCTCAAATAACCTTGGAAAATGTCTTGAGTTCACAGTCTCAGTCTGAAATCAGCTACACAATAACCCTTCATCATGCTCAAGCCGAACTCTCTAAGGTTGGGATGGAGAGATTGTAAGAGGTGCCTGGAAACTGGTAAAGCGTATCATCTCCAGTACTCTGATGGATTCTCTTTGTGCCTTTTTAAAATGAATCTCACTCAATTCACATTTTCAGATTTACTAAAAACTCTGCAGATGCAATTTTATCTTTTCTTTCTGGTAACAAAGGGAAACAGAAATTTTGGCCGTTTGTGATCAATTTCCATAGAACTCGAGGAAAGCGTTAGTATGTTCTATTTATAATTTTTTGCAAGTGTTTAAAACAAGACACTGAATGTCAAGTATGGCATTATTTCAATATTTCCAGTTATACCCTAGTATAATAAGACAAATTGAATTTCTCAGTGTAAGATATCTTTGTCTTTCTTGCCTAATGCATTAATTATGTGTTATTTATTTCTGCTAACTGCATTCCTTTCTAATATCTGTATATTTATTTTTATTTAATTTGTAATCATAATTCACTCAAAGTACTTGATGTCATTTATGCACTGTCCTTGAATATGTGTACTTTTTTTTAAGATTTATCTATGTGTTTGAAAGGCAGAGTTATAGAGATTGAGAGAGAAGCAGAGACAGAGAGAGAAAGATGTGCACAATTTTTAATGTCTCATCCATTCTCATATATTGAAGAGATTAGTACTCATTGCCTTTATTATCTTTAGGGACAGTTCCTTTTCTATAGGATGATCATCACTATGGAAGTCCAGAAATCTCAAAATTTTCAGTTTACATCAGGTATAAGACTCTTCCTTAGATGTATGTTCCTTTCTTTTTACTGAATTGTGTATGTATGGACACTAGTTATTGTAGTCCATCATTTTCAAACAAGACAAAATGCTTAAATACTCTTTGAAACTGTCCTCATGTTTAACCTTAATTTGTTTTTCTATTCCTTTCTCTCTTTTTTCATATACCCCTTATTTTTTGCCCTCTACTTAGTGGAAATGGACAGTAGGACACAATTACATAGTAGTCAGCTACATAGCTGCTACTAACTTACTCATATTTATAGGATGCAGGAATGATTTCTTTTAAACCTTTTCAGTCTTTCCTTTCAGTTTTTACTTACTGTGCAGCTCTGTGTTATTCTATCTATGTGGGTGGTATGTATACACAAGCACACACAGGCACACACTGGGAATATCTTACTACCGATGTATATGAAATATATACTCCTAGAGTCTGTAAAATGAGTCTACTGGGGTCCATAGCTTGAGCTACATTATTAGCCACACAAATGCTACCTCTCAGTGGTGTGGGGAAATCAAGTGTTAACTGTATTGAGATTATATTAAGAGATTGTTGTCAGCAGTCTCTCCAGATTTTTGACCTTCCCAAGTATTATTGAGTGTTTCATCTGTCAAGGTAATTGTGGCTTCACTCTTTATTAAAAACTTCTTGAGTTTAGACATAAGGGGACCAAAGATAGTCATTAACCTGCAAACTCAGGATAAACTACACCATAAATGCACAGCAAATATCTCACAAAGATACAGTAATTACAAAACAAATACCTCTTTGCTAAGCAATGAATTATAGAGCCCAATATCCTATAATTACAAACCATTTATATATCTGTTTAAATTACTGTGGATGCCACTTAGTGTAATCACTTTGGTGATTAATCAAACATTATGTGTGGTATGGAACGCTTCAGAGTTCACAGGTGTGCATGCTTTTCAAATGCTTATACTAAAGTATCAAACTGCAAAGTTGCTAGCATTTTATTTTCTCCACATTTTATAAAAAGTTCTATAATCCCATGTTTTTCTTGAACTACCATAGGTTTATGCTTTCTTTGGAGACATTTAGGAATATTCCATCCAGGTTTTAATGGTTAAAAAGGCATGTTTTAATGGCTGCAATTTTCAGAGCCCCAACATGTACACACTTCAGGGGGTTAAACCAGAAATAAACTCATCTTGCCAAGTATTTGTTTGGAGTAAAGCCTTAGTGGCACATTCAGCTTCTGTCCTCCTGAGTGAGTCCTTTAACAGTGTAGTCACAGAGCGTTCAAGGAATCGGGCCAAGTGCCTACCAAGGTGTTCTTTGGGCAGGGTACAGATCTGCCCTAAGGCTGTGAATGACAAGGATTAGTCCAGGACTACTGGTCTGAGCTCTTACATTTTTGGCTGCCAAAGACTTTAGTTTAATCTTCCTGGCAACAGTAAATAAGGGTCAAATCGGATTATTCTAAACCAATATGAGAATAATTTGAGAACAATAGCTGGCTAGGGAGAGAACGTCATGCAACTGAATTACAGTAAATTATACAGTCTTGCCTTGGAAGCAATAATTTGATCACAAGACCAGCAAGTAACAATTATTACTGATTGTAGCAGGCACCCCTCAGCAGCTCATAGGGAGGACACCTTGGGCAATAAGCAAAATGATCCCATGAATTTGGACATGTTCCTAATACAGGGATCTGCAAATGTTTATATTATATTGGAACATTTATTATGAGCCAGACACTGTTCTATGCATTTTACTTGTATTTACACAGTCTTCACAATGTATAAAATATCGCACTATCCTTATCCCATCTCATAAATGCAGAAACTGAATATAAAGCTCATAAGTAGATTGGGGTGGGCATATGAGCTATCAATACACTGATGGGTATGCCTATAACTCATAGCAGAGTGCCTACATTCAAATCCCAGCTCTGCTCCCAAGTCCAGTTCCAGTTCCTGCTAATGCAGACCTTAGGAGGCAACAGGTAATGGCTCAAGCTGTTGGGTTACTGCTATTCATATAGAAGACCTGTTCTAAGTTCCTAGACCTCAGCTTTATCCCCCATCTTGGGGTCTTTATGAGTATTTGTGGAGTGGATTTTCCATGTATTATAGCTATTTCTCAGTCTGTCTGCCTGCCTTTCAAACAAAATAAATAAGTAAAAACATTTTTAAAAGTTTTTAAGTAGTTGAATCTTGGCTACTATGTGATAGAGCTGGCTTCTTAACCAAGGTGGCCTGATTTTGAAACACCATGCCCCTGGTTGAAGGGCATATGTGTTATTGCCTTTAATCATATGTTCATCTCAACTGCAAATGACCTTAAAAGTCACATTCTTCCTACCAAAGCATTTGCACAGCTCTGATTTATGTGACTGAGTTTGAGTGTCTTCAAGCTCATCATTTTATCATTTGGTGGTGTGAACCTGACTTACACTGTAGTGTGCTATGAGAGCAAATCAGAGGTCCCAAGGCTGTTAGGTAATTTACTGGTAGTAGAACTTCCTGCATTTGCCTCTATCAATGACCTGTTCCTTCTTTTTGTCTTCTTTATTCCTTCTCACAGTATTGCAGAAGGAGAAGTAAAAGCTGGTTGTGGAAAATGTGATGGTAGAGTTAGCATTCAGCTAGGCCTAAATATATGTAACTTTACAGGGAGAAAGGGAAAAGCCTAATGCAACTTATTGAATAGAAGCATTGTGCCTACTTTTGTTTCTCTTATGTTAGTGCACATGCAGTCACTGAAGGACTTTTTGGTGACTAACAGTGGGCTAGCCCATAATAGGCTGCTTAGATACCTAGCAGATGCTGTCTGTATTCAAGTGCTCTAAGTACACTTAAGGAAAGGTAATAAACTAGTGATCAGGTGAGTGATGATATAACCACACATGCCTGATAAAAGCAATCAGAAAACTGTGGGAGGACAAATTCTCCCTAGAGCTGACATCTGAACAAGGCTCAAACTGATGATCAGAATTTTGGCAACTGAATGAAAACATCCCCAGGTCAGAAAACAGCATGATGAGAAACCTAGAGTTTTCCTTTATAAAATGCAATTACATGTGAATCCTGTACTCCACTGCCATTGTTGCTTTTCCTTTCATGGCTTGTGTCCCAATATTCAAAGTCTCTGAAAGGAAATTATGTCCATTTCTCCTACTTTCTGCAGATGTCTTTTTCCCTATATTGGAACCTAATAGAACTATAATCAGATCTGTCTTTTTTCTCTTTTGTAGATTGTTTTTCATTACACCCCTCACTATAACTTCTTTGTCATTTAAGACAATAATTGTGAAGTCAACAAGAAAATTCTTTATGATCAGTTACCTCTTTGAGCTGTCAACCTCCACCTCCATATGTGCGCACGTGTGTATGTGTGTGTTTGTATTTATGTGTGTACGAGACAAAAAGAGATACAAAAATTGATATAATAGAAAATTAAACATAAACATAATAGAATAGAGAATATTCATTAAGAAATCTCAGCAATTATCAATTCTTGAGTAATTTTGTTTTACCTCTATTCTCACATCATCTCACTTCCAATAATTTTAAAATAAATCCCAGATGTATAATCATTTCATCTGGAAATATTTCAGTATAGATCTCTAAAAATTGGCATATTTTAAAATATAATAATACCATTTCACTATGAAAATTAACAATAGAGTTTTTAATATAAAAATGTTTCAGTATTACATTTCCCTAAATAAGATAGGTTTAAATCAGATTAAATCAAACCAGATTAAATCAAATTCTAAATTATCTCAATTTCTACTGTTATTGGATAATATCACCTCAGTGTTATGATCTTGGATCAATAGCAAAGATCAGTATACTATAGCCTATGAACCAAATATATATATCTCACAACTTGCTTTTGTAAATATTGTTTTTTGATATACCCAGCATGCTTATTAGTGTACCTCCTATCTATAGCCTCTTTCACATTATAACTGCAGTGTTGAGTAGTTGTCATGAAGATTACATGGTTCAAAAATCTGAAAATAGTTCCATTGGGCGCTGAGCAGAAAAAGTGAGCTGATGCCTCATCTGTTGCTTCTGCCCTCCCCCACTCCAACTGATTCTCTTCTCATTGGAAATGCAGAATCATTCAGCATAGGTGTTATATAAGCTCTGAGTACCAAGCCTGGCTATAGAAAACATGCACCCATTCCTTTTTTTATTATTGTTAAACAGAAAAGCATCCTTCAAATTTCAAACTCCAAGGTTTTTGTTTTGTTTTGTTTTGTTTTGTTTTATTGTGGAAGGATAAAGACAACAAACAGGTTTAAGGAGACTGGAAACCACTTGGCTTGGGCTTCACAAAATGGAAGTAACTTGCAAAAGTTACTATTTCAGACCTCCATATTCCTACACCACTGGTGTTGCCACTGGACACAGCAAAAATGACCAAGATGGGAACCCAACTCATACCATTCAAACTTGTTTATTTCTAATGTAATAATTTGTGAAAACAATTATTAGATTTAATAGGTAATTCAAATTGGATTGTGTTTCTAGCACTGCTCTAAATACTTTACATGTATTGATTAATTTCTCTCACACACTATTTTTAATAGAGAATTTTTATTTAATAAATATAAATTTCAAAAGTACAACTTTTGGATTATAGCAGTTCTACTCCCCATAAGCACCCTCCCACCTGCAAACCATCCCATCTCCTACTCCCTTTTCCATCCCATTCTTCATTAAGATTCATTTTTAATTATCTTTAGATACAGAAGTTCAATTCTATATTGAGTAAAGATTTCAACAGTTTGCACCCACACAGACACACAAAATGTAAAGTACTGTTTGAATACTAGCTTTACCGTTAATTTGCATAGTGCAACACATTGAGGACAGAGGTCCTACATGGGGAGCAAGTGCACGTGACTCCTGTTGCTGATTTAACAATTGACACTCTTATTTATGATGTCAGTAATCACCGAGGCTCTTGTCATGAACTTCCAAGGATATGGGAGCCTCTTCAGTTCACAAACTCCGACCTTATTTGGACAAGGCCATAATCAAAGTGGAAGTTCTCTCCTCCCTTCAGAGAAAGGTACCTCCTTCTTTGATGGCCACATCTTCCCACTGAGATCTCACTCACACAGATCTTTCATTTCAGTCATTTTTTTGCCACAGTGTCTTGGCTTTCCATGCCTTGGATACTCTCAAGGGCTTTTTAGCCAGATCTGAATGTCTTAAGGGCTGATTCTGAGGTCAGAGTACTGTTTAGGCATTTGTCATTCTATGAGTCTGCTGTGTATCCTGCTTCCCATGTTGGATTTTTCTCTCCTTTTTAATTCTATCAATTATTATTAGCATACACTGTTCTTATTTATGTGATCCCTTTGACACGTAATCCTATATTTATGATCAGTTATGAACTTAAACTGATCACTTTAACTAGTAAAGTGGCATTGGTACCTGCCAACTTAATGAGATTTGGATTCCCATGGCAAATTTTTAGTTTTACCTTTGGGGGTAAGTCTGAGGGAGCATGTGCCAAACTGTACATCTCCTCCCTCTCTCATTCCCACTCTTGTTTTTAACACAGATCAATCTTCAGTTGAGTTTAAACACCTAAGAAAAATTCTGTGTTAATTAAACAGTTCAACCAATGGTATTAAGTAGAAAAAGAAAATACTAAAAAGAGTAAAATAGTAAGCTGCTCCTCAACAGTCAGAACAAGGGCTGATCAGTCATGCTTCTCATAGTGTCCATTTCACTTCAACAGGTTTCCTTTTAGGTGCTCGGTTAGTTGTCACAGATCAGGGAGAACATATGATATTTGTCCCTTTTGGACTGGCTTATTTCACTAAGCATGATGTTTCCCAGATTCCTCCATTTTGTTGCAAATGACCAGATTTCATTTTCTTTAACCACTGTGTAGTATTCCATAGAGTACATATCCCATAATTTCTTTATCCAATCTTCTGTTGATGGGCATTTAAGTTGATTCCATGTCTTACCTATTGTGAATTGAGCTGCAATAAACATTGAGGTGCAGACAGCTCTTTTATTTGCCAATCTAATTTCCCTTGGGTAAATTGCAAGGAGTGGGATGGCTGGGTCATGTGGTAGGGCTGTATTCAGGTTTCTGAGTTATCTCCAAATTGTCTTCCAAAGTGGCTTTACCAGTTTGCATTCCCACCAACAGTGGATTAGTGTGCCTTTTTCCCCACACCTTCACCAGCATCTGTTGTTAGTTGTTTTCTTTATGTGAGCCATTCTAACCAGGATGAGGTGAAACCTCATTGTGGTTTTGATTTGCATTTCCTTGATTGTTAGTGATCCTGAACACTTTTTCATGTGTCTGTTGGCCATTTGGATTTCCTCTTTTGAAAAATGTCTATTGGCCCATCTCTTAAGTGGGTTGTTTGTTTTGTTGTGGAGTTTCTTGATCTCTTTGTAGATTCTGGTTACTAATCCTTTATCAGTTGCATAATTTGCAAATATTTCTTACCATTCTGTTGGTTGCCTCTTCACTTTCCTGACTGTTTCTTTTGCAGTACAGAAACTTCTCAATTTGATGTGATTCCAATTGTTAATTTAGGTTTAGACTGCTTGTGCCTTTGGGATTTTTTCCAGGAAGTCTTTGCCTGTGCCTCTATCTTGCAGGGTTTCTCCCATGTTCTCTAATAATTTGATGGTGTTGGGTCATAGATTTAGATTTGTAATCCATATTGAGTGGATTTTTGTGTAAAGCGTAAGGTCTTGCTTCATACTTCTGCATGTGGAAATCCAGTTTTCCCAGCACCATTTGTTGAATAGACTGTCCTTACTCCAGGAATTGGTTTTAGCTCCTTGATTAAATATAAGTTGGTTATAGATGTTTGGATTGATTTCTGATGTTTCTATTCTGTTCCATTGGTCTATCTATCTGTTTCTGTACCAGTACCATGCTGTTTTGATTATAACTGTCCTGTAGTATGTCCTGAAATCTGGTATTGTGATGCCTCTGGCTCTGTTTTTGTTGTCCAAGATTGCTTTAGCTATTTGAGGTCTCCTGTGCCTCCATATGAATTTCAGCCTCATTTTTTCCCAGATCTGAGAAGAATGTCTTTGGTATTTTGATTGGTATCACATTGAATCTGTAAATTGCTTTTGGTAGAATGTAAATTTTGATTATATTGATTCTTCCAATCCATGAACAAGGAAGATTTTTCCATTTTTTGGTATCCTCTTCTATTTCTTTCTTTAAAGTTTTGTAATTTTCATCATAGAGATCTTTGACATCCTTGGTTAAGTTTATTCCAATGTATATGATATTTTTTTACACACACCATTATTAACTCTACTTCATGGTTGTGGAAATTGAAGCAAAGTGTAGTTAATGAAGGTCCTAGGCTGATACAACATGTCTGTCAGCTTGCCATTGTATTCTGTCTCCCTCTAGAAATTGTACACGATCCTCTAGTCACTTTAGGGAACTTCATTTTAATCAGGAAGTTTTGATCATGGAGCAAGTGAAATTAAATTTAAGTGGGTTTTCTTAGTGGCAAAGTACATAAAGATACAATAGCACTGTCTGTACTCCATTTCAACACCAACATATACCTGTCAATCAGAGATCCATGAATCCTTATCAAGGAACCTTCCAACCTAGATTATGCCAGTGATGTGTGGCATTACTTCCTGACCCCTGTACTAGTATTTTGAACTTGTGCAATGCATTCTCTCTTTTTTACAGATTGGTTAAAATAGAAGACTGAGAGTTAGCTTTAATTTCCCTGTCCTGCCTCTGTAAGATTTTGTCCAACTCATCTTACTTGGGTTCTTCCAAATCTGCTTTGCTTCACATTTTGTAAAATCTCTTTGGCACTTCTACAGATGACTAATCTCTTCTAGTCTGCATCACTTTTTCCTAATTTTATTCTCTGTGGTAAACCGATTTCCATATTCTTAGAGGCACTTCACATTACTTCTACCTACTCACTAAACTCTTGAGAGGATCAACTCTGTCGGAAGGAATTTTAAAGATAATTTATTTAATTTCCAAGTCCCTAACAGTGCAAACCAGCATAGTCAGAATTGGCCTTTTATTATCTACTCCAGAAGAAAGGGCAGGAGTTGCTTTAAGTTTATAGCTACTCTTAATTCTCAGTGCCACATTTTCAAGCAGGCCATATCATGGTGCAGAAAGACTGCTTGTCCTGCCAGTGTTGCCATGAGGCTCTTCAGGGACGATTTTCACCTTTCTCCTGGCAGAACTCCCCACCTTCAGCAGGTGTATGTAGCTGTCAGCAAACACCAAACAACTGTTCTGACACCACGTGACCACACAACATCCATTAGCAGCACACTATAATCATTGCTGGTTTTCTAGTCATTCTTTTCTAGAAAGTAAATGGGAATATGACAGAAGATCTGAAAAGTGAACACAGGAATTCAGCCACATGGTAGGCTCAAGTGACTTTAGAACAAAAATCAACTAATTAGAAATTAAATGTGGAGATTATTTCCCAGATGTCTTTTGGAAGAGTTATGTGCTGTATCGTGGAGCAAAGTGACATATTCTTCTATCTCCAGGGCTAGCCTTGGATCCAATGCCTTACTAGCTTTGAAAATGATGTCTGTGGCATCCTGGGAAGGAGCCTTATGTTCCACGTCTCTCTGTGCATGTGGAACAGAGAGAGAGAGAGAGAGAGAGAGAGAGAGAGAGAGTCAAAGAGAGCAGGACACAGAAATGAGAGCAGTATCATTATGAAAGCAAGTCCATGGATTCAGAGACTCCTGCAGGACAGCAATGGAATTTTCCATACATGATAGGATTTGATCTGTGGCCATCATCTGTGGAATGCATATTCAATACTGGGTTATATGAAGAATAAACTATGGAAACTAGACGATTTACTAAAGTAAGTGGGAGGACTCTTCATTAGCATGTCCCAAAGATTAATATATTCTGACAATTAATATATTGATAACCTCCTGTCTACTTCACATTGTTCTTGTCCCTATCATCATATATTGGGATGAATGGATTCCACTTATAGGGGTTCTTTTTAGTGATATAAAGCCAATTCTTAATCATGTATTCAAATGCTGTAAGTTCACTTTAAGTATTAAAGTTATTTTTGGTTGATTTTTATTGATATTTTCACCCTCCAATATTCTACAAAATAGTCATTGCGTGTATTACTTAATATGCTAAAAATGCCTTCTTTTTTTGTTTACTTTTGCCTAAAGATTCTTAGCAACCCTTGTCTTGCCTTTTATCTGTGTTTCTACACTGCTGCAAAAAGACCCTTTATTTCTTAATTGGATTGCAAAATAAATATAAATCCTCCCAGTTCTCTCTGATCCACCCCCACAGAGTAGAAATGTGAATGCCAGGATCCTACCTGTGTTAAATCTTTAAGTGCCATTCCTCTGTCACAGATGAGTGATTTATAATTTCATGCTCAATTTTGAGTTTTTATTTTCATTTTGTCTGCTGGGTATTTGGTGCTTTTGAGAACTGCTTTGTATAGGAAAAAAAGATGATCACAGCTTTTAGTTGCTTCTAGAATGTTCTTACCCATTTATTGTGTAGCTGTCAGACACTGTAATAAAACTTCTATTTTCACAGTTGTAGCAGAAATGACCACTTCCTTTTGGTGTGACTTTTTCTCATAAACCATATAAAATGGGTGGGGTATATGTCTTGCAGTGGATGGGTTTGCTCACACAATTTCTGTGAAAGTACAACTACATGAACAAAATACTAAGACTTTTTGTGCAGCAGAATAAGAGTGCTAAGCTCTAGAGGCAGGGCAGGGCATGAGGCTCCATGGAGGTTTCTACATTGTGCTTTCTTGGTGCAGAGCTGGAGGAGAAGAAACTGTTGCCTGTTGCCTTAACAACTAGCATTGCTCGTGACCTTCATTGAATGCCTCTGCATTTTTTAGCAGCATTGCTGAGTAGGAGAAAGGCATGGATCCGATCGGGGAAGCATATTCTTGGAGACTATTGTGCACAGTCTAAATAGCCATCATAATGCATAAATGTGAAAAAACACACAAAGCTGCCTAATTGTAAGACTTGAATTGAAAGAGAAATCTGGTGGCATCAACTGAGGCCTTTGGCTCTGGGGTTGTTGAAAAGGTTTTGTGTAGGAAGCACTGATTGGTGTGATTAAGGGTCCAGAAACCAAGCTGCCAGCTGTGTCTGTGGCTGTGCAATGTTTCCGCCTTTTTACCTGGGATTTCTGAGAAGGGATCAAATGGGAAAGACAGACAGCTCCATAGCCATAAAAGAGACACAGGAAAATGCCTAGGCTAAAGAAATAGTGTCTGAAATAGTGACCCCTGTGGCTGCCTAGACTCCTGCTTCTTCATCTCTCTGTGGCAGAGTACAGAAGTGTCTGAAGAGCAGGCAGGTGGCCCTGTATGAGTGGGTTTGGTCTGACCCTGTTGAATTGCTTGCATCAAGTCATTCTCCTTCCATTCTCATTCTCCTTTCCATCTAACAGTACTACAGGATCTGCCTGAGTGGCATGTAAGAATGATTTCTATCAGTTAGTATCAGCAGACACTAGTCTTGTTTGTGTGATCCCTTTGACTGTTAGAACTTAAATTGATCACTTGGACTAGTGAGATGGCATTGATACATACAACCTTGATGGGATTGTATTGGAATCCCCTGGCACCTTTCTAACTCCACCATTTGGGGCAGGTCAGATTGAGCATGTCCCATGAGAGTATTTTAGGCATGGAAAGCCAAAACACTCTTGAAAAAAAAAAAGGACCTAAATGAAAGATCTCTGTGATCCCAGTGGAAAGAATGGGCCATCAAAGAAGTAGGTACCTTTCTCTGAAGGGAGGAGAGAAACACCTTGACTATGACCTTGTCTAAATAAGATCTATGTCCACGAACTCAAAAGGCTTCCATAGCCTTGGCAACTCATGACTAGAGCCTGGGGAGATTACTGACGCCATAAACAGGAGTGTCAAATTGTGAAGTCAACAACAGAAGTCACTGTGTATTTACTCCTCATGTAGGATCTGTCATTAATGTGTTATCCAATGTGAATTAATGCTATAACTAGTACTGAAACAGTGTTTTTGCACTTTATGTTCTGTGTGGGTACAAACTGATGACATCTTTACTTAGTATATACTGAATTGATCTTCTATATATAAAGATAATTGAAAATGAATCTTGATGTGAATGGGATGGAAGAGGGAGTGGGAGATGGGAGGGGTGCGAGTGGGAGGGAAGTTATGGGGGGGGGGAAGTAATCCATATACTGTACTTTGGAAATTTATAGTTACTAAATAAAAGTTTAAAAAAAAAGAAATTCAATAAATGTATATAGCAGGCTAAAAAAAAAAAAAAAAGAATGATTTCTAAGCTCAACCAGATTATCCAGTGATTTGCAGTAGTAGAGCTTGTATTGGGTACAAGGTTGCCCAGAGATAAAATCTTTCCAAACTTCCATACAGAAAGGTGTGACCTAGTGACTTAAATGACTAATGTGAACAGTGGAGAGACATGTCTTTCCCTTCCTTCCTCTTTCCTACTGAATGAAATGCGTACATAATAATAGAATACCTAATGAATATCTTGGGCCATGACATGAAAGCTTCATGTTTATAATGGTGAAGTGATCTAAACCATTATACCAAACTCAACTCAACAACCTTAACTTTTTTGGGTGAGAGAAACATATATTTTTCTCTTGCTCACATACTCATATCACTTTATTTATTTTTTCTTTTTGCTACAACATCCTAAGATGTATCCTGACTGTTAAAATATGCCTCTCCTTCTAGCACATTGACAACAATTTCAGCTGAAAAATATATACAGTGCAAGGAAACTAAATAGGCACTTTGGGGGCATTTTTTTTCTAGTGAAATCTGGATAAAATCTCATATTAATTATATTATTCAGCACAATTATAGCTAATTGCTCATAAAATGAGCAGAACCTGTATGATTTCATTTATATAAAGTTTAAGAAAGACAAAACAAATCTATCGTGTTAGAGACCATAATAGAGGCGATTATCAGTCCACACACAGCTCAAACATCTGATGATCTTGGAGAACAGGGAGTGACATGGGCACTGGGAAAGGGGCTAAGAAATGAAGGAAATCAGAGGGTCAATGCTAAATAACTGAATTTAAATCTTATTTATTCTGGTTGTTTAGAGTTGTTAGTTGGTGGAGGAACCTTACATAAATTGTGATATACAGAATTAAAAAAAAAAAAAACTGCGGAGTGTCCTGTACTTTGAAGAATACTTCATCTCTTTCATAACATTCTAGAGAGAATTAAGCTCACCATGTAGAAGCATAAGTCAGTTTAATCATTTAATCTTCATAAACATTGTATTCTCAAATATACTCTAAATATTTCAATCATTTTATCTCCATTAAAAATTGTATTCTGGAGTAAGCTCTAATTTTATTATGTTCTTAGTCTACTACTCTCAGAAATACTCATTGTTTTAACACTGATTATGTAAATGGAAATAATTTGAAGATATGAGAGAAGATATCTTGGGACATTAACGTTCATTGAATAAGTCAATTTGAATGATACTCCATATTATAAATAATGGATCAAGTATCACACTTGCTAAGGTGACTTTGCTATTTCCAGTTCCTACGAGACTATGAAATAGCTATGATTTGTCCACTGAGAAAAGTAAACTGAGAATGGAACCTACCAGATTTAACTAAATCATGTGTTGATTGTTTAACCATGTGTTTATTGTTTTAAATGTTTTATGAAGTTAAACAAAATAGATTAACTTAAATTTTCTTGTTGCAGTCTGAAAGCCTTGGTCTTCCAACCATTGGAAAGACTATTATTTACATTCTAAGGCATTAGGCTCCATTTTTAAGATGTATGTGAATTTATGTACTGTGTCCTATCTTTGTCACCTTTCTTCATGGATAGTCAAAACTTAATATCATTTTCTCTCATCACTACTTTCATTTCTGTACAGATTACCGAGTCCCACTCACTCACCTCATCTGTTTTACTAGAACTCTCAATTTTTCCTCTGAGTATTGTAGAATGTTTTACTAACAATCATTAAATTGTCATTCATTCTCAACTCCTCATCACGGTTTACCTTAATTGAAGCCCAATTCACTTCCAAGGAAGCTGCATACCCAGGAAACCTTTCAAAAAGTGGAGAAAGATTATTTTGTCAATATATTCAGATTATTTCTTCACTATTACTAATTCTTGATCAATCTTATTCTGATCTCATAAAAGCAAACTAAGAGAAAACAAACCTTCCAAGTATCACTTATTTTCTACTATTCTTGGTCTTTATCCTTGTAACAAGTTTCTTTTTTTTTTTTAAGATTTATTTATTTGAAAGTCAGAGTTACACACACACACAGAGGGGAGGGGGTCTTCCATTCACTGCTTCACTCCCCAGTTGGCCGCAATGGCCGGAGCTGTGCCGATCCGAAGCCAGGAGCTAGGAGTTTTCTCTGGGTCTGGGGATGCAGGGGCCCAAGGACTTGGGCTACCTTCTATTGCTTTCCCAGGCCACAGCAGAGAGCTGGATAGGAAGTGGAGCAGCCAGGTCTTGAACTGATAACCGTATGGGATGCTGGCACTTCAGGCCAGGGCATTAAACAGCTGTGCCACAGCACCGGCCCCGCAAGTTTATTTTCTACTCCATTTCAGATTCCATGTGACTGACAAGAACATCATTTGAATCCATACCTTGGCTTCTTTCACAGTCAAAATTTAACTCAACTTTAGTTATCAATATACATACTAATAATGCATTTAACTTCTCATAAAATATTCTTTTCTTCTTATTCCTTTTTTATTATTTTTTATTTATTTATTTTTGACAGGCGGAGTGGACAGTGAGAGAGAGAGACAGAGAGAAAGGTCTTCCTTTGCTGTTGGTTCACCCTCCAATGGCCGCCACAGCAGAGAGCTGGCCTGGAAGAGGGGAAACCAGGACAGAATCCGGCGCCCTGACCGGGACTAGAACCCGGGATGTTGGTGCCGCAAGGCGGAGGATTAGCCTAGTGAGCTGCGGCGCTGGCCTCTTTTCTTATTATTCTTACATTAAACTTCAAAATCTCAGTTTCTAACTACAGACATTTAAAATTCTTCAAGATTTTCATTCCCTTACTCTTATTACATCATCTTTGCTTCCATTTTACTCCTTGGTCCCTTAATTTCTCCACTTCTGTCTACATTTTTCTTCTATTTTCAGAGAGGGAGTGAGGAATCAAGAACTCCAGTGTAAGCATATTAAGCCTGAGAATTCCTGGCAGAAATTCAAGTGTAGATATACATAGTCAATTCAGAGCCCACAGAATAAATCTGGACTGAATGAATAATTTGGGAATATTCACATATAGTTGTCACTTGGAGTTGCAAGTCTGGATGAGATCAGTGGGTAAAAGTTGTCAATTGAGAATATGGTTTTGGAAGCAATATTGAGATACTTCAATATTTATTAGTCTGATTGAAGATATGCCAAAGTCTGAAAAGAGACACATGAACTGGGAAGAAACTAGGGGTGCATGTGTGGAATACTAGAAGTCAAGAGAAGAGAGAATAGTCCACTATGTGGATTACTGTCTGTCATCAATAAGATAGGCAACATGGAAATCATCTGTGAAAAACAATTGGTAGCATGTAAGCTTGGAAACCAGAATGGAATGAGGGAAAAGTGATTAAAAGATGGGGAGTCAAGCTATGAAGGACAACAGAAAAAACAAAAATGGAAAAACCCAGGCAAAATGGTAGATTACAGGAATTCATTCTCTCTCTCTCTCCCTCCCTCTCTCCCTCCTGCCTTTCTAAATATGGGAGATACAGAGCATGTGCAAATATTTGTATGGGAATGTGCATGCATGCAGGGAAGATTTCTCATACAGTCGAAAGAGGAAAAAGGAAGGAACAAAATCCTTGGGGAATCACCTGTTGATGAGATTCATAAGTGAAGAGACTTCCATTTCTGAGAGAAGGAAAGTTTTTATGGTAGATTAGGAGAGCCAGAGACCCAAGTTGGCTTTTCCAAATTGTTTTGAAAATTACAAAGAATTCCCTCTAGTAGCTCATTGTATTGACAAAGTATAAAGCATGCATAAACTTCACGTGAGGAGAGGAGTGTTGAGAGGAAATTGAAGGAATAATATGAGGTTTGAAATAAGATGTTTGCAGAAGAAGAAAGTAAACTGATTGAAGAACAGTAATAGAATTTTGACAGTGATCAGGGTCCAAAAGTATTTACTGCTCATGAATTAAAGTTAAGTCAGCAAGGCTAGTTGTATGTTTTGTAAACGTTCCCATCCTGTCTCCAGCACCATTTATCTGCTCCTGTACAGGAAAGGTAGGTTGGTGGGGGGACTGGGGAAGGTGTGAAGTGAGTATATTAGACAGGGAAGGAGATAAGGAATTTGTAGATGATTACGTTAATGACCCATCACATTCAAGCCTGACTGCTAGCAGCACCAAACATCAAACTCAGTTCGCCTTATTTGCAGTTTTAGCACAGCACTAGCTTTTAATATTTTTCAAAATTTTTTCATGGCTTTAAGACTTGTTTGTTCAACAAAGCAGTCTTCCTCCAGGAAGGATAACACATTCTATTTTACTTTTGTTTTGTTATACAAAATAGACAATAGAACCTATTCTAGGTTCCCAATAAATTATAAGGAACTGGAGACAGTTATGGGAACCAAACTCCTTCAGAAGTTTTACATTAAAATAATTATCCTACTGCCAGAAACTTATTCCAAGAAATATTTGTTTAGTGCAAGTATTTACAGATACAGTACAGTAATTTTAGTGGGATTTTAATTTAGGCTTCATGTAGTATTCCCAATCCATCTGTTAATTGCACTGATTACATCTTCTGGCTGATTGCACTGAAAATTGCTATCCATGCCTCAGGTCAGGCAATGAGAAAGTTGTGGGTTGAGTTGTGAAGGAGGATAAATCGGTGTAAATTGAAGTAACAAGCAACTGAAAATAAAGACAGGGGATGTTTGGATAGAGTGTGCTGATTAGTTACCATGCTAAGCATTTTGCCCCCAACAAGCCCTAACTCTGTGGACAGATGGAGAGAGTCAAGTGCAGACTTACTGTAATACCACATTGTTCCCTAAGGTAAAGTTACCAACTCTCTAACTTCTGTTTTGCCTTAAGTGTAGGTAAGGTAAATCCAGTCATGAAGAGTGTTTTTCACTTCAACAGCCAATCCCAGATTATTTTTAATTCTTTTTGATTTTTAATTTATTTGAGAGACAGAGCAAGACAGGCAGAGTGAGAGAACCACTCATCAGTAGTTTCCTTCCTAAATGCTCACAGTGGCCACAGCTGGGCCAAGCTGAAACTGGAACTGGGAACTGAATTGCAGCCTCCCACATGGGCAGCAGGAACCCAATTATTTGAGCCATCATTACCATTTCCCTAGGGTTTACAGTAGTGGGAGGGTGGACTCAGGAGCTGGAGGTAGCTTATTGAACCCACATACTCTGATATGAGTCATAGGCATCTTAACTGGCAACTTATAGTCTAGGCCAAATACTTGCCCCTCAGTCTATCATGAATTCCCAAAGTGTGAGCCAAGTAAGTGTACAGTCTGTTCTTGAATGTCCCCTGGAACCCTGCATATCCTAGGAAGCACTGCAGGGTAGTCCTGAAGAGTGAGGTCCATCTCAAACTCCCACCTGTGCAGGAGTCTTGGACTTGAGTGTAACCTTGTCTATAAGGAGGAATCTGCAAGGAGATATAAGAAACCAGTATTCAAATAAGTGTTCTTTTAGCTCTGGTGTGTTCTCCAAAATATAAGAGCTTTGCTTAAGACCCATAAATGGAAGAGTGAAAAAAAATAAAGAAATTAAGCATTTAAGCAAATCTGTATTTAGCTGATGAAATGTTCTGAAAGTCTCTTTCAAGTGGCATTTATGTTTGCTTTGGGCCCTGCTCTATTTGGTATTTTTAGGAGTGCCTTGGATAACAAAGTAGAGAGAGCTTGCTTATCAAAAGCCTAATTTGTGAGGGATATCTAATATTCTGAATAACAAAATAAAAATTCAAGACTGCCAGCTTAAACGCTGAGCTAAAGCTAACAAGCTGAAAATCAATGGATATAAATATGAAGTCTCAGACTTAGATTAAAACATACATTGTGCAAGACAGGTTGGGGGAAATGTAACTTAATTGCAATTTATGTAAATGCAACCATTGACTTTTGGCACAATTTATGACAAGAGGCAGAGTGATCTTACACTGAGTTAATGAAAACAGAGCCTCCAGATTGTGGGAGGTAAAAATCCACATGTACCCTATCCTGATTAGATTACATCTAGAGTCTTGTGTTTCACAATAGCTAATATATTTTAGAAGAATCATTAAAAGCTAGATGGTAATTGGATGGTTAAAGCATTTGTATATCACCAGAGGAGATGATTAAACTGGGAGAGGAAGGAATATTTCGTGGGAATATAATAGGCATCCTTGTGTTTGAAGGTTTCCCACATACAGGTGAAATTAGACTTGTTCTCCTCAGGCCAAAACTTGATCCATAAATTAGACTTAAATTTGGGCTCACATTTACCGATGTATTTCCTTACAATTACACCTGCTGTAACAGAGCCTGGGTGACACGGAAGGACACACAGGCGTTCTGTGAGGTTTGACTTCCTACCTCGCGACTCCACAAGAAGGGATTGCATTTGCAAAATCGAGTCTTCCTAGTGCACACGGATTTCTTGGTATTGGCCATGCAGGCAGCTGAGACGCGCTCAGAAGCACTGTTTTCCCTTTGATTAGCTCAGCCTTGTCTGATGGACAGGTGTTGCTCCCAGTGCAGCTGGCTCAGCTCTCTTTGTTTTGGCTACTTTGAAGCTGAGGGATTAATCCCCTCTGGAGATATTTGCTTGTTTTTGCTGTCAGAGCAGTCACACGTTTCCCTTTGTATCTCTTAGCTTGTTTTTTTTTTTTTTTTTTTTTTTTTTTTGAAGTTTAGCTTCACAGAGAAATAGGCCTCATGTCTCCTTGGTGATTCAGAGTTTGCATGGCTCCTCCTCCAGCTCCCCCAACAGGTACTGAGGGTTCCTTAATTCTGGTTTGTGTTCGTCTCCGCGTGGGGGGGCGAAAGACCACTATTTGGCTCCCAAATTCAAAATTTCTTATCAAGTTTCCCTCTCAGTGGTCAAGGTAGGCTAGCACTACTTCTGCCTTTCTTTCTTTCCTTTTTTATTTCTTTTTATTTTAAAGCATCTTCTATGTAAAAAAAAAAAAAAGGAAGAAATGCTGGTTTATGTTTCTAATTTAGAAATCAGTGCTTTGATGAGAAAAAAATACAGCAACTCTGTGTTGATCCCACGAAAACACCAATGGTCTGCATTTAAGGCCTCTGCCATCTTAGGATCATGGCAAAGTTACCTTTCTGGAATAGCAGTAGAGGATGGCCCAAGTCCTCGGGCCCCTGCACCCATGCGTGAGACCGGGAAGAGACTCCTGGCTCCTGGCTTCAGATTGGCACAGCTCTGGCCATTACAGCAGCCATCTGGAGAGTGAACCAGTGGATGGAAGACCTCTCTCTGTGTCTCTGCCTCTCTCTGTAACTCTGGCTTTCAAATAAATAAAAAATAAACCTTTGAAAAAAGAATTTGGTTCATGGTATGCAAGAAATTGACTTGTAAGGATGTAGGGTGTCATGTTAAGTGTATCTCAGCATCTTATGTTAGTGAATGGTGTGGAGACTGCCCTTAACAGAGTTCAGATGATGATGGAAACCATCACTTGAGAGAAAATAGTAAGCAGAGAATAAAGAAAGGAATCATTTTCACACTGGGTTTGCTGTAGAATTTTGTCCTGTTATCTCTTCATATCTAAACTACACTCAGATTGCAACAGAATGGGTAGAATGAAGACAGATTAGTGTTTAAAATATAATCTTAAATTTATACCCATTTTCTAAATCAATGCTCTCTAAATTGTAATAAATTTTAGGATCCAGCATGGTATAAGAATAAAGAGAGTATAAAGTCAAGGTTAGAGATGGTTTCCCTGAATAGTTTCAGAAAAGTTCACCTGTTTTTTTTTTCTTTTTTATTAAGCTAATAATGCCTAAGACCATTGGGATAAAGTCATGATGTAATGCATGTAGAAGCACTTGGTAAACACAAAAAGAGAGCCCAGATAGTGTAAGCATACACACAAACTGATATTGCTTGTTCTTTTACTCACCATTTTCTCAGTGCTGATCATTCCTGATTATAACCAGAAACATGAGATGCGGTGTCTTCTCTTTAGACCTCATTCTGTTATTCATTAGCATCTGCAATTTGGTGAGCAAACACCCCCTCCCCGCAGTTCTCTCCCCTAATTCTGGCCCTCTTGCTTATTCCACAGATCATTCTAGAAAAACGCCTTCCCTTCTCTCAGTGTTTACATTCCTCAAACGCTTGTAGACAGTTATCATACGCCACCTCAGTTGTTGCTTTGCCAAGCAATATAGATTCAGTCCTTTTCATCTCTCTTCATAAGTCACTGCCTCCATCTCTTTAATCATTTTCCTTGCTGTTCTCTGAATTCCATCCAATTTGTGGATATCTTTCTGGTGTGGAGGTGCCAAGAACAGAGTGTACAGTGTGATTAAGGAGCCGTGTCCATCACTTCTCAGCCAGATGGGATGGTTGTTACTTCAGAGGACATATTGGATGTATACTGAGGGCTGAGATAAAGGGAAAGGAAACAGTAAATCTCGAGAAAGAAATTCTGTAATTCATTGTCCCTAGGGAAAATAAAATAAGCATTTAATTAAAAAATGTGCTTCTAGTTTTGTGACTAGCAGATGCTATTTGGGTGAGAAAGGCAGAAAATGGCATTATTTAATAAGATAAGGAAACACAATAGCATAATGTTATAAATCAGACCCTTTCTCGCATCTGGGGAAACAATGGTAAACTATGAACATTATTATCCTGAAAAATGCTTTAAATTACTTTATTCAATATGAAAGCATAAGAGAAATTTGGATCAAGTAATTTCAAACATTTACATATTCCTTGTGCCGTGCTAATGCAGATAATACCCAATTCATTGAAAATACCCCACAAAAGAGATAAATTCTAAAAATCTATATTTATGTAGATTTTCCATTAAAGGTTTTTAGGTTATATTTCAAGGTTTAGGTTTAGATTTACTTGCAGGATGATTGAGGGATTAAAGTATGAATATTTGTTATGTGGACTGCCCATAGTTAATACTCAGAAGCCCATACTTTCTAGTGTATTAGACTGAAGGTGAATATAGATATTTCAGCCAGATGCTTTATTGAAGCTGAGTTTCATTGCAGCCCTAATTTATCTTTAGTGTTTTGCTTTATGCTTATGTTTAAAGTTTCACTGTACTCATTGAACTGTGCTTGATCATTAATAATGGCAGCTATCTTTAATGAGATGCATTTCATCCTCTAGCAGGTGGTAGGGGCCTAATAGTCTGAGCATTGAATTATAAGTCAGAAAGGAAATACTTCTTTTATGGGACTACACCATAAAATGAGAAAGCTACAAGTATCTTAAAAATGGAATAACAGTTGAAGTAGGAGAATGAGAAAATAAACAAACCAAGTTTTCTTGAAAGGATCATACATCCCTAGTCCCTGAAACGACAAATTATAATTCACATATTGCTGTAATGGAATCTAGCAGAAGCTTGGTCAATAAAGTACTGGCATTTTTAGTTGAGATAGCCCCTCTGTTACTTTGTGCTGGAAAGAGGGGCAAAAAAGAGATAGTTCCTACAATGCACATGCATTTTCTATCATGAAAGCTGTTACAAAATATACATATATTTTTCCTTACATCTCAGTACTCACAGAATGTGTCTGAGGTCATACTGGTCTACATGTTATCCATGTTTACCCCACCAGTAACTTTTAGAGATATGGTCAGAGTGCTGTGTTTAATTATGAATTTGTATCTTCTTTTTTTTTTTTTTTTTTTTTTTTTTACAGGCAGAGTGGACAGTGAGAGAGAGAGACAGAGAGAAAGGTCTTCCTTTTGCCGTTGGTTCACCCTCCAATGGCCGCCGCGGACAGCGTGCTGCGGCCGGCGCACCGCGCTCGTCCGATGGCAGGAGCTAGGAGCCAGGTGCTTTTCCTGGTCTCCCCCTGGGGTGCAGGGCCCAAGCACCTGGGCCATCCTCCACTGCACTCCTGGGCCACAGCAGAGAGCTGGCCTGGAAGAGGGGCAACCGGGACAGAATCGGTGCCCCGACCGGGACTAGAACCCGGTGTGCTGGCGCCGCAAGGCGGAGGATTAGCCTGTTGAGCCACGGCGCCGGCCCTGTATCTTCTTTTTTAAAACATTGTCCTAAAATGCAGATTTCAGAAAAAGGAAAGTAAGGTCCGAAGTGATAAACACAGTTGATAAGCTGTGAAATGAAAGTTTGGGTTTCAGTTCACCCAGGCTTGTGACTTTTGGAAACAACTTTGAGTCTGGAAGTGGATTAATTATCCATGCCTTTCTAAATCCCTAGATAGTTAGGAATGCCCAAGGGGATACTAGTAAGGGAAGTGTTAAGCAGACAAAACAAAATAAGGTTTTTTTTTTATTTAAGAAAAATATTTATTTACTTGAGAGGCAGAGGTATAGAAAGAGAGCGAGAGCGAGAGGGAGAGGGAGAGAGAGAGAGAGAGAGATCCAGGTTTACACTCTCCAAATTACTGCAATGGCCAGGTTGAAGCCAGATGCACGCCATGATCAGGAGCTTCATCTGGGTCTTTTTTTTTTTTAAGATTTTTTTAATGTATTTATTTGACAGATAGAATTACAGACAGTGAGAGGGAGAAACAGAGAGAAAGGTCTTCCTTCCGTTGGTTCACTCCCAAAATGGCCACTGCAGCCGGCGCTGCGCTAATCCGAAGCCAGAAGCCAGGTGCTTCCTCCTGGTCTCCCATGCAGGTGCAGGGCCCAAGCACTTGGGCCATCCTCCACTGTCTTCCTGGGCCACAGCAGAGAGCTAGACTGGAAGAGGAGCAACCGGAACTAAAACCCAGTGCCCTCATGGGATGGTGGCACCGCAGGCGGAGGATTAACCAAGTGAGCCAGGGTGCTGGCCCCCTGCATCTGGGTTTTACACATGGGTAGCTGGGGCCCAATTACTAGAGCAATCTTCTGCTGCTTTCCCAGCACATTAGCAGAGAGCTGTTCAGAAGTGGAGGAACCTAGACTGAAACTGGAGCGTCACAGGTGGTAACTAATCCCACTGTGTCACATTGCTGGCTCCAAATATTTTATTGTGTTTTTTATTATGTGATAATAATAACTAAGTTTCCTTACATCTTCACACAAAATTTTTTTCTAAAAAATGTTAGTTTAGAAAAATTCCACTCTGCAGCCTTGTCAGTGTTACCAGAATACTTAAGACTAGACAATGGGAGAAGAGCCAACATTGCATAAAAAGTAGTACTTACATTTAGAAATTTTTTGTATTGGTTTCATATTTGGAGTTTTAAAATGTTTGCACAGAAATAAAGGACAGAAAATTATTCTAGCCTCAGCTGGGACTCTGCCAGCTCACTGTGTAACTGCAACACATGTGCATGGTCACCATCACTTCTCTGGTCAAGGTTTTGTCTCAGCCCCTCTTCCAGTTTGTCACTTTGACTGTTTCTTCTGCCTGGGATTCCCTCTTCCATCCTTCTTTACATTGAGATGATGCACTGCACACTTGTTGCTGGTGTTTAGGGAATTTATGGGTGACAGAGCCCTTTCTATAAAGTTGAGACCACCACACAGAGAGAGGAGGGGCTAGGGTAGGTCTCTTTTTATTTTGCCAAAAGGTTAAACGAGCTTATTTAGCATGCCATTTAGGAAACTACTTTCTAATTAGAAATGTCCTTAGAAAAAATTAAATGTATATACTTTAGTGTTCATTATTAAAGAGAAATATGTTCAAAAAGTTTGCACCTGCTTGGGCATGATCTGTGGATGCAGCCTTACATCTTTCCTGAAATTTCCACCTTTGGGTGAGGTCTTTCTTGCTTAAACCACTGTCAGACTTCTCTCGACCGACATGTCAGGACACCCTTCATCATCTTTACAGGGGATGATCTACCTCTGTTGCTCTAATCCCTTAATCTGTAATAATCTGCTGTTTCCAGCTCCAGGTGGACTACAGTAACTTTTGTCCAGCAGAACAATCTGGGATGGGATGGGAATTCATTCTTTAATTCCTATGAGGTCACAGTTTAATTCATCAGTGTGCTTCTATTGTTTTTAGCATGTAGTAGTTCACTGCTGAATCCCACACACAGAAGTCTACACACAGAGATACACATTTTGGCTGCTCGAGATGGAAACAATAATTTTCAGAGAGACATTTTTTGAAATTAGAGTTCTCAAGCTAGCAGTCCCCTTGCCAGCCTCAGTCTAGAGACATACATTATTTGACCTGTGCAGTTTTCTTTATTTTCAGAAATTTGGGCAGCATTAAAAGCTGGTATATTTCATGTAAAATATATATTTCTGGCTTTTTAGAAAGCATAATATGTGTATGTACAAACCTTATCATTCATTAAGATTTTTATTTATTTACTTTGAGAGGCTGAGTTACACACACACCCGGAGAGAGAAAGAGAGAGTGAGCGAGCGAGCGAGAGAGAGAGAGAGAGAGAGAGACTTCTTCTATCTGCTGGTTCACTCCCCAAATGGCCAATCTGAAGCCAGGAGCCAGAATCCAGGAGCTTCTTCTAGGTCTCCCATGTGGGTACAGGGACCCAGACACTTGGGACGTCTTCCATTGCTTTCCCAGGCCATTAGTAGAGAGCTGGATCGGAAGAGGAGAAATGGATATGAACCTGTGCCCATATGGGATGCCGGCACTGCAGGCAAAGGATTAGCTCAGTAGGCCACAGCACCAGTCCCACGAAACTTATCATTCTGTATGGCTAACCTGAGTACGTGATACCTCTTTAGGCAGGGCCTAATGTCTTTGTTCAACCACAATCCCTGCCAGTCCCTGCTACTACTTTCCTACCTCGCGAGCCTTCCTACTTGTTGGTTATCGCTATGTTGTTTTCTTATTCCTCACCCACTTCACTAGTAAACATTATCTGCCTCTCCCTTGTAAATTCTAGTTGAAACATACAATTCTGAGAAAGCAATTAATCTTCTAATTCATGGCTCATTGGCTGTAACCACAGTTAAAATTTTTCATGTTTTCAACCTTAACAAACTTGCATTTTGGACCATAAAGTAAAAATGATAAATAAGGAATAAATCTGTAATAGTCTGTGTAATCAAAATAACAATTATAATAATAAACGAGATGAGGTAGTGTCGTTGTACAATGGGTTTGTTGCCACTTGTAATGCTGACACCCCACATAAGAGCACCATTTCAAATTCCAGCTGCTCCACTTCCAATACCGTTTTTTTGCTAATGCACCTGAGAAAGCAGCAGATGATAGCCCAACTGTTTGGCCTCTGCCCCCCAATTGGGTTACCAGGATGGAGTTGCTGGCTCCTTGCTTAGGCCTGGCCCAGCCTTGGGTACTGTGGCCATTTGGGAAGTGAATAAATTATTTAAGATTTCTCCCTCTCTCTTTCTCTTACTATATATTTCAAATAATTAATAAATAAATCTTTAAAATACCAATAAATAAGAGGTAAGGATGTAGAAAGTATATTTATTCAAAAGATGACCATCATTGAAAATAATTGTAATGGTCCATGTGCCAAGACAAGGACAAAGTACGTCCTATTCTTTTCCCAATTCATAATGCTCTTGAGTAGATGCTCCAAATATGTAACTATGATTGATTTATGAATTCTAAAATAAAATGGGATTACTTAAAGAGATATTGAACAAAGAAAAAACAGGATTTTTTGATTCTTTTAAAAATATTTATGTACTTCTTTGTTTATTTGTTTATTTGAGAGGCAGAAAGACAGGGGAGAGAAAGCTTCCATCTGCTGATTCATTCCCCAAATGCCTTCAATGGCTGTGGCTGGGCTAGATGGAACTTGGGAGCCAAGAACACAATCTAGGTTTCAGGTTCCTAACTTCCTGAACCTTCACCTCTGCCTGCCAGAGTGCTCATTAGAAGGAAGCTGCAATTGGGAGAAGCTGGAAATCAAACCCAAGTCCTCCTAGATCATGAGGGTATCTTAACCACTAGGCCAAACACTTGCCCCCTTGAATTTTAATATGTGAGCTGCCCCATTGTCATTGAAAAAGAAGAAATCACAAAATGTTAGGTATGGAATGACCCTCACTAACATTTCTCTTCTAATCTCCAACATTTGCATATGAAGAAACTGCAAAAGGAGTAATACTCAATGACTGGCCCATAGTCTCACTGCTAATTTATTGCGAGGGCTAGAACACAAGATCTTTGGCTAAGGGTGGATGGTGCCCTAGATCATTAAAAATGATCTCAGTGAATTGGCATGGTATTTTATGTCTTCAGGCTCCAAGATGTACCTTTATTCTTTTTCATTAAGTCTTATCTTGGTAATTGAGTAGGAAGGATGACCATGTTATCCACTAGGAAGAATTGAATCAGCATCATTTTCCTTCTGTACATACTTCATCTCTGTGTCTGTGAGGCCATGAGACTTTATGATCAGAGTTCATCCCATTGCTCTTCTCACTAAAGCAACATAGAGACAATGAAGGTCTGGATGTGAATTTCAAGAATTCAATTTATGTCCTGTCTCTCTAGTGTTTAACTTCAATACCATGGCCAGGAATTTAATCTTTCTGAACCTCAGTCTTATCAGTATGATGAAGATAATGCTATCCAGCTTGAGAACTGTTCATTTGTCCATTGAACAAGTACAGTACACATGAAACACCTACTACGTGCTGTACCTTGTTCTGGGTGCTCGTGGAAGACCAAAAGCTGGAGCTATGCTTTACAGAGGGCAAGTTAGTTGTAAGGATTAAATGAATATTTGTAGTGGTTCCAGATTCAGAGAGCATACTCAGACATTTTTATTTTTCATTTGCTACCCCACTCTTTTCTAAAACCAATGGGATTTAGAAGGACAACCTTTGCTCTAAGTTTCTGTATAGGGTGAGAAAAGAGAAGCATATAAATGGAAAAGAATAATGCACTTTCTAAGTTTTTAAATAACCAGTCAATCCAAAATATTTTCCCTATGTGCCCATCTAGATGAGTAAATTAAGCAAAAACATAAGGGTAAGTGGACAATCACCTGTAACCATACACCATCCATGACAAAATTCATGATCAATTCTTTGTAAAATATAGAAAACACCCATGTATTTTTTGTGTTTCAGAATTTTTCCTTGGCTTTTGTAGCAATATCAAACATTTTTTGCTTTGTCTTTGTTTCCTTGCATTAAAAATTATAAGCAGAGTAAGATTCTTATTCCTCAAAGTTCCTACACACTGGGGTAGGGGTGGAAGTGAGTGATTAATCAAGAAAAAAGAAAATTCTTACATCTTCTTTTGATCATCATCTCTGAGACAGAGAGAAAAGTTTAAACAGAATCAGGCTGCTGTGAGAAGATCTTGAAAGCATTCAGAAAGTCTAACAAGAGAATTGCTTATTTTTCCCCCATGTGTTGACAATGGAGAGAAGGGATGAGACTCAACACTCAGCTAGGTCTCTATGTGTTATTTTATTTAATTCTTACAACACATACTCCAACAACACAAAATATGAACAATAGAATGTTAGCCAAAGAAAATCTTACAATATATGGTTAATTTGTGTATGTGTGTGTACCTCACTGCTTAACTAGGAAACCCATATTCTCCTACTGTGTTTTAAGTGATATTCATTATATCCTATTAGCCATACCAAATGGGCCTGAAAATGTTGTCTAACTCTGTTTCATTTCAATCCAGAGGATATTTACTTGGGTATTATGGACCATTATTTGGTGACACATTCTTAAGATAGCAGGGAGAAATGAAGAGGACACTAAGTAGGTGCCAGCACACACCTACTTCTGATCTGCTACTACCGAGTGGCTACTCTGCACAGGTTAAACAGGTCACTTGATGTCTTCTTCACCTGTAAAATGGGATGAGATTAGACTAGTCAACTTGTAACATCCTTATAGACCAACAAACCCAAGGTGTGTGTATGTGTTTATTTTGCTATAAGATACCTGAGTGCCCTACTCTTTCATCATATTGGAAATGTACCAGTTGATCATAATAAGTAGGGTTCTACCCCCCTCCTCAGGGATATACTGTTGCTACCAATTCTAAAATTCCACCCATACATGCCTTGTGCTCAACATCAGCCCTGGGCAAAGTGGTGGAATCCGGAACAGGAAACAGGTACAGTGCCTGCTTTGGGGCACCTCTTTCAGAACTCCGGTCCTTGAATACTCGAATTCTGCCTGTTCCCTAGCATCTTCTTTCATCGTCCTTCCTTCTCCTTCATGAGTAATCCTACTGTCTCTCAACTTGCTGTTTCCTAACGCAGGGAAAAATATTTATAGCAAGAAAAAATATGGCATTACGCTTTACAGTCTTACATTGTAATCATAGAAATCAAAGACTAACTTCGAGTTAATTTCAGCTTATAAAGGAAGATTTCATGGGGCGGATGGGGAGATAATATTAGGGAATTTGAGTTTCTGAGAAGCCCACATCTGAGAGAAAACAATAATAAATATTTCCAGATTTAATGAATGTAGATTTCCAACAGAATGTCTGGCACACAGTAGGATTTTAACATATAAATTTAGCATTCTATCATTTAATATTTTAACAGTTAATATTGTGGATATTGTTATTCTCCCTTATCTAGTCAGTGTTACCCATTATGTAATCTACTCAGATCCCTGGAAAGCTTGTTCTCTTTTAAAATTCCCCTGAAGTCTTTGAAAGCTGAGACAAAGTTTTAGAGTTTAACCCAATGTATTAGTACTACAAATGAACCATTTTCTCTGGCTTTTCTCTTATCTTTCTCTGGACCTTGTGATTCTTTTATTTTACCCTTTACGCCTGTGTTTTCTCTCATGCCTTCCTTGGGCTTGGTACCTTTTACATCACAGAATTGCCGTCCCCTAATATGCTCATTACCCAGCCCACCTTGCTTGTGGCCATAGGCTAAAGCATATTTTCTGGTACAGAAGCAAGCCCACTAATGCGCACAAACACGGTACCTGGGGCAAGGTGAGGCTTTAATAGGATTTTTAATCCCTTCCTCCCCAGCGCCCCTCCTCTGTGTTCCCTGTATCAAAGGACTAAGAGCCAGGCGGTCCTTTTCTTTCCTTGTTTTCATTTTGTTGGCCTTGTTTTGTTTTGTTTGGCTTTCTGCCTGCTTGTGGAAGGCTGAGCCATGCGTGCATGATGAGAGCGCTGATAGTAGGAAAGAAGGAGAAAGCTTGAGCTCAGAACCAGGAGGCTGTTGCTGCACCCAAGCCCACTGCTGGCCTTCTTGTGGTTTGAATGTTGAACTTTGTGATTTTTCTTTAAAAGTGTATCAAACTGCCTCTGGTTTTATTGCCCGCTGAATCTTTATTTTTCCAGAACCCAATGCCCATTTCCCCTTGGGCTTTTCCTGACACTGTTCCTCTCTCCTGGATAATTGTCCTCCTCCTTCTTCTTTTTTTCTTTTTTTTTTGGGGGGGGGGACAGGCAGAGTGGACAGTGAGAGAGAGAGAGACAGAGAGAAAGGTCTTCCTTTGCTGTTGGTTCACCCCGCAATGGCTGCTGCGGCCAGTGCACTGCGGCTGGTGCATCATGCTGATCCGAAGCCAGGAGCCAGGGGTTTCTCCTGGTCTCCCATGTGGATGCAGGGTCCAAGGACTTGGGCCATCCTCCACTGCACTCCCAGGCCACAGCAGAGAGCTGGACTGGAAGGGGAGCAACCAGGACAGAATCCGGTGTCCCGACCGGGACTTTACTTCTTTCATGAACATATACATCTCCTCTTTTCATGAAAAGTTGCTCATTATTAAAGAGACAGAAATTGTAAGTTTTTCTTCTTATTTTCACATTACATGCAGCCCATCAAATGATCTCTTGAGGGACACAGTACTGTCACTCTCATTTCACAGGTGAGCAGACCAATCCCAGGCCTCACCTTACATGGATCTACCAGGTGCTCTGATTCCTTGCAGTATGTCCCTTGCACATAATTGCACTTTCCATTTCAGTCTATATTGATTTTTCCTGTCACTGACTTATTTGACCATTTCTTCCTCCTGACTCTGTATAATTTAATATTTAATTATATACTGTCCAGGGCTATTCTAAAATTACTTCATAAATCACCTCATGTATATTAGTTTATTCAATTTAACATGATTGCTGGATACAAATGGTGAGGATTCTGTCTTACGCTTATCTTCTTGTTTCTCTTTCAGTACCCAAGTTAGGATTGAAGTCTTACATACTTAATAAATATTTTGATTGGCTGAATGAGTAAAAACAATTTATCCTAATCAACAAATGTTATATCTCTTTGCATATCTAAAAGGTAGATAGTGGTAACTGAAATATTAATGGTGATAATATGTATTGTTCACAATCCCTATCATCTTAATTCCTTCATGAGGATCAACTATGTTGTTCTTAGGATTCCCGTTTCATAGATGTGAACCATGAAGTAGACAGTGGACACACTGTTTCTGCCACTGTGGCCCTGACCAAAGTATATAACAGGTGACACTCCTAGGAATGCTTATCATACTACCTTGTAAATGTGGACATGCCATGTTGGTCATGGAAATATTTACACAAGAGCAAATAAGGTTTTTGAAACTAAAGTGAAATGTTTAGAACATCACTTTCCAAATCTAGGCAGGCTGAATGCCATTGTGTTACACAAGTACTACTCTAGCCTTCTGTGCAATATGATATTTTTTAATCCCTTTTTTTCTGTTTTTCTGGCAGGGATGGTTTACAGGGAAAGAGCTGGTTTGGATGTTTTTCTTCCAGTAGGAGGAGTACGGCTTAAAGGAGGAAACAGGTGTTGAAGTGCCTCTTCTCTTCCTCATCTTTACTCTTTATTTTTCCCTCCTTGTCTTCCACTTTGGCAAGAGAGTCTGGCTTTTATGCATAAGATTTACAGGAAATGTTTCTTCGTCAGCTGAAGAAATATTTAGACAGTAAGTAGCAGAGACAGACTTGAATCCCCCACCCACAGCAGACCTTCTGGTCTGATCCAGTCTTTTCACATGAGAGAACTGAATCATGAAGGGTGTTTGTCAAAAGTTTAAAAATTATTTTTAATAATCAGGGCACTCTCTTCCTCAGAGATTGGCAGTCTAGACATTTGTATTTTCTGTTCATTTGCTTTACTTTTCCAGAATTCATTCTATCTTCTGTTTCTTTGAGGGTGGGTAGGAAAAGTTACTCTAGATTATCATCCAAAGTATCTTTTAAAAGACTTTGGTGAAAAGACAAAATGCCTGCTTCATAGACTCTCCAGGAAGTAGCAATAAAAAAGTGTTCTTTCAAAGCAGAGTTATTTTTTGTTCAAAAACCAGGCCCGTATGTAACATAGCAGGTTTAATGCATGACTGAAAACACAACAAATAAATTGACGTTACAGACAAAACTGTGCCCTGAACATAGACTATGAAGGAAAGCACAACATGTATGCTTCGGTGGTTAGAACTTTCTTAAACCCAGGAAAGTGCTGTTCTTGATACATTTCCTCCTCTTGCTTCTTTAGCTAACTGGGATGAACAGCATCTCTTGGGAGCAGGTTAGAAATACATAATCTCCAGCCCTACCTCACAGCTGCTGAACCACAATCAGCACTTGATGAGCCTCCCAGGGGATTCACAGGCTCTGCTAAAGGCAATGATTGTTTCTGTTTCCTTTCTGACTGTTTCAGCCTCTTCTATGTTTGTCCCTTTGCTCCACCTGCCTCTCTCTTTAGTTCATCCTTACTGAGGATGTGGACCTGACTTTGCCATTGCTGGATCAAGGCTACCTGTTTATCATAAAGTGTATAACACCATAGAAGGGCTCTGTGTTTAGTTAGCAAAACACATTTCTGATGTCAGGCTAAAAATCTCTGGGGATGCTGGTTGTGTGTGCTGCTGGGTGTTCCATGGTTAATATCTAATTTTATTTTTGAAAGTTAGGAATTAGATCAATGTTTCTTCATTTCCTTGGGTTTAAGAGTAACACATGCCAGGATTAATAAATCTCTCTCTGTACTTTTTTGCAAAAAGCTAAACTTCATTCTGTGTTGTCAGAACAATAAATCATTTATTCTCCAAATTCTTTGTGCTCAAGGAATAGTGAAGCAATTACTGACCCTGGTCACAAGATTAAACCTTTGAAGTGATATTTGCTGATAGATTCTTCACTGAGAAATATTACCATTTTCTCTGCCAGTTACCATGGGCTAATAATGAACCCCTACAACTGACTTACTCTATTGTCGGTTACTGCTCTATACCAAGAAAACATAATGACAACATCCAGAAAATACTCACCAGCTGTTCTCATCTAGTGCCATGGTCTCAGGTTTGTTCTGCATGCTACCATGTAATTAGGACTCAAACCTGCCTTGGCCCCCGAGGGAGTAGCTGTGGTGTGGAGGTCTTTTAAGTGTATTTTTCACAGTATTCAGTTACAGGGGCTTATTTATTGAAGGTCTGAGTCCCATTTGATATTAGAATAGGAAAAACTCAGTATGCCTTTTCTTCTATGGTTGACTACAGAGCCAAAATAAGTCTATTAACTGGTGAATTGGGATAAGGTATGATTCAAATAAAAATAAAAATCTATTTTGATTGTGTAGATGCAACTCTGGGAGAATGCATTTCTTTTCATGTGTGCCACTGTGACTAAATTAGCTGAGGTGTCCCTAATTCAGTATTTTTAACTTTCAGTCATTAATTCTATGGCAGAGGATTTGATCAACCTTGAAGAAATTTGAATCATCTTTTAATAGAATAAAGAAAAAAAAAACTATCTCCATGGCAGGGAAACTCCAAGAACACAGTAGGTGCTCAAAAATGCTTGTACTGTTTCTTAGATTATCAATCAAGATATTGAAATTCCACCCTGTTCAGCTGTTATGCCTAAAATCAAAGAAACAGAATACAAGGAGACTTGTTTCTTTTCCCTATTATTGAAGATAATACATCATGCTAGAAGAAAAATTCTAACATCAATGGTTCTTTAATCCATTTCTAAGAGATATGCCTTTGCCTAGAGCTATGTTGATTGACCTTCAGGGTAATTTTAAACCCCAAGCACCACATCTGAATTGGAATCGAAACAGACATCTTTCTCTCTGAGCACAATATTCTTTTCAGTTCAACAAGAATTTATCATCTTCCCAGCATTATCATAGGCTAGGGAAATGCTAAAGATATAAAAAATATGAGCCCTTTCTCTTTTCCCAAGGTACATAGTATTTCATGAAATCGTTAGAACCTCAAAGAATATATAAAATAGAGAATGATATAAATGGATTAAATCATTGTTGGTGTCCATCCTGCTGGTTCTCTGCCGTGTCTGTTCTGGAAAGAGGAACACTGAGTTTGCAAACCTCAGACTCAGATTTCATCATAAAGACCTCTCTTTCTTTTCTCATGAGATCCAATCAAGTGCAGTTGATTTCTGCCTTCTTGATATTTCTTAATTCATTGTCTTTTTCTCCATCTCACAGCACTGCTTTTCATTCACAGGAATTATGTTTGGCTTGGGATACTGCAATATCCATTTAACCTTTTGACTCATCTCTCTGCTTAGCAAGCTTCCTAAAACACATCTAAAATGGACACTGTTCTTATAAATTTTCTTCATCACTCACAAGATAAAGTCCAAACCCTGTCTTCTAGATTTATGCCTCCACTTTTACATCTCTCAGCAGAAGTACTTAAAGCCTGCACTTCTAGAACGGACTTAGCCGTGGTAACATCATGCTACTCCCCTGGCTGAAGTGCTCTCCTTCCCTTCTTTTTTCCACTGGAAAGCTAAGAAAATATCTTTCAAATTACCTTGTGGGGCCTGCGCTGTGGCACAGTAGGTTAACACCCTGGCCTGAAGCACCGGCATCCCACATGGGCGCTGGTTTGAGATCTGGCTGCTGCACTTCTGATCCATCTGTCTGCTATGGCCTGGGAAAGCAGTAGAAGATGGTCCAAGTCCTTGGGACCCTACACCTGTGTGGGAGACCTGGAAGAAGCTCCTGGCTCCTGGCTTCGTCTCAGCACAGCTCCGGCCGTTGTGGCCAACCGGGGAGTGAACCATCGGAGGGAGGACCTCTCTCTCTCTCTCTCTCTGCCTCTCCTCTCTCTCTGTGTAACTCTGACTTTCAAATAAATAAATAAATAAATCTTTAAAAAAAAATAACCATGTAAGAAAGTTTCTTCCAATCAACTTCCTAGCATGACTGATCTCCTGCTCCCTTGTGCTCCTATCCTATAGACTGGTATGGTCTATGTGTAGTCATGCAAAATTGGATCTAATCCTTTCTGCTGTAACTTTCTCACAGACAGATTCCAGATGTTTATCGTTCCACATCCCTCAAAGAGTGAGTAGAACATAGCAGGTGCTAGAGGTGAATAAGAGCATGAACGAACAAATGAGTGTGAAGAAAATGAATGGTCAAAATGTGATATTCTTATGGACAAATATGCAAGAAGAGGCTTGCCCTGTGGCCTTAATGTCTTATTGATACTGTGACTGATTACAACAAAGTTTGTCACTTCAAACAATACAAATGTATAATCTTATGTTCCAACTCAGAAATCTGAAACAGGCCAGCAGGTGCATATTTCTTCTGAAGGCTCTTGAAGAGTTTGTTTCCTTGGCTTCCAGCTTCTAGTACCTGCCTGATTTTTTTTAGCCCAAGATCGCATATCCCCTGTAACCTCTCTCTCTTTTGCCGCATCTCTTTCTCCGATGTATCTTTCCCCTTCACCCTCCCTGCCTCCCATTGTTGAAAGACCCTTGAGATTATATTGGGTTTGCTAATGTAATTCAGGATAATCGAATGATCTTGTCGCCCCTAAATAATCACACCTGAAAAATCTCTGTTGTCCTATAAAGTAACATATTCGCAGGTTCTGAGCATTACAAACTGAATATCTCTGGTGACCCATCATTCTGTCTGCTACCCTTGGATCAAGCCATTCCTTGGATGTTACAAATACTATTCAGGCCTATTGCATTGAAGGGAAGATGGAAAGTAACCTAATAAGGAGGAGATGGCTAGTATTAAATAATTTTCTTATAAAAACAAAGTGTCACCTAAGGCTCCCAGGCAAGTTCTCAGGCTGATGCCCGTGTCCCTGGAGAGTGTGTAAATGCCTGCACTCACACAGGCAGTCCCTTCTGATTCACCTGCCTCCACATCCAGGCTTTCCCCGTGACCTCTGGACCCCACTTGCCTTGGTGATTTTTCTAAAATATTTCTTCTGAGAATGAATCAAGCATGATTTCTAGTAAGGCACTGTGATTTGACTCTGCCTCCCATAAAAAGGCTGTTTCTGCATGCTCTTCAGTCTTCAAGGCATGCCGGATGACACTCCAGTTTCCTTCATTGAGAAACACCTTCCAAAATCGGATGGAACATTTGAAAGAAGAATGTGAATATCTTGGTTTTTGGATGATTGTGATTTTCCAAAGAGTAACTTACATTGTTATTCCTTTCAAAGCCTCAGGAAAACTCTGTCAAATTGATTCCAAAACCCTCATGGCCCAAAATTCAATTTGCCCATTGATATTGCTTACCTTTAACATTCCCCATCTGTCTTCTAAGGTCACGAGATGATTGGCTTAGCTTTAAATACAGTTTTGTTTGTATGTCTCTGAAAGCTCCACCAAAGCTGTACATACCCTCATCACCTTGAATGATAGACACTTGTGAGTCAGTCAAAGAACTCTTTAATTTTTCTGCTTCTAGTTTCTTAAGACCTAATGACCCTTCCTGTATCTATTCATCAGCCTCTCCGTGTGCTCTCTAAGTTCTCCAGCTGTATGTTTGTGCACTGATGTACTGCGAGCCAAATGTCTTTTCTCACTTAATAACTGGATTCAGAATGTAATAAGATGGTGTTCTGAAATATCAACACTAATCCTCTTGCCCTGAAGTGAACAGTGTTAGGAATCTTGAAAGTCCTTTATCAGACTAAACTCCATTTCTCTATAACTGGAAACCTCCTTATATCATAAATACTTGTCATATAAGTGTCTTCCAGTGACAAGATAATGACTATCAATCATAAATTTTCCAAGTTATGCAGATATTTCCTAGTCTGTTTGCATTGTCCTTTGTGGATGGTGCAATAAAACTTAGAAGCTTAAAAGTGACAATATGATCAGGTCACTTCCTTTTTGTATTTGAAAAGTCAGTCATTTTTCTCACTGGGTTTAAGCAACAGATTGTTACTCATGCAAAATCCATGAATAGTAATTAGACACTCATTTTATTATGTGATGCTGGATAAGGGCAAGAAAGTGGCAGGAGGTAACTTTCTGGCAAACTGAAATTCTGAACTGTTGACTGAATTTGATTTTTACAGAATGGCTAACAACCCAAGGGCATTATCTGGAGCTGACAGTTATATATCAAAGCGTTCTCTGAATTTGGCTAAGCTTATTAGGATGGCATTATCATTTATAAAAAAATTCCATGAGGTTTCCTAAGTACATGGAGTCCTCAGCAATATGAAAAACACACACGTGGTGAGCTGCAAGATAGGCAGTGCTCTGTCTCTGGAGGATGACAGGTTGTCTTGACCCAGACTGGATTTGAAGCTGAAGTTCGAGATATTGCACAGCTGAGTTTTAGATCACAAAGTAATCCCTTCTGGCTCATCTTCTCTGCTTAGTCTGTGTCAATTTTTAAAAGTACCTGAATTAGATTTTTATGTTACTCTATAAATAAAGTGGTTGTGACATTTTTAATACATTTACAGTTCCTGTAAGTCATCGCTCCTTTCACTTAATTGAAAGGAGGGTTGGATGGCTTGAATTTGGTAATATGGTATCAAATGGAGTTTAAATCCAGCTCAGAAATAAACAGGCTTCTTAAAACTTAGGAACAAATGAAGCATTAGGGATATTCAAATCATAACTCAAAACCATGTTTATTCAAGAAGCTTAAATCGTCATATAAACTATTAGAGAACCCCACAACCAAGAATAATGAACTGCTAGTTCTTTGAAAGTAGTTACCTCATTTTATTTTTCTTTGTAATTCAGGAGCTGGTCAATTACCTAACAATCACATATTTACTCGTTCAATAAACATTAATTTATACTTTTTATGGACCAAAATAATTCCCGGGCCTGGAGATTCAGAAATAAATATCACAGTTCAATCTCTTAAGGAGAGATATATGAAAATGCTATGGGACGCTGTAAGACAGTTATTTTATCTAGCCTAATGAATGACCAAAGGCATCCTAGAAGAGATGATTCTCAAATTGAGCTTTCAAGAGAAGTAAAAAGATGTCCCGACAAGGACCTACATTAGAGGGTGGCATTCAGAGAAGTGAGAAAGTTTAATAGAAATGGAATATTCAGTGCCTGGAATGCGAGTGCTGAAAGCTGGCATTTAAGGGACAGCAAGAAGACTGGGAATCACAATAGAAGTTTGAATTCTAATCTGAAATACAAAGATAGTTGTTAGTTTTAAAAATTAGCAGAGCATGATCTGACTTGGGCTTAGAAAGATGGCTTTGACAACATTATAGAAAGCAGGTTGATTTTAGGGAGTAATGCAATATTGTGAGCAGGGAGACTGATAAGTGATGTTTCAAAATCTGGGAGGTAGCTGCCCAAAGTAGAATTAGATCAATAGGAATGTGGGGTCTGGGAAAAGGGAAGAATCAAGCATAGATTTTGTTTCTTGCTTGCAAAACTGGTTGGATGCAATGGTGTTCCCCTGGAGAATGAACAATGGAGAAGCAGTGCTTGAAGAAGCAAAGAAGTAAGAAAGGAATACCATGAATGTTAGAGTGATGCCATATGGTTATACCCTGATATATGAAGTTATCCTGAACAACATTGCTGGCCTGTTTGTCTCAGCAGCCTGTCCCTTTCTGTTGTTTCTAAGTGCCATCTGCGTTAATTATGTCACATTAGCTTCCATGCCTTTTTTCCATTATAGCTCATTTCATTCAATCTCTTACCACACCCTGCCACCCCTTCTTTGTAATGGATACATTTTGACTTCTCTCTTTGGTATATCCTTGGTATACTGCTTACCTCTTTTGTGTTACTCTGCTATATATGTTACAGGGCTGAAGTTCCTTCCAATTCAAACAAGATCCTATTCCATGAGTCTTGGTGTGGGCGGAGTGGCATGCTGCATCTCATTCCCATCAGACCTTCTCTTTGCAAATGATTCTGTGTTCCTGTGCCAGTATCAAGCTGATTAGTGGAAACATCCCATGTGAGAACATCTAAGACACTTCATGGAATGCCTGCAACCTGTTTCAGAATGCTTGAGTTCCATTCTTGGTTCTGCTTCAGATTCCAACTTCCTGCTAATGTGCACCTCTCTGAGGGCGTGGAATGGGCAGCTGGTGATGGCTCAAGTACTTAGGTCCCTGCTGCCACGTGGCAGGTTTGGATTGAGATTTGGGTTCTTGACTCTAGCCTGCCCCAGCTCCTGCTGATGCATGCATTTGGAGAGTTACCCAGTGAATGGGATATCTCTCTCTCTCTCCCTCCCTCCCTGTCTCTCTCTCTCTCTTCCTCCCTGTCTCTCTCTCCCTACCTCTCCCTCTCCATTCCCCCCATCTCTCCCATTCAGATAAAATGAAAAATAGATCGTTTTTTAAAAAGTGGCAATAGAGATAAAATATATAGAATGAATTATCCAGAAACAAAATTGGGGGGGAGGGACTAGTATGAGAAGAGAAGGTAGATGTCCAAAATGCAACTCCCCTCCATCGAAGAGTCTTGACCGTAAGGAACAGAGGGGTTGTAAGTACACTGATAGACTGTCACACTGGGTCTGTTCTCCAGATACCCACTTGCTTCCTCCCTCTTCTATTTCCCATCTTTACTTAGATAATACCTTCTTTTCAAAAAGATTTATTACTTTATTTGAAGAAAATGAGGAGGGGGGCTAGAGAAAGAGAGAGAGAGAGAGAGGATCATTCATCTGCTGCTCAGATGCCTGCAATGGCCAGGACTGATGCAGGCCAAAATCAGGAGCCCTGGAGCTCCACTCAGGTCTCTCATGTGAGTGGCAGGAGCCCAGCACTTCGGCCATCCTTACCTTCCCTGCTTTCCCAGGCACATTAGCAGGGAGCTATCAGAAACAGCCTGTGCTTTGACAGGCAACAGCTTAGCCCACTGTACCACAACACCAGCCCCAGGTAATACATCTTTATTAAGTATTTCCTGTTCACTTATTTAAAACGGCTTCATTCCCCCTTTCAATACTCCCTATTTTCTTTCCCTGTTTAATTTGATACTATAGTGCTTAAATTCATTTTATACTATCTATACTTTTTTGAAAAAATTGTTTCTTGTCCATTTTCAGTGTCTTCTGCCCAATGCATATACTTAACACACACACCCACACACACTTTCTGTGTGATATGTCTGTGTGTGGGTGTGTGTATTGGTAGATGAGTATATATATATATATAGATAGATAGATAGATAGATGAGATATATATATATGGTAGATGATAGACATAGATAGATGTTAAATAGATAAAGTAGGTACATAGATGAGGCATGGATGTAGCTCCTTTGTTTATTGTTATATCCACTGTCTCTAAAACAATGTGTGACACAAAGTATATGCTAAATAGATATTTGTTGAATAAGTTAATGATCAATTATTTTATAGATATTTGCATATTCAACAATGTTTTCTAAGAAATTTATTATTTTTCATGCATTTACAAAATGTACTAAGATGCATAACTTTAAAATTGTGAACAGAAGGGTTATTATGGTAATAAAGATAAAAAATATCTTACATAGTTGATCCTGGAGGCTCTCCATTTACTCCTAAGGAGGGGGATAAATCTGTTTCAAAGAATGTATATTTAAGGTAACTCTTTTTTGATTTTTTAATAAAGATTTATTTATTTGAAATGCAGAGTTACAGAGAAAGAGAGGGAGAGATAGAGAGAGATCTTCCACCTGCTGTTTCACTCCTCATATTACCACAACTGCTGGACTGGGCGAGGCCGAAGTCAGGAGCCATAAGTTTCATCCAGGTCTCCCACATGGGTGTAGGGGCCCAAGGAGTTGGGGCATCTTCCACTGCTTTCCCAGTTACTTCAGAAAGGAGTTGGATTGGAAGTGGAATAACTAGGACTCAAATTGGCACCCGTGTGGGATGCAAGTATATTACAGATGATAGCTTAACCCACTGTGCCACAAAGCCAGCCCCCAATTTGTGTTTTTCAATTTTTTTTGAAAGGCAGAGTAACAGAGAGGGAGAGAGAGAGAGAGAGAGAGAGAGAGAGAGTGCGCGTGCTTTTCCATCAGCTAGTTAACTCTCCAAATGGCTGTGGTGGCCAGAGCTGTGCCAAGCTGAAGCCAGGACCCCAGAGCTGCTGCTTCTGGTTTTCCCACGTGGGTGTGGGGTCCCAAGCACTTGAACCATCTTCCACTGCTTTTCCAGGTGCATTATCAGGGAGCTGGATGCAAAGCGGAGCATCCAGATCTTGAACTGGCGTTCTGGCATCACAGGTGGTGGTTTAGACAGCTTTGCCACAACACTGGCCCCTTTTGTGATTCTTATCTATAGAATGATTTTTAAAGGAATTCACCAAGATTCTTATTTAAATTTCAAGGGAATTATGCTGTGGAAGTATACGTGTAATGATAGAAAGGGGAGGTGAAAATCTTATGAATATTTTACTTTTTCTTTTTGGAAGCATTTTGTTCTCATTTTAATTGTTTGGGTAATAGTCTCATAGTTGTTTCCCATTACCTGAAAGATTTAGAGCTTTGGGAGGATGCCCAGAAGGAAATAAATGAAGAGACAGAGTGTTAATTGATTGCACATATAAGCATAATAACACCAAATTATTAATTTCTGGTCCATGCCAGTTTTTTAAGGGAGTGTGGAGTAAAGGCATGCTGTAAACACATGCACTGGTCAGTGGGCAGAAGAAGCCCCTCCTTTTGCCTCCCACCATTAATTCCTACTGTGTCATTCTCAACTTGAAAATTCATGCAGACTTGATTTTCTCATTAACTGCAAAACCCTAAGTGTGAATAAGGGGAGGAGAGTGAACAAAATGAAGGAGATCCAGAGATTGGCTTTGATTTCTTCACTAATCTGAACATTCAAGCATAGTTTCAAGTTTAACATGTTCATGTGTCCATTTATCTAATCAACAAACATTATTTGATGTCTTGTTCCATTCTAGACACTGAGCTCATGGTAAGCAATATAGGGATTCACTCATCATTAAAAAAATATGTATTGCAGCTGATAAGCACTAGACCCTGTTCAAACCTATCATGGTAGACAAGTAAAGATGTCAAAGCTCCTGCGTCCACAGAACTCTCATTATGTGAAGGGGAGAATAACAATAAATAAGAAACCAAAACTAATGCACAGATGTTGTCAGGTACTAGCACGTGCTATGATGGAAAACAGAGATGGATCAAGGGTGAGAATATAGAGATGAGTTTGGGATGAAGGAGTGATGACATGATTTTTAGTGGTTTTGTACTTGAGAAAGATAGCTCTGGTGGCGTGTTTGAGAGGTTGGGTGGTGCTAAGAGTGGGGTCTGGTGATTGGTGTCATTGTATTTGTACAAAGCCATGGTAGTGTTCGCTATGCTAAGGGAAGAGGAGTAGAGTAGAGGAGAATAAATAAAATATATATCTCTGTGTGTGTGTGTGCATAGGTACATAATGAGAGTGCTTCAGAAAGTTCATGGAAAATGAAAACAAAAGATCAGTTTATTTTGGTGTACATGTTTTTTTAAATTTTAATATTTAGAGGGGCCGGCACCATGGCTCACTTGGTTAATCCTCCTCCTGCAGCACTGGCATCCCATATGGGCTCCAGGTTCTAGTCCCGGTTGCTCCTCTTCCAGTCCAGCTCTCTGCTGTGGCCCAGGAGGGCAGTGGAGAATGGCCCAAGCACTTGGGCTCCTGCACCCACATGGGAGACCAGGAGGAAGCACCTGGCTTTGGATTGGCGCAGCACCAGCTGTGGCCACCATTTGGGGGGTGAACCAATGGAAGGAAGACCTTTCTCTCCGTCTCTCTCTCTCTCTCTCTTTCACTGTCCATAATTCTATCTGCCAAATAATTTAAATTTTTTTAAAATTAATATTTAAAAAATTTCAATAATTTATTTCAAGGGCAGAAATCTGCTATCCACTGGTTCACTCCCCCAAATGTCTGCAAAAGCCAGGGCTGGATGAAGCCAGAAGCTGGGAACTCAGTCCGAGTCTCTCAAGTGGATGTTTAGGAGCCAACTACTTGAGCCATAACCTGCTGCCTCTCAATATGTGTGTTGGCATTGAGAGCAGAGCCAGGCCTGAACCCAGACACTCTGACATAGATTACAGGTGTGTCAAGCAGCATCTTAACCCCTGCACCAAATGTCTGCTCTTGGTACAAAAATCTTTGAAGTCATTGCATACAACAAATCTTCAAAACTTCATAGGAATTGTATGTTATGAAAACTCTATGGATTTCAACTATTTCTTTTTTGCAAAATAAAGAATGTTTAAAAAAATAGACTAGACAGGACTCAGTCATTTGTTAAATGTGTATTGAGCAGATGCTTAATTCAGGCATTATACTGAAGACTCAGACATGCAGCACATGTGTGTAGGTGCACAGTCTTTACACAAGAAACTCTGTTACATAGGACCAGCAGGGACTGCTTCTGCAGGGAGAATACTTAGCAAATTCATGAATTGTGCCTGCCACAATTTATGTATCTTCTCCAAAAAAGATAATTACTTTTTAGAGTGTGTTAGTAAAGGAAAATGTGTTTCCATTTTGCAGTCATGTTTGTATTACATAGGCTAATCTTCTTTCCCCATAGGCCACGAGTCTGGTTAGCCCCTTTCTCACTGAAGGCAATAATAAAGCCATCAGACTTTGAGTAAAGAAACAATTGCATTGAGAATGAAGAATGTGAGCTTAGATATAATTCAAAAATTTACTGATTGTTTCCAACCCGCACTACCCTTTCCAGAATGTATTCACCAATTGCATATACATATGCTCACACATGCAAGTACCAATAAGAACTAATATGTAAAAGTATTTTCTGGTACTGATAAGTGTCACTTCAAAATGCTTTCTCTTCCCATTACATTGGATTACTGAGCCGGAGAGTGGAAGGTTTGTCCCTTTCTGACCAGGACACTGATGAGCCTCATGAATTAAAATTTATGTCTTCCCTCATTACTGATGTACCACCTGGTTCTTTTGAATTATCGTACCCACCAAATGGATTTTATAGTCCATTGGGGGCTGTCCATGCTTGTTAAGGTGATATTTCCATCTCTGGTATAGCACAGAATCTCATCTCCCTCTTATTGAGTAATTGCAGTGCCAAATCTGCCATCAACTGTCTTTCGCTTCCTGAAATTTTCTCTAAGTTATGTATCCTCTGTTTCTGAGAAGGCTAAACGATGACATAGTCAAATCATAAAGAATCTGTTGTTTATTTTTAAAGAGTTTTACATTTCAGGTTTTTTTTAAAGATTTTTTTTTATTTATTTGAAAGTCAGAGTTACAAAAAGAGGAACATACACACACTAACACATACACACGTGCAGAGTGAGAGGAGAGAGAGCTATCTTCCACCAGCTGATTCACTCCCCAAATGGCCATAACTCTCAGGGCTAGACCAGGCTGAAACTGGAACTTGAACTCCATCCAGGTCTTGCATATGGGTGGCCGGAGTCCAAGCACTAAGGCCATCTTCTGCTGCCTTCCTAGGTCCATTAAGCAAGAACCTGGATCAAAAGTGGAGTAGCCCATATTCTAACCTGTGCTCATACGGCATGCCAGCCTTGCAGGCAGCAGCTTAATCTGCTAAGCCACAAGGCCAACCCCTCTTGTTGATTATTTTTACTGTGTACCATCTTTTCACTATAGCAACCTCTGGTGTTGGGATATGTATTTACTACATGGATGAACTCTATTGCTGAGAGATTTTCCCTATTTCTATTCTTATTTTACGAGTTCCTATTGTTTTTTATGTCTGTATTTTTCCTCATTCTATTAAAGTTACTTAGGCTCACTCTGCGAGGAGATTTACTGATGTCACCACAGTTAGTTCTTTTAAGACACTCTGAGTAGTTACGTATATTCCTATATTCCTATATACCAATAACGATGCAAGAAGATTGCCCAAAGTGATGCAGGTAACAGGAGAAAAAGTCAGAATTCAGCTAGAGACTATAGGAGTCCAAAAGATAGGCTTCGTCTGCCCCCATGGAAAGGCATGAATCACTTCTTCTTCTTCTAACCTTTCCTCTAGCATTGTCAGTTTCCCACATCAAACCCCCCTGGGAGAAGATAACAGCACTACAATATTCACTTCAGGGTCTTTGCAGCAATTTACTTTTAAGTCATGAAGGCAATATGGTGAGATAAAGATAAATTTGAACTAAAGAGATTCGGTTTTGAGTATCCTTCTGGCACCAACCAACTAGTGAGGCCATCTGGGCAAATTCTACTCAAGTGTAAAATGACAAAATACTTGTAGTATCTTGGGGTTGTGGCAAGATTAAAATTGAGTGCTTAGAACTTAGAAGTGTAGTCTTCTGGTTTCATTGGGTAATCTGATTTACCCAAAGGCAAACAGTGCCTGAAGGTTTATAGTCCAGATGGTAAGACCCTAATGAGATCACTTGAAAGTTTCTTCTAGTCAGATCTTGGGGCATGCCTGTGTTTTTGTTTTTGCTGAGCTGTGTTTATACAAATCAGTTAATATACTTTGTTGAAACTTCTCTTCCTTTAAACTGTACCCAAGTAAAACTTTGTTATTTATAATCCAGAGATTGGACCTTATGACTCCCAGGGTTCTAATTCCCATGGGATCTCAGTGAGACAAGAGATACAAGGTGGCTACTCTTTTGTGGCCAAAATGGCAAAATTCAATAAGGAGTAGGCAAGGATTTTGCTTGTGAGACCATAGGCAATCCCAGCAAGCAAGGGGAACATGGGGCCTGGAGGTAACATCATAGTCTGTCCTCATCTGGCCTGGCACTATCAAGTTGTCCATAAAGCTGACTCCCTCACCAGAAAGAATTCCTGGGTCAGAGGTCACACCAAGCAAGAGCAGATTCTGAGAACCAATGTTGAATGATGGAATTCTCTGGGCCTTCTGAGATCTACTGGATGTCTACATCTCAGTGACCCAAGAATGCCGGCAAGTTCTGGGATGGATTCCTAAATGAAAGCCACCAATGATCCCGAGCAGGGATGCTTTTGTTGACGAGGAAATCAGAGGTTTCTGTTCTCAATACTAGTTTTCAGGGAAGGGTTTGTTAGCACACATAAAATGTACCTCATTTTAATTTAGCAGTTAATGTAGATTCATGTCTAGAGAGACTGACAGTCTACTTTTTAAATGTATCAAGCTCCAGCCCCTGACTAAAATAGGAAGAAAGAAGTCTAGATTCAACCTAGGAGTTTACCTTTTCTTTGTGTCACAAATGTCGCATGAAGAATCATTTTAAATGTATACTCTTGGTAGTGCTTCCTTAAAGTGACTTCAGATTTGGGGTTCGGTTAGGTTTCTGAAAAAAACAAAGAAGGATTTGTGTGTGTGTGTGTGTGTGTGCACATTGTGCACACGGGATGACTTTGGTCTTGGTTTGTGATTCTATTAAATGGAAATTCTCCTGAAATTGGCTGGAAGATGACTGGAGAATGTCTATTTCCCAGCAATTAGTGTCATTACTGAACTGTTCTCTGCATTGATCTACATTTTATTGTTTATTCAGCATAAACAGTACTCCTGAGGCTGTACCATATGTGGAGAAATGAATATTCCCTTCATTTATATGGTTATTTGTCTACTAAGGGTGCAATGATTTTTGGGTAATACATAAAATCAAGATCCAGATGGCTTGCCAATATTAAAGATCTACTTCAGGCATATGATTTTCAAGTCTTAACTCATGGCTGCTTTGCCAAATCCAAGGGTGCACTGTTTGTTATCTGCTTCCCAAAATTCCTCCAACCGTTCATTTGAAAACAGTATTCTACACTATTCCTGGGTGGTGGTTCTGTCACTGCTGTTAGGTCTCTGTTATAGCCTGTCTGTAGGGTGGATTATGAGATATTACTCACTTACCTCATCAGAGTTCCGTGAGACTTAGACCATTTATGTTTTGAAACAAAATGTAAAATGAAGGACTTTGAGTCATTTAGTTGAAAGTTGGAATAAAATCTGGCATTGCATAGTTTGCTTCAAGAACAAATTATTCCAGATGTAAAAGGGCTGATAAACAGACAAGCAATACCGTACAGTAAGTATTTTCTTATAGGTCCATTGGAGACCTGGTGCATGTCTCTATATTAGAATCACCTGTGCTTCTTTTTTAAAAAGATTTATTTATTTATTTGAAAGTAAGAGTTACACAGAGAGGGGAGAGGCAGAGAAAGAGAGGTGGGGAGGAGTCTTTCATCCACTGATTCACTCCCTAGTTGGCTGCAGTGGCTGGAACTACACCCATCCGAAGCCAGGAGCCAGGAGCCAGGAGCCAGGAGCCAGGAGCTTCCTCCAGGTCTCCCATGCAGGTGCAGAGGCCCAAGGACTCAGGTCATCCTCCACTGCCTTCCCAGGCCACAGCAGAGAGCTGGATTGGAAGTGGAGCAGCCGTGTCTTGAACCAGCACCCATATGAGATGCTGGCACTGCAGACAGCAGCTTTAGCCACTATACCACAGCGCCAGCCCCACCTGTGCTGCTTCTAATAAGACCAGTTCCTTAGTGCCAGACTAGAGGATTTTAATGGGAATCTTTGGTAATGGAGCCTGAGCATTCATATTCTATAATAGATTATTGGTTTGGGGCTGGCATTGTGATACAACAGTTAACCTGCCACCCGTGATGCAGGCATCCCATGTGAATGGCAGTCCAAATCCCTGGCTGCTCCATTTCCAATCCAGCTTCCTGTTAATCCGCCTCTGAACTCAGCAGAAGATGGCCCAAGTGCTTTGACCCCTGCCACCATGCAGGAAATCCAGCTGGAGTCCCAGGCTCCTGGCTTTGGCCTGGTCTAGCCACAGCTGTTTTGGCCATTTGGGGAGTGAAGAAGCAGATAAGAGATTCATATTCTCTCTCTCTCTCTTTCTCTCTCTCCCTAATCTGCCTTTCGAATAAGTAAATCATTTTAAAAAACAAATTCTTGAGTGATTCTAGCACATAACCAAAATTGAAAACTCTCATAGAATTACTATTTTAAGAAGCAGGTGTTATGGCACAGCATTGAGTTGCTCGCATTCCATAGCAGAGTGCCTGGGTTCAAGTCCTCACTTTACTTCTGATCCAGATTGCTACAGATGCACGCCCTGAGAGGCAGCAGTCAATGGTTCAAGTATTTAGCTCTTTGCCACCCACACAGGATTCCTGAGTTGAGATCCTGGCTTCTATCTTCAGCCTGACCAAATGCCGGATGTCTCAGCAATTTGGGGAGAGAACCAGCAGACGGAAGATACTTTTCTCTATCTCTGTCATTTTTTGGTCACTCTCGCTTTCAAATAAATTAAATATATAAATAAAACGTTTTCAAGTACTATTTCAAGGGACTCAATTATGAGTATCCTTGTCTACCTCCCTTTTTATAATATTAGCCTTAGAGAAAATAAGATGATTCCTTATAAAAAAGGCACTGCCTTAAAGCAAACAAGGAAACAACCTAAAAGTTCAAAGATGGGCAACCACGCTATTTCCTATAATATGTTCTTACCTTTTTATGCATATATAAGAATCAATTTCTATGCTGTGTTTTCATTCTTTTGTAAGAACTGCTGTAATTCCAAGTTTTTTTTCTTTCTTTCTTTTATATCTTGCATTAGCAGTTAATCCTGCCTATAGTTCTTTTCAATGATTGCATGGCCACCTGGAAATATAACAGCCTATTACTTGATGAAGATATAAATCAGAGTTTGAAATGTCTCTTGAATCATGAGTTTCTAAAAGACCGAATTCATGTGGTGTGTCCAGTGAAATTAGTGTTCTCCGTGCTATAGTGTGAACAACGTCTATGTAGAACTCTGTACTTCAAGCAGGCTCCTCCTCATATGATCCTCACATAGCATAGGAAGGGGGGGGCAACTACTATCATACCCATTTTATAGATGAGAAAACTGAAGGTCAAGACTGGTTAATGTTTTTTCCAGTAAAATTTTACTACACTGTTACCTATAAAACAATGCTTCTGTAGCTGGGGTATTTATATACATTGAGACATTTGATCATTTATAGATAAGCTACTATGTTTTATGGGTTAACTCTGCACCCAGACTACTCTATCCTTCCCTGACTAATCTATTGTGGCTTAATAGTTTTTCTGTTTTTCCAGGCACATAAAGATAACCACTTGCTTATGTTGCTTCCAATTTACTATCAGTATGCACATTCTTTCTTTATTCTGATTTTTCTTTAAAAAAAGATTTATTTATTTATTTGAAAATCAGAATTACAGAGAGAGGCAGAGAGTTAGAGGGAAAGATCTCCCATCCACTGGTTCACTCCCAAATGGCCGCAGCAGTTGGGGCTGGGCTAGGCTGAAGCCAGGAGCCAGGAACTTCTTCCAGGTCTCTCACATGCAGGAACCCAAGTACCTGGGTCATCTGCTGCTGCTTTACCCAGGCCATTAGCAAGAAGCTAGATTGCAAGTGGAGCAATGGGGACATGAACCGACACCAGTATGGAAAGCCAGTGTTGCAAGTGGCAGCTTTATCCAGTATGCCACAACACCAGGCCCTGTTTATCCTGTTTTTAGTGATCATTACTTTCAGTATTTCATCCCTGAAATCACTAATGATTGAATTAATGATTAAAGTGATCGTTATACTCAGAATCACCAGTACTTAAATTACACTAGTAATAAAGTGCATTTTTTTACTTGGTGCTAACTTTAAAAGGATACATATAAATGATTCAGTTCCCAACGATACTGTTTTTTTTTTTTTTTTGAGAAAGAGAAATTTTCTTGTGTGTATGTATGTTACTTAAATATCTGTTTGAAAGACATAGACATCTGTAGAATGCAATACTAACAAGTATCCAACTCTTATAGCTCAACAAAAACAAAAAGACAAGCCACCCAATTAAAATGGTGGCATCAAAACCTCAAGAAGATACTATTTCACACCTACTAGGATAGCTATAATTTAAAAACAAACAGAAACAAAATGGAAATTAATAAGTGTTGTTTGGGATGAATACAAATTGGAATCCGCAGGTATTTCACCACTGTGGAAAACAGTTTGGCCATCCCTTAACCAGTTAAATGTAGAATTATCATGTGCCCGAATAGTTCCACTTCTAGATATATACCTCAAGGTATTACTGATTAATAAATGTGTGATTTCTTTTGGGGTAATAAACGTATGTGTAACAAGATAGAGGGGAATGTCTTAGAAAATTGCAAATATACTAAATGCCACTGAATTGCATAGTTTAAAAAGAATTCCTTGGAGTGGCATTTGGTACAGCAGTTAAGACATTGCTTAAGATTTCTACATCCCATATAGGAGTGCCTAGTTTGAGACCTGGCAATGATTTTGGTTCCAGGTCCTTTGTAATTTTCTTTTCTTTTCTTTTCTTTTCTTTTCTTTTCTTTTCTTTTCTTTTCTTTTCTTTTTTTTTTTGACAGGCAGAGTGGACAGTGAGAGAGACAGAGAGAAAGGTCTTCCTTTGCCATTGGTTCACCCTCCAATGGCTGCCGCAGTCAGCGCACTATGGCCGGCGCACCACGCTCATCCGATGGCAGGAGCCAGGTGCTAGGTGCTTTTCCTGGTCACCCATGGGGTGCAGGGCCCAAGCACCTGGGCCATCCTCCACTGCACTCCTGGGCCACAGCAGAGGGCTGGCCTGGAAGAGGGGCATCCGGGACAGAATCCGGCGCCCCGACCCGGACTAGAACCCGGTGTGCTGGCGCCGCAAGGCGGAGGATTAGCCTGTTGAGCCACAGCGCCGGCCTGGTCCTTTGTAATTTTCACATTGAGGGACAGCAGATGGTGGTGCAAGTACTTGGTTCACAGCCATACACATGGGAGGCACAGATTGAATTCCAGGTCCCCGGCTTTGGACTGTTCCAGCTCTGGCTGCTGCAAGAATTTGGGGTGTGAACTAGGGGATGGAAGATTACTTTCCGTCTCTTTCTGTCTCTCTTTCAAGTAAATTGAAAATAAGTAAATAAATTTTGAAATTAAAAAATGATCAAAAGTCTGGGGAAAACTCAATAAAATGATGAGTTCTGTAATATGAATTTTAATTTTATTAAATAATGACGGGATGCACATATGATCTCAACAGTTAATATATATATAGTTTATTGAGAATTTTTTCTAAATAGAGTTGAGTATAGTTTTTGAGAGTATGTTTAGTATTTTTCATAGTATTTTCTACTTGCCCTTTTTCTGTGATGAATTGTACTAATGGATTAACTCATTTGGACCAAAGTTGCAATCCTGTCATAAGTCCTCCCTTGTGTTCTGCTGCAAGTTATTGGGTAATGTTTAAGTTTTTTGTTGTTGTTTTTTCATTTATTGCTGTTTGTTTTGGGGGATATGAGGAGTGGAGGAAGGAGCTATATAAGAGAAAGGAAGTGGTTACATTTTTTGACTTTTCCTTTCTTTTCTTTTCTTTCCTTCCTCCCTTACTCCCTCCCTGCCTCCCTCCCTTCCACTAAGCAGCTTTCTTCTCTGACTCCTCCAGGGTCACTTGAAAATTTTTCTTTTCAATGTCCATTCAATGAATTTTTTTAAACATAATTTTGTAGCCAACGTACATATTTTTATTTTTTAATGTTTTGCCAGGCAGAGTTAGACAGTGAGAGAGAGAAACAGAGAGAGAGTTATTGACAGTGAGAGAGAGAGAGAGACAGTTGGTTCACTCCCCTAATGGCTGCTATGGCCGGTGCTGTGCCGATCTGAAGCCAGGAGCCCGGTGCTTCCTCCCAATCTCCCATGTGGGTGCAGGGTCCAAGTACTTGAGCTATCCTCCACTGCCTTCTAGGGCCACAGCAGAGAGCTGGACTGGAAGAGGAGCAACCAGGACTAGTAGCCAGTGCCCCAACTGGGACTAGAACCAAGGGTGCTGGCGCCATAGGCAGAGGATTAGCCAAGTGAGCCACAGCGCCGGCCCAGCATACGTGTGAATTAATAAAATTTTACCAGCACTCCACAAACCTTCTCTTGCCCATGCCATTTCCCACCCCACTCCTAGGGGTAAGCTCTGTTATTACTTCTACCACCATATATTAGTTTTGCCCATTTTTGTACTTCATATAAGTTGAATTATATACAAAATTTCTTTGCATATAATTTTTCTGTTGACATTATAAAGAGATCCATTCATATTATTGTTTAATCATTGTTATTGTTGTATAATACTGTTATGTGAGTTGTGAAAATACCACAATATATTTATTCAATTTTCTGTGAATAAATATATTGGGTAGTTTTTGGCTATGAATAGTTCTATTCTTTACATGCTAGCATATGTCTTTCTTTACAATCTGAATGCATTTCTCTTGAGCAGAAACCTAGAAATATAATTGCTGAGTCATAGAGTATGAGTTTATTCAGGTATGGTGAAGATAGCAAAATAGTTTTCAAAATGACTGGACAGATTTCTATTCCTGCCAGCATTCCATAAGAGCTCCAATTGCAAACTATAGAAATGATCCCTGTAAGTATGGCAGTTTTAATTTGTACTTCTGGCATAACTAAAAAAGTTGAATACCTCTTCGTGTACATATTGGTCATTTGGATAACTTTTTCTGTGAAGTTCTATTAAATCATTTGGTCAAATTTTCTATTGATTTGTCTGAGTTTTTTTTTTATATTGACTTTCACAGTTCTTTATGCATTTTGATTATGAATTATACTGAATGTTTCATTATAAATGTATAACAAATAAATTCTCCCTGTGTATAGGTTGCCATTTTATCTTCTTTTCAATGGAACTATCTATTATTTTTGCCCTCCTGCTATTGCTTTTATTCTGGGTCAATTTCTCATTTCAACTAAGTTTTGGAAGCATCAATATAGATTTAATCAAGAGAGTCTCATTATGCTTCTTGTACATTTTCAATGTCTTACATTTCAGTGAATAGGTCTCCATTCTTAACTCTAACTGAATTTTTGTTTGTTTTCTCTTATTTTATTGTCTAGGTTAACTACTACTGTATGGGACTTTTTTTCTCTTACAAAAACAGCAGTCTTTGGAGTTACTTGTTTTGTAGTTTATTAATTTTGTCTGTTATCTTTATTAATACATTCCTTTTGTTTCCCTTAATTGCATTTGGTTGCTCTGATTTCTTGAGTTGAAAAATTAATCCTTGTATTTTTGTTCTTTTGAAAAATTATGTAGGGATTTAATTATATAAATATTCTTTCAAACACAACTTTCTTCATATCCCTCAGATATAATTCATAATGTTTCCATAATTATTATTTTATAAAGTAAGTATTTGTTTTTAAAAGGTGAGGTAGGAAGAACAAGTTAGAAAAACAAACCTCCAGTTCACATATGTTGTCTCAGAACATTTTTCTCTTCAAATTCACCAATTCCTCTGTCACTGTGCAATGTCTTCATTCATTTAGATTCTGTCTTTTTAATTATCAGGTGTGCATAGCTTCCTAGTAAGGTTAGCAAATGCACAGGCATTTTGTACAATGGGTTAGCATTATTCACCTGTGTATAGCTGCCCCGATCCATCTTTTGTCTTCCCACTTTCTGCCCTGAAATTCCTAAGAGATGATACATGCCAACCATTGGAGTGGTGGTCTTCTGTATGTTTCCTTATCCCCAGGCAAATGGACCCTGTGATGTTCCTGCATCATGTGTGAGGGACTCCGGGTGAGGGATTGCTGTTTGATCTTCCAGGTCACACTATCTGTCTCTGAAAACCTCTGGATCCTGCGTGAACTCTGTAGAAATACAGATCAGCTATAGTAAACCTTTCTTGGTTGCATGCTAATGTAGTGTGCAAACATTACTGTGACAGAACACCACAGACTGGGTAATTTATAGAAAGCAGAAAATAATTTTTCTCACAGTTCTGGGGGCTAGAAGACCAAGGTCAAGGCACTAGTAAGATCAGTTGTTTAGTGAAGGCTGCTCTCTGCTTCTGCGATGGCTCTTTGAATGCTCTTGGAGAGAAGGAAAACTGTGCCTCCTCTCACAGAAAATGGAAGGGCACAAAGGGATTATCTCCCTCATCCAGACCTTTTATGTGGACACCTAATTCCACTCACTAGGGAGGAATCTCCATGACCAAATCACTTCTTAAGGTTCCCGCATGCTAATTATCATCACATTGGCCATTACATTTCAACATATGAATTTTGGAGGTGACAAAAATAGTTAAGCTATAGCAGCTCCCCCATCTGCATCTATGAAATATATTTTATGTGTTTTATTTGAAATTGTGACTGCTTGTTTCACAGTGTCTGACTTTCCTTCTCTGCTGTTCATTGGCCTTATGCATTTTTATTGGCTCTATGGAGAGCAGCTAAAAAAATGGTCTCCATCCCATCATCTTCTGCCAGACTACTGTCATGCAGTACTTCTACAAGTACTTTTTAGTGGTGTTGCTTCTATCAGAAAAGAAAACATAATTATTTGAACTAATGATTTTAGAAGCTTTATTGTATTTCTACCTGTTACATTATTATTTAATGAGGTAATATCTCTTCTCTCTCTAAGGAAACCATTTATGTAAATCTTCCCCCCAAAGAACCCAGAAGAAACCCCAGTTTTCATAAGCCCTTCCTAGCACCCGCTTACTGAAACATCCCACTGTACCTTGCAGTTTTATTCTTTTGTTTGCAATGAGTTAATAACTCATTTTTTCTTCTGGCTGCTATGATCTGCATATGATTTGAGGATGCCTCTCAAAGGCTCCTGTCCTAGAAGCTTGGTCTGCCATGTAGGGATGTGAGGGTGGTGGGGCCTTTAAGACATGGAACCTAGTGGACAATAGTCCCAGGGACAAGATCTTCAGAAGAGATTAATACTGGTCTAGTGGATGAGCTAGTTCTCAGAAGAATGGGTTATTACAAGTGAGGCCAGCCTACGTATCTAGCTCTTCTACAAACTGCTGTTTGCCTTTTCACTTTTCCTCTGTGTAGTCATATAACCAGGGGAGCCCTTACCTGAGCTGAACAGATACTTGTGCTATGCTCTTGAATCCCTGTAACTGTAAGCTGAATGAACCTCCTTTCTTTGTACAGTACAGTTTCAGGTATTACCTTACAGCAGCATAAATCTGATTAATATGCTAGTATGTGTGTTTCTTGTGCTTTTTGGCTATAGGGTAGTTATAAGTAATATATATTTCTGTAATTCATAATTATATTCATATTATTTATGGAGGTAATATTATTTACTGTAAAGAAATGAATAATAGTTATCATTTTATATACTTAATAATATAGTAATAATAATACATAAAGTTTGCAGAATACTTTGACATAGAATATGTGTTTTAGTTTTTAACATTTCTTTTTTTTAAAGATTGGTTTATTTATTTGAAATCAGAGTTGCACAGAGAGAGGAGAAGAAGAGAGAGGTCTTCCATTTGCTAGTTCACTCCCCAGTTGGCTGCAATGGCCGGAGCTGCGCCTATCCAAAGTCAGAAGCAGGAGCTTCCTCCCGGTCTCCCCCTTGTGGATGCAGGGGCACAAGGACGTGGGCCATCTTCTACTGCTTTCTCAGGCCATAGCAGAGAGCTGGATTGGAAGTGAGCAGACATGACTTGAACTGGCGCCCATGTGGGATGCCAGCATTGCAGGCAGTAGCTTTACCCACTATGCCACAGTTTCTACCCTTAACATTTCAATAAATATTTTCCCTTACCTGCATGAAAGTTTAAGCTCAATAATATTAATTGACAGTTACTATGCTAAGTAATTAATCTATAATTTGCATTATAAAGTTGATACTACTTAAGACAGCAACCAGTCATGATGGGTAACCAGTGAGGAAGCTGAGACTGAAAAAGGTTGAGTGTGTCTGGAGGTTACATACTTAGGAAGTGCCAGACTCAGGCTTGTCTCTGTATCATTTTGAGAGCTACATTCATATTCAGAGGCTGAAAGGAGAATGTCCCAAGCAGAAAGAAAGAGAATACACTTTTGCATATTTGGAACACATTTACTATTGCTAAAGTATATCATGAGGGAGAGAAGCTGGAGAGGGCTTGGAAAAGTGAGCAAGGCAAGCAGTATGTGTGTCTGTATGTGTGTGGGGGGGTAGAGGGTGGGTGTGGGTACGTGCAAGCATGTGTGTGATGGGAGTAATTGGTAACATTATAAATAAAATGAAAAGCTACTGAAGACTTACAAAGGAGAATGCCATGTAAAATTGTGTGATTCTCAAATGCTGCTCTGACTACAAAGTAGAAAATGGATTTGAGGCGAGCAACACCAGTGATAAGGAGACCAATTAGGAGGGTATTGTAGAGCTCTGGGGGAAATTATGTTGCCTTGAATGACAGTGCTGACAGCAACAATGGAAAGAAGTAGATAAATTTGAGAGATTTATGAGGTGTATTCCATGGAATTCAGTTATTGATTGGATGTAGGGGGTGACAGAGTGAGTGGAGCCAAGGATAACAACTAAACATCAGCCTTGAGCAAATATTGGGAGAGTGATAAGTGAACTGAATTTGTTAGATGAGAAGATTTTATCTTTGGACATGCTCATTTTCAGAATCTCCTCTATGTATGCATTTAGTTAGATAATTCGATATTCATGCCTAGGACTCAGGAGATGTGTGTGTGTGTATGTGTGTGCATGCGTGCTAATCATCTGCATGCATTTGCCAACTGATGCCATTGGACTAGGAGAGGCTGTTCTGTGAAGTGTCATAGAGTGAGAAACAATGAAGAACAAGCTGCAAGGTTTTGAGAAACATTGATATTTAATGGAAAAGCACAGGAAACAAGGCATGTTTATATCAAGAAGAGCTGCCAGACTGGCTGATGCCATGGAAACAGGAAGCAGGGGGGTTCAAGCTCAGTCAGAAAGCCAAATAAGAATGCAGGATGCCACTGGAGTTGGTCCAGACACTGAAAGGTGTTGAAACATCTTCCTTTTCTTTTACTTTTTCCATGAAGTCAAGGGGAATCTAAAGTTTTTTCATAGATCTCCTTCCCTTTTCCTACTTCATCATGTTTTCCTCAGTCATTTGTTTTTATTTCCTGTTCTGCCAATATGCTGGTGCCATCCAAGAGAATTCACCCCAATTTCTTTCAGAACTGGAAGCCAGTGACAAAGATGTATTGTGTATCTCTGATATATTTCATGTGTATGTGTATATTATATATATATACAATATATATTATATATGTGTGTGTGCATATGTGTGTGTATAAATACATGCATATGGGCAGAAATGGAGAAAGAGAGAGAGGGAGAGGGAGGAAAGGGGGAGAGAGAGAGAGAGAGAGAGAGAGAGAGAGAGAATGAGTTTGTTTCCATCCACTTTAAAGCCAGGGAAACAGAGAGAGACACAGAGATCTTTCATTCTGCTGGTTCATTCCCCAGGTGTACACAGCAGCCAGGGCTGACAGAAGCAGACTAGCCATAATGTCAAATAATACTCTGATAGAGGATGTGGGCATCACAATTGGGAACTTAACCTATGCAAATCTAATGACCCTGGTAGATGTTTCTGAAAGATCAAATCTTCACTATAAAAAAATGTAGCTTTGGGGCTGCTGTTATGGTACTGTGGGTTAAACCACTGTCTGCCAAGCCTGCATCCTATATGAGCCCCAGTTTGAGTCCTGGCCGTTCAACTTCCAATCTAGCTCTCTGCTGATATGTCTGGGAAAACAGCCAGAAGATCCAAGGACTTGGGTCCCTGCCACCCACGTGGGAGACCCAGGTGGAGTTTCTGGCTACTAACTTTGGCCTGGACCAGCCCTAAATTTGCAGTCGTTTGGGGAGTGAACCAGTAGAAGGAAGAGTCCCCCCACCCCCCACCCCCCATCTGCCTTCCTTTCCATCTCCCTCTTTACCTCCCTGTCTGTCCCTCTGTCTGTTACTCAGCCTTTCAAATACATAAAATGTTTTAAAATGCATCTTTCTCTTGTTACTATTGGCCAAATTATGCAGTATTACTTCAGTGAGTTTATATGCCAAAAACTTGTATCTTTTACTTTGTCTTACCAAAGATACTTTCCTCACTAAAGACAAAGTAGACAGAAGGAAAAAAAAAGAGAAAGCTGTCTTGCCACTCTGTATACATAAGTATATGGAGAGATTGGAGAGGACATGGACATTATGTTTCTTTGGTACATAGGCACTATACTGTCCAGATGCTATCCCCTATTCCCATCTAATCCCATGAAATTTCCAAGTACATATTTCAAATGCTGCTTTCAAATAAATATTCAATCTATGTTTCATTTCAGGTTAAGAAAATGTATTATTACCTAATTTGCATTGCAAAATTTTGTTCCCAAAAGGCAGATTATCCAACTTCTAGTTTAACTTTGTAAGCACTCAAGTTTAACAAACATTTTACACAGTGATGATTTTTAATAAAAACAAGGGGACTATTGATACTGTTGTCTTTCCAGACTTGTGCTCCCTCCTTTTTTTCCTTTTGCTTTATCTAAACTCATGTTCCTTAGTCAATCTGAAAGCTTGTGTATAGAAAGAGGCAGGATTACTTCTCATTTTATTTTTCCACCTCATTTCCATATTTTTCCTCCACCTACTCAGTGTCAAGAGAAAAGAAAGAAAAAAACAGAACTTTTTTATGTATTTAAAAAAAAGCCTTAGAAATGATACCATCTCTATCATTTCACTTCTCACTTTTTAAATTATAAACTAAAATAAAAGTTGTCATGTTGATAAAAAGCTTCCATGGCTGCTGTGTGCTGCTTCCTGGTGATTAGGTGTGAGAAGGTGGCCTTTCTCAGTTTAGATAAAAAATATGCAAATGATGATATTTAAATCAGAAGTGACAGTGTTGTAGAGGAGGAAGGGGCACATTTATTCCCTCCCCTCCCGACTTTTCTCTTTGGCGTGGATATCTATGGAGCAGTTTGCAACTTCTTGGAAGAGGAGTTAAAGACAGGCAGAATTTATATACAGCTACACACCAATTCTCTGCCTTGGAAAGAAAACCTTCCTGACCTGGTTCAAATATTCTAAATTGTCCCTTCTTTATTTGGTTGATCCATTAGGCTTTGTGACTTTTCTGACATGTTTTGAGAACTGGTTATCAGCCAACCTTTATGTTAGGCATTTAAATATACATTCCTATTTAATCCATAAATTTCCATTTAATCCGACAATAACCCTCCAAAGGAAGTATCATTATCCTCATTTTCACACATGTGAAAACAGAAATGTGGTAATAGAAAATATCCCTTCCTAACATGTCCAAGATCACTGACTAAAGAGTGAGGCATGTAGGACTGGATTTGATTCTAAATTAGGTATGATTGTTGCCAAGAAGGAAAGTGATAGATATGCCCAGAGGCAAAACTAAACAGTGTCCAAAGTCTTTGTGCATGAACTTGTGTCTGAGCGTACTTGAAGACTAAAAACCATCATCATGTTTCTTTTGATGACTCCCAATGATCAGTGTGGCTGTTATCCTGAAGTAGGGCCCCGCTGGGCAGAGAATGGAGGGAACATACAGGTAACTTGCACACAAAGAGACACTGCAGTCACTCATGAACTTGGTTCTGAACTTAGAATTCCCATCATGTCCTCTGACATATTTAATGTCACAGTCAATGTAATTTGTCACCCAGTAAACTGATGCAATCATAAATTCTAATTGGTATATGGACCAGGAATTGGGGGTTTCTTTGTGTAAATAGGAATCTAGGACCTGTGCCTTTACAAATACTATGAATGTTTTGAAATGTGATGGGTAAAGGAGGAGAGTGTGAATGTGGTTTACTGCAGACCTTGGCTGGATGTGATGTGTGAATTTCTCTGCATGTATCCAGAAGAGTGTTTCTCTGCATGAAAAGAGGCTGAAGGAAGAACTGGAAAATTGGAATGGATAAATTTTTCTAAATAGCTGTACTTGTTGAGTGAAAGTCAGCCAGACTACTCAAATTCTAAAGTCACGTTTTAGGATGCATTTAGTCTTAAAGCAACACAAAATGGAATTCTAAGAACAGTTCAGCCCCAGAATACAAATAATATCCCTGAGAAACGCTAGGGTCAAATTTCATCCCTGCCGGACTCAGAAGCTTAGGCATACTAACTCATTTCCTCACTAGGAAAACTAATACAGGGTGAGCTTCCCTAATCCAAAATTGCAGGACCCAAAGTGCTCCAACATCTAAAACGTTGAGCATGAAGCAACACAAATAGAAAATCCCACACCTGACTTCAAGTGACAGATCACAAGCCCTAATGCAGACACAACAAAAATAGAGTATAAAATTATCTTTAGGCTATGTACATATAAAGTATATGTCAAACATCATTGAGTTCTGTGTTCAAACTTGAATCCTGTCCCCAAGATAACTGATTAGACATATGCAAACATTCCAAAATAAAGAAAATCTTAAATGCTTCTGGCCCCAAGCATTTTGAACACAAGATACTCACCTGTACTATATGATTGGGACTTAATTTCACTAAGCTCCTGATACTTCAAAATGAAATAGTAAATTCAAAATTTAGGAAAAAGAAATATGCGTAGCTGAAGATTCTGGTGTTTGTTTCCTTGAGCAAGTGGCTGAATAACTACAACATGGATCCTTTTGGTGGCTCCTGAGAAGGCTACCTGTCCTGCTTATATTTCATGGCCTTATTATGCAGCAGCTTCTGTTGAAACTGTCTTTTGTGTCTTTTTTTCTTATAAATATGTTTAATCCTTCAAATGGAGAAAGGTAGCCGTCTACCTCTGTAGTTTAAAGGAAAATATTTGAGGAGAATTGGACATCTGTGCCTTTCATTTTAGCCATGTGGAATAGACAAAACAAGGAAGAGACAGGAGATACAGGGAGCTGACCCGATGCCTACTGTGAAGACCATGGGAACCCCAGCAGCTTCCTCTAGAGACAACACATCTCTTTATTCTTTCATCAAAGAGAATTCATCATGTTGAAAGTCTAAACTCCTTTACTGAGAGAGAGACCTGATGGCATTTTTTTGTCTCTCATCACTCACTACTGTTTGATCTATGAGCTTTTTGAGAGGTATGTAGCAGGAGACCAAGAACCTGATATCACGTTCACTCCTACCTCCCCTTCCTCTCCCTCCACCCAAACTCGATGGGAAGAATGAGAATGATGCCCTGTGAATTTGGAATATGATTCAGCAGCTTTTATATGCTGGAGAACTTGGTAGTAGTCATCGCATGGTAAGTACAGTTTCATGTTACAGGCCTTAGCTGCTCTGCAAGATACAAATGAGATGTTATATTGGACAAGCGCTGACCCAGAAGCTACTTAGCATATCTCTAAGGCTTGTCCAAACAACAGGTAATCATTCTGAAGACTCCTGATGCAACAGGATTACAAAGCTGCTCTGGAACTTGTTTTCCTTAAAATTCATTTGAGTACAAATAAAAAAAAAATCTCTGGATTCATAAATAGACTTACCCTTAACCCAAAGTTGTTAGGACTCACCAATCCTGTAATTCCTCGGGCACCTAAGTCTCAACCACATCTTCCCTTGGCTGTGGTATATCTCACCCTTCATAAGCAAATGTTTATTCTGACAACAATAGATATACTGCCATTTTATTCTGGTACCAACACTCAGAGTTGTTATCAGTTCTATAGGTTTAAGACCATGGTTCCCAGTAGGAGTGTTTTCTCTTCAGGTGCCAGAGACCCCTTGGGAGTCCCCTGGCTTCTTGCACTTCTGACTGGTTGCACCTCTTAGGGATCCCAAGACTCTTCAGATTTGGTAATCACTATAACAACATAGAGACCTCAGGAAAGCACTACAGTTAAAACTAGAGTGTTGTTATGAAGGCTACAAACCAGAATCAGCAAAATAAAGAGACACACAGGGCCGTGTTTGGGAGCAGTTGGAACACAGTGTTTCTGTGCCCACTCCTTGTGGCATTAGGGCATGTGACCCTTGTGGCACTTCAGTGTGTCCACCAGGGAGCTCTGCTGGGCCTTGGGGTCTGGAGTCTAGCCTGATTTTATTATAGAATATAATGAATTGAACCCGATCACCAGTCCACTTTCTATTTCCCAGGGCCCCTGCTCACTCCCTTGCTCTTTTTTTTTTTTTTAAGATTTACTTATTTATTTATTTGAAAGTCAAATACAGAGAGGCAGAGGCAGAAACAGAGAGGTCTTCCATCTGTTGGTTCATTCCCCAAATGGTTGCAACAGCAAGAGCTGGGCCAATCCGAAGCCAGGACCCAGGAGTTTCTTCTGGGTCTCCCACACAGATGCAGGGGCCCAAGCACTTGGGCCGTCTTCTTCTGCTTTCTCAGGCTATAGCAGAGAGCTGATCAGAAGTGGAGCAGCTGGAACTCGAACTGGTGCTCATATAGAATGCCGGCAGTGCAGGTGACGGTTTTACTTGCAAGCCACGGGGCCGGCCCTGGCCCCTGCTCTCTTGATGGTTGGTTTTTCAGTCCCCATGCTGAAAGCATGCAGGAGCTCATCATGAATCTCACCAGTGTACAACTCAGGGTTCTCATCCAAGTGTGTTCTCTCAGGATTTTCCAAGAGTTTTAGAAGCTTGTGCCAGGAACACAGGAGAAAGATCAAATTTTTTCACATATAACAATGTTGGATCTGAGTGAATCACAAATACTGTGTTGTGATAAGAGCATTATTATTTTACATGAGAGCTTGTAGTCCTAGATGGACTACACACTTTCATCTTGGTCACCAATCCCATGTGGCAGGAATGGAGGAGCGTGGCTGGCTGCTATGTCCTGACTCCTCATGTCTCTCACTGTGTTAGCTTGTGGGGAAGCATCTCTCTGAAGCGTCCTCTCTCTCCTATGTATTTGGAGATGGCTAATTTTGGAGCTTAACGTAGGAAAATTCAACATGGAATAGGGCTGTCTCTTCCTGTCTGCCTTCCTGTGCGGTAGCCTGAAGCTCCTTTATGGAGAGATGGCTTCTTAAGGGTAAACATTTTGAGAGGAGTAGGGATTCTGACACCTATGTGATAATGTGTTTTAGAAAAGGATATCCCAGCTATTTTGTGAGACAAGCTAACTTTTTTTTTTTTTTTTGACAGGCAGAGTGGACAGTGAGAGAGAGACAGAGAGAAAGGTCTTCCTTTGCCGCTGGTTCACCCTCCAATGGCCGCCGCGGTTGTCGCGCTGCGGCCGGCGCACCGCGCTCGTCCAATGGCAGGAGCCAGGAGCCAGGTGCTTTTCCTGGTCTCCCATGGGGTGCAGGGCCCAAGCACCTGGGCCATCCTCCACTGCACTCCTGGGCCACAGCAGAGGGCTGGCCTGGAAGAGGGGCAACCGGGACAGAATCCGGTGCCCCAACCGGGACTAGAACCCGGTGTGCCGGCGCCGCAAGGCGGAGGATTAGCCTGTTGAGCCACGGCGCCGGCCACAAGCTAACTTTTTGAGTGATTCTTGATAGTTGTTGCAATTTCCCATTATGCACTATTCTTATTCAAACCAGGAATTCCTATATGTAACACTACATAAGGGTTTTATTTTTAAGTGGATGTATAGAAAATGGCTGGCCCTTGATATGTACCTTTCAGAGTCATTTCATCTTTTCCTTCATTTCAAGGGTAAAAGATCCACATTTGCATTTTCTGAGACTCTTTCAATCTACATTCCAAATGCCTAGAAGAAAATGGCAGTCAGCTTACCCATTCTAGAGTAATCTCTGTCCTAAATAAGAAAAACATCTTGCTCTCTGTGCTGATTCAACTGCAGGAGACACTTAGCCAGCCTCGGTGTTTGTGTTCACAAACACATGTGGCCATATTTACACACTGGCAGGATTGGAAGTTCCGAGTGATCATTTGTGCTTGAAGATAATTGTGGCTTGTATTCAAGGTCTATTTTGGCTTGATTTCAATTGTTTCTGCTTGCCTGCCCTCATTCAGACACTAAGTCTTCTTAGTTCTCCTCATTACCCATTCATTTTTCCCTCTGGTTTCCATCATGTTTAAAGTAAAGAAGAGATTTTAGCTTTTAATATTATTAAAACATCAAAATCTTGGCTCTTGGTCATTCTACATAATACTATTTTTTGCTTTGTTTCATGTCACAAATTATATCATTACTTCGCAAATATCTTTCTTGATCTCCTATTGTCCTGCATTTTTAGTTTGATATTTACAATCTCTCATAGCACAATTTCTTTCTAATATTATAGTATTCCTTCCATAGATACTTAGTCTGCTTCCAGATAGTCCTATAAAATGTCCCCCCTGTATCCTTGTCTTCGTTTTGCCATTTGCCTTTGTTATTTCCACTGTCTAAAGTTACATCTCTTCATTGATAAAGCTTCACCATCGTCAGGATACAGCTCAAATGCCACTTCTGCCATAAAACCATTCACTCTGTTCATATGATCTTCCTTTCTCCTTCTCATGGTCAACAGATTTTGCTGATGAACCAGCACACGTTAGGCATAGCTGGGAACACAATGATGAATAATATAGTAGTAGGAACCTACTGCCTTGAAGGATGGTAAGGCCCATGGAGAGAAGATAGAGATGTACAGCAAAGCATGAGGAATCTTGCAATGGAGGAAGCTCCGGGTTCTGTGGGGATGTATTAAAACAAGAACTTGGCCAAGTCTTGAGCAATGAAGGAAAATTCTAAGAAAAAGCACCATCTGTGCCAGAATTGGATTACAGTTTCCCACACTTCAGGATGAAGAATGAGGAAGAAGGAAGAAAGTTTTGTATAGTTGGAAAACATATATTGAGGCACAATGAGAAGCACAGTCACATTATATATGGGAAATTTACAGAATTTCCAAATATCTGAGTATAGAATGAATCATAGAATTGATATAGGCTGATAATGGGGATGGGTTAATTTCAGTTGTTATCAAACTCCAGTAGGGAAGATTATCCAATAGAAAATTGAATTTGCAGGCCAAGAAGAAGAGAGGCTAAAAACTTTAGATTTGAGAATCTTCAGTATATTCTTACTCATTAACAGAATGTGATATCACTCAAGAGGAACATGAACAAGTGAGGAAGGATGAAAAAAAAAAAACCTTAAATAATACACCAGTGTTTAAGGAATGGTCAGGTAGACTAAGTAGGAATGATCAGAGAGTGTGAAGAAAAAAATTATAATATTCTGATAATAAACCAGCAAGAAATCAAGCAAGATTGATCAACAGAGAAGTCATACATAAAGAATGAGATGTGCCCAGAGAATATAGCCAAAATGAAAGCATTTTTGGTAGACTGATGGGGACAGAGCATGCTTGTCTTGTGTTGAGATGTGAGTGGGATGTTTGATGATAAGAACTCTTTCTAGATGAATGGTTAAGGTAACTGTGGCTTGAGAGAAGGGTGTTTTAAATTATGAAATAGATAATACATTGACATAGTGCCGAAAAAGTTCCAGAGAAGGATTAAAAATTAAAAATACAGAAAAGAGAGAAAATTATTATTAAGTTAGTCCATGAGAAGCAAACAAAGTATAGCAATGGATTAACCTTAGACAAGAGACTAATTACTAATTTGTAGTAACAGGAGACTCAGAAAGTTAGATATGGATTTCCAATAATGTACAGGTTTGCAGGGCAGGCAGTTGGAGAATTCCTGCCTTACAAGTACACATCTCCATTATATTTTACTTGTGACAGTTTTTTAAGTACTTATCACATCATCTCATAGAAATTGATGTGTTTTTATTTCAACCAGACATATATATATGCACATGTATGTATGTATATATCAGTGCTATTTATTCAAAACATAATTAAGCCACAATGTGATCCCCAAATATAATTCTGTTTTTCTAATAGCCACATTAAGTGAAAAAAAGAAAAGTAAAATGATATGTAGTATTTATAACATGTAATATATTTCATTTAAGCAATATATAATCAAAACAAAAATTATTGACATATTTCACATTCTTTTTACTTACACTGAGTCTTTGAAACTTAATCTGTCTGCAACACTTGTAGTACATCTCAACATATGCCAGTAACATTTCAAGAACTCAGTAACCACATTTGACTTGTGACCCTATTTTGGACAGTACAGAAACAGATGGTAAGTACCACAAGAGCAGATATTACTTTTCTCCACTTTTTAAAAAGAAGACTTATTTATTTACTTATTTATTTACTTGAAAGAGAGAGAGAAAGAAAGAGATCTTCTATCCAATAATTCACTCTCCAAATGCCAATAACATTGGCACTGGGATAGGTCAAAGCCAAGAACTTAGAACTTCATCCAGGTGTCCCACATGGAAGACAGGGACCCAGCGACTTGGGCCATCAGCCATTGCCATCCCAGGCATATTAGCATGAAACTGGATTAGAAACAGTGGAGCCAGGACTTGAACCAGCACTCTGATATGGGATGAAGGCATCCTCAGAGATAGTTAACCTGCTGTGCCACAGGCTGGCCCTGTCTCTTTTGTTCACTCACTGGTTATTATAGAAATTCCATAGGAAATTTAATAATTTAAGAAATATATTTAATTGATCCAAAAAATACAAATCAGAAATATCTATGCAGTGTTTATCAGCTTTGGTGCTGGAAAATCCTCTTTTTTGTCTTGAAAGACATTTAGAAAACTGAGCTTGTTTTTACAAACAAAATGATACTATTTTATTAGAGTAGCATAGACAGGATTTGGAAGCACCTAACCCTAATGCAGTCAATTGCTCCAGCCCAGGCTTTTCTATTTCTGCCTTTGCAGAAGAGATTCTGACTTGATGAGCATGAATTAGTACAGACATCATCTGATTTGGTAGTAGAGCAGTTTGTCTTCTACCATCTCCCTGGGAGGCAGATATTCTGGTCTAGTGAAAGATATGGGAGACAGCAGCATCCTCATCCTTGCCTAAACACACTCAGGAAGCAAATAAACACAAGCGAGCCCTCTCTGAATAGTCCTTGTATAGACAATAGCCTCCTTTTGTCTAGAGTCATATCCCAGGTAGGGTCAATGTGCTACAAGAGGGGAGGAATCATGGAAGCATCAAATGTCAGCATTGAGAGGGACCTTAGGGATCATCTTCTTGGCACTTCTACAATCTGCTCACCCACATTCATATGTTACAAGTGAGGGAGTAGACATACTACTGCATCTTTTTTGATACTAAAAGCAGAACTGAGACCTGGCATGAGACTTTCCACAGAACACCTTTCCCTAAAAAGCATAGTCAGACCAAAATGAATGCATGCTGTACCCCACAGAATGGTTCTTGTATGTGTGGCCTGTGTATTCTCAGCTAATAAAAAATCACTCTTCACAGATTCTCTTCCTCTGAATAGTTAAGTTTGATGTATTCTTGATATTGAATGTGTCCCTTTAAATGGATTCTCCCATTTATTTTAAATTTTCTAAAATAAAAAAAAAGATCCCCACTATGTATGGACTTTTTTGTCAGTTCCTGCCACTGTACTCCCAGCTGTGGCTACTGAAGAGCTCCCAACAGATTGCTCTGCTTTGCCTAATTCCTGAGTCATTAAGATTCAGGCATGGTGGTATATTAGAAACCAATTCTCTACCAGCAGGAATAAGAAAATTAGTGTGTAGCCCTATGCCAGGTGTCCCTTTTCTCCCAAGGACTGCATCAGCACCAAGCTGAGCTTTTTTCCTCGAACCACCCTCCTCTTTCTTAACTCTGCATTTCCATTCCATTCTACTGAACTGCCTACCTTTCTCAGCTTATTGCAACAAACCCTAATCCCAAGCCTCGTTGTCTAAAGCTCAGACCATCGTTGTAACTCTTGTAGGTCTCCTTCTCCAGGATCTATACCTTGCTCCCTACATTGTCAGTCACTGGCTACTGCTTTCCTTAAATGCAGTGGAACCACTGGCAGCATGGCTTAGTTCCCTACTTAATGTCAGCTAACAGTTCCATCCTTCGTTGGCATCCCAACTTTGTCTTCCTGTAATCAAATCTTTCGGAAAACCACTCCAAGCCTACAGAATCACTGTGTCACTCTAGATTTAGTCATTTGGTCTTAGATCAACTTCCTCCAGGAGTTATCACATGTTCTCTAGGATTATTCTTCTGAAACCTTGTGTCAAGATAGCTTCCTCCTCCCCAACACTCTGCTAAGGGGCACAGCGTGGCCCATACTCATGCTATGCAGAACAGCAGATTCTGACTGTATTTCAGAAGTAGAATAAGAAACACTTGTTTGTACTATAGTATTGTATCTCATGTCAGTGGTCCCTAGGAGTTATATCTATGGTCCCTAGAGGTTCTACAAGGTTAAGGTACTTTTAGTATCTTAGATGACTGCATTCCAAAAAAAATGAAACATGCTGTTTCATTTAAACATCCAGTTTAAAAGGTACTATCAAAACTCTGGCTATGGTATAGAGTCTAGTAAAGATGGGAGAAGAGGTTCTAATATTTTAAGTTTTATTTATGCAGAGAATCACAGACACTTGATTTAGCTGAGTAAAAATGGAAGCACATTACACATAGAGCCATTGACTGTTTTCTTCCTTTGCCTTCAAAATATGTTTTTACATTTTCTGATGCTAAGAAGAAACTTACCATACAAAGTCAAGTTAGATTTTTTTTTAGTTATAGAAATCTCTATTATCAGGACCGTGTGCTGAAGAACACTCCCTAGCTCCATATATTAGCCTGTGGAGACTTCATAATATATTAAACTGCAGCAAAAAAAAAGTGTTTATATAGCCATCTTGAAAATTGTCAGACAATATATCACTTGAAGGCTGTCATATGAAGTAAAACATTAAGAAGAATATTTATGGGGTTTTTGTGCTGTCCTGGCATTACAATCCCTATAAATCATTCTGTAGCATGTACCCCCTTTTCCTTTCTGCCTTTTTTAGAAGTTGTGCAGCCTGATAGACATTTAGAACTCAGAAAGTCACAAGACTGATAAAATGCTGCAGTGGAGCATAGTGACTCACCATCCTGTGGGGTGTTCCTCCCCAGCCTCTGAGCACCACACTGCACGTGTCCCCTGTGTGTACTTTGCACTCTTCTTGCATGAAATTAAAACTAGCTTGTTATGGGGAAATGGCTATGTAATTTTAAAGGGCATTCCAGTTCCTAAATAGCATTAGGAAACTACAAATTAAAATGATATCAAGTCACAGCAGTCATTTTGACAGTGGACTCACATGCAGCAGTTATAGACATCAGACTAGCAGCGTGAGTTTAAGTTCTCTTGAGTAAGTACAATGCTTATCATCCGGCAGCTGGGATACTCTCCTGACCTTTCTGGAGCTTCCCAGGTCTGTGTGAAGTCCTGTGTCAGGCTCAGTACTGCCCTTTGTGAGTGGAAGGAAGTCTAAGCAAAAATCAGAAGCTTCCATTCTGGCAAATGCTACATTTAAAGGAGAATGAAATAGGGAATTCTAATACATGGCCGACATAACTGATTCACCATTCAAAGGCCCATTTTCGTGTTTTATTTTTTTTAAATTTATTTGACAGATAGAGTTAGACAGTAGGAGAGAAAGAAAGGTCTTCCTTCCATTGGTTCACCCCCCAAATGGTGGCCATGGCCAGAGCTATGCCGATCCGAAGCCAGGAGCCAGGTGCTTCCTTCTGGTCTTCCATGCAGGTGCAGGAGCCCAAGCACCTGGGCCATCCTCCACTGCACCCTCCAGGCCTCAGGAGAGAGCTGGACTGGAAGAGGAACAACTAGGACTAGAACCCAGTGTCCATATGGGATGCCGGCACCGCAGGAGGAGGATTAACCAAGTGAGCCACTGTGTTGGCTCCCTGTGTTTTAATTTTTGCCATAGATAAAATCATTATGCAATTGCTGCTGGACACGGAGTCAGCTGGTGATGCTGTTGAATTCACAACCTAGAAGGAAAAGAAAGGGAAATGGTCTTGGGTTCTGAGCGCCATTCATATTCAGTCCATGCCTCTCACAGTGGGGACCCGTGACCAACATGACAGACAGATGTGAGGGGGCAGCTACCAATTCAGGAGGGGAGGGTACTGCCCAGGTCCCCAAATTCATTTATATTTCATCTCAATGCATTAGGCCTTGCGACAGAGAAAATGGCGAGTACCCTTAGGTTTTATTTTCTTCTTCCCTGTTTAGTTTGTCATTTATACAAAGGATGTCCTTTTCTGCTTTGAAAATCTCACATCTCAGGATTGCTAAGCTAGCAGGTATAAAATGAGAGAGCTAGAGATAGTGAGCAAGCCACCACAAATCTAAAAGAAAGATACTAGCAACACATGTGAAATGTGGTTAAATGTGACACAAAAATTCATTCCTTCCATTGTACTCTATTGCTTTGGGAAGATGCACTGGATTGCATAGCTTTTTTTTTTTTTCCTGTAATGCTATGAAAATTGTGAAATCCAAGTTATAGATTTGCAATGCAAACCTCTTCTGACAAATTCATGATTCAGTGTAGTGAGCATGATTCAAATTGCCATGACCCTGCATGAAAATTGTGTGTCTATTCCTAATCGCTAGTTAGTATGCTTATTTCCTCATGTAAAACATGTTCTTTGGATTTCTAAATTTTTTCTAATGATTTTTTTAAGTGGCCATGTACTTCAAACCAGCTTCCTTAGATAAAGCTGCAAATTTACTTAAGTACCTATTCATATAAAGTTTATCAATATTTGTCATACAAAAGAAACCAGCACAGCATAATTTGCATATGTAATATAAACCTAGTCAAGTAACCTAGGTTTCTATGCGTTTACTAACGTGTGTGTTATTCACGTATGGCACAGAAATGGAACATGTGGTGTTTGTCATCTAAAATAGAGCCAAACATAAAAGATTATAATTTTGGGACTCCCAATCCAGACTTAGATTTGTGAGTACTGATAAGATATGGAGATTACATAAATCATGAATTATCATAAGACAATTTTGTAAAGAACTGAGCTAAATTACTGCTCCTAATATTTCATAGTATTACAGTCACGTCTCTTCCACTGGTCTGTGGAGTTCTTGAAGATAAAACGATGGCTATACAAAGATTCCTCAAAAACCTCATGGAAAATTTATTTAAAGAGGGGACAATGCTGTGGTGTAGTGGGTGGGGCTGCTGCCTGCAATGCCAGTATATCCCATATGAGCATTGATTTGAGTCCTGGCTGCTCCACTTCCAGTCCAGCTGCCTGCTAATGTGCCTGAGAAAGCAGTGGAAGATGGCCCAAGACCTTGGGCCCCTTAACCCATGTGGGAGACCCGGAAGAAGCTCCTGTCTTGGGGCTTCATACTGGCCCAGTTCTGGCAGTTGTGGCCATTTAGGGAGTGAATCAACAGATTGAAAATCTCTCTCTCTCTCTCTCTCTCTCTCTCTCTGTTTCTAACTCCACTCTGACTCTACCTTTAAAATAAATAAATGGATCATTTTAAAAAATTGAATTAGTTAATTTTGATTTGAAAATCATGCATAGTTTTTCATAATGCGAATTTCCTTAAGCCTGTGCATATACAGTGGATTAAAATTGTGGCTTCACAAAAATTGAGATAAGGAAGGTAGAGAGGGAGATTGGGGGGAGTAAGGGAATTATGATTGTCTTCTTGGAGCTGTGCCTATGGAATTCATGAAATCTGTTCTCTTTATATTAATAAAAAAAAAAACCAAATTTCCATAAAATGTTGAAAGACCTTGGTTTAGTTCCTGGATATAGCATAGTTGTTGGCATATAACAGATATCTGACAAGGAATTTGGTTAGTAAATGGAAGCTGTTTGATTTTGTGGCCATTTATAGCTAATATCAGAAACTGGCCATGCCATGGATGAACTGGATGATCATAGGCTGCTTAGCCTCAGTATCCCTTGGTTTTGGAGAGAGAGAGAGAAAGGGAGGAAGGGAGGGAGGGAGGGAGGGAGGGAGAAAGAGAGAAAGAAAGAAGAAAAAAGAAAAGAAAGGGGAGAAAAGGAGAGAAAGGGAGAAGAAGGAATGGAGGGAAGAAGCAAGGAACAGAGGAAGGAAGCCAGCAAGCATTATGGCACAGAAAAGAGCCGCATACAGAATGGCTGCATCCTGTATCAAACTGCCTGGAACAGAGTCCTGCCTCCACTTCTGACCCAGCTTTCTGCTACTGCACACCATGGGAAGCAGCAGATGAGACTCAAGTACTTACATCCATATTTCTCACTAGGGAGACCTGGGTGGAGTTCCTGGATTTTCAATCCTAGCTGCTGTAGGTGTTTGGGGAGTGAACTAGCAGATGGAAGG